>CM070771.1:43344109-44591403 GCA_036346955.1 Dipus sagitta
TTTTGGCTTAAATGGCTCCTGGGGAATTGAACCTGGGTTCTTTGGCTTTGCAAGCAAGTGCCTCAAGTGCTAAGCCACCACTCCAGCCCTAACAGAAATTTTCATTGAGAAAATTTATATTCAATTCCTATTGTATAGATGCTACAGAAACATCTTATGCATGCACTTTAGTTCATTTTAACCAATTGTAATGCTCTGTAGCCTTGTAGCATACTAGCATAACCAGGATATTGAAATGCATACAACCCATATATCATATTTAAGTCCCACTGATTTATATGTAGTCATTTGTTACTGCACATGCAATGCATCCACGTTTATGTCTAATGTGATATTGTGATATGCATAAGTTTATTGGGATACTCAAAGGAATCTAACATCATAACAATCCTTATGTTCCTGTATTGGCCTTTAATATATATATATATATATATATATATATATATATATATATATATACACATATCCCTTGTGAATAACAACCTGTCCTCCTTTTCCCAAACTTTGTTATTTTATACAACATTACATAAATAGAACAAAACATTATTTAAACTTTTTGGTTAATGTTAGTTTACTTATCACACTTACTTGGAGATCATATACTATTGCATATATGAAATGTTCCTTTTGATTTCTGAGTAAAATACTGCAGCTTGTAAGGATCACAATTTGTTCAGCAATTGATCTACTGAAGGTCATGTGCACTCTGTCAAGTTTGATGCCATTATGAATAAAACTTCTAATAACTACTAGGTATAGATTGTTGGTGTGAATATAAGTTTTCATTTCTTCAGGTTCAATGCCAAGAATATAATTCCTGGTCCATATTCTTTTTACATGCAACTTAATGACAAATAACTAAACTTCTTTCCTATAAAGCTACACCATCTTATATCTGCTCCAGTATGACACAGTTTCTCTGTATACTTGCTAGCAATAGATGCTGTCACTAATCCCAATTTTTATCTTTATGTTAGTCATTTGATACTTGTATAATGAGTATCTCTGGATTATTGTACATAAAATAACAAACATTTTTAAAGTTTAGCTATGTTATGGTGTATGTCAATAGTTCATGCCTTTTCATCACTAAAAAATGTTCTATTGCCTGGAAATAATCCATTTTGATTATCCATTGATGAATTGATATATTTAACAGGAATGCACATAATTTTATAACTTATTCATATTAAACAGTTGTTTATATTTATAGACCTCATTTGGGGAGCACCATAATCTATAAGAAATGTTTTAAATTTGTATTTTTTTTCATTGGCATAGCATGAGAACTATTTAATAGAAGAAATCAATGGTCAACCTGAAAACACAAGGTAATTGAAAAAAATCTAGAGAAGTTATTTTTTAGTTTGACTAGGTTCAGTTTTAAAATAAAACTTCATTTCCAGACCCCACCATATGCTTTCTTTCCTTCACTCATAGCTGTATCCTGTTTTTCCTAATGAGGAACTCAAGTTTGCTAGTTCTTAGTTCTTTCCTAAGTCATCTTGTGGATAATGAAATTAAAGCTCATTCATTTACTGCACACATATTTATTAAAAGCTGACTGTGCGTTGGACTTGCAGGTGTGTCTGTGATGCGGAAAGGCTAATGAGCTTAGGTCACAGATTCAGTAAAAGCAATGAGTAAGTACTGCATTGCAGATTGAGAGTAAAATTTTACCTTTAATACTTTTTTGTTGGGATCTTAGTTAAAGAAATCTAAGAAATATTTTAAACTTAATGTCCTTCATTGGTAATTTTTAATTTTTTTATATAAGTGAAGCATTAAGTATTATTTTAAAACATAATTTCTGTTTAGCTTGTCAAATTTCTCATATTATTTAACTTTACTGGCAAAGAATCCAATAGCTAAGCCAGCCCACATGTTGGCTTCTTATTGTAAGTTTCATCCAGCCTCATTATGGATAGCTGGAATCCAGATATTGAATGCAATATATCATTAAGTCACTAATAAACTTCAGATCCTTCTTTACCATGTCCTCCCATCCCCCACTGTCAATGAGTAATTTGTCTTGAGCAGCAATATGCGTAAGTTGCCTTGGAAAGGAGGGGCAAGGCATTATCAATCACTGCATGGACGAGCTGCAGCCAGCACCATCATGGAAGAGAACAGATGATTACAATCAATAATCAATCAAAGAGCCAGTGACAGTAATCATAGATCACCTTCCACTGCAGAATCTTCACCCAAAACAGAATATTTCAAGATCCAATTTCTGGGTATGCTGGTGCTCTGCCATTTTTTCTGAATCTGTTCTCTGTTTGGGATAAGTCTGGAAGGGGGTGTATCTGTACTTGGGCTTCTGTCCTTTAGAAAGATAAGCAAGAGTAGATCAAACTCTGCTGTGAGAGACAGAAAGAATATCTGTCCGTGTTCTTCCCTGAGTCCTACTGCTCATTGTACCCAATGCTGTGTGAAGCTAAAGCTGTCCTGTGTGTATGCATGGAGTGCACCTCTCCCCAACCCACCATGTGTGGCCTGTGAGACTTGTCAAAAATTTTAAAGCTAGATACTTCAAAATAAGGAAATAAATGCCATAATAATTAAATAAATGAATACAGTCCAATATGTCAACTAAAAGGCATGGTACCTATAAAGCCGAATCCATTTGGGAAAATTATCTGGGAAACTTATTAGTAAGTGAATATATTCATAAAAGACTAAAACAACTATGGAAGGAAATGATATAAAATAAACAAAGATTATTGTGTTTAAAATAAAAAAGAAGTATATTCTGGGAAAATTGGTACATAAAGATTTTTTAGACTCAATCATTTACCAAACATTGACTTAGCATCTATTATGCACTGGATAAACATTTTTTTTTCCTGCTGTTAAGGAGTAAAATATCTGGTGTAAGAAAGAATAGCAAATGTCTTAATGTTGTGAGATACTTTGAAAGTACAAGGAATGAAATAAAAGGGAGTAGGGGAATCAGGAAACTTTAATTAGAATATAGCTTTTAAATCTGCAAAGGGAAAAAAAAAATCCATTCCAAACACAAGTTCCAACAGATAATTCTACAAAGCACAGCAAAGTAGCATATTGTTGAGAAGCAACACTATGGTCTCTGGTTGAAAACGGACATATTGATATATGTGAAAAAAATAGGAAGTAAAGCACATAAAAATATTATAGCTAGACTCTAAAAGGCTTATACGCCAGGTTGTGCTAGAGGGAGGTATATAGGCCAACTTAGTGCATCAAGCACCATGTGGCTCTGAGCACATAAGAGAAGGGAAGGCCCACATGAAGTGTTGGGGCAGGAGGACTGAGCAATAGGCTATAACATCTAAACCAGCTACTTTTGCTTAGTATACTACTTTCTTAACTTCTTCCAGCTGACGGCCTTCTTGGAGTGTTAAATTCTACCAGAGAGTTCTTTCCAAATATGAGTGGTAGTGTATTGACTGGGAACAAGACCTTGTTTTATCTATACAAAGATTTCAGCAAATCTCTGACTGAAACGTAAGTGATCCTTGGAAGGAGTGACTTCTATTTGGGAATCCTGACAGGGCTCCTAATAAAAAAAATAAAAATAAGGAAGAAAGTGCTATGTTTGGTATGATTCCATATCCATATGTTCTTTTGAAAAGAATATTGGTGTGTTTCTAATTATATCTGTGAAGCCAGAATGAAATTTTATTGCTTTTATTACAGACTTTCCTTTGAAGGAGTATTTCAGCGTTTTGTGAAAAAAGATAATTCTCAAAGAAGACTCCTAAACATTTTTGCATTCAACTTTGAAGCTTTTTAAATGATCTCTTCTTTAAGGTTCTGTGTTGCTAACAACCAAGTTCTTTTAAAGATTGAGGTTGATTATTTTCTCCTTGTAAGGCTGAGACTCAGTATGACACCTCCATGATTTTAATCATCCTCAGGGAGACAGAAGGTGTCAATAAGAGGGCGCGGGAGCCTGTGAATTAATGTGTGGGGTTATTGACTTTGATTGTAGTATGCTGGAGAGTTTAATCATGAATTCTGATTTTTCCTTTTCTGTCTTTCTTCCCAGATCCTAATTTTATCATTAGAAAATCATCTCTACTCTAAAGTCCAACTACAAACTATAAGCAATAAGTTGCTATAATTTTGTTTCAGGAAATAAATGTAGTAATATGTAAATAAATGGATACAGTAATGCTTAAAAATCTCCTCTAAAATATATTTAAACTTAGGTTGCAAACATAAACAAGAGGCTGTGGGGTAGAATTTTGAAATTATTAGCTTTCATATGTTCTAAAATTAGGCTGTTTGTGGGTAGGTTTTTGGAAATGAGCTTTTAAAAAATGATGTTTTCCATTCAATGTGAGAAAGTAAACAATATGCCTATTGAGGCTGCTGCCTGGAGGCAAACTTACAGTCTGCTGAAATCTTCTTCCTGAATATAAATATCTCCCGGTATTGGAACTAGGTACTTCAGATTACAGTCCACAGCATGTATGAATTTTTGGATCTCCCATAACCATGCCCTCTCACTAAGTATTGTAGGTCTTGAACAAAGAAAAACAAAGAATAAGAGGAAATGCTACAAGAGAACAGAAATGTAGATTCCTAGGGGCACTAGTACGGGGCTTTCCTCCTCTGTCAATACATGTGTTTATTTTACCCCTGAGAGCCTGACGACACCACACCACATGCCAGTTATTCAAAGGCAGTCAAGGATTATCCTCGATTTTAAGTGTTCTCTCCCACACTACTCTTTCTCTCTCTCTCTCTCTCTCTCTCGCTCTCGCTCTTGCTCTCTTACTCGCTCTGTCACTCCATCACATCATAGAGTCCTTTTTACCTGTCTGGTCAAGTAGAGACTGTATCTATGAATGCAAAGATTTATTTCTTCTGTTTCTACCTTCAGGCTTCGTGTGTGTGTGTGTGTGTGTGTGTGTGTGTGTGTGAGAGAGAGAGAGAGAGAGAGAGAGAGAGAGAGAGGGAGAGAGAGAGAGAGAAATCCACAAACCTACTTTCTTTAGGTCTCTAACGGCACCGCACTGCACCTCTGACCCTAGATTTCACCTGGATTAGTCAACCCTGAAGGGGTCTACCTGAAGGAACCTAATGATTCATTCCAACTTTTCAAGTACTGTTAGATTAGACAGTGCTTTCTTGATCCCCAGCATGGCATCCCCCTCCACACTGACCTCTGAATCCCCCATCCCAGCATGGCATTCTCCTCAACAATGGCATCCCCAGCATGGTATCCAACCTCCACAGGGACATCCCACCTGCACAACTGCCTCTCACTTCCCCTTGACTTGCCCCTCATTGTCTCAGCTCCAGTTCACCAAGATTATCTAAAGAAAGATGTCTTGATTGCCTAAAGGGACAGTTAGTTTGCAGTAGGTGATTACTCTGTCCCGTGTGCAGCCTTGTCCTCAAGATGACTGTCCTCTTTGGGGTTTTGTCTGACCTGGCAATCTAAGGTGAATCAAAAGGAAAAGTTAGGAACAACGACTTATCTCTATTCATTCAGAGAAAGTAAAGGAGACAGACACAAGATGAAAGAGGTGCTGGTTCTCCTCTTGCTTTTAGTTACCCTGTGGGCCCAGTGCAGAAGCACCCTCTTTATCATGGAGGCAGTGTCCGAGGGCCTGAAATGGCACCTGCAGCACTTATTCTCTTGCTAGTCTGTCCTGCATACTTTTAGCTCCCATCACAAGATTTAGGATCACTTGCTGTCAACTTTCTGAATCCTTTCACTGAAGCTAATCCTAATGATTTTTTTTTTCATTTATTATGCTTTCTAAGTCTGATTCTACAAACTACTGCAATATTTTTCTTAATTTTCTGAACCTTATCATGTTACTTTTCTAATAAAATAGTACACACATTTTAGATATTTTTCACTCATATTAACACTTGTCTCATGTAATCTGTCTATTTCTCTTCTACTATGCTGTGCCTTGTCTCTGTTCTTTGCTGTATAATCAATCCTGCCTTACATCCTGGTTCTGGCTGACTGCCTCACAATTCCTCCTTCATACCAAGTGATCCCTTCCTCATCTCTCTGACTTCAGTGGCCCTTTCAAAGAGCCAGTCTCGCAGAGCACACTGTGCCATGAATTTCCTCTCGAGAGAGCCATTGTCCCTGCAACAATCATCTACTTGTCTTTGTGTAATTCTTCGATCATAGTTGCTTATAAACACATTTTTTCCCATTTAACCTTGATTGTACATTCCTATAGCACAGGCTATCTTCTGCTCCTTTTGTAAATTCCCTTCAAAGTATCAGGCAGAGCAGACTTTTAATAAAATACTAACTGAATACGTGAATGAATGAGTGAATGTTGTATTTTGGTATCTGGCCAGGAGTTGATGCACATATAGTGAAAAATTAATATCTTCATTTTCTTTCCAGATGGAAAGGAGTATGATTTCTGTAACTATATATTGATTAGCAATTTGAGTATGGATGTTATAACATGAGTAGATTTTAAGATTTACTCAAGATTGTTTTCTAATTAAATATACACTTTGAATCCCTTCTTTTTTAATTTTTTTTTGTTCATTTTTATTTATTTAGTTGAGAATGACAGAGAGAGAAAGAGGGAGAAAGAGAGAGAGAGAGTGACAGAGAATGGGCATGCCAGGGCCTCCAGCCACTGCAAACAAACTCCAGACGTGTGTGCCCTCTTGTGCATCTGGCTACGTGGGTCCTGGGGAATCAAGCCTCAAACCGGCGTCCTTAAGCTTCACAGGCAAGCGCTTAACTGCTAAGCCATCTCTCCAGCCCCTGAAGCCCTTCTTTAATGTAAGTTATTTTTTAGGATGTAACTAGACCTGGAATTATATAGAGACATTTGTAGGACTCATGAAACCACAGAAAAAAGCTTGAGTTTCTAAACAAAACACTCTATGCTGAAATCTAAGTAGAATTTCAGCTAAATCTGGACATAAACTTGATTTAAACTTTACAATTATATAACATGTTGACTTTATTTATTTTCTTAAATTTATTTATTTATTGTTTAAGTTATTTATTTTAGAGCAGGAAAGAGGGAGAGAGAGAGGGAGAGAGAGTGAATGGGTGCACCAGGGCTTCCAGCCACTACAAACGAACCCCAGATGCATGTGTCTTGTGCATCTGGCTTACGTGAGTACTGGGGAATCAAACCAAGGTCATTTGGCTTTGCAGGCAAGCACCTTAACCACTAAGCTATCTCTCCAGCCCTTTAAATTTATTAGATATGGGCATACTTAGTATGTAAACAAAACGTGTTGGTACCATCCTTTCCCTCATCCCTGCCCCTTTCCCGAAAAGGCCCTCCTTGTTGGGGATGCACATCAACCCCATGGGGATTGTGTGTGGGCCGTGCATTATGGGGGCAGCAGTCAGTTATGGGAGAGAGGTAATGTCTCTGTGCATAATGTCCCAACTTGAGCCGGGCGTGGTGGCGCACGCCTTTAATCCCAGCACTCGGGAGGCAGAGCTAAGAGGATCGCCATGAGTTCGAGGCCACCCTGAGACTACATAGTGAATTCCAGGCCAGCCTGAGCTAGAGTGAGACCCTACCTCAGAAAAAAAAAAAAAAGAAAAAAAACAAAAAAGAAAACATAATGTCCCAACTTGTGGCTCTAACAGTCTTCCCACCTCCTCTTCTGCAAAATTCCCTGAGCCATGTTGGGTGCATTTTAAATCTGTTCTGGATCTCTGCTTTGGTAGGTGTTGAGTGTCCTCAGTGTCTGTCTCCTTCACCCTTGTGCTGTTATCAGGTTCACCAAGAGAGCAGCACTCTTGCTCATTTTCCCAATTCCTCTATGGTTTCAGCTAAGGCCTGCATGAAGTGTGCTGGTTCCTTTATCTCCTCAGGTCCTGCTCCAATCTTAGAAAGAAGTTGCCAGGACAATAGATTTTAAGTACTTTCACCACAAAGGAAATGTGAGATAACAAACATGTGAGTTAGCTCAACTTAGAATTCTAATGCAGAAATGCAATTGGAAATGATGGGGCAGAGCCAGGCAGCGTGAGCTACGCTGGTCGTGCCGTCATCCACTGACCTAGTATTTGAAGGAAGTAATGGATTTGAATGAGTAGTGTCGAAAAAAAATATGTGAGATGGTGTAAACAGAGCCACAGGTCCATGAGGAGCATTCAGAGAGAAGACCATTCTGGCTAGGAAGAGGTTTGGGTAGAAAAAAATGAGAAGGGAAGGTCCTTTGGAATGAGCACTTGCCTTTCCATGAGAGTCTCAAGTGCCAGCTCTGGATATGTTGGTTTATCTATGAAATGGCTCATCTTCTAATACTCTGAACTTTAAGTATTTTATGACCACTGCAATTTATTTATTTACATGTAAATTGTGCTGTTTAATGTATTATTTGCCATTCAAATAGATTCTCATTAAAATTATACATTTATTTAATTATATGAAACTAAATTAGTAACACTTCAGTGTCAACCAGGATGTCTGGTCAGATTCTCTAGTGAGGATCTTCTGTTGTTATGAGAGGAAACCTTAATTTTGCATTATTTTTTATTAAGTGATTTTCTTTCATGAAAATGCCACCAATTTAATGTGTTTTCACTTTAAGACAGGGTCTCACACTGTAGTTCAAGCTATTCTGGAACTTGCTATGTACACTAAGCTTACTTCAAACTTTACTTCTCAAGTTCTGGGATTACGTGTGTACACTATAATACTCAGTGTTTGCTTTTTGGTACAGGGATTTTATAGGTTAGTCTGGCATTAAAGTCATTATGTAACCAAGGATGATCTTGAATTCTTTGTCTTCCTGCATCCACCTTCCAAAAGCTAGTGGTACAGGCATGTGACACTTTGCCTGGCCAATTCAGCTTTCTACGTTTTCCAAAAAATGACTTTTCCTTTTCAAACATGTAAGTATTCAGCTGTTTTGCCTTGGGGTTGAAGCCTGAAAGGAGAGAGGTGCCCACTTTGCCTAGTTGGGGTGGGGAGACCAGGGAGGTCTCAGACACTCAATAAATAAAGACACTGGCTCATTTGGTACCAATAGCTAGCCAGTATGCCAAGTAGAACATACGATGCCGTCTCTACCTTGCGGGTGACAATAAGGTGACTCATTGTCTTCATTAGACTTGCCCAAATAATATAGAGCACGAGTAGAGAAGGCAAGAGGAGAGCTGTCCTTAATATGTGCAATGTCGTGTTCCTCTCACCATGCTCAGCCTTCCTGTTCATAACTCATCCTTTTAAAGGACCATATGGTCTTCTCCTTCTGCTCTGTTGAGCAAGAGCAAGTGGGCTCAGAACTGTGAAGATAATTTTAATTATATCTTCTCATTATCCTCAACACTGTTGATGATCTCTTTAATGCCAAATTAATAATGGTAATCAACTTGAATGGATTAGCATATTTAACATCCATTTTCTATAATGTTTGGAGAGAGCTTTCATAATCTTGACAAGAAAAAGTATGAATTGTACTTCTAAGGTCTCCACATCCTCACATTATTAAACTTTAAAAGAAGTAATATTTCCCTTTAAATATTTATTCATAGAATAGGAGGGAAAAGGACATGAACAGACTAACATAAGATCATTTCTATTCACAATATTTTATAAGGGTTGGGCTGAGTTTCACTGTGTTTGTGATTCAGAATAGCTGGTTTCTCTTCGTCTTAGTCCTTGCTGAACAACAAGGACTTGATCTTTCACCCTTGACATTTTCATGGCATGTTGTCAAAAGGTCTCAAATTTATGAGACCTGACCACCACCTAATTTTGAAAATGAACCTAGGGCTCTGTGATTGAGTCTAGATCTTCTGGAAAGCTCTCATTATAGTATTCAGACACTATGAAAGTGGCTTAAGAATATACAAATTCATTTTGTATATATTATACTGTTATGCTTAATATTATAACTATACTTAAAAAAGGGTCTACAGAGAGCGATATTGCTATATTCAGGTAGCTTGTGGTATAAGGATACAATGACTCTTCTACTTTGTACTGGGCAGTATTTTAGCTCTCATCTCTGATATTGCAAGCATAAGCATGTTTAATTGTATTCATTTAAAAGTATTCCCAAAATGAATAGGAATATAAAACAAATACATATTTATATTATATACTACACATTTTAGTTTGAGATTTTTAAAAATTAAATATAGGTAAGTAGAAATATTTAAATTCAACCACAGAACCGAAATGTACAAGCATAAAGAGAGAAATATGCTCTCATACTAGCAACATTACAGGATTTCTGGTTAAAAATAATTTTCAGGTCTAGAAATGTAGCTCAGCTAGTAGAGTGAATGCATAGCTTGAAGAAAGTCCTGGGTCCTCTCCCTAGCACCACATAAACCTGACATGGTAGGGCACATCTCTATTTCTAGCCTTAAGCTGGTAGAGGCAGGAGGATCAGCAGTTCAAGATCCTCCTTGGCTACATAGAGAGCTTGAGGCTAGCCAGGGATGCACGGGAGTCTGTCAATAAAAGTGAAAAATATACTCAAATATTCTGATGAGCTGAGAGGAAAGGGCTGCATTTTGAAATCCTACTTAATTTTACAGTCTTACTTAAATATGTCATAAAATTGAAGAACAGCTAGAAAGAGAATTTGTTTTATTTTTGATGTGTATGTGTGTAGTACATGGTGTATGTGTGTGTGTGTGTGTGCGTGTTTAGTATTGTGTGGTGTACTCATGTGAGTATATATATATATATATATATATATATATATATATATATATATATTTTGCACACATGTGTGTGGAGGCCAGATGAGTACATTGGCATCTTCCTCTATTCCTCCCCTACCTCTTTTCCTTGGGTTAGGGTCTCTCACTGTAATTAGAGCTTGTACCATATTTTGGCTAGACTTGTTGACCATTGAGCATCAGGAATCCTCCTGTCTCACCACGCCCTCTGCAATGCATTACGGGGATGGTAGACAGGCTTGCTGCTTTACATGATGCTGGGCACTGAGGTCGGGTCCTTATGCTCATGCAGCAGGCACACGTCACCACTGGGCAATTTCCCCAGCCAGCACCTAGAAAGTGGATTGCAGATTTGTTTGCAGAGGCTGATTTGAAGGTATTTGGAAGTAAGGTGTAGAAAATGCTGTGGAATATTTGAAATACTGCCAGAATGAATTAGGGTTAACTGTCTGACATATCCATGAGTCTAGCCTTCAGGATAGGAATATCCAAAGAGCTGGCTTTCACTTTATTGAGAAGTTTGTGGGTCAGATCTGTCCTAGGAGAGGATGGGCCCCTGGAGAGAGAGACCTAATTACTCATCATATAATAGTTAGGCAAGTCAGATTATATATGAGTTATTGAATGGAAATATAACATGAACAAAACAATGCATGTGATTTTCTAATAGCCATATAAGAGAAAGTAAAAGAAATATGGAATTGATTATGTTATATACTATTCTGTTTACCTTAATGTATTAAAATATTAACAGGAAATTTTAATGCTTTTTTTCTGTGAAGCCTTCCAAATCTAGTGTATATTTTATACATACAACTCATCTCTACTTAGAGTAGCAACATTTCAGGTCCTCAAGTGTACACACCAGCATTACTTTTATCAGGATAGTTCAGGGGCACAAAGTCTCCATTTCATAAGCAAATGCTCTTTGGTATCACATATCAGGTTTGGACTAACAGGGTCCTTGCAAATCCCATGAAGCTGGGGAAAAGGATAGAAGTATTCCTTCATGTCAGCTTTACACCATGTAACACCCTACTCTGAGCTCTACAACAGAGCCCCCTCTGACAGATAAGATGCTCCGACATTACCCCTCACCAAGGGAAGAATGTAAGGACAAAGCAGTGATGTTTCAGCCTTGTCCTGGCCATTGGGGTAACGTGTTCCTGGTGACTGTGTGCCATCACCTCCAATACCAGACTCTGCAGGGACTGCAGCCTACAGCCTGAGGCCTTTTCTGCAGTGATTAGGAAAGGCTTACAGGTCACAGGATCTGTCTCATGCCAAAGAACAATTGTCAAAAATTCAGAGTAGAGGTATTTGGATTAACCCTCAAAGCATGAGCACTTTGGATTATGTGGATCTGTGATTAGTAGATCTGGTCAAAGTTGTGGTTGATCATGCTATTGGTGGGGTTTTACTTTTTCCTCATCTGGGAGGTGTAGGAGTGGGGACAGGATAGGGAAGGAAAAGAGACAATCCCTAAAATATCCCCAAAATAGCCTTCATGGATATCATTGAGCATTATGACTCCCTGGTTGCTTTTGCCAAGTCACAATTTTCTCTCAGCTGTGGGAGGCTTTTCTCTGCTCTCACTGGCTCTTCCCTGAAATTCTTACCTTGTTGTGCTGGGGAGGAGTGCCTGGTGATAACTAAATTGAAGCACTCCATATTTGACGCCAGCCAAGAAACAAGCAGGTTATTTTAATCTATTTTTAACATCATCCCCAGTGACATTTCCTTCTCCGTTTATTTTTTTTTTAATTTTTCTTGTGACACCACAAGACGCTTCTCCCCTGCTGCCTGCTTCCTGCAGTGCTAAGTGGCAGTGATCATACAGGTCATATTTTACATCAAGAACAATTGCATCAGCATGCTGGGGCTTTAGTTTTCTCCCCCAGGTCTTGTTCTCTTCTGTCCTACTATTCCTATCAAGGCTTTAGAACAGTAACCAGAAAAATAATGTGAGGTTTTAGTCCCCTGTGTAATATGTCTGCACATACAAATTTGTACCCCCTCATTTACCAAAGAACTTTATCCTTTTAAATTGGCTAGGCATTTCCTGGAGAAGTCAAGAGATACACAATTTGTAACAGGTTTCTTTCTCCACTTGAGTTATAACCAGTATAATAACCCATGGATCCTTATGAAGGTGAGGGTATGGGGAGTCAGACCATTCTATGTTATGCCTAATGCAGTTCAGATTGATGTCATAAACAATGAAAAAGTACTTTAAGAATGCTTCACAATTTAGTATTATGTAGCAATGAAAAAAAATCTAAGAAACCCCCACCCCATCCATTTTGTAGGGAAGGTAAGATGTTTACTTCAATGGGAGAAGCAATGGCCCATTTTAGAGTCATTTTAAAAACTTGTCAAAGAGTAGAATCTTGGGAATTTAGTTCATTGATGTCCATGAGATAGCAAGCCACACTTGGAAGCTGCTTGAAGAAACTTGAAGGAAAATTCCTGAGTTTGCCTTTGGACATGTAGGGAAGGCTCTCTGTGTCTATAAGTATGCACGGAAGAGCTGAAATAATAAGGGCCCTGTAATGTTCGCCAGTGTTACCCAAAGCTGATGAATAGAACACTCTTGTCTACTTCCACATGTATGAGTGGTAGTTTGAATGATGTCAGCTTCTAAACAGTTCTTTTACCTCATGATTGGTCTTAGTATATTTGTTGTCCAGGAGAACAGGTAACATCACCATTGTGAAGATTGGAATTTGGACAGTGTTTACTGAACATTAAAGTGTCCTTGTACCTCAGTAATTATACAAAGTTATACAGTGAGAAGTCTCTGAAAATTCCACAAATTATGATAATAAGGATGATCTTTAAGTAAGGAGATTTCTTAATTCTCTCATAAAACATATCTATAAGAAGATTATTAATGTCTTGAGAGCAGGGGTCTTTTCTCACTTTGTATATGAGAGGTGGACAAAGTATATAATTCAGTAATGAAACATAGTTCCTATTTATTCTTCATATACATAATCCTACTCATTTGAACATAGTTTTTGACATCAGTGGTCACTTGTCATAACTTCAATTTAATGTTTTGTTAAGTGCAGCCTAGAGTGAAAAAAAAAATAAATACCAGAACAAACCTGCCATTGAACTGTCAAACATTACATTCATTATATTTAAGTGTACTGTTCTATGTGGAATACTGTGTGATATCCTTTGAAGGGTGCCTTTTCTCATGGAGCACCTCTTGGATTTGAGGAAATCTTCCTAAATGTGTGCATCAGCACATGAGAGTAGGTACACACATGGAATCTCACCAGTGAGATGCAAACACTCAGAGAATACAAAATAAGACCATGTTAACAAAGTAGTGTATAATTAGAACAAAAGAAAGTAAGGGTGCTGCTGGTGTGCATATGGATATCCATAGGATGTTGGGAAGATGTTTAAGGAACTTGGAGCGGTAGAAGCCATGATAAAGCATGTGTATATAGGGAGCATAGCCTTGGTGTTAAAAATTGGTTGAATATCACACATTACCTTTCTCAAATAACACATGGTCCTCTTGGAGGGTGGGAATGCCTATCAAAATGATGCCCACTGCCCAGCATAGTAAGAGGTAGAATGTATGTCAGTCCTAGAGAAAGCATGGATATCATCTAAGCCTAGTCTCTCCTATTTCAAAAAGAGAAATTAAATCTCATGGATAACAAATGACTTACAATTCTTAACAAACTTTAAAAAATCCTGGAAATTTATAAAGCAGAATTAAAACCCAGGTATCTTAAAACCTTGTCATGACTTCTTTCTACTATGCCATTTTTTGATTTTTCAATTGGTACTTTGTCTGATGCTTGGCCAATTCTCATGGTCACTGAGCCTATAAAGCAGATGGGAATTTCATGCAACTTGGGGAAAATGCCAAAGAGAAATTGTTTCTATGAAATTTCTCACTGTGAATCCAATTCAGAAGTTTTTTAGGACCAGGGCAGTTAGCAGTGATGTATTCATAGGCAGAAAGGACCATCTAGGACTGTTAAATAGACATGAAATGTATGTTATTTATTTAGCAAAAATAAATGACTCATCAGTAAAATATAATAATAATAATAATAATAATAATAATTCTGTAAACTTAGAATCCCAGTAAAAGAATAATAAATGCAATTTCATTTATTCTGATATGGTTGTAATATTGATTTCCTGTTTATGACACCCAATTGCAGGAACACACTGATGTCTTTTGTGTTATTTTGGCTACCATCCATGGTGTGTGGAGGAAAGGAAGCCATGTACCTCATGGCACACAGAAAACAGAAAAAGCAAACCAGGACTAGGTGGTACTTTCAAAAGCGTGCTTTCTTGTACTCACACCCTTCAGTTAGGCTTCATCTCCTAATGTGTTAAGAACCTTCGAATCCCACCATATGATCATTTTATGTTCAAACCATAAATACCACGATGACCAACTTTGTTCAGTTTTTCAACATTAAGATTTCTGATATACAGGATGTTTAGTATTAAAACAGAGACACTGTTAGACAGGCCAGAGGAGGCTGCTCATCCAAATTAATCAGCACCAGTGGGACCAGCGTTCTCTGTTTAGGATTTTCTAGGTTTTAGTATCTTACTCAAATAATTTAAAAAGACACAAATAATGAAGCAGCAGGAAATTTTATTAGAGGGTAAACCAAATGTACAAGTTTTAGATAAACTTCCAAAAGAGTTAACAGGCTCTTTTACTACATATCCTAATACAGCATGTTACAATTTGGGATCCAGAAGATGGGGGAGCTGGTTATTAGGTAACAGAGTTGGTTCTTCAACATGATTGGCAGGCTTAGGTCATATGAGCTCCTTGCTACTGCACATGTCCTTTCACTTGATGCATCTGAGATCAATCATAGGTGTAACCCATCATCTATAGGCATAACTTTCAGTTATGGGACCTATTTCAGATTCTGAGGCTCCTAATTAGGCTTTGGAGAGGATGCAGAGATGAACATGAACTCGACTCCTTTTCTACGTAAGCACTTAGTATTTCATTCCTGATATGATGAATAGAGTCATACTGTGCACACTAGAGAAAAAAGTGTGGCTTTGATGCAATATACTAAAAGTATTTCTATCCCACATCTATTTAGCTCCTTCTATAAAGATCAGTGGTTCTTTTTTTTATGAGGTAGTATCTTGCCCTAGCCCAAGCTAGTCTGAAATACACTGTGTCATCTCAGGCAGCCCTCAAATTCACTGGAAATCCTCCTACCTCTGCCTTCTGAGTGCTGGGATTAGAGTGTACCACCATGCCCTGCTTAACTCTATCTTGATAATCCTATGTGATATCCAGCCTAGGCTCATACACATTATGCATGTTGTGCTCACAAGCAGCTTCCCTCTTCCTGCAACTATGTCTTTGTATATATTTCCTGAAGAACAAACACAAGTCCTCCCAACTTGTCCTTACACAGTGGATACAGGGTATTCTGCTCATCTCTGTTGCCCTACATGTTCTACTCATAGTGTAGTGAATAAAACCATACTGTAAAAGTAAGGTAAACATGGTTAGGATATTCCTTCTTTCTTTCTTTCTTTCTTTCTTTCTTTCTTTCTTTCTTTCTTTCTTTCTTTCTTTCTTTCTTTCTTTCTTCTTTTGAGGCATTCCCAACAGACTGGCTTTCTTTTTAATGTGAAAGAGTAAGAGTGAGAAGGGAGAGAGGATTGGTGCATCAGGGACTCCAGTCACTGCAATGAACTCCAGATAAATGTGCCACCTGGTGCACATGTGTGACCTTGCTAGCTTGTGTCACATTATGTCTGGCTTACATGGGGCCTGGAGAGTTGAACATGGGTCCTTAGGCTTCACAGGCAAGTGGTTAACCAATAAGCCATAAGCCATCTCTCCAGCCCTAGGATCTTTATTTTTATTTATTTATTTATTTGACAGAGAAAGAGGGAGAGATACAGGGAGAGAGAGAATGGGTGTGCCAGTGCCTCCAGCCACTGCAAATGAACTCCAGATGCATGAATCCTCTTGTGCATCTGACTAACCTGGGTCCTGGGGAATTGAACCTGGGTCCTTTGGCTTTGCAGGCAAATGCCTTAACCACTAAGCCATTCCTTCAGCCCATAGGTTATTCATTTTTAATGGCTAATTTTACCTTTAACTAATGGCATCTCCTATATCATGTAGCACTCTTGTTAGCATAGAGTTGCATCTTTTACCATGCATGACCTTACCTGATTTTCAAAATATTGAGTACAATTTTCATATCTGATATTTATTTTATATTTCTGTGTATAACACTTGTCCCTTCATAGAGATATCTCATTGAACCTTCATAACATGCATGCTATGTTTGATTATATTTCTCATTCTGTAGGTTAGCAGCTGAGATATAAGGAGTTTAAGTAATCCAAGTCACATAGTACATGAAGGCAGAGTCACAATTCCAACCCAACAGGTTAGAAACTATACTCTCTTGTTTCTTATTTTAAACGGAATCACTTTGGGCTCTGACATTCCAATTCCCAGGAGCCCCAGAATAACAGATATGAGCATCAGTTCTTATCCAAGCAGATTCAGTAGAGAATGCTAGACTCTGGGGATTAAAATATGAACACTACTTATCTGTTTCATATAGAATGGGATCTGCAAAAGAAATAACTTTGAGCTGTCAAAAGTGCATGGTGATCCATTGGTTGATAATTGGCAAAAACAATTTAGTGAAAACATCAATTGAAGAAAGCCATGTGGCATAATTATAAACAGTTAAAGTAGATATTTCCCTTTCTCAATGAGCTAAAGCATAATACTCCACTGCTGAAGTATGGGCTGCAAATAGGGTCTTCGTTCCAAACAGTGAAGTATGAAAAGGGCAAGAAAATAGTAAATTGGCTAAAACAAAAATACATTTCTCTTCATATAAGTGGTTAAGTCAGGCTGGGGGGGGGGCGGGATGGCTTAGCAGTTAAGGTGTTTGCCTACAAAGCCAAAGAATCCAGGTTCAATTCCCCAGGACCCACATTAGCCAGATGCACAAAGGGCACATGTGTCTGGAGTTCATTTGCAGTGATTGGAGGCCCTGGGGCGGCACCCATTCTCCCTCTCCCTATCCCTCCCTCTCTCTCTCTCTCTCTCTCTGTCAAATAAATAAAAGTAAAATATTTTCTATAAAAAGAAAGATTTAAAACAAAACACTGTACTTTGATGCTCTTCTTCCCCCAAACTCAAAAACACAATCTAACCATGAGAAAAAGACCAGATAAACTGTAATTATGAAACACTCTACAGGGCTGGAGAGATGGCTTAGTGGTTAAGTGCTTGCCTGTGAAGCCTAAGGACCCCAGTTCAAGGCTTGACTCCCCAGGACCCATGTTAGCCAGATGCACAAGGGGGCACACGCGTCTGGAGTTCGTTTGCAGTGGCTGGAGGCCCTGGTGCGCCCATTCTCTCTCCGTCTCTCTATCTGCCTCTCTCTCTGTCTGTAGCTCTCAAATAAATAAATAAAAATAACAAAAAAATTAAAAAATTAAAAAAAGAAACACTCTACAGAATAGCAGAGCATCGTTACAATGGCCAGAGCCGTCACAAACTGAGAAACTGACACAGTCACAAGCAGATCTAAAGAAAACGGAGGTTTAAATAGAGTGTATGATGCTGGAAGAAAAAGGGATATTTAGTGAATAATAAACAAATACAAAGAAAATATAGTTTTAATTTAAAAATTACATATCAGTGTTGGGTGATTATTGGGAGAAATATACTAGTCAAAATATGGAAAGTAGGTATGTAATATATGGGAAGTCTCCATATTATCTTCTCAATATTTTTTATAAGTTTAATACTTTTTTTTAAATTGTGTCTTAAACAACTAAATGATAAAGATAACCTGGGATAAGAGGTATGTATGTAGAAGGGAGGGTATTGCAGTCAGGTTCGCATTGCTGGTAGAAATCACCCAGCCAACAGCAGCTTGTGGGAAATAAAAGAAGTTTATTGTGGCTTACAGGCTTGAGGGGGTAGTTCCATGATGGTAGGGAAAAGGATGGCATGGGCAGAGGGTGGACATCACCCCCTGGCCAACATAAGGTGGACCATAGCAACAGGAGAGTGTGCCAGACACTGGCAAATAGAAACTGGATATAGTACCCATAAGGCCACCCCCAACAATACGCTGCCTCCATGAGGCTTTAACTATCAAATCTCCATCAGCTGGGAACCTAGCATTCAGAACACCTAAGTTTATGGGGGACACCTGAATCAAAGAACCACAGAGGGACAAATACACTCATGTTTTTGTGAATAAAATGCTTCTGTTTTTCAAATTCAGAAACAATCCTGCTATGTAGAGAAAATAAGGTAAAAAAGAGAGTCTTTTGAAGTTAGCCAACAAGGCAAGGTTGTGGTCAATGGCATACATCCTAGAACTGCAGGCCAAGGATAGAGGTCATGGCAGAGCAAGCATAAAGAGGACTTGGCAAGTATATTGTCCCAATTTAAATGTCAGCTCTGCTGGGTACAGTCTATGAATGAATACTCAGAACATGAAAAATAAAAGGTGGCATCATATGCCTGAAATATTAACAGTGGCAATTATGTGGATGGTAACGCAGCTAGAACGGGACACAGAAAATGAAGTGGATAAAAAAGGAAACCTTAACAACACACTACCATTTTTAGAACAACAATATGATTAGCTTTGAGAATATAGTTCATAACTGAGTCATACACTATGCTACCATAACATAAACATCAGCAAGATCATGAGCACCTCTGTTGACTAGGTGTTAATCCAGAAATACAATTTGAAGAAAGATATTTAAACTAAATGTTAGTGGTGACATTGCTCATGTGATTAGGCTTTGGCAGGTGTGGAGTATCCACGCATGTGTGTGTGTATGAATGCGGGAACATGTGCATGTGATCATGCTTGTGTAGGCCAGTGGTCAATATCAGGCGTCATGCTCAATCATTTCCCACCTTTATTTTTTGAGATGGCATCTTTCACTGAGCCAAGAGCTAACTCATTAAGCAAGAATAACTGTCCAGTAAGCCCTAGACTGTCTCTTCCACATCATCAGCATAGGGATTACAGGTGTATACCACCATCCCTGGTGTTTTACATGTGTTCTTGGGATCTGAACTCAGATATCCTTGTGGAGCAAGTACTTTACCCACTGGTCAACTTCCCTAGCACAACTTTGCTAATTTTCATAGCCAGTGTTTGAGTAATGAATAAGATTTCAAATTCTTAAAGTGATAAGTTAGAAAAAAGCTTTGAAAAATCACATGGTCTTCTTTTCCATTGCTATCATCTACACTATGCAGAGTGAATGATATTCTTTTTAATTTTATTTTTTATTTTTATTTATCTGACAGAGAAAGAGGGAGAGAGAGAGAGAGAGAAAGAGAATGGGCACACCAGGGCTTCTAGCCATTGCAAACGAACTCCAGAAGCATGTGACCCCTTGTTCATCTGGCTAACGTGGGTCCTGGGGAATCAAACCTGGGTCCTTTGGCTTTGCAGGCAAACACCTTAACTGCTAAGCCATCCCTCCAGCCTGAACTGATATTCTTAAGAGAAGAGATACTGAATGAAGTACCATAGTTGACTTTGAGGACCTTCCCTATAGCTCATCTAGCCCAATAGGCAGAAGTGTCTATTTCTGTGTATGGCTACAAATAAAGTTTATGTTTCTTTTTATTGAGTTAGAGTAGAATATGGAGCCATGGAAATTTTAGACTTGGTCCTGGAGTTACTGACATAGGTAAGATAAATGGAGATGTAAATAAATGTTCTTGGACTGCTAGAAGCTTGGAGCAATAAATATTAAAATAAAGAATGACAAGTGAAAAATCATCCTGTTAGGTAGTAGTTTGCGTATAGATACTGAGGTTACAAACAGTGGCAGGTTGATAGCTAAACACATGGAAGCAGGTATACCCTACTCAATTCAAAGACAGCTAGACTCAAAGTTTATGAAATGGAAATCCATTGAAATTAGTGTGAAAAAGAAAGTGATCAAAAATCATACAAGGCCACTCAAACAACATTGTATCTAAGAATATGAATGTGAATAACAGTAAAGGTCTTGCATGATTCCTGCTGTCATTCAAAACCATCCTTAACATGCAACCATTCCAGAGCCCAAGTTTAACATATCTGTTAGAGAAAGCTAAATGGAAAGAAAAGTATGGGACCAAAAGGCAAAGAATTTCCCTCATGAAAATGATTAATTCTTTATTAAATTGAACAGAAATGTCTATCAAAATACAATTGCTATCATTCATTTTAACTTTTGTTTGTTTGCTTGCTTTTATATTTATCAGAGCTTCACTTAGCAGTACAGGTTGGTCTGGATCTCACTGTCTTCCTGTCTCAGATTTTTGAGTTCTGAGGTAACTGCTGTATACCAGCCGCCCAACTTAAATTATAGTTCTTTCTGTCAAACTCGGAGACCAGAAAACCATCTAGTAGAATCAGTGCACCTATACTACTATTACTTTATTGTCTATTTTTTCCATAGTAATAGTGAAATAAAAATCAAGGCAAAATATCTTATTTCATCTTAGTAACTAAGATAATTTTCTGACTTGATGTCCCCAGAGAATGATCTTACTTTTTCAGTATATATAAACAGATGTGGAAATCCTGTGAAGAAATAAGAAATGACCTAGGAAAAAATAAAGTGAAAACCTGAAGGATGCCAGACACACATGAAAGTACCTCAATCCTACCTCTGGTGTCTCTCTCAAGATCAGAAGGTTGACCGGACATCATCAAATGAATATCTATAGAGACACAGGTGAGGGACTATTGGGGTGTCAAGTGAAATGGATTAGGAGGTAAATGTTTTATAGCTTCTGTGAATGACTCCAAGTTACTCTGATCAGGTGTCCTTCAGAAAATGGGCCCGAGATCAATGATCCACTGTCCCCCATTAAACACAGCACACTAAATGGGTATTCTTGAAGAGGAAGTCTTGAATGAACAAGGCACCCCACCTTGATACTGTACATACACATTGTAGGAAGGAAGCAAAAAAAAATACACCAATAGTATAGAGTAAGGAAGGTGTAGCAGTTACCTTTTCATTGCTGGGACAAAAGACCTGCCCAGATGCATGCAACTCATGGATGAAAGGGGTAATTTCAGCTTACACTTTTGAGGGGACATTTCATCATGACAGAAGAAGCATGGAAGAGAAGAGACTGCACATTACATCATATCACATCAGCTAGGACTGAGAGAGCCGACTCATTCTTGCTGCTACGTCCTAGCTGATGTGACATGGTTTTCCACATAAACCAGTTGTTCTTGGGGAAGCAATATATTCAAACAATATATGCAAAGGTAAATGAAAGCAATATATGCATACGTATAGCAACATAATACTATGACATATGGCAAAACCCCACAAAGTAACACTATTCATTATTACACGGAAAGCCATCACATGATGCTGTCTGTCAAAGCACAGGCTTTGATGGAAGTAATTTGAGATTCAGATTCTTCTTCACAACTTACTGGCTAGTCCATTTGAGGAAGGAAGTTAATTTGGAGATTTTTGTTTTTTTATCTGTAAAACAGGGCTACTCATAGAGACTAGATAAAGGATTGTTACATGATATATGAATACCATAAATCTTGTCTGTAACTGTTATGACAATGGATTATGTAACACTGAATCACAAATAGAAACTTGAGGCCTCATGTTAAAGGAAATATTGGTCTGAGGAGATGGCTCAGCAGTTAAAGGTTGGCTTGCAAAGTCTGACAGCCTATGATTGGCTTCCTTGTACCCACATAAAGCCAGATGCACACAAAGTGGCACATGTATCTAGAGTTCATTCACAAGGTCAAAAGGACCTAGCATAATCATACTTTCTCTCTCCCTCTCTCTTTCTATCATGCAAATAAATAATAAAAGAATAAAGGAGGTATGTTACATGTAAACTGGAAAGAAAGATGACTAGAGTATTGGTAACTAAGGGCTTAAAATTTTAAATTGTGATATTGCCCATTTTGTAAGGATGGGTTTAGGTGACAGGCAACAGGTTTCCTATCTATCCTGATTAAATCAGTAATTAATCAAAATGAATGGTTGCGTGTGAAATCTGAAGCCACAGGGCTGGTGGCTCCTCTTTCATTGTCACTTTTGAGTTTTTATTAATTTATTAGCTGACACAACTACTTAAATCTGACCAAATGAATTTAAATTATACCACTCATATAAAGTCATGGCTTTGTGTTTATAGAAGAACCATATTAATTGGTTCACTTATCATTGCTGCAAAGCATGCAGATGTGACGTGACTTAGAGGATACACAGGTGGAACATACCTGCAAAGAAAAAGGTAAATTCTTTTCTTCTGTTTTGACAGTGTACAATTCTAATGTCAAATTCTAAAAGGCATTTATTTATAGAAAAAAAGTGTTGATAAGATCACCTCCAGGTTGTTAAAAAAACTTATAGCTCTGTGGGAAGAGTACTTGTTCAGCATATAAGAATCCTTGGTTTAGCTGGGTGTGGTGGTGCACACCTTTAATCACAACACTTGGGAGGTAGAGGTAGTAGGATTGTTGTGAGTTCGAGGCCACCCTGAGATACATAGTGAATTCCATATCAGCCTGGACCAGAGTGAGACCCTAACTCGGAAAACCAAAAAAAAAAAAAAAAAAAAAAAAAAAAAAAAAAAATCCTTGGTTTGAGTCCCATCACTACATATAAATTTGGTTTAGTGACCTGTGTTGTAATACTAGCTCTCTGAATGTGGAAGCAGGAAAGTCAGAAGTTCAAGGTCATCTTAAGAACATGGTAAGTTTAAGGGCAATCTGAGATCCATCCTCACATATGTGCGACAAGAGCATCACCCACTAAGCCACTTCTCTATCCAATTATTATGTTTTGATAAAGAAAGATGACAAGCCACAACAACAACTCCTTTGGGATGTGGATTTTGACTTGGTCCTAGAAATGTTAGAATAATGTAAGCCTGAAGGAAGACCAACAGTGTTTGAAATGACTATCTGAAGTGAAAAACTTCCTAGGGTCTTGTGCTAAAGGGACTTTCAAACAAAGTTTGAGATTTAGCTTAGTTTACTATTTCTCAATGATCTGAAGAATTAATAGTATAGACACTAGAGTCTGTTGCTATCTCCTAATATAGTAAATTCAAAATATAATAAGAAAGCAGTTAGCATTTTTATGATGCCAGAAGAAATCTATATACTAGAACAAGATGGACTTACATAAAGAATTTATTTCTCCTTTCCATCTTTATCTTTCTAGAGTTAACAAAAAAAGAACTGTTAAAGAGTGATGCTTGGGGGCATGGTTATTTTGACACTCAGGAAGCAGAATGGCTCAAGTTTGTTTATTTTAGAAAATATTTTTGTCTGATAATTTAGCATACGAGGACTTTGACTTAAAAATTCTATCATCATTTAGTTATGCTAAAGGATATCATTTGGTTTTTTTAATTTTTTTGTTCATTTTTATTTATTTATTTGAGAGTGACAGAGAGAGAAAGAGTCAGAGAGAGAGAGAGAGAATGGGAGCGCCAGGGCTTCCAGCCACTGCAAATGAACTCCAGACACGTGCGCCCCCTTGTGCATCTGGCTAACGTGGGTCCTGGAGAATTGAGCCTCAAACCGGGGTCCTTAGGCTTCACAGGCAAGAGCTTAACCGCTAAGCCATCTCTCCAGCCCTCATCTGGTTTTGATTCATTTAACCTTAATGGAAAAGAATAAGTTCTTATTTAGTAACCTTATTGACTATACTATTTCTGGTATTTTTTTTTTTTTGAGGTAGGGTCTCACTCTAGCCCAGGCTGACCTGGAATTCACTATGGAGTCTCAGGGTGGCCTTGAACTCACGGCGATCCTCCTACCTCTGCCTCCCGAGTGCTGGGATTAAAGGCGTGCGCCACCACGCCCGGCTTATTTCTGATATTTTTGTAAATATTTTTTTTCTTTCAAAATAATGTGATATAATTATTCATTAATGATTCTTCTTGATGCATTGTGATCATTTTAATATCCAGAATCTCTATGTAAACTGTGGAGAATACCTGCTATGGTATGTTATCTATATTACATTGAGTCATTGAACCTATTGCTTGCTGTAGAACCCTTTAGTGGATGTATAATTTATGTTAGATCAACTTCCTCTGAAAAAAATTCCAAGAATATTATAATATGCTCCTTGTTCTAAGGGTAGCTGTGAGTCCCTTATTGAAACTTCTTCCTTGGAAGGAGAAGTTTATTTTATTTTATTTTTAAGTGTTTATATATTTATTTATTTATTTGAGAGAGGGAGAGAAAGTATGAGGCAGAGAGGGAGAGAGAGAGAGAGAGGAGAGAATGGAATGTGTACCCCAGGGCCTCCAGCTACTGCAAATGAACTCCAGATGCATCTGCCCCCTTGTTGTCTGGATTCTGTGGGTCCTGGGGTATTGAACCTGGGTCCTTTGGCTTTGCACCTTAACGGTAACGTCATCTCTTTACCCTAGAAATTTTATTTTTGTCACTGGGGATCTGGCCCAGACATTTGCTTGGGAGTCACATTGTAACACAAACAACTTTTCACAACGTTGGTTGTCATAATGAATCCTTCCATTTTTTTGGTAGTTTTACTCTATCAACTCCATGATTGATGACTTCAGCAGCCTTTGATTGGAAGGCCTGATAAGTTAGAATAGAGTAGAATGTCACTTATTTTGGAAAACACCTGGATTTAAAATAGACTTGTCATTAAAATAGGAATATTTCTACTGCATCGTAAGCTAAAACAAACAAACAAACAAACAAAAAACAGTAGTATGGTAAGGATTTTGTTAAAGTTTATGATTGTTTTTGACTTTCAAATCAACTGATCTTTTGGTTGAGTATCTTTCCCACAGGGGTTAACCTAATAATAAACACTTTCTAAATACTTAGATCTTCCCCATTTGTGGGAAACAGCAAGTGAATTTCCACTAAGCAAATCCTATAAAGAAAGGCAGTTTCTACAACAGGTGTGCTCATGCATGTGTATTTATGTCACAATTGTGTTTTAGTGACAAGAGGATGGAGCCCAGGGTTTCTTTAGTGTTGAACCTCCCTCCTCATCACACACTGAAAACAACATTTATACCATCTAAACATTCATGAAGTACTCTATTGTGCTGAGCAGCATATACATGTATTAGCTCATTGTGAACTTCTGTGAAATGAGCTATTCCATCAGTGATTGACACAAGTCTGGCTGGCAGCCACTAGTCTGAAAATCAGGAGTTTTTGAATCTTGCCACTTAAGTACAACAGTATTAGCTATTTCTGTGTGAACATTTATGAAAAGTTATTCAGTAATGATAGTTATGTGCTATCTTCAAAGTACTCAAGAAAGAGAAAGTTTATTTTCCAACTATATAGGCATATTTGTAGGGTAGCAAAAATATATTCATTCATTCATTCACAAAATGCTTATTAATGTAACTTATGGACAGGGAAATGCTAATACAACAATTATTTTAAAACTGTAGATAAGTATAAAGTCGTTTTGCCTGATTGTCTTTATGAAGTGACATTGCTTCTTAAGTTCTGCATTGTGTATTGTTGGGTTTTTACTAAGAAGAAAATTGTAACATAGTGAATTAGTTCAAAGATTTAAAAAAGTAAACATCTCTAAATCTTCCACTTATATGTAGTCATTTTTTTTATTCTTTGATGAGTTAAATTTCTGACACTTTATGCATATGGCTTTTCATATTATGTAAATGTGCACATATTATATATAACTTCTATGTTTAATTTCCCTTTAGTATTTAAATAATTAGCTTTTATGCCATGTTAATGTAAAGATTTTATTACTAAGATTTTAAATAATCACACTATTCTTTTATATAGTCATGATCATAATTTAAAGTAGTTCTATAAATTTAATATTATTATTGAAAAATAAAAACTCACTATTAGGAAAGCTATGGTTCTTGTTAATAGAAACATCATTTATATTAAATTATTTATAATAATAATTTATTAGGAAGGAAATTTTGTAGTATATAATGCCATAAATAGTATATCTTCCCAGAATGAATGATGAAATGATGAAATAAAATTTATTACTGGGACAACAGAAGATTCTACTAAAATAAATAGCGATATATTTGGAAAACCCTCCAAGGAGCATTGAGAATGCGGTACACATGTTGCTTAATTGCTTGGAATATGTTTACTATAAAAATGTACGTGTTCGGCCTGGAGAGATGGCTTAGTGGTTAAGCGCTTGCCTGTGAAGCCTAAGGACCCGGGTTCGAGGCTCAATTCCCCTGGACCCACGTTAGCCAGATGCACAAGGGGGCGTACGCGTCTGGAGTTCATTTGCAGAGGCTGGATGCCTTGACACGCCCATTCTCTCTCTCTCTCTTTCTCTCTCTCTCTGCCTCTTTCTCTCTCTGTCTGTCACTCTCAAATAAATAAATAAATAAAAATAAACAAAAAATGTACATGTTCAAGTATTATTTTTGAAATGTTATTAAAAATTATAATTTGAGTTAAGATAAATTTATTTACATGGTTTTCTTGCTTATTGTTGAATGGTATATTAAATAGCCTTCATAATTACTAGAGACATGCATTTTCTCCTCTAAATAATATTATCCCTATTTTGCCTATTTTGTATTGTGATTTTACTGTGCGACACCTAGAGACTTGGTGGTGTTCCTGACCCCTTTTGCCAGTGTCTTCAGCTGTCCCTAAAAAGGAATCAGAGCAGAGGACACTAAGGAGGAGAATGCAGGTCTCCGATTCATGGTTTAATTATATCTGTCAGCATTTTAAATTAAATAAAACAGTAAGCAATCTACCTATAATTACCTGGCAAGTGTGCACATATTTAGAATCACAAGGCTATAGACATACAAGGAAACACCTAACTCCATTTCTAATCTGCTGGCAAGGGAAGCAAGAATGGAGGAAGTGGTAGAGTTGGCCTAAGGTCCAAGCTAGGAGTGATGTTCTTGATTTGTGACTACTAGCTGTTCTACCACCCCAAACAAGCTACTGTCTTTGTTTATCTCCATGCTAATTTGTCTCACTGTTGTATTGTTATGTTTTCTCAACTAGTGACAAACAGCTTACAAAAGCAACTTAAGAAAGGACTAGAAAGAATTCTAGTCCGTCATAATAAGAAGACATAGTGCTGGGTTCCAGTGATTCTCATATCACATCTGGGGCAGGAAGCAGAGAGCTTACACTAACCATAAGGAGATACTATGTTCAAGGCTTTCCCTAAGCTATCTTTCTGCTATCTTTGCTAGTTTCAAAAGCTCTACAACCTCAAAAAATAGTGCCACCATCCAGAGACCAAGGGTTCAAATACAAGCTGTGTGTGTTTGGGGGGCAGGATTTTATATTCAAACCATAACAGTTATTAGGAGAAGTTGTTTTAAATAGTTCATTTTATTTCTATAAATTTATTGAGGATAGAAATATTATTTTCAAAAGCTATCTATGTTCTCGTTTTCCCCAATGTAAAGGACTTAGACAGCCATAAACCCTAGCATGAAATGCTGTCTAAATATGAAAAACAAATCAAAATCAAATTAAGATATGAAGAAGGAAAATGAGTTTCCTGCAATATAAAATAATGTAAGTGATACATAGTAAACCTGAGTGCAATAGAAGTGCTCAACCCCTGCCTGATGTTTTTATTCACTGCTTATTTAAGTCACAAATAAGTTGTTATTTTAAAAAGTGCCCTGAATTTGATTTATCTCCTCTAAATGAAGGTAAGAAGGCTTCCAGAGCTTTCTATATAAATATAAAATATATTCCCATATTTTGGAGAGAAGAAGAGAGGAAGATAGGAAGGGAAAGGAGAGATGTAAGGAGGGGAGGAAATAACTAATTATTTATGAAGCTAATCAAATGTGTAAAGGAAGAGTTAGCTTTTAGTGCTTTTATTTGCTATTTTTTATGACACAAAATATCATCAAAATTTGCAGTATAGTAAATTCACTTTTACTCATCTATAGTACAGTAATTGTAACCAGCATCTTTGGAGGTTTGGAAAGACAAGCTTAAGTATTTCTAAAATGTTCTTACTGCATGTATTGTTTACTCCCATCGTTTTTTTAAGAAGATATTTCACATGATAAAATCAGCAACAATTTTTCTATAAAGGTATACAGCATAAATAGTATATATTTTGTATTGGGGATGTATATTTTCTCTGGCAGGTACTCAATCCTGACCTGTTATGAGAAGGCAGCTACTGGAAGTGTAAATAAATAAGTGTGGTTGCATATATATCACATATTTATTTGAGAAATTGAATTTCATGGAATTTTATATGTCACAAATTGTTTGGCTTTTTTTAATTTTTTCAAATTTTAAAATATGTAGTAAGATTCTTAGCTCCCTACTGAACAAAATGGGGTAATTTTTCCAGAGCCATAGTTTGCTGGCCTCTTGTAACATTGAAGAGCCATTGCAAGGACTAAGATGACTCTAGCAATCCACGGGCCTGCTTATGAGTAAGTGTGTTTCAACACTTGCGCCACACTTACTGCTGCTTTCCTACAACAGAGAAAGTGAAAAAAAAAAAAAAGAAAGAAAAAAGAAATGCTGCACAAACCTCATAAGTACTCTTTGCCTTGATCTTTCCTGAGAAGTTATTGTTCTACTCATAGTTTATATCACATAGGTTTGATGCTATCACTATCTTAAGATTAAATGCCATTGTGCATCAAAGCATCAAAAATTCATCATTTTCTGCCTTGGGGTAGTTTGTTCATGTGTCTTTTGTTCTAATATGATAATATTCTATAGTGTATGATACAAAAACTATTGGTTGTAGTGTGAAAGGTTTTCTTATTTTCTTAAATATACCAATCAAAATATTTAACCCAAATTCATAGCAAGAAGAATGATGCAAATCTTATATTTATTTCTGAATGTATATATATGTATATATATGTGAATATATATATATATATATATATATATATTCAAGTGTACTTAAAAGTTACAATATGGAAACTTAACTACATAGTATTTTATTTCTTGAACTCTCAACCATTGTTTTCATGTCAATAGTCACTTATCTCACCATCAATATAGAGCTTTTGGTTTAAAAATCTTCATTTTTGGATCTATGATGAAACTTGAAGGTGGATACTCACTAGGTGTGGGTTTTAAACTAAGTAGAAAATATATATGATCAGTACTTTATAAATTGGAAAGTACTCTACAATGTTAGTAGTTATCTATTCAATTTCCCTGAAAGTGCTCAAATCATTTTTCTACCTTTTTCAGAAGCTATTCCTCTATTATGGAACAAGTGTTTCATCACCATTTCTCTTTTAACTAGGCTGCAGGTAACATTCTATTTTTTACCACTTTGCAATTATGAAATGAGACTAGTTTATAGAGGGTTTGCTATTCTTACCCCTGCACTAAAGTGCTGTGTAAAAGACAGATGTTAAGGTAGAGATTCTCAAGAGACTGATAACTTGTTGAGAAAATGAAACCAGTGGTAATATTGTGTGTCATTTATATCACAGGTCGGTCACCATTATGACAAAACAAGACTCAAGAGTAAGTTGGGTTTTGACCGAGTCCTTGAGGAGGGGGTTTTGTAAAGTGTCTTGATTATAAAAGCTTAAAAATTAATGATATGTCACATTCTACTGACATGGAAGCAGATTTGCCTTTTATGTAGGCATAAATGTGACACTGCTATCAAAACCTAAGCCAGCTTTACTGACAATTAAAATTAGCGGCGTCAATTTGTAGCCTCCAGATTTCTTACTTTATATGTAAAGGATTAGATTGCGTCTATGAAACATTTTAGCCACCTGACCTTTCATTTAAATAAATGGTAATCAGTAAATAAAACTGAGCTTGCCAATTGTCAAAGAAATGTGAGGTGACCAGACAATCGTGTGAACTTTGTTTCTTTCTCACCTTTCAGTGAAGGAATGACAGTATTCTATTTTCCATCTACAAACATTGTTGCTGGATGGCATGATTATATGTAAGCATGATTGTGAGAAATTTTAAAAATGTATATTATAATGGATAAGCAAAAAAAAATGGTGCAAGGTTAGCCTGTGATGATACCAAGAATTAGAGGAGACATTGGATCATGAAATAAAGGTGGGGGAAGGACAGGCTCTGAAAACAGCACCAGCTTTATGAATCCACAAGCACTTTCCATCTATCCCTGGGGCATCATTCTGATATCTGTAACCAGCCCAAATATTGGTGCATAAAAACGAAACACATCTTCTGTGGTTGAGGTTGAAATAGTTATCTTTACCACACCCTCAGTCATTGAGAAGCATTGGCTTGGCAGGAAAAGATCAGGCAAAGCATGAAGGAAGTCAAGTACTGGTTTTCTAAGAACAGGCTCATTCATTTGGTACTGCAGGTAAACAGAGGTGGGTTTTTTTATGCAAACTCAAATGTTCAGTAAATGTTAATTTCTCCTTAATTATAGCTATTGCTAAAGTTAGCTCATTCAATTGATCCTCCTTACTTAAACTTGAGCATCAGAAAAAAACAATGAAATCTTTAACAATTCATGTTGACAGAAGCTGTAAGTATAAAACTGTATCCCTTGTCTTCAAAGACTGATTGGCACCAATGACATTTTTCCAAGTGCTTGCAGTGAAATCTAAAGGAGAAGCTGTCTACATATTACTATAGTACTCCTGGGTTTGTTCCTCACCAGTGGGAAGTTTGAAACATTCCTTCTTAAGCAGGAAAATATTGGCAATGGTGGGAAAAAAGTTACTTTTTGGCATAGTTTTGGGTTTTTGCACTAACATTGATTTGAATATCAGTTATTCCCTGATAAATATGCCTTGGCTATAATGACTATGTATCTACATTTAGATAGAATTAAAATAGCTAGTTGTCATTAAGTAGGACATGAGTGATTGTTTTAAGGTTTCTCTAAATATATTGAGCTAGATATTTCTCTATGCCTATGTTCAACTTTACCTTTAAATAGTTTCCTTGAATAATTGTATTAGTACTTCCTTTTTACATGTGTTTTATTTATTATATTTCTTTAAGCACATCTAATTGGTATCTCCTGTCTATCATTTTGCCAAGTTCTGAGTGCATTCAGAAGATTTTATGCCAAAATCCTAGAGAATAAACTCATGTCTTCTGCATCTGACTTGTATCAAATGGTCTTGGAAACCTTGGACTGAACGATGGTTCCTAAGAGCAGAAGAGACAAGGAACTAGGGGGCTGCTCATTGCATTCTCATGCCAGCTTTCGTCCATTGCTGATTACTGTTTCTTAAACTTAGCTGTGTAAATTCAAAACAACTATATATGTTTTCTCCATCAGAGTTTGATTTTTGTTTTTTTTCCCAACGAATTCAGTTCCAAATGCAGCAAGAAAATAATCAAAGAAAATGTGAAGGAAGTTTGTGACAGGCTAGGTGTTGCATTTCTATACATTCCTAGACAACCATTAAATGTCAGAAATTTCATGGCAGCCTTAAAGTATTTTCTGGACCCTGGAGTCTGGTAGCAGAAGCCCGTCATTTAAAGTCAAGGTTTTCTGTGCAGACAGGCAGATATCTTAGCTGCCTTTATATTAACTGTATATCTTAAGTCTACATAAAATCCACACTGACCTCAGTAGATGAGAAGGAGTTGTGTTCTCACACTACAGGACTAAAGGGAAGCATATTGTAATGGAGATAAGATGCAAATTCCCTCTCTCTAAGAAGGACAGCTTGCTTGAGAAGACTGGATTTAGTTGAATAAGTTATCCATCTAGTTAGAAGAGGGGCACTCTTAGACTCCTCTTCTAAACTGATATAGCTGGATTCTATGCACATTTAAACATCTTGCAGTATTGCATTATATTTTTTCAAAAGAGATGAAAAGCTGTTGTAAGACACACTCTGTTCCATTTGAGGATGGTCAGAAATGGTATTGTTCTTACATCAGCTACTTATAAAGCCTCGCATGAGGAAAGACACAAGTAATTGAATTAAATATAGTCCAATAGTTGCAGAAGGAAGGGGCAACAGAGGAATTATAGTCATAATCGCCCTGTGCTGAGCAGAGAAAAATTATTTACTTAGATTTGTATAATTCATGCACTATAGAAATTTGAACACAATGTATCTTGTATATTTTTGTCAATTGTACCATAAGAAGGAATGGAGTTATAATTTCTTAAAGGCCTAAACCCCCATAGTAGTATAGTGTGAAGGGCATGGATTTTGTATTTGTTTGAGTACTTGTATAGCAAAGTGAGCTAAAAAATGCAAGGTAAGTAAAAAACTAAGTACTAATTGTTATTAATATTACTTGAAGTGCATGAAATTATGACATTCATCTGTATTCTAAATCAAAACTGGAATTTCATCAATTTCTACCTAATATTACTCAACAGGCCAGGAAGAGTTAAATTGTCCTCTGAAATAGAAATATATACCTGAAAATAATTTAAAAACTCATTTAGTATGATTTTTTGAAATATTTATAAAATGAATAGCTTGCATTGTATGTGCCAATAAAACAATAATTTAATAGTCATTGCAAGTGCTACCTTTTCTGAGGAGAGACAAACTGTCGAGGCAAAGAAGCATGGTCCTGAGAGAAAGGATCTTGGAGCCATAGCACTGATCAGCTGTCCTAATCCAGCTCTAGACTCTTTCAGTTTCTCTGGCCTCAAATGGCTCATGTTCAAAATAAATGCAAGGGGCCATCCCAGGGAGAATGGAACCATGAAATGCTTCTGTAGGATGTTATGATAGTTATCCCACAATCTGTGAATATGATGAAATGTCACATTTATATTCACACATGTGCAAAACAACTGAAATATGAATAAGGTCTATCTCTAATTGCATTGTAAAACAGTTGATTTCATGATTTTTCTAAGGATTTAATCATGATAATTCTGCAAGCTTTAATCCTAGGTGCGGGTAGAGTAGAGAAGACCTTACTACTGTTTTTTCAGAATTCTTGCATGCTTGTATTTCAAAATCTAAAGTTTAAAAATATACTTTTTGCGATGTAATAATCCCATTGTTGTAGTCAGGTTCACATCACTGGGATGAATCTCCAAACCAGACACTTTATTGGAGGAACGGATTTGTTGAAGCTTACAGATTCAGGGAAGTTCCATAATGGCATAAGAAGCAGGACCCCTTTCACAGGTCCATGCAACGTTAAAAACTACCAGCAGCACCATAAATAAGTCTAGGAACAGTCTAGGAACCCCAGACCGAGCTCAAACACTATGCACACCTTAGGCTGGAATTGAGATCCACCTCCCAAGCTCACCTTAGAGCTACCCACTAGGATCCGCTCACAGTGACACCTCCTCCAGCCAGGCAGCTGTAAGTCTAATACGTTCCAAGCTTTAATAAACTCCTAAATTTATTGGGTGACATCCATTCAAATTAGAACGTCCATTTAAATATTGAAATGTAAAAATATATGCCTACAAAACACATATGAACGTGATCATAGTCATCCTAGTAATAACTGTCTCAAACTAGAATTCACAAAGCATACTTTAACCACTGAGTGGATCACAAACTGGGGTACATGCTTAAGGTGTCATACTGCTTAGCAATACAAAGAAACCAATTTCTGATATAAGCAGAAAAGCACTGAAGTAATATTATGTCTCTGAACAAAATGTTGGATCCTCAGTGGGGTGCTGTGATAGATAAGCTTATAGTTCTATACTTCTTAGAGCCTGAGTTTTGGTGAATGTGTTACAAGTGGCTGTTATTAGTGTTTCTTCCAAAAATCAATCTATGGATTAAAAGAAAAACTTTGGGTCTGGGGAGATGGTTTAGTGGTTAAAAGCACTTTTTTTGCACAGCCTACTGGCCGAGGTCCAGTTCCTCAGCACCCATTAAAAACCACATGCACAAAGTGGCACATGCATCTGAAGTTCATTTGCAGTGGCAAGAAACCCTAATGCACACATTCTTCCCTCTCTTTCTCTCTGAATCTTCTCTCTCTCTCTGTCCCTTCCTGTCACTATCGGTGGCTTCTCTCTGTGTCTCTCTCCTTTTACAAATAAAAATATTTTAAAACTTTAATTGTTATTTTCCTATATTTCAAAAATTACTCTTTATATTTGTGCATGTATTTCATGTGTTTATGTTGCAATGTGCATGAGTTTACACACACACACACACACACACACACACTTTCTTATGTAGACATAGGCACACATCACAGTTTGATGTTCAGTTTCAATAGTGGTTATAAGAGCTGTGCTCTCAGCACTTATGGAACTTGAATTGTAGTCTAACGTTATTTTAAATGTTTGAATCTAAACTTTTCACATAAATGTTTACAATTTTAATTTCATTAGGGTATAAAGAAAGTGCAGTTATTGTGAGGTTTTCTTGAGCTTTAGAGAGAGAGAGAGACAGAGTCCCTGTGTTGAGATATAGGCAGGGATAACATTCACCATATGTGCTGACTGTGTGAAATCAGCTTTTATGATGAAGTTGTTATATTTCCAAGAACATGCTTTGAATCATTTATAAGTCCATGTAATAACTAGCTATATCATAACAGAATTTACTGGGCTTTTATTGCCAGCCACATAGCCAGCTGACATGTATCCATCAATCTGTCTTGTGTGTTTCATGCTGGGCTGGCTAAAAAAGCAAGCAGCATCTGAGTCCACACCACAGTGGGACATGCGTGGGTTCTAGGATTGGCACTGTCACTTGACAGGTGTGTGGATTTGTACAAATTATTCAACTCCAATCTTTCATTTCTTCACTTGTTTGAATTGAGCACAGTCATTGAACTCAGTGAGCTCAGGCATTTAAAACAGGCTCTACAGTGTACAAAGTGCTGGTAAATATTAAAAACAGCCCTTGTGGCTATGTATACTGCAATTATTTGGGAACATATGATATTGATATTTAATGTACAGGAAATACAAAGTGACATGAAATTACATAGTCTAATTCTCGTTTGAAGAAGCTATGGGAAGTTTAAGGGGAGTATCAGGTGCTTTCCAGAACACTTGTATTCAAGTTCTCCTGTGGTTGGGAGACTCCTCTCAGTCACTAAGCACTTAAAGGTTTTTTGACTGACACATTGGGGAAGTAAAGACATTATTTCCTGACATTGTGTAAAAGGAGCATAATATGATCAAAAATGTGATGAAGAGAAGACAAGAATGAATGGGATAGGATGGAGTTGATGGGAGAAGTATGTCATAAAATTGGAATTAACTATTTAAATTATGGTTCAAGTTTTCATGAAGGAAACCTTGGCCTTGAGAGAGATAATGGTCACATATATTCCCTACCAGGGCAATTTGCATTTTCAATACATAGTGATTTAAAATACAATCTATATAGATGACACAGACATAAGTACATATATATATATATATATATACATAGACCCTATATAGCACTATATATAAACACACATTTTATATACACATAGATACATATGTTCAAAATAAGTTATAGAACAGTTTTATGTTTATATATGTTTTTTTGCTTTTTTATTATTGACAACTTCCATAATTACAGACAACAAACCATGATAACTCCCCCCGCACTTTCCCTTTCATAAGTCCACTCCCCATCATATCCCTTCCTCCTCTTAATCAGTCTTTCTTTTATTTTGATGTCATTATCTTTTCATCCTATTATACTGGTCTTGTGTAGTTAGTGCAAAGCACTGCGAGGTCATGCATATCCAGGTCATTTTGTTTCTGGAAGAATGTATTATACGCAGTCCTACCCTTCTTTTGGCTTTTACATTCTTTTTTTCATTTTGATTTTATTTTTAATTTTTTTGTTTATTTTTATGCATTAACTTGAGAATGACAGACAGAGAGAGAAAGAGGGAGAGAGAGAGAGAAAGAGAGAGAGAGAGAACCCAGCTTTTACATTCTTTCCGCCACCTCTTCTGCAATTGACCCTGAACCTTGGAAGGTGTGATAGAGATGTTTCAGTGCTGAGCACTCCTCCATTACTTCTCAGCACTATGGTGCCTTTTGAGTCATCCCAGAGGTCACCACCATCTGAAAAGAGAAGCTTCTCTAACCAAAAGTAAGAATAGCATGTGTGTGTGTGTGTGTACTTACAAGGCTGTTTGGTGAGCATAATATATGTATTTAGCCAAATACCAGCAGGCGTTAAACCCCTAGGGAATATGACTTCCCCAGTCATAGGTTTTCAGTATCAAGAATGTATTCCTGCCGGGCGTGGTGGCGCACGCCTTTAATCCCAGCACTCGGGAGGCAGAGGTAGGAGGATCACCATGAGTTCAAGGCCACGCTGAGACTCCATAGTGAATTCCAGGTCAGCCTGGGCTAGAGTGAGACCCTACCTCGAAAAACCAAAAAAAAAAAAAAAAAAAAAAAAAAAAAAAAAAAATGTATTCCTTCCTGGGGAGCAGGCTTCCAGTGCAATTAGAGAGCAGTTGGTTTCCCTCCTAACAAACATGCTGCTTTTGCACCCATGGGCTCATTTGGCCTGACTGGCCCAACTTAAGGCTTGCAGTGTCCACTGTTATTTATCTCTACTGATGATTTCTCTCTCTCCCATGGAACTGCATGCTGTGTAGTTTTTTCCAGCTTTTCATCATCAGCTGGTCTATATGAAAGAGATTTTCATCTCAGCTCCAGCAAGATTTCTCAGTGATCTTACAGCCCAAGCATGTGGACTGTTCACTGAATAGGGTCTTACCATCTATTCCTGGTGGAAAACCCAAGAACCTCAAAAATGGTCTATAATGTTTTAGGGGCATCAGGGACCCCCCCCCCCCCCCACGGCCAACAACTCACTGGAAGGTATCCCATCCCTGCCACTGAAAATTTACTAGTGAGAATCTATGGCTTCTCAATGCACCATTGTCAAAAAAAATGTAGGTTTCCATATGGCTTATTCATATCCTCATAGATTTTGATTAACCCTCCCCCATCCTACCTTTACTCAATCTCTTTCCCTGACCTCACTTATATTCTTAGTATTTTAGTTAAATTGAAATTTAAAATAAACAGCATACTACACTGGATTACTGAAACAGGGAATGAGTTACTAACTTTTTTGAATATGTAGTTTTCTCAGTTACATTCATGTATTGTTATAAACTCACATATTTCTTAGTTAAGATAATCCTAGTAGCAGCGTTTTACTAAATCTCAGCAGTAATGATTGGCATCATTTAATGTTGTTTATTCAGCACGTCTTAGTGTTAAAAATAAACTACAAGGGCTGGAGAGATGGCTTAGCGGTTAAGCACTTGCCTGTGAAGCCTAAGGACTCCGGTTCGAGGCTCAACTCCCCAGGACCCACATTAGCCAGATACACAAGGGGGCGCATGCGTCTGGAGTTTGTTTGCAGTGGCTGGAGGCCCTGGCAAACCTATTCTCTCTGTGTCTCTCTCTCTCTGCCTCTTTCTTGCTCTGTCTATCGCTCTCAAATAAATAAATAAATAAAATAAACAAAAAAATAAACTATAAGCTCTATATAGTTAATAAATCACTAATGATCAGGCAGATGGTTTGATGCACTATAATTAGACAAATTTTTGTCTTTTGGATTATCTGTTGTGGCTGGTTTGATGACTTGTAAGCATCCATTAAAGGACAGAAATCAAAATTCCCATTTGCCTATTAAGGAGAAAGCAGGTCTTGCTCCCACTTGTATTGCAATATTTAGAAATGTTTCTGTTGTTAGTTTACCTTAAAATTTTAGTTTAATGCTAAATAAGCCCTAAATAGACCATTTCTTGATATTTCAGGGAAAAATGTACAAATATTGTTTCCTTTTGATAAATGATTAATTGGTTTATTAGATACTGCAATTGTGACAATTTTAAATAATACCCAAAGTCAAACAATACTATTAATTTGCACAGTTTTATACCAATTTTTCAAATATTTAATTAATTTAATTTAATTTAATTTATTTGAGATAGATAATGGGCATGCCCAAGCCCTTATCCACTACAAATGAACTCCAGATGCATGTGCCACCCTGCGCATATGGCTTACATGGGTACTGGCAAATTGAACCTGGGTCCTTGGGCTTCACAGGCAAGCATGATAACTGCTGAGCCATCTCTCCAGCCCCTAGTTTTTATACTTTTGATATCATCATACTTTAACTAGATTTAGAAATCTGAACACAAAACAGTAATTGATTCTTAACATGAAAAATTTATTGAGATAGGTCATAACACTGATTTCTTAAAACAAATGTGTTTCTGTGTTTTTAGACATCTCATTAGGTAGCCTTGGTTGGCATCAAAATCACAGTAAGGGCTGGAGAGATGGCTTAGCAGTTGAGGAACTTGTCAGCAAAGCCAAAGGACCCAGGTTCCATTCCCCAGGACTCACATAAGCCAGATGCATAGGGTGGTACACGCATCTGGAGTTTGTTTGCAATGGCTTGAGGCCCTAGTGTACCCATTCTCTCTCTGTGTCCCTCATTCTCTCTGCATCTTACTCTTTCTCAAATAAATAAATAAAAATAGAACATTAAAAATATCATAACAATCGTCCTGCCTTAGCTTCCAAGTGCTGGGATAAAGGGTAAACACCATCATCTGCAGCTAAAATTAGTGTTTTGTAAAGACTGCATTAGAGATTGTTATTTTGCTGAAAAGTGTCCTCTACTGTTTCTTCACTGTGTAAATTTTGTGGTCTCAGTGACTTGATGTCATGGTTTTATTAAATATTTATTATGGAATAAGACATTAAACTTTTTTCTGTTGGTGTGGAATACCAGGCGGGTTAAGTTTGTTTCATGGATTTCATTTGATGCATACATTAAAGAAACTTAATAAGGATATAACAAATATTGTATATCTAATTCGTTGGTAATTAAATTTTGAGTTTATAGTTGTGAGGAGCACAAATATATTATAAAGTTTGAGTAGAAAAATAACTTTTATTTAGTGGACACTAAGATATATGAATGGCTTGAGAAAACATCAACTATAAACTATGACTTAGCTCTCCACTTGTCAGAGTGTGTGAAGCTTTATTTGCAAACAGAACATACTCTGGAGGAAGAATCTGATAGAGATAAAGGTGGTGATTCTGGGAGCATCAGGAGCAGCTGACATGAGTCTGGGAATCATCACTCTATATTTACCACCCAGTTTCCAAGGAAAAGGGCATCTATAACTCAGTGCCCCCACTGCTAGTGGCTACCTAGAAGCAGGAAAACCTTCCTGTTGGCCATCTCATGTGTCAGTATACTATTTTGAAACCTCATTAGCAAAGTATATTGAAACCCTCTGAACCCTCATTCATGAATGTGACATGTAGCTACTCACAAGAATTCTATTGCAGTATTTCAGCCTTCAATTAGCTTTGGACTGCTTCTAGCTATGTAAGCATAATGACTCTGCGGGCCCCTTGTTTCCAGGGTCCCCATCACTTTCTTATCTTTGTCTGGAGGCACAAAACACCTTAAGGGTGTTGTGGTGGCAGAGCATAGTGAGGTGCTAGTACCTGTCAGCTCCAAAGCTGGAACTCTGCTTCAAACCTGATACTAAAAGCCTTTGGGACTGGTGGTTCACTTACAGGCTTTCTGTCATTTGAAGCACTAATGGCTCCAATTTGCCCAATTTTGTCCACAATTGCAATTCCTTCAGCAACATGCACTGATCAGTGGTACTCTGCTGGTAAATGATTTAGTGATTAGCACTCACTGAGTTTGTCACGTGATCAATCCAATGAAAAGACAAAAACCTGCATAGAACATGCACACAGAAACCACTATGGTTAAGGAAAATAGCAGAAATTGTTTTTAAAGGCCTTAGCATTTTTTAGCAGCACAGAAAAAAAATACTGAAAGATCAGAAGTCAGGTTATATGGGTCCTATGTGAAAACATCGACAGAAATAGTTTGGACTCCATCAGTCTTTACAATCTAAATAGACCATCTAGAGCTTACTGGACAAAACTGGAGGCATTTAAGCAAAGCACAAATGGGAAGCTGGATAGAAACATTATGCACATAGATGTGCACCATAGGAACTGGTGAGCTATAGAATCAGGGAAAATGAAAAGACAGGATTGCTATTTTTCCATTTTCAATTTCCTGGTCTTGTTTTTCACCATTCTTTTTTCCCATCTGCCTAGCTGAGATCTCAAGGCAACTTGAGCCTGTCTTTACCTGATGTCTGAGGCCTGAGATAATGACAGCCAAAGTGTGTTCCCTGACAGAATCTTGCCTTCTGGCAATGTAGACACAGACTCTGGGGACATGCAGTGTCAAGGCTCCCTGGGCTGCTGTACTTGAGGGACTTGCAGTCGGAGGATTTCACTGTGCTAGTCACTTTGGCTAGGTTTTGAAGGACGCTAAAGGGAAGGTTGGTCCTGCTCAGAGGTGCAGACTGCTTACCTCTGAATGTCACTGTGGGAGACAAGACCCTGTCTCCATTTAGAAAGGTCAAAGGAAGAACAAGTTGTCTTTTGGGGAGTGATATGCAATGGGGTGGGGCATGACTCACATTAGGAATAATTGAATGTGGAGAATAATCCTTATTCCCTGAGGGCACATTTTAATAATGCAAGTGACTGATCCACTTAATGTCTGCCTGATTTGAACTGTGCATTGCCCGACTTTTCATTAATAATGAATCCACAGGTAAACAAATGCTTCACATTAAATGCCTCTTAAAAGTGTTTAGTGTCTGCTGCCAGAAAACCTATTAAGCACTGTGGTCTATCTAGAAAAGGCAAGAACAGAAGCAGTGGAGATACAAAGGAAATAACATCCTGTTGCTGTCTTATAAATGGGAAAGTTCACATATACACCCCCATTGCATACTGGAAAACATTCCACATAGTGACTTAATTGTTTAGTAATAAATTTAAATGAAAGCATAATAAATTGTACATTAATAATAACACCATTTATTATCAAGTATAAATAAATGAAAATGCTTAGTGAACATAATAAAATGGGGGCCAGACAAAATAGCTTGTATCTTTTTAAAAATTTTATTATTTGTTTATTGAAAGAGAGCGAAAGAGAGAGAGAGAGAGAGAGAGAGAGAGAGAGAGAGATGCACCAGGACCTCCAGTCAGTGCAAATGAACTGCAGACACATGCACCACCTTGTGCCTTTGGCGTATGTGGGTTCTGGGGAGTTGAACTTGTGTCCTTATGCTTAGCATGCAAGTGCCTTAACTGCTAAGCCACCTCTCTAGGTCCTAGTGTCTTTAGCCTTTAAGCTACGTGAACTAAACTATCCATGACATTATTTCTCATAAAGTAAAATGGACTATGGAGTTAACTTGCAAGGATTAAAAAAATTATATTTCCTCAATAAATGCACTTTGTTTTCTTACTCAAACTAAAACAAAATCTCATTCAACAATTTTTATGAGTGCTCTTCACAGCAGAAGCATAGATTCTAATTTTCTTAGAATTTCACTTGTTGTCATTTTCTTTTGCTCCCACATTTCCAAAGGCCAAACCTTTGATGAGATCATCTGCTCACTTTCATTTTAATTGGTTGATCTGTGACTTTGTATATCTTAAAGGAGAGAGTGTTCTAAATTTGGAACGAACAATAAAGATTACCTTATATTTCTTCCCTCTTTTAGTGGTTGAAGAAATTAAGGAATACAATGAATTGATTAGGCTAGCACCCTAAGTTTCTCATTCATTTGGTCTTTCAGTAAATATTTAAATGTTTATGGGGTTATCATTCTATGAATCAATTCATTAGAGTGCTAAAAAAGTTCTCTACAAAAGGATATTAACTGGGCTGGAGAGATTGCTAAGCAGTTAAAGGTACTTGCTTACAAAGCCTGATAGTCCAGGTTTGATTCCCCAGTACCCACAGACAGCCAGATGTACAAAGTGGTACATGTGTCTGGAGTTCATTTCAAGTGGTATGATGCCCTGGAAAGCCCATACTTTCTGCTTTCTCTCTTAAATAAATAAATAAATAATGTAAAAGTAAATATTTTAAAAACTATATTAACTATATGCTTCCTAGTTTTTCATCCTGAGTGAGTCAGTTTCTTTTCCTTTGTTTTGCCTTTCAGTATTTTAATTATTTATGAGATTAAATACTTGGGTGTGAACGTTTTTCATTTGTAAGAGTGTGTTTTAAAGTAAAAGTGCACACTTTTGCATTAGAGAATGAAACACAATTTGATATGAGGGAATTCATAAGAACTGTGAGAATTCTAAAGCATTGTCGATATTAGCAATATTTCTTTCCAGCAGCATACTTTTTTCTTAAGGCCACTGAAGCATAATATTATAACCTTCTTCATAAAGCTGTTAGGTAGAGCTATGGAACAGTTTTTTAGAAGCAAATGTTGAAGAGCCCAGGATTTTGGGAAGTGAATTATAAAAATGGACTGATTTAAGTGTGAGAAGAAATTGCAGTCAAATAAATCCAATGCACCAAGTCAGTACAGTCACAGATTTAATGGAGTCTGAAACCATAAAACTTTTATAGTTTTTAACCATGGAAGTAAAGTAAGAAATAGTTTCTTCTAAACAACTTTGTTGCTCTTTAGGGAGCATGATGGTTGTGTGTTTTAATGTCACTCATTTTATCTTTCTGTCACCATGGTATTTTAAAGTCATCGTTGTTTAATGTATCAGATAATAACAAAGAGCATAATCTAAGGGGAACACTCAACAACATATCATGTTTGAATAGAAAAGCAAATTTTGTGCACACTGATAGGTCATCTGAGCTTAGGTACACTGTACTTAGTACATGTATGAATTTGTGGGAGTCATTTAAGCTCTCCAAGATTCAGATAAGCGAAGCTCTCATTAAAATTAAGATAATACCAATCAGAACCATAATAATCAGAAGATCTAGAATTTAAAAGCCCATTACACTCACCCCTTCTGTTTTTGGTAGCTGTAGCTGTCACCCAGGCAAGTAAGTAGCTCGAGTCTATGGAGCTCTTATTCTATACAAATTCAAGTTTATTCTGTTTACTAGACTTGGCTTCTATCCATATATACTTCCTAGTACAACTTTGAACTTTTGTTGAGGATTTTGAATGAGCACATTAATAGCGTGCTTCTAGGCTTGTACTGAAAAGGCCAACCCAAGAGACAGAACACGCCAAAGGCTGGGGCACATTCCATTACACCTGATAGGCACCCATGGTACAGAAAGTACCCAGCTTCACTCAGTGCATTCATGTGGATCAAGGAGGTTCCAAAAATATTGTTCTATTTTGTGTGCGATATTTTATGTGTGACTATCTCTGTGGAATGTTTCCTTCTCATTCCCAAGGTCAGTTCATGCACTTTAACTCTTCCCTAGGTACAGACACTAGTGAGTATGAGGCCATGCTGCTCCTTACCTGTGGGTTACTTCCTGTTTCCTTTTCCTACCCTGGTTACCTTATTTCCATTGTCATTTTCAGAAGGATAATAATAATAAGGGATATAAAGAGAGGATGTATTTAAAAGTTACCATAGTAATTCATTGGTGGAATTTCATTTGATCCTCAAGACTGCTCTGTGAAATGAAAGCTCAAGGTTGGCTCTACTTCATTGTTTGAGGTATAGATTCAGAGTGTAAGACTGCCCCTGCATCTGCCTAGTGTGTCTGATATATTATTCTGTTTGTCTTTGCTGAGACACATCATTCAAGAAACGGAAAGGTGGTAGTAGTAATAATAACTTAGGGAATATTTCTAGCTAGTAACATAAATTAAAATTTTCTCTTTCTCTCTCTCTCTCTCCTTCTACACACACACACACACACACACACACACACACACACACACACACATGTTTTAGATTCGCATGGGTAAGTTAAGAAAAACCTCTCCTCAGATTTCCTTCTCATAGATTTTTTAACAATGGGTAGTCTTCGGTAATGCTTCAAGACATCTATGGCCTGATGTTATATAAGCATCATTTAGTCATTTAGTTATCTTCAAGATAGGGGAATTCTTTAGGGGGAAAAAAAAAACTGCTGGAACAATTTAAGGCCATGTTCACCAGCAGTCAATACTCTATGTTCACAGAGAAGAACAGGCAAATACATGGATCTCCATGATCCAATAACCAAGTATGATATTAAGGATTATTCTCAATAAGAAGCAGCAGGGTCCTGGCTGGGAATTCCCCTAGCCCTGTTGTTACTGGCAAATGGACCTAGATGGCCTTTCTTTACTCATCCTGTGTTTTACATAAAATTTAATTGTATTATTCTAGTTGTATAAGATTTCATCTTAGGAACACATGTGTATGATATGAATACATATATATGATATATGATATGAATATATATTCATAAAATAGAAATGATATATATATATATAGGCATATAATGTATAATATTTGGGTATTTCCAGATACAATATTATAATAACAACTGCAGTGAGTATGTTATAGCAAGTATCAAAATACACTTGGGTAGAACTATCTTCTGTTTCTTTACTCAGGAGACACATTGCTCGTGTGCAGGGCTTATGCTTCTTTGAGTTTTCCTCTTGATAGCTCCCCTTGCCATTCATCCTTGCAGTCACCTGCATTGTCAGATATTTTAGTTTGTGCAGATCTGGTGGATGGGTGAAGCTATCTAAAGGTAATTCTAATTTGCATTTTATAAATCACTAATGAGCTTGAGCACCTTTTCATATGCTTATCAATCTCAGGGTGTCTGCTTTTGCAGAGTGCCCTTTCAAGTATTATAGCTATCTTTCCATTGGCTGAACAACATTATTTTGTGAAAATTAAATAAAATGCCACTTTAGCATTCCTGTGCTAATGTTTGCAATAGGGAGTTCAAGAAGGATCCTGAAGATGAATTCTTAAGTTGATGGTTCAGTAGTTATTTTTAACTGTCACATAATTGAAAACCTTTATTCTCTTCAGATTTCTTTTTCTTTTCCAGATAAAGTCTTTGACAGTTCTTTTTCTCATCTTCTTTTGATCACCACCTCTCCACTTAGACAAAATAATGTAAGGCTTGTAATTCGGGGCTTATAGCATTCTTTAAAAAAGGGAGAATACAAGGAGATTTTCTCTGGCCCTTGGCTTTAGTGAAATGCCCCTGTAATGGGCAAATTCTTGGCTGACACTGTTCCTGCTCAAACTTCTGATATCTCCTAACTAGAGTTTAGAAAAGTGAATCTCAGGAGATGACTGACTTTATATTAAAAACAAGTAGTTGGACAGCTATTGATGGAAAATGAGCAACATGATGACAGGTAAGGAGAATGGAGGTGATTTCTCCTACCACTGCTAAAAATTGCTATGGAATGATTTACATGCCATCAACTCATTATACCCATGACTATCACGAAAGATCACCAAGGCAACAAGGATGATTCTTCACACACAGCATTCAAGCCTTATCTCTGTCTTCTGAAGCAAGTTTGCTACTCTTCCAACCTGGTGACTGACACATGGATGGCAAGATGTTGGTGGGAACAAATGTGATAGGCTTCTGCCTTACACACATGTCCAGACTTAACTTTAACCTTCCTGTATCTCTGCTGGATATAAGACTGTGGCTGAAATATAACAAGCCTGTGCTCCTTGCATTCACTATAGTCAAAGTTGGAGATCAGGCTTTTGCCTTAGTCTTTTGGAATCTAGTTCTTAGTCTCAACTGTGGTTCTCATTTGTTACCTATGTGGACTATTGTGCAAAGGAGTCAGAGATTCCACAGGGCTCATGACAAGTTTTCTGGACTAGGTTACTGTATCACCTAATGAACTTTTTATTTTAATTTGTGTTTATATATGTATGCAAATTCTTGTTGTCTAAACTTCTTGGGACACATAGTGTCCATCATCTTCCTTTATTACCTTTTTTATTCCCACATACCTACTTCCATTTAAGTTGCTGCTATGTTTGGAAGTTAATGGCAGTAGACTTACAGAAAGAAATATTGATCTGAGAGTATGCTCTGAAAGAAGTTTTTATAGAAGTATACTGCAAAACAACATTAAAAAGAAATTTTAGGGGCTGTAGAGATGGTTTAGCAGTTAAGCACTTGCCTGTGAAGCCTAAGGACCCCGGTTCGAGGCTCGATTCCCCAGGACCCACATTAGCCAGATGCACAAGGGGGTGCACGCATCTGGAGTTTGTTTACAGTGGCTGGAAGCCCTGATGTGCCCACTCTCTCCCTCCCTCCCTCCTTCTTTCTGTCTGTCACTCTCAAATAAATAAATAAAATAAATAAATAAAAATAAAAATTGGTATTCTTGCTTGGCATGGTGGAACATGCTTTTTTTTTTTAAAAAAAAAGAAATTTCATAATTTAAATCAGAGTGTTAGGCAATTGAAGCAACTACTTATAAATTTTCAAGTTATTTTGTAATTGGCAGCAAAATAATTTCTCATATTTAAGACTAGAACTTCCTTTTAACCTTTGCTTATATCAAAAAAAGGAGCAAATGGTTTAGGGGAATTAAAGTAGTTGTAATGATTATTTTGTAAGGTGAAATAAACTGATTTTATTTACATCAATAAACATTTCATGTTCATTTCCTAATACTTTTGTCATTATTTTGGTTGGGAGATTATCATGATAAACATATACAAAGTATCATGAAGAAGATTGTTTTGGCCTAGGGAACTAGCAACTGATAGGGTGGTATGGCTGTAATAATCTTATAATTTGTCTTCTAATTCTTGTTTAGGATATGATTTGCCTTAAATAGTAAAAGATAAGTAAAAGAAAAAATAGTAGCTCCCTTTCTCTTTGGAAATTAAAAAAAATAACAATGTACCTTCTCTATTGTTGTTTATAATAGATGTGCATCTGTAGTTCCCTCGGGCCTTTGAGATCATGCTAAGAATATGATGCTGGTGCTTTATAAACAAAAATTTAAGGCATACATTGGAAACAATAGTTGAACTTAAATCTTTAGCCTGCATTCTGTTCTGCACTGCCTTTACTTATTACTCTTCTCAAGGAAGTGTTTGTAGTTTCAACTGGAGAGAGGTTTTATCAAAATCATTTAATGCAAAGCTTTCAGAAACATCTTATACTCATGATAGAGTGACCAATTCAGGGGTGATCATGGCACACAAGCAGAATCACAGATACAATAAGATCCTTTTTTTACAGTTGACAGCAAAAAACCCCACATATTTAACAACACTTGCACATTCTTTGTATCTTTAATGTTTGATGCTCAATATCGAGAGGGGTTGATCCTTACACCTTGTATCTCTGAGAAGAAGGTCAATTTAGAAATTCAGCATTCACAGGACAAAAAATACTTAGAGAGAATCTTCACTATATGGAGTGGGTTTTAGTCCCCGATTAAGATATAACTGAAAACATCACTTCTGAAGAACTTAAAAAAATATTCAGTCCAATAAATTACTAGAATGACTATTATTTTGCTTAGTAGGTCCCATTTTTGTCATCTAGAAATAAAAGATTTGTCACATTGCATAGCTAAGTATGACTATAATTGCCTGATACACAAAAAACAAGCATGAGCTTGGGTCCTTGCAGTGATTATAACATGGGAGCGTCACTGGCCATTGTCACCATGATGTTAGCTAGACTAGCCTTTTGTGGTAGATGGACTTTCTTTTATGCATTTTTTTTTCAGTTAGCACTCAGAGTTTTGTTGTCCAGTTTTGCATTTTCAAATTCAACTTGTTTTGATTCTCCTCCCCACTCCACTCTACATTCCCCCTTTCCCTACAACCTCTCCTGTTCTGCTTACATGTCTTTTTATCCATCCCCTTCTTAATCATCCCTTTATGCCCATTCTTGGTCACTACTGTGGATGTACACGTTTGACCATGTCTCACCCTTCTTTATGCACATACATGTAGACATTACAAGATAGGATCTTCAGTGCAAAGACAAGTGGTTTTGGCCTTTCTGAGGTTGGGCCACTTTGCTTAACATAATTACTTCCAAATACACATAATTTGCCCAAAATTCCATAATTTAGTTTTTCCATTCTGCTAAGTAAACTTCCACTGTATCTGTGGATCACATTGAGCTTTTCTTTTAATTTGCTTATCAAGTCTGAAGCATATGCATTCCATTTTCATGTAGAGACTTAGCCTTGCTTCTTAGTCTCTGTGCTCTTCACGTCAAAAATAGGTTTCTAAAAATAGCTACCAGTAATAAATTTCCTAACTTGAACCAAGTACTTTTCAAATGCATTATACTGCCTATAATATGTTTTCATATGTGTTCAATTTCAAAGCTTCTATAAAGCCTTTCCTTCCTTCCCCTTCCCAGTTTGAAAAAAAAAAAAATCTCTGTCCTCTGGGATTGCTGAGCAATTGGGCTCTCAAATGACACTTAAATATTTTTTAAATAAATATGTACTTAACTATTATCATGTTTCATTTGTTATAAAATTGAGTCTTGAAGCCCAAAGGCATGCAATGGTATCCTTGCTTCATGAAAATTTAATGTGTGACTTTGGACAAGTTTTTAAACTCTCTCACCAGAAATATGGTCAAAATTATATCTAAATCACAATATTTCTTGCAAATGAAATCATTTGATGCAAAGCTTTAAAACATGAAAAATTGTATGCAGTATAAGAACTCATTATAATTTTTACCCCAGTAGTTTTACGGCTTTGCATGTATTTAGGACTTAATTGACATCACTGGGTTGTGTTCCACTGAGAAGTGCCAGCAGAATTAAGAAGTGTGCTCACAAGCCGTTGTTGTCTTCAGTAGCATTCCCTCTCCTTGGGCAGGTCACATTTTCTTCATTTTTACATCTTGATTACCATGCTCTGCCTTTCCTCATCTGCAAATCCATGAACATGTCAGAAGTATTCTGGTATTAATAGGCCAGAAATCTTGAATATAGCTTGGAAAATTATTTCTGAACATTCACGACATGCTCAGACTATATTTGGAAGTTACACTAAAATTTTCTGACCTGTTAGGTAGATGCCTTTGTGTTGAGAATGCACTCTTGTGGACAAAAACTACTTACTAGACTGAGGATATGAACTATCTGCTATTGGCCATTAACACTTTTAATATGTACCAGAGAACAATATAAAAATGATGGGTCTTCCTTCCATTATTTTCTGCCACATGCAATTTTTTATGATTTATTTTATAGTCCATCAGGATAATGCAATGTAGATAACCTTTTGGTCAATGCAATGGCTAGAAAGCTCTATTAATTCATTATAAATGCGATATGTAATAGGGCATATATGATATTTAATATTTCTGAACTCAAAATGTATGAAGCTTATTTCTGGTATGTCCAAATTTGCAAAGATTGTTTTCTAAGGGCAGCTGGCTAAAGAAGGATACTGAAAACAGTCACCTGGTATTGCAATAACCATATTATTAGGCAATGCCATTTTGGGGGTTTCTCCGTGTAGTGGAGGGGGCCTGTTTTTCAGTTTGGGAATCCAGGTTCTAATTGCTGATGTGTAAATAGATTGTGATGCTAAATTGCATTTGGAGCCTTTTATCTTCCTCACAGTTCTGCTGGCTACTTAGGCAGGGGAGTTCTTGTTGAAAGACTGGGAAACCTGATTTATCACAGCAAGCCAATATGTTAATGCACCTGTGTTTGGAGTGAGTGTACCTTGGATGCATTGGTCATCAGCCCTAAAACTTCAAATCCAAAAAGGGGCATGTGACTGGAGTTGTGCCCACATGCATTGCATTTTTACTGTCTAATTCTCGATCACTTTGTAGAAGCTAGATAACATATGACTTGGGACAGGGCCATTACTTTCTTTGATGGCTTTAATATATCAAAACATTGCAAGCTTTTCTGTAAAGTCCCTTAAATGGGGACTGTTTCTTCTATGGTTAGCAATCAGCTGTGAAATAGAGTCCATGACTAGGTGGAGGAGGGTAGGAAGACTATGGAAAAAAATAGGGGAAACAAGAAAAGATAACTTTTCTTTCTGATCTTTTACAGTTTAATAAAATCTCTTTATGTATGGCAGTGTTCAGGGACATAGAGTCCAGTCCTGAGTAAGTGTTCTCAAACACTAGCTTCTCAGACATTTCCAGAATCCTCCCTTCACAGGCAAAGAGCTGAGTGATCTAGAAGTCAGATGAAAAGAGTTACCAGCAACCTCTAAGATACTAAATAAGTGACCCTGAAGCAACCCCTTTGTAAAGAAATCATAGTAGGACCTGGTATAGTGAGACAATGAAGACATGGACTTACTTTTTATTCTGTTGTCAATGCACTTCCTATAGTAGCTAGCATCAAGTATCCACTCAGCAAATATATGTTGATCAATCTGTAGTATAAAATGGTAACCCAGGCCCAGAAACCCAAACATCACATGTTCTCTTTCATATGTGAATCCTAGCTACATATGATTGGACTTCTATGTGAGTAGGAATAAAATTCAATAGCAGAGACCAGTAAGCTAGAAATGGGATATAAAGGGAATAGAAAGGGAGGGGGTACTTAATAGGATGGTATTGTATATATGTAAGTAGAAGAAGAGATTAATGGGGATAAAAAGGCCTAAGTGAGGTCAGGGGAAGATTTTGAGTAAGTGGAGGGAGGGCTAATAAAAATCTAAGAGGATATAAATAAGTCATATGGAAACCTACTTTTTGGACAATGGAACACTCAGAAGCTATAGATTGTTACTAAAATTTTTCAGTGCCAGGAATGGGATACCTTCCAGTAAATTATTGGCCAGGGAGGTCACTGATACCCCCAAACATTAGAGGCCATTGCTGAGGCTCTTGGCTTCACAACAGGAATAGATATTAAAAACCTATTGCTAGCCGGGCATGGTGGTGCACGCCTCTAATCCCATCACTTGGGAGGCAGAGGTAAGAGGATTGACATGAGTTCGAGGCCACCATGAGACTACATAGTTAATTCCAGGTCAGCCTGGACCAGAGTGAGACCCTACCTCATAAAAACACACAAACAAACAAACAAAAAAGTAAAACCCTATTCCTATTGCTGAAGACACAACATAATTAGACTGCAAGGTCACTGAGAAACCTTGTTGGAGCTGAGCTGAAAACCTCCTCCTTGTAGACCAGCTGAGAGAAACTGGAAAAAGCTATGCTGCATGCAGTTCAATGGGAGAGAGAGAAATCACCAGTGGCGATACTCAACAGTGGGTACTATAAGCTTTAAATTTGTTAGTCAGGCCAAATGAGCCAACAGGTTCAAAAGTGGCATGTCTGTTATGGGGAAACCAACCAGTCTCTAATTAGACTGGAGGCCGGCTCCATGAGAGGGAATACATCCCTGATACTGAAAACCTACAACAGGGGTAGTCATGAGCCCAAGGGTTATAAAATCTGTTGGTGTCTGGCTAAATGTATATACTACGCTCACCAAACTGCCCAGTATGCACTTCTCTTAATGTTCATACCTATATATTAATCTCACTTTTGGTTAGAGAAGGTTCGCTTTTCAGATGGCAGTGACCTTGGGATGACTTAGAAGGCACCATGGTGCTAAGAAAAGTTATAGAAGAGTGCTCAGCACTGAAATATCTCTATCACACCTTCCAAGTCTCAGGGTCCATTGTGGAAGATGTGGTGGAAAGAATGTACGAGCCAAAGGAAGGGTGGGACTCCTTACAACGTGCTCCTCCAGACACAAAATGGCCTGGATATCCATGACCTCAAAGTACCTGGCACTACCTACACTAGACCATCATAATAGGAGCAAAAGACTATGACAATATAAAAATAAAATAAGAGACTGATTGAGAGGGGGAGGGGATATGATGGAGAGTGGAGTTTCAAAGGGGAAGGTAGTGGGGGAGGGAGTCACCATGGGGTTATTATCTACAATTATGGACATGTCAGTAATGTTTTTAGTATTATTTGAGAGTGACAGAGAGAGAGAGAGAGAGAGAGAGAATGGGCGTGCCAGGGCCTTCAGCCACTGCAAATGAACTCCAGACACATGCACCCCCTTGTGCATCTGGCTAACGTGGGTCCTGGGGAATCAAGCCTTGAACTGGGGTCCTTGGGCTTCACAGGGAAGCACTTAATCACTAAGACATCTCTCCAGCCCAATTTGGGAGTGAGGGCACATACCTTTAATCCCAGCACTTGGGAAGCAGAGGTAGGAAGATTTGTGTGAGTTTGATACCAGCCTGGAATTCACTATGTAATCTCAGGGTGGCTTCAAACTCACAGTGATCCTCCTACCTCTGCCTCCCAAGTGATGGGATTAAAGACATGTGCCACTATGCCCGGCTATCTCTTCTCTATGAAGCATTCTTGAAGATTTGTCTCAAAATGTTACTGATAACTAGAACACATTTTCACAAAATGAATGCTGTATTTATGTTTTTTTAAATATTTTATTTATTGTTAGAGAGAGAGATTGAGAGGAAGGGAGGGAGAAAATGGTTGTGGCAGGACCTCTAGCCACTCCAAGTGAACTCCAGACACATGTGCCACCTTGTGCATCTGGCTTACATGGGTATTGTAGGATCAAACCTGTATAAGTTCCTTAACTGCTAGGCTATCTCTCCAGCCCTGAATTTATATTTTTAATTATAAAATGTAAAGAGTTATAAAAAGTTAGATCTTTCTCCGTTACCCCCTTATTGCAGTCAGTTTCAGATTGCTGGCAGAAAACACTGGTCCAAGAGCAGATTGTGTGTGTGTGTGTGTGTGTGTGTGTGTGTGTGTGTGGAGTGGGGGGGGGGTTATTTTGGCTTTACAGACTCAAGGGAGAAGCTCCATGATGGCAGGGCAAAATACTGGCAAAAGCAGAGGGTGGACATCACCTCCTGGCCAACATCAGGTGGACAACAGCAACAGGAGAGTGTGCCAAACACTGGCAAGAAGAAGCTGGTGATAACACCCATAAGCTCACCCCCAACAATACACTGCCTCCAGAAAGCTTTAATTCCCAAATTGCCATCAGCTGGGGACCTAGCATTCAGAACACATGTTTATGGGAAACACATGAATCAAAACGCCACACTCCTCCTCTCCCTTCCCCTCTCCTCTCCTCTGCCCTACTTTTCACTCCTTTCTGTACTCTATCCCTGCCTGTCCTTCCAAAGGAACATTTGCATTATGACCCACTACTGAATGTTTCCATAATGAGCTTTCCTTTTCAGAGTTTATTATCATTATCATTTAATTTAATAAGAACGTTGCACCTTATACTTTGAGTAGTAATTTAGGTTCATAGTTATAAGTCACAAAGTTAATGAAAAGAAGAAAGTAAAATGCTCTAAGATTATTAATTCTGGTTGTAACCAAATCCTCTTCTCAGATTTAACAATATAATAACTTGTGCAAGAAAGATTTTGAAAAAAAAAAAAAAAACCTAACTTGACAGGCTCCCTCCAAATATAACTTACCTTGTATAGCAATGCCACATTTCCACTGCCTTAATTACTTTCTGATTCTTCCTTTTCTTTTACTCCCTCACATCTCTGCATTATTCTTTTTAAGGTGATTTTTTTCCCCCTCAAAGCCCGCCTACATTCTATACTCATTGCCTAGAAGCATATAGTGAATGTCTCAAAATTCGTGCCTCTTGAAGCAGCATTTCTATCTGGTTGAACTGTAATAACTTGGGAAATCTGAGGCATGTAAAAGTCGCAATCATTTAGAAAAAGGGATGCAGCTTCATTTGCCAAAACAGCTACACCATGGGAGTTATGTTTTCTACCATGCTGAGTTCTACAAATGTGAAAGATACATAAAGTTAAATCACAACCAGGACAAGATACATTATTGGTACATGCATCCTGGCCTACAGCTTTGGTCTCATTGTTTCTCAGCAAATGATACATATCAGGATACAACCTATCAAAAGATCATGTTCATTTGAGATATGTGGACATGCAAATAAGGGTATGAGTCCCAGGATTTTGTTTTTATTATATCAAAATTTGATCAGAAAAATGAGAGGAGTGGAGTAACCTAAATAAAGTCAAGTCATGTGCCTGTTAGTTTGTAGGGGCACTTAAAAAGTACTTTCATTTTTTTTAATTTTATTTTTGTTTATTTTTATTTATTTGAAAGTGACAGACAGAGCAAGAGGCAGATAGAGAACGAGAATGGGCATGCCAGGGCCTCCAGCCACTGAAAATGAGCTCCAGATGCATGAGCCACCTTGTGCATATGGCGTACGTGGGTCCTGGGGAATAAATCCTCGAACTGGGGTCCTTAAGCTTCACAGGCAAGTGCTTAACCACCAACCATCACTCCAGCCCAAGAAGTACTTTTCAACTGGTAGGATGGTGCAATGTTTCAGATTACCGACCTAGATATTTATGTGGCTGAGCAAACTTGAGCTAAACTGCAATTTCTCTTTACCAAGAACACAAACTTGGTTGAATTATTGATCCTAGATTTTTGTATTTTCAATAATACACACAATCAAATACTTGGGTTTTCTAATGTGTTACATGATTTCTCAATACTTAACATATAAAACATAGAAACTGACATGTGATTACCATTCATAGAAGATAGGATGTCATTATTTTTTCCAATCTGGCAGGGTTGGGAATGTCAATACTATTGTGTCATGTAAAAGTGAAAAAAAGATAAATAGAAAAATCTGCCTGAGTTTTTAGAGTGTGTCTAGGGAAGGCCATTTTTTTCCCCCCCATGATCTCTGAGGGCAACTGTTACATTGTTACAGAAGTCACGTTTTTGGTGTCTGTCTGGAGGAAATACTATGGTCCTACCAACATGTTAATACTGACAGGTTAGATATTTATAGGTAGGCATACAATGTACTATAAATCTATTAATAATTTGATTAATAGCTGATCATCAGTCTTCTATGATAGCTTTATTTTTTTATTAGATATGGATATATTTAGTATGTAAACAACATATGTTGGTACCATCCTTTCTCTCCTCCCTGTCCCTTTTCTAAAGAGGCCTTCCTCATTGGGGATGCAGGTCAATCCCAATGCAATTGTGGGTCTTGAATTATGGGGGAGAGGTAATGTCTCTGTGCAAAATGGCCCAACTTGTGACTCTAACAATCTTCCCACCCCCTCTTCCACAAAATTCCCTGAGCCATACTGGGAGCATTTTAAGTCTACTTCAATGATGGGCACTTAGGAGCCTCTGTATTTCTGATTTGTTAGGTGTTAATTGTGCTCAGTGTCTATCTCCTTCACCCTTGTGCTGATATCAGATTCGCTAAGAAAGCAGCACTTTTGCTCATTTCCTGAGTTCCTCTGTTGTTTCAGCTGGGGCTGGGTTGGAGTGTACTGGCTCATTTATCTCCTCAGGTCCAGCTCCCGTCTGAAAAAGAGAAGCCGATTCTCCAATGGAGAGTGAAGTCAGCATTGGTTAAAGGGGATAACCACTAATAATTTAGAGACAACTGGTACCATAGAATCCTATATCATGGAAATCAGACTGAAAGGTGCAACCTTCAAGAGGACCTTATGGGGAGCACCTGAATTAAAGGGCCCTGGAGAGGGAGAGATGAAACCTAACCTTAAATTTCTCCTATTTCTCCTTCATCTCTACACTTTTTCTTTCTTTCTTTTCCCTTCATAGCTTTATATTTAAACGCTGTACTAGGTTTGATATTCTGACCAGTGGTCTCAAAATCTTACCATATTGTGCTTACTGCTTCTCTCTCTTTAGAATTTAATTTAAAAAATGTATTAGAATAGATATAGTTAGTATGTAAACAACACATGTTGGTACCATCATTTCCCTCATCCCTGCCCCTGTTTTGAAGAGGCCCTCCTCAGTGGGGATGCAGGTGAACTCCATGGGGATTGTGGATCATTTATTGTGGGGGCATCAGTTATGGGAGAGAGGTAATGTCTCTGTGCATAATGTCCCAACTTGTGGTTCTAACAGTCTTTTCCACCTCCTTGTCTGCAAAATTCCCTGAGCCATGTTAGGTACATTTTAAGTCTACTTCAGTGATTGGCTCTTAGAAGCCTGTGGATCTCTGCTTTTGGTAGGTGTTGAGTGTTCTCCATATCTTTCTCCTTCATCCTTGTTCTGTTATCAGGTCCACTGAGAAAGCAGTCCCTCTTGCTCATTTCCACAATTCCTCCCTGGTTTCAGCTGGCTCCAGGGTGAAGTGTGCTGGGTTGTTTATCTCCTCAGGTCATGCTCCCATCTGAAAAAGAGAAGCAGACTCTGCAATTGACAGTGAAGTCAGCACCAGTTAAATGGTATAACCAATAGTAATTTAGAGAGAATTTAAAGAGTGTAGACCCTCTTATAGCCCAAGATTTGTGGAAGCTTGACATTGGAAAGAAAAATTGTTAATGGGGTATGATTCTGACTTGTTTCCCAGTTCCAAATATGGTTTCCTTTCCACTGAGCAGATCTGTTAGCCAGTGCAAGAGCAGCTGGTTGCCCACTATGGCTGTGTGTCATTATTGCACTTGTATGAACATCACTTCAGGTTGTTTGCTTCTAAGTAGCTTGGAATTTAAGTAGCTCAGACAGATGTCAACCACTTTCCCCCGGTTGCTCATGAAGTGTCTTCCTGCACTAGATGGGCAAACGGTTTGGGGACTGGCTCATCTCTGGATTCCAACCAGGTCTCTCCATAGCCCATGCCAACAGCATAAGGTGTCTTCAGCAATAGGGTGTTACCATTAACCTCTGGTGGGTAATCAAATGTTCTGACAGAAATCTGTCTTGTTTGTTTTGGGAGACCTTGTAGGTCTCTCCACAACAGCTTGTTGTGGATGTTAACTGTGTCCTGGTAAAGAGGATTACAGGCTAGCACCAAGGAAAAAGAAAAAGAGAGAAAAGAGAGAAATAATAGAAATTTAACATTAGATTTCTCTCACCTTCTCCAGGGCCCTTTGATTCAGGTGCTCCCATTAAGGTCCTCTTGAGGATTCAACCTTGTAGTCCAACTTTCAGGATATAGATTTTTATAGTATCAGTAACATTTTGTGTTCCCCCCCTTTCCCCAAGCCCTACCCTACTACCTATTGGACAAACCTCTAGATGCCATTCAGGTATGTCAGCAACTCGGGCTGATCCAGGTTAGGAACCACAGACAAGTGACCATGCAACCTTTATCTTTCTGTGATTGTGTGAGTTCGGTTAGTAGGATCTGTTCCAAGTCTCCATTGCTGACACCCTTGTTTTGTTCCTCAATGAAGGTTTGATAGAATTCAGGTTTGAAGCCATCCAATCCTGGACTTTTCTTTTTGGGGAGTATTATTATTATTATTATTACCTTTTCAATCTTCATGGACATAATAGGTTGGGTTAAGAGATTAATCTAGTCTGAGTTCAGTTTTGGTAGGTGGTGTCTAGGAATTTATCAATTTCTTCCAGATTATTCAATTTTGTAGAATACAGGTTTCAGAAGAATGCCCTCATGATTCTTCCAATTTCATTGATGATGTCTGTTATGATCTCTTCTTTTTCATTTCTGATTTTCTTAATTTTAGACCTTTTTTTTTAATTTTGCTTGATCAAATTTGCCAGGGGTTTGTCAGTCTTCTTCTTTTTTTCTTTCTTCAGAGGACCAGCTTTTCATTTGAACCTTTTTTTTTTTTTCCCCCAAGGTAGGTAGTCCAGGCTGACCTGGAATTCACTATGTAGTCTCAGAGTGCCCTAGAATTCATGGTGATATTCCTATTTCTGCTTCCCAAGTGCTGAGATTAAAGGCATGCACCACCACATCCAGCTCATCAATGTTTTATTTGTATTCTTATTTCCAATTCATTAATTTCTGCTCTAATATTTTTTTCTTTATTAGTTATGTACAAACTCAGTGTGTAAACAGCACATGTTGGTACTATCCTTACCCTCCTCCCTGTCCTTCCCCCTCTCAAGGGACACTCCTCATTGGGGATGCCAGTTATCCCCATGGGGATTCTGGGTTGTGCATTGTGGGGGTAGCCATCAGTTATGGGGAAGAGGCAATGTCTCTGTGCATAATTTCACAACTTGCTTCTCTAACAATCTTTCCTCCCCCTCTTATGTGAATTTCCCTGAGCCATATTGGGTTCATTTTAGGTCTACTTCAATGATGAGGTCTTGGGAGTCTCTCTGTCTCTGGATCTCTGGTTTGGTAGGAGTTAGGTGTTGTCTGTGTCTCTTTCCTTTTGCTGATACCCTGTTCACAAAGAAAACAGCATTCTTGCTCAATTCCTAAATTGGTCTATGGTTTCAGATGGGGCCCTAGTGAAGTGCATTGGGCTGACTCTCTCCTCTGGTTCTATGTCCATCTGAAAAACAGAAGCATATTCTCCAACAGAGTATGACATCAGCAATGGATAAATAGGACAACCATTATTAGTTTAGAGCTAATTTAATAGGTGTAGGCCCTCTTGTAGCACAAGATTAGTGAAAACTTGATATTGGAGAGCAAATTCATTTTTTTAAATATGATACTGACTTGTTTCCCAGTTCCAGCTGTGAGTTCCATTCCACTGAGTGGATCTGTTAGCCAATTCAAGAGCACTTGGTTACCCACCATGGCTGTGTGCCACTATTGCACTAGGGTGAGCATCATGTCAGGTTGTTTGCTGCTGTGTAGCTTAGACTATGAGTTCCTTGGATAGATGTTGGCCATTTTTCCCTAGTAGCTCATGTAGCACCTTCTGTCTCTAGGCAAGCTCTCAGGGGACTGACTCTCTTCCAGATTCCAGCCAGGTCTCTCCATGTTCTGTAGCAACAGCATATGGTGTCATCGGCAGTAGCGTCTTACCATTAACCTTGGTGGGTAACATGTGCTCTGAGAGAAGTCTGTCTTCTTTTATATATATATATATATATATATATATATATATATATATATATATAGAGAGAGAGAGAGAGAGAGAGAGAGAGAGAGAGAGAGAGACAACTTCTATACTTACAGACAACAAGACATGTCATTTCCCTCCCTTTCTCTCCCCTCCCCTGCTTTCCCATTATAACTCTTCTCTCCATCATATCCCCTCCCTCTCTCCATTAGTCTCTCTTTCAACCTGATACCATCATCTTTTTCTCCTATTATGAGGGTCATGTGTGGGTATTGCTAGGCACTGTGAGGTCTTACATATCAAGACCAAATTCTGTCTGGATAGTTGTATGTAAGGAGTGGTACCCTTGTTTGGCTGTTACACTCTTTCTGCCATCTCTTCTGCAATGGATCCTGAGCCTTGGAGGGTATGGGATGTTTAAGTGCTGGACACTCCTCCATCCCTTCTTCTCAGCACTGTGTTGCCTTTTGAGTCATCCCAGCAGTCATCACCATCTGAAAAGAGAAGCTTCTCTAACCATAAGTGAGAGTAGCATTAATATATGAGTATAAACATTAAGTATAGTGTTTTCAGGGCAATTTGGTGAGAGTAAAATATGCATTTATACAGACAAAAGCAGGCTTTATACCCCTAAGGCTCATGACTTCCCCTGCCATAGGCTTTTGATTAGTTTTTCAGTATCAGGCACATATTCCCTCCCATAGAGTGGGCCTTCAGTACAATTAGAGAGCAGTTGATTTCCCCCAGAGCAGATGTGCCACTATTGCACTCATTCAGTCATTTGGCCTGTCTGGCCAAACTTGAGGTTTCCAGTGTCTACTTTTTCATCACTGATGACTTCTGTCTCCCATAAGAGTGAAGCTTTTTCCAGCTTTCAGTTGGCTGGGCTACATGGAGAAGGTTTTCTGTTCAGCACCAACTCAATTTCTCAGTGACTTTGCCTTTCAGACATGTGAAGTCTTCAGCAATAGGGTCTTACCATCTCTTTCTCATGGGGAACCAAGGGCCTTGGCAGTAGCCTGCAATGTTTTGGAGGCATCAGGGACCTCCTTGGCCAATGACTCACTGGAAGGTATCGCAGCCCAGGCACTGAAAATTTTCTAGTAACAATCTATGGCTTCTGGATTTGCCATTATTTAAGAAAATAGATTTTCATATGTCTTATTCAGAATATCTTGAATTTTGATTGACCGTCCCCCCTGCCCTTCTTTCATACAATCTCTTCCCCTGACTTTGCTTAGGCCTTTCCCCTCCCTGCAATCTGTTCTTCTACTTATATGTATATAATACCATCCTCTTAATACCTTCCTTTTCCTCCCTCCCTTATAGCCTTTTTCTAGCTTATGGGCCTCTGCTACTGATTTTTGGTTCCAGATCACACACAAGTCTATACATTTGTAGATAGGATCCACATATAAGAGAGAACATGTGATGTTTGGCTTTCTGGACCTGGGTTACCTCAGTTAACATGATCCTTTACAGATCATCCATTTCTATGAAATTTCACTTTTCTTTACTGCTGAATAGAACACCATTGTGTAGATGTGCTGGGTGGGTATGCAGATCATGGGTTGAGATCACCTCAGTGGGACTCTGACTGTTTTTCCCCTTTCTTGGGGGTCTTGCTCTCTCTGGCTTCTCTGCTGGGTCTAAGAATAATATATACTCCTTCACTTTTCAGAAGAAGAGAGTATTTTGCTGGGGTCTTGCTTAAATCCTTCCCTAGGCTGGTTTGGCATATCTCCTAAGCCCAGAAGTCTGTCTTCTTATTAGAAACCTTGTAGGTCTCTCTGATCAACAGCTCACTGTGGATGTTAACTGCATCCTGGTACTGGGAGTTACAGGACAGCACAAAGGAAAAGAAGGAAGAGAAATATGGGTAATATGAAAGAGAAAGAGATAAAAGAGAGAGAGAGAGATAGAAGATTAAAGTTAGTCTTCATCATACCCTCTCCAGGGTCCTTTGATTCAGGTGTTCCCTCTAAAGACCTGATGAAGGTTCAACCTTTTAGCCTGCCTTTCAGGACATATGTTTTATGGTACCACTTCCATTTGGGTCCTATTTTGTGGCTCCTCACCCTCCTCCACCCTATTGTGTGGTCCTCAAGATGCCTATTAGGTATGTCAACATCTCAGGCCATGAACAAACTCCCAATGTTCAGGAAGTCTTTTCCTACTCCTATATCATGGAAAGTTCCTCCTGTTTTTTTTTTTTTTTTTCCTCAGTACTATTAGAGTTTCCAGTCTTATATTGAGATATTTGATCCATCTGGATTTCATTTTTGTGCATGTTGAGACGTGTGGATCTAGTTTCATTTTCTTCATATGGTTATTTAGTATCTCCAGCACCATTTGTTGAAGATGCTGTCTTTCTTTCCATTCTACAGTATTAGGGCTTTTGTCAAATATCAAGTAGCTGCTACCTTGAAAAATGAAAAAAATAAATAAATAAAAGAAAGAAAGAAAGAAAAAGAAATAACAATCAAGTAGCTGTAGTTACTTCACCCAAAATCCGGGTCCTCTACTCTGTCCCATTGGTCTATAATCTTGTTTTTATGCCAGTACCACATTATTTTTATTACTATGGAATTTAGCTTTAAATCATGTATGGTGATGCTTCTAGAGGTATATATTTTCCTGAGGATGTGTTTGGGTATCTGAAGCCTTCTGACATTTATATGAAGTTTGAGAACATCTTTTCAATCTCTGTGAAGAAAAATGTTGGGATATGTATTGGTATTGCATTAAATCTGTATATTGTTTTGGTAAGATTGCCATTTTCACAATGTTAACTCTACCTATCAGGAGCATGGGAGGTCTTTCAACTTTCTCAAGCCCTCCTCAATTTCTTTTTTCAGTGGTTTTATGTTTTCACTGAATAGGTCTTACACATCCTTGGTTAATGTTATTCCAATGTATTTTTATTTTTTCTTATCTTATTTTAGTGTTGCTATTGTAAATGGGATGATGTCGCTAATTTCTTTTTCTGTATCTTTGTCTTTTGCATATAGGAAGACTACTGATTTGGGGGCATTGATTTTGTGTCCTGTTACTTTGCTGAAGGAATTAATCACCAATATGAGTTTTGAGATGGAGGATCTTGCATCACTTATGTATAGAATCAGCCATCTGTGTATAGGGCTAACTTAACCTTTTCTTTTCCAGTTTCTATCCCTTTTATTTCTTTCTCCCGTCTTATTGCTTAGGGTGATACTAGCTTCATAAAAGGAATTGGGGAGCTTTCCTTGTTCACCAATTGTGTGGAACAGTTTGAGAAAAATTGGTTTCAGTTCTTACATGAAAGTTTGATAGAATTCAGCTAAGAAGCCATCTGGTCCTGGACTCTTCTTTTGGGTTAGGCTTTTGATTATCTTTTCAGTCTTGGTGGGTGTGATAGGTGTGTTTAGGAAATTAATCTGCTCTAAACTTAGCTTTGGTAGGTGGTATGTGTCCAGGACTTCATCCATTTCCTCCATATTATCCAATTCTGTGTTTCTCCCAATTTCACATATGTCTATTGTGATCTCTCCATTTTCCTTTCTAATTTTGTTAATTTGAAGCATCTCTCTTTTTTTTTTTTTTTTGCTTGATCAGATTGTCCAGAGATTTATAAATCTTGCTTATTTTTTAAATGAACCAGCTCTTTGTTTCATCAATTTTCTAATCTTGATTATTTCTTTCCATCTGAAGCTCTTCTGTTTGGATTCCCCTTGTTTATCCAGTGCCCTTTGGTGGATAGTTAGGTTCTTAATTTGGGAACTCTCCAACATTGTAATGAAGGCATTTAGTGCTATAAAATTTCCCCTTAGAACTGCCTTCATTGTGTCCCATAAGTTTCGGTAGGCTGTGTTTTCATTACCATTTAATTCTAAGAATTTTACAATTTCTTTTTTGATTTCTTCCATGATCCATTCATTGTTTAAAAGTGTGTTGATTAGTCTCCAGAATCTGGTGGAGTTCTTGATGTGTCTCTTGTTCATTTCTAAATTTAAAGCATTGTGATCTGACATGATGCAGGAAGTTACTTCAATTTTCCTGACTTTATGGAGGCACACTTTATGGCCTAATATATGGTCAATTTTGGATAAGGTTCTGTGGACTGCTGAGAAGAATGTGTATTCTGTTGTGTTGAGGTGGAAAGCTATGTAGATGCCAATTTAGTCTAGTTGATTTATGATGTTGTTGAGCACTATTATTTCCCTGTTGATTTTCTGCTTGGCTGATCTATTGATGATAGTGGAGTATTGAAGTCTCTGCCTATGATGGTGTTGGTTTTTATTTCTGTTTTTGTTGAGTAAATTTTGTTTTGTTAACTGTGGTGCACCTGTGTTTGGAGCATATGTATTTATGATTATGATGTTCACCATGTTGGGTCATTCCCTTGATGAATAACAAGTAACCTTCTTTGCCTTTTTTTGATTGATTTTGGTTTGAAGCCTATTTTATCAGCTATTAATATAGCAACTCACACTTGGTTTTTTTTTAAATTTCCTTTTTTTTTTTTTTTTTTTTTTGGAATATCATTTTCCAACCTTTCACCCTGAGAAGGTGTCTATCTTTAGTAGTGCTGTTGGTTTATTGAAGTCAGCAAATAGAAGGGTCCATTTTTTTCTTGATCCACCCTGATAACTTGTGTCTTTTGATGGCTGAGTTAAGACCTATAATATATAAAGTTATTACTGTGAGGCTTGAATTAATCCCTGTCATGATGAGGTGTTTTATGGGGTTTGGTTCTTTCTTGTGTTTTGTACTATATTTAGCCTGATCTATTTTTGTTTATTGTGGTCTTCTTGTTGGCTCTTAAGATTGGTTGTTTGACTATTCTGTGTGGAGTATTCCCTGAAGTATTTTCTGTAGGTTTGGCTTTGTGTCCATATAAACATAGAGTTGACTTTTTTCATAGAAAGTTTTCCTGTTCACCATCTATTACGAGGGTTATTTTGCTGGGTACAGTAGCTTAGGTTGGATGCCACAGTTTTACACTTTGAAGTGTTCTATCCCAGGCCCTTCTGGCTTTCAGGATTTCCATTTAGAAATCTGACATAATTCTCATGGAATTGCCTTTGTATGTTTTGAGTTGTTTCTCTCTTCCTCCTTTTGGAACTCTCTGTTTGTCTTTATTGTTAAGAGTTTTAACTATGATGTACCTTGAAGAGTTTCTTCTTTGTTCATGTCTGTTTGGTGTTCTGTGTGCTTGTTTTATCTGGATGGGCCTCTCTTTTGAGAGATTGGGAATTTTTTCTTTGTTGAATGTATTCTCTATGCCTCTGTCCTGGATGTCCTCTCCTTCTGGTATACCCATAATCTGGATGTTTAGTCATTTTAGGGTATTCCACAGTTCCCTTATATTCTGTTCACTTGATGTTTTGAACTTAGTGCTTTTGGCCACCCAATAATTTTTTTTTTTCTTGTCTTCCAGGTCAGAGGTTCTGTCTTCCACATGAATAACTCTGTTAGTGACAGGTTCTGGAGAGGTCTTTATAAGCTCTATTTGATTTTTGTTTTATGCTTTGTTATTTTGCACATTTTTGTCCATTGGGCCATGCACCCTTTTTTTTTTTTTTTTTTTTTTTTTGGTTTTTTTTTTTTTTTTGGTTTTTCGAGGTAGGGTCTCACTCTAGCCCAGGCTGACCTGGAATTCACAATGGAGTCTCAGGGTGGCCTCGAACTCACGGCAATCCTCCTACCTCTGCCTCCCGAGTGCTGGGATTAAAGGCGTGCGCCACCACGCCCGGCTTCATGCACCCTTTGACTCAGGTGAATAGGGATGTAGGTACCCAGTGGCCAGTCAGAATAGCAGAGCAAAATGTCTGATTCCACAGCCCACACAGGGACCAGGCCTCTCCATCCAAGACACAATGAGACCTACCAGGACCAGAGAACAGGAAGGAGCTGGGAATCAAGGATATGGCCTACTCACTCCATGTCATACCTGCCCACATACCCTCTGGCACAGGGAACCTGGACCAGATAACTGGGAGGAGCTGGGAATCAGGGATCTAGCCAACTTACTCCATGTCACACTAGTCTGCTCCTCTTTTTTTTTAAATTTAGTTATATATTTATTTGAGATAAAGACAGAGAAAGAGAGTCACACACACAGACACACACACACACACAAAGAGAGAGAGAGAGAGGGAGAGAGAAGGAGGGAGAATGAAAATGAGCACATCACGGCCTCTAGCAAACGAACTCTAGTCTCATGTGCCATGTTGTGCATCTGTTTTGCATGGGATATGGGGAATCGATCCTAGGTCCCTAGGATTCACAGGCAAGTGCCTGAACCATTAAGCAATCTCTCCAGCCCCTTTCTCTTTTCCTTATAGCCTGTATATTTCTAGAAGAAACATGCAGATGACACAAAATTCTTCCCATGGCTTCCTCCTCAGGGATTAATACTGGTCCTTTTCTCTATATCATTCCCTATTACCCCACACAATTGTATGTATGGACTTTGCTACACCTAGATCACAGATCTTAATTAAAGATTTAGGGATGTTTATTTAAAATGTGTTTGTATTCTGATGTTGAGGTCATTTATTTAAATATGACAATATTCTTTAGAGGAGTTGTTACTGGTGATTGAGTCTTAAGAAAATAAACTTATTTCAAATTATGTATTCATGGCCTTCTAGAATATCCTTAGAGCAAAAATTGAAATGACTACAGTGCACATTTGGGAAGCATTCTATATGGCTAACTTGAGTTGGTATATATTATTTTATTGGCATTATAAATACAGAATCCTGTGTGTGTGTGTGTGTGTGTGTGTGTGTGTGTGTGTGCGCGCGTGTGTGTCTTATTATGTGTGGAAAGCTTCCCTGTTCTATATACACATGATTAAGATACATTGAGAATGCCAGGTGTGGTGGCACACACCTTTAATCCAGCACTTGGGAGGCAGAGGTAGGTGGATCACCATGAGTTTGAGGCCACCTTGAGTCTACATAGTGAGTTCCAGATCAGCCTGCAGTACTGTGAGACCCTACCTCGAAAAAGCAAAAAAAAAAAAAAAAAAAAAAAAAAAAAAAAAAAGATACAATGAGAAAAAACAAGGTGGCCTGCTCCTTCTTCAACCTGCAGCACATTACCACACTTAGAGTTCCACAAGATTGGTTCTAAGTCTAACCAGTCTCACATATTTTAAACTTATTAAGAGAAGTCTTCTAGGCAACTGCGGATGATCCATATTGTTTTTTGGGGGCTGAACCATTTAAATGAATATTTTTTTCATTTAAATTAACTATTAATAATCCAATTAGTGACTAAGTATTGGCTATAATACTACTACTTATAGAAAGATAATAAATGTTGTTATAATAAAGTCACATTGGTAAATGAACATTATCTGGAATTTTTCTCAAAGTAAGCAAGGCTTAGAAAATGATTTATTGACTAAGATATAAAGGTAATCCTATGTTTTTTATGTGAGTTACATAAAAATTTGGGATTTTTACAAGCATAAGTATTAACATACTTATCTGCTTATCCCATAATCTATGTACTCCAGAGGCTGAAGTGCAAGATTCTGAGCTTGATGCCAGCAGTGCTTCATAGTTACATTGTACCTCAAGACAAAGGAAACAATAAAGGAATAGTGGAGGTAGAAGGATTTTTATAAAAATCATTGAGAACAATTACATGCATATAAAATTTTATTTAATTATAATCATTTCAAATTTAGTTACAGATTTACACATGTAATCAAACAGGAAAAAGTCATACTAGATTTGTTCTCTATTTTAGACTTTCAGTTTGTACAGCATGAAATAAAACATATAAATGTGTAATAAAATTAGAATAGAAATGAAATGGATTGTGCAAGTTTAGGAAAATTTAAATCTAGAAGCACTCCTTTGATGATAGAGTGAAGGCTGGGGATGTAATTCAGTCAGCATGAGGAAATTGTTGCATGTCTGTAATGGAAGTGCTGTGGAGGCAGAGACAGGGATCTATAGCGTTCTCTGATGAGCATGTCTAGCTTAATTGGTGTGCTATAGGTCAATGAGGGTACCTGTTACTAAAAAAATGAAGATCAATGATTTCTGAGGATGACACCCCAGGTTTTCTTCTGGCATACAAACACACAGAGCCTGCATGCACAGATGAACCCTCACACATACAAACATATAAACAAACATACATTAAATAAGATATATGGCCAGAAAAAAAGGAACATTGCTCTGCATACTTCTTATATTTGTATAACTGGATTGCATATGTACTACTTTTCACAACCATAATGAAATACTTCATGTTTGATAACTTTATAAAGAAAATAAAGTTCATTTAGCTCATAAAAAAAAGAGTAGGTAAGGAGCAAAGTTGTGATATCCTGATGCTTGGTTCCAGTGCATGTCACTATCAATATGGTAGTCCCAACACACTTTGTTCAGATAACAGTAGGTGCAAATTCATAGATGAAAAGAATAAGCATTCACATTATTTTAAACTCTCCAATCACACTGTGTGTATGTGTGTGCGTGTGTGTTTATTTTTTTTGTGTGTAGCTTGATTATTACAGAGGATATGTCTTAGTTTCAATTGATGTTATATAGAGTCTTTGTTTATGTATTAAGCTTTTGGATAAAAAATAATGCATATAGTACCTCAATCCCACACAACAGATTTTTTATGACCATTTTGTTAATGAAAATAGTAGGATTAATTGAGGATAAAATACTCAGGCAATGCTACACAGATAATAAATTCAGATTGGGGATTTAAATTGAACCCAGTTGAATTTAAAAGTGCTCAGCTAAGCATTATCCATAACAGGAATTGGCTTTAATTGACTACTCCTGCTGTCAAGAAGTTTAGACAGGTGGCTGTGGTCACACTGCTTTATAAATGTACTCATATACACTTATCACTAGTCTGCCATGAACATTAGACATTTAAAATAAGATAATTGTCAGTGTATTTTCCCTAGCAACCTTAAAGAACTAAGTTTAATCACTGGAATATTTTTAAAAAGCCTGTGATCCTGGGAAACATGTTCACTTTGTTATCTAAACCTAAAGATTATATTAAAAACATGCTCTAGCCATGGGCTTCTTGGATACAAGAGCAGCACACAAGCTTGCCAGATGAGGAGTGTTTGCATTGGGCAGAGTGTGGACAGGAAACAAGATTGTGAAAGTGCTGAAGTGCTCCTCATCTTAATGGCTCATGGCTAAGCATAAAACCAGATGCTTTTACATGACTAAATAGATATAGAATAAATATATATGTTTACATAGAAATTAGTATTTTTTTCAGGGAGAAAACAACTCAGTGCAAAAACAATCAATGGAGCCTTCTGACTGCAGCAGTAAGAATAATTAACAATTATACAAACTAAAGTTTTGCTTTATCTTCCTCTTTGAATGAATGATCACAATTTATTTAAAAGAGATCTTTAGACTAGTGTCAATAAGGGAAATGTTGGGTACAGATGGGCCTTGGATATAAAATGCAAACCAAATTTATTTAAATATATCAGAATTCTTTGATGGACATATATGTGCAAGTTGAATGCATGTCCCTCATTGTCCTTCATCCAATAATTAAAGCCCAAAATATAAGGGACAGCAAAGTTAATCAAGTACATTGCTATGTGCTGTCTCTTACAGCACTGACTAATTTTTGAGTAGTTAAATTAGAATAATAATAGTCAAATAACTGATAGATAAATAAATTTATATTGAGCTTAATTTTAATAATTCAACACAAGCAGTATTGAGAATTGATAAATAATGATGTTCAATGTTTTATTTCTATTTTCAATTTATATTCTCTAACTGTAGTCCTATACATCTATTCAAAATTAGAACTTCTGATTTTATTATGATATATATTTCCATTCTTCTTACAAATTTATTTTTATTAGTTATGAACATACTTAGTATATAAACAACACATGTTGGTACCATCCTTTCTGTCATTTCTGTCCCTTTTCCGAAGGGCCCTTCCTTGTTGGGGATGCAGATCATCTCCATGGGGATTGTGAGTCATGCATTGTGGGGGCAGCAGTCACTATGGGTAAGAGCATGGGAACTTTGGGTCCCTTCTGTTTTAGAACAAGGGACTTTTAATAATGCCATTTGTTTTTGCCATTTTTTTGTGTTGATTTTTAAAGGAAATGCTTAAGTCCTTAGTATGGTTCTAGAGAATTTTGATGGAATAGAATAACTATGGTTTTTATTTTAATGTGAAGTCATTCATAGAAAATTCCTATACATTTTTGTGTGTAGACAGTGCTGAAAGTTTTCCAGTATATGGTTATTATGACTTGAAAAAGTTGTAACTGAGTTTCCCTCACTGTGGCCTATCAATTCCCCATGCAATGTGATAACAAAAAGCTGCTTTGATAGCTTGGTAACAAATAGTTACATTAAGTGAATTCTTTCAGCCTCATGGATGTGGCTTGATTGGTAGATCTATTGAAAGCCTATACCTAGAGGAAAACTGGGGTTTTCATTCCCTTATGATCTGAGCTTTCCTTGTAAGGATTCTTATAAAAGGCCATAATGTAAGAGAGCTATTTTTATTCAGTAATCCAATAAATGTTATTGAATGACAACAGGGTCATAGCCTGTGCTAGATAATGGGTGTACACTAGTTAGTGAAAGTCAAAATGCTATATACTCCTATGGTTTTTAGTCTCATGAGAAAGATGTGTACTAAATAATCACACAAATAGACAAAGAATTGCTGAATAGAATGATCCTTATAAGAGAGTCACTGAGCTTTCCTTACACTGAGAAGTTCAGGTTGATACTTCGCTGACAATATGTGGGAGGAAAGGTGGCCTTAGTAGAAAGAAGAGTACGCTTGTTTAGAGTACCAGTTGGAGTGGGTAGAGGGAAAGAAAACAACACAGGGTTAGGGCTTTTATATTACAGTCTTGATCCAAAGTTCAGTGAGGAACATTTACTTCAGTTTCGTAACAGAGTCCAACAGTCATCCTCACTAGTTTGAAAAGTCTGATTTGAATTTCTAGCTTACATATACATTTGGTAAATCTAGGGAAGATGATACTATACTTACTTTTCTGGTAACTAAATCCCATAAAACAGTGATTTGCATACTGGCTTGACTTTGGAATGTGGATGCCCATCAGGCATGTTACAAGTCTTTTTTAGCTTTAGTTGAAATTTACAAATCTAACTTGACTTTGAAGTCCTTCTAAAAAGCATGGATGCTAACCTTGGATGATCCCACTACTCATGACTAAATAATCATCTCTGATATGAACTTCACATATTTTATTCTCTATTAGGCCATGAGTATTAACTCCACAGCTAAATAAAAGAAAATTCATGGAAATATATGTAGGATGAAACTTTCAGAAAATATGGATTGAGGATGTTCTTAATTTTATACTAATAAACTATGATTAAGAACCCCAGAAAAAGTAGGATGATTTATTTCTATTCCAAAATGAACATATTTCAGTGACAGAAATAATAAAAAATATTCTCCATATTGAAAACACTGAAGGCTTTGGGGTGTCATTGGTTGAATATCCTGGAAGCATTTTGTTTGATATTTTCTGGGAAGACTTTTTTTATGCAATATTTTCACTTATTCTTAAGATGCACATGCCTTGTTTGTTACATCTTAGCTTGCGAAGCCTAGAGGGATGAGCCTTTGCCATGTTTAGTCACTCCTCTTTGTGGAACCTGTATAGTCTTTTTCAGCTAAATAGCATGCTGCTAACATTTTAGTTAATCTCACATACAGCTCAGGAAAAAAAAAAAGAGCCGTATAAGCTTCTCATGTTGACAGTGCCAATCAACTGGAGCCTTCCAGGCATTATTAATTAATAGTTATCTCAGATAACTAATTAATAGTTATCTTAGTGAAAACAGAAAACTTATTAGGGATTTATGTGCAGAAATGTGGCCTTGTATAATTATAACACTGGTAGAGCAAGCATCTGTAAGTCCTGAAATACTGTTCAAAATTTATGAAAAATTTAGAGAAGTTTATGAGAAGAAAACTCTGATACCTTGCTGGATTCTTTACTGTTGGTTTTGATGAGTTTATATAAGGGTTACAAGTATACTTCTGGGAAAAATCTGTGTGTTGTTTTGTGACAAGTTTTCTATAACAAAACAGCACTCCTTGCCTCTAGAACCTTTGGTTAAGTCTACAGTGTTTTGTTTGTTACATCCTCAGCTGACTAATACAAAACACCATTAGATTATGTCCAGTTTGCTTATTAGTTCATCCCTTGGGCCAAATAGCCCAGTGATCTACTGACAGGTAACCAATCACTCTAAAATTCAATGACTTGAAATAAACCATGGGTTACAGACAAAAAACAAAAACAAAAACAAAAAAAACAGCACAATGCTATAAGATCACTGTAGAGGCCAGGCTATATTAAACAAAAGCAAAATGTGTGGGGCTAGAGAGATAGCTCTGTGGGCGAAGTTCTTGCTGAGCAAGCATGAGAACTGAATTTGAATTCCTAGCACCCACATAAATGCTAAGGGGGTGTGGTAACCTTCTTATAGTCTCAGGGCTTGGAAGGTCAGGTGGACTATTTGTGGCAGACTGGCTAGCCAAATCAGCAAGCTCTGGGTTCAAATGAGAGACCAACCCTGTCTTAATAAGTAACATGAATGAGTAATCAGTAAGCTTCCAGATGCCAACCTCTGACCTACACACACATGAACACCACAAACACACACCTCTATCTCTCTCTATCTCTCTCTCTCTCTCTCTCTCTCACACACACACACACACACACACACAGCTGAAAAGCAAAATTTTGCTAGTTCTTTTTGTATGAAATTATCTTTGTTCGTTTGCTTAAATTATGTATGCATTGATAGATAGATGATAGATAAAAGCATACATTTTGTAAGTGCATAAATATACAATTGGGTTCATTTGTTATTCAAGCTGTTTACTAATTAATAAAGTTTATCTTGCTCATATCTTTTTTAAAAATATTATTATACAGAATATCTTAGAGCCTTCAGTGTCTTAATCTAAACCAAGACTGACTATGCAGTGTACATTTTCATATATTCTTTATTAATCATCAAACTCTCAAATGTCTTCGACTACAAAACACATGCTCACAGGAAAGCTAGACATGATTAGGAATGAATAGCGTAAGTCCTCTGACCTCAAGAAGTGGACTGAATTGAGGGAATAACACTTTTTTGACATGCATATCATAGTTTCACACTTCTGGGGCCTCCCTGCTATGGGCACAAATTTTCTCCATGCATGGTGCATGGAAGCCGAGTGCCAGTTCTGAGAAGGCAGAGATGAGGCCATGAGTGGTGGTTCTCTGGATATGGGGAACTTAAGCAAAGGTGCCTGGCAGAATGGATATGGGCATTAGCAATGCCTGTGGCCCATTCCTGGGCTCCTTGTACCAGCACTGGTCCCTGTACTTAGCTCAGTGTAAGCAGTTGATAAATAATGTTTGCTTAATTATTCTCTACAAAGTAAGATACATAGATAAGCCTTTACCAACTCTAGTTGACCAGAAAGGAGTTTATAATCTAAGAACTGCTTTTTATGTTCCTAGTTAAATGACCATTAAGCTATTAGAGTAATAGATTATACACTGTCGATTACAAGTAGATAAATGTCTTCAAATAGCTTGTTCCTTTAAAAATCAATAGTGAATGCATTTTGGCTCACATTAAAAAATATTGCACAGTTTTATTATAAAAAGTATTGAAATTTTAGCCACACTGACTAAAGAAAAGTGTACCATGTTTATGTGTGGAAAATGTCTACTAATGCTTCAAATTGAATGCATTAAGAATCAATGATTCTATTGAGAGAAAAAACCAGTAGTTTCACCATGCTACTATAACTAATTCAGCTCTGAAAATTATTTTGAATTTTGAGGTTTTTATAATTTATCCTTTAATTTTTTGTATACTTTATTCATTTACTTATGAGAGAGAATATAGGCACATCAGGGCCTCTAGCCACAGCAAACAGAACTCCAGACACATGTGCCACCTTGAGCATCTGGCTTGCGTGGGTACTGGGGAATCAAACTGGATACTTACGCTTCATGAGCAAGTACCTTAACTGCTGAACCATCTCTCCAGCCCTTTTCTTTTAAAAAATGTTCATTATGGAGTATAAAATAAAGACATTAGTCTTATTGACTGCTTGGAAATTAAGATTCATCCTTATTTCTGAAAGTATGAAGTCACCATTCATGCATGATGGATTGTGTGGTTATTCACAAGTATGAATTCATAAAACCCAAGAGATCAGGCATGTTTACATATCTTTACAGTTCATATTGCACAGGGCACATTTTTCATTTCAAATTATTACATATCTCATAAGGATCTAGATAGTTTTTGGAAAGGTTTAAAACCAACTTATAAAGGAAAAGACATGGGAATGCATTGATCTTCAAGTCAAGTTTAAGAGCTAACTTTAGTCTTTTATTGTTTTTCTCCACTTTGCTTAACTTTAATCATCATTGACAAAAGGAATGTCCCCCCATGAACACCTGGAAATTAAATAATCATCATTAAACATAGATAATATTTTGTTATATTCCACAGAAAGGTAGGAATCTTCGGATATCATAGGATTTGATTGTGTGCAATCATTTAGCTGTTTTCTTCATTTCTTCAAGGTTTTTGGTCAACTCTAGTTCAAAGTGGATAGAAATGTATGTTTTTCTAGGTGAACTGTCACAGATTTGTGCAATGGAAGTCAGAACCACCTCTCAGGCTCCTAGTGGGATTCACACCAGGAAGACTCACTTTATCCCAATTAAATTGTTGAAAGGAACTTTTTCAGTGGCTTGTGCAGAACAGCCAAAGGGAGTATATGACATGTGTAACTTAAATGCCATCATTGGGCTCCTTGGAATAAATAAGAGAAAGAAGAAATGAAAAGCACGTCAAAAGGGGGAAAGGAAGGTTTGATATTTATGCCTATGTCAGATGTTTGACCTCTTAAATAAGGAATTAGAAGGAACATTCTATTTCTACTGTCATGACTCTGCTTTTCAAGTGACAGGGAAGGATTTGTTATACCTAAGTTTATCCTGCCACCATAGACTTTTAGCACTACTTACTGACAAGCAGGCTTCCTTAATCATAGGCTTGATTTGTGGATGGCTAAGTTTTATGCAAGTAAATTATCCAGAAATAGTCTTTATTTTAACCCCTGATAGTGTCTCATCCAACGTGTTCTTGAGGATCTGGCCTGAGGTTCTCTGAAATCCATTTTCTGGTGAATTCCACTTATTTACCTTACCTAGGAGACCTAGGAGGTTTTTTAAAGGCCAGTGTCCCTCTGATTTAGACATGATGGTTCACATAATGTGTCTTCATCTTCCCCCACTCAAAACTTTTCAGTACTAGGTTTTCATCTAATACCCAGAACATACTTGGGTTGAAATCTGTTAGGTAGGTATTTCCTCTTAAAGGAGAATTGTCAAGAAATTGTTAAAAGTTAATCTGTCTGTTGTTTGTTAAATCCTAACTTTATCTATTGATATGTGCCTGTACATCCTGAAATTAATGCATTAATCATATTTAAAAATGTTGAGTCACCCATAGCTCTATTTCTTAGCCTCAAGTTATTGACGTTAAGGGTTGGATCATGCATTTTCCTATAGGTTGGGTAAAGGTGGGTTTGTTGGCTATTTTAGGCTATTTGACAGCATGCTCAGCCTTTCCCCATAAGATGACAGTAACAACATTCCTTCTCCACTCTGACAACTGAGCCTGTGCCCAGTCTTTGTCAAATGCCTCTTGGGGAACAAAATTATTCCTCTCCAGGTAAAAGAATTTATAGATAGTAATACACTGACTGACTTTTCCAGATTGAACATTAATGGCTTAAACACACATCAGTTCCTGCCCCCTGATAGTGTCCAGTCTACATGTGAAAATCACTGGTAAATCAGAAAAGATCTGTTAGGACAATGCAGAAGGTCATACTAAACATCAAAATTATGTTACTGGAAAAATGCAGAGAAGGTACAAGACTAGGAGGTAGTCCCAAAGTGCTATGTTTACTATGCTAATAAAGACTTCCAAGCAAAAGGAATCACAATTCCAGGAGAACCATAGGCTTTCAACTGTCTTGTGAGAGGACATAGGTATTGAGGTTATTAGTGTTGTTGTAAATGACCAAAGAAGAGATAGTTTCCAATCTAGACATGTCACTGTAGGATGTACCACCTCCTCCTTCCCTTGTGTAGGATCACCTTACGAATGTCTCTTGCACCCTAGAAAAACAGAGTATATTTTCTTGAAGGATGGGATAGTTGAAGCACAAAACACACTTGTACATATATAAAACATGTTTATTAAAAGTCATGGCATAATGATTGATCATCTCTTCTTAGACCTTTTATTTTTTATCCCAGAAAAAGATCAATACCTCTTATAGCAATACCTTGGGAATGCCCCTAGTTCTTAGCTGAACTATTTCTTGAAATTTCAAATGTACTCTAAAAATGGAAAGTGTATTACTCTGTGGCTTCCATAGCTTGTCTTTAGGTGAGTACCTCCTTGGTTTTCATGTTTTCCATGTAGTTATATGTCAATATTATCAAAGAAAATATTTTCTCTAGTTTAGGTATTAAATTTCCTTTTCCTAACTAAGCTTGCTCATTATAGACACATTTGTTATTCCTGCTGCTCTGAGAATTATATTTAATATATTGTTTTTGTTTAAAATTGCACACTCATTCTAAAATGCTAATCTATTGTCACTCCCAAACGGAACCATTCTTTTGGGATTCAGCATACCTCAATTCTCCCCATAACTGTCTATAATACTATAATCATATTTTCTTAATTCTATTCTAATAACTGTGGGATGCTTCTAAATTTGTAAAGGTATAATTTTCTGAGGATAGATCTCTAAACACCCTGAACTTTACTTATATGCATATATATCTGTAGGTGGGAACAAAAATGGGTATAGAATAAGGCTGGAGGTTTGGCTTAGCAGTTAAGGCATTTGCCTACAAAGCAAAAGGACCCAGGTTCAATTCTCCAGGACCCAAGTTAGCCAGATGCAGAAGGTGGGACATGCATCTGGAGTTCATTTGCAGTGACTGGAGACCCTGGCACACCCATTCTCTCCTTCTTTCTCTATCTCTGTCAAATAAATAAATTAATAAATAAAAATTATTTAAAAGGGTATAGGATAAATTTGGTAGCTTCAGGACCAGGCTTCTGAGTTGCAAAGCTCAGCTAAAAGAACACCCACACAGAAGTCTTTCCCCTTTAATTCCTTTGGATGCACCTCTTAAAGACAACAGATTTAATACCAGCTTTTTGATCCATGTTCAGGCACCATTTTAAAGGTTATAACCTGTGGAGGCTAGACCTTTCATGAAATGGTCTATGTTTTATAACTATTGGCTCTCATTAGGATTACTCAGCATTTACATTCATTTTCTTGGAATAGCTCTAGAAGATGCTAGTCTCTAGTTCATTTATTTATAGTGTTCACCTAATAGTGACCTTCTTTACAGAGCAGCATTTACTCATAAGAATTTCTAAGTAATAGAACACACATGAAACATGTTTCAATTATACTATTTTATTTTTAAAGACAGGGTCTCACTCTATAGCCCTGATTGGCCTGGAACTAGCTATGTATCCCATGGTGAGTAAACTCATGGTGGTCCTTCTGTCTCAACCTCTAAATCGCTGGGATTACAGGTGTGAACCACCACCATAGCAGACCCTTTGAAACATTTTCAAGTGAGCCAGTCTGTGTGTTATACTTCAAAGTACCTGAATCAAGCGAGTTCAGTAGTGTCCTTAGCCCACAATGCAATGCATCTCCAGACACCTGAAAGATCTTTTAAGCCAGAAATTCTCAGTGTGGTTCTGGGACCACCAGGAAATTGCACCACCAGGAAATTGTTAGATCTGCAAATTTAAGAGCCTCACCCCAGAGTTGGGACATCAGAATTGGAACAGATAATCAGAATTGTCACAATCTCTCCTAACCAAGTGTGGTACTTCATATCATTACTCCTAGCACTTGAGAAGCTAAAATAGAAATGTTGTGAGTTCAAGACCAGAAGAAACCACAGAGTGAGTTTTAGGTCAACTTTGGATAGAATGACACCCTGACTCAAAAAAATAAAAATAAAAATAATAATCATGTTAGATGATTCCGATACATGGAACCAATGATATGAGCCATCCTTTCCCAGGTCAGAAACCAAAAATAACAATGTGACCTGCTGAATGACAGAGTGGAGGTGGTCAGTGATGATGTAAGACTAAGAACAAACTCCAATACTCTATCATTTCTCCTGTACACCAGGTCAGGTTTCCCCACATACATATGCAAGGTCAAAATCCTTTAACTTTCAATACCTGTAGCCAAAGCCTTCCTACACAAAAAAAAACTTTCATGCCCAGGCCAATAATCGTGAATGCTCTCAGCACTTCAAGAGCCACCGTATTATGGATGTTTGGTGGAAAATGTGACCAAGTACATTCCATCACTTATTAAACATCTCTTAAGTCTTTCTTTGCATGGGAGGCTTTGAGTCTTTTCCCCCCCACTTTATTTTATCACATCATCATATGTTCCCATTTGAATCAGAATCTCTATAAACATCAAGAATGGATTGGTGATTTCTTTTCTTTTTTTGCCAGACAAGTCAAGCTAAATGCAATCCTGTCTCCTAAAGTCAATTTGCAGGAGGCATCTCTGAAACAGCCTATAAAATTGTGAGCAAATGAAGTTTCATCTTGGTGTTAACGAGGTTGCCTTGCCAAACCTGTCAGCACTGGATATGACCCTTTTGTGTAACAGAGTCTGCTCCAGCTGGTGCTATTGGCTGTTAATCAGAAGTGTTTATACTTTTTCTTTCTCACTTGATTTCCCCAAGCCTGCTTCACTTGGTATTCAGAGTTGGTTCATTACAGAGAATATTGTTGCAGCCCTGTCCTGACATCTCACCGCCAGCACCAGTGATGGGTCAATATTGCTTCTCCTAGTCTTCACAGAGGAGAAAATATGTGATCACACCAATTAGGTGGTCTAAGCATTTTTTTTCCTGTTCAATCTTCCTTTTAGCTGCCAAGCTTTGTCTGCAATTGAAGGGGAGGAGATGAAATTATTAGAGAACAAAACCTTGGTGGAGGATGCTAAAAAAGATGAGCCTAGTGAAATACCAAAATCTTTAGGAGGGTGAACATCAGCCAGGAACATGGGAACCTGTACCCCTTCTTCTCTGTCACTGGCTGCAAGTGGAGGAATTGATCTTCTGGAAGCAGTCTGCAGGAGGGAAAGTAGTCCAGCATTGGCGAGTTTAAAGTGGGGCACTGAGAAAAGCTCTAGTGTGTGCTCAGTGCAGTGTCTGTTCTCTCATGCACCTGACCTTATTTGTAGAGCTGAGGGATGAAGAAGATATCCCAGATCGTCTGAGCTTGTTGTGTTTCTATCAACACAGAATCGGCTGTGTGTCCTTCCATTTACCTCCTTCCTTCCTTTATTAGCTAGCTTCCTTTCTTTGCTACTTCACTGTTCTTTGTTAGACAGCCTCCTTAGCTACATACATTGGACTCACTAAGAACTGATGTAAATCCCAGCTCAGGTATTACATTGCCTTTCCTGGCCCATAAGCAAACAATGTTCTCTGAGCCTATTTAAGTCTACTAATATCATTTTAAAGGTAAGATTAAGGACTGGAGAGATGGCTTAGCAGTTAAGGTGTTTGCCTACAAAGCTTAAGGGCCTAGTTCGATTCTTCAGGACTTATGTAAGTCTGATGCACAAGGGGGCACATGCGTCTGGAATTCGTTTGCAGTGTCTAGAGGCTCTGGCATACCCATTTTTTTCTCTCTTTCTCTCAAATAGAATAAAAACTAATAATAATTAATAAAAATATTAATACTATTTATAGATGTATTATTTACTTTCTCATTGCAGTGAACAAATACCTGACTAGATGAAATTTAAGGAAGAAAAGAGTTTAATTTAGTTTACAGCTTCAAGGAGAAGATTTGTATAGGGGGGAGGCATAGGGCAGGAACACAAAGCCAGCTCATCTCACCAGCAAGTAGGAAGCAGAGAATAAACACTAAGTGGGGCCAAATCTTAATAGCACACGGCCTTTCCCCAGTGACCCTCTTCATCCAGCAAGGTCTCACTTCCTAAGGTTCCATAACCTCCCTAAACAGTATCACCAGCTGGGGACCAATTATTCAAACGCATGAGCCCATAGGGAACATTTTACTTTCAAATGGTAACAATTGATTGCTTTTTGTTTTTTGTTTTTTGGTTTTTTTTTTGTGCGTGCATGTGTTGCATTTACTATGTACTGAGTATTAAGCTAATAAATAGCAGAAAGCCTTACTTAGCAATAAGGCTAAGAATAGTCAGAGAAGGGCCACATATTTCCACTCAAATACCTGAATATAGTTGTCTGGTGGAAAAGAAAGATTAGAAGAATCTGAAAAGATGAATAAGGTAGGCAGATAAACATGCTTGGGGAAGCATTCCCAGCAGAGATGGATCTGAGATGTGGACAGAACTATAAATAGTTGAAGATATGAGTGAGTTGTGTCATAGCAGGTGTGTAATAATCAGAAATACGTTTAGGATTGGAGAGATGTCTCAGTCATTAAAGGCTCTTGCTTGCAAATCTGATGATCCAGGTTCAATTCCCCAGTACCCACATAAAGCAAGACATGCAAAATGGTACGTGTGTCTGGAGTTCATTTGCAGTGGCAGGGGACTCTCGTGGGCCACAGCATGTTCTCTCTCTCTCTCTCTCCTTCTTTCTGTCTCCTCTCAAATAAATACATTTTTTAAAAAATGTATAAAGGGTTGGAGAGATTGCTCAATGGTTAAGGTGCTTGTCTGTAAAGCCTAATAACCTGGGTTTGATTCCTTAGTACCCACATAAAGCTGGATGCACAAAGTGGTACATGCATATGGAGTTCATTTGCAGTGGCTAGAGGCCCTGATACACCCATTCTCTCTTTCTCCCTTTCTCTCTATTTTTCTTTCTCTCTCCTTCAAAATAAATTTTTAAAAAGCTTTAATTTTTAAAAACAAAAAAGAAAATCTGGTTAGACAACTATCTCACTGGGCTGACTCCCTGGCTATGTAAGGACCTCAGAACTAATCTCTTGTAAAGTGTGATCTTGGTAGCATTTAAATCATGAAATTTTTATCAACAAATGCCAATCTACATTGACATGATGTCTTTATTCATATTGTGCAACTATAACAAAATATATGAGACTGAGGAATTTTTGAAGGGTATACATTTATTTGCTCCTTGTTCTGGAAGCTAGAAAGAAGATTAAGGAGTTAGTAGATAATATTGTCTTGTGGTGACAATCTTACTGTTGCATCCTGGGAAGAGGAGGAATGCTTTTGTCCTCACATGGTGGAAAGCAGAAAAGCCTGAGGGATGAACTCCTTTTGTGATGCTCTAATGGACTAATAACTTCTTAAAGATCTCACCTCTCTATTGCGCTGCACTGGGGATAGTCAAACATAGACTCTGGAGGAGACAAACATTTAAACTGTGAGTGTGTGTGTGTGTGTGTGTGTGTGTGTGTGTGTGTGTGTTTGCTTAATGGTCTGGTTAGGACAGTAAGGAAGAGTAAAACTGGAACCAGATGATCAGGCTCACAATTGTTGACCTGGGACACAGACTTTGGACTTTACTTAAATAAAACATGTTAGCACTGCTAGTTTGGGCAGGGATGTGGTGAGTGTTATAAATAGAAATTCTTTCTAAACCAATACCAGCAAAATTTTTGTTGTGAATAGACAGTTAGGATATATTTTGAGTCTTGAGTAATATGGTCTCTGTCACATTTAACTCTTCCATTGTAGCATGAATGCAACTATGGACAATATGAAATGTATAATGTGGCTGTGTGTTAATAATCTAAAATGAAAGTTCCAAAATTTTTATAAGCGAATAAACAGAATTTCTCTTTTGATTTTTTTAACAACCACTTATGATGGAAAACAAAACACATTCTCAGCCTGAATGCTATATGAACTCAGCCAATGCTTGTATTTAATATGTGTGTGGTACCCTGCTGCCCACTTTTCTAATCTCTGTTTCCCATTTTTATTAATTTCTTAGCAACTAAATCTTTCCATTTTTATGATTCATAACCTTGGCTTTTAAATAATCTTTTAAAGTAGTATTATCAATTTTTAAATTATTTTTCTCCTTTTAAAATTCTTTTCTTCTTACCAATAAACTACTTGCCTGTACTTTATTATTTTAATTAAAGTTTAAAAAGCTTGTTCTTCATATTCAGGTTTTTAAATTTTTTTAAAATTTATTTGCAATGAGAGAGAAGGAGAGAGAAAAAGAAAGGGAGAAACAGAGAGAGAGAGAGAGAATGAATGAATGAGAATGAGCATGAGCATGTCAGGGCCTTTTGCCACTGCAAACAAACTCCAGATGCATGTACCACTTTGTACATCTGGCTTTATGTGGATACTGAGGAATTGAACCTGGGTACTCAGACTTTGTAAAAAGTACCTTTAACCACTGAGCAATATCCCCAGCCTCATATACAGCTTTTAATTCACCTTGAATGGACTTTTTAATATAGCATGATATATCTTCATTCTTCTCAATGCTCATAACAAACATTTAAATATTATTCATTATATAACACCTTTTCTTTACTTTCAAAATCATATTTTTGTGTATATGTGAACCAGTTTGTAGATGCTTTTGTTCTCACATTTTACTCTGGAACTTAATAGGTTTTCTTTGAAATTAGTAGATTCACTTGAGAACAGTGAAAAAATTTGTACCACTAAGTCTTCTTGTAGATGACTCTGACATATATTATTTCATACTTTTGAACCTTCTTCACTTAGAGTCTACAACAGCCTATAACTTTTTCCTTTTAGATCTTGGACAATGTTGGTTATGTATTTTTATTTTTATTATTTTGTTTATTTATTTGAGAGACAGACAGACAGAGAGAGAGGCAGATACATAGAGAGAATGGGTACATCAGGGGCCTCCAACTACTCTAAGAAAACTCCAGACACATGCACCACCTTGTGTACCTGGCTTACATGAGTCCTGGGGAATTGAACCTAGGCCCTTTGGCTTTGCAGTCATGTGTCTTAACTGCTAAGCCATCTTTCCAGCCCTGTTTATGTATTTTAAACTAAATTACTTGCTTTTTACTTTTTATTGATATTTGAAAATTACAATGTGTCACTGTGTTTTCATATTAGCCACTGAAGCTAAATAACATTCATGACTTTGAAAACAGTTCTTGATTTCAATGTATTTAAAAATTCTATTTTTGTTAGGTGGTGTGTGTGTGTGTGTGTGTGTGTGTGTGTGTGTGTGTATTCTACATGTGGAGGTCACAGGGCAAATTTCAGGTATAAATTCTTAACTTCCACCTCTTTTGAGGCAGGGTCTTTTATTGTTCACTACTAATTTCACCAGCCTAGCTGAGTTTCTTAGCTCCCAACAGATTCTCCTGTCTTTGCCTCTCTTAATGCCCACAGGGTAGGCTGGGATTATCAATATCTGACCTAGCTTCTGACATACATGGATGCTGGGGTCCAAAATTGGCCACTTATTCAACAAGTACTTTCTGTCCTGAGACATCTCCTCATCCCCTTGAAAAAAATCTTGTCCTAATGACTTATTTGATTTTTTTAAAGAACATTGTATTTTTTATTAGTTATGTACACAGTGTGTACACAGCCATGTTGGTACCATCATTAGCTTCCACCCTGTCCTACCCCCTCCGAAGGGAACCTCATTGTTGTGGAATGTGGGTCATTACACAAAAAGGGTTACACAACAAAGGTCTTAGGCTAGGTGAAATTATGGTAGTAAGCATTTTCCTAAAGAGGAGTTTTTCATGTGGGTAAATATATGTAGCCCGCGTAGTCGTCTCGCCAGCAAGAACACACACGGACACCAGGATCCTTCTGCAGCAAGCATTTATTGCAGTTAACAGATGAAAAGAGGAAGACCCAGAGCCCCGAAATGGCGCTGCTTATATAGCCCCTAGGCGGCGTGTACTCTGCTGATTGGCTGCGCGCTCATCACCCCGTATGATGCCCCGGGCTGGGCAGTGACTTGGCGCGCTTTTACCACTTGCACATGCGCTATTCTACTTGTTCACCAGGACCGAGGCCGGATGTCAGCGCCATCTTGTAATGGCGATCACACTCTCTCGGCTCTCCACATCTCCCCCTTTTTGTTTTAATAAGATGACAACTGCCTCATAGCCCAACCAGCGCGGCACCAAAAAACCCTATGCTCGATCAAGCAAATTCCTTCCTTGGGGAATAAGCGATCAAGAGCTCACTTCCTCACCTTATCAGGTGCAATGGAGACAAGTCCTCTGAGTGCAAAGGCCAAGGGAGAGGCAAAAAGGGGAGTTGACACCCATCCCCGTGCAATGGAATATTGTTCCTGGGGGTGCAAGGGCTGTCAATCTCATATTTTGGTGCTGCAGCCACTTAGGCAAGGGCTGATTAGACTTAGATCTCTCATCGACTCAGTGCAATGGGCTAAACCCCTGAGGTGCATCGACTGAGGGTCTCAGTCTAATTAATTCTTAACCAAATTTCAGGAGATGATCCCTGTTCCATAGCCACAAGTGCTTGCGCAATAACGACCTTGTCACGTTGCTGTTGAGCTCTAAGCTTGCAGAACAACCAAAGCAGGAACACTAAGCCACAACATAGGGCTGCACCAAACAACGCCACTCCCACCCATTCCTTAAAGAAAGAGAAGGCTGAAGAAATCCAGGATGTCAGGCCCACAGCAAGGGAGGGGTCAACTCTAGTAGAATTCACATGGACGATGGCTAGTCTCAACTCTCTCATGGCGGCTTCAAAATCAGCAGACCAATTTCGCATCATGGCGAATTGGAAGCGGGTTTGGGAACACTGAGAGTATTCCCCATCGTTGTTCCGTCTTGGCCAGGTTCCATGTGAGACTTATACTCAGTAGCAATATTAGGGTCTTCATAATGGATCTTGTCCACTTCTTCGGCTCCCGCACAGGATCTCGATGATTCGTCAGGTATCACAAGTCTACGTGTTAGGCGTTCTGGTAGCCAGAATGGATTGTCTTCTTCCTGTGGAAAAACACAAACAGCTCCCCTGGATCTTATTAAAATAGGATCCGGGCCTCTCCATTGACCAGTCAAAACATCTTTCCACTTAACCATCTCCTGTGGCCTGTTAGGCTCTGAGCAATGACGGTCAGCCGCCAAATGGCCCTGACTGTCCAAATTTAAAAAATTAAGAGTAAAGAGTGCTATGGATATAGTCACTCGTGGGACTGAGGGCAGAGCCTCCTCGACTCCCCCTTTTTGTTTTATTAAATAAGACTTTAGAGTGCGATAAGCCCGTTCTATAATACCCTGTCCTTGAGGATTATATGGGAGACCTGTCAAATGGGTCACTCCCATCTGGTGACAGAACTGTCCAAATTTTTGAGAAGTATAAGCTGGTCCATTGTCAGTTTTAAGAATTTTGGGCTTCCCCCAGGCACTCCACGCCTCGAGGCAGTGTTGAATAACATGGGCTGCTTTCTCCCCGGTTAATGGGGAAGCAAACATAACTCCAGAACAAGTATCAATGGAAACATGTAAATATTGTAATTTGCCAAAAGATGGGACGTGAGTAACATCCATCTGCCAAATTTGTAATGGGCGAATTCCTCTGGGATTAATTCCTACATGAGGCACAGGTAAAAATTGACAGCAATTTTGACATTGAGTTACTATGTCTCTAGCCTCTTTTCTAGTGATGTCAAACCGACGACGCAATGTCTCAGCTGTGACATGAAACCTTTTATGAAAACTTTTAGCCAACTCCAATTTTGATGAAAGAGCAAGCGTGATAAACTTCGTGGCCCGATCTGCCAAGTCATTTCCATGGGACATGGGCCCCGGTAGGCCCGAATGAGCCCTGATATGCGTAATGAAAACAGGAGATCTCCTATTAATCAAGGCAAACTGAATCTTTTGAAAAATTGTTGCAAGCTTGCTAGATGCCTTAATCAACCCAGCAGCCTCTAAAGTTTTTGTTGCATTTACTACATAACAGGAATCCGAAACAATATTCAGGGGACCTGGGAATTTTTCCAAAACTTCTAATACTACCAAACATTCCACAATTTGAGGTGAGGTTTCATGATATTGTTTAGATATAATCTTATCATTAACCACATAGGCCCCTACTCCTGTTTTTGACCCATCTGTATAGACCACCAGCCCGTCTTGAAGTGGCTCCCGAGATATAATGCGCGGGAACACAACCTCTTGGGTTAAGGCAAATTGTAAAATAGGGTGTACAAGCCTAAAGGTCAAAAGCCACAGTACACTTCAGGAACTCCAGCTAGGCACACTTTGCATATCTATACATTGAAATCTCAAACCCACCACCACACCTTAAGATCCACCCAGTGATTGCCTCAGGCATCCTTTCCATTGTTTTAATGTAAAGCAGTTGGACCATCTTCTTTTAAGATTGCTAATGTGTTTGACAATAGCAGATTCAATAACCTAAAACCAGTCTCAGTGCCTGTAAGTTTAACTTGCTTAAAGTTTTCCAGCTTAAAAGTCTTAAATCTCTCAGTCCAATATCTCTGGCCAAGCATATCAGTCCATTACAAATTTAACCTTGATCAAACACTCTGGACCTGGGCAGCAGGACGCAGCCAGCCCTTATGCCAGTAGCCCAGTTCTAACAAAGTCCTCTGCAGTCTTTCCTTCATTGCCATAGTGGCGAGTCTCTCAAGCTGCATGACTGTAAAATTAGCATCTACTCCATACTTATTAACTGATTCAGCAAGTTCCTTAATGAGGGCATACTCTACCGGCGCATGGACGCGGCCTCCATCTGCAGCCTCAAACACCGGGAAGGCTTGTAAGCACCTCCTTCTGTCCCCCTCTGAAAGGAAGGAATCTGAACAATGCTTGCCGGCATAAGGCGGAGGAGCACTGGGAATGGCAGGGGCGGCAGATTGAAAAGCCGCGCGGTTCTTATCTCCTATCTTCTTTTGTTTTCGATTTTGCGGTAGCGGCTGCTCATCAAGATAGTATCTCTCCTCCCCATAGTGAGCCGCTTCCCCATCTAATTCTTCCTCCTCGGAGGGACTAAGATCCTCAGACTCTGAGCTATCAATTCCTAAAGCCTCCAATTCTTTTATCGGATAAAGAGGCCTCCTTTTTGGACTTCTCTTTTCCCTCTCATGTTTCTCTTCCAGGGCGTCTTTTCCCTTGTCTTTTCTTTCTGTGGACTTAGTGTCCGCGGAAAGGCCTTTTTTCTTAGAGACGTCTTTTTCTTTTTCCTCAAGGGCCCCTAACCTTTTATCCCGTTCTGTTTCTGACATGCTGTCTTGTAGCTCCGAATGTGAGGCTCCCATGTTCAAAAAGAAGAGAACGAGAGCCACCATCACAACAGGGAGAGCAAAAATTGCTCCTGCCAATTTGGGTGAGAGATGAGACAAGTCAAGACCAAACATGCCTCTCAGAACCTACCTTAGTCCTGCAGTTCTGAATCCTTCCCCGTGAATGGGGGGTCTCCTCGGCGCCGGCGATGACAGGCACCCAGCATCCCGGGTTTTTCGGCACCAGCTGTAGCCCGCGTAGTCGTCTCGCCAGCAAGAACGCACACGGACACCAGGATCCTTCTGCAGCAAGCATTTATTGCAGTTAACAGATGAAAAGAGGAAGACCCAGAGCCCCGAAATGGCGCCGCTTATATAGCCCCTAGGCGGCGTGTACTCTGCTGATTGGCTGCGCGCTCATCACCCCGTATGACGCCCCGGGCTGGGCAGTGACTTGGCGCGCTTTTACCACTTGCACATGCGCTATTCTACTTGTTCACCAGGACCGAGGCCGGATGTCAGCGCCATCTTGTAATGGCGATCACACTCTCTCGGCTCTCCACAAATACAGGCTTCTTGAAGCCAGGCGTGGTGGCGCACGCCTTTAATCCCAGCACTTGGGAGGCAGAGGTAGGAGGATCGCCGTGAGTTCGAGGCCACCCCTGAGACTCCATTGTGAATTCCAGGTCAGCCTGGGCTAGAGTGAGACCCTACCTCGAAAAACCAAAAAAAAAAAAAAAAAAAAAAAAAAAAAAATAGGCTTCTTAGTGGAATTCCAAAAACGAAAACCAGAAGTATCAGAAGAAAGTCACCTGTTAGTTGATTACATTATTGTTGTCTAAGGGAATGAAATTACCTGGCTACATTAATTCAGTGAAATGAAATGCCTCTTACTTTGTCTGTACCACTGAAAGTTTCCTGGCACAGCTGCATAAACTCCTACACATGTTTTCACAAGTGCACTTGTGATTATATCACAAACTGAAATCTCTGACATTCATCTGAAATGTTAACCCCACCTGGCAGTTTATGTCTTTTCTTTTTCCTTTGGAGACATGTATGTAGATTGCCTTGCTTTCCTGCCCTGGGAATAGCTAATCTCTGGCTATCTTGCTTTCTGAAGCAGGTTATCAATAGCTACTTCAGTGTTACTTTCAGTTGAAGTCTCTAGTTCAAAATTATAAAAATTTCACATGCTATCTTTTCTCTCCCTACTACACTGACACCTGAAAGATTGATCTATGAATTTTGATATTTTCTCAGTTTCCGGTTAAAATTCATAGTTTTCCATTGACAATCATAATCATAACCTGTCATGATCCATGGGTTATTAATAGTCACCTTAAAACAGAAGCATTGTCATGGATCCAATATGTGTCCTAGATCCCTTGGCTGATATGTTCTACTACAAATATTTCTACTTATTGCTTCCATATGATTCCAAATTGCATCAAAACCTTCAAAACCCACATGCGGATGAACACTAAGTCCCACCTAGTATTGAGCACATATGTCTTTAGCTTTTAATTCTTTCGTGGCTTACTGTACATCAAAATGATGACTTTCTCTCCTTGCCCCATGCACTAAGCACTAACTGTTATGTGAATTCCCTACTGTGGATCAATACTCAGCACCACAATTTTTCAAAGAAATTCAAGGTGATAAAGTTGCATATCTCAGGTGTCAACATTATATGCATATCGGGCTGGAGAGATGGCTTAGCGGTTAAGCGCTTGCCTATGAAGCCTAAGGACCCCGGTTCAAGGCTCAATTCCCCAGGAACCACATTAGCCAGATGCACAAGGGGGTGCATGTGTCTGGAGTTCATTTGCAGTAGCTGGAGACCCTGGGGTGCCCATATTCTCTCTCTCTCTCTTTCTCTCTCTCTCTGTCACTCTCAAATAAATAAATAAATAATTATTATTATTATATGCATATAAATGCACTCAATGTCTTTTGTTTAAAATATTATTATAGGTGTTTGTCACTAAGGGACATCTAATCTCTAGCTAACACAAATGTTTAAATTTGAATACATGCTCCTTTTCTTAAATCTCTTTAACAAAATATTTTATTGAGAATTCATAATTAAATATAAAGTCTTAATTTATTCAGAGTACAGTATATCTTTTAAAAAATATTTATATAACTTATATACCTAACAATTCATGGTCCTTGACCTTACCCCTTATTGTTATAAAAACTTCTCAAAGGACTGTGTCTGCTTCTCCTCAATAGCAAATGTTAATAGCATGGAAATAGAATACTCTTTGTAACATATTTCTTTTAAATGCTTATTTTTCCCTGTCAACTTTATGTCTGAAAGGTATTAGTGACATTGAGTTCAGTATACCCACTTTATCTGCCAAGAGCTACTCTCATGGTAAATAATTTGTATATAAAATACAATCAGCTAAGCTCTTTCTTCTGGAACATATCTTTATTAAAAAAGCTCATGATCAAGAATGGGTTGCTTTTCTTATATTAATATTCAGAACAAATCCAAAAGGTCACTTTTACAAAAAAAAAAAATGCCGTGGTCTCAAGCTTTAAAATAAGTTACTCATTTCAACCGCTCTTTGTCATGATTTGGTTGATTTTCACTGTTGTCATTTGACAAAGGATTATCTTCCTTCCACAGGCCTTCAGTCTATTTGTGTAAGATTGCTTTGCCCAATAAGAAACAGAGATTTTTTTTTTTAAGTTTTAAAGGATTATTTAAAGTTGGGAATATTGGTGCCTGTCAAGCACAAACTATCTGTGAGAGACAAAGCTTTTTCTACTTTTCAGTCAATAGATGCAAAACGTAATATGTTCATGTTCAAAGGAAATGAATATCCATGATCTCTTTTACATGAGTGATTTTTCAGCCTGCATTACACACAGATCACTGCTTTAAAGTCATTGGACAAAGTTTTAAAGTCCACTGTCCAAGGGTCAGGTTCAGAGCTGCTCAGTCAGAATACTCAGGGTTAGAGCAAAAGCACTGATATTTTCAGTAAGATTACTTCATTAAACTACTGCTTAGTAAAATGTGAAGTGACTAGCTGGAAAGAATGTTTGTTATATGTCATAGCATTTCCAGTACCCGCTTTTACTGGTGATAGTTAGGATCCTGGACCTCTCATTTATTTATGTATCTTAGAGTGTATGCTTTCTCATCCATTAGTTCAAGATGTAGGACTATACAACCTCTAATTTCTTCCACCTATAAAATTTTATACATGAAGCATTTTGAAGACCATCTAGAAAATAACAGGGATGCTATCAGGATAGGAAAACTAGATATAGGAAGTACATTTCATAAAGTACAGAAAGAAAAGGCTCTGCTTAAAAATGTATGCTTTTGTATGCTGCATTTTAACAACTACAAATACTTTTGAGAGGCCTGGTTTTGGAAAGGAAGGGAAGTCAACACACACACACACACACACACACACACACACACACACACGTATATCCATCACATCTCTTGACTTAAACCATTAATTGACCATGAAAGGCAAGTCTCAGAAGACAAACTAAAAAAGTCCTACAGTTAAATAAAGAGAATAGAAATGTATAAATAAATACTATAAGCAGCAACCTCACAATAATTTTAATTGAATGATGAGCAAACCTTTAACAAAAGAATCTAAAATTTCCCTGCAGAGTTTTATATAAAAGAACATAGACTTTTCTGCATTCTGTACAGATTGTGCTAGTATTCAGTTTGTCTTTGAATTTATATATTTTGCTGAGAAATTTATAACTTCCCTTCTGTATTTTTTAATTTGGCTATAGTATATCTTATGGTTTATATTTTCTTATCAATAATTCCTAGGCTAGTGTTAGTGTTGGAAATTTGTTAAAAGTAAAAATAAAATGATGCCAGCTAAGATAATAAATAGAAAAGTTCCCAATTAATTGGTTTAAGAATTCTTTTCAGGGCTAGGGAAATGTTTCACTTGTTAAAGGCACTTGCTTGCAATGCCTGCTCGCCTGGGTTTGATTCCCCATTAACCATGAAAAGCCAGAGTTACAATGTGGTACATGTAGCTGGAGTTTATTTGTAGTGGCAAGAGGCCCTGGTGTACCCATAATTCTCTCTTGAATGAATGAATAAATAAATACATATTTTAAAAATACTCATTTTCAGCATTAGTACTACATTGGTTTTATTAAAATATGTTTTTTTTTTTCCTGTAAATCTTCTATTGTGAAACTTAGAACCTCATTTTGCCATTACAAACCATAATATCCTGGATTCTTTGATTTTACCTGACTAAATCATTCCTTCCTCATCAATTACATGTGAACACAGTCAGCCTGTCTCTAACAGTAAGCTAGTCAGGAAGTTTCTGAAGAAGCAGAGAACGTGGTCTTGCTTTTACTTACTTTCACTGAGTTGCAAAATCATATATATGTAAACTAAAAAATCCTACAATAGGGTATTTTTTCTTCTCCTAATTAGATACTTGAAGCAATGAAACTGGTGTTGGCTATTTAAGTCTAGGCCTTCCTTTGTATTTGAAAAGTAGCATTTCGTGTTATTTCTGAGTCAAGGTAGAAGAACAGAAAATGAAAGTGGATTATACCAATCTGGCCCTGTTCCTTTTGATCAGAAAGACTTAACCAGCAGTTCCCTCCTCAGACTTCTGCTTCCATCATATAGACCAAAACTGTGCACACTGCAGCTCCACTTTTAGCTCCATGGGAAGATTGCAAGTATGGCAGCAGCTGTTCTGCTTTTACAGCAAGAAAGGCAAAGGGGAAGACCACAGGCACAGCCATTCCATAGTGTTGCCCATTTCCTTTCTATGGCCATTAATTTATTATATCTAATGCCTGTTGTAGGCCATTAGCGCATGAACTGTCTCTTCAATTAGTTTATAAACTTTGCTTAGAAGTGATGGCAAGTGTTTCTACTTTTCACATCTCCAAGTATAGATCCAAAGGCAGGACCTTAATAAGTACTCATTGGAATATATTGAGTGAACACTTTTAAAGATTTAGAAGTAATGTGACTTACTACAAAAAAAAAAAAAAAAAAAAAAAACCTCAGGCTCTGGCATTTTTAAATGAGTAATTTGAGTCTCACTTGTTCTGTCACACCTCTGAGACTCATTTCCTTTCCTGTAATACTGTAGACAATAATAAAACATACTTATTTGTTTTGCTAAAGATATAACATAGTAATACATATGTGTGTATGTCATAAGCAATTAAGTACTAGGCCTAAAAGAATTAGCATTCTTAATATAGTAATTCTAAACTTCTGGATGAAAAATAGGCAAAGGGGCAGGTTTGCAAGAGGAGGTGGAAGTTATTTTGCTCCTGGTATACGACATTTCTCCTATGGCAGTACACCTAAACCAGCAAAGGGACAGCAATTACAGCTAATAAGCTACTGAATTCAATTTGTTAGGCTTTTGTAACTGCTTCTACAGATGCTAAGATTAACTTGCCATTTGTTCTTGTATTATTGTAGCTGAGTAACATACAAAGATGTGGTATTTCAGAAGAGATGCGGAACCACAGAGAACATAGTCTAATAAGAAGTCCTTCTCAATAAAGAATATGGGACACAGATTAAAAGAAATCTGTGATTATTTGTGGGCAACAACATTCAGCCTCTATTACTGTTCTGACATACACCTACTGAACAGACAGCAAACTGGGTCTGGCTGGTTGTGGTAGGATGCTAGCGCATTCCTTACTATAATGTTTTTACTGCGCTCCACACAGTACAAAGCTGAATTTGATTTGGGATACCAGTGAGTGATTCTCACCTGAATGAAAATAACACTAATTAAGGATAATGGAAGGAGATACATTTTGATTCAGTTCTTAATACATGCTATCATTAGTTAATAATCTTATACAACCTGGTATAGATGGTTTGTGATTGGGACTAAGTATATAGTGGTACTCTTTTAAATTAAATGAAAAATATAATTTATTATATTATTCAGATCACTTTCATTATATATTTTTAAAAGTCTACTTTTTCACCTAAACTAATTAAAGGATTCAAGAAAATGCATAAATATTTCTTATCATAAATATTTTCTGCAAATCTTATTTGTATCACTTTTATTATAGAAAGAAGCTTAAAAGCCTCTTAAGCGGTCAACTCAATTTAATGTGCAGATAAAGTTTCTGTCAGTCAGAAAATTCTGCCTTAGATGATTCCAGAAGAAAAGTTTACATATATATACATATGTGTGTATAAGAAAAAAATATATGCTAAGAAAATTACTAAGTTCCCAATATTTCACCTCTTTTATTTGTTTTATCATCCGTGTCAATGGATTATTCCAACCAAACTTTATTTCTCATGGAGTATCTACTTTGGCACCTGTTTCATGCAGCAGCTAGAATTAGGAATGTTTGACCTCATGGCATCCACATGAGGTGCCATAATCATGAAGCAGGGAAAGAATATTCTGGAAAGGCAAGAACAGACACTTTATTTCATGAACCCAGTTCTGACCTACGTCCAAATCAAGTCAAGGCCCTTAAAGAATATAAGAATCTGCCTTCAGAAGAAACCTAGATGTTTGAAACCTAGTAATGCCTGCATAAAAATAAAAATATCTGTCTTGGTGATTTAAAGATGTAACATTCTCTGGTAAATCCATCATCCATTAAAGGCATTTAAAATTATCTATCATACCTCACTTGTGCCTGTGATTGGTGTGTAGCATTGGGTCTAAAATTTTTCAACTGAACAGCAAGTATAAATGACATTTCATTTTATATCATCAGTTGAAATCTGTCTGGCATTTATATTTATGCATGATTCATATATTTTCTGACCTTGAATATTCAATAACAATGGATATTTTTATTGCTATTAAAAGTAAATCTCAGAAATAGTTAATAAGCAAAACATATTACTATATATTTTATCACTTGGAATACTTTACGGGAGCTAGAAATATGGGGAGAAATGGGTCAAACCTGGGAAATATAAAATCGTAGATATAAAATGTTACTGAAATTGGTAGGTTTTCATTTTTTTAAATATTTTATTTATTTGAGAAAGAGAAAGGGGAAAAGAGACAGAGACATAGGGAGAGAGAAAAAATGAGCATGCCAGGGCCTCTAGCCACTGCAAAAGAACTCCTGACACATATTATACCTTGTGCAATTGGCTTTATGTGTGTACAGGGGAATTGAACCTAGGACCTTTGGCTTTGCCAGCAAGTATCTTAACCACTAAGCCATATCTTCAGCTCTAGGTTTCTAGTTTCCAAGAAGTTAAAACATAGCTTTTAACCAGTAATTCAGGCATTTTTGATAATTCCACATTCAAAAACATGGATCTACACAATGGGAAAGCATTTAATACCATGATAGATAGAAGTCATAACCCCATCTTGTTATGCTTAGTGTAAAATAAGTGTTATATCACAAAAGCCCCACAAGTTTCATTGTAACACATGACAGTACTTTTATTTCTTCTTTCTTTCTTCCTTTCTCTCTTTCTCTCTCTCTCTCTTTCTTTCTTTCTGGAAGTCGAACAGACTGGCCTTTTTTTTATTATTATTTTAATGTGAGACAGAGAGAATGAGGAAGAGAGAGATTGAGAATTGGTGTGCCAGGACTTTGGTAGAGATTCTAACAGGTTCCATGAGTGATAAGAGCAAGATAGAAGTGACTTTGGCATATGACATCACCAAATTCTTAGCCTTCCCAAAGGGAGCATAGAGATTTCCTGGCAAACATGTCCCTCAATTGATTTTTGAATATAAAGGAAAAGTTTTGGTCACTTGAAAAGATTAGGAGACCTTTGGACAGAGGGAATTGTAATAGTACAGACCTAGATATGGAGAGGAGATCAAAGAGATTACAGGAAGCTAAGTTACCATGGGTTTAATTAATACTCCTCATTAGTACAAAACGCAGACATAGAAGAAGTCATCATGAACCTGCCATTGGAAGAAATCAAATGCCAAATTAAACAGGATGATTTTGTAGGGAAGGAATGTTTACTTTCTACCATTTCTAGAAAACAGCTATTTCTAGCTTTACACTGCACGGTGAGCTATCAAGGGTGAGCATAAATTGTTGAATTTGCCTGAGGAGGAGGCAATATCTAAAACTTGCAGAGGTACCATAAGAACCAAATTGTGCTTCATGTATCTATCTGCCCTGGTTTACATCTAACAACATACTACAAATCCTACTACATGGCAGTTATCCCTATTTTCCCTGACTTGAATTTCTGAGGGTGCAGCAAGGCCCAGTGATTCCCCCAAGCATGCATCTTAGACTGAACGTCGAGGCAGCATATTTCAACAAGATATGAATCTGGGCATATACAGATTGAGACACATTACTTGCAAATGTAAATAAATATGAAGATATGTTTTCTATTTTTTGACAGAAAGGGATATTTGATTCATATGTTTAATATACTTTGCCTGTTTTACAGAGGGAGAAACTCAAGGAATGCTATTCATCACACCAAAATATTTCAGAAGCAAGTTTCTTACAAATATGAAACGAGACCAGAGAGAAAAAGTCAAACAAACTGAGTAGGATTTATCAGTGTGAATCTTTCTGGGTTGACAATTCTGTATATATTTAAAGGTTTAGAGAAATATTAGGGCAAGAGGAAGAAGCATATGTTGAGATCTAATTTCTTTGTACCATCTAATTTCTTGGGAGGGTAAGGCAAACCCCATTTGTAATGAATATTTTTAAAGCATCCCAGGATATGTTTCCAACTCTGACCTGGGCCTGGGCCAGGCAATTTACCCAGTAGAATATGGTGATATCATATTCTAACTGTGATAACATATTCATAACCATGATACTTTGCTTGGCACCTTACAAGAACCAGTTTTCACACATTATGGGGCATATGATCTTTTGGGGTAGATGGTTTGAACACACCCCTCTGGTGTTTTCAACTCCAAACAACTTTATAAATTCCAATATTCTATATTCTATGTTTTATGTATGGAAGGAGACCTAACTAGTCTTTTTCAAGTGTTGGAGTCCAATTTTTGGTTTGGAAAGCAAAAATGAAAATGTGAAAGGGTATACATAAGATAAAGACCTGAGTGTCTAATGAGAACAGAATGTATGAAATATGTGATGTTGGTGGTTCAGTTTTTTTTTTTTTAAGTAAAAGTTTCAGCCTCACTGTCTGAATTTTAAGAAAATTTTATCTTAAGAACTGCAACACAAATGTCATTAATTTGGGATTTCAAATACAATACCAAAATCTCTGTATGCCAACTTAAAAAAATAAAACCATAATAAAATAACAGTTAGTAATAGTGGTAAAATAAGTAATTGTACTGTTTTATAAAACAGGTTTTTGTTTATTTTCTCTATTTTTAAACCTCTGTGCACCACTTGTGGAAGTAGACAATATATAGCAAGTAAGACTACCATAGAACAACAGGTTTTAAAGATAACACAATTATGTCAGATTTTTTTCAATTTGCTTGAAAAGTGATATGGTATACCTCCAGAACCTAAGGATAGAATGACTCTTTTCAATAGAATAGCCCACAGCAAAGCAAGTGTTGCTACTGGTATGAGTTTCTCATAGTATTCACAGGTTTCTTCCTGAAACCTAAAAAAAGTGTTATATGGTCCGTTTCTATGGTGACAGTGACAAGACACTGCTATCATAGTATGAAAACAGCCAGACAAAATGCAAAGTGATGAGTATGGCTATTTCCATAAAGTATTATTTATCCACCTTTGAAGTTGAATTTCACATATTTTAATGTACTTTTTTCTAATTCTGATATATATATATATATATATATATATATATATATATATATATATATAAAATAACCATTTTTATTACATTGCATGCAAACAGATTCTGCCCACTTGCCATAATTTGCTAACCTGGATTTATAGGCTAACCTGGATTAACCTAGATCTCTTTGGAGCAAGGACTTTTGGTCCAGTCTTAGCACAATCTCCTTTGATGGAGGGTTGTTAATGAAGTGGTGAAAATAAATATCAGTAAAGTGAAGTAGCTATGTCCTATGGATGGCATTATCCTTTCTAGTTACACTTTTATTAGCTCAAGTCATGAACTTTAATCACTCCCTTCTTACAACCACACTTTGCCTTAAACACTGAGAACTTCTGGTGGCTCCCTCTTAGCAGCAAGCATCTGTTAGGTACCACAGTCACCCTAAGGCTGCAGTAGAATTAATCTTTTTTCCTCTGCTTGGATAATTATTAATTGGTCTAAAAGGCCTCATTTCATTCTTAACCTTCTTGGGAATTTTTGTAGTCATTCTTAGAATGCTGTCAGATTAAACACATTATTAAACATGTAATTATGAACATAGGGCACATATAATTTTTAGTTTTCTGAAGTTCAGAGTGTCTCCTTCACTAAGATTTTGTTCAATTCCTCAAGTTACCTCTTAATATGAATAATCAGACTGAGCATATATCCTAGTTGAATGAAATATTTGAAGAGTGAGCTATTCCAAAACATAATTACAATACTATATTAGATGGTTATGCTGGATGTATTTCATTAGCTTTTTGAAGGAATTTTTGGGAATATAATCATGACAGAATAAAAGATAATGAATGGTTGAGTCTGTTAATTGACTTTTCAAATATTAGAATCCCTCATTTGGACACTTACTAACTGTAACTTTAGGAAAGGTAAATTCATTCCTCAAGCCTCAATTTTCCCATCTATGAAACGGGAATGCAGTTATGCAGTGAAGATAAATGCCGTGAACCCTACAGAGTTTGTAATAATTCAATCTTCTCTGTGTGATCTTGGAAACTGAGGGATGTGAGTGATCATGTGTGTGACTGAATAAACTTCAGCATTAAATGAACAACATACAGGTTTTTCAGATGTGTTTCTCTGTGCAAATGATTTTCCCATTTATGTGATTACCTACCCAGAAATTTACTCCAATATAATAAATTCCTACACATATTCAATTTATCTTCAGGTTACCTTAAAGTAAAACTGCCGATATTTGTACTCTTATTTTCTCCCAAGTCCTTTTATTTCTTAGGCCTTTTGCTTAGGGTATAGCCAGACAGTCAGCTGTGCAATCCTGAGGCAGGACTCTTCTTGTCACCTGTGTCTTCTTCTATTCCACACACCACTATCCCCTTCTCATTCTGAATTTCCCATCAGTATCCCTCCTGAACAGATGTCTCAGGGTCTTTACTTTCCTCACTGTGTCTGCTCCTTACATTGTTCCACATGTGTGTGGTAGCCAGAGATTGATGCTGAAAGTCTTCTTCCATCACTTTCCACTTTATTAATTGCAATGGGGTCTCACACTTGAACCCAGAACTTACTGATTCAGATAGTCTAGCTGACCCAGGGACCCCCAAGCTCTGGGATGACAATCTTGTTGCCATGCCAAGAAGCATTTACATAGGTACTAGGGACCTAGACTCCTACCCTCAGGTTTGCCTTTTAAACATTTTATCCACTGAGCCATTTCCGTAGACTTCAGAATGTTGATTCTTGATTTGGTACAAATATGGCCTCTATAAAATTTTCTGATAAAGTTTCAAGACTTTTACAATCTGGGGATGTAGCTTAGGGGTAGAGTACTTGCCTACCCTGAATATACCCTCATACATGAAAATGAGCCAGTGAAACAAAAACAGAATTTGATGGCTTTCCAATGGAGAATATATTTCCTCAGTTTATCCTAACAGGCCTCATGGCCTTATCACCTTCACCAGCCTTCTCTTATGCACTCTGTGCGCTCTATTGCTTCCAAGCACAATGGCTCTACTTTTAGGAATTCCAGTCTGCAGTGTTGGCAGCTGTGTTCTTTCTACAGTGCATGTCTGGTGTTTCTTTCAATGACTTTGTCATGGAAAATTTCCTCTTTTTAAAAATGTGTATGACTTAAGTGCATGCTGACACCTTAAGTGCTGGTTTATTTTGCCTCATTCAAGCTCTTGGGCAGTCCCTGGATGAACTACTGACAACTTAATGGCTGGCATTACTTATTACTGGAAAGTGTAAACCACTAAGCATGTGACTCATGACATTGTTTTGAGGTATTTCCCATTTAATTCTCAAATGCTTATCAGTCATTCTGATCTACAAAGGGTGTGACCGCTCAAGCAGGTCAAGTAATAAGACACTGAACTTCTTCCTTCTCAGAGTCTACTTGTATAAGCAGAGCAGATTCAGTGTTGGCCATCATACCTGGAAGTATGCCTCCCTTGGAACAACTTAGTAATAAGAGTGCTTTTTTATGGGACAGAGTTATTATTTTCACATAATGTATCTCACAGGATGATCACAACAAAACCATGATGCATGCAAAAGAGGCTTTGTTTAATTCAGCCTTATGGTTAAGAAATTATTTCTTTTAAAATCATGATGGTGATTAGGGAGATAGCTGAGTACTTAAAGACACTTGCTTTCAAAGTTTGTTAGGCATAGCTTGATCCCCAGGACCCATGTAAAGCCAAATGCACAAAGTGGCACATGTATCTCTCTTTCTCAACCTCTCTTTCCTTGAAATTAAATGAATAAAAGTATTTTTTTAAAAAATATAAGTAAAATCATGATGACATTTGTAATGCATTATCCTAGAGTGGACATTTTTAGATGCCTAACTACAAACTATGTAGCCTAAAAGTATACCTCTATTCCCCCAAAGGAACTATATCCTTATTAATTAAAGTCAATGAGTGAAAGGGACACACCTATTGGAAAAGTCTTTGTGTGGCTCAGAATAAATGAAAATACACAGTGGCTCTCATTCTGAAGACATTACCTCTAAGCTAGGAAGGAACCTTAACATTATGTTACCTCCAAAACACATGGAGCATTGTAACAGAAATATTAGAACAGAATTCATTAGAATTCCAATTTGAATACAAATGTTGAGAAATGTGTTGGTATGTGTGCCAGGAGGTTAGGGTGAGAGCAGATGGATTGCCTCCTGTTCCAGAGTACATTATCCACCACCAACACTTTCCAAATTGACTTCCCTTATGTTTTCAGCCAGCCCTCTGGAATCAGATTGGAAAGTTCTAGCAACCATTCCCTTCTATCTGTCAGATTTTCTGTGTAATAACTGTATTCTTTATGTATTTAATACATACAATACAATATTATTTAGAATAAAATGATTTTCAGTTGTCTGAGGACAAACTGGACTGTAGTATGATTTACTAACATTAATAAACCCTTTGAAGGTGACCTAATCAATATGAGGCCTTCTTTGAGAACTCTGGAGGCTCACTCTAAGCCAGATGGGCATCCTTTTTCAAAGCTCTTCATGGGAGGACATTACATAATGTCATTTAGCATCCTGCTTTTCTGAGGGAAAAATAAAGGGGGCATCTACTAGCTTGTTGTTTTCAATTGCACCTAAAAATAGTAATTAATTTATCCTGACAATATTGATGTCTATACCAGCAATTGGTATTTGATGTGCATATTTGAAATTTGCCAGGAGGTTAATACCTCAGCCCTGCACTCCATATAGAACTTGATTTTATCTCTTGTTTGTTTCCTTCAAATATGTCAGGGAAAAAGAAACTATGAAATGGGAAAATTTCCAGACATTTTCTTTGAAAATAATGAAAACAAGACCAAAAAGACAGTCCCATGGTGCATAAAATCCTTGGATATAAAGCATATTATGTCTGTAAAAACTCAAATTTTAACAACACAATGCCATATGTGTCTCTGTAATGTATCCTAAGCTGATGGTATCAAGGGACACGAGGCATTTGAGAAAAGAGTAACACAAAAGAGAACATTGAGGCATTCCATCTATAGTGGCATCTCAGAGAATGCTATTCAAAGTGAGCAATGCTCCCTATCTATTTCCATCCCATCTCCAACTCAGCATTGAATTAAATGAAAGAAAGGGAAATAATTTCTTTTTTCCTTTCAGCAGAAAATGTCATGGAAATGTCAGAGTTCTTTCTATGTGATCACATCTCTCTTAAAAATTGATAGCTGCAAATCATTGAAATACTAACTACATCAGAAAATATTAATTTCAAGTAAAATCACCATTTTCCATGATGTTGGGTTTCAGAAGTTTTGGAAAGATGCTTGAAAAAAGAATGCAGCTTCCAACCACTGAATTTTTATGAATGGTCCTGAGATTCTGGTAGGTTTATGCCAGTTACCGACATTTATGTGTGGGACTCTTTCTGTCCTTTCCTCAATTCACATCCTTTGGATATTCCGTTCAATTCTAAGCTTGCCTGCCATTTACGCATACTCACAGTTCCCTTACCAGGATTCAAGCTTGTGGGAATGCCCTCTTTGGAAAATGATTTTCACAGATGTTAGACAGAAAGAACAAGGCTCCCTGAGAAGCTATGAATATATTCATCTTGTTTCAGATGGACTGATTTTATACCATGCCAATTATCATCTCCACATACTTTAAAAATCTGTATTTTGATCTTGTATAACCAATGACCTATTATGTTAAGTTTGTGATCAAAGCATCTTTCTTCATAGCAGCCCCTCAGATGATAAATATAATATGATTATAAGTATAGAAGCCAGAAAATACTAGGCTTATCAGAGTGAGATGCATGAAGGTGATGTGTGTGAGAGACCAGAATTGAACAAAAATTAAATTAGGGATTCCAAATACCTCGCTAAACTAATGACTCTTTTATTGTTACTTTTATTTATTTATTTATTTGACAGCAACAGAGAGAGAAAGAAGCAGATAGAGAGAGAAGAGAGAAAGAGAGAGAGAGAATGGGCGTGCGAGGGCCTCCAGCCACTGCAAATGAACTCCAGACGCGTGCGCCCCCTTGTGCATCTGTCTAACGTGGGTCCTTGGGAATGGAGCCTCCAACCGGTGTCTTAGGCTTCACAGGCAAGTTCTTAACTGCTAAGCCAACTCTCCAGCCCCTAATGACTCTTTTAACAAGCAAGTGTTGATATGAACAAAATTAAACTGAATGAATGTCAGGGTTAGTGTTAGGTCCTATGAAGGTGAGTTTTGAAGGAGAGCATAGTATGTCTTGAACAAATAAACAAGAGGCTACAGAGAAAACATTAAGAGGGATCCAAAAATGCAGAGTACAGTGATGTTGATGGCACTCGTTCTTGACGGATATAATTTTCTTTTTAATTGCTGTAGTGAAATGATCTGTGGAAAGTGGGACTTAAGAATACTGAATGTTTTAAAACTGTAATACATGGTGATGTCTTTAAATGGGCCCAGAGCTTAGGTAACCAGAGGTTGAACAAAAACACTACCAAGACACATTAATAATACATTTGAGATGACATATAAAATGTTGAAGAGCCCAGTTAGCATAGTTTTTAATATAAATATTGAGTTTGTTTATTTCCAAGGTGAACTTCAATTTACTTTTCCATATATAGTCAACTTCCCTTACCAGTACGAGATATCCTCTTCTATCCCAAACCCCAGATGCATATGCCCCTATGTGTATCTGGCTTTACATGGGAACTGGGGTATCAAACCTGAGACATCAGGCTTTTCAAGCAAATGCGTTTAACCACTGAACAATCTCTATAGCCCTCTATCTCTATATTAATGTCCTTCACTCACGTTCTGGTGCTGGTCTGAGGGACAAAATGCCTAATACTGGTATGAGGTGACATGAAAGAGTATGTACTCACCATACTCGTACCATTATTAATTTTATAGTTTGAGGTACAAGTGCAAACGTGTCACCAATTTCCTTCTTATTCTTCCTAATTTAAGATAGGAGATTCTCACTATAGATCCTAGCAGACTCAGTATGTTATATTTTTCCTTTCTGATGAAGTAGACAACATTCACATTTTCATTTTCAAAGCACCTCTAGGTTCCCTTTGTTATGTTCACACAACAGTTACTTGAGTATGAGCATCTTAATTCTGATAATTACATGAGTTACTAAAGCACAAATGGTGACCTGTGTGCAATGTGGTTATCTGAACTAAGAAGTAATCTGAAGGGCAGGTATAGTGTCACCTGCCTGCCTTTAGTCCTAGCACCCAGAGGCCAAGGTAGGAGGATCACTGTGAGTTCAAGGCCATCCTGAAGCTACATAGTGTACTCTAGGTTAACCTGGACTAGAATGAGACCCTACCTTGAAAAACAAAACAAAACAAAAACAAAAACAAACAAACAAAAGACAGAAGTGATCTGGGTCCTGGGAAGGATAGTGTGGGATGAAATGAATTAGCAAAAATGGCATTGTCATTCAAACTTGTACATTGTTTATTTATAGAATTTTCTATTTGGAACTTTGAAAGTGTTGACTTCAGGTTATACTAGATTCACAGAAAGTAAAACTGCAAATAAGGGACACTATTGTAACTGAATCTTAGATGTCATTGTTTATATTATTCTCTTCCATTCTAATATTTTGGGAGAATTTTCATTGCCTTGGGTTTCCCTGCTATGCAGGATCTCATTAAAAAAAAATACTATTGAGAAATAGGAGTAAGATTTTTTTTCCTTATGTGAAAAAAATAAATTTTAGTAGTGCTACACAGTCTGCCAATGGAGCATAAAAGGAAGCTCACTTTCCTTACTATTTTAGAAAATTTTTGATCACAGGACTTAATGGCCTTTGTTTTGAAATGTTACTACCAGATCAAATTAACTTCTGATTCATTTCATCACTTTCTATGTAGCCCAAGGCTTGGTTCAAAAGTATAACAGAAACCCAATATGAGAAATTTAGTTTTATTGCAGTAAATCCATGCAAAGTATTAGACAAGGAATTATAGGGAAATAATCTCAATTGCTATGTTAAATATAACCTTGTCTAAATATTTTACATTTGAGATTTAGTCATTTAAGTAGTAACCTCAATATAAGTATACACGTTTGAAGAAATGTCATCACTGACCTTATTCCTGTTAGAAGGGAAGTCCCTGTCACCTCTATTATAGAATGCAACAGAAGAAGCTTTGCAAACTAGGGTTTGGGTACTGGCAAATCAATAAAACCTTATAGTTTTTAAATCACGGTGTCAGTCTTCATGATTATTCATGACGGATACAAAAAGTTGAAGACTAATCTTTAGTAACATCTTTACTAAATAGTTCTTAAATTGCCTCTCTCCCTAACTTCAACCAATTTATCCTAAGGTCTCTTGCATGTAGATATGCATTTAGTGAACACTAACAAAATTGCTCATCAAATCTTATAAAAGCACTTTCATCCACTTGTTGGGTCTGTTTTGCAAGCCAAACACCATTGTCTTCAACTTCCTCTCCATGAGACAGCTTCATTTTCCTCTCAATTTCTGCTTATATTCCATGGAATGTCACTTATTCTCTGGTATCATCTAAGTATTCAGTGCTGAAAAATGGCCTACTCCTCTAGCTATATGTGACTTATTTTAATAGCTCTTTCATTATCTTCTGTTTCAGATGCTCTCTTGGACTCTTTTTTTTCTCAACTTTTATTAACATTTTCCATGATTATAAAAAATACCCCATGGTAATACACTCCCTCCCCCGACTTTCCCCTTTGAAATTCCATTCTCCATCATATCCCCTTCCCATCTCAGTCAGTCTCTCTTTTGTTTTGATGCCATGATCTTTTCCTCCTCTTATGATGGTCTTGTGTAGGTACTGTCAGGCACTAGGACGTCATGGATATCCAGGCCATTTTATGTCTGGAGGGAGCACGTTGTAAGGAGTCCTGCCCTTCCTTTGGCTCTTGCATTCTTTCTGCCACCTCTCCTGCATTAGACCCTGAGCCTTGAAAGTTGTGATAAAGATGTTACTCAGTACTCCAGTCACTTCTTTCCAGCACTATGATACCTTCTGAGTCGTCCCAATGTCACTGCCATCTGAAAAGAGAAGATTCTCTACCCAAAGTGAGAGTAGCATTAATAAAAGGGTATGGATATTAAGAAAAGGGCTTACTAGGAAATAAGCATAGTATATACATTTATCCAGACATCAGCAGATGTTATACCCCTGGGGCTCATGACTACCCCTGTATTAAGTTTTCAGTATCATTGATGTATTCCCTCCCAGGGAGCAGGCCTCCAGTCCAATTGGAGGGCAGTTGGTTTCCACCATGATAGACATGCCACTATTGCACCAGTTGGCTCATTTGGCCTGGCTGGCCAATTATAGGACTTGCAGTGTCCACTGTTGAGTATCTTCACTGTTCTCCCATTGAACTGCATGCAGAATGGCTTCTTCCAGATTTCTGACAGCTGGTCTACATGGAGGAGGTTATCAGCTCAGTTCCCGTAGGATTTCTCAGTGGCCTTGCAGTCCAAGTATGTGGAGTCTTCAGCAATAGGGTCTTACCATCTATTCCTCGTGGGAAACCAGGGGCTTTGGCAATGGCCTATAATGTTTTGGGGGCATCAGGGACCTCCCTGGCCAAAATCTCACTGGAAGGTATCCCATCCCTGGCATTGAAAATTTTCTAGCAACGATCTATGGCTCCAGAGTGTTCCATTGTCCAAAACTGGAGGATTCCATATGATTTATTTATATCCTCTTAGATTTTGATTAGCCATCCCTCCCCCTTTCCTTTACTCAATCTTGTCCCCTGACCTCACTTTGGGCCTTTTCACCCTCGTTAATCTAGTCTTCTACTTATGTTTATACAATACCAACCTATTAATTACCTTTCCCCCTTCCTTTTTCTTCCCTTTATATCTCTTTTTTTAGCTTACTGGCCTCTGCTACTTTTTTCCTTCTCACACAGAAGCCCAATCATTTGTAGCTAGGATCCACATATGAGAGAGAACATGCAGTGCTTGGCTTCCTGGGCCTGAGTTACCTCACTTAGTATAATCCTTTCCAGATCCATCCATTTTCCTGCAAATTTCGTAACTTCATTCTTCTTTACCGCTGAGTAGAACTTCATTGTATAAATGTGCCATATCTTCATTATCCACTCATCAGTTGAAGGACATCTATGCTGGCTCCATTTCTCAGCTATTATGAATTGAGTGGCAATAAACATAGTTGAGCATGTACTTCTAAGGAAATGAGATGAATTTTTAGGATATATGCCTAGTAGTGCTATATCTGGGTCATATGGTAGATCAATCTTTAGCTGTTTTAGGAACCTCCACACTGGTTTCCACAATGGCTGGACCAGATTGCATTCCCACCAACAATGTAGTAGGGTTCCTCTTTTCCCACATTCCCATCAGCATTTATGATCATTTGTTTTCATGATGGTGGCCAATCTGACAGCAGTGAGATGGAATCTCAATGTAGTTTTAATCTGCATATCCCTGGTGACTAGGGATGTAGACCATTTTTCTGTAGATGCTTATACACCATCCATATTTCCTCTTTTGAGAACTCTCTATTTAGGTCCATAGCCCATTTTTTAATTGGCTTGTTTGATTTCTTATTATTTAACTTTTTGAATTCTTTGTATATCCTAGATATTAATCCTCTATCAGATATATAGCTGGCAAACTTTTTATCCCATTCTGTAGGTTGCCTCTTTGCTTTATTCACAGTGTCCATTGCAGTACAAAATCTTTTTAATTTCATGATGTCCCAGTGGTTAATCTGTGGTTTTATTGCCTGAGCAATTGGGGTTATATTCAGAAAGTCTTTGCCAAGACCAATATGTTGAAGAGTTCCCCCTACTTTTTCCTCAGCAGTTTCAGAGTTTCTGATCTCATGTTAAGGTCTTTAACCCTTTCAGGCTTAATTCTTGTGCATGGAGAGAGAGAAGAATCTATTTTCATACTTCTACACATTCATATCCAGTTTTCCCAACACCATTTGCTGAAGAGGCTGTCTTTTCTCCAATGAGTATTTTTGGCATTTTTATTGAATATCAGGTGGCTACAGTTACTTGGACTTACATCTGGGTCCTCTATTCTGTTCCATTGATCTACATGTCTGTTTTGGGGCCAGTACCATGCTGTTTTTGTTACTATGGCTTGTAGTATAGGATAAAATCAGGTATCGTGATACCACCAGCCTTACTTTTGATGCTCAGTATTATTTTAGATATTCGAGGTTCTTTTGTAGTTCCAAATGAATTTTTGGATTATATTTTCTATTTCCGTGAAGAATGTCATTGGAATTTTGATTGGGATTGCATTAAATGTGTAGATTGCTTTTGGCAAGATTGCCATTTTCAAAATATTGATTCTTCCAATCCAGGAACAAGGGATGTTTTTCCATTTCCTAGTGTCCTCTGCAATTTCTCCTTGAGTGTTTTACACTTTTCATTGTAGAAATCCTTTACTTCCTTGGTTGGGTTTATTCCAAGGTACTTTATTTTCTTTGATGCAATTGTGAATGGGAGTGATTCTCTGATTTAATGCTCTGTGTGTTTGTTATTAGCATATAGGAAGGCTACTGAATTCTATGTATTTATTCTGTATCCTGCTACATGTCTGTAGGAGTTATCAGCTATAACAGTTTGCTGGTAGAGTCTTTAGGGTCCTTTATATATAGAATCATGACATGTGCAAATAATGATAACTTCATCTCTTCCTGTCCAATTTGTATGCCTTTTATGAGTGTCTCTTGCCTTGTTGTTGTGGCTAAGACTTCCAGTACTATATTAAATAAAAGTGGGGACAGTGGACACCCTTGTCTTGTTTCTGATTTTAGTGGAAAAGCTTCCAGTTGTTCCTCATTTAGTAGTATGTTGGCTGTAGGTTTGTCACAAATAGCCTTTATTATATTGAGATATATTCCTTCTATTCCCAGTATCTGTAGGACTTTTGTCATGAAGGGATGTTGGATTTTTTCAAACCCTTTCCCTGAGTCTAATGAGATGATCATGTGATTTTTGTCCTTCAGCCCATTTATATAATGTACTACATTTATTGATTTGGATATATTGAACCATCCCTGCATCTATGGAATAAAGCCTACTTGGTCTGGGTGAATGATGTTTCTGATATATTCTTGTATTCTGTTTGCCAATATTTTGTTGAGAATTTTTGCACCTATATTCATGAGGAAGATTGGTCTATAATTTTTCTTTTTTGTTCTATCTTTGCCTGGTTTTGGTATCAGGGTGATGATGGCTTCATAGAAGGAGTTTGGTAGGATTCCTTCTTTTTCTATTTTATGGAAAAGCTTAAAAAGCAATGGTGTTATTTCTTCCCTGAAGGTCTGGTAAAGTTCAGCAGTGAATCCATCTGGGTCTGGGCTTTGTTTAGTTGGGAAATTTTTGATAACTGTTTGGATCTCCATGCTTGTTATAGGTCTATTTAAGTGATTAATCTCATCTTGATTTAACTTAGGTAGGTCATATAAAACAAGGAAATCGGGCTGGAGAGATGGCTTAGCGGTTAAACACTTGCCTGTGAAGCCTAAGGACCCCGGTTCGAGGCTTGATTCTCCAGGCCCCACGTTAGCCAGATGTACAAAGGGGCACACGTGTCTGGAGTTCATTTACAGTGGCTGGAGGCCCTGGCGCGCCCATTCTCTCTCTCTCTCTCTCTCTCTCTCTCTCTCTCTCTTTCTGTCTGTTGCTCTCAAATAAATAAACTTAAAAAAAAACAAGGAAATCATCCATTTCTTTCAGATTTTCATACTTAGTGGGGTATATGGTTTTATAGTATGTCCCTATGACTTTTTGAATTTCTTTGGCATCTGTTGTAATGTTACCTTCTTCATCTCTAATTTTATTAATTTGTGTCTCTTCTCTCTTCCTTTTGGTCAGAAATGCTAAGGGTTTATCAATCTTGTTTATTCTTTCAAAGAACCAACTCTCTGTTTCATTGATTCTTTGGATTTTGTTTTTTGGTTTCTATTTCATTAATTTCTGCCCTAATCTTCATTATTTCTTCCTGTCTACTGATTTTTGGTTTGCCTTGTTCTTCTTTTCCAAGACTATAAGGTGAAGAATTAGGTCGTTTACTTGTGACCCTTATAAATTCTTAATATAGGCACTTAAAGCTATATATTTACCTTTTAGATGGGTTTCTTGGAGGCAACAAATTGAAGGATCCTGCTTTTTAACCCAGTCTGCAAACCTATGTCTTTTGTTTGGGGCATTGAGGCCTTTGACATTAAGACATATTATTGAAAGGTGTGTATTCATTTTTGCCATTTTTTTTTTTGTAGTTCTTCCAGTTTTACCTTTGCTCTCTTGTGTTAACTAGTATTTGAGTATTGTTTGTTTTTTTCCCAGTTCCTTATATGTGTGCCTTTCTTTTTCTCCAGCGTGGAGGATTTTTTCAAGTATATTCTGTAGAACTGGTTTTGTCTTCAAATACTCCTTTAGACTGCTTTTGTCATGGAATGTCTTTATTTCTCCGTCTATTTGAATGGGTATCTTTGCAGGATAAAGTAACCTTAGTTAATAGTTGTTATCTTTCAGAACTTGGAATACAACACTCTACGCCCTTCTGGCTTTTAAAGTTTGTGTTAAGTAATCTGCTGTAATCCTGATTGGCTTGCCTTTGTAGGTAACTTGATTTTTCTCTCTGACTGCTTTCAATATTTTTTCTTTGGTTTGTGTGTTTGGTAGTTTGATTATAATATGGTGAGGAGAGGTTCTTTCCAGGTTTTGTCTGGCTGCTGTTCTAAATGATTCCTGTATCTGCATTGGCACCTCTTTCCCAATTTGGGGAAGTTTTTTTCTATGATTTTTTTGAAGATGCCAACTATGCCTTTGGAGTGAAATTCTTCTCCTTCTACTATGCCCTGAATTCTTATGTTTGATCTTTTCATAGTGTCCTGAATATCTTGAAATTCCCATTCATGCTTTTCTATTAGTTTGTCTTTCTCTTTGTTGGACTGTATTAGATCTGCCACCTGGTCTTCTAGCTTAGATATTCTGTCCTCTCCTTCATCCATTCTACTGGTGAGATTTTCTGCAGAGTTTTTTATTTCATTAACTGTGTTCCTCATTGCTAGTAATTCTGACTGGTTTTTCTTTATTATTTCTATTTCCTTATTTATGTCTAGTATTGACCTCTTGATTTCATTAAATTGGCATTCTGTGTCTTATTTGCTTCCTTTGATTTCTTTTTTGTGTTTTGAACATATTTATAATCATTCTTTTGAAATCTTTCTCAGGCATTTCCTCTAACTCATTCTCACTGGAGGTCATTTCTGATGCATTAATACTTTTTGGTGGATTTATATTGCCTTGATTTTTGGTGTTTCTCATGTTATAATGTATATATTTTTGTATCCTGGATTATTTAATGATTGGATTTTCTAGCTAGCTGGGTATTATTAGATATATCAGTCAATCTGATGTTATATATATTCAGGGTAGGAGCTTAAGGCACTGGGTGTGGCTCTAAAGACTCTCAGAGTATCTACAAGAGTGACTTTATGTGTTGGGTTTTCCTATTATGAGAGTATTCAAGTAGGCTGAGTGGAACCAAATACAGATAGTTTCTAAAATTTGACTAAACAATATACACTTTCAATGAAAAACTGTACAGAGTATTTATCCAAGAGTAGGTATTATGACAACCAGATCCTCTGTCTGTCCCTTAGGCTATGTGGTGCCTCACCCACTCCCTTAATCCTGACAACAAGGCGGTTAAGATTCTGGTCTGTAGAGGGTTCCAGGTCAGCTTTTGACCATGTGAGACCCTTCCCTAATGTATAATAGAAGAGGAAACAAAGCCACTATAAATCAAGAAGCAACAAATAACAAGCCCAAAATACAGCTTATTTACTAATGGCAAATCTGACCATCCAACAGATTTAACATATAATTTGTCCTGATATGGAAGGTGCAATTAGCACTTCTGGTTCAGGCCTACATACCAGGTTAATTTGGTGGGTACTGACCTGGTGTAATCCCAGTTATCTTTTGGGATGATTTTGGTCTCAGTTATGCTTGGGTCCTGCTGTTGGTTCAAGAAGGTGTGGCCGCATTCCTGGACTGCTGCTCTGTTTGCTGGAGCTGGGCATTGGCAGTGGGGGAGGGAGCGGGCCACTGGCCATGGGGGATGGAAGGCTGCCGATGCTGCTCTAGTTCTCTCGCTGTTCCACGTGTTCTTCTACCTTGTGATCTGCTCCTCTGTTGTTCACTGCCGTTCTCCCTTCACATTCCTTGAGTTTGTAGGGAGCTCTGGTGTGAGTAGAAAATCCCCTTGCCTGACTTTTCCTGCAGCTCAAGCCAAGCTGGCTAGTGCGCCGCAGCTGTGATCCCATGTGCAGACCTGCCGGAGGAGCTTCTGCCAGCCTGTGTGGGCTCTGGATGCTCTGGATCTCTCCTACTTCTCTGCTGCTGTTTCAATTTCCCATACACCTCACTTTTTAGTAAAAGTGTGTCTTTTGCTGTATTTTTTTTTTTTTTTTGCTTTTTCCCCCCAGGTTGCTTTGGCGTGGTACCTATGCTGCCATCCTAACCAGAAGTCTCTCTTGGACTCTTAATTCAGGTAGATTTGGGGTCCATCAAATTCCCTAGATATATTTTATCTGAACTTCTTCCAAGACAACATTCTATGGTTCCATTTGTCTAATTATCTTCCACTTTAAAAGTAAGCCATTATATTTACTGTGCCATGCATGTTTCATCATTTTGTTCATTGCTTTCTCTTCTTTTCTTTTTATTTATTTATTTGAGAGAGAGAAAGAGAGAGAGAAATAATGGATACTCCAAAGCCCCCAGCCACTGAAAATGAACTCCAGACACATGTGCCATCTTGTGCATCTGGCTTACATGGGTCCTGGGGGATCAAACCAAGGTCTTTTGACTTTGCAGGCAAGCACCATAACCACTAAGAAATCTCTCCAGCCCTGCTTTCTTATATAAGAGATTTTCTTTTTTTTCTTTTTTTATAATTTCACTTTGAATGGATATGGTTGAATATTTTATTGAGGATGGAGAGCTAGAAACCCTGCTACATAAGTTAGATGTACATGTTAGACATTTTTTTTTAACATATGCCAATTTGTTTTTAACCTTGAACTTGAGCACAACCAAAGACAGAACTCTGAGTTACTTCTACAGTAACCTTTTCTGTTAGGGACTTTTGTTGGGGGCGGGTGGAGTTTACTAGGAAACGGTGTTAAACGCTGAGTGATTCTACACTGGAAACAGATGAGCTTACAGGGTTTGAAGTGTTTTTCCCTTAGCTGTAGATGAAGCCATTAAGAAATATGCTTTGGTTGCATGTGCCAACTAATTATAAATACAACTAATTGTATTTGTATTTCACCAGTACTAGTCTATGAGACAGTGTAAAAACCATGCAAAAAAACAATTTATGCAGCTAAGAAGATGGCTCAGTGGCTAATGGTGCTTCCTTAAAAGCCTGGTAAGCTGAGTTGGGTCTTCTTCAGTGCCCATGTAAAGCTGGATGCACAGTGACACATTTGTCTATAACCCCAACTCACTTAAGGATATAGTAAGTGGAACCAAAAGAATCTAGAAGCTTGCAAGCAGCAGTGACAAGAGAAACTGTTTCAAAAGGGTGGAGAAGAGAAACACCCTGAGGTTATCCTCTGATTTCTACATGCACATAAACACTCCCCTACCCCCCCCCCACATTGCATCCGTACACACATTCATACACATGCAAATTAATAATAAAATGGAAAAAGATGTTTTCTCTTATATTTAGATTTCTCTGATCTGGACTTCAATAAATCTTCACATCTATTAATAAGATATATCTGTGTCATGAAAGCCAGAAATGGCACTTAGGTCAACTGGTTTTCCACACAAAATCCAGGCCCACCATCATAACTCTCTCTCTGATAACTCTCATCTATTGGGAAAAACAATTATATCTTGGTTACAATGATCAGGGATAGGCATGCCGCCATTATAAATAATGCTTAGGACTTTATGTTTAAACTCATTCTTAGCTGGCAGAAAAGTTTTCAGAAACTTGAGTATCTGAGTTAACTGGCACTAGAACTGGAGAAGCAAGTGGATAAGACTTGTAGTCCCCCTGGAAACAGGTAAAACAGCCAGAAACCCTACTTCTTCTCAAGTTTCCCAATTAGTTCAATGGCTCCGACACCAAGAACTGTTTCTCAATTTTTGGTCCAGTGTGTTTTGTAGAGTGAATTTATTTCTGGTTCTTATGTAATGTAGATTTATAACTTTGGGCAGAATAGTCACCTCAAACACCTTTACACTTCCTTGAAGTGAGGAGATTGGAGAGTTAGGATCAAAGCTACCAGCTTCAACTTTCTATGAATTGGAGGAGGGGGTCAGGAAGTTTCACTGCTAAACATTTTAGCTTGTTGAAATCCTTAGTGTTACTGTAGAAAAGAGCTCAAAGGAGTTCTGAAACTGAGGCTCCATAACTACCAAAACAATGCAAAACACTGGCTGTGATTAAACATTCAGAAATAAAACAATGCCTTGCAAAAATTAACACAGATATATTTAAAGTTCTGGAGAGGAGTTAACTAGTATGAAGCTCGGGTGAAGAGAAATTTCTTCACTGATTTATTTTCCTAAGATTTTTAAAACCTATTTGGTGACAACTTTCACACATGCACATAATGTAGTGTGATCAAAATCCTCTCCTGCTACCATTTTGTCCTTTCCCTGTACCTTTTCCACGGAACCCCTTCTTCTTACAAACTAGTTGCTCTTCTACTTTCATATCTTCTTTTATTCCCCTCCTCTATCATCCATGGTGAAACATTGATGGGCCCAATATTGTGCAGGTAAAAGAATCCACTGTAAGGTCATAGAATGCAATGGCCTTTACCTGTCCAGAATATAGCATGTAAGCATTCCTGTCTATTCTCTGCCTCTCATATTATTTCTGACCTTCTTCTGTAATGTTCCTTGAGCCTTGCATAGGGTGACATAGATGTCTTGTTTACTGCTGAACACTCAACAGTCACTTATTCTCAACACTCTGACAAGTTTTGAGTTTCCCTAGTAGTTGTAATCACCTACCAAAAGAGCTTTCTCTGACCAAAGCTGAGAGCAGCATTACTCTATGAACAAAATCATAAATATTTAGAAAGCAAGTTAATGGATATCCTTTGTCCTTAACCAAACAACAGCAGTAGTTCCCCTCTCGGGGCTTATGAACTTCCCAGGAACAGGTTCTTTTTTTCTCTACATTTTTTTTTTTGTATTTTTGTATGAGAGATAGAAAGAGTGCATGCACACATGTGACAGAGAGAAAATCAGAGAGAGAGAGGAGAGAGAGAGAGAAAAATTGTGTGCCAGGGCCTCCAGCCACTGCAATCGAACTTCACATGTAGGTGCCATCTTTTGTGCATGTACATCCATACAAGTTTGCATTGCCTGTGTGTCTGGCTTATGTGGGACCTGGAGAGTCAAACATAGGTCCTTAGGCTTCACAGACAAGCACCTTAATCACTAAGCCATCCTCCAGCCCAATAGGTTTTGTTTTCTATACTCATTTTAAATTTGTTTCACCATTTATGTGAATTACCACATTATTCTTTTTTTTTCTTTTCTTTTCTTTTTTTTTTTTTTTTTTGAGGTAGGGTCTCACTCTACCCCAGGCTGACCTGGAATTCACAATGTAGTCTCAGGGTGGCCTCGAACTCATGGTGATCCTCCTAACTCTGCCTCCCCAGTGCTGGGATTAAAGGTGTGTGCCACCACGCCCGGCTCATATTATTCTTTAGTATTGTCAGTTCAAGTCAAATTACTATTTCTCTAATTTTTAAGTGCAATGTTTTACCTCTTTCTTAAGTAAATAAGTTAGAGAAAAATAACTATCACATGTGACTTTAGAATTTACAAAATACAGAAGCCATCACTTTATATGCTATTATCATTATGTATTATCACACATTGTTTCAAAAAATGTATGTGAGCATGAAACTCATATAGACCTCTTCATATATACTAATGGAAATTTGCTCATTTTTGAAGTTCAAAGTTCATTTTTTCTCACCAGGGAGACTTCCTCCATAGCTGACTTCTCTCTGTTTTCATGAGTGTTGGCAAGAAGGAGTCTCAGTGAACATTTAGAAAAAAATAGACACACTGCATGGGGGCCATGGTGCCAACCTTCAGGCTTGTTGAATGTGGGTTTTTGGGTAACGTTTACAGGGCATGGCTGGTGACTGCCGAAGTCTGCCTGACAGTTTCGACATTAACAACTGCTGCTTTTGGTGTTGAACTTGGATAATGTGTTTAGACACAGCTGGGATCCATGCACTGAAACTCAGCAAACTGAATTAATCGATTTTCCTCTAACAGTATTGTCCTCTAGAAATGGATAGTGCCACACCATAGTGTGAGCTGCTTATCACATACAACTGTAAATATTTCACTGGTGATGAACTTGAGTTTGAAAGGCGGATTAACTCTCTGTCTGAAGACTGACAGGGAAAGAAGTACACGCCAGAGTCTGGTTCTCTGGAGGGCTCATTAAATGAGGACGTCTAGTCTTCCTCCCTTCTTTCTTCAGTTACTGTGACTTTCCCATTCCAGGCACATCTTATAGCCTCACCTGGAAGCTTTCTGAGCTTCAAGGTTTGGCCACAAGCAGAACAGTTGAACACCTGTAAGACAGCGCATTTTTGCATGAAGAAATCTTACTGAGCATCTGATCATCTTGGAGGGAGAAAGGGCACTGGCTGTGGCTCATGTGCATCTGCTTACTGGCTCACTGGATACTCCATGACAATTTACTCCCATTCATTCACAATTCAGAGTGTGAACTTGGATGTTTACAGATATCTTTGCTCTGGGCCAAAGTTGTCTTGAACTGATGATGCTGATAGTGGAGGCTTTCTCACAGGTTTCCTTTGAAGTGGTACCTGGCCACTATGTTTTGTATCCAGGGCTGCTTGCATTGACCTGAGAGTGAAAACTTGCTCATCCAGAAAGGTCCACAGTTCCAAACTTGCTGGTTTCCATCTTACAGTGGAGTGTATCTTATCTAGTTTGTTTTGCTTTTCCTTTTCTGCTATTCCTTACTAGTGGTAAAATTTGTCTTTTATAATAACACATACACACACACACACACACACACACACACACACATCAGAAACTGAGATTAAGAAACTGAGATAAGCTTGGTCATCAACAACAAAAAATTCAGAAAGGAGGCATATGTGACATGTAAAATTTATTTTCAAATATTAACAGTCATGAATTCAAAATGACACTTGTCAATGTACTTTCTGCCATCTTTTTAATTTTTTTTATTTTTATTTTGAGGCAAGCTCAACAGACTGGCCTTTTTAAATGAGAGAGTAAGAGAGAAAGAAAAATAAAGATGGAGAGTTGGCATTCCAGGGCTCCAGCCACTGCAATCAAACTCCAGATGCATGCGCCACGTTGTGTGTATGTGTGACCTTGCACATTTGCATCACTTTATGTGTCTGTCTTATGTGGGACCTGGAGAGTCAAACATGGATCCTTAGGCTTAGCAGGCAAGCACCTTAACCACTGGCCCATCTCTCTAGCCCTTTGCCACCACTTTGAATGATTTCTCATTTTTCCTTGTAAAGGCCAAAAGATTTCTACAAAAATGTACACAATTCTGAAAAGAGTTGTCCTGTTCAATTTGAAAATAGATACTCAAGTGCTAAGAATCTCTAGAATAGGTAAGTGACTCTGAACTTTGAATGTATATTAGTAGCATTTGCAAGGGTATTGAAACACAGATTTCTGTAAATTCCTTCCCATCCCCAAATGTTGCTGGTTCTGTAGACATAAGTGGATTTTGAAATTATTCATTTGTTCAAAAAGATGTCCCTTCATTATACTAAGGTGTGGGAACTAAATGACGACATGAAAATGTTGTAGGCTAATACAGGATTTGAGGATACAGATAAGTACCAAAAGGCATTTCAGTAGTTTTACCACACATTTAAATATCAAGTTTACCCTCTTAAAATGACATTATTCTCCTTTGTAATAAAAGGAACTTTAGGAGGGGGTTAATGAGAGCAGATACATTATCTTCAAAGAAGTGCAGCTGGGTTTTTTTCGCCAAGATGGCGCCGAAAGCGAAGAAGGAAGCTCCCGCCCCTCCCAAAGCTGAAGCCAAAGCAAAGGCTCTGAAAGCCAAGAAGGCCGTGCTGAAAGGCGTCCACAGCCACAAAAAGAAAAAGATCTGCACGTCACCCACCTTTCGGCGACCCAAGACACTGCGCCTCCGGAGGCAGCCTAAATACCCTCGGAAGAGCTCCACCAGGAGAAACAAGCTTGACCACTATGCCATCATCAAGTTCCCCCTGACCACCATGTCGGCCATGAAGAAGATAGAAGACAACAACTCCCTGGTGTTCATAGTGGTCGTCAAGGCTAACAAGCACCAGATCAAACAGGCTGTGAAGAAACTCTATGACATTGATGTGGCCAAAGTCAACACCCTGATCAGGCCTGATGGAGAGAAGAAGGCCTAGTTCGGCTGGCTCCTGATTATGATGCTTTGGATGTTGCCAACAAAATTGGGATCATCTAAACTGGATCCAGCTGGTTAATTCTAAATACACCTTTTGTTTTTCACTATAAAAAAAAAAAAAAAAGAAGTGCAGCTGGGAGTGCTAGAGTTCAACATGTGCATTATCATGAGATCTCTCTGCTTTGTTGTTTTATTTCCACAGGGTTTGGGGAGAGAGCTGGATTATAATTGCCTACTTATTTATTCTTTTGTTTTACTCTTCCAATGAGCAACTTACAACTATGCTGTCTTGTTTGGTTTAATCCCATTACACAGTTTTTCTGTGACTGAAGGCTTATACTAACAACTCATAACAGGATTACCTAGGTTGGTTTATTTCCCACCCTTCTCCAATCAAGGTCATTCAAGGATAATTTCTTGGGTAATGTTCTTACCCCATCAGGTCTACTTTTGTGTTCTATCTTTGAGCAGTTCCATTTCAGTTGTTGTCTCACTTTCCTTTGCTTCTAACATTTACGATACTTTCTATAAGAAATATCTGTGTGTGTGTTTGTGTGTGTGTGTGTGTACATGTGTGTCAGGATTACATTTAAGCTAATTGCAATGTCAACAAGGAGTAGGGTATTAATGGCCAATGCACATGAGTGTATTGAATACAAAGGGAAAGAGACTTATGACTTAAATACCAGACAAGATTACCTTTGAATTTCAGAAAGAGTTGGTCATATGAGAATACTAAAGTCCCACTCCATGGATTCTACTTCAAGGGTTCATAACAATTTCTTCTGTAATGAAAATTACTTAACATGTACACAGACATTAAATCACACAGATGAGATCCTTCAATAAAGCATTTTCTCCAAGGTACTCCATTAGCAGAGTGTATCCTCTGGTAATAAATTGAAGCAAAATTAAATTAATCATTGGCTTACATCCTATAATTAAAATTCCATATATAAATTAATACAAATATAAATATCCCAGTATAAGTTAATTATTTTTCTTTTGTACTTATCTTCATAGATGGTGAAGCAAAATAATGCTTTGTTGTCATTGTTAAACATTTAGTTCAGAAAAGAAAGGCTCATGGCTTCCAGTTGAATTATTGAGAAGTGGCCAAAACTTCAATAATGTTATAATGAATATTACGGATATTTAGTTATGGAAAAAAGTTTTAGTTGGTAGCATATATTCTCATTGCAACTTAAGGGGAGTTTGTGGTCTTATGCTTTCCCATGCCCTTATATGTTCTTTGTTCTTGTCTGTAACATTCTTATGAGTAGCCATAAGCTAACAATTCCAGTAGTATTACAAGCACCTCTACGGTCATAGCACTAAATTACATGTTTACTGAACACTTGTCTGAGACTCACAGAATATTAGAGTTAGAAGCAACAGTAATTGTGGCATTATAGAACAGGACCTTGAAAAACTGAATCTAATTTCTCAGTAGAGTTGGCTGTTGAATTTCTGCCAAGCATTGATGGCTGTGCTGAGATGCCTAGGAGTTTAAGCAGTCTGTACCACCTTATTAAGGAGGCAAGGCACTCATAGACTTAAAAACAAAAGCAGGCAAGAGAGAGATTCAGTGATAATGAGCTTGCTGAGGTAATGAGTGAATTCAGAGAGGAGAAAATGAAGAAGTATCGAAGGTCTTTCAGTGATACAAAATGAGACATTTTCTTAATTATTTAGGTTGTGGAAAAGAAACCTAGTATTATAGATGTATGGAATGAATGAGTATGTATTCATTCATTCACTCAGAGCTTATGGGATGTTTCATGTGTACACATCTATAATATTCCATGTAGAGTGAGTCTTCCCTGTATACCCTTCTCATATTCTCTTTTTTCCCTTTCATAACAATGGAATATGCTTCTTGCTACTATGAAGGTCAATATTGCTCTTGAGAGCCACAATCACATGCCTTCTTGCTTTCTTCAAATGAGTCTTGTTGTTCACATTCTTTTTTTTCTATTTTATTATTTTCCATCCATATACAAATATATTTTGTTTTATTTATTAGAGAAAGAGAGAGAGAGCAAGAGAGAGAATGGACACACAAAGATCTCTAGCCACTGCAAAAGAACACCATGTCCATCTGGCTTATGTAGGTTCTCTGGAATCTAACCTGGGTTCGTAGGTTTCACAGGCAAGGGCCCTAACCACTAAGCAACCTCTCCAGCCCCACAAACACATTTTGGTGTTGTCCATTATAAAGTAAATAAAGAGGCAAGCAGTCTTTTGACTTCTCCTCACCGCAGACACAGTACTAATGTTGCTTCTACCCATTGCAAGGCACCTGAGAAAGCCCACTTCACTGTTGCCACTTCCCGCTAGCTCACAGCCACAGCCATTGCGTTTTCACTCCTGCTTCATCAGAGCTGCTGTCTCGGGACCGTCAATGGTGTCTGTATGCTAAATCCCAATGCCAATTCTTGGGCCCCATCCTGCCTCATTTACTGGCACCTTTAATGCAGCAATCATATTCACCTTGGAATCCTTCCATCAGTGTTGCCCCGCTCCTCTCCTCCATTGCTCCTGCTCTGTCATCCAGCCAGGCCTATTCCATAATCAGTGCTCCTAAATATGTGTTATGACCAGAGATTACTCTAGGCCTGTTTCTTTGTCCATATATGCCCTTTCTCTCCATCATCATAATCAGTATCATATCACATTTAGAAACTGATGATAAGAAACATGTTACTCTTCTTCTTCTTTTGAAGTTACCCAACCACCTGTCTGATAGCTCTCTCCTCATGAATGCTTAATAAATACTCTAAACTCGGTCCTGATAACTATTCTTTTTATTTTTATTTCTTAGTGATACTATAGTGCTGGGAACCCAGGGCCTCATGTATGCCAGGCACGCCCTCTAGCATTGGACTGCACACCTAGGTACAGAGCACCATTTTTGAGTTCACATCACCGCCTGTTCATTCAGGGGTCTCAAAGTGGTAAAAGCAAACTTTTCCTTCCTCTTGGTTCATTTCATCTGCCAATTAAACCTACATGTAAATTTCCCCAGCTCTTCATCCAGAATACCTCTCTATCCAACCTCTTTCTCTATTTTCATGCCTAATCTGATCCAAGCTGTCAATCATTTTCCTAACATACTAAAATTGCTTTATCAGTTGTTTCTCCTGCCTTTATTTACCTCACTATGGCCACCCCAATATTCCTCCAAACAGCAACCAGAGTGACCTTTGTAAAGCCTCCCCATTAAACCTCAGCCCTCTTCACTGCACATGAAAGTAAATTCCTTGCAAAACCTACTTGGCCTTAAAGGTCTGACACTCATTTTTTAAGTTTCCAAACTAAAAATAACTCCATTTCTCTCTATTCTTGTCTCTCATTCTGGCTTCTTACTGATTCCTCAATATGGCAAAGTGTTCTGCATCTCAAGGTCCCTGTCTGGTTGCACATATTTTTGCATATTTCCCTACCCTTACATCCCCATTTTAAAGTGTAAAGACATCTTTCTATTGTGGTCATAATTGTTTCCTGAGCATTTCCAACAACATATGGAATGAGATTAATGGTCAACTAATACTGGAGACTAATAAGATGCCTGTGAAACCCTAGCATGTGGAGATCCATGAGCATTCTCCTTGACTTCAAGCAGCTATCCAATGAGAAGCAAGGCCATATTTTTTACACATCAAGTGGTGACAATGTGATTATTATGTGTTGCCAGAAAAAAAAAAAAATAGAGGGAGCAACCAAAACTATTGTAACGAATGTTTGAATTCTACAGCTTTTACCCTTCATAAAACAACCCTATTCCTCCTTTATATAATGAAAAACATCCATCAGCTATTCCTTGTGAAGCAGGGTAGAGAGCAATCCAAACAACTCCTGCTGAGCAGATAGCAGAACTATTCTTTGTAGAGAATAGATGTGTTTCTACAGACACTTTATAGTTTTTAGGCTATAGAGCTCCTGTTTGGAACTAAACCTGGTCATTTGATACTACTTTTTCAAGTATCCACACATGCTCTCTGGTTTCACTTTGACGAGGGACAAATGCCCTAGGATAGTCACTTCTACTTTTCTCTGAAATTTAGCCATGGCTTTGAAGTTCTATATGCATCTATAGTTCCCTCTGGACCTCTTCTCTTTCAGTGTTCTTTTGGTGTATAATTTGGCAGCTCTGCTTTGCAAAGCATTTAATGTACTAATATAACTTTCTGAGAAAAATTGTCATTAACCTTTCTTATTCTCATTCTTTATTTTTCAAGTTTGTATGCATCAAGATTGTATGTATCAAGTGTTATAAATGGTTCATATCTTTCATTTTGCTCTGTATTCTTCTTAAATTAGAGCATTTCAATTAAGGCAACCTTAGAGGCTTTTTTTTTCTTTCTAAAAAAGCAGAATCTTCAAACTTCTTTGCTTATACTTATAAAATATTTAGCATCCTTGGAAACTTTCTTTTATTATGAAATCCCCAAATATAACTAGGGCCATTATCAGGAAAATATTATGCAAACAAGTCATGTACCAGAGAACTCCCATTCAAAGACTATTGCACTGAAAGCAAGTGTTTAAGTATACTATTGTCTTTATGCCCATTTTCTGATATAGTGTTTATTTTTCAGTAAATTGGGCATCTGGATGAAAACAGGTTCCTCTCCATAAAGTTGCCTTCATGGGTGTATGTAGCTATTGTTGCAGGCATTGAGGTCCACAGACTTTTATACCTGTGATCTTATAAGTCAACTATAGTGATGAATGTGTCTTTCTTGAACCACACCCATCCCGAATATGCCACACTCAGTTGCCCAAATTAAGCTTCATAGTCTTGCCAGAGTAGAGGCCTATAGGAAAGGAAGTATCCTAGAAGTTGCATAAGTTACAACTTGAGGATAGAAGACAATCCTATGTTTTAATGGAACCTAGTCTGCGCCTTTTCCTAGGAGAACTGGTCTGAACTACATCTAGCCTCAGATTCAGTGTCACACTGTCACTGTGCTCCCAAAACTGCAGGTGTGGTTGACACGAACCTATTATGGGAATCTTTGTAAACAGAATGCTAGGTGTTGTGCAGACAGTGGCCACACTTGGCCACCCAAGTACCAGGCCAAGATTTACTCCATTTTCTAAAGCCATTTTCTTTTAATTGTGTCTGAATAATTATACTGAAATTGGTGCAGCTGGAATGATATGACTACAAGACATAGGAGATCTAAGATGAAGTTCACCTGCATTGTTTTGGAATCAGGTTGTTATTTCAGAAATAGGAAGACACTTATTGAACTTTCAGACTGCATACATCCACCAGGAGAACAATCAACAATCCAATAATCCTCTATATCATTTTATCATTTTCTTCCAGCTCTGTCCTTAAAGTGATAACTTACCTATTTGTTTTATAGTTCTTTGTTAAAGTGGTTAAGGAGTTAGGGAGATGCCTCAATGGATATACCACTTGCCACATATGCATGACAACCTGAGCTCGCAACCCCTGAGCCCCATGTAAAGCTGGAAGCAGTAGTGTGAGCATCTGTAATCCCAGTACTCTCATGGCAAGATGGGAGGTGGAGATAAGGGAAATCCTTGAGCAAACAAGAGACCCTGTCTCAAACAAGTAGGTGAGGAAAAATACAGAAAGATGTCTAGTGACTTCGCCACATGTGTGCTGTGCCATTTGCATGCTCTCATTCACACATAGGAACATGCACACATATCATGCACATACACACAAAGACAAAGGATTTTAGAAACTGATTAAAAGCTACCACTTACCTGGTATTGTGACACACTTCTTTAACCCTAGCACTTGGGAAACAGAGGTGGGAAGATTTCACTCAGTTTGGGGCCAACCTGAGACTACACAGTGCTCTACCAAAAAAAAAAAAAAAAAAAAAAAAAGCTACCACTTATACAGTACCATATCTTTACTTTGATTTTACCTGTTGTGTATATTACCCTGTAATGGGATTTTTTTTAAAACTTCAGTTTTTAGCTGAGAAAATTGCCAGTTAATATCTATGGAAATGTGGGAATTGATATTTTTACTACATTGGAATTCTGAAAGTAGATGCTGGGGTAGAATGGGGATTAAAATTTATGGGAAAAGAAAGCTTAGAAGAAACTTTTCTTATTTATCGAGTAAAAGGGAATACTTAATGAAACCTAGACAAGAATAAAAAAAGAAACCACATCCTAAATGTGTTCTTCAAAATGTAGTCAGAGGGCTTGTGAAATGGTTTAGTGGATAAAGTACTTTCCATTTATCAGTACTTTACATTTATCCTGGAGTACTTGGGTTAAAACTCCAGATCCCATGTCCAAAACAAGAAGCTCAAGTGGGCTTTTGTAATCCCAGCATTAAGATGGTGACATGGGAGGCAGAAACAAGAGAATGTTCCAGAAGTTCAAGGCAAGCCCAACAAAAGCTAGAAAAACTGATATTCATATCAAGAACCCCTGCCTTAACTAAGGTTAACTAACGATTCAAAAGTTGTTCTCTTATCTCCACACCTGTGTACCCAATTCACACGAGTAAGCACACACACATAAAAAATCCAATAATAGTATAATAAGATATAACTTAAATGAGATGTGCATATTTTGTGTAGCCCAGAGGTTAAACCCACAGGGACTTACACATGAGGTTGGGCAGTATTATGAATTCTGGTAAGCTTCTTTATAGCTTGAACAATCTAGGAGACACTGTCTACCTAGGTTCCAGGCTGTTTCTGTACAGTTTTAGGCAGCTGACTTTACTTTTATTGCTTCTCAGTTAACTCAGCAAATTACACTAAAAACAGGGTCAGTATAAAGTTCAAAATAATAATTACACAATGATGAGGCATATGTCAATCACATGCAAAGATGCTCAACTGGAACAAAATGAAGGTGGTGTTTATTTTATTTCAATAGACTTTTTATATATTTTGATACACTAATATGACAGAGAGACTTGAGTGTAAACATCTGAGGATAGTTTCAATTCTCCCAGCTTCATTACTTCTCACAGCATCTATAGAAGGAAGCAGTGAGAAGCTAAGACACATAGTGGAAGATGAGGACATTGGACAAAGCAGCTCCAGAACATGAGTCTTTAGAGTAATGTGAGCTCACTACCTTATTCATAGCTAGTCATCCCCATTTGACTTAAGTTTTTGACAGGTACTGTCTATCCAGTATTTAAAAAATAGCCATGGGGAAAGTTTCTGAAACTTTTTGTGTGTCTGAGTTACATGTTGTCCCTTATTGATCATTTTCAAAGATCCTAGCATAGCACCTTTGGGAAAGGCACTCTCACACCAAGATCGCTTTCTCCTGCCACCTCTTCGAAAAGTCCTAGTTTCTACCATTGAAAAGTGAGTAATATATTTCTTCTCATAAAATGCTTTAAAAAGAAATAAATTCAAATTAGGGGCACTGTTATATAACCATCATTTATTAGTCCTAATGTACAGTTGCTATTAAATTGTATGTCTGCGTTAGGCATTCTCCTTCATAACATGACACACACAGACTAAGAGAACAGAAGAAAACAAAAAAGTCTAAGGGGTAGGATGCATGAATAAATGAAAGTAAAATTGGCTATTTTAACAAGAGGTCTCAATTTCCATGAAAAGGCATCTCAGTGCCCAATGTGTGGCTCATCCTTGTCTTCTACCTGATGATATTATTATAAGGCATGGGATTTTTTTTATCACTCAGCCTTACTAATTTAAGGATTCCTTACTGGGGTATAAATGCTATATTTTAAAGCCAGCCCTTTCTCTAATCTCAAAATTAGATGTTTGGCCAATGCCTGTAAATGAGAAGGCTCCTCAGAGGCTTATTCCCGACTTTCCTTCACTGTAACTTAAAAGGAAGTATGTTGAGTGACTTTTTTTTTCAATAAAATTCAAATTACCTTATGCTTTGAAATTTGCTGATCTTCTCACCTCAATCTGCAAAATGTCTGGTTATATTGATTGGCCAAATGAAAGACTTACTGAGGTCAAGCGAATTTTAGATGCTTCTTAAATTGTTTTCAGTGATCCCTCTTTGGAAAGTGTGTCTTACGACAATGACATTAAAACAAATAATGTAGACTGTGCTCCAGTCCTTGGCCTCATCCAACTCTAGGAAGTCTTTCCCTCCTAACCGAAGTCTCACTTTTGCCAGCTTCTCCTGAAAAACATCTGCCATGTATCTTTCTAATGTCTGCTTCTGGATCATTCCTTCAGAGTAATTTCTCCAAATTCTTAGGTGATAGTGGCCACTATCAAACCTTGCCATAGAGCTATATGTATTCCTTTGAGAATAAATTTTTCTGCTTCTACATCCATATCTGAGAGAATAACACTTTAATTTCAGTTTTCCAAACTGAGTTCTAAGAAAATAGAGACTGTGTCCATTTTTGTTTGTCTTCAGTACTAAATGTAAGAAATTAATAAATGTGCTGTAAGGGTGAATCTGCAGCTCAGAGTGCACAGTCACTGAACTTTCTGTTGAATAAATGTTTCCACGGGCGGAATGAGGAACCACCAAGAAGTGGGTCCTTCATGGAATTCCAGAGATAGTTCTACATTTTGCTTGGTAGGGAGTTCCTGGGCTCCTATCCCTTGAAAGCTGACATTCTCGTTCTATGTTGGTAGCGCTTAGTTACTTTATAGTTAACTAAGACTGAATTCAAATCATTTTGTTACCAGATATTACCTTCTGTTATTTTTCTCATTCTGGGTATTAGTGCTCGGTCTTTGTGTGTGAAAAAAAAAAAAAAAAGTAGGTAAGCACTGTACTACCTAGTGACATCCTCAGGCCCAAACCTTAAGCCTGACTAGAACTCTTTCAAATGGAATTTGAATATTTACTCCTGCCGTGCTTCATTAATAAGGCTCTAATCGGGCTGGAGAGATGGCTTAGCCGTTAAGTACTTGCCTGTGAAGCCTAATGACCCCGGTTCGAGGCTTGATTCCCCAGGACCCACGTTAGCCAGATGCACAAGGAGGCACACGCATCTGGAGTTCGTTTGCAGCGGCTGGACGCCCTGGCACACCTGTTCTCTCTCTCTCTCTCTCTCGCTTTCGCTCTCGCTTTTGCTCTCTATCTGCCTTTCTCTCTGTGTCGTTCTCAAATAAATAAGTAAAAATAAATAAACAATTAAAAAAATAAAACAAATAAGGCTCTAATCACAGACTATGGCATTCTAGGATGGCACTCTGAGGTCCGTCATTAGCCTTGCTTTATTTAGGGGCACACCCTGAGTTCTCCAGGCGTGACTTTCTGCGTTCCAATTCAAGCATCCCTATGCTCACACACTATTCCTTGTTTTCTTCCCTCCTACTAGTGACCCTTAGAGCTAGGTGGGTTTTTTATTTTTATTTTTATCTTTCTAAACTGGGGGTGCAATGTTTTTATAGCCTTCACAATTTTCTTTATAGGGTGCTTACACTTCTAAAGGTGTGCAATTGACTGCACTTCCCCTGGCATCCCTGGTAAGCGAACGGTCTTGATTGCTCTTTCCATTTCTAAATGTTCACTGAGGTGGGTTTCTACTTCACTGTTTGTGCTGTGGAGTTTTCTTTATTTTGAACCAAGATTTTCCTCAAGGGTTCTTCTGCTTTTCAAACAATTGGAAATTAGTGATCCTCATGCCATTAGCATTCATATGTACATGAGAAGCATTGTGACCAAAATCTAAAAATTTAATTTTCCGAGTGTTTTGTCTATCATCTACGTAATCTGTCTATCATCTATCATCAATCATATATTTGAGAGTTTGCATTTTTGCATTGATGGCATGCTTCAATAAGATATATTCTTTCTGATTATCCTTCTAGAAGATTCTCTTCTCCAGTTCTTTGAAGGAATGCCTCACATTAGTAGGCATGGTGGTTGATGGGATGACAGTAAAAGTAGGTGGCATTTAAATATATCCAATTTCTGTTTCTTTCTTTCTTCAAAAAGCCAATTGTCCCAACTGAGCTGGCAAATTGAAGGTGTCTACTTGCCTTTGTCCCTTATTAGCTGTATAACCTCAGCTGACTCCATTCCTTTCATGTACCTTAATTTGCTCATCTGATTGGAGTAAATTAAATTAATTAAAAGACCCTACAGTGCTAGACATCCTAAGAAAATGAATAAACCTGCAATCTATTTGAGATCAAATGAATCATGCTTTGTTTGTAGTAGTAGTTATGGCTTCATCATAATATTGTACTTTTAAAGATGATGACATTTAGGTATACAAACTCCACCCAGAGTTCAGAAATTTACCATATCATTCAGAAGATAGCATAAACCCTACTTCTGGCTTCCATATGGAGGCACTAACCAGACCCTCTACTAATGGGAAAATTAACTGAAACCCATTCCAATAATAGGAATGTAGACCTTAGATACGTGTGAAGGTATAACTACAAAAGAATAAGTAAATGGCACCTAAATTCCAAGGCACTGGGTAATATTTGTCCTTGAACAAGACAGACAGAAAAGAGAGAACACTGAGACTGAGTATCCCCTGGATCTGGCAGTGAACAATGGAGCCATAGGAAGCCAGAACAGTGTTTCTAAGACAGTTGGGCCTGGTGAAGACCCTGCGCTCTGCGTAACATTTGTGGAAATGAGTCTGTAGTGCATGGGGGACCTTCATTTGAAAGAGTCATTCTCTTTAGCACAAACATCACATGAAGTGTTTCCCTTAACTTTGTGATGTCCAGAAGCTTTCTGAGATCATCTGGGCAGTGAGTGAACTGATGAGTCTGCCAGAGCATGAAGGGTTCAGTGTTTGCCCTGGATCTATCAGCAGCAATAAATTGTAATCGGCTAGACCCTTTACAAGCATGTTACTATTTGCCAAATACTATTTTTGGCAAGCATCTGTAACAAAGTCTAATGCATTATGCATATCATTTCCATGGTATTTCATTGTATTAGCACATTGTAGTATTTGTATGGAATTTTTGTAAATTCATTACCTAGGTGTTATCATATTAATGACTATGGTTAAAAAGCTTTAGAGAAATATATTAATATTCATAGACAGCATACATCATATGGGGAGGCAGTTGGGATAATCTATCATTTGAATTTCAAAAAATATTAGCATATGTATGTGAAAAATAACTTACAAGTACACAGCAAACATGAAAAACCACTTGAATCACTTCGATGTTTCTGTAGAGACTGTACCACACTACCACAGATTAAATGATAGTGAGGAATTAGTTTCATTTTACATCATAATTTAATGGTAGAGATATGAATATTTATGTGTTTGATATACAGATCTGCTAAATTATGCTTCCTCCTCACTTATCTTGTTTTTTAATACTTCCCTTTAGTCCAGAGGTCTGAGGCCTTTAAAATAAGTCTAACCCTTTCCAAGGTGAACTTATCCACTTTGACTGAAGCTACCCATAATTCAGCTCTTGAGTGGAGTGTACAATTTAGTTCTCTCAAGTGGCTCTTGGCATCACTCATACTTCTCTCAAAATGTGGGGCCAAGGAAATTAGTATTGAATTATTTTCTCTTCTCTAATAGAGATTTTATTATTTACACTGGTTCCTAACAATTCGGTTTGTCTTGTTCCTCTAAATTTGAGAAATAATGTGTAGAGCATTCTTCTCTCTAGAAACTACTTTACAACACAATAGTTTCTCACTATAGAAAATGTTACAGCTATTCTTCTTTACACAGGTTTTGATTCATATATCAAGGCTTTCCAAGAAGCTCAGAAATCTTTTCAAGTATTATCTTTCATAGATTCACAAGACCCCTTTGATACAGGGTGACTTGTTATCACCACTATTTACCTACAAGACATATAAATTCAATAGCATCCATCCATACTTGAGTAGACAGAAGAACAAAACACACCATCTCCATGAAAAAGTATTTTTTTGAAAATGAAAATCATTTAATGCAAAGGAAAAAAAATACAACCAAAAAAGCATTTACAGCATTACATAGTGGCGTAGCTGTTAAGGTGCTTGCCTGCAAAGCCTAAGGATCCAAGTTCAATACTCCAGGTCCCATCTAGGCCAGATGCACAAGATGGCGCATGCATCTAGAGTTCGTGCAGTGGCTAGAGACCCTGGATGCCCATTATCTCTCTCTCTCTCTCTAATAAATATATAAAAATATATCTTAAAAAAAGATGGCCATGGCAAAGTATTAAGTTGCTAGATGATTTGAATTAGAAGAGAAATAACTGAGAAGCAGAGACAGTACTTTAGCAGGGTACTTACTGTCCGTTACATGTAGTTGGGTTACCCACACTTCTGCAGGGATGTGTTATGTCTTCATTCCATCCTGTGCATGGTTTCACAGGCAACGGAAGCTTTTCTTCAATATTCTGCAGAGCTTTTCTTATGACTCATGTGCCATTCTGAATATGAACAAGAAATCAGTGTGCTTGACTTTATTTCTGTTTCATGTGCTAATTTTAACTAGAAATAAACTTCCTCTGTGTAAAGATCATTGTTATCTTAAGTATCTTCCTCCCCAAATTCAAAGTAATGTATTGAGTACAGGTTGGGCATTCAGCAAATATTTCTTTTTCAGTTTCTCTATTTTTTTTTATTCTGAAAAGAAAAAAATAAATCCTGCATTTTAATTTTTTTCAGGGAGACCTTTGTTTTAATAATTTTTTTTTGAAGAATAAAGTAGTAAATCCAGCTGGGCACAGTGGCACATGCCTTTAATACAAGCACTCTGGAGGCAGAGGTAGTCAATTTACAGCGAATTCTGAGCTACCTGAGGCTACATAGTGAACTCCAGGTCAGCATGGGCTATAGGAGTGAGACACACACACACACACAAAAAAAAAAAAAAAGTGGTAAAACCTGTCAGGAACTGAAAATGGCTACGTATTCAAGCCTCTCAAATTAGTGATGTTTATAGATATCTGTAAGAGACCTCAATGACAAGAAGAAGCAAAAAGGTTTTGTAGATGAATAGAAAGCTTAAAATCAGATTTTAAAAAATTCAGTCAATGTCTACACACCAGTTGTCATGGCTTCACTGTTTCGTTGTGACTTAGGTGATGTCTGAGCTGTAAAGGTTCAAACAAGAAGGTTTTCCAGGCATTACTTACAATTACTAACAACAGGTGCACAAGTGTGCAACAGCTAACCCTCTTGAAGGAAATTTGGAGAGGGTTTCAGTGAGAGCATACGATACATTCTGCTATAGTTTTGAACTCACAAAATGAGAAAGATGAATGAAAGAAGGAATTATGAAAATATGTGGAAAATATGGAGCTTAGGATAACCCTTCCTCCTGGTCAGTACTCATTAAATCCAGCCTGCAGGGAGTAGCGTGACACACGGCTATAGCCACAGCACTCTGAAGCTGAGGCAGGACATCCAGAGCTTGCAATGGGCCTGAGCTATTTATAGCAATTCTCTGTGTAAAGGGGGTATAAACAAAAGCCTACATAATGTTTATTATTCTAAATTTTGACCTTTTTATGATAATAAAATTTCTAAAACCCTATTCATAAAATTACTGTGGACTTCAGCCCCCAGTCTCTTATCGAAGAATGAGCAAGCACTTCTTTATATCATGTATGTATATACATATATATGTATTTATATATTATATATATATATATATATGTGTGTGTGTGAGTGTGTGTGTGTGTGTGTTTGTCTCTGTGTGTATATTTATGTATGTATGTATGTATACATGGCTAGATGTGTATAATGTTGGGGGGCACAGGGACGTGTGTACCATACTAAAGATGTGTGTGCCTGAGGACAACTTCAGGGTGATTGTCCTTTCCTTCCACTTTGTTTCAGACAGCATCTCCCTTGTTGATTTGTTTTGTCTGCTTAGTGTTCACAAGTCTAGCTGGCCTGATACCTTCTGGAGATTTCTGGCTCTGCCTCCCATTGCAGAAAGCATGTCCGATACAGACTCCTGGGCCACTTTGCATTGGGCCTATGTTAGTGCTGGGGAATTGAACTTGTGTCAACAGGCTTTCAAGAAAGAGCCTGTACCACTGAGTCATGTCACCTCCCCAGATCCTCAATTCTTTTTCTAAGTGTGTTTGTGTGTGTAAGGGTATGGCATGTATGCATATATTTGTGCGAGTGTTCCTGTATCGGAGGGTACTCATTGAAAGGAGGTATGTCTGTTGAAGCAGAGTTCACCATCTGGCTTTAGGGATTTTTTCATCTCTGCCTCCCATCTTGCCGTAGGAGCACTACCACTAAAGACATGTGCTGCTGCATCTGAAAGTAGATGGGTATTCCATAGGTCCTGAGATCTGAACCCACATTCTCATGATTGTGCAGTAAACTTTTTAGCAACTGAGCCATCTCTTCAGCCCAATGATGTTTCTTTTTAAGAGTTGATTGATGGTATAACAACATAAGAAAACAAGCATAGAAGAACCTGGTCATTTTCATTAATGCTCCACAGTTGTCTGTCTATGGAGGTTCAAAGTAGGACAGATCATTTGGCATACATTTACCTACTGTCTCTCTCACTGGCAACAGGAAGCATGAGTGCCATGCAAACAGAAAAAAAATGCCTTTCCATCTTTGGGCATTATTTGTCCATTCTACTCCTAAGAATGGCCAACGTTTTCACCTTGTGTGTACTGAAAAGGATAAAATATAATTTTGGCCATTGTTATAGTAAAACTAGAATTGCAGAAGGAATTCAAAGGATCCAAATAGAAAATATCGATGAAAATAAAGTTTTCTAACAGAATATGATTGTTGTTCTCATCAAAAGGGAAAGAAGAGTATGGTAGGACTTCATATGAAGAAATAAGTCACAGTGACATAGTAGAATGTATTTTCAAGGGAGATATTTGTACAAGAATATATATATATATATATATATATATATATATATATATATGTATGTATTAGGTTGTTAATTTGTATCTGTTTGGGCTGTGCTAAGGGAACCTGCTGTTACAAAGCCCACAAGATGAGCATCGTTCATCCTATTGGGCTTCATCTATGTAAATTCTTAGAGCATGTATGTATAGCTAGAGGCAGTAAACCAGTTCAGTGGCCACGCCCATTGAAAATCAGTATAAATAATGATAGAATTGTGTTTATAGTATTGCATGGTAGCGAAACTCATCACATTGCCCCCAGATATTACAGATTTTCATAGGAGATAACTTCTTCTTTTAATGCATTTTATAAAAATGTATTAAAAGTGAGTATCTTATTGCTATTGTTTTTTGTTTGTTTTGATAAGTTAACTTACTCTTTGATTTGCGACAGACTATCTGCTTTGACATAATGGGATATCCAAGGGAATCATGTGTTGATTATACTTTTACTTAGATTCAAGTGAGTTCTAGTGTGCCAAAAAGAAAGAAAGAAAGAAAAAAAAAAAACCCACTGATTTAAGCCTAAGTATTTCATGTAGCCAGTAAGATTGGAAAATGCAAATGGCTGTATTTCTCGGAGAGAGATCACAAATTTCACAGAATGTTCAAGGGTCATTGAGTTTTATATTATCAGTCATATAAAGTATCTAACTAGCTTTTTTCTTTCATAAAAGTTTTCTTTCTACCTTGGTATTTGATTATGTCCAGGAAGATACTATGTAAATTGTGTCAATTAGATTCCCAAAATGAATGCGTTTACTAGGTATCATCACTAGCCTGGAAACTTTAAGTAACAACAGTAGACAAATAAATAACAGAAATGGAAAGTCAGGAGGCTGAAGGATATCCCTAGGAAAGACATTTTTACATTATCCTGTTTCAGAGAAGCAAAACAGCTCACAACAGGTACATCACGGGCACCATAAACAAGAAAAACAATACTCCATTGACTGATTCCCTGAGCATGCATCTTCCAAGTGGTCTGTGCTAAACCTAGGGAGGAAATTCATCAATGTTTGGTAAGTTCTTGACAAGCAATGAGATTAAAAAATGAAAACTTATCTCAATTCACCATTTAGTACTTTACATAGAAAAATATTTTTAGGGCTGGACAGATGGCTTAGCTGTTAAGACACTTGCCTGCAAAGCCAAAGGACCTCAGTACCCATGTAAGCCAGATGCACAACATACATACATCTGGAGTTCATTTGTAGTGGCTGGAAACCCTGGCACACCCATTCTCTATCTTTCCTTCTCTCTCTCACTCTGCCTTTTTCCTTCTTTCAAATAAATAAATTAATAAGATATATAAAAATATTTTTAAAAAAGAAAATAAATTCAAATATGGAAGGCTTTGCTACAACAGACCTTTCTGTATCTTAGTTATTCAAGAGCTTCTAAATACACCTAAATATTATGCTTAAAAATATTTTCCCTTGGAACTAAGTGGTTACAGTTTTGACACCCTTTCTAATTTTTTGTAAGCTACTTAAGAAAAAGGAAACACAGTACCATGGAGCTGTGTTTTTCATTACTTGCATGATGCATGATAGAGAACAACAGTGGGGTTAGATTCAGTTAGTCCTGAGTTTGATTTGTCAGGCAATATCCTGCCTGGACTTGTGCAAGTCCCAGATTTTGGCTCCCTGGATGATAACATTGTATCCCACTATGGTGTATTGTATTGTTCCAATAATACATCCATAAATGAGCTTCATAGCCATCCTAAAGCAACTTTTGAAGTTTTCTTGAACCTAATCTCAGTTGAATTTCTACATTTTGCTCATATGCCATGGCACTATGACCAAATTATAGTATGTTCTTATATTAGAGGTCCCAATAAAATTATGTTGAAAAGAAGAAAGTCATGTATAAATGTATAAAGATCTCCAAGATATATTTAGTGAAAAAGCAAGTTCCTGAAAAATGTGTATGGTGTGCTACCTTTTGAATAACATTACATTTAATTAAAATACAAATGTTTGCATTGAAATTAATAAAATGTGGAATAAAAGAAAAATACACTTAAAAGAAATCCTATTTATCAGCACAATATGTGATTTTTTTGTCCTCATTGCCAATAGTGCTCTGATTCTTTGTGAGCACCAAATGGATGTCCTACAGTTCAATTCCACACTGACCCTAACTACCCAGAACTAGCATGTATCCCACAAGTTAGGAGTTTTGTCCAACAAGATTGCCTCCCACTTCAAAAACCAATAACAAGTTTCAACTACCTGTAGCCTAACCAGTTAAAATTTGCTAGACTAGCTTAACAAATTCAGAGAAATATGCCCTTATGTTTATCAGTAAGTTATAAACAGAGGACATCCTAGCATGCACCTGTGATGAGATAAGAGAAGAGGGTCCAGAACACAAGAGTTTCTGTTGCCATGGAGCTGAGATGCACCAGCCTCCCATGACATATATGTATTTACAAACTGGAAGGCTCATTGTACCTAGTTATTCTAGAGTTTTGTAGAGTTCAGTCCTTTCCTCACCCACATCCTGGAGTCAACAAAGTGGGCTCTCATGTGGTCATATTGCTGATCACCCCCATCCTCGGTGTTTCTAGGGTCACACTCCAAGTCAACTCAGCAAAAATTCACATATGATAGCAAACATCTGATTACAATTAAGAAAAGACATTCCTAGAACTCAGAAACTTCTAAGAAATTTAGGAAATATGTGCCAGGTACCACTTGTTTATTCCACAGGGAGTCACCAGTAGCAATGCCCAATACTGATCTCTCTCCTGAACATGGCTGGCAGGAGAGACTTTGATGAATTTCTTCTCTGCACCTCTGATTCCTGGCAGTGGTAGAATGTGTTTCCTGCAAGCTTACTGCTTTCAGCTCAGTTATAATGCTTTTGTATCTAGGCTACCATGTCATATGCATTGAGCATCTGTCAGCCTGTCTGGCTTACAGTTACTTCTGCTCACTTGTGCTTGCTTCTGTGCCTACAAGACTGAAGGAGGACATTAGCTCTCATCCTGCTGTTCTCAGCTGACCTGCTTGGGTATTTGTGGTACCTATTGCCCTGTTCTTAATCTTGTCTTGCCATATAGTGATAACTAAGGCTCACTGATACTGCTTGTCTAACACTTAGTGGCAAATCCAGTTTTGCAGGGAGCCTCCTTGTAGAAGTGAGACCCTTCCAGTAGTTCTTACACCTGCTTACAGATGCCCCCCGCATTCCCATTATGTCATTAAAGCCTGAACCATCACCTTGGTAACATCTTTATCTGGTTCCATTGACTTTCTTCTACATTATCATCTAACACAGAGGGGAGAACACTACCAACTTAAACTTGAATGAAACAAGTCTTTCTTCAAGGAGTTCTCAATTTGGGGGTGGGCAGTACATCTTGAGGGATTTATAACATTTTTTAAACTGTTTTATTTTACTTTATTTATTTATTCGAGAGACAGGGAGGGAGAGAGGAAGAGGCAGATATAGAGGAAGAGAGAATGGGCATGCTAGGGCCTCTGGCCACTGCAAAGGAACTCCAGATGCATGTGCTCCCTTGTGCATCTGGCTTACATAGGTCCTTAGGCTTTCCCAGGAAAATGCCTTAACCACTAAGCCATTTCCCCAATATAATTGCTAAAATTTTTTAAAAGTTGTTTTGGTCATTTATTCAGTGAAATCTGATCAAACTTCTCGTACAATCCAGGTAGTTTTTTAAGTAATGCCAGAGGTCTTAGGGAAAATGTATGTGTTAAGAAAGGGGAATCATAAAAGAAAGCAGGCTTGTAAGTAACCAATAACAAAGGGGAAAAGTGGAATAATCAGTAAGTAAGAGGAAAAATTCTTAATAGAGATATGCTACATGTGAGTTGAATCTGATGTAAAAAGAACCGGGAAGTCTTAAAGGACACATTGACATGAGGGCTGATTCATAAAGTATGAGTCAGGCTTACAGGCTGGAGAGAAGAGCAGAGCCCAGCGCATAGCTGTGTGCATTGCTCCACACACCTTGGCACTAGTCCTCATCAACTCACAAGGCCTACTCTACTCTACTCTTCTTTTAGGTAGCTGCTCTTGGAGCATTTCCTTCTCTGAAGCTCTCTGATTATTTAATAGAAATAAAGGAAGGGAGGAAAGGAGTGAGAGAATGAGAGAGAAAGAGAGAGAGAGGGAAAGGCAAATGGAAGTTAAATGTATAAGAAGTTTGTTTCAAGGAAAAAGAAAATCTGATAATCTGGAGAAACAACCAGGCATCATTTCTCCAGAGTCCTTATATATTAGAGAAGAATACCTAGAGGCCTTGCTTTCACCTCCCCTCCTATCTTCTCCCCCTTTTCTTCCCCTGCCCTTCCTCTCCTTCCCTTTCTTTCCTTTTACTTCTTACAATCCTCCTCTCCTTTCATTTTAACTTTGTTTACAAGGTCATGATGAATAATTCATTATTGACTGTACCTTTCAGAGACATAGCAGGTGTTTTCAGGGCAAGGAACTGATAAGCAGACTTCTGTCCATACTTGAAGTTACCAAAATATACATTTTACAATCAATTCAGCTAATGATATGGAGAACTATGTTCTATTTCTCGAAAAAAAAAATGGATACTGCAAAGTCAGGTGTGGTGGCATACACCACTAATCCCAGCACTTAGAAGGCAGAGGTAAGTGGATCACTGTGAGTTTGAGGCCACTCTGAGACTACAGAGTGAATCAGCCTGGGCTAAAGCAAGACCCTAACTCACAAAACCAAAAAAAAAAAAAAAAAAAAAAAAAGAAAGAAAAAAGAATACTACTTACCTCTGTATTGACTGTTTCTAGGAATGTTGGATATTGGACCACAGTGGTGGAAAGCATTGAGCAGGAGGTTGGGGACAATACATTCTTAGCAGCAGGAAGAAAGTGCTTATGACTGACAGGTTGGTTGTGACCCACAGTAGAAAGTACTGGCAACAGTGGCATACCTGAGCAAGGCACGTAGGTCAATGCATAACCTCCTCAGAACTGCTGTGTGCAGCTGCAAGAGGAGGGCAGCTAGTCGGAGTGGACACTTACATCCAGTGACCGTCTACTTATACATCTAAGTTGGAGAATATTGATTAAATCCCTTCTGACCTTATAAGTCCTTAGCCCTATGAAACTGGCTGTGAGAATCCAATACAGCTGATAGAGTAAGCCATCAATGAATCTTCATCTTGATCAGAGGCAAGAGAGAAGACATAATTAAATGAAACCATTGTTCAGTGACTAAGAGCTAGAACTCAGGAGTATAACAAACCATATCAATGCTCTCTCTAGCACTGCCTATAATATTAAATTAAAAAAATGAATTTTATACACATGTACATAATTGGGGCTATTAGCAGATTGTGAGAACTAAAGCAATTTTTAAAAGTTTCTGTGTACAAAGGACCTAGCATGGTTCCCAACTCCTTGAGAATTCTTGACAACCAGTAATGAATTCTCTAGGATGACTGTTATATAAACAATAAGCATGACTGGCATAACCATGATCCTGCTTGGTTTTGTGAACTGTCTGCTTGTCCCTAGATTTGATGAGTCCCCCTCACCTCCACCACACAGAAAATGCATATTTCATTTTGCTGTAGAAGTGTATCCATAACTCTAGGAATGCTTTAATGACCTAAAATTAATGGATCAAACCTGACTAAAGATTAATTCCATTCCAAATACTAGTTAATAAAATTAGATATTTAAGTGGTTGTAATATACATAAGATGGTCAGTCTAACCTTTCATTTATTTGCTGAGTATTCACTTGAGAGATAGGATGTGGCAGGTGTTGATGTAGAACTGAGGATTTACTGACAAACACAGTTTCATGAAGCTTACCATCCATGCAGAGAAAACAATAAACACAAAGGAAAGACTATGCTAGCCTGACAGTCCCACTGAACAGAAAAATGAATCATAACAATAATTTTCTTTGTTTCCTGTTAATGAAATATAAAAGAACCTCTGTTCATTTGAGATGAGAATTTTTGTTTAAGATTTTGCTTTCATTTCTCATTGACTTATTAGGACAGAGAGAAGGAGAAAGACTGAGCATGGGCATGCTAGGGCTCTAGCCACTGCAGATGAACTCCAGATGCATGTGCCAGCATGTTTATCTGGCTTACTTGGGACCTGGAGAATCAAATCTGGGTCCGCTGGCTTCACAGGCACGTACCTTAACCACTAAGCCATCTCTCCAGCCCAAGAGATGAGAATTTTTAATTTGGACTAAAATCTAAAAAAAAAAAAAAAAACCCATAAACTTCGCTGGGCGTGGCGGCGTACTCCTTTAATCCCAGCACTTGGGAGACAGGTAGGAGGATTGCTGTGAGTTCGAGGCCACCCTGAGACTCCATAGTGAATTCCAGGTCAGCCTGGGCTAGAGTGAGACCCTCCATACTCAGCTGGTGGATGGTGACATTTGTGTCTTTTCATGTCCATTCTATCTATGAGTATTCGTATCTCTTAATATTGGTGTATATAAATTTCTTCTCATAAGAACACCAGTCAGGGACTGGGGAGATGGCTCAGAGGTTAAAGTGCTTCCATATAGAGCCTGATGTCCCAGGGTTCAATTCTCTAATAACCAAGTAAAGTCAGTTGCACAATGTGGTGCATGTGTCTGGAGTTGATTAAGAGTGGCAAGAGACCAGCCTGCCATATCCATTCTCTCCTTTCTCTCTCTCTCTCTCTCTTTCTCTGTCTGTCTCTATTTCTCTCCCCCTCTCTCTTTTCTCTCAGAAAGAAATGAATTGATAAAAAATAAAGCTGTGAATTCTAGTCAGATTGGATTAGGGGTATCCTAAGGCACCATTTGAACTTATTCACCTCTTAAAGACATATTTCCAGATACAGCCAGCTTTATAGATACTGGGTCTCACAACACTGACATATGAATTTTGGTTGAGGGTAATATTAGTCCACTCTCACCACAAGCCGTCCTCTCTTCAGCATTAAAGCAGAAAGGCCCAGGCATGATAGTTTCTTCAGTAATTTGAAGATGTTTCAAGTTGCTTCTAGTGTAAGGACCACTCTTCCCATAAAGAATTCTATTGCACCTGCTTCATTTATCTGCTTTTATTGTTTATCTGCCACTACTATAAATTAAACCACTTGGCCTGGCATCCCCCATATATTGCTACAAAAAAAGATTTCTCTTTGCTGAACTATAGAACTGAAATTTTCCTACTGATGAGTGTGTCACATTGGACACTTAATAATTGGATGGTAACATTCACCTACAAATCGCCTCCACCTGTAAGCAATCATCCTGCTTTCATATAGATGCTATTTTTCCAAGAGAAAGAGGGAAAGAACATAGACTGAGAACTGTAAATTAAAGTTCATTCAAGCACAGTTGTTGATGATGAAAAATACACTTCTGCTTGCTTAAAATTAGGCACCAGAGGCTTGTTAAGACTACTCATCGTGGGAGAGTCAGGCTGTAAGGGAGGTCGGACCTATCTCACTTAACACTATGGGAAATTAATAATTAAACTATAGAGTTTCTCAACATCATTGAAAATGAGACCTAAGTGGACTCATCAAAACAAAAAATAACTAAATCTTTGCAGCTGATTCTTATGACCTTACAAAAATGGATAAAAAAATGGATAGTTTTTGCAGCATAATTCACTGTTCTCTCTTAGGCATGGAAGCCATGATATGATTAGTAGTTTACTTTCCCTACCATTTAAAACCTTCCAAGTAGAAAATGCCCATTTTTATTTATTTTTTAGTTATTTTTATTTTTTTTATTTTTGTTTTTTATTTTATTTATTTGAGAGAGACAGAGTGAGAGATAAAGAGGGAGATAGAGAGAGAGAATGAGCACGCCAGGGCTTGCAGCCACTGCAAACAAACTCCAGTCGCGTGCGCCCCCTTGTGCATCTGGCTAACGTGGGTCCTGAGGAAGCGAGCCTCGAACCGGGGTCCTTAGGCTTCACAGGCAAGGGCTTAACTACTAAGCCATCTCTCCAGCCCGCCTATTTTTATTTAATGCAACATTGAAAATGTCTTGTAGAACCTATATTCATATGCAGATTTAATAGAGTGATATTTCAAAATACACAATTACTTGTATTATAAGTAAAAGAAGTAATATTTTCTTTCAGTAAGAATAAAATTATCTAAATTATACTTCAGAGAAAAAAAAGAAAATATAATTAATCCATTAAAAACAAACACACAAATTTCTATAAGATGCACAAACTGATTTACTTCTCGTAAGTCCTTAGATTCCAACATAGTTTGTATTCCTGAAATCTTTTAGTTAATTACATTTTTATTTATTTATTTATTTATTTATTTATTTTTCTAGTTTTCTGGTTTAGGGTCTTACTGTAGCCCAGGATGACCTAGAATTCACTATGCAGTCTCAGGCTGGCTTTAAACTCACAGCAATCCTTCTACCTACACCTCCTGGATTCTGGGATTAAAGGTGTATACCACCATACCTGGCTTAATCACATACTTTTACAAGTCTCAGGATACTTTTCCACCTGCCTACTCCTCCACTTTGTATCCCCCCTCTTTCTCACACCCACACATTTATTCAATGATCTGATTTTTTGTGCCTCCCCCAAATATTTATGTTGAAATCCTAACCAAGATGGTCTTAAGAAATGGGGCCTTTGAGTTGTGATTGGTTCTGGTCCTCAGATCATGGATCCAAACCCCACATGAGCAAGTTGAGTGCCCTTATAAAAGAGAATAGAGACACTGCCCTCAATATTTCAGACTTAAGAGAATGCAATGGAGATGTAGCTGTTTATGAACCACAAGTACACCCTCAGCAAACACTGTATCTCCCAGAACCCTGAACATGAATGGGCTCTGCACTCTCTAGAAATGAAGGAAATAAATTTTTGTTTGCCTCTGTGCTCTTCAATCTATGGTATTTATAATAGCAGCCTGAGTAGACTAAAACATTGAAATTTCAATATATTATAGGCTATTTACATATTATAAAGTCCCTATTGTATGTGCAACACACAATACACAACATACAAGGATTATATAGTCACTGTAAATTATTCAAGAATTTAGTAAAATATAGTATCTGATAGTACTATTACTTATTATCTAAGTTAACAAATATTAATTTGAAATGAAGCCAAATAATTTCTTACTAGAAACCTTTGAAATGAGGTTTATGTCTCAAAGATAAGTATATCTGCAAATATGCCATACTCATAAGAGTTCAGTAGTCTGGGCTTTCTTGTTAGTGACTTAACTTGGGTACCAGTAGATGAATAAATTTATCTGTTGGGAATTTACAAAACAGTAGCAATATGTCCTATTTGACACTTATGCTATTGTCTTCTTTCTTTTTCTGACAAAATTCAAGACAAATCAACTGCAGAAGAGGAAGGATTTATCTTGAGTCAGGGTTGTTCTCCACACTCCAAGGTTCTGCTGCCTCTAGGACCACACTGAGGCCAATCATTTGATGGGATGAGCATATGCCAGAGTTTACTCACCTCATAGTGGACAGGAACCAGAGAATGAAACAAGGACAGGAACAAGCAACAACAATGGCCCATCCTCAGACTCCTGTAAACTCCTACTTCCCAAGGTTTCTAGAACCCTCCAAAATAGCACCATCAACTGGAAACTAAACATGAGATTATCAGAGGCATTTAATATTCAAACCATAGCAATATCTTGCTGGCATATTGTCCTGGATTTCTATGTGGATACACAGTATATGAATATTCCATAAGATGAAGGTTGAAGACATATAAGCTTGAGAATCACTTTACATAGCTCATGATTCTACCAAGACAGTGTCTTCTCCTAAAAGGTATCTGGCATGCAGTCTTCACTCCGCATAGACGTCTTCCAGCACCTCCTGTGACTTCATTTATTCTTCATTCTTTTTTTATAATCACTCCTTTGACTTTCCTCCATTCTCAAATTGCATCTAAAACTTACCCTTTAATCTAAACATCTTATGAGAGCCATATTTCTACCTTATAGATAATATTTACATGCTTGTTAGTGTTGTGTCCTTAAGACTAGGCCACACCTACTCAGCAAGTACAATAGGCATTAAAATTCCATCTTAATTTACTTAATTTTCTAAACCCAGGATACTGATAATTTTAGTAGCACATATCTCCTACCCATGTAACTGAAGGCCCTGAAGCTTGATTTATATAATTCCTGAGGAAGGGATCCCTACCCTTTGAAGAAAGAAGGCTCCCCATGCTCTGCTTATGCATACTCCTCTTCTGGTCCTCAGAACATTTATTTGGGCCCCCTTGTCACTATTTACCACAGTTCTGCTTTCTTACCTTTTGGGATTAAAAATCAGGGAAGATATTGCTGTTACTGCTTCACTGTCTCATACTACTGGAAACTTCCCCATCTGTATAATGTGTTATGTGCTGTCTTTAGTCCTTTGTTATCACTTTTCAGACAATCACCTTATACAAAAAAAAAAAAAGAAAGAAAATAAAAGAAAAGAAATCAGAGGTGGTTTCCAAAGCTACATTCTGGTTTGGACCAGTGATGAGACTTGCTATAATCCTAGGCTGAAGGTACATGTTCCATACAAGCTGTTTGCTAAGAGCATTGTATGAGTCAGGTTGTAGTCATTGACAAACACATGCTCTACTTTTGCCCTTTCCTTTTGTCAGGGAACTATGTTATAAGCAGCACCATTAACCCTATGGATTCCCACTATGATTGTGTTTGAGAGCGGCATCCTGAGGACAAACCCATCCTTACTACTAGGAAAAACACATCAAAGTTTATATCCCCACATGAGATAGGTCAGATGCCCCTTGCATATATTTTGGACAGAACTCTGTTCTATGGGACATTTAGAATCTCTTTATTGTATTCCCAAGGTATTTATAGACAGCAACATGTGATGATAGAGGTTGTTGTTTTCCCATCCGTAGTGATGGAGAAATGGTAACAGAAAGGATTAAAGGGAATGATGACCCAGTATTATGCAGAGAGATTGAGTCCGTGCTGAATAAAAATCAAGCTCTTCTCTGAGTCCAGGCTGACTCACAGCACCATAGTCTCCCTGATATCCCCACAGTGTTTGTGAAGCAAGAGACTAGCACAGTTTCTCAGCCTGCGCAGATGAGCGAATTGGCTCAACCCTTCTTCTCCTAGCTTCTTTGGACAAGGATTGCTGATGGAAATGAGGGTGCCAGTTTGCACCACACAGCAGTGACTACATTTCAGCACTAGCAGGAATGAAGCTTTTGCTGAGATTACAAAATAGAACTTGCCAGGAGCCTCTTAGGAGGGTCATGGTCTCCTAAGTACAGGTGATCACTGTATTACATTAATAAATGGGATTTTATTTTAATAAGCAGAGCTGTGCCATTTCTCATGGATATTTGTGATATGCCTGGAGTGATGTTAAATTTTCTTTCAATAGAATCTGCCTGTCCTGATTACAAATCTGATTCACTTAGGGGTGAATTTCAGTGTGCTAACAACAGCTGAGTTGATGCATATGATGCTGATAAAGAAAAGGTGTATGTCCTATTCCTGTGTTAGCTGGAGGGACTGAGATGCAACTATATGCTTATACATCCGTTTCTGTATGGAACCATGACAACTCATAGGTGGGGTCTATCTTCTCTTCCTCCTTATGGCTTTTATTTTTCTCAAAGTTCATAAATATTATGCTTGATGAACTAGATTATACTTATAATTCTTAACCTGCTACTTAGCTTCTGTAGATCCTGCCTTGTACATTGTAAAGGATGGAAATAAAAACTGGTTGGTTAGTAAGCTTTCATCATTTCATTGCCCAATTCTACACTTTTGATTCTTTTCAGTAAAGGAGGCTCCAGTTTTAGTTTTCATCCAATGAAGGGATCAATGTATTCTTTTAATTATTCTTTTATTTGAGAGAGAGAGAATATTGGGGTTACCAGGGCCTCATGCCACTGTAAATAAACTCCACATTCACACATGACTTTGTGCATCTGGATTTATGTGAGTGCTAGGGAATTGAACCTAGGTCATCAGGCTTTGGAAGCAAGAGCCTTTAACCACTGAGACATCTCTCTAGCTGTGAATATGTTTTTCTAAGTCATGTAACAGAGAAGTAAAAATCACCATTTACCCATTGTATGTAGCAGGTCATTAATTTTGCTGGCTTGTTATCTGTTAGGAGGGGAGGGAAAATGAGCGTGAGGAAGAAGCACTGGATATGAATTAACACAGGGCCCAGAATCCTGCTGGTCTAGTCACCAGCAGTACTTCTGTGGGGGGGTGGGGGGAGGGAATGGTATCAAGTTTCATCCTCGGAGCTTTCTTTTTCTTTTCCCTGAGGTATGGTTTCACTCTAGCACAGGCTATTATATTCACTATGTAATCTCACGGTGGCCTCGAACTCATGGCGGGCAGTCCTCCTACCTCTGCCTCCTAAGTGCTGGTATTAAAGGTGCTCGCCACCACACCTGGCCATCCTCAGAGTTTTCATTCAAAGTATGATTAATCTCTGAAAGCCTCCAGATCCTGAAACTACATGTTTTTATAAAGTAGATGATAAAACAATCACAATTGTACAAATGCTTCTAGCTCTCCACAAGAGACTGCAGAATTGCTCTGTGGAACTGGTCAGGGTACTGATATTTGAGATCATCTACAAGTGGAGGGAAACTTGCACTGCAAGAGCCCAATTTAGCATACTATAGACGGGTTTTTTATTTCTTTAGTTTTTCAGAAGACAGTTAAGGAATATTTGAACACATAAAATCTTCAAGAATGGGGAGGGAGAAGATAACTTGCAAATTAAAAAGAATTAAAGAGAAACAGAAACTATATTGGATATAGAAAAATTTGAAAACTAATAATAAAATTTAATATTCTGTCAGAAATAAGAATATGTTAAGCAGAAATAAACCATGAATAAGCAGTTATAAAATATGAATGGAAACTTGCAAAGGATAAGAAAAAATGTGCATTGGGAAAAATTGCTCATAAGAAATTAATCATTGGAATTCCTGGTGGATGGATATATTGATTTTTCATTTCTTTTTGATTTTTATTATTGACAACTTCCATAATTATAGACCATAAACCATGATAATTTCCTGCTCATCCCACTTTCCCCTTCATAACTCCACTTTCCTTATAGCACCTTCCAACTCTCAATCAGTCTCTCTTTTATTTTGATGTCATCATCTTTTCCTCCTATTATACTGGTCTTGTGTAGCTAGTGCCAGGCACTATGAAGTCATGGATATCCAGGTCATCTTGTGTCTGAAAGAGTGCATTGTAAGGATTTTTCTTGCACAATAAATTCCTAAGCCCTAGAAATTTTCTTCATAAAGTCTGGGGTTCCAATTGAGAATGTGCATTCCCAAGAATCCTGAAGATGCTAACGTTGTTGGTCTGAGAAGTGGACTTTGGGAATCACTATTGCAGGAGATAGTTTCAATGTAAAATATCCCCTGCAGCCTCAAGTATTTGTGGTTAAGCATCATAATTAGACTCCAGCTGGTAGATCCTTTGCAATGTGGAACCTTGCTTGAGGAGGTGTGTCACTGTCAGCAGGCCTTTAGGATTATGAGTTCAGACCATTGAGTGTTCCCAGCTAGCTCACTCTTGCTGCTGAAGTGTGAAGGTGCAAGCCAATTGCCTGCACTGCCACGCTGTCCATGATATGATGAAGTTTCCCCTTGAGAAATTAAGTCAAAATAAATTATTTCCTTCCATGCAATGCTCTTGATCAGGCATTTTGTCACAGAAATATGAAGGAAACAACATCACTTTCCATCTCCACGTCAATTTCCTAATGCCAAGAAGTAAGACCAGTCAATGGAAGCTTATATTGGCCCAGTGATTCTTTATGGGATCCTTGATAATTGATTTTAAAGTTTTCATAAAGACCGTCTTGTGGTCGGACCTTTTTGAAACCTTTCCAACTTGCAACAGACTGAAAATAAAGCCATTGGCATCTACATTGATATGTGGTTTTACATGGCAGTGACCTCTTGTTTCTAACAAAAACTGAGGGCTGATGGAATGGTCTATTTGTGTCATGATTCATTTATTCTAATAGGGATATTTCTGGGCAGGGCTTGCTACTACAAGAGCTAGTGCCATGCTTGGAAAAGTGATTTGTTGATGATCCACTAATTGTAAAATAGTTACCTCAAAGAACTTAAACATAATTACATTAAGTTTAATTATACACTATTAATTATATAAAATATTTAAATTGTTGTGTTGGATTGTGCTGCACTGGTTGCTGTACATTCTGCTGCTGAGTGTAGCAGATGTGCTTGAAGAATTTGGCTATCATCCAGAAGTTAGTGAGTTGTAACTATTTAATCAGAGTTTGAGTTATACCATCTAGTCAAAAACAACGGTTATGTGTTTTTAGTGATGCAACAGTATTAAGAATACCTTATGTCTAGGTGGTATTCATTTTAAGTATTGTTTATTTTAATCCACAAATATAAAGGAAACAAAGCCTAGTTTCTTATATGAGTCAACAGTAGTGGTCAATGTGTCTTGTTTATATTGGAGAAAACAACTTCTTTCCCTGACTATGAGACTGACACTTTATGTTGAATGTGTAAATTTTCAGAGATCTGGAGCTCAATAAAATCTTGTTTCTCAGAAGTTCATTTAATTGAATTATGTAACCATCAGTTGTAAAATGTTTATATTAAATCCCCTAATGTTTGAAAATATGTTGAATATTCTGTGTGAAGACAATAACAAATACCCATCCACTCTCTCTTTCTCTACCTCTCTGTGTCTCTAATAAATAAATAAAAATTAGAACAGGCTGGAGAGATGGCTTAGTGGTTAAGTCACTTGAATAAAAAGCTTAAGGACCCAGGTTTGATTCTCCAGGACCCACATAAGCCAGATGTGCCAGGTGGCTCATGCATCTGGAGCTTGTTTGCAGTGGCTGGAGGCCCTGTCATGACTAATTGTCTATCTGTTGTTCTCTAATAAATAATAATAATAAGAAGAAATAGATGCTCATCCAGACTAATCTTGTAGATGGTGTTTTTGAGGGATGTGAATGTCACACTTGCAGTTATAGGATATAACACTAAGAAACACAATGGCTAGACTTCAGCTTTGACAAACAACAAGAGCAGTGCAATTTTCTCTCTGAAGGAGTTTTCATTTATATTTACAGTCTTTTGAAATACAACCACCTAGTGAAATAATTGCTAAATAGAAATGATACAGAATGAAAAAAAATATTTAGGATTTGGGATTCTGCTAATCAAAGTAGTCTTACAATTTAAAATTATATCTAATGTTAGTGCTTTTACTCCTTTCATTTAATGTATGTTAACACAATTTCACAAAATTTAGAAAGCACAAGAGTTAACTTGTCTCAGGAAAGCATCTTTAATACATGCCAATCATAAATGATGCCATGGTATTTCAGTTATATTTGAGGGGCATTTACTCTCAGAAGTTCTTTTAGGGTCTCCTGTGTATATAATTCTAAAAATTAGAACACATTTATTTTAAAATGTCAATTCTTAGTTATTTTTATGAAAATGTTTAAATTCTGTCACCAAAAATCATGTATGATGTGCTAAAGGTATGTGTTTGCATAACAGGTCATTCTAATAAGAAGCAAACTGAATGTGGTATCAATAATGTCAATTATTTCTAAGGGTATAGCCTGTGTGTAAAAATTTGAAGACAAAAGGGAGGGATTTCAATAATCAGTGTGTGGGGTGAAGTTGATTTCTAGTAAAAGTAGAGATAGTTTCCATTGAAGAGAACCTTTCAGAGGGCTTATGTTCAAAAGGTTTGATGTCTCTACATTTGTCAGGCTAGCCTAAAGCTTCCCATGGCTAAGCAGCTATGGTGGAAATAGGATACCATTTGCTGTGAAATCCAGTTTATGGTGGAGTTCCTGCCAAATATACCTGTAACAATGTCATTCACATATAAATATTCCTAGAGATTCATGAAACAGTTATTATTGACAGATATTGTCTTACCTTTTAAATTGAAGTTTGTCTTTCAACTACAACACCAATTCTATATTATTTCTTAAAACTCTGTTGTAAATGTGTTCTTCCATGATTCTTTTCCTGGTTTAGGTCTGGCAGGAGGCTTTAAGGTAAGGCTTCCTTGTCATTAAGTAATAAGGGTGTCAGAGCCCATCTTGGAATCCCTCTTCTTTCCTATGACATCTTTAGGAACTAAAAGCCATTTCTCCCTGACTGCTTTAGAAGCACCATCTACTAATTTATGCACTACTTCTCCTTGGATAATGGGGATCCAGTCACACTTCATAACAGCCCCTGGCTTTGGGAAGGACCAGGCTTACCAACTGCTATCCCTGAAGGAAGAAGAGCCAGAGTGTGAGCAGATTGTGCCTTTTCAAAACACAAGAAATGAGGGATGGTAAAGAGGTGGGGAGACAAAGGAGGAACATTTGATAGGTCATCTGTCAGTGGGCTCTGGTGGAGCCTACTAGAACAATAGGAAACCACTTCAAATTGAAGAGTGCCATGAGGATGTGCCAGTTTGATCAGAAAAGAAAGAGGACATGTCAGATATTGAATACGTTTGTTAAGAGGTATGTATTTAACCCACCATTTTCCCACTATTTTTCTTTTCTGAACAGGTAGATAAAATGAATTAATCTATCAAAACAGGAGGGAACAATAAAGTTACCAACTTGCTGGAATGTCAAGCAGGATATTTGCATTAATTAAATATTTATTATTGGAATAGAGGTTGTGAGGATGGAAAATAGCAAAGTTCTTGGTAGTTTCTCATAATCTCATATATTTGAAAAGTTCCAGAGCATAGCTCCTCCCATACATACTTGTTTTTATTTTCATTTATTTCAAAAGTGAAGAAAAATTAGATGCTTGATTTTAAATTGAGGAGAATAAACAAATGGTATATTCAGTATTAATTTCTCTCTCAAATACCAGAAATAAAGAACAAAAGGGTATTTTCACATCCCCTACAGTTACATTTTTGTGATAACTGAAAAAAAAAAAAAAAAAAAAGGAGAAAGAGGCTAAAGAAAAATTTAATTAAGTACTGTTAGTTCACAAAATGATTTCTCATCTTGAAAGTATTTCATGTACTAGTCTGTGATATGATTTGGAGATGAAAGTATAAATAGCACAATGTAATGAGAATATAATATTAGAAGAAATTCCGTGAAGGTTTAGAACAATGAGCTACCCAGTCCCCAGTCTCAGCTGACAGTGGAGCAGAGTCCAGCTTCTTCTTTGTAAATGTCTCAGATAATGGAAGGTTCAGTTAAACAAATATTTCCAATGTCTGATCAATTAGCTGGAGGCTCACAATGGATAGGGGTATCCTTGAAAGTCTGGGGAGTAACTCATCTTTCTGGGGTGATTGATTGATTTGGTACAAATACTGTAATAGGGCCAGCATTTACCCTTGCTCAGTTCTTTTCAGCTAGGCATAGACGCCAGCAGTCAGAGTCCATGCCTGACATATTACCCTCCAAATCCGGGACCTGTAAAGTTCATTCATTCACTTAGCTGGAAATATTTATTGAGCCCTAACTATAAGTCATGCTTCTGTTTTGGGTGTTTTACTTTGGTTTTGATTTTTTAAATAATTTTATTTATTAATTTGCAAGGGGAGAAAGAGTATGAGAATGGGAGCCAGAGCCTAATGCTATCACAAACAAGTTTCAGACACATAAACAACTTTGTGCATCTATCTTTATATGGGTACTAGAGAATCAAACCCAGGCCTTTATGCTTTGAGAACTAGTGCCTTTAACCACTGTGCAACCTCTCTGTCCCATTAGTATTGATTTTGAAGAGAGGGTTCATGTAGACTCCAAATTGCTTTTGCAAATAAAATCTTGCTACCTCTTCCCAGGAATGAAGTTTCTTGATGCTAGGATAAAATCTCTACTTCCGTGGGCTAACTACTGTGTTGGAGCATCATAATTTATCAGAAGCAAATAAATCCAGAAGACAACAGAGGTAGCAAATAAATGCTTCGAAGAAATAGAACCTACTTTGAGGAAATAGAGACTAGCAGGCATGCTCTTTAAGTCTGGAAGAGAGAGATGGTCACTTTGTAGAAATAATAGTTGTGGAGACAACTAATATTTCCTTGAAATAAAGCACCAAATCTCTTCAGGCTTAGTGTTTGGTATAGGTATATTGTTGAAACAACACAGAGACGCTGTCCTGCAGCAAAATGACCATAGTGAAGAGGGTAGTAGAACTTTCATCCTGACAACCCAATTGAGACTTTGTTCTGTTTTCTGGAAATGCACAAGCCAACATCAAACTCTGTCCTTCACATACACAAGCACACACATGCACTATACGTATGTGTACCCTCATGAATATAAACATGAATACACCCATGCATACCACACACATACATTTATGTATGCAAAATATCAAATCATATCTCTTGCTATGACTCTTTCTTAAGTAGATCTCTAGTATACAAATATTAAGCCAAACTTCTGTACATAAAATTCTAAAAGCTAAAAGCCTATTCCACCCCTAAATAATATATTAAGAGCAACTCCTACGTAAGAAGTTAAAATATTACTGAGAAACATTCTTGGCTTTCTTCCAACTCCCCCAGCAGGGTCTTTGCAATCGTACTTTCTTCTCCTTTGTGTCTTCCATGGAAACAGAGATTGCAGCTCCTAACAGCTAATATTTATCGTTGGCTTTAGTGACCCCTGCTGGGGAGGATTAAGATAAACATCCACTTATTCAAAGTTTGAGTTGTAGCAAGATAGGTGCTTGGACCTCAAGTATTTATCCTTCATAATCCAGGACAACTGATTTTGCAAGTGATTCCCCATTCTCCTATCTGGAAATAATCATTGTCACTCCATAAGAGTAATTGACCACTGTCATATGACCTAGAGTGTGGCTATTCAGAGCTGCTTGTATGGTTGGAAGGAGCACACTCCTCCTTGCTTTCCCAAGCTATATCACATTACTCATTTGTTTCTATGGTACTTGCTAAGTGACATGTATTGATCTCTTTCCAATATATATTTTGTAAAAAAAAACAATCAAAAGCCATAGATGATGTCATTTTCCATCAGAATCTTTTCTCCTCTATCACAATAGCATTATTCAGTGTCATATGCCAACATTTAGCCACCACACTTTCAGAGCTAAACTGTTCAAAAGACAGTAAATATCACACAGAGCAGAAGCCTTACAGTATTTTTTCATGAATACATAAAGAGCCAGATGCACATTTGTCGATGTATAGGCTTTTATTCATGTATACCATTGTGAGAATTTATATTCTCCCCAACTTCATCGCAGACCTCTTTGTTAAATCAGTTTACATGAACTGATACGATGGGAGCTGATTGTCCAATATTAACCTTCACATGGAGAAGAAGAAAACACCATGGTGCCAAGGATGCTTATGCTTCAGGGTGACAGAGGATTAGTACAGAATGTGGGTATCACAGTTTCTCTGATGTGTCAGAATGAACCTAAGCAAGTTTAGCTATAATATTTAAAATAGATATTATTTTACAATATTTTATTATTTACTTATTAGAAATAAACACACACACACACACACAGAGAGAGAGAGAGAGAGAGAGAGAATGGGCATGCCAGTGACTCCAGCCACTACAAACGAACTTAATACACATGTGCCACCTTGGGCATCTGAGTGTCTGGGTCCTGGGAAATCAAAACAAGATCCTTTGACTGTGCAGGCAAATGCATCACCTGCTAGCCCATCTCTCTAGCCTTAAAATAAATATTCTTTTTAAGTTTTTCTAATAAAAGGGGTGTGACTATGGACTTATCAATAGATATCGATAGATAAACAATTACCTAAACCTCAAATAATTAGACCTCAATTAAACTAGTTTTTCTCTATGTGCTACAATTTTTATGGAGAGCATATTGAACAATATGATAAAAGTCTAAAAATCACTTTATATCCTTGATCCCTTCTTTATTCTTTCCCTCCCTTATTTATCAATTCTATTTTCCCTAGATTTGAAAGAAAACCTTAAATGGTATAACAATTCCACTTAATGTAGTGTATTCTGTGCTTAGATAGACATTAAAGTCTTATGGTTAGGGTAAAATATTTGCAAGAGCACCCTTCTTACCTTGAGTACATATATATTTTAAGGAGTTCTTGTTGTGAGTTAGAAATAGTGGCACTTGTTATGTGATGAACACCACTCCCATTTTAAGCTAAATTCTATACTTTATTTCATATTTCCCCTTTTAAAATAATCAATGTCTCCTTTCTGTTTAAAATTAAATTGAAAATGTTGTAACACACTTGTTTCTCATGCCACTTTAGTATTAGTGATAAGTTATCATTCTTTACTTGTTTTTCATGTCCTTGTATACTAGCCAGAGATCTTATAGAATATATTGCAATTTGGATCTTTTGGGTGTTTATCTCATGTGTAGACTGAACTTACATTTGTACAAACTAGAAATGAAGTGCCCTTTTATTCTCATAACAGAATCATATTCTATCCACATGACATATTCTGCTGATGGTAGTCTCCATTGCTCAGTTGTGATTGTGGCTGCCAAGTTTATCCAATAAGAAGGTCCTGGTTTCTTTCTTTGTTCCATACTCTAGTCCTTTGAAAAGTCACTACTTTGGGTGACTCTCAAGAGATAGAAGAATGGGGATCTTTTTTAAACTGTGGAATTTGAGATGCCATGGATAGAAAGGAGAAGGTGTTTATAAGCTGTATCCAGGTTTGGATTCTACTACTATTCTCCTTAACTGAAGATTCCAGGTCTAGAAGAGCTGGTATTTTCCCCTTGGATGAAGATGGAATAAGACTGAGCAAATTCCTCCACTTAAGGATTGTGAATATTGAATACTTGTAGGCACGGAGCTCCCCCCAGTTGCCTATAGGTAGCTGGTTCTGGACTCTGTGGCTCAGGACAGTTTCTGGACACAGTAGCAATGGCTGGACAGCTGGGCAGGTCTCACCTGCGATCTGTCATTTTCAGGGAATCAGGGTTTACTTTGTCACATGGCCACTACCTCTTTGCCCAATGTAAAAACCTTGATTTTTTCATCTACTGACTGAGAACCGGCCAAGGAAATCGCAAGTTGAAGTAAGAGTCGATTCAATCAGGGTTCTGTAGCACAACACAACCTTATACCAATAAGTTATAAAGTGTCAGTGTACAGTTGGGGAGGTTGAGGATTTTCCAAATCTGGCATTTAAAGCTGAAGACACACGAATGTTACTGGTACAGATAAATGCCTATTCTGAAGCCTGAGAACTAGGAGCATGGAGGGCAGAAATCAGCCATGTTTCATCCAAGGCAGTCAGGCAGACAGAACATTGAATCTTTCTCTTCCTTTATCTCCTCTTCCTCACCCAAAATTTGATGATTCTCACCTTCAGTGTGGAAGGTGGTCTTCTTAACTCAAATACAATTCAGATGTTATGCTCTTCTAGAGACTGTGTCACCAACACACCCAAAAATAGTATTTAACAAGATATCCAGGTATCTACTGGCCAAGTCAAGTTGAGATGCAAAATTCTACCACAAGAATCATACAAGGCACTGAATACCAGCATGTATGATTCCTTATGAAGACTTTTTGTAAATATATATACATTTCACAATAAGGACTTAGGTTGTGAGTAGAACCGAAATAAATACCATTGCTATACAATCTCTGCTGTAGCACATGGAAGCCAAGAAAGATAATGTTCTCATACACTTTAGAAAGATTTTCTTCAGCAAAGACTAATATAGAAAGAAACCTCTGTTTCACTTTTTGAAGAATAAGCCAATCCAGTAAATCATCTTGTTTATTAAGCATTTAACAGTTTAGTGTATAAAAGAAAATGCTGAGCCGGGCGTGGTGGCGCACGCCTTTAATCCCAGCACTGGGGAGGCAGAGGTAGGAGGATCGCCATGAGTTCAAGGCCACCCTGAGACTCCATAGTGAATTCCAGGTCAGCCTGGGCTAGAGTGAGACCCTACCTCAAAAAACAAACAAAAAAAAGAAAGAAAGAAAGAAAATGCTGGATTAACATCAGCTAGTCAGCCTACTGCCACATCTAGCTCTTTGACTATGTAGGAAAGCAACCTACTCTTTCTTGATTTCTGTTTAATTGACCATAAAATGAGGGTGGCCAGTAGTCTATGGTCCTTAAATATGCTTAATAATAGAATGGTCTGAGAGGTATTCTTTATTATTTATATACATTGCATCCTTCTCAACTCATTAACAAAACAAATTTGTCTTATAACTAGATGCAAGAATGAAAGAGTTAGTAGAGGCAGTTGTCAACAATGAGGAGACCTCATTGTAAAAAAATAAAAATAAAATAAATAAAGATTCCAATTCCAGTTATACCATGTACAAACTGCTTAGCTAGCTTGTTCCTTTTGCTTTATCTGAGAACTATGTGAGTATTTCTTTATGTTAGTATATGTTAGTAGTTCTTTATGTCAATATGTCAGTACTAATAGTAACAGATGGCTTACTGGGCTAAGGAGAAATTAGCTTAGCTGGATGAAGTACTCAGAAAAACATATATAAGTGCTTAGTAAATGGTGTCATTAATTATATTTAGAAAAATTATTATTGATACTTAAAAATTAGAGGAAGTGAATTTATTTCATAATATGTTAAATAATCTATTGATCAACACACATACATATATACATATGTGCATACATATATGATGTATAATCAGTGACTGTCTTGCATCTCAAAAACTTTTAGAAAAACAGTCTTGTCACTTAACAGATGAGTTTTGCTGTTTTGTCTATTTTACAAATGAGAAAAGTAAGGCCACCCGCTTGCCCTGAGCAGTCGCAATCCTCTGTGGGATCGCAGCACACTGCTGAGAGCTGGGTACGGAATGAGGTCTCCTGGCCCCTTGGCTTTTACACGGCGCTTTCTCTTACAGGCTGGCAGACCTTCATTCACACAGCTCAGGAGGTAGACACAGACCTATTGTTTTCATACATGATGTTTTTCTACAGGGTAATTCTGCCTTGATTTAAAGTCAGGTGGGGGTCATAAGCTTTGTCTTTTTAACTAGATTGTAAATACCTTTTAGTAGAAACAGCACTTTTGATATCTTTGTTCATCTCATGCACTTACTATGGAAATTTGAACATAATGCTGTCTCTAATCTGTTTTTAATGTAGCCCAAAGAGCTATGAGGAAAATAGAAGTGCAAGAGCAGATAAATTCAGCCAACATTTTGGAATAGAAATGACATAGTAAATTGAACTTCTAAGATACTCTTCTAATTATTTTAATGTAGGAGACAAAATTCTACCTTTACATTAATTCTTTAATAACAAATGTTGTTGATCCTTTCATCCAGTTAGTATCACTGGACCTGATATGTAAATTCTAAAAGCACAAAGCCCTATAATTGTCAGGAAGTAAGAGTACAAACATTAAAGAAGTTATCAAAATACCTGTTGACTCTAATCAAAGGCTCAGAACACTTTGAAGAGTCTTTATTTTCTATACAACACTAATAATTACTGTAACCAATGTGATATTACCTTGTTCAGACATCCTTGGTTCTGTGATGTTTTCATTACTATTCTCATTGTTGTTATTTTGATTCAGCATATAAATGTGGAGATGAAACCATTGACAACTTCCTGTAAGACATAAGGGCAGAATGGAATCCCTCCCTCTCTTTTTCTCTCCTCTCCTTTCTCTTGCCTTCTCTTTCTCTCTTTTATTTGTTTTCTGGCTTAAATGGAATATAAAGAAAATGTATCTCATACCTTTCTGGAGAAACTGCTGTGGTGTTGTTTTTGATTTTCCACATGAAAGGATTCTATTTGGACACAGGAGGGGCTAAAGAGATGGGCTTTTTGTTGAGCAAGTACATTAATACTTTTTTCTCCTGCAACTCAGCCTGATCAACTGCAATTATGTCAGTTGCCAAAATACCCCTGGATTCTGAAAACAAATAAATCAAATGCTTTTTAATGTCAGACTAAATACACAGTGAGCAGACAGAATGAAAGTACCTGCTGCAATGCCTGCTTTCGTAAACTGTCTAGATAGACAGCAGAGGGTGACAGTAAGGGAAACACCACATCAAGCCTAGAATGAGCTGTGCTGTTGATCACATTCCTCCACATTTGTCTTTTAGACTGACATGTAAGATCCTACCATCTTTCCTGAAGTTGCCCACCTGCCATAGGCTGCAACACTCCCTATGACAGGGTTGGAGAGATTTCTTAGTGGTTAAGGCACTTGCCTTAAAAGCCTAAGGACCCAGCTTCAATTCCCCAGGACCTACATAACCCAGATGCACAAGGTAGTGCTTGGAGTTCTTTTACAGTGCCTAGAGGCCCTGGCATGCTCGCTCTCACTCTTTCTCTCTTTTTCTCTCTCTCTCTCCCTCTCTCAGCCTCTCTCTCTCTTTCAAATAAATAAATAAATAAAATATTTTTTAAAAAATCCTTATGACAGCATGAAAACATTAACATTATGAAACACACAAAAGCCAGATAACAAATAGCCCTGATGTCAGCTCATTGGTTGTTGTCTGCCTGGGATGGTCCGTAGTAATTTCTCCAGTTTGGAAACCAGCCTCAAGTTCTGGGGGCTTCACTGAGGCTCCTGAGCACTGTGAATCTCATCCCTTCTATTGTTAAGGTGTCAATTGTTTCAAATTTTAGAATAAATAATGAACAATGAAAGAATTCTGGCTCTTTAGACTTATTTGTAGTTCAGCAATACTCAGGTTCTTTTTGTCATATGTATCAGAAAGTTGAAAAGGTAAATTCTCCTTGCCCTTGTTTTTTTTTTTTTTTTAATTCTAAAGCTCGGTGTGGAAGGTATGTCAGGAAAAAAAGTTATTATCATCTCTATGTGTTTACAAACAACACACATGAGCATATATACATATTGCCAGAAAAGTAGTTCTTTAAGAATTCCATGCCCTGAAAGATTTAATTTACCTGTCACTAGGAAACCAGTTCTGATCACTTCCTTCATTTTCTCCTTTTCTGTTTCCACCCTATGGCTCTCACACTTTATTCCTTTCCTCTTCTTTTATTCCCCTGATCCATTCTTCCCAATTTTTCATCAAAGATTCTATTGTTAAATTTCCCAGCTGGCATTAGAGCCACCACTTTCCCTCCTTTAGCTACATTGGTCACCTTACTTCTACACTTCAGATTGCGTCCCTACTTGGTTTATTAAATCCTTTATTCATTCTAAAATTTTTAAGTAAAAGAAAAAAAAATATTGGCATGGAAGCATAAGATTCTCTGAAAATTTTAGTAGAATTCCAGGAATCAAACTTTGAAATATTTTTCCCACAAGGCTTAACAGTTTATTTTATATGAACATTATATGGAAATAAAAGCAAAAAACTCATTACACAAAGTAACATTTTTGAGTGGTGATAGAAAGAAATTTGTTTTATAGTTATTATAATTATATGTTCTTAACCAAGTTTTTCATAGGACAAAAGGGCTTATCACACAGGAAATTTGCATTCTTAGCTAACAGTAGGAGGATGGTAAAATTACATGCAGATTCACTGAACATATTTTGATAATGTGCTCTATTTTGAGAAAGCTGAGAAATTATCTTTGTTTTTTGTTTACTACTTATAGCTGTTACCTCCACAGCACTTTCTCTAACCTATTGTAAAGAAAATGGGGATGTGTATGCATATGGTCTCTTTCTTCGCAATGCTTGGACATTTTGGTCACTAGGTAATAGGATCCTATGAAGAAAACAGGGTCCATATTGTGTATCTCTGAGCAGAAATCTGCATAAAGGAGCAGTGCTCTAAAATAGGTTGCTTTTTTTGCCAAATTAAATGACTATTGCATGACAAAGTACCACTTACCTTATGGACTTTCCTGGCAATATCAGTTTATTTCTGGCTAGAAAAGACTCATAAGTTTTGCTTGATTTCATTACAAAGTTGAGTGACCTGTTTCACTGAATCAACCTTTGTGTGTGTGTGTGTGTGTGTGTGTGTGTGTGTGTGTTCAGGATCCTGTCCCTTTGAATCATTCTAGGTGACTAAACTTCATCTTACCAGTTACTTTTACTGAGGTGTATTAATTTCTCATTTTTTACATTCTCATACCTTTTTAAGTAATATTTTTTTAATATTTTATTTTTATTTATTAAAGAGAGAGAGGGGGGAGAATGGGTATGCCAGGGCTTCTAGCCACTGCAAACAAACTCCAGACACATGTGCCACCATGTGCACCTGTATTACATGTGTAATGGAAAATTAAACCTGGTTCCATAGGTTTTGCAGGCAAGCGCCTTAACTGCTAAGCCATATCTTTAGCTCAAAAATATATTTTTAAATAAGCAACATAGACACTAGAGTATAAAGTCAAGTACTCAGAATTCCATGAGGAAAGTGAAACCAAACAGAAAAAAAAATAAAATAGAAAAAGTGCAGATTCCTGCAATCTTCATTAAAATAAATGAATTTTGTAAAATATTAGGCATTTAAGCATAGTCAGAGAGGTTTAACTTTATTTATGAAACATTCTCTGAGTGTCCACCATGGCCACTGGATTCTTGAGAATTAACTAGAGTTATACAGCAAAGGAGAAAACATCCTGGTTCCTTGTGTGGAGAAAGAGAGATAGATGATGATGATGATGATGATAGATAGATAGATAGATAGATAGATAGATAGATACATACATACATACATACATACATACATAGATGGATACATAGATAGATAATAGATATATAAATAGATAGATACTTATATTGTGCAAAATATTTAAGCAGAACATAGTTTGTATATCTCTGAGGTATAGTGAAGTATAGATGAAAAAACAGTAAGGGGACTTTCAGGAGCTGAAAAGAGTTTCCAAGGCAGAGAAGTAGCCCTTGCTTCCTTTTGGGGATGGCAGGCACTCATACATCAATACAAAGGACAGTCTTAGACAAAGCCTTTTTGGATTTCTTTATCTAAATGGAGCTCCTTTGTCATATATCCTCACAGTTCTTTGCTGTTTTCCTTCAGGGAACTTGTTTCGTCTTCTAATGATATAATAAGCATTATTTAATCTCTTCATAAGCATTAAGAACATTCTCCACCATTGACTCAGTTCCTTCAAGAAAAGTCACATAGAGGTGGTATTCCCATTGACTCCAATAAACACATAAGGCTCTGCACAGCACATACTTAGTAAATGCTAGAAGCATTTGAGTGAGGGGCCTGGCAAAGCATGTCAGAGAGAGAGCTATCTTCCATGCTTTCATGGAACGACCAAAAATACATGCTACTCATTTTTTATATTGCTAAACATGGAAAAACCTTAGTGTAATGCTATATGTGTACAATGTAGTATGAATTTTATTGATTTAGCTTTTACCTAGTATATAGCATGGAGTACATGAATTCTTTATGTTGACTAGGTTTTCCATAGGCACACCAACAGTGCCTGAAACTAGTTCTAAATATTGGTGTAATAAGCAATAACTGTTTATTTTATCTAAGCCTTTATGTTCATCCCTCAATCCGTTCCACCAAATTTAACTTTTAATACCACAGTATGAATTAGTTTTCTTATTAGTCCCTTATTAAAATAGGTTGCTGTATTCAAGACAAATCAAATGGTTTGTGCTAGGGTCTGAGTAGGTGAGTAGCAGAACCTCATGTCCACTTCAGGTTCAACCCCCATCACAATGCACACGATTTTCTTGCCACCACCGTCTTCCTCCTTGCTTGATCACTTTTCAGAGTTCAGATTTTCTAATTTCCATGCCATCTGGGAGATGAAGTGTCAGCTGACAATAAAAAAATATTTTAATCGTACTCATTTATTTGATTGATACTATTAAAGTTCTTTATTCTCAGTAGGGATACTATTAAGCAAAAGGTTTCAGATAAGTAGAAAAAAAATGTTTTGATTGATGGATTGGCTGGTTTGGAGAGAAATCCTGCTTTTATGACTCTTTGAAGCAAGAAGCTTTATGATTAGCTGCTTTTGTTGTATACATTAAATATTGAAGAGATGGCACTGACTCTAAATTGACTTGGGTACCACCTTAGATGGGCTCACTCGTAGTTCACTAGAAGTGAATGTTGTTGGACTGAATTAGAATTGAGTCTTATTTTCAGTCTGCATGTTCAGTAATGTGATTCTGGAAGACTTAGTCTGCCCTTCAAAGCAGAAAGGAGGGTTAAGTGTGTGGCTTCGACTATAAAAAATAATTTACCTCTGCCAGAATCTAAATAATGTGTTTCCCCTAAGAAAATGTTTCCCTCATTATAAAACATTTCCAAGATAATTCTATATCATGTAAATCTAGCAAACATTTTAAATATAGTTCATTCTATCTAGAAACTTTGAGAATCCAGTCACTTAATTTGCAGTAAAAGCATTTAATTTTGTGAGAGCCACACCAAACTTGCTATTGCTCGCTGCACGAGTAGAAAGGGCAATTTGCTAATGGGGCTGTATGTATAGTGCATGCACTCCTAGCTTTGCTGGGCTTGCTCATGCAAGCACTTCAAATATGAACCAGCCAACATGACATGTTGAATGGTTTTTAATTCAATAAAAGAGTGCATTACCTACTTGGGTATAAATAAATAGGCACATTACGGTGACAGTCACTCTCCACATCAGTCACTAGTGACATGAGCTGAGTAGAGCAGCAACAACAAAAATCCTTGCTCTGATGAAACATGCAATCTCGTGGGATAAGTAACCATTAATTAAGAAGGATTTGGAGGCAGATGTATCCCAGGCACAGGACCAATGAAATGGGAGACTGCCTGGAATATTCAGCGAACATGAAGAAGGGCAATGGCCTGGGGAAACAAGAAGAACAAAAAGCAATAAGATGAAGCTGGGAAGGAAATCAGAAACTGTGTCCTGCAGGTCATTGTTCATTTTTCCTTTTTAAACAAGCACCAAGCTTCTGCACTGAGGAACTATTCTGAGAATACAGAAGTGAACAAAGCTGATGTCCTAGGAAAACAGATGATTAACACTAAGTAGACAAGTGTAACAGGCGCCAGGTGGTTGTAAGTATGATGAAGGAAAGTGAACTGGATGGAGCATGAGGCACTGACTTGTACAAAATGGTGGTTGTTCTTATAAAGTGGTGTTAATATAGAAATCAAAACAAAGTAGCTCCATTAAAGGTTTAAGTCTTTTTTCCCCAAGGTCACTGCTAAATTGTTGAAGAGTTGCAAGCAGAAAGGTGATAAGGTAAGAGTGACAAGTTGAAAGTATCATCCCGGTGGTCTTAGTAACTTTTGTCCCTGGGCCAAAAGGGAATGATTCTACAAACCTGTAAAATGCTTCATCACATAACAGATATGGCATTCTTATTGCACAGTGGAAGTGGTGATCCCCTGACTCCTGTTTTCCACTCTAGACCCTTTGCAGCTATTTCTCCTACATCCCCAGGTTGACCAGAGAAATAACTCAGAGGAATCCAAAATACATATTATTTAGTAATTTAGATATCATGTGTGATTTAAAATTAATTGACATTCTGGGTGAACTGAATTAGGAAACATTTGTATTTCATTAGTATCTGAATTAGTACCTGAATGACAGACTAAAATCACACACAAAATGCAGCTAAGTGTTCTAATGCAGTCTGTTACTGCTCTATAACCCCCCATGAAAGCACTGAAGAAGAATTCATGACATAACAGGAGGGAAGCTCGTCTCCCTGGGTCAAGGTCCCTCTAGTATCTTCCCTTAGTAGAACCTGTGACATTACCAGGAGACTTCTCCATTTACATAGTTGTCTTTCCTTGCCTTCAATTTTACTTTCGTGGTTTCCATTATCTCCCAATCACTGGCCACCCAAAAATATAAAATGGAAATTTTCTGAAATAAAAATTTTGTAAATTTGTCCTTGAATGTCATTCTGAATGAGGTGATAAGATTTTGTTCCAAATGCACCTCCTTTGTGCCCAGGTGTACATCATTCCTTTGCCCAGTCCATCCCTGCTCGATATGCTACTCTAACCCCACTCCTCATTTACCGAAAGGTGCTTTGGTTATTAGCTTAATTGCTGTGTTAGCTCAATGCTTGGGCTGAGAAAACCTTATATGGTATTCTAGCACTAAGCCCTGATGCCCATGTACTTGCCTCACTGCAGCTCATCACATAAGCACTGTGTTCTCTCACAACATCACTAGATTGGTGAGTAAAGCTCAGTATATATTGAGAGACAGACACCATAGTCCGTAATCATGTAACTTTGATTGGGCTATGGTAGTTATTCCAACTGTTTTATTTTATTATTACTTACCATTGTTCATATCTTATTGTGCCTAATTTATACATTAAACCTTATCATTGATATATACATAAAATAAAAACCAGAATATGCAGAGGCCTCACTAATTTTTCATCACTTTATGGTCTTCGTACATATCATGTACTGATAGGAGGGGAAACACCGTATTTAGTATTGGAAAAGTAAACTAGCCCTATCTGAGGAAACAACCCATGTCATTCTTACATGAACACTAAATAGACACATTTTGGAAAAAAAGATTATTGTGTTGCACATGAAAAATCTCTAGTCACCATTTGATCTGGGGCACATGTCACCTGTAGGGTATTATTTTGCTTTTGACAGGCTTATACCTGTGGCATGTTAATTTTAATAACTAAAAAAAAATTGAAGCGCAAAACACTTCATTGCTTTGCTTTGTCAGTGGTATTCTTCTGGCTCTTTCTGCCTATTTATTAAAGTAAACATTTTATTTGCTTGGTGTGAGGTGGTATGTTGTGAATATCTGACCTTTGTGAATCATTGTGTGGACAAGTGAAATAAAACACATTCACGAATGCAGTGAATGAGATCTGGACTTAGGAAGCTTGATGGAATCACAACCAGTAATTTTAAAATGTGACTGAATTCTTCCCACAATTAAAATCTTTCATTATGCTACTTCAAAGCTAATTTCTTTCTTGTTTTTCTGAATAGTTGCTTCCATTAATCTCACTCTAGGTAATGATGGTAATGATACAATTATATGTAATCATTGCCTGAATTCAATATGCAACACATCAGCCCCTTTGTGCACTGATTGTAAAGTTCTCTACAATCCTGAGATTTGGAAAGTCTCCATCATGTCATGCCAAGATCAGATTCAAAAGTCTGTGACATTTTGCATAACATCAGTCAATCGAGTGTTCCAAGTTTCCCTTGTAGTGATTGGGCAAGCTCATCCATCTGGTTGCTGCCAGCAGAAGCTGGGGATGAAAACAAGAGACAGGCTAGCCAGGGCTTGTTGTGTACATGGTTTCCAATACACTTAAAGGTGTTTAGGAAGAAAAAAGAACTTTGTAAATAGCCTACAAGTGCACAGGTGGCTAATCTGCTAAAAATACTAGTGACACATATCATAATTTAAGTGAATTTATTTTTATGCCAAATGACTATGTCAGAATGTTTAATTTATTCCCCTAAAATTTACAGCTCATATTGCTGGTTTTCCTCATTTGGTATGAATTCATTCCACAATGTACCAACAGGTATATATAGGCTTCTAACTATTTTCTGAAAGTTATGTTTTTGCTCATGTTCTGCAGACAGACCTTGTGCCAAACACTTGCTTTATGTGTGAAGTTAATGCATTATTATATAGTCCCACATGTTCTGCTGAATCAAATTAAGCATGCCCATTAATTCTGAGACAAAGCAAACTAAACATGTAGCTGAAGTGTCTACCTTATCTACTATACTATGCTGATTTTTTTTCATTTCTTTCATTTTTGTTAGACTCTCAGGGAATATATGAGATCTTGGCTAGCCCTTAGAAAGTATTTACAGCTCATAATTTTATCCCAACATTGAGCTTCATTTGTAGGTCAAGTCTTTATAAAGCATCAACACAAGAGCTGAGTGTAGGTGATCGTGGGTGGAATGATCCAAAAACAGCTAGAATCATGCTATTCTAAACAGATCTGTATGCAATTCAAAAACATACCATTTGACCTATTCATACTAGTTCTTTAATTAGCACCCAGCAGTCTCAAAGGTATATGAGATAAAACCTAATCGCATCCTCGAATGAACTTCCCTTTCACATCTGACAACCTGAGGGTTTCTCATCTGAAAGCAGATGTGACTATTTATCTATCAGTGGTGAAATAGAAACAAACTCCAAACAAATGGAGTCTTCTTGCTGCTGGCTCTCTAACTTGCTATCCCCATCACAGCCATGAGAGATCCTGCAGTCTAGACATTGAAAACAAACCACACCTCTCCCAAACCCTCACTCCTCTACCACTCCAATCCTGATGCTAATATCTCTCCCTGGACAACCAAAATTGTCTTCAATCCTGTTTTCACCTTACAAACTATCACAATAAAGGTTTCAAAACATAACTTATATTATGCTTTGTCTTGGTGAAAGCTTTGAGTAAAATCTGAATTTATTTCCTCTATCTTTCATAGTCCAAAGTGATCTGTTTTCTGTTTTTCTCCCCAGTTCATCTTGTCCTGGCCTCCTTGCTTTGCAACTCTCTGGTCATATCATCCTCTTATGAATGTGCTTTTTGGGGTATTTTTAAATTGTTTGTGCCTTAGGGTCTTTGCAGTATATGTTCCTTTGATGGAAAAAATGTCCCTGCTCTGGTCCCTATGACAGAGGCTGTCTCTCATTTTTAGTCACTTTTTGCCTTATAATGCTGTATTAGTTCATTGGGGCTGATATAATAAGATAAAATAAAAACAACAAATTGAGTAATTCTTTAGCAATATTTTTCCTCAGTTCCACATGAAATGATATTTCATTATGGCCATTATAACAAAATACCATAAATCAGATAGCTATGTACACAGAAACTTATCTCTTACATTTATGCATGTTAGGACATCTGAGATCAATATTCACCCTCTGGTAAGCATGTAGTTCCTGATTCATAGAACCTTCTTCTTTTTGGCCATAGAGCCTGATTCATGGCATCTTCATGTTCTTACATTGAGGGAGGAAAAATACAAGCCTTTGGAAATCTCTTTTATGTAGGCAGTAATCTCATTCATGAAAGATCTGTACTCCAATGCCCCAGTTTATAAAACCAACACCTTAGTGATGCATTTTCCAAATATGAATGGGGCTTTACATTAGGATAATTTTATATCTTACATCAATTTTCTGCAGAGCTTTGGTATTTTTCTGTTTCATTGATTTACTTTTGTGCTATTTTTCTCCACTGAAATGTATGCTTCAGAACAAGGGCTTAATTTTCATGTTTTTTAATTATAAACAGTATATCTACATGTTCCTAGTACATAGAATGAGCGCAATACATGTTTGATGAATAAATAATACTCAAGTAAAAGCTATAAGGGAAACAGTTAATAGCTGTATGTATTGGGTGATATGAACTGAAAAGAAAAATAGATTAAAGTATAACTTGCAAGAGTATCATTAAACATCATAAACCCTGCCATCTACTCTTAAATATTTATTGCCTAGGTAGGATTTTCTTACTGTGATCTGGTAAAATGAATAAGATTCAAAGGCAACGTGGCACAGGCTACTGTCCTCAGACTCAGAAAGCTGATCTTAAGTGTAGAATGAACTAAACTACATATCTGTGCAACTGTTAAAAAAGAGGAAAGTGACTTAGTGTATCGGAAAGCTAATAAAATGGATGTAGACACCATCTAAGCCCTCTCCCCAGGAATAAGTAGAGGGTGCTCTCAATAGCTTCAGCCCTGAAGACAATCTTCCCCTACTTGAAAATGGATAAATGCCAATCTACTGTGACCCACACTAAAGTGATCCGTGTTCCACTGCTCATCCTTATGTGGCTAGCATAAGGTGTGTTAACTTAACTACTCCAATGAGCACTGTTACTCTTGAGGCCTCTGGTGCACTGGTTTCCTTCCTTCCTAATGGCTGGGCTGTGCTTGCTTCTGTTATACTCTTGAACTTTATGTGGCTAAAACTCTTCATCCTCTGTTGGCCGGAGGCATCAGAAAGAATTTGCCTTAGATCATCAGCACCCATTTCACACCAGCTACCACTGCTTTTATAGGAATCTGCACCATTTATAGCACATTAGAGCTGAACTTCAACCTACTTTGAAATATACCAAAATTCCTTTTTTAAATAAAGGAAATATAAGTATAGTTGGCATTTGTGGTGGTTTGATTCAGGTGTCCCCCATAAACAGAATTCTTCTGAATACTAGGTTCCCAGCTGATGGAGATTTGGGAATTAATGTCTCCTGGAGGAAGTGTATTGTTGGAGGCAGGCTTATGGGTGTTATAGCCAGTTTCCCCATGGCAGTGTTTGGCACATTCTCCTGTTACTATTGTCTACAGGGGGTGATGTCCACCCTTTGCTCATACCATCATTGTCACTGCCATCGTGGAGCATGCCCTTGAGTCAGTAAGCCAAAATAGACCCTTATTTTTCCCCAACGCTGCTCTTGGTCAGGTGATTTCTTCCAGCAATGTGAACCTGACTGAAACAGTAGTAGTTGGCACCAAGGAGTGGGATTCCTGCTAGTCACCTGACTGTGTGGATTTGGCCTTCTGGGGATGATTTTCAAGAGGAAGGTGGAAGGATTTGAAACCTTAGCCTAAGAGATGCCTTGCAATGCTATGAGTACAGCCTGACAGATTATTCTGATCAGAGTTGAAAGACATGAATTCAGTAAGAACTATGGACTGTGAAATTTGGCTTATGAGGGTTAGAAAGAGTTTTGCCTGGACTGGGCTACAAGCAGTTTGTGTGAGAAGCTTGCTGTTATGCCCATGTCCTGTGAAGTTGTGCAGGGTTGCATTGCGTAGAAATGGATTGCCATGAGCACAGAGATATGGCACAGAATAAAATCTTTGGGCTGAAACTTCTGTATGTTCAGCTATAATTAGATGAGATTATAACCATTGAGACTGGGACAGCTGACCTTCACTGAGGCAACAGGAAGAATGTAGACTCTTTTGAAGGGGCCTGAATGCTCAAGGAGTGTTCTGTTCTTCAAAGTCTTCCCTAATTGATACCCCTACCTAGTATTGTGGAGTACAAGAAATGCAGAAAAGAGAGGGTCATTGAATTTGCAACATGATCTTGTGTTTTGGAAATGGCCATGGGCAGTGTGAAGCAGATTTGCTGGATGCCTGCATGGAGACCCAGTGGAGCCATGAGGATGAACCATGGGTTGCAGTGGAGACCCAGTGGAGATGTAGAGGCCACGAGATGGATGCCAGAGAGAGCTGCTGGCCCTGGATGAAGTTTTTCAGGACTGTGAGTAGCCTAGCTGGAGGGGAAGAATAGGAATACCAGGGACTTGTTGCTGGTTAGAATTATCAGACTTGGAGATTTGTCACTAAGTAGAGATTTTTGGACTTGAAACTACAGAGTTTGATGTTTGTTCTGGTTGTTTTAAATCTTGCATCAGCTAAATATTTCTTTGTTATGCCCAATGTCGTCTTTTGCAATGTAAATGTTTATTCTATGCCATTATGGGTATTTTTTGGGTGTTATGGCTCAGTTAAAAGACATTGGACCATTGAACTATGGGGATGTTTGAACATCATTAGGATTGATAAGAAATATGTGGACTTTTACAATTAGACTGATGCATTGCATTTTACATCATGAATGATTATCAGTTTGTTGGGGCCTGGGGCGGAATGTGGTGGTTTGATTCAGGTGTCCCCCATAAACATAGGTGTTCTAAATGCTAGGTGGTGATTTGGGAATTAATACTTACTGGAGGCAGTGCATTGTTGGGGGCAGCATTATGGGTGTTAAATCCAGTGTCCACATGTCAGTATTTGGCACACTCTCCTGTTGCTATTGTCCACCTTATGTTGTCCAGGGTTGATGTCCACCCTCTGCTCATACCATCATTTTCCCTGCAATCCCCTCAAGTCTGTAAGCCAAAATAAACCGTTTTTTGTCCAACAGCCACTTTTGGTCAGGTTATTTCTGTCAGTAATGTGAATCTGACTGCAGCAGCATTAATTGGGGTCACAGGGTTTTCTGGAGGATACGTATTACCCATTTTGGTTTGGTCTATCATCCCTAAAAATATCCAAAACTCAAAAGAAAATGTAAGTGAGGCTGTGGAAGCTGATCTTATCTCAATCCAGCATAGGTCCTACTTCCTGTAAATCGTACAAGAGTTTCTTGAGTAGCACAAGTAATTTGAGAATATTCTTTGAGTTCCTTCATACATTGCTTGGAATGACTCTACATGATACGGTTTAACAGGGTTGGAGATAAATCTGCTACTGCTATAGGCTAATGTCTTAGCATTGATCAAACTCACTGAGGGTTGCTCTTGAATATGTCTTTACCAATCTCCCAGGTTTTCTCCACTGTCTTCCCTCAAGAACAGGAAAGTTTGGGCTAATCTGTGGAGTCTGGTTCAATGTCATGCTTTTCACAATTACAACATGAAACCTCCATTCCCTTTGTGTAAGTTTTATCCACCACCCTTTCCTGTGACGATTCTTCATCTTGGGTTGGCTGCCATCTTCTTTCACACTTAACCATAAACTCTCATTAATATAGTATCTCCTGACCCCAGTCTAACAACTTTTACTGTATAAATGTATCTATTGCTTGAACTTATTCCAAATATGGATTTTAATAAAAATTTCCAGTTACTGCAACTTGTTTGGGTAATAGTGATAGCTTGATTTTTCTCTCTTAGGACATTCACTTCATATTCTTAAAGTGTATGGATATGTATGTAAATAAATTTTGGTTTCCTACACAGAGACAATTAGAAGCATATCTTCAGATAATTTCTAAATACTAAGGACCAGTATTAAGCAGAAAGAACACACAAGTTTAAAAAGTCAAAATCAAATTTTGTTACTAACATTTTTTGAGAAGCAGAAGAAGCATATTGAATTGAAGTGACCTTCGAGTCTATGATAAGAGAGGTGTGCTATGAAAAAGATACAGAGGTCCAATCTTGACTCATGAGACTGTTCAAGAGAATCCTAAAGTTCAACATATCCCTGGATTTTGGAATTCAGTGAAAGATGTGAAATACATATCCAGAGGTCATTGCTTCAGTTTCTTGATGTCGCTTGTCCTTTACCATTCCTTTCAGCATTGCTGCTTTGTGAGAGTCCTGGACTGAGGCTATTTTGATGGTCCATTGAAATCTAGGCAGAGGTAGGAGGATCGCCGTGAGTTCGAGGCCACCCTGAGACTCCATAGTGAATTCCAGGTCAGCCTGGGCTAGAGTGAAACCCTACCTCGAAAAACCAAAAAAAAAAAAAAAAAAAAAAAAAAAAAAAAAAAAAAAAAAAAGAAATCTAAGGAGACACTCTTTCTAGTCCACAGTCAGGGTATCCATCCTTGGTGCCTTTGTAAATGAATAATGCTGAGGTCTGGTCAGTGTACATAGCAGCCTAACAGGAACCAGTACAGGGATGGTTTTATTACATCAGATAGCTGACAATAAATTTCTGCTATACAATCAACTAGTTTCCATGTTTCTTAAAGAAATGCTTATTAAGGGATTGGGCAAATAGCTCAATTGATAAAATTCTTGCCTTTAGATAATAGGGAACAAAGCTCAATACCTAGTATCCACATGCACAAAGCTATGTGTGGTAGCAGGCGTGTAAAATCCTGGTGCAGGGAACCTGAAGGCAGGTGTATCTCTGAGGCTTGCTAGACAACCAGTCTATCCTTTTTGGCACATTCCAGGCCAGTGAGAAATCATGTCTCAAAAATAGATGGATAGTAACTGAGAAACGACCAAAGGTTGCCCTCTGGCCTCAATATGAATGCACAAACACATGCATGTACATGTGTGCACATATGTGAATTTAACCACCCACATGAGCATGTGCACACATATGTGCACACACATAAACAGAAATATTTATTGAAAAGACTTCTGGCATGTATTCATAGCTAATGTAAGATAGGGGGCTGAGGTCCATCATTATAGTTCTCCCAATGACTCTGTAAAGTAAATAGTAATACTTTGGTACTATAGATGAAAACATGGAAGCCCAGAGTAATTTCATAGTATCAGTTGGTCATTTTACAATTTTACTTACCAAGTTATGCATGAGTATAAAGTCAGATTTCTTTCCAGGACCTCGGGCTATTTAAGATGTTCTATCTAAATAGCACTACAAAATATTAGTAGCTCTTTTATGTAGCTATGAAAAATGGCATATTAACATTCCTATTGCCAAGATTCTACACTAAGCAACAGCAATTTATTAATCTATGTCAATGCATCCTAAGTACAGAAAAGATTAAGGCTCTATGCATTTATTTAGATTAAAATAATTTATGTAAATTTTAATTTAAATTTCCCTCAGCTTTAGGCACCTAGCATATTAAATCAAAAAGTAGTCTTATTAAGCCTAGATTCAAATGTAGACAAATTTGGCCAAGGACATTGGAGTAAACATTTTGTCTTTATTAGCCATCAATTGGCAAGCATTTTATTGAGTGCCTTCTAAACATTAAGGAGAGCCTGGGCTTCAAAGAAATCTCCATCTGTTGGAGCAATATGATTAAATTCCATGGTGAAATTTGAGGAAGAAAAGCAAAATAGTTCATAACTGAGTGTTAATTTTCTGTAGTGCATCAAGGAGGCCGAAAGTAATAGAAAGTCCCAGGATTCCGGGAAAAAAAAAATCATGGAAGACATTTCATTCTGGGCAATCAAAAAAAAAAAAAAAAAAACCTGCAGGGCAACATTAGGTAAATTAAACATGCATGAAGAATTTATAGGAAAAATGAGGTTGTTCATGTGGTTGGATTACATGGATCAGACCCCAGAGAATGCTTTAATTGAGTTGCTTGTCTGTCTTTCTGCATAAAGTGCAGACCAAGTAAGGCTGCATTCCCAAGTCCTAGGAACCGTTCTTCCTCTCGTGCCCTCATGCTCAGTGCTTGCTAAGCTCTGGGAACTTCATAAATGTATCATGGCCCTTCACTATGTGATCATGGCTGATACAGTAGGAAATGGAAATCCGAATAAGAGATACAGAAACAAATAGCTGTCTAACTGGTGTCAGAGAGTGTACACTGATGACATTCTAGTGAAAGGTTTCTGTTAGTTTTGAGAAGAAGTATGTTTTATCATTATGTGTGCATGGCCATGGAGATGAGGGCAGAGGAAGCTGGGATGGGAACATGCAAGTCGCTTTCATCTAGCTTCATTTTCTCTGTTGTGGCTTTGATAGTTAGCCCTCCTTACAGAATTGGGTACATGTAAAAGATGGCATTGCCTTTGCTTACCTGAGCTTCAATACATGTGAACTCAGCTATGTGTTGACCAGAAGAAGAGCCCAGAGTAGAAAGTACATTGTGGATAAATGTGTCATATGATTTAACCTGTCAACCAGTCACTGGTTAGTCAGCGCAATGAACTGTGCCTCCTGGTATTTACAGCTCTGAATTTATACCTCCTCTTGTGCTGGACTTTGTAGTACAATTCTGAATGGAATAAAGCAGAAATGGCAGTGTGTGAATTAAAGACTAGTTTATTGAAACAAGTGTTGCTGTCTTCATTTCTCTTTCTTCATTCCTCACTCTCCTCCTTGCCCTTCTGACCTCCCTTGTTCTCCTTATTCATCTCCCTGTCATTATCGTCTTAGCTCCCCTTCTGCCTTTTCTCCTCTTCATATTCTTCTACCACATTACTCATTCTTGGGGAAATTGGGAGGCCCCTTTGGGGAATAGGAGGCTTCCTAACAGAGCCACAGGAGGAAGCTGGGCAGTGGATCCTCAAGCCCAGCCAAGGTTTCAAATGTCCATAGCTTCAGACGACAGTTGGAGTTTGACCTCATGAGAGCCGATGAGTGAGAAATACAAAGTACTAAACTGAAATTCCCTGCTGTTCAGATGCCAGCCCTCATAAAGAGATAATACAAGAGTGCTGTTTTCAGCCAGTCCATATCCTCAGGGGAGGCACTGAGCTGAGGATATAATGGTCAGCCTTGATTCCCATCCTTATCAAACTCATTGTTAAGTGTAGAATATAATACATTTGTAAATATATCTGCCAAAAGAGGCAGACTAAAGGGGATTGAGGAACCGGACTTCATGACAGAGAAGACACTTGAGTTACCCATTAAAGGATGAGCATGCTTTGCTCATAAACAGATCAAAGACACTTTGATCTTTCTTCTTAAGTTTGTGATTATATTGAAAACTTTCAGAAATGGATTAGTTGAAAAATTAAGTTAATAATCATTATAAACCTTAAATGCACTAATACAGTAGTTGCTTTACAGTGAGTATGTTTCCATATGTGGCAATGAATGTGGCCCACATAAGGATGGACTAAAATGGATGAGCCGTCTTTATTGCACACATTTCATGAAGAGAGAGACCAAGGCTGTGTGGGACCCACTGGCAATCCAAGGTTATACAACATAGGCACTAAATGATCAACACCACATTCTTGCTTGGGGAAACAAGTGCAAAGTATAAATCAATATGTACAATTAAATAATCTCAATTAACTTAAAAGAAAGTTCTAGAAGAGGTCAGATGGAAGTAAAATAGTTTCTGTGAAGTTTGGAAAAGTAAATCTATATTGAGAATGGTTCATTATTCAGAAAGGCCAGTGTCTCCCAAAGGGCTTCTCAAAAAAGTTAATTTACTGATGTCAAAGTTCAAACACTTTGTGTGCTCTCAAACCTGACTCATCCATGTCTGTCTCCTCAGGGAATACTGGCATTAGCAGCGAGCACAAATAGATTTGTTCATTTGCACTAAGAAATACTACGGCTGTGTTCCCCAGAACCTTTCCCTATTATGAAGAGCACACTCATTCCCTGTAAGCAGATATTCCAGAAGCCCCATACTAATCTTCAAATGCTAGTACTGCTCCATGGACTCAGACATTAGAGAGAGGGCTTGATGGGTGCAAGCGATGCTCCTTGGCTTGGGGTAGGTCTGAACTAAAGTGCCCTTTTCTCTGTTTAGAGATCCTCTAGACATGTCAATATCCTGGACAGACTCACTTGTCTATGGAAGGAAATTCGCTTCTATGGCCCTCTGTAAAAGCATCTTAGGGCTCTAGAGAAGAATACTAGTAGCTTTCTGTTCATCCTAGAGACTCCCATCAGTCTTTGGCATTCCTTGGCTTCACCTGCACAGCTCAAATCTCTGACTCAATTTCAGAGGGACTTTGGACCTCTCAAAAATGTTCTTCTTTATGGTCAAAAATACCAGCAATGAGAATTTGAACATAACATTTTGGGGGACACATTGTGTCTCAATTTGTCTTCCCTATATGTCCACTCCAACCAAGATAGAGTATCTTCATTCAACAGTTTTCACCAGTGGCCTCTAGGTGTCTGCAGGTTCTTGGAATCTTACTTAAAGAAATGAAGACAGGCCCACACAAGTAGTTATGCAGGATGACATGTCACTAAGAGCAAAGCCATAGAGAAGGTTTGAATACACCAGCAAAAGTACAGTAGACCCCTTGAATGGAGAGTACTCAAAGGCACCAAGACGAAGTCTAGGGCTTTTCTTTCTTTTCTTTTCTTTTCTTTCTTTCTTTTTTTTTTTTTTTTTGTTGTTGTTGTTTTGAGGCAAGCCCAACAGACTGCCTTTTGTCTATATATGAAAATGAGAAAAGCCGGGTGTGGTGGTGCACGCCTTTCATCCCAGCACTTGGGAGGCAGAGGTAGGAGGATCGCCCTGAGTTCGAGGCCACCCTGAGACTCCATAGTGAATTCCAGGTCAGCCTGGGCTAGAGTGAGACCCTACCTCGAAAAACCAAAAAAAGAAAAAAGAAAAAGAAAAAGAGAAAGGGAGAGAAAAGCAGAGAGAGAGAAAATTGACATGCTAGGGCCTGCAGCCATCGCAATCAAACTCCAGATGTGTGCCCCTTGTGTGCAACTGTGATGCTGCATGCTTATGTTACTGTGTGTTTGGCTTAAGTGGGACATGGTGAGTCGAACATGAGTCCTTAGGATTTGCAAGCAAGCGCCTTAACAGCTAAGCCATCTTTCCAGCCCTGGGGCATTTTTTCATAGAAATTTTAGGGACAGAGGTAGTGGTTGCTAGGAACATAGTTTGAGTTGGCTGAACTTTGACTAATAAGTTTGGGTTGCATAATGTTTTCTCTACTGTGGATGCTCCTTCCAGTAATACACCTGATTTTAATCATATGTCAGTTATGCACAGGCATAAGATAAAAACATGGATTATTTTATTTTCTGTAACAGTTCACTTGGAAGACAAAGTTTGCCTCACTGTGCATGGATCTATCTAACAGCATATTTGAATGGATACTGATCATGAAGAGTGACCACTAAGAGGAGAAAACTAGCTCATTGTGTGGAGCAGAGTGTTCAGCTCAGTACATGTGGAGGTCACAGGTTCCCAAAAGATTGCTAGATGCATTGTTTAGCAGAAGGATATGTTTACTACTGAATTAAAGTTGTGTCCCAGTAACTATACCATTCCCTATCCATGCCTGACTCATGGTTACTTTATTTAAGAGCCCTCCTTTATGATATATTTATTCATAACTGACTTAAACTTTTATATCTATTACTTTAGGAGGAATAGAAATAGGAAGATTCAGAACAGTCTTTTAAATAATTTGATTTTTATTAGGTATTTATGTTTCTGAATTCCAAATGTTCTCTATGAGAATCAAATGTTAGTGGAAAGAACTCGTGAAGACAGACCATGACAGTGCCAAAAGAACCTAGGAGGAGAGTACATGCTTCTCTCTCACCTATCTGAAATCATAACAATGAGAATGTTTTATGACAAGGTCATACTGTTTTATGTCTAATATGAACACACGCATCATCACCACATTTTCTGTACAATGGGAGTTGCTGCAAACGAAATTTCAAGTGAAGTTCCCTGGATTTCCTGTCAAACCAACCCCACCTTCTACATCCTTGACAGAGATATTTGAAGCTACTTTTTGATGTTAAAAGCTACATTCTGGACTCACTTGGAATTTCTCCTTTAGAAGTTCATTTACTGTATCTCTAAATTTATAATTAGACCATATACAGGTGAAAGTGAGGCAATCAGCAGCAAGCATAAAGCAACCATTAGAAATAAAAGTATTCTTTCAGAAGGTGATTCTCAGGCTTAGAAAATAGAAGGTTATGCTACTGTTGTGAGCTGTGACCTTGTGTAAATTCTTTGAAATTCAAACCTCGCCTATTGCTTTTTCCTCCACCTCATTTTGTTAATGGATGGCATTAATAAGTAAATAAGTGGTGTATGGTGAAAGTAAGTTTCTTCCTATTGGAAGGGAGTTTCACACAGGTAGAAGATGGCTCAAGAAACACTGATGTGTGTTATTATGCATGCATGCATTCCCTACCTCTGCCCATTAAAAGGAACCAGAAGCAATGATATGCCAGCAACAGCAAGAGCCAGCCATTGCCTCGGTCTAGGCTTCTAAACTCTATTCTGCAATAAGGAACCATAACTACTTGTAATGCTAGCTGATTTTTAAGCTAGAGTGTGGAAAACATCAGACAAGCCAAGAGCACCTAGTAGCTCCAGAACGGAAGAGACTGTTCAGGAAATCCATGAAAGATATCAAACAGATGCTGGAGACAATGAGGAACAGCTCCCAACTCTCACAGCTAAAATACCTTTAGCAGCACAGTGTGTTGATGAAATAAATATTCACTTCTATATACTTACGTGAACAATCAGTTATTAGTGTGAGAGGGAGAAGGCATGCACATTCCTCACAGAAATATTCCAAATGACATGTGTGCTGCATTAAGTGACTCAAGTCAATCGTAGACTATTAACGGAGGGTAGCATTACAGTGAGGAGATGCAGAATGTACTAACTGAACTGACTGAGCGAGGTTCACATCACCGTTTAGTCATGTCAACAGCAGTGACCCTCCATACACAATGCTAGAAGGACAACTAACCTCTGAGTTTTCACCCCATCACATATCCACAGTTTAATCATGGAACCCATCAGACAAATACAACCTGAGTGGTACTTGATGACATCTCTGACCAGCACCTCACAAAGTGCGAAGCTGATGAGCAACAAAGACTACCAACCTGACAAAGGGTGCCTGGATGTAGTCTAGCATCATAGATTGCATCCTGTGGTTAAAGGACACTAGTGTAAAAGTTGATGATATCAACATAAAATACTGGGTTTATTTAACATCAAAAACACCAGTTTTGAAAAAAAAACTTCTGGCCAGATATCTAAGTGTCTTCTCACCAAATAATTCCTTACTGTTCACTAAGTGCAGTTAAATAAGGTAGTTTCTTAAATGGAATAATGAACTCAAGGGCTCCATTCTATTTTTTTCTACTTTTAACATGATATTTCTAAATGTTTTCCTTACATCCAGGTTGGGAGTTTTATCAGACTGCTACAGATAACCAGATAGTTGTGCTGAGAAGGAGAGAAGGCAGAGTTGAGAGAGGAGTAATTTTTGGCTGTGGCTCTTGACAATCACATTCAAGCCCTACCTGTCTATTGCCATATGACCTTGGACAAGTCCTATTTCTATGAATAAAAGTAATATGTAGCATGCATAATTAGAGTAAACATTACCTATGGTTCAAATTTTCATAGTATATCATTTTCCTAGCTGTGTGTATGTACAAGTAGTAGAGACCTCAAGAATAGAGAATGGGGCAGGTAAATGTGCTCTCTTGTGCACCATAGTGACACCTGCTGGAGGAATTGAGGCTTAGTTCCCTGAATTATATACTTTAGAAAATGATATTTTTTTTCCTTTTCTTTTATTGTAACAGGAAGTCATTTACACTTAATTTGGATATCACTGTAAACTTGGATAAAACAAATTAAAAGAGATGAACCTCTCATTCTCTTTCTTGCCTCTACTTCACTTTTAATGAATTATCTAGCATTTTTCTGACACTGTGAAAAATTAACTATGGCATCTTAAACAACTTACTTAACCCCCATGGGTCTCAATTCCTATAGTTATAAAATGGAGATTAAGATAATGACTATGCACTGTTTTATAGGCTGGATAGAACACTTACAATGTCACAGCCTCAATTTGCTAAGCAATTTTTGATTGGGGTCCATGAGATTTGAACTTTGCTGGTCTCATGATAGTCATCAGTTTTCACATGACAATCTTCTCTTCACATTGGATAGTGGAGAAGGTCAAGGAGCAAAATTGTGGGCTTGTATCTTTGAGAAGCCCTGAATTTTGATAAAAATGATAGATATAATTTTTAAATATGAACTTAAAGAATTTGTGGAGAAGGTTTTAACATAGGAGTTTGCTGAACATGCTATGGGGTTATGTTCATGTATCAGTGACATGCCAGCCATTGGTGGCTGATTTCCTGTGGTACCGAAGCAGCAGGGGTCGGAACGCAGTGGTGGTTGTGGCTGGGATTCAAAGGGACCTGTAATGGAAAATTGATAACTTGGAATATTTGACCATGTATTAATTTGTGTTAGCTAGGTTTTCAAGAGAGATTCTTCTCCAGCAAAGATGCTATAATGGCATACATTGTTGTTTCTTTGTAAATTATATTTTTCAATTAGAAGTGTCTCAGGTCTTCTCTCACTATATCTGTCCTCCTCTTTGCAGCTATGAGAAGGGAAGGATCAGTTGCAGGGAACCCCCAGGACTCTGACTTCTAGCAGAAAATCTAGTTCCAAGAAGGTTCAGGCACAATATATGTATATGTGTGTGTGTATATATATATATATATATATATATATATATATATATAATTAAACATAGAATCCAATTTCCAGCCATTTCCCCATACTACTGATACAACAAGCCCATGAGTTCACTAATACGGTGGAATCTGTTAATCCCATGTGATTACCTTTGATATTGTCTTTGTTTTCAGGCCCTAATAACTTGATGCCACCTTATTTCCTGATCTTACCAGACCCATTTTTAATACCTTCACACGCATGAAGCTGAGCATAATTTCTTCTGCTGTAATTTTCCTACTTTACCCTCTCAGAAAACATGGCTGTGCTCCTGTTAGCTTTACTGTATATGCTTCCTTGTGTGTTGGATAACACATAGCTTGGCTCCCTAACAACATCCCAAGCTCTCAGTAAAAGTTTGTATTTGGTACACCTATTGCCTGGGTAACCTGAGGACATGGAGATTGATGCAGTAAGAGTATCATCTCTGCACATGCATATTTACTCTGGAGAGAAGGAACATGATAGGTTTTCCATTTCACAGTGGTCTCAAGAATGTGCATCATCTGTCATGGATTACACTTAGGTCTTCTACTTTCCTCAGGAGGTCCAATGTTGCTTGAGCCTTGGTTGAAGAGAAATAGTGGAAGAAGAGTTGATCATGACTTCTAAGGAGCATTTGATCGCTTTTAAAACTGGAGCACAAACAATACATTATAACACATTTTGGTCCCACATTAGATCTATGTGTGGAACTTTAAGGCTATTTCATATTTTGAAGATCATATTCATTAAATTCTGACAATTGTTTTAAGTTTTATGTGTGAACATACTTTATCCCATAATTACATTTTCTTGTTTTTATTTGAAGTTTTCATCCAAAAGTATCTTCATGCTGCTACCAATACATTCAGTGTCCATGAATAAAAACTTTCGATTTGAGAATTTAAACCATTTAAATACATAAGTGCATTGTTAAATAGAGAAATCATAAATGCCATAGTTCTAAACATAAAATTGAATATAAAATGTAATCATTTATCCAACAGATTCTATTGAGGAACAGCTGTTTAGCCTTCTGGAAGACATTTTTGGAAGTATGATTGAGAGTCTATTTTGGATATAACAAGCACCTTCTTATATTTTCCTATATTTTCCATCATTATCATTAAATGGTATCATCTGCTCTTGGTTTCTTATTTTAATTTGAATTCACACTCTTACAGTAAGGTCACTTCTCTCATTAAGCTATGTGAAATTAAATCTAATTTTGGTGTAAAGGAAGAAATAAAGATCTAGATAACACTATGAAGTTAAGAGGGCTCATGTAGAATTGGGCATTCCATTTTCTGACACTTCTGCTATCAAGAAACTATTACCTTAGTCCATTGGCATCCTTCAGGGAGTGAAACAAGAAGTCACCATCAAGGAAGGCGATTAGCTGAGAGAGCTGAGAAGAAGTCATGAAGGGCAATAATAGTCTTGAGAATTATTTATTTATTTATTTATTTATTTATTTATTTATTTGACAGAGAGAAAGAGGGACAGAGAGAGAGAAAGAGAGAGAGAGAATGGGCACGCCAGGACCTCTGGCCACTGCAAACAAACTCCAGACACATTTGACACCATGTGCATCTGGGTAATGTGGGTCCTGGGGAATTCAACCTGGGTCCTTTGGCTTTGCAGGTATACACCTGAACCACTAAGCCATCCCTCCAGCCCAAGTCTTGAGAACTCTTGATTATGAATTTTCTTGACCTAGAAATGATCTTGAATATGATATGCTATGATCCTCTTTTTTTTAACTTTGGAAGGAACTTTAAATTTTTTTATGAATCACTATAAAATGTATTTAATATAGAAATGACTTAATATTTTAAAAATCAAATTACTTTAAGGAAGAGAAATCAACGTCTCTCACTCCTCCTCCTCTTCCCTTCACTCCATATTTCCTGATTTTTCTGCTCATGTTGGTCATCCTCAGATGATGACAATGCCATCTTGTCCCTATGAGTGCCTACGACTTTCTCTCTGTTATTCTGCAGTACTACCATAGTTCTGGAAATATGTATATGTGTATATATATATATATATATATATATATATATATATATATATGTGTGTGTGTGTGTGTGTGTGTGTGTGTGTGTGTGTGTGTGTGTGTCATGAAAAATGAAGGTTAACAAATGAGGACTTGCCTGGAGAAATGGCTCCGCAGTTAAGGTGCTTGCCTACAAAGACTAATTACCTGGGTTCCATTCCCTAGTACCCATGTAAAGCCAGAAGGGCAGAGAAATACATGCATCTGGAGTTCATTTGCTGTGGCTAGAGGACCCGGAACACCCTTTTTCTCTCTCCCTCCCTCTCTCTCTCTCTCTCTCTTTCTCTTCCTTTTTCTCCAAATAAATAAATAAAAATTTTTTTAAAGGTAAAAATGAGGGCTGTGAAAACAAGAGGACTTTCTAGAGTATAGGAGATACAGTAACATCTATATCTCCTAGGATGAGACCAGTTCACAAGGAGGTATTCACATATGCTTGGACAAATTAATAGATAACTGAGTGAAAGCACAAGGTTCTTCTTCCAAGGACTAACTTTCTGTAGAATTATAATATATGACTATTTGTAGATATATGACATACATATTTAGGAAATAATAATTTAAAAGTTTGGTTAGCCAGGTATGGTGGTGCAAGGCTTTAATCCCAGTATTCAGGAGGCAGAGGAAGGAGAATTATTGTGAGTTTGAGGCCAGCCTGAGACTACATAGTGAACTCCAGGTCATCCTGGGCTATAGTGACACTCTATCTAAAAATAAATAAATTAATTAATTAATTAAATAAAATAAAACTTGGTGAAGTGGTGAGAGTAAGATGTCAAGACATTATTAGACATGTATATGATTTTAACTGCCATTCTCAGAGCTCTTAAGATGTAAGCAGATTATATGTACCCCTCGAGATCCTGCCACTCAACTACCTTGGATGGTCATTAGGATAAAAGCGTCCCCATGGGTGATTGTGCTTGAATATCTCAAATGTCTTGCATACCTGCATACCACATGGCGGATGAGGTGTTTGGTCAGGACCTTTCTCTGAGATAGTACAGGAAGGCTGTCTAGAACATTCCATTTTCCTACTCAAAGCCATTCCCACTCGTGGATTGTGATGGTGACAATGATGGCAAGCTAGTCTGTGATTATTCAAATGAAGTTAGGAAGAAGAGATTTGAAGTTACTGATACTGGTCTCCAGATGTTTTGATCATTTAGCGATCTGCTAATCAGAAGTTCAGTGGAGGTCTGGAGAGATGGCTTTGTTGTTAAGGTGCTTGCTTACAAAGCCAAAAGAATCCAGTTCGATTTCCCAGGACCCATATAAGCCAGATGCACAAAGTGGTGCATGCATCTGCAGTTCATTTTTAGTGGTTGAAGTGCCTGGCATGCCCATTCTCTCTTTCTGCTTCTCTTTCTCTTAAATAAATAAATAAATGAAATATATTTGAAAAAAAAGTTCAGTGGAGAGCTGTAAAGGTGACTCAGTGGTTGAGGGACCATGCCTACAGGGCCCATTGATACGAGTTTAATTCCCAAGACACCCATCCATATAGCCAGTTGTAAAAAGTGATGCAGGCATCTGTCATTTGTTTGCAGTGGTGGGAAGTCCTGGTGCACTAATACATACACATATATACACATGTACAAATGAATCATTTTTATAAAACGTTTAGTGGAAATGACATAATGAGATGTAAATATTTCCTTGGCAAATTCCCAAGCCCTGTGCTCATACTCAATGTAACATGAGGATAGCTGTGTTTGCAGTTATTTGAGGAGAAGAGAGCCAAGCATCATGAGATGTTTGGCCAATGGGAAGCCTCTATGCTTTCAAATTTTATTTCCTTTTATTATGGTTCACTTTGGGAAGTTATGATCTATCCCTCCCTCCTTCCTCTCTCTGAGTTGGAAGTCAGCAAACATAAACTTTGTCCTCCTATCCTCAGTTCTTTCCATCTCCCATCTCGATAACAGCTTTATTTAAACCTCATTCATATACCACACAATTCATCTTTAACTATGTGCAATCAATCACTTCTGTGTATATTCACCGCTGTGCTCATGTAAGTCTGCTTCCTTGTTTTATCAGGAGAGAAGAGCAGCATGTTATTCAAGCTTATTTCATTGATCTGTTTTTATGTAAAGAATACATCATCAAAAACAATGAATGCTTCCTATGTTGTATTTTGGATAAGATTCTCTCTGTGTGTACGTATATGTATGTGTTTTCATATTAAATATTCTTTACTCTATGGTCTCCAACTCAGTTTTTTTTTTTTCTACCATTCTACATCTAGTTTAAGTCCCATTTATTTAATTCTTCAGTTGTCTAGAATTTTCTCTACACAGATCCCTTCTTGTGAATGTCTATTATATTCATTATACTATGCTAAAGATTGTCTTACACATATGGGATGAGGAAATAATTTTATGGGTATATTTTTGTCCCTGAGTAAAACTCTAAATTGCTTATATCTACCTCAGACATCAATTGTCACTTGTGCTCAATGAATATTTTTTGTGCCTTTCATAATATCCCACAGAAATAGATTTAGTAATTTAAGATGGGAGTTAACTCTTCATATGCCAACTGTCAGAGCCAGTTTATAAAGGCTCAACTACTTGGAAAATGAAAGCAAATTGGAACGCCCAAGGCAGGGAGTGGTCACTGTAATGGTAGCAGTTTACCTTTAAGTACCCGTAGTGTTGCTCAGAGGATCACGTGATGCTGGCTGACTCACTGTTCAAGTCACCCTTACATACTTCTCTCCCGTGCTGCTTAATCATTAACGCTGCACAGAGCTCTATATAACAAACATTCTGTCATGGTAAATTTCATTGGCCATGGTAGATTGTACCCATGATAGCCTCAGATCAATGATAATATATTTCAGAAGATTTTATGGTTAAGTAACATATGGTGACTTCTGATAAAGACTTTTCTAGTATAATACATGACTGAAACTCATTTTTCAATATAACCAAGAGCATCTATAGTGTATTAAATTATTTCCTTCTGTTTTTATATGCTACTTTATGAATATAGTGAGAAATGCCTTTTTCTATTTGGATGGTAAAGTGTTTGGGGTTGATGTCCCATCTGTAGCAGACATGATACTGGAAATGTCTGCTTATGCTGAAAGATGACGACAATTCTTGGAAGACAGTGGTGTTTTCATTATCTGAATGAACAGAGCTGGGAGTTTCCTTCCCTGTGAGCTCAATGGGATAGTTGTTATCCTATAGAAGGACATACGTAAGCTCCTCTCCTTAGTCCCTGCCTCTCTACCCATATCTAATGTGAAAAATATGTAAATGCTATAGCAAGCTATGCTCACATGTGATGTGTGCTAACAACCATGCTTTCCCTACATGCCATGTTTCATGTTTCCACTTACAAGGAGAAAAACATGAGGCATTCATGAAATATTTTTGAGATGCTTGTCATTTTAGAATTCTCAATTTACATATTATGAATGCCTACCCTGCATTCTTTTGTTCCTCAATGACTAGGAACAAAATGCACAACTATTGTATACTCTTTATTACCTTTTCTTGCTCTCTGCCCTTTGACACATGCACAATTCTTCTTACTTTGATGTTCTTATTACACTGTCAAACATTTTTGGCCTCTACTTCTTGTAGCTGTCCATCAACCTCCTAATCTCTCTCAAGAATACACAGAATCTCTAAAATCCTGACTCTTATCTTATTCAGAAGTCACCACAACCTAGCCTGGCAATCATGCTTGTTTTTGCTTGCAAGCTTCAGTTCCTAAACATCCTTGAGCGTGGCTCCTGTACACATTCCAAATTATTCTTCAGTCAAAATAAGCATTTGCTTTCTAGATCTATATTCTATTAATGTGGAATGCTAGTTGCAAATCTGAATTTTCCTGCTACTAATTTATGCTGTCTGTCCTTACTGAGCCTCCATGATATAGGACAATGCATGTACAGGTTATTGACTATTTTGTACTATTTCCCATAACAACTGTCACAAGATTTCAAGCTACCCTTCTGGTCATTTGGTAATGGAAATTAAGGCTCTCAGTGGTCAATTACCATACAAAGATGCTTCTGTATATCACCACTTACTGTATCAGTTACCTTCTCATTTCTGGGACAAAATAACTGACCAGCATAAGCATGAGGACAAAGGGTTTACCTTAGTTAGACTACAGCTCTAGATTACAACTCATCATGGCAAGGAAGGCACGGAAGCAAAAGCTTGAGGCAAAGCTGCTTCAGCCCACGGCAACAAAGCTGAGAGCGATGAATGCCAGTGCTCAGCAAGATCTCCACTCTCTATGCAGTCTGGAACTCCAGCCCATTAGTGAAGCTACCAATAGTTAAGGCGGGATTTCCCTAGTTAATAATCAAGGTAATGCCTCACAGGTATGGCCAAAGGCTTACATAGCATAGGTAATCTCTCACATGGCACTTTAGGCCTAGTCTCATTGACAATCAACTTATACCATCACCATACCATTTACTTTTTTTTTCCATCCTCTTTTTTTTTTTTATTAATTAGCTTTGTACTCAGTGAATACAGTCAAGTTGGTACCATTGTCAGTGTCCTCCATGTCCTACCCCATCCCTCTGGCCCCTCCTTGTTAAGGTATATGGGTCATGCATTGTGGAGTTAGCCCACAGTTATGGGTAGCAGGAAATATCTCTGCGTATCATGACCCAACTTGTGGCTCTGACATTCTTTCTGCCCCCTCTTCCGCAAAATTTCCCCGAGCCATGTTGGGATCATTTTGCGTCTGCTTCATTGATGAGGTGTTGGGAGCCTCTGTGTCTCTGGATCTCTGATTTGGTAGGAGTTGATTTTTCTCTGTGTTGATCTCCTTCTCCCTTGTGCTGGTATCGGGTTCACCAAGAAAACAGCACCCTTGCTTGTTGTGCCAATTATTCTTAGTTTCAGCTGGGGCCCTTTTGAGGTATGATAGGGTGGTTCTCTCCTTTTCTCAAGGACATGGGAAGAGTTTTTCTTCCTCTAAATCAGACTTGTTGCTCTTACTATTGTATTCTGTACTCAAAACTCCATCAAGTTATGTGGTTTTGCTTCCTCTCTCCCTACAGACAATATTATAAGCATGTAGATCAAGCTGTGGAGGAGGGAGAGCAAAGGGAAGAAGTAAGAGAAAGGAAAAAATTTAAAAATATGTATATGTTTGAAAAATATTATCAATTTAATATCTCATTGTGTATAGGAATTTCCCTCATAGACTTTTCATATTATAAACAAAACAAAAATCTTCACTTGGCACCTGCGTCCCTTTTGTGTATACCTCCTCTCCCACCTCTATCCTATATTCTTAAAAACCCTAACTACCTCTTTTTCTGGATTTGTCTCTACCATGCACCTGAGTTCATCCTACAAAATATCTTTAATGATTTTATCTTTCTTTTCTTTCAAATCTAATGTTGTCTTCATAAGCTTTTTCTTATAATCTGTGCTCATGGTGTTGTCTTTTTTTGCCTCTTTTATATCAAGGTAAAGACCAGACCATTTAGAGGGATATGTACATGATAAGCTTCAGGGTGCCTGATGGGAACAAGCCTGGAAATTTAGGATAGATTTTATGGTATTTAGTATTGTGTTTTCATTCTGCTTCCAATGAAGTTTATTCATAATTTCAGGTCAGTGTGTTACCTCAACAGTATTATGAAGGCTTCCTTCTGGAGAATATTCACAGGTGACATGACTATTGTCTTAAAAGTAAATGGAAGCAAAGTCAAAGGGAAAAATCCAGATGGGCAAGGAAGTATACAAAAGACATCCTTGACTGTTCCCTGTGTTTTTATTGGGGGAAGAGATGGGAAGTGACCACCACACAGGATCCTGGTATCTGTGACTGGATTCATAATTAACTAATTAATTAATGATTGATATTATTGATTAATAATTAATATCTTAGCCCATTGGTCATTTCCTAATACATACTTGCAATTGAGGAGTGTGGGAATGGTTACCTCTATTTCCTTAAACTACAGCTAAGATTAAGTGTCTATATATCATTGGTTGACTTGCTTATGGCTTCCCACATAATGCTGACATCTGTGATTCTGTAAACATGGGTATAAAGAAGTCTATAGGCAGGAAAGAACTCTGCAGTAGAAAGTGGCATCATTACAAACATGTCAGTGTGTGTGTGAAGCTCTCAACTCTTCTACATGATGGAATTAAAATATGACAATTATTCGTCACTTAACACTGAAGGAAAATAATTTATTTTCACATAGAAGAGTTTTTCATGTTCTATGTGCCCTTTCAACATCATCAGCCTAGAAGACACTGACAGGTGGTAATTTATTTATTTACAAATTTGAATTTTGACAATACATAAATATTTGAGATTTTCAGGAACAATCATACTAATTTTTCTATGAATGGCAATTCTAAAAGGAAATTATATGAATCTGCTTTCATTTATAATTAACACTTATGAGAAAGATCCTCCTTTAACCCTGAAAGTTCATATTTTATAAGTAAAGGCAGAGATTGAAAACTTCCTTTCAAGCGTGAGCTTTGCAGAAGTGCTGTGGTGCTAAACACTTACTGCAAATGAAATAAGCATGCCAGTTGTCAGCTGACACATCAGCATTTCAGTGACTTTAAACAGGGCGGCCTTGTCTTTGTCTTGTCGTATACTGAAAGTCTCTTGTAGTCTCTGGATTCAGGATGCCCTGGTGAACATAGCATCTTAGTTCTCATGATGCCTTCTCAACCTTTCTGTTGGCTGATATAAGATACTTTCAGGATTTGCCTTTAATTCTTTTCACTTAGCCTTTCCCATGTCTTTTCTGTGACCTGGAGAATATGCTGCAGCCTACTCATTTATATTCCAGCCCTCATTTATGACTACTCATGCATCTGTCACCCTTCATGCATCTTAATATAAAGCTTTGGGGCACTGAGTTCTCAGTCAATACAATTATCCTGGGTATGGGGTACACAGCTGTGTATCTGGCATTATCTCTTAGGAGCCCCTTAAGGAACTATGCTATGCAAACTGTGACTCTGAGTTGCAAGAATCATTTTCATAGATCAGGCACACATGCCTGTCTCACTGCTGTCCAAGCACATTTTGTATCTACTCTTCTCTCAATGGTGCTACTGAATGGTCACCATCAGTTCTTGTGTGAAAAGCACTATCCTAATATAAATTTTGATCTTTGAAGATTTCTGGGATTCAGATCAGTTCATTCAAGGGGACAGGGTTTCTAGGAAAATAAAGGAAAGAGGCTAGGTGGTTAGACGAGTGCTAGGAATTCTGAGGCTTCTCAAATATGCAAATGGAATTTTGTGCTGGAAAGGAAGCTAGTGTGGGCAGAATACAGGTTGCTGACCACATGACAACTTCTGTTTCCATCATCAAACAATCGAGCATTGGACACACATGCTACTAGTTTCCAAACAGAAAGGGCAGGATTTCTATCAAAAGTTTCAATTGAATTCCAGTGTATAATTGGTGTGAAAGAAATTGAAGCTCCATGGACAGTGTCCAGTGAGATGGTGCTGAGCTGACCTGGAGATCCAGAACTGCCTATTTCCTCACAGATCATTGAGCTCTAGGTCCCTTCTGTCCTACTAAGAAGATGACCAAAAGCATTTTTAAATGTTAAATGAGTTTGTAGGTTATTACAGATATGAAATTTGGCATCTAGAATTTGACCATCTAACCTTCTTTCATGTTCATGCCAGAAATTCTATGACTTTATTTTCAAACCCATCATAATAACAAAGAGCTTTGTGTCACTAGATGACCTACAGACAGGGAAGAAATTATCCTAATCTCAGGTCATAATGAGCCCATGTATTGATCATAAACCCACAGAGATCATGTATAAAATATTTTTAAATGTTTTAAAACGTCTATTTATATTTATATTTATTTATGTGGGGAAAGAGGCAGAGAGAGAGAAAAAGAGAGAGAGAATGGGCACACCAGGGCCTCCAGCCCCTGCAAATAAACTAGATGCATGCACCACCTTGTGTGATTATGTGAGTCAGAATTGAACTGGAGTTCTTTTATATTTTATTTATTTACTTGAGAGAGACAGACACTCAGAAAGGATAGAGAGGATAGAGAGGATAGAGAGAAAGAGGCAGATACAGAGAGAGAATGGGTATGGGAGCACCAGGACCTCCTGCCATTAAAACAAACACCAGAATCATGTGTTACTTTGTGCATCTGGCTTTACGTGAATACTGGTGAATCAAAGCAGGGCTGGCTTTGCAAGCAAATGCCTTTAACTGCTGGGCCACCTCTATAGTCCATTGATTCTATCTCATTACAAAACCTCATTGGAACTTAGCATTCTATACAAAAGTCAGGTCAGTGGTCTAGCACATCTAGACATTAAGGGCTGGAATCGAGAAGGCAGACCTGGGTTGATAACTGTCCTCTAGTGGTTTTTACAGGAATAGCCATGTTCACTAACTTTAAATATTATAATTATGATAAATACCTAGAGCTTGGTGCTGAACTTCTAAAGTTTTCTAAACTTTGTTGCAAGTATAATTGGGCTTGTCATTTCTTTCCAGGTGGCCATTTGTTAGCATTGCTTGTATGACATTGTAAGGTTCTACAAAGCCATTTTTGAATCTGGTTCATTTCAATTGCCACCTAATCTTTAGCTCACAGTGGAAAGGTTGGTACTCTGATGGATTTAGGGAACTTCATCACTGCATCCAGTGGTTTGCATTTTTCTATATCTATTCACTTGTTTCTCTACCCTTCTCCCATCCACTCTTACCAAACATTGCTGGTGGGTGTCTACGCTGCATTACCTATATGTGCAGCAAAACGAAATGCATGAAGCCAAGGTCTTCAGTAAACAATATCTAAGAAACACAGAATTTACTTTATTGTAACACAGAAAAGAATAACAGAGCTGCTGCGAGCATAGAATGATATTTCAATACTTTTCTCATTTCTACTTATTTAATGTAAAACTTAGTTATATAATTTATAATTTCATGTTTATATAAATACTTTGATTGTATAGAAAAAAGAAATGTTCTGTGGTTTTATCAATTTATATGTGATACTAGATGAGAATTATAATATTTGCAGCTCATTTTTATCTTTTTTTAATTGTCAAATGAATTTTCATACCTCTTTTTATGTAAGGTTTTGTAGCTTTAAGATATTTGAAAAACTTGTGGGGCAATTATTAAAAGCAGTATGGTAACTCTTAAAAAATTAAGAACAGATATACCACATGATTTGGCAACTTCACTACTGGATAATTTACCAAAAGAAAGGAAATATTATTGCTGAAGAGACAGCTGCATCTCTATGTTCATTGCAGCATTATCTGTTATAACCAAAAATGGAATCAACTTTGTGTCCATCAGTAAGTGAACTGATATGAAAATGAGGTATTATACACATTAGAATATAATTCAACCTTTTCAAAGAATGAAATCTTGTCATTTGTGGCAAGTTGGATACATCAGGAAGACATTATACTAAGTGAAATAAATCAGGCACAGACAATGCAAGGGCTGTGTAAACTCATCTATATGTACAACCTACAAACAGATGAGCTCATAGAAGCAGAGAATACAAAGATGTCTACCAGAGCCTGGGAAAGACATGGTGGATGAAAAATCATTGGTCAGATGATAGAACTTGAAGTCAGGAAGAATAAATTCAAGGGCATTATTGTATAACATGGTGACAATATCACAACATAGTTTGCTGTTATAATTGCTAAGAATAGATTTTGTTGTTCTGCTCATGAAAAATCAGAAAGATAGTAGGGTGAGGTAAGGAACATCCTAATTAGCTTAATTTAACCATTCTACCTTGTACATACAAACCACAACATACCACGAAAATTATTTTTTCAGTTTAAATGTAGGAAAAAATAAGAATATTTTTAAAACCCTATTTCAGAACTAAATTCTGATAGACAGAATCATATACAATGGCAGCAATCAAAGTCTAAGGTTGTCAAAGCTCATTTTCCAGAAAACCTTCCCTGTATTCCCTGCAGGCAGGTGTGTGTGTGTGTGTGTGTGTGTGTGTGTGTGTGTGTTTGTGTGTGTTTGTGTGTGTGTGTGTGTGTGTGTTAGCTAGAATGTTCAGTGTGACATCTGTGTGGAGAAAGATATAGAAACATGCCTATAATCCTTTGGAATAAAACTCTGTATAACCTAGTACCAGAACCTTTATCCTCATCCATTCACTGGTACTTACACTGTGAGCAGCTGTCACAAACAAGCACCTGTGTGTGCACACATGCGTGGACACACACACACACACACACACACACACACATCAGATTAGTCAGATTAATATATGTCCAGTTAGTTTCTGGCTATCAGTTTATATGTACATGGGTGTGCATATATGTGCCTATGACATTCCATAAAACAGGAAGATAACACACACACACTCAAACAAACTTGTATTCTTTCTCTGTGTTTATACTCTGTATACAACTTTCTTCTTTACATACATTATTCCATTTCTCAATCTTCCTACAATAACTAGGTACCTCTTACAGTACATGAAGGAGAAAGTGAAGGTATGTAAACATATAAATCCCAAAGAATGTTTTCTTAAGAGAGGACACTTTGGATCTACTGATCTTAGAAATAACTTGACTTTATTCCTAGAAGTACCTTCCCTACTCATCACTTGGCATCCACATATAGGGAAGAAGAAAAAAGGATACTAGTTGAAAATTAATGCTCACAGAGGAGAGAATCTGGACTCATGGTGGTTTTATGTAATTGATAAGAGATATTTCTAATAAAATAACGATTCTTCCAGTGGGTCCATGAAAGCCCAGATGATTATCTGCCTGATGGAAACCATACTATCTAAAGTAAACAGATTCTTGTCCATGCATATGTCACCATAATGACTTTCTATTACTTTTCCTTAGAAGGTATGGCTGTACTGTTAATGGGGGAGTTTTAAGGTACCATTGACACATTATGCCCCAACTCATCTGTACTGCAAGTCATCAGCACTGTGTGAACTCTATTTCCTGGAAATAAGATTGTCCTGTGGTTAGAACTTACAATGCTCTAAGCTTTATTTTTTCCCCAGCACAGAGAGTCCTGGAGATATTTCAGTCATTGAAATGCATCGTCTTCATAGTCAGATGGCTGCAGGGATGACACAAGTTTCTCTCTGTAGAAAGCCTTCACTCCTACCAAAACAGTTTCAATACTGTGGTTCTATGTTTTCATCAATTGCCTACCTTTAAACTGTAAGGGAGACATGGGCAAATTCCCAGCCTGTATGTCTCACTTTTGCATGCTCAGTTTTGAGAATATGACCTGATGCACAGAAAAATCTTAGTAAGTTTTGGCTTAATGATGAATGTAATGCACTCATTACATATGTGTCAGGAATTGAGCTTTAGTTTTGGAAGTCTGACTTGACCTGCCAAGGCCATTAGTGCACATTCAGGATCTGAACTGAACTGACCACATATTTTATAGTAGGGAACAAGTGCATGTCTTATACTAGTTTATCAGCTTTGATCATGCTACCTTCATCTAGAGAATGAAGGACCCACTCTCCCACTACACCCTTACTTTGTTCCTCTGATGTAGAAGACAGGCCTGAGAAAATTACCATAATTCAAGTCCTGTGAAGCAATTGCATGGTATTTTCCCCACAGGATGTCATTTTTTTCAGTACTCACTTTGCTATTGATAAAGTTAGCATCTTGTTTCTGGGACAAAACATACCTGACCAAAAGCAGCTGATGAGAGGAAAGAGTTTATTTTGAATTACAGTCTTGAGGGAAAGTGTCATCATGGCATGGAAAGGATGGTAGAACAGAGGCAGGGCACCCACCTTGCCATAGCATGTCCAAGGAAGCAGCGAGTGTGTGCTAAGTTCCTACTGCAAGGTGAACGGGGCTATAATATGCCTGAGCCCCCTCAAGTATCACACCCTCTTCAGCAAGGTTTTGCCTCCCAAGCTGCCACCAACTGGGGAATGAGTATTTAAAATGAATGAAGCTACTGGGAACATCTCATCGAAACTACAACAAATAGATTTATTTTCCAACGCTGGAGATCAAACTTAGGGCTGTACATTTTCTAGGCAAGCACTCCACTACTGAGCTGCAGCACAGTCACTAATACTTACTTGTCTGTATCTCAACAATATAAACATTTTTACATATGAAAATTTGATTGTGCTAGTAAGTATTGAACATAACTAGGTAGATTAAAAGAAAGCATCAAATTAAAAATACAGTACTTTCCCACCTATTTATCTTGTATGAGAACCTCTTAGAGAACATTTTAAGCATACTATTATATGTATATAATATATCCTTTTGCCTAATTATATTATTTAATTTCTGATTATTATGGTTAGCCACAATAAAATCTTCAGTTGGATACTAGGGCTACGTTAAATAATTTGATTTGCATGCATTATCTACTCAGCTTGTACCATTACCTCATATTGCACATGAGTAAAGTGAGAGTGACTGTTGTCAAGTAGATAGTATTGTACTCATACTGCATATGAGAATTCATGTATGGAAATGTTGAGCATTTTTTGTGTTCCACCAATACTTGGGGCTGGAAGTAGGATTAACAACCCACAGAAAATACTCAGGTACCATTGCGATGCTGGGCTTTTTAAACATTCATGTGGACATTCTTAATTTTCATTGTTCAGAATGACACAATTACATTTTTGTCCTTCTCCCATATGTCAATGGACATACTAATGGGTCTACTTGAAACGTATAAGAAAATTGCCTGGCAGCTGCAGAGGGGAATCTGTGGAGACAGTTTGGTTAGAGGGCGTAGGCCTGAGGAGTGGCTGAGCAAACAAGGGCTCCACCTGCTGCTCCTTACCCATCATTCACTGGCACACACTTCCATTGCTGCTCCCCCGCCTGCCTGTCACTCATTGCACTTGTCTCCTAAGGGAGACAGTACCCACTCCATTCATCTTTCTACTTTTGAATTAATTTTCCCCAATTGGTAGAGAGAAGCTATTTGGGATATGAATCTCATTTAGAGTGGGAAATTCCAAAAAGCTGTTGATCAGAATGTGCCAAAGGACTTATGGAAGCTGATGCCCAGTTCTTCCAGCTTGTCTAGGTCAGATCTTTTCTCTCACGCCGTATGTCATTAAATTGTCATGTTCCAATGACATTGCAAATGAGGCAAGTGGGAAGACAGCATGTAACCTCCACATCCATGGGCTCACAATGAAAGTAGTGCAAAACACGACTAAAGGTAAATATACAAGAGCTGTAGGGTTCCAGAAATTCTAGGAGACCATGACAATGAATGACTATTCAAGAGAAATTTTAACTGTACGAGAAAATGAAGAGAGCATAGAAAACAAGACCACTGAAAGCTCAAAGGACAAAGCTTCAGAGGTCCCTGTGGCCAGTATGAGTCTTTGGTAACCAGTAAATATTGTGAGGCAGAGTCTCCAGCATGAGGGGAAGACAGAATATGCTGCCGGGAAGTCCCACGTGTGGTGGTGCATCTTTGAGAGCCAGATTCCTGCAGGGAAGTGTTTAATGGCATCTGTGTCTTAGATGATCACCTTTATTGTATTTGGCTAAAGCCGGAGAGAGGCCCCTCCTTGGGCAAAGTTAGAATATCAGGTTATTTGTCATCTTAGCCATTATCAGTAGTGCTGCTGCTGTCAGTATCATTATGATCAGAAGGGAAGTGTTAAGCCTGTAATTACCTGTGGCATGGTACTAAGTGAAATACATAGAAGCATTTGGTTCCTGCCGGCCAGATGTGAATAATCAAAACATACTCTATGCCAGGGCAGAACAATCCCACAAGTGCTTGCAAAAAGGAAGATGGGCACACTGAGGAGGTGATCAGACCTTATGCCTTCATTGTTTGAAGTCTACACACTCTCATCTGGAACCAGTAGTAGGCCCAAGCACTACTTCAAGACTGCTACTATGTTCCTTGCACAGTGGTAGGTGTCTGATATATGTGCTGTTTAACCCTTGAAACAGCCTTAATGTGATTGCTCCCAACTCCCTTACTATCTGGCAATGGCAAAGACTACTAGTGAAGAGATGCTAAACCATCCTATTGGACCCCAGGGTCCACAGCCAGGATAGCACTTAAACTCTTTGAAATACCTGCAGAGTGCTACAGCAAATGAACCATGGGAGCCAACTTACATTAAATTGAACCATCATTAGAAATGTTTGTGATCATCATGTTTACAAACAGAACTCTAACTTAAAGAAGACCAAACAAAAAATAAAAGCAGGTTTGGGGAGATGGAGCAGCAGGTAAAAGTACTTGCTTGCAAATCCAGACAGCCTGGGTTCAATTCCCCACTAACCACATAAAGTGTGATGCATGACATGGCACATGCATCTGGATTTCATTTGAAGTAGCAAGAGGCCCTACTGTGCCCATACTTTTCCATATTCATTCTCTTTCTCTCTCATTCTCCTTTCCTGCCTTGAAAATTAATAGAACTACAGTAAAGAACAATGGATTGAGATAGTAGCCTTTTTAAAATTAGCCCTGTGACATTTTGGGGATTTGGAATCTAGCTCAGTAGTAGAGTTCTTCTCTAGAAAGTTCATGAGCCCAGATTTGGTCTTCAGTTCCTAATTTATTTTTAAACAAATTAGAGCTGCATGTTAAAAAAGCAGCATAAAAGTAGAAATGAATTATGTTCTGAACTGGAAGGAAGTATTGTACTAGGGATGAGAAAGAGCACTCTCTAAAATGAGTGAGTGCACTTAAGGGAATCTAATCATCTGGATACAGATGTTGTCCATCTTCATTCTGATTAACCTTAGCCTAAAGTTGGATTAACATTAGTTTTTGATTACTATATCACAAAGAGTTAATGATGGCCTACTATTAAAGGATTCTGCCCATTTGAAACTCCATCTTCTGAGAGTTCTGTGCTCTGCACTCTCCCACCACACTGATGCTCTGAAATGCCATTTGCTCAAAATGAGAAATGTTATATGAATGAAGGATGCTGTTTTTAATAGTCAAAATAAATTTATTTGGGGATGAGAGTTGTTGCTTTGAATGTTGTTATGGAGTGTGTCAATTTGAATGTAGTTATGGAGTGTGACAGTTTGAACGTTGTTATGGGATGAGTGAGTTTGGATGTGGTTATGGGGTGTGTGAGTGTGGATGTGGTTATTTTGGAATTTCAGTTTGGATGTTGTTATTGGGAATGTAAGCTTGAATATCGTCATTAAGGGATTGTTTGTCATTTGAATGTTGTCATTGGGGGAATCAGTTTAGATATTAAACTGTCCATCTTTCCTTGGAGAACCATTACTCATATTGAACACTGCATTTCTTCTGATAAACCATCGACCCATAGGAGGAAGCTCTGCATACCAGAGGATCATTGGAACAGCATAGTTGCTTCCTGTGGGGGATAAGGGTGTTATTTCAGGCTCTGAGCCTCAACTTCCCTTTCTTAAATAAGAATTATTTATTAACAACTTTCTAATTATATACTGCATATGTTTAAATCAGGGACTAATCTTGCATAAATAGTTTTGTTCACATATGACTTTTGAGGGCTTCTGGGGACTCCTGCTGACCTCTATTCCTAACTACATTAGCTCTCCTAACAGGGATTGTTATGTTTGTACATGTTTCTTTCGCATGTATACAGGGTCTGAATACATATTGTATCTCACCCCTTGTCCTGCACCCAGTCACCTGCTGATATTTGATATTGATTCCTTTATGAGAGAAATGACATTTGTAGATTGGAATCCACAGTTAGAATTTGGGCAATTTATGTTATCCTTCTTGCCTTGTCTGGCTCATACTTCAAGAATCAGGCTTGCTCCTTACTACCAGTGCCTCCTCATATCTCTCTCTCTCTCTGGGTCTCTGACCTCAGCTCACACCTAGGGAGCAGATGTGCACAGGGCTACAGCTGTTCTCATGCATGGTTTTCTGATAATATCTCTGCTGGGGCCCTGGCTGGGTGCTGGCTGGCCTGCCCCATGCCCTCAGGCTCTGTCTGACACAGTGAGCAGTAAGATCCCATGGGATCTTCTTTTGCATCCTCCTTTGCATATGAAACAAGTAATCTGTCATGTTGGCAATCAATGGCACCTTGTGAAACCTGAGCTTCCTTGGGCACCACCATTCTAAGGCATTCTCTTCTTGCTTGCTGTCAACCCATGATAGACATAAGGAAGAGGGAAGTGCTTTTGAATTTCCTGATAGTGTGGAGGACAATCCCAAAGACATAATGGGCTGTGACGGTGGCAGCTGCTCACTGAAGTCTCTGTAGTCTTATGTGTGGGTTTTGATTGAGGTTCAGTATCTTGTGTTTGGCAAGGTCCTCTGTGTGACGAATTGTGAAGACAAATAAGTGTGATGCCCAATTAAGAGCACTGTGCAATCTCCCTTGTCCATCCTGATGCCCTGACTATCAATGAGAGCTTTCACCTATAAGGGGTGGAGATAGGATTTTTTTTTTTTTTTTTTTTTTTTTTTTTGGTTTTTCAAGGTAGGGTCCCACTCCAGCCCAGGCTGACCTGGAATTCACTATGGAGTCTCAAGGTGGCCTCGAACTCACAGTGATCCTCCTACCTCTGCCTCCCGAGTGCTGGGATTAAAGGCGTGCGCCACCACGCCCGGCTCGGAGATAGGATTTTATATTGGGTTGTCACAGAAAAATATCACAATTTTCCATATGGTTACATGTTTATTATACTATATCCTTGGTTCCTGTTGCCCGCCTTGTATATGCATATGTTTTAAATTTCAGTTTGTCTAATTACTCTTCTTTCGGTGATATGTAATCATTTTTCACCTTAAAACTTCCCTTAAGAGTGTTTTTAATCATGCTTCAAATTAAAAAAAAAAAAAGCAGGATATGGTACTTAAAAATAAAACAGAGCAGAAGACAAGCACTTGCATAGGATCATATGGGTCTGAGAGTCTGAACCCTTCCCTCCCATCTCCTGCAGGCATGCTTGCTTGTTAATCTGCACTCAGGAAACATAGGATACACGGGGCCACATCTGTGGATCCTCTCCCTGGTGTAAAGAAGGTTCTTAGAAATAGTCAACTGAGCTTCTGCAAATTGGCCAAGAGTGGGTTCAATTTATAAACAGGATGGGTAAGGCTAGTCTACAACCTCTGGTGCAGAGGGGAATGTGATATTTAGTGGAACAAGGCTCATAAAGCTAAATAAAAATGTTTTATTTTAGGTCATTAAACTGTATGTCATATAACCTTTAAAATAGCACACACTGTAAATCAGAAGCTTGGGTTTATAGGGTAGCTTATCATTCATTTAATAGGCAATATAATGGCCTTTGAGGCTCAGGCCACTTCTAACCTTTTTCTGGTTTAAATTAAGAGAATTTCCACATCTTGTTTGTTCCGGAAAGGAAATGTCTACCCACTCAAATGTTGAAGCCATCTATAAACCAGGGCTCAGCCCTGGTGCGTTTCCCTATGGTCTCAGATACTAACATTCCAGTGCTGGTGGTCCCCAAGGAAGAGATGAGAGAGCCCAAAGCTACAATTGTATGTAATGGATACCAACCATACTACTGTCTCAGGGGCCTTTTAACCCTTGACACTACCCCTTGTAAAATTCCATTGGTGCTGTTCTTCAGCAGATAAAATATCTACCTGACATTTAACTATCTCTTCAGATCTAGGAGGTGATTTAAATGAATGCTAAATGGAAGAAGCCATACAAAAGAGGCAGACGTTTAATCCCATTGAGTTGTACATTTTAAAATGGACAGATATATTCGGTATTATTTATATTTTACCATCCATATGCAACTACGGTAACAAATCCAGTACAACTAATCAAAGAACTTCAAAGTCAAGGGTGTGGTTGCCATGGCAGGCTACATGCCTGGAAATAGGTGACAAGGAATGCTGGTGAATTCTGTTTCCCCTCTGGGTGTCCATCACATCTCCAGCTCACTCATGAAGCTGCACTGGGCTGTATTCTATGACTGGCATGCTCTTCTGATCAGGGTTTTCCCTTAACAAAACATTTATCAAATAAAAAATACATCTTCACTGATTTGATTTGACTGAGGTGTTGGTCACAGTATTAAAATTAACTCTATTCTTCAGACACCACAGAGATTTAAATGGAGATAATTGAATAAAATTAAGTCAATGAGCAATATTTCCATTATTTCTTTTTCAGAAAAATTAAATTAGGTTTAAGGAAGACAGCACATGATGTAAACCACAGGGCTGGTACTCTTCAAGCTGCCTTTTCTCCAAAGATAGACAGACTTATACATTGAGGTTTCAGCAAGGCAAACAGTGTGGTTCTCACAGTCTGCTTTGGGTTACACACATGTGTACTTCCTGACAATGTCTGACGCTGGGTAGCTTTGTGGGATAGGGAACTTCCTGACATCAGCAGCGGCCAGATATTCATCTGAAGAGATGAAAGCTGCTTCTGCTATGAGATTGTCACACAAAGTAATCTACATTTTCACTTGTCAATCTATACATGTAAACCATTTTACTAAATAAATCTAATTCCTGACCTCTGCGTCAGCCATGTTCATTAACTTTAGGAAGGAAATTATGGATTTTACAGATCACCAATACAACTCTTGGTAGGACATGGTCTTGATTTTCTAACCCTGTCATAAAGAGTGCCTGGAAACAGTGCCCTGAAAGTGAAAAAATGCACTGGTCAGTTGCTTGTTATGCAATCTGGGTGGCCCGAAACCAAAGAACTTTACTTTTCACAATTGTGAGGCATAGGGGTTGAAGTCATGTTTTCCCTAAACACACATTCCCTTTTAAACACAGAGTGAGGGCCATTCTTCATCTCTTCCTGCTTGGGAAAATTCCTCACAATCCCTCCCCTCCTTGAATTACATCAGCCTAATCTTTGTCTCCTCTTTGCATCACCTTCTTTTGTTTCTATATACCTTCCTGTGTATTCTCTTCTTATAAGCTCTCTAGTTTATCCTAAACTCAAGATCCTTCCATAGTTAAGATGTCTTTTCTATATGTTTGTACTATGTGTGTTGGGTACATGTGATATATGCACGTGTGTCCCCCATGAGCTTGTCCTGCAGCAGCTAGAGAATAAATTTGAGTGTACTCCTTCCATTGCTCACCAACCTTTCTTTCTCTTTCTTTCTTATTTTTCCTTTGTAAGAGTCTGTTGCTGATTCAAGAGCTTCTGTTTGCAAGCCCCAGAGATTTTCTTGTCTCCACTGAGATTACAGATGTGCATGGCCATACCAAGCTGTTTATGTGGGTTCTGGAGATTCAAACACAGGTGGTCTCAGGTCCCCTCAGGCCCTCATACTTGCACAGAAAGTGCACTTAACCTCTGAGCCATCTCTTCAGCCCCATGATGAGGTCTTTAATCCTAGGATCTATGGTCCTATTTGCAAATAAACCCAGTCTGTTGGCAGATCTGTGATATGAACTTGGGTGATGTCAGTATTCAATCCCTACAGATAAGTTCTGGAAAAGGAGAAGAAGAAGAAGAAGAAGAAGAAGAAGAAGAAGAAGAAGAAGAAGAAGAAGAAGAAGAAGAAGAAGAAGAAGAAGAAGAAGAAGAAAATTGACACACACACACATACAAAAAAACAAAACAAAACAAAAAAAAACCTCCTGAGGCCTGTCAAGAAAGCCTAGTGAGGGACTAAGAAAATGGAGCTTCGTTTCATTTCTTAAGAAAGGCCAAGTAAGGTCAGGGCTGAGAGAGGAGGTTTTACATTTATCTATTTGTCAGGGAATGTCTGTGAACTACTGAGCCATGTCACACACTGTGCTAGGCACTGAGTATAGGTGGGTGGAATAAAGAAATCCCAATTTTTTCCTCATGGCATTCATGATTCAGAAGAAAACCAATGCTAGTTTAAAGAACAGCAAAATAAATCTCTTGGTTCAAATGACTTAAAAGCAATATCACAGCAGACTACAAGAGATAATCATATCAACAGTGAGCCTGGGTTTTGATCTGGATTCTGCCAGAAAAGTTTCCTCAGATAAATAACATTTAAATTGAAACAAAAACCTGAGTAGCAGTAGGGCAAGCACAAATTTGGGAACCTTCCAGATAGGTATACTGAGAGCACAGTAGAAGCCACTGCAGCTAGGATGTGTTGAGAAATGCCACATTGAGTACACAGGGAAAAGGAGGGAGTAGGCACTCCTTGGGCCCAGGACAGCTAAAATTTATAGCATGGGAGCCCCTCTCACAAGTAGACTCAGAGAGTTTAAAGCAGGGTAATCATAAGCAGAATTCGTGTTTGAAGAAGAGACAGGGACAGGAAAGCTATAACTTACAGACTAAGTATGAGAAGGATGGTTAAGCTGGAGTAGAGGCCTTAATAAAGAAGGGTCCCAAACATGCCTGTGCTGTCTTCTTGACCAGAAAGGTTTCCATCGAATTCATTCCCTCACTGGAGGCAAACCTGGCTCAAGGGAGATTTGCATATCTCATAACCAACATAGAAGTAACTTTTCTTTTTCTCTTTTTATTTTTATTGATAATTTCCATAATCATAAACAATATCCCATGGTAATGCCCTCCCTCCCCCCACTTTCCCCTTTGAAACTTCACTCTCCATCATATCCCCGCCCTCTCTCAGTCTCTCTTTTATTTTTATATCATGATCTTTTTTTTTCCTATTATGATGGTCTTGTATAGGTAGTGTCAGGCACTGTGAGGTTAGGAATATCCAAGCCATTTTGTGTCTGGAAGAGCATGTTGTAAGGAGTCCTACCCTTTCTTTGGCTCTTACATTCTTTCTGCCACCTCTTCTGTCATGGACCCTGAGACACGGAAGGTGTGATTGAGATATTCCAGTGCTGAGCCCTCCCCGTCACTTCTCAGCACCATGGTGCCTTCTGAGCCATCCCAAGGTCACTGCCATCTAAAAAGAGAAGGTTCTCTAACCAAAAGTGACAGTAGCATTAATATATGGGTATGAACATTAACAGAGGTGTTTACTGGGCAGTTTGGTGGGGATAGTATATACTTTTAGCCAGACAGCAGTAGACATTACACCCCTAGGGCTTGTGACTACCCCTGTTTTAGGTTTTCAGTGTCAGGGATGTATTCCCTCCCATGGAGCAGGCCTCCAATCCAATTAGAGGGCAGTTGGTTTCCACCATGGAAGACATGCCACTATTGCACTTATTGGCTCTTTGGCCTGACTGGCCAAATATAAAGCTTGCAGTGTGCACTGTTGGGTATCTTCACTAGTGATTTCTCTTTCTCCCATTGAACTGCATGCAGCATGGCTTTTTCCAGCTCTCTGTCAGGTGGTCTACATGGAGGAGGATTTCAGCTCAGCTTCCAGCAGGGTTTCTCAGTGACCTTGCAGCCCAAGTATGTGGAGTCTTCAGCAATAGGGTCTTACCATCTATTCCTGGTGGGAAACCAAGGGCCTCAGCATTGGCCTGTAATGTTCTGGGGACATCAGGGACCTCCCTGGCCAACAACTCACTGGAATGTGTCCCATCTCTGGGACTGAAAATTTTCTGGAAACAATCTATGGCTCCCATGTGTTCTATAGTCCAAAAAAGTAGGTTTTCATATGACTTATTTATATCCTCTGAGATTTTGATAGCCCTCCCTCCACCTTTCCTTTACTCAATCTCTTCCCCTGACCTCACTTAGGCCATTTCACCACCATTAATCTGTTCTTCTACTTATATATACACAATACCATCCTATTAAGTTCCCCCTCCCTCCTTTTCTATTCCCTTTATATCCCCTTTCTAGCTTACTGGCCTATGCTACTGAGTTTTCTTCCTACTTACTCAGAAGTCCAGTCATTTGTAGCTAGGAACTAAATATGAGAGAGAACATGTGATGTTTTGGCTTTGTAAAAATATTTTATTTATTATTTGAGAGAGAAAGAAAAGAACTCTAGTCATTGCAAATGAACTGCATATGCATGCGCCACCTTCTGCATCTGGCTTATGTGGGTACTAGGGAATTATACCTGGGTCCTTAGGCTTTGCAGGCAAGGGCATTAACCACTAAGCCATCTCTCCAGCTCAAGAATAAACTTTCTAAAACAGTGAAATGAAAATAATTTCCAAATCGATCTTATCTATAATTAACAAAGGGGTTTTGATGTTTACATCCCAGTCTTAATATCCTGTTAAGTACATGGATTTTTTTTTCAAGTTTCAAGGTGAATCCAGAATTGGATGACTCAGTGATAGCCAGGTAAGCTCTGGCAGCTCTGTCACGCAGAAAGAAGACTTTCTCAGACCCAGAAGTTCTGACCTGTGGAGCTGCTAAACCAGCAGGCCTGGATTGCAGTGAGAAGAGTGTAAAGTTAGAAGTGTGAGATGTGAAGAAAAGGGTGTTCTGACCATATAAACAATTTTATGATCATTTAATTTGCCATTAGAAAGTGTTTGGTCTGCAGGATGCTGGAAGATGCATCATCTTTCCTGTCTATGCCCGGCCGAGAGAATACAGGCAGCGGCAGCAGCTCCCTTTCGTGGCAGAGGGCCTCCTCATGAATGGCCTCCTTGGTCCTCATGGAAGAAGTTTTTGCTGTGTCTGACCATAAAATCACACCCTGAGCTCACAGGAAGGTGTATGGTCCCTCCAGTTTCCATGAGAAGAATCTGAGAGTGAGGGTAGGCTGAGGAAGTTGGGCTTGGCAGAGGGCTGCGGAACCACTGCCCCATCTGCAGGGTATTATCCACATGAGTAGGTTGCCTCCGTCAAAATCAACAGGACCTTATGGCAATGCTCAGATCTGAAATTGTTTCAAATGGGTTCCTGTGTAGTTACAACTCTGTACTTGCAATCTTTGTGATTTCAATTTGGAAAGGCATTCAAGTGAGTAATTTAATGTTGGGATGTTCCTTCTGTTTTTCCATTGACGCTCACAAAATTCTAAAAATAATGTTATGATGGGCAAACTTTGGCTGTGCTTCGCAGAACAATGAGGAGTTTACAGTTTTCTTTGCTCTGAGTATAAAAGACTAGGTCAAATCTGACTAGAGGGTAGTCAGTGGGTTCTATGAAGACAAGTCCTGGTATATGTAGCCAACTTTTAATTCCTGGATTATAGTTTGTTGTGAGAAAAATAATCCAATTTATCTTTAAGCATACAAATAAGCTCTGCTCTAAGGTGAAATGGGAAAGACTTCACTAAGGGATATGGTTAAAGTAATTAGGAGCAGAGGCTCTCCTCAATCATGCCTTTAAATCTTTTTTTCCTCTCCAAGTGAAATGACCTCTCAGCTATTGAGGTACCTCAAATTACATACATATACACATACATACCTAGGGAGTAGAACCTGGGTCCTTTGGCTTTTTGGGCAAGTGCCTTAACCACTAAGCAATCCTTCTAGCTCCCCCTCATCATTTTCTACAAATTTTACCTGACTGGCCTCACAATGCACAATATTTTCCTGTATAATTTGTGTATCTCTCTCTTCTTTCTCTAGTTATTTCTATAACTATATTCCTAGTTAGCAATATTTTTTTGAAAATACTACATTTTATTTTTGCACTAGAACCCAGGTATCTCAACTCCAAGTGTATACTTTGATTCAAAGTATAATCCTTAGACTCAGTAAAACTCAAGGTCATGTCCTGATTCTACCTGTGACCATGCTGGGTAGCCTTGCAGTGACAAAGTTTACTCCTCTGTTCAAATGGAGAAAATGAGGATAACAAAAGCATAGGATCTGGAAAATTCTAATGTATCAAAGCTATTTGTCATTGTAACATTTAAGAAATGACTCACAAATAAAGACTACTTAATACATTGTTGCAGCAGTAGTAGATTCACTATCCACTGCCAAAAAACAAGGCAGAGGAATGGAAAGCCCAAGTGATTAGATACAGAAACTAACTTGTTTCTTTCTCTGCCATGCGGGCAGGTGATACCTTTCAGACTTGCACTGTCACTTGACGTTGAAAATAGTGTTATTCTTTTGAAGATGGCTGTGACTGACCACAGGTTTTAATGGGTTCAACAGGGACATCTGTTACTTCTCTGAGACTGTTCTGGATTAGTCAATTTGAAAGTCTGTAAGAGTTGGGACACAGGCTGAGAAACGTGACAGGTAGTTTTGACCTGAAGCTGACAGTGTAATGAATAACAGAATTTCAGGATCTTGCAACCTTGATTGCTTTTCCTATTCTTATTTGCTTTTGTTCATCTCAGAAAAAAAAAAAAAAAAAAAGACCACATTCATAATGTCCCCTAATCCTACAGTTCAATGTTAAACATTTATTTTAAGCATTAAACCTACAAAGCTTGTGAGTTTCTGGCCCACAGAGGCTTTTATTTATTCATTTTTAAAATTTTAATTTATTTATGTTGAAATTGCCAGTTCCACTGAATTGAAAGAAAATGAGATCTGGAAGCTCTGGCTTCTCATGAAATGTAACCAAATACAGCTGTTCAGGAACCTACCCATGAACGGGTGTTTTGGTGGTGATGCTGGCGGGAATGGCAAGGCTGAAAGCACACATTTGTTATTGGACATTTAATGGTTTGGTTATATTTGGATTCAGTTTTTTAAAAATATCTTTGGGTTTTCAAAACCCAGAACAATGTATTCATAGCCCATGGCCCATCAGCTCTACTGTGGCCTTTGTTTTATAGAGAAAGAGTGGCTTTGCATTTCAATGAATTAGCTGTTGATTTTCCCACTGTTTCATTTCATTATAGCGATAACAATTTATCCACCCAGTGGTAACCCTTTTCCCCTAATTCCTGGGCAGTGCTTGGCTCCAACTAGAGGGGTTTCATTTCCAGATGCTGTTGGCAAACCATAAGTCAGATAGATTATGTTCTAAAGGAGTTATTCTGAGACTAGAAGTACCTTTATTTCTATCTTATCTAATTATTAGTCATTCTCTCTTTTGCTCTCTGTCTCCCTCTCTCCAATTCCTTTCTTCCTTCATCTCTCTTTCCCTTTTTCTCTTTTCCACTTTCTTAATGACTAACATGAACAGTTATTGTGACAAGACAAAGCACTCAATTGTTTGATGATATAAATTATTCCCTGCCTGTGCCTTAGAAATAAAGTTCTTTATCTTATCAGAGGCTGCTAATAGGCCACAATTACATTTCTCCTCAAGTGTATAAAGATTTCTTTAGTGTTCTTACTTATGTCCTTCATCTCTTAGTACAAAGTGTTTGCCTTTCTTCTCCCTCCATTGTTACAAATGAAAATGTAAGCATCATTGTATTTTAATGCATCTTCCAGGAATGCTGAGAGGCAATGAGAAGAGACAAGTACAACCTGTTTGAAAGATTGTGCTCTCAAGTCTTTGTTCAGATAGATGCATTGAAAATGGGAACATACTGTGGTATATTGGCAGACACGTCATTTGAGTATCTAGATGGTGGAGAATTATAATGCTGTTTCTCTGTCATGTCATTTCATTTTGCACTCGCATGAGCAATTGCAGGAACACACCAGCTAGCATATCAGTTATGAAAGGGCCCAAATGAGTGCCTACGGATGAATGCATCCTGATGGCCAATAGCTGACAGTGCTCAGAGTCCTGAAGGATGATTGCATTGACTTGTTGCTTCTTTCATGCAAACGAGGACTTGACAGCTGTCAAAAGGGCAGGCTGGTCTCTAAAATCCCCAGAGAACTATGTGAATAGTGTGGTATTTGGAGAAGTGATTGCAAGTGTTAATAGGCTTTGAGAACCACAAATCAGAAAGCACATGCTTCTGAGACCTGTTTTACTTAGATTTAGGAAAATTGGATTTTTAACAATTGAATTTGTTTAGCTTGTTTTTCTCAAGCATAATCTCTATCTTGAATAAAACTGTTTTAATGAGGGGGGGCTGCAGCACAATAAGCAGTAAATATGGCTTAATTTAGTAATCTGTTTTATTGTTTTTGCTTGTAATTTTATTTGTTTTGTGATTATGTCCAAAGTTATAAGGAAATTGAGACTAATAAATGTCCTGTAATGTTTCTGCCTCTACTTGTACCATACAAGAACAAGAAATAGCCCCACCTTGCTTTTTTCATACTCACATTTTAATACATTCAGTTGTTCCTTCTTGTTGATTCTAGTTTGGAATGATGTATAAGTGAATGAGGGAAAGGTTTATGTCCTTAGAGAAAAAATGGGCAAGTGTAAAAGTGTGATACAAGCTGTATTTGGGCATTTGGGGGAGTTTGGGTGTTCCTGGTTAAATCCAATGGTTGAGCCATAAATGGCAGATCTGGGAGGGGCTTAGCTATGGCCGTCTTCACACTCATTTCTCTGCAAAGAAAGAAAGTGATATACAGAGAGAACATTTCTCAAAGGCACACACAATCAGGACCAAATCATCAGAAATAGAAATCTTGACTTCTACTATCTTATAAATGCCTTTAAATATTGATTTAAGTGCTTTATAAAATCTACACAGTAGCTCAGTAATTAAGGCACTTGCTGCAAAGTCTAACAACTGGGATTAAGGTCCCCAGTACCCATGTAAAACCACAAAGTAGTACATGAATCTGGAGTTCATTTACAATGTCTGGAAGTCCTAGAGTACTCACTGTCTTCTCTCTATCCCTCCCTCCTTCCCTCCCTCTTTTTCTCATGCAAATAAATAATTAAAATATTAATAATATTAATAACAAAATATTAAAATAGCAAAATTTCTACAAAACCAAGTAAGTACTTTCTCTAGATTGCTGTAATGATTTTAATATGTACATTACATATGACTATTTATGAAAGGGTATGGGGTAATAGTTCTCTCCTGGGGGTGATTTTGCCACTTCTTTCATTGGACTACAGTGGTAAGTTGAAAGGTAGTTTTGTCAGACTAGAAGAGACAAAGGTAAAAGACTAGGTTTTATTGACTAGAAATCAAATGTTAATGAACTTCTTATAGTGCACAGGCCACCTCCCCATAATAGAAAGCTATCTGTCCTACAGCATCAAAACTGTCATTGTTGGGAATTCATGGACTTAGAGACTTCCCCTTTGAGGAAGGTACCCTATTCATTTATCCTTCCCTTATCTTATTTCCTTATTAGTCAATCATGCTTCTAAAAATTTTCAAAATGAAATGGATTTCTAGGGACCCAAATACCTATATTTTATAGTCTTGAAAAGTATATGAAATGCTACTCATGTTTCTAAGCACTGGTTTCTAATCACAGTACCCTTTTGCACTCATTTTGAATAAGAAACAACTGGTATGGCTCACCATCAATCAGAAGTGATACTGGTTGGAAGCAGGGGATGCTGGGCTGGCTGGCAGTGGCAGGGCTCAGGCTCTCTTGAGCAGAATAGCACATAGTACAAAAAGACAAGTTGGAAACTAGCAAGGTTAGGAGGCTTGACAGTCTTCCAGAGGGGCTGTGTGTGAACCCCTCTTCTGGTTTCAATAAAAACCATTTCTTGAGGAAAATTAGATACTATAACATCGTTCTTTACCCTAGGGATTAGGCATTTTCAGACATCGTTGGGTTTATAAAGCAGATTGCTTAATCTTTATACCTTTTTGCAAACAAACCACTAGGCTGACAATAACACAAAACAATAGAATAAAATTTGTTCATTTATCATTAAGATAATTGTTATAGATTTGTCTCCTTGTAATTCTCTGCTTTTTGTTTTTTGATGTTGGTTATAAATCACACCTACAGCAGGCACTGAGCCTGTATTTGTGTCTATTATGTGATCCTGATAAGGCTGGGAAGCATTTTTCGCCTTCCTGATGCAAGTTATTGAGATTGATTGAAGCACTTTGCTTGTCCTATCCCAAACACTATGTAATTAATGCTTCATTATGTTAATGCATGCAAATGCAAGGGTATATGTCTGATTGGGAGGTGAGAGAACAAAAAGGACTAAAGAGTTCTCTCCAAAGTACAAATTAATTTATTGCATTGCTAACTGGCCTCTGAGGAATGACAGAGTAGGCTTCAAAAAGAAAGAAAAATGCACAAAATGAGAGCACAGTTAAGTTTTTCTGTAGAGGTGGCATAGATAATGGGTACAAAGAGCATACTCGGTCATGTGACAAAGCCCTCATCTGAGACTCTGTAGTTCACTATCTTCCTTTACATTAAATGGTTTAGGATGGAGAAGTGGGAGACCAATTCTGCTTTATATATACACATCCATGTACATACGTAGACTATGAGAACTATACTCCACTTTCAGCAGTCATATGTAATCAGTAACTAACCTCATAATGTCATTTAAGGTATAGCAAGGAAGGGATTTACACCAAACCAAACAGCCATGGTCTCAAATGATCATTTGTTTATGATTGCATGCTTCTTCCTAGTCTTTGCAGTGATAATTCTATTTGATAATATGTTTTTATATTTTTGCTTTGTGATTTTGCTGACATGAGATAGTCAATATGTCTGTAGTAAACTTCATTTGTTATGATTTCAAACACTATGATAAGAATGTTTACATCTAGCCGGGCGTGGTGGCGCACGCCTTTAATCCCAGCACTAGGGAGGCAGAGGTAGGAGGATCACCATGAGTTTAAGGCCACCCTGAGACTACAGAGTCAATTCCAGGTCAGCCTGGACCAGAGTGAGATCCTACCTCGAAAAACCAAAAAAAAAAAAAAAAAAAAAAAAAAGAATGTTACATCTTAGTAATTTTGTTCCATTAAATTGTTTTCTTGAGATACCTTTTTAGGAAAGTAATTGCTAAAGTCTACATCTTCGATGACTTTCATTATACATTACTATCCTTAGAAACATTTTCAACTTCCAATATCTAGCATAGACACTCAATAAATGGTTGCCGAATTTAATTACACATTCCCACTATAGTGTTAGAATTGAGATGTTGCTCCCATAAAGCTAACTAACTATTGGAAATATAGTTTGTAGGCAAAAAATATTATTTCAAACTAAATGCCACTCACTGAGAATAATTACAAAATATCATAGACCTTAGTTTCAGTCTCTTTACTAAAATCAAATTAATGATAATTTTATTAAATTGTTTAAAATTAAGCTCTGGGATATTCTTTTGTATTGGCCCATCCATTCTGTCTTCCTATGAAAGGAAAAATTAAAAATATAATTAGTTTAGTCTAGTAGTTACTTTCATGCTGATATGAAGTGATCAACTGAAGATCTATCATACTAAGTCAGTACAAACTACTCTATATGAACTCATAATTAATGTAACTAAAATGCTAACTTTTCATAAATTTTCTCTGCTATGGCCATGCTAAACTCTCATGAGCTCCACGCCTCATTCTGCCATCATTCCTCATGGACAGAGTCAGTGGTGTTAACAGCATCTAAGTGACCACAGTCCTATTAAGCATGATGTGAGCGTTGTTTCTCAGCCACTTTGCAGATTATCAGGTAGGTGTACTACCTTTGGGCCCACAGTTTCCTATCCTCAGAACCATCTCATTTTAGTCCATTTTGTTCCATTTCATTTACAGCTAAATGCCAGTGTGACCTGCCTGCAGCCTTTCCTTTCTAGCCCTTAACAGGAGATATTCCAACAAACACTTCTTATCTACACACAACAAGCAGGTTTCTATTAATGGGTAACAAATATTTAGATGAAGCAGACATGGTTTCTTCTAATGTAAATTTCACAGATATATTATAATTTTGTAAATTTTGTCAATAAAATACATGCATTCTATTTTTACATTATAAATACCTTTTAGCATTTGACAAGATTTCTCACCATTAGACTTAAAACAAAACAATATATATGGACATCACTATCATCCTTAAAATTTCTCACTATTAGATTTAAAACAAAACAATATATATGAACATTACTATCAACCTTAAAATAATGATGCTTAGTGAAGTGACTATACACTCTAGCTTACCTAGAACAAAAGCAGTTTATCCTGGTGTGATTATACACTGAGCCCCCTTTCACTCTTAAACTTATCTGATTTTAGAATAAATTATTAGGTTATTCTCAGAATCACTCTGGTGATTAGTTTGAAATCAGTAAGAAAATGCACTGTGTCATAATTCCATCTGTCCTTGAATCATATCATTTTTGCTTATTTTTTATATTATTTTACATTATTAAGGAGGTGAAAAGATTACCCTGGTAATGGTCAATGGCACTCTCATGTAAAAGCTACTGAGTCTGGGAATGCCTTCAATCCAAGGAGTTTAGGTAAGGAAGGGGCTCCAGATTGAGGTCTGCAGTTTCTGATTCAAACATCAGGCCAGCTGGGTCTGTATTCCTTAGGAATGCAGGAACTCTTGAAGGAAACTCAGAATACTTACTTTATTTTCTTTACCCCCTTTGGTTCACTGAACATGTTGAAGATGGCAAGACATTCTTTTTTCCTGAGAACAAAATCATTCAGTATTCTTAAAATTATTATCTATTTAGCATACAGCACTGAGAAATGAAAACAAGGAGAGGGATTTTAGGAAAACAATTTCATCACTTTTAACTTTGAGAGTCAAAATTTGAGGGTTGGATTGCACAACTTGCACAACTTGATAATCAAAATGCCTCATTTCTTCATACATTCCATGATGTGGGGAAAACCCAGAGTTGTTACAATCCAGGGATTAGCCTGAGGAGAAAAAAAGTTGTATTTACTTCTCGGGATGTTTGGGATTGCTCCTCTGGCGTTTTGGAGATCTCCCGCACCTACCAAAGCCAAGCTGCCTCTGGTACTCAGAGCTTTCGGCTTTTATGCTGGCAGTGCAATGAGGCATGGACTGGGGTTCTGAGCATGCAGCAGACAGCTTCAGGTTCGCTGAGATGAACTTCCAGACCAGGCACAGTTATGGAGGAAGGGATATTTATTGAAGCTTACAGACCCAGGGGAAGTTCCATAAATGGCAGAAGTAGCTGGCCTGCGTTCACAGTTCCAAGCAGAGAGAGAGAGAAGTACAAGCCAAAAAAGCCACACAGCACAGCATACTTCAGGAACTCCTGCTAGGTACACTTTGCATATCTTTAGATTGAAACCTGAAACCCACCACCACACCTAAAGATCCACCCAGTGACACTGCCTCCAGCCAGGTGGTAGCAGATGCAAACTACACACAAATAAACAACTGAATATATTGGGGGCCATCTATTCAAACCACCAGAGAGCAGGATTCTCAGCTCCCCCATACTAATGATCTTCTCGGGTTGACTAGTTTCTAGAATCTATAGTCAAAAAAGCCATTTTATGTCAGTTAGTTGGGGAATCATAGAAATATCTGCTTTGTGCCTCTTTCCTGATTACACATTTACATGATAAAGGAAATTAAAGTGCTCAAACATGCATGATTGATTTTCCAGAATCATAGTAGCTAAAGAGAAGTCTGTTTTAAATATTACAATTAATATTAGGCATTTTCATCTATTACATTTATGAGCTGGTTTGGTTTGGTTATTGTCTGCTCTTCTGAACCGCTGACTGATCAGGACAGTGAGATTTTCAGAGTCGCGTCCTCTGCATGCAAAATGAGTTGCAAGTCTCTCCATGATCAATAAAATCAAAAAAGCAGTCGTATAATCTCTGGATTATATGAGAGAGGGGGAGAGAGAGAGAATATTAATGGGTATGTCAGGGCCTCTTGCCACTGCAAACAAACTCTAGAAACATGCATCACTTTGTGCATCTGGCTTTACATGGGTACTATGAAATTTAACCCAGGTGGTTAGGCTTTAAAAGCAAGTGCCTTAACCAGTGAACAATCTCTCCAGCCCCATCCATTTTAATAATAGATGAAAAGAATTGAAAAGGTGAAATGAATTGTCATTTATACTAATTATGGTTTGGAAAAATCGCAATCCTGATATAAATAAATCCTGACAAATCCAAATATTATATAACAAGAACGTGTGTCTTTAATATTCTCATCATATCAGATCCCTGGCTTCTCTGATTTGAAGGAAAATGAGACAAGAAAATAAAATTTAACTGTGCTAGAAGAACCCCCATATACGGAATAGAAAAAGGAGGGAACCAGGTGAATTAGTCTATGATGATGATGGGGTAAATGTTTCTCCAGCTGATGAGTTAAGGGGGTGTCCACATAAGAGATATAGGGCTAGGCGTTACTCTAAGTACACTCTGCATATTTTTCTGCTCTTCATTAGTCTTTTATCTGAAACTAGCACACAAATTTTCTTTTGAAGGTTTTGTGATAATACCTAGACCCCTCAATGAAATTGCAGCATCTGTCATTCCAAGAGACCCACTCCTTATTACGTTAATGAGCTTCAAGCTTTTACTCTTCCTAAATGGTACCTAAGGAGATTCTTTGCCTCAGTTTTTACTGATCATGTTCTCATTAGTGATAATGTGGAAGAAATGTGTTTAAGATGAAATAATATACATTCATGAAAAGCATCTTGATGGAAATTTACCTAAAAATGATTAAATCATGGGAAAACAACTTCAGGAATCTAAATCACTTTTATGTATTGCCTTCACTCGGACAATTCCCTACCTTTCCAAGTCTGTAAGTTACACAGACTTCTTTTGAAAGCCAGTGAAAAATTCACTGTGTGAATTTTAAGCTTAAACTACTATAGATTTTCATGTAAGGTAAAGTTAATTATGACTATTTTTTCATTCCTTGAGACGTTTTAGGTAATTGTGGTGGTTTGTTTCAGGTGTCCCCCATAAACTTAGGTGTTGTGAATGCTAGGTTCCCAGCTGATGGATATTTGGGAATTAATGCCTCCTGGAGGGAGTGTATTGTTGGGGGCAGGCTTATGGGTGTCATAGCCAGTTTCCCCATGGCAGTGTTGGCCACACTCTACTGTTGCTATTGTCCACCTTATGTTGGCCAGGGGGTGATGTCCACCCTCTGCTCATGCCATCGTTTTTCCCTGCCATTGTGGAGCTTCCCCTCGAGCCTGTAAGCCAAAATAAATCTCTTTTTCCCAGAAGCTGCTCTTGGTTGGGTGATTTCTACCAGCAATGTGAACCAGACTACAACAGTAATGATAAGAAAATAGCATGTGTATTATATAGCACCCATAACTGGAATGTACTTTCTACAGAATTCTTTGCTTGCAAATCACTGTAAAAGGACAACTAGGGTGCAGAGCACTACAATTTGAAGATGGAATACAGGGTTCTGTGACCCTGACCTTTGGAGTCTTGGAGGGAATGAAGAAGCAGAGAAGCTAACAAGCTTCCATAGATGTACAATAATATGTATGAATGGATGAATGAATATAATTAAGATCTTCACCAGTATTCACAAACTCAACCTTGTTGCTAAAACCCTATAAATAGTGCACCCATTTCCTATAGAAAAAGCATGTTGGGATAACTTGGTATATGATACTCATTACAATGTTAATCTCCTCACTGAAAGCAACACAGCAATACAATAGGAGTCAACAAGCTACATACCAAGAGTGAATCAACTTTGGCCATTTGCCTGTTTTTATAAGAACAGTTTATATGTTCAATAAGGCTTTCTTTGTTTCATTTGTTTTCCGTAATGTCCTCCAAAACTCCCATTTCCCCCTTCTAACTAGTTTATCTTCGATTTGAATGCCATGGTTTGTTTTTTTTCCTCCTATTATGCAGGCCTTGTGTAGGTAGCATCAGTCACTGTGAGGTCATGAATATCAAGGCCACTTTGTGTCTGGATGATATTATTGTAAGCACCCCTCCCCTTCCTTTGGCTCTTATAGCCTTTCTACCATCTCTTCTGCAGTGGGCTCTGGGTCTTAGAGGATGTAGTAAAGATGTCTCACTTATTGCTGAACATTCCACTCTCACTTCTTCTCAGCGCCATGGCATCTTTTTAATCACCTCAGTGGTCACCACCACCTGAAAAGAGAAGTTTATTTAACCAAAAGTGAGTTGCAGCATTGATACATGGACATCAATATAACTGTTTAGCAGGAAGTTTTGTAGGCCTAATATATACATTTAGTCAGACAACAGTAATACTTTGCCCACTAGGGCTTATTACCTCCCCAGCCATAGGCTTTTGAGTACGTTTTCAGTACCAGGCACAAATTCCCTCCCATGGAGTGGGCCTCCAGACCAATCAGAGAGCAGCTGGTTTCCCCCTTAACAGATATGCCACCATTGCATCACTTGTCACATTTGGCTTGGCGGCCAGCAATAAGGCTTGTAGCTTCTGTTGCTGGTCAAGACCATTGATGACTTTTCTCCCCCAGAATGCTGCATGATGCATAGCTCTTTCCTGCTTTCTGACAGTCAATAGGGAAAAGGCTTTTAATTCAGCTTCAGCTCAATTTCTCAGTGTCCTTCAGCCCACTCATGTGGAGTCTTCAGCAATAGGGTCTTACCATCTAATTCTGATTGACACCCAAAAGCCTTGGTAATAGTCTGAATCATCAGTTCCTCCATGGCCAACAGTTCACTGTAAGGTAACCTGCCCCTGGCCCTAGATTTCTTTCTAGTAACATGTTATGGTTTCTGGGCATGGTGACATTATTTACTCTCAAAGGGTATTTCTCCCCAAACTCTCTTTAGCTAGCAAAGAAGTAGGTTTCCATATTACTTATTCATAACAACTTAAACTTTGATTAGCCTGCTCCTACCCCTCCTCTCTTTAATCCCCACCTCTACCCCAACTTAGACCCTTAGACCATTATGCCTCCAGCATTCTACCTCTCTACATACATACCTGATACCCTCCTGTTATCCTACTCCTTGATTTACTCTGAAAGTGCCCCTTTCTAACTTCCTGACTTCTACTACTGACTTTTACTCCAACTCACATACACATCTAGACATTTGAACTAGGATCCACATAGGAGAGAAAACATGTGGCATTCAACTATATGGGCCTGGGTCATCTCAGCATAATCTTTGCCAGATCCATCCATTTCCCTGTGAATTTCATATTTTTCTTTATAGCTTAATAATACCACATTATGTCCCTCTTGGTCCACAGAGCTTTTGCTACCTGAGCCCTTATAGATAAAGTTGGGCAGTAAAGATAATATTAAGATTCATTTAGCTTTTCTCAACTGCAAATGTGACCACTATGACCATTCACAGATGACCAGGAGAATTAAGTGAATATTTTCACCCCTATGATCAGTATTTTCTGTCACATATTTGCTATTTTTTGTTTTATCAATATATACTTAGTTACTTGATAGTTATTTACTGAATACCTCTTAAGAGCAAGGGCTGGGTAATATGGACAAATATGTACCATTTTTGGCTTTGATGACATTTACTGTATCATAAGGATTATATTCTCAAAGATATGATGTACAATAGAGAATCAAAGCCATTGGAGAGGTACAACCATGGTCTTTCCTTCTGTGAGCTGTTCCTGTCATGGTTACTCCATGATGACAGTCTCTGCATATTTCCATTTGGTAAATTGGAAAGCTAGTGAAAATATATAGTTATTTTGGATTTATATTCATTACAAATTTCTGAGACTGTTGGAAGTCATAACACATGAAAAGTAGGTGGAATGACTTCAACACTTGTCTCTGCTTATTAGCCTGGTTGGTCCCAGGCACTAAACACCAGATTCTAGGAAAGGCGTCAATTAAGACATGCCAAAAGTTATGCCAGCTAACTTCTATATGCAGTTAGCTATGCCAAGTAAGAGACATGCTTATTGGGCTTTTAGTTCTTTTCACATGAGGTCATGTGAATAGGTCTTATATCAGTGAACTTCACATATCTGAGTATGTTGCACTCACACAGTTCAGAAGTCACATTGTAGGACTTTTGAATCTCCAAATAGACTTCATTCCCACTCTCTGGGACATGTAGTTCACGGAATAAAAACTAGCGTCATGTAAACAAGTGATTTGAGAAGGTTCTCCTGAGCTTTATGAGCTCAGTTAGCTCCACAACTGTCACTCATGTTATCATCCCTGTGGATTTCACCTCTTGGTGTCACCATGGTCTAAGCAGGAAACTTGCAGCTTTCTACTGAGGTGAGTCACAGCACATATCCCCACAAAATGACTGACAGTGTTTTAATGAAAAAACTTGGCCCCCATTTTGAGAAAATTGAAGTTGTTATAATGCAAATGCTTAACAGTCTGGGTGCTTCCATCAGACATCATGCACAGTGTCAGCCATGAGCAGTGAAGAAATTTTAAGGTCTTCTGTGGACCTGTCAGACCTTTATGGAATTAATCCTCCATGATTGTAATAGGAGTCTTCATAAGATGAATGCTTCATTGCTCATGAATCATAATAAAGCAGTCAGAGATTTGTCAGCAGAGTGACCTCCACAGTCTTTTATCTTCAAGAGAGAAAGATCAGATCCTTGATTTTATGGCTAATGAGGTAGATTGTTGGTCTCTTGGCACTTCTAGTAACTACACCTCATTGTGATCTCATTTAGGCCCATGATAAACTGATCACAGGGTTCTTATAGCAATTCTCTTCATATAACAGATTTCTGTGCAAATTTGAGGGTAATTTTTGTGCCTGAAGCAACAGTGGTAGATGTAAATTCATAGACCTTTAAAGTACTATACTGGGATATATCAAGACATTATGTATTCCTACCTCCTTGTTTTGTTGGCAAGGGAGAAGATTCTAGTTGTCCAGCCCACACATCGAAGGTCAGGGAGGAAATCATCGGAAACCTTAAGTCTCTTGATCCCTTGGGCTGACAGCTCTCTTTTGAAAGTGAAAGTGCATTTCTTAGCTGGGTCTGGTGGTGCATGGGTTTAATCCCAGCACTCAGGAGGCCAGAGTAGGAGGATCACCATGAGTTCAAGACCACCCTGAGACTCAATAGTGAATTCCAGGTCAACCTGGGCTACAGCAAGACCCTATCTAGAAAAACCAAAAAAATAAAAATAAAAATAAAATAAAAGTACATTTCTTACATATAAATGATATAACTTGCTCTTTTGATATACCTGGTGTTATCAAAGGCACTTTTATTCTATAAACGACCAAATCTTATGATTCCACAGACTGTACTTCTCAAGTGAGTCTTGAATCTGACCACTTCCTCCCTCTCCCTTCAAGAGTTTAGACCAAAACCCATCATCTTACACCTGTATTACAGCACAAGTCTCCTCTGTTTTCCATTTTTCTTCTATTGACCTGCATTCTCAACACAGCAGCCAAAGTGATCCTTTAAAGGCAGAGTTTCTCAACTATAATGCTATTAATGTTTTGAGCTGCATAGTTCCTTTTTAAGAAGGGTCAGTTCTGTTTGTATTAGGATGTGTTGCTATGCCCCTGGGTTCTGTACATTAAGTTCCAGTAGCATACCTCCCAATTTTGAAAACTGTATACTGATGTTTCAATATGTTCCTTTTAGAATACAATCAATCTTTTGATAAGAACTACTCATTAAAGCATAAGGTAGAACTTTTTATTCTCCTGATAAAAATCTCTGCTAGGTTCCTATCTTTGTAAGTAAAGTAAAATTCTATAAAACTTACAAGTTCTTTCTTCCTCCTTCAGGCTTTTTACCCTACAGGGTCTTTCTTTCTTTCTAGCTCTATTCTCTCTCCATTTCATTTCTCTTTCCCTCCTCCTCTCCTGTTTGCTTGCTCTCCCACTCTAACCCCCCCCCCTTTCTCTCCTTCTTTTCTCTCTAGGATAAATCAGTAACAGTCCTATTTAGTACCATGTGCATTCAGTGTGCCCCAGAAGCATCATGTCCTTGGTACTACCTGTTATGGGCTAAGTGAGTGTGTCTCTCTAAGGTTGAAGACTTAACCCCCAATGTGACTATATTGAGAGGTGGAACTTTGGGTGATAATTAGTACTCATGAGATCGCAGTGGATTTCCATGGTCCCCTTTTAGAAGGATCAAGAAATATCAGAGCTCTCTAACCCCATATGTGTAGGTCATATGGGAACACCTATGAAAACAAGCATTTGCTGGCCAAGAAAAGTGACCTCATCTACCCTGTTAAAACTTTAGTGCCGGGCATCCCAGCTAATAAGTATGTAAGGAAAAAAAGTGTTATGTCCCTAATTCTATGGCATGTTTTCTTTTTAAAGGCAACCAAATCAGATCAAGATACTTTTCTTCACATTTTTGCTTAAATCTTACCCCCCATCCCAATCAGAGAAGCCTTCTCCACCACCTCCAAACTCCCTGTGTCCTCACCCTCTTCATTTTTACTCTGTAGCACCCATTCTTTCCTGGCATTTTATGTATGTGCTCAGCTAGATCTTTATAGACTTCTTGTACTAGAATAGAAAACCCAGAAAGCCAGAGATTATTGAAATTATTCTGCTTTTGGGTTTTTGTGTTGCAATTGCCTTCTCATTGGTAGCACAAAGTACCTGACCAAAAGCAGCCTATGGTAGGAAAGTTTTTACTTTAGCTTATCATATCAAGGGGAAGCTCCAGGTTGGCAGGGGAAATCATGATATGTGCAAAGGCTGGTTATCACTGCTGCCATAGCATGTAGAAAATAGAGAGTGAGGAGATTCCTGGCAAGAGGGAGCCACACCCAACAACACACCTCCTCCAGCAAGGGTTAATCTCCCAAATTACCACCATCTAGGGACCAAGCTAGGGATATTTGATTCAAACTACCACATACTGTATCCCAGTCCCAAATGAGGCCTCACTGTAATTATATGATACATGTAATATGTAGGTAATATGAGAAGAATAAATGAATGAACAAGTATCATAGGGATATTTTTAAGATCTTTAACATCATTCTTCAACATTACACTTAAAACAAAATAGCTTTTCAAAGTCCAATGTTATTATTTCAGTGCATTTTGTTTCCCTTTTGGCCTTTAGTTACAGTAAAATTTCAGATTTAATGGGTTTACTATAACTAAAGGCCAAAAGGAAAAAAAAAAAAGGTGAGAAAACTATAAATTGTTTCCCTATTATGAAAACCTAATGATAAATAATCCACTTAAAATGAGTAAAGAATAATCTTTATAACAAAATGCCTCAAATTTCAGTGTAAAATTACATCAACACCTTGTAGGTAGTAAAAAAGAATATACTATTACTAAAGCAATGAATCATATCTTGGAGGGAAACACATCACAAAGTTTAACCATGGTAAGCAAATTATACACAGTAATGCTATTTTCTATTATGTATATATTTTCTGGGTTTTTACTTTTTGTTTGTTTATGTGTTTGCTGTTTGAGACATGGTGTAAGACAGCCCTTGTTGACCTCTAATTCATTATGTAGATAAGGATAGCCTTTAACTCCTCATCTTTCTGCCTCTACTTACCAAATACAGGGATGTGGTACCATGTACAGTTCTATGTCCATATTTTCTTATTTTCTCACAGTAAATACAGGACGACTGTCAGTAACAATGAGCTGATCAGTTCTTCACAGTTAATGGTTCCCCCAATGCTTGTCACTACGCTGCCATTTGGTTGGAGCAGTTCTTAGGAGCCTATCTATACATTTTACCTTTTGTAAGAACCCTCAATACCCTTCATTCCTTCATTCATTCCTTTGTTCCTCCCTTCCTGCTTCCTTGTTCTTCTTTCTTTTCCTTCGTTCCTCCCTTTCTTTCTTTCATTCATTCTTTCTCTATTTATTTCTTCCTTTCTTCCTTTCTTGCTGTTCTTTCTTTCCTTTCGCAGGTCCACATTCATAACTGCCTCCTACTTGGAGAAATACTGATGAGTAACAAAAGAAAAGAAAGCTAGCTTACATGTTACCAAACTGAGATGGGAAAGTTTCAAACCCAAATCAGAATAAGCAGCACATCAGAGTTCTCTTTTAAGTGTTATTTTTCCACAAGGCCTGGGGTATGATAACCTTGATGTCAGATTGTGTTACCTGTTGTGCCAATTCCCATTACAATTTCCCTATTATCACACAGCAAAATCAAGCTGTGACTTAGAGATTTAGGTCTTGAAGCAGAAAGGGGCTGAGGAAGTTACCCCCCCCCCATGTGAACTTGGCCCTTTTCATTTTCTTTACCTTTGGATTTAGCCATAGGACATTCAGACACTTGCCTCAGGCACACTTCTTGCCCTATAGAAACTTTAGATCAGAACAAAGCTCCCTCTGCTTTGCAGCTAAGACACCATGTGCTCTGAATTTCTGGTGCAGATGTCTGTGTGGGCTTGTAAAGAGATTTCAGCCTGGGCAGCTGCCTTTGAACTCTACATCTTGCATTTTTATTTCCAAATTTTGCTCCCTGTCTTGTAAAGGGAAGAGAAAAGGATGACTCACTGTGTGAAGAGCAAATCGAGTTCAGCCACCTTTCTCAGGGGATATTTGGTCTTGTTGTGTTAGGTCAGCAAATGTCCCGATGCTAAAATCACTTTTCCTGATTCAATCATGGTAGCATTTTAAGAGTTCAGTCTTCTCTGTGGTTCTGTGTGTACTGAATTGGGTGGTATGAATGCATGTGCTGTTCCCTTACTTTTGCCATGTGCTCAGAAAATAATTTCCTGGGAGAAAGATAGGCCAGATAAAATATAGGATAAAAAAGCCAAGTTAAATTTGAGCCTTGGTAGTAAGGATATATATAACTCAGTGGAAGAGTTCTTGTCTAGTATTCAGAGCTCTGAGTTAAATCCCTAGGACTATTATTATTTTTTTATTTCTTTTGAGATTTGGATGCATAACAATAACATTTATTTTGTTTTATTTTATTTTTCATTTTTTTCTTTATTAATTAGTTTTGTATTCAGCAAATACAGTCAGTTTGGTACCATTATTAGGCTCATCCATGCCCTACCCCTTCCCCTAGGCCCCTCCTTGTTGAGGTATATGGATCATGAATTGTGGAGTTAGCCCACAGTTATGGGTAAGATAAATGTCTCTGCATATCATGACCCAACATGTGGCTCTGACATTCTTTCCGCCCCCTCTTCCGCAAAATTTCCCTGAGCCATGTTGGGTTCATTTTTGATCTGCCTCAGTGATGAGGTGTTGGGGGCCTCTGAGGCTCTGGCTCTCTGATTTGGTAGGAGTTGATTTTTCTCTGTGTTGATCTCCTTCCCCCTTGTGCTGGTATCCAGTTCATCAGGAAAACAGCACCCTTGCTTGTTTTGCCAATTTTTCTTAGTTTTAGCCGGGGCCCTTTTAAGGTATGATGGGGTGGTTCTCTCCTTAGGATCTACATCTATCTGAAAAAGAGAATCAGATTCTCCAATGGAGAGTAAGTTAGCACCAGGACAAATGAGATAACCCTTACTTTTTTTTTATAGAGAATTTAATAGGTGTAGGCCCTCTTGTATCCCATGATTGATGGTAGCTTGCTATTGGAGAGTGGGCTTATGTTTGGATATGGTTCTGACTTGTTTCCCAGCCCCAGCTATGGGTCCCGTACCACTGAGGGGATCAGTTAGCCAAATTGAGAGCAGTTGGTTCCCCACCATGGCTGTGTGCCACTATTGCACTTTTGTGGGCATCACAACAAGTTATTTGCTGCTAAGTAGGTAAGACCATGAGTTTCTTGGACAGATATTGGTCATTTTCCCCTAGTTGCCCATGTAGCACCTTCTGGCACTAGACGCACTGACTGTCTGGGGGTAACTCCCAGTACCAGCATGGGGCTATCATCCACAATGAGCTTTTGATCAGAGAGACCTACAAGGTTTCCTAAAAGACAGGCAGATTTCTGTCAGAACACTTGAGGACCCACCAAAGGTTAGTGGTAAGACCCTAATGCTGAAGACACCTTATGTAGTTGACATGCAAAATAACATTTATTATAAACATACTCTGTGCAGTAGTTGTTAATCCTAAGTATTTAGAACATGTTTATACTAAAACAGTTTGCATTTTCATATGAAATTCATGTATAAGTTATGCTCTTGGTTTTGTGACCAAATCTGACAATTCCAGTCAGTGATAAAGTTTGTTCCATTAAACTTTTGTGTAAACTTGGATCTGGCTTCTCTATGTTTCAGTGGGTCTTAAATTCCCACAATGAAATTCACTGCACTTCCTTCCTGACATCTTCTTTTGTGTCACCTAATTTCAGGGATAAATCCAAAAAACACAGTTTATTTTTGATTTTTGTTTGTAATGAAAACTCAGGGTGCATGGCTTTGAAATATGTTAGTCTCTATCAAAGACTGCAATGACAGATGATCATATCCTCCAAGAACATTCTTTTTACCCTGCTTCTTATCAAAGTGTGAAAAGAATATCAGTTCTATGATACCCAGCAAAGGCCCACTGCCCAGTGTTCAGGAGGCCAGTAACACAACAGTTATTTTTTTTTTAAAGAAATAGCTTTATTCAAGGTCCATTAATGGTTTTCCTGAACATCAAGTTAAACATTAGGTTGCTTAAGAAATTTATGTCTGGGTGTGTTGTGCAGGCCTTATCTGGTTTTAATTTCACAAAATTTCACTGATACCACTACTACCTCACTGTGGTAAGGATACACATATTCTTTCTGGCCTAGCTGAAGTTAGTTTTAGGTTGACATGACATTCAAGGCATCTCCTCAGAACATTACAGAATGAGCAAAATCATGCCTTCATCCATCTTGAGACTGAATTACACTAAAGGACAGATCAGCCAGGTAAATGTCTGAAATTCTGATGTCCTGTAAAGTATAATTTTAATGTTGAATTAAAACCTAATTAAAGCTGGAGAGATTGCTCAGTGGTTAAAGGTGCTTGCACATGAAGCCTGATAGCCCAGGTTTGATTTCCCACCACACACATAAAACCAGACATATGCCAGACATGTGTCTGGAGTTTGTTTGCAATGGCAGGAGCCCTTGTTGTGCCCTTTCTTTCTTTCTCTCTCTTTCATAAGTAAATAAAAAATATTTTTAAACCTATTTAAAGAAACATATTGTAATACTAAATGCTATTTAGACAATCTCCTTAGGAGATTTTTAAATAAATATTTCAAGGTATATCTTCAATGTCCAACTAACTGTAGAATTTTTATTTATTTTCAGAGGGAGGGAGGGAGAGAATGGCTTCCCGCTGCTGCAAACATACTCCAGATGCACGTGCCACTGTGTGCATCTGTTTTTCTGTTGGTACTGCAGAATTGAACCAGTGTTTTTAAACTTTGCAGGCAAGCACCTTAACTTCTGAGCTATTTTTCCAGCCCTGACTATGGAATTTTATTTTGCTTAACATGAGTTTTTTGAGGCCCATGCAGAGTGCTGGTTATAGTTCCTGGCTCATCTTGCTTAGCATTTCAAAGACAAATGAACCAGCATGTGTGAACAAAACATGTATTGAAAGAGGTATTTAATTATGAGCCTTTCTAGGTAGTCCCCACAAATATCCTCTCCATACTTATGAAAATAATTGACCCAAATTCCAAAAGTTCTCCAAATACATAAAACTGCAACAAGATGACCTGAGGAACACGTCTCTCCCCATGTTTGTGTCCTGGCCTCTGTTTATTGAGGAAGAGAGTTCTCAAGCTCTGGTTATCCTGAGAATTTCTTAGATACCCCTGCAAAGCATGGGTGACTGGGTGCTCCCTCCATCATTGCTGATTGACAAGGACAGGGTAGCTTCTGAGTCTACTGTTTTCCAGATGTTCTTATTGTCACTAGTCTGAAACCCTTCTTCAGTACTTATATTTTCGTATGTTAAAACCAGTGATGCTCATGCATGTTTAAAGTTGTGATAATTTGTTTATTTTTTCTTTTGCTATTCCATCTCAAGCTAACTTGATTAGTTTCACAAGTATTTTACAATTTTGTCTGGACTAAAGACCAGAGTTATAATTTATATGTATTTGATACCTGATTAATATAAAGCACATTCTATTGCATCTTCAACAGAATTATTTAAATTTCTTTTTGTTTGCCTCCTCCCCCAGGATGTGTTTCACTCTAGTCCAGGCTGATCTGGAATTCACTATGTAGTCCCAGGGTGGCCTCAAACTCACAGCTGTAGCAGACAGCTTCAGGTTCGCTGAGATGAACTTCCAGACCAGGCACAGTTATGGAGGAAGGGATTTATTGAAGCTTACAGATCCAGGGGAAGTTCCATAATGACAGAAGAAGCTGGCCTGCCTTCACAGGACCAAGCAGAGAGAGAGAAGTACAAGACTAAAGGTCAAAAGCCACAGCACACTTCAGGAACTCCAGCTAGGCACACTTTGCATATCTTTAGATTGAAACCTGAAACCTACCACCACACCTAAAGATCCACCCAGTGACGTTGCCTCTAGCCAGGTGGCTATAGAATGCAAACTACAAACAATAAAGAACTGAATATATTGGGGGCCATCTATTTAAACTACCACACCCAGGATGGGTTTCACTTACTCCAGGCTGATCTGGAATTCACTATGTAGTCCCAGGGTGTCCTCGAACTCACGGCAATCCTCCTACCTCAGCCTCCCAAGTGTTGGGATTAAAGGCATGTGCCAACACACACACACACACACACACACACACACACACACACACACACACACAATGACATAGATTTCTATGAAGAGATAATAGTGGAAAGGTATTCTGGGTCAATTCTAAGGATTTGGGCATTATCAGAAATGTGTAGTTCCCTAAAATGAAAGCTTATATATTTAAAGAGATAAAATTATGCATAGCAAGTTCTATGGGGATTTTATGACATTTTCTATTCTCCAACTCTTAGGATATCCTTTTCTCTTCCATGGTACTTTTCATAAATTTTATTTCCACTTTTATTGCCTTAACTAGAAGCTTTTACATTTTGGACTAGGAAAGGGATTTATGAATCTACAGGGAATTATTTTTCACACTCAACAATGTTTGATATTGTAGACAAAATGTCATACCTTATAAAACAGGTTCTTGGTTAGGCTGTGCCTGTGACTGACTGGGTTTTGAAATGAACATGAGTATGATAAGGATAGCCAGCACAGAGGGACTTAAGCTTACGGAAACATTTTTACTCTTTGATTATCTGGTTGTGTGTCTAAAAGATGTTGACGAAGATTTCTATTTCTAGACACTCAATTAATACAAACTTACATGTCCTCCTCAGTTGTACTACTGAAATTTTTATTGATACAAACTAAATACCTGATGGGCAGAAGGGTTCATTTTAATTTTCCTATTCAAAGGAATGTGGTCCATTTGTTGGAGAAAGCATGGCAGTGTGGAGTACTTTGAATTTGTCCCTGGTGCTGACTAGGAAAGCGAGAGGCAGATGTCAGTGTTCATCTTTATTTGTTATTGTTTTCTCTTTCCTCTTTTTATTCAAGCTGGGCTCCAAGCTATGGCACTGTTCTTGTGCAAGGTGAGTCTACCCTCTTCTGTTAGGTCCCTCACAAAACACCCTGACAGGTATGCTTGGAGATGTATTTTCTAGATGATTCTAAATATAGTGAAGTTGACAATGAAGATTCAGGTTTATTGTCTCTGGTGCTACCTGAAAAAACTAAAACAGATGAAAATAGTTCTCTTTTTGGTCACTCCTCCACAGTAGGTAATTTTTTTTTTTTTTACAGGAAAGCTTGGACAATTTTGTTATTTGCTTATAAATTACCCTTTTACAGAAGAAAATGAATGGGAAAGGTGGGGTAGGGTCATCTAGTGATGATCTGAGAAATCAACACAGGGAGGAAAGTTGGACACTAATTCAGTTTATATATGGACTTCTGCCTACATTATAAACAAAAGCTTACTCAACTCAACCTTTTGGGAGATACATGGATAGAGACTCACTCATTCCTATACTGCACTTTGATGTCAGTCTCAGCTGTGCAAGTTTCTTGATGAATGTGTTTTGGATTTTGGTACTTTAAATGCACCTCTCCAAAATATACCTTAAGTAATTTTATAGCAGGGCCAAAAGGATTGCTCAGTTTATTTATTTCTGAATTAATTTGTTTATGTATTTTTGGAAGCTATGTGGATCAAAACAATGGTCATGTACCTGCTAAACATTTGCTCTACTATAGAGCTACTTTCCCGTCTCAAGAATTGCTTTGTTTATGAAGCAAGGTTGGGAAATGTATTTGATGGTGCAATTACTGCTGGATATCTTAAAAATAAAAACAAGAAAAAAAATCAAAACAAAACACTTATGCATGAAATTAAACCATGGCTTTCCTAGTGTAAAATCCTTTTAAGCATATAAAGAAGGTTGTTTAACTTTGATTATCACATTCCTATGTCCTTTTGCAATGGCATTTTTTCACTACATTCCGAGGAAATCTATACTTTTCTGGAAATCTGACTACTCACATTTCATACCATTTCATTTCATACATTTCAAACCACTTTTTGAGCTACATGTTCCAAAGTTCCTTCTATATCTTCTTTTTTTTTTTTTGTTGGATTTCATCTATTGTATATCCTCCTAATACATTATCTCAGTGCAGTTGACTTAACATTGATTTTTGTCTGAAATAATCAATAAAACTTTTCCACATTAATATATGATGTACCAATATATTAACCTATGCTCTACGAGTGGGCAAAATCCCCCTACAAAGTTGGATAAGAGAGAAAAAGAGATGGGTAATTGGCATTAAAATCTATAATTATGAGTATGACATTTCTTAGAAATGTGTGAAAATCCTTACAAGGGAACCAGACACAGTCTGTGCCTCCCATCAGTTAAAACTTTGACAAATAAACCACTAAAGTAATTTGTTAATTTTCAATGAACTCTTTTCACTTGGGTCCATCTTCTCTAAAAAGTAAGTAAGTAATACAAATGACTGAAAGCAAATATATTGCTTTATTCCAAAGCCTTACATTTAAATTATAATTGTTATAAGGACTAGAAAATCTGAAATTGCCAACAAGCTGCAAGGGTAATTGCCTTATGGAAAAGTTAATCTTTATTTAACTTTCCTAAGCCATGTACTTGCAGCACTGATAACTGTCATAACCTCCCTCTTTCAGAGTAAATGGATTATTTATTTGTGGTAATAGGCACATATACTCATTAACATGCTCTCATAAACAGCTGCACTAAATGTATTTGTGCTCTGTGGCATAAATAAGGTGCTCAACATGAGGTTTCATGTAAAATACTAGCCCCAGAAAGAACAAAAACACAAGAAATTATTGTTTAATACAGTTACCAGGTCTTGAATTTATTTCACCTGTATTAATGCTACATGTATGAAAAATGAGAACAATACACTAGTGCAACATCATGACATTCAATGTTAGAACTTCTTTCTACCTTCCCAACCTTGGTGTATGTCTCACCAAGAGTGTGCTAGCCATTGCTTTTTGTGGCAAAGGATAATGAGCTAGAAAGAGGTTTGTGCCTGAGGTCAGTTTGTCCCTCAGAAGGTTGGTAAGTTCCGTTGATGGAGATTTCTCCCTTTCCAACGTCCACCCGTCCAAGCTGGAAGATCATCTCATACTATACCTTCATTTGACAAGGGAGGGAACTGAGTTCTGAGGATTTACTATTAGAACTGCTCATCTTTAAGTGACAAGGCCAGGGCCACACATTAGAAATCTAGACTTTCTACCACAGTAGCAGACTTCTATAGTAACTGGAGGTTAGCTATACAAAAACAGTGATGGGGCCAGACTAATGCCATCTGGGATCTTAACTAACACCATGTATAATAGATTCAGACACTCAATCGTATTACATTCTTTATATTAACTTCAACAAAGTTCCAGATGGCCTAGTTGGATAGAATTAGAACACGATAATAGTGATGTATTTCACTGGGAAAATTACAGGCTTTGAGCTTGAGATTTGGAAACATTGGTGTGCAGTAGGTACCACAGGGAGAAGCAGCTGTATTAGCTCTATTTTTACTGCAAAATGGGGCCAACAAAGCTAGGAAGGTAAGAAATAATTCTGACCATCAGATCCAATGTGGATCAATCTCTGCTGAGAATATTGATTATATCAGTTTAAATGACTGCCTTTTAAACATTACAAAATTGAACATACTTTCACAAAAGTCTTCACATTAGGTATAAATTAACTATACTAATGAAAATGAGGTTATAATCCTGAGAAAATGGAAGCTAAAACATAATTTAGATTTTTTTTTTTGTGGTTTTTCGAGGTAGGGTCTCACTCTAGCCCAGGCTGACCTGGAATTCACTATGGAGTTTCAGGGTGGCCTCAATCTCAAGGCAATCCTCCTACCTCTACTTCCCAAGTGCTGGCATTAAAGGCATGCGCCACCACGCCCGACTTTAAAAATATTTTTAATAAAATTAAGTGGAACTTCAAATGAATAAAACACTTACTAGAAAATGTTGTATCTACATTTCCATGTAACATGGGTCAGAAGAAAATGGGACTAAACAGTGGCACAAAATCTCAGGCTGTTACAGTGGTTATTGAAAACGATATATGATATATGACTGAATCTTTCGCCTTAGAGATTAAGATTGAAAGTACTTTGACTTGAATGAATTAAGTATATCCTTATCTTACAAAATATTAGATCTAGCCTGGCATGGTGGGGCATGCCTTTAATCCCAGCACTTACTCGGGAGGCAGAGGTAGGAGGATCGCCGAGAGTTTGAGGCCACCCTGAAACTACAGAGTGAATTCCTGGTCAGCCTGGGCTAGAGTGAGACCCCTACCTCCAAGAACAAAAACAAAAAACAAAAAGTATTAGATTTATATCTCCTGAGACTCCTTCAAGGTCTTTAACAATCAGTGTTATACTTCCAAATTCCAAAATAATATACTAATCATACTTTCCCCCTCCCCCCAGGATACTTAGATACCTTTCTATGCTTATTGTTGATTTTTATGTTCAATTATATTTGTAAAACTCCAACTATGATATTTTCTTCTGACAACAAACATGTGGACAGCAATTAAGATACTTCAGAGATGCTTTTTTGACTTGCTTATGAAGATGAGATTTATCTTTGAAAACCAAATCTGAAGTTTGTTCTAAATAATTTTGCCTATGCTATTTGTATTACTTTTTTATTGTTAAGACAAAATACCTAAAATCTACTACTTAAGTGAGGAGTATTTTACTTCAACTTATAGTTTGTAGGAAGAGAGTCAGTCCATCATGGCAGGGAAGACATGGCAGCAGAAGCATGAAGCCGTTGGTCTCATTGCATCCATGGTCATGATACAGAGAACAATGAATGCTAATGCTCAGCTAGCTCTTTCCTTTTTAGTCAGTCTGGACTCCTGACCATGAAATAGTGCTGCCAGCATTTATAATAGTTCTTCCAATATAAATTAACCTAATCTAGAAAGCCCTTCACAGACAAACTCAGAAATTTGTCTCTTAGTTGATAATAGATCCAATCACCTTGACAATTCAGGCTAAGCACCACAAGTCCATGTCTTGTCAACATGACTACCAACATATCACATTTAAGCCATATCCTCTTGTCTCTCGTCCTCATTGCTTATGGCCACTTCATAATATTAAATGCATTCAATCCGACTTCAAAAGTCCTGGTAATCATTAACAGTTCTGACACTGTCCAAAATCCAAATTTCTTCTGAGACTCAAGTGAATATAACAGTGTTGTTCTATAATGTTGAAAAACAAATTGCATAGTTCTCATATACAATGGAAGAAAATAAACACTCCCACTCAAAAAGAGAAGAATGCAAACAGAGCAAGCAACTGGAGCGAAGTAAGATGGAATCCCAGTAGAACAAGGCCCAAGCTACACAGCTCCATGTATTAGCATCTGGGCTCATGAATCATCTGGGCTTCAAAGGTGCTGTTTTCATACATACAGCATCTCTTTTAAGCAGGTTTCACTCTGCACATGTAGTTTTCCTAAGTGGGTGTCCATGGTTTTGCCATCCTGGGGTCTCCATTGCAACCTAAGCTTTATCTTCACAGTGACAGGCAGTGACCGTCAGGCCCTACTTTAGGTGTTATAATCAGCAGTTAAGATATTTGCCTGCAAAGCCAAAAGATCCCAGTTTGTCTCTCCAGGACCCATGTAAGCTAGATGCACAAGGGGGTGCATGCATCTGGAGTTCATTTGCAGTGGCTGGTGGCCCTGGCATGCCCATTCTCTCTCTCTCTCTCTCTCTCTTTCTCTGTGCCTTTCTTCCTCTCAAATAAATAAATAAAATATATTTTAAAATATTTTATTTACTTATTTGACAAAGAGAGAAAGGGAGTAAGAGAGAGAGAGAGAGGGAGAGAATGGGTACACTAGGACCTTAAGCCACTGAAAATGAACTCCAGATGGATGTGCCACCTTGTGCATCTGACTTACCTGGGTTACTGGAGAATTTAATCTGGGTCCTTGGGCTTTGCAGGCAAGTGCCTTAACCACTAAGCAAACTCTCCAGCTACTGTCATACATTCTTGACCTCAGCAGCCCTCTGGAACTGTGGCAAACAACCCATGATCTTCCAAGTATTACACATTTCATGCCTGCAAAACTAGTAGCTCATGGATGATGCTACCATGTTCTACTTAGAATAGAGCCTGAGTCCTTTGTAACCACAGTAACATCAGCTTCTGTTTGCTAATCCCAAGGTAACACTTTCCTAGGCAGTTATTTTCAACAGCATTCTAAGTTTAGAGTCTTCCTCCCTTCAAATGAATTTATATTTTCATAAAATAAAAATTCATTAAATTTTGTGAATAGGGTCTTGCCTTCAAGGCATTTTTCCTGTTAAAATTTCTTATTTATCAATTTTTAATTTTTTTTAAATTGAGAATATATGTATTATAAATTGGTTAGAGGCTTCTTTCCAGTGGTGGTAATAGCTTTAACAATTAAAGTGGCTTTCTCAGTATATCCTGGCCTACAACTTAAACTCTTATGCTTTTCCCTACAAATGGCATATTTTTCAGATCTTTCTCCATTTGTTGCTCTTTCTTCTTGTTGACCTGGATCAGAACAATGTGCATTACCATGACACAGTCTGAAAGCTATTGTTCCTTGTGCTACTCTCCAATAAACAAATTAATCCATTGTTTTGGATTTAGCCTCATTCAGTTTCTCAGGAAGCAAGCAGAATGCAGTCAGTTCTTTGAGTGAATATAATATGAACTACCTACTTTCCAATAGATTCTTATTCCCCTCTGAAACCTCATGAGTGAGGCTTCTGCTGTTCATGTTATTCTCTGCATTCTGCTCTTCCAAGCTGCCACTAAAGTGCCTAATTAACCTCAGCTTACAGTATTATTGAAGTTATATATATATCAAAGTTCCAAATTCTTCCACAGTTCTCCTATTACCTGTTCTAAAGGCTGAAAATAAGCATGGCTAGGTTACCACATCAGTAATTCTAGTTCTTACTACCAAATTATTAATTAATTTTCCCTTGCAGTGGCAAAATACCTGGCAAAAACAACTTAAGGATGGGAAGGACTGATACTGGGTCATCATTTGAAGTACAGTCCATAATGGCCAGGAAATAAAGTCTGGGTGGAAGGATTTATGTAGCTGGTGACATTGAATCTACAGTCAGGAATAAGAGAGAAATTAATGCTGGTGCTCAGCTGTTTTCTTTTTTTTTTCCTTTTTATTCAGATCCCCAGTTCATGGAATAGCACCACCCATAGTATTGATTTATATTTTTATAAACCAATGTGTCAACCTTAGAGATAAATAAATATATATATATATGTATATATATATATATGGTTTTATTACATTATATATAAATATATTATATATATAATTAATCAAAATAAAGATATAAAACAAGTTCCTAAAATTTTAACTGTCATATTATTAACTATTGAAGCTTTAAAGTAACTAATTCCATTTGGAAAATATCTGTCTAAATTTTCATGGACTGACTTAATGATATAGCTAATTCTAGAACTTATGAATTGCTTAATTTATCCTAAAATTATTTTGGTATTTAGGTGCTTCATTGATTGAAGCTCAAATGAACATATTGCCTTTGGCTTAATACAATATTCCCAATATCTAATAATTACTTATTCTTTTTAAATTTTTTTTGTTTACTTTTATTTATTTATTTGAGAGTGACAGATAGAGAGAGAGAGAGAGAGAGAGAGAAAGGGCATGCCAGGGCCACCAGCCACTGCAAATGAATGCCAGGTGCATGCCTCCCCCGCTTGTGTATCTGTGTATCTGGCTAACGTGTGTCCTGCAGAATCGAGCCTTGAACTGTGGTCCTAAGGCTTCACAGGCAAGCACTTAACCTCTAAGCTACTTCTCCAGCCCTACTTATTCTTGTATAATTTTCAGAAGCCTGATATTTCTCTGAGTAAATAATCTGATTGCTCTGTGTTCTCTTATTTCAGGTTTCCAAATTAAAGCTTTTACATCCCTGCACTTCCTGTCGGAACCCTCTGATGCTGTCACGATGCGGGGAGGAAATGTCCTGCTCAACTGCTCTGCAGACTCAGACCAAGGAGTTCCTGTTATCAAGTGGAAGAAAGATGGTATCCACCTAGCTCTGGGCATGGATGAAAGGAAGCAGCAACTCCCCAATGGGTCTCTGTTGATACAAAACATACTTCATTCCAGACATCACAAGCCAGATGAAGGACTTTACCAATGTGAGGCATCTTTGGGAGATTCTGGATCAATTATTAGTCGGACAGCAAAAGTGTCGGTAGCAGGTATGTGAACTCTTCTTCCCCTCCTCTCGTTGTTACACCATCTCATATTTATTTTTATGGATAAAGCACATTCGTGAAAGCATTGCACATTTTAAAAGAATTTTATACTCAATTAGAAAATAATTCTATTTTACATAGTATAATATGATATTTTGATATATGTAGTATACATTGTATAATAATCAAATGAAGTTAATTAGCATATGGGTCACTTAAAGTGTTTATCATTTTATTATGAGACCTCTGAAATTACTCCTTTTAACAATGTTGAACTTATGAATTTTAGTCACCAAGCTTTCCACTGGCTAATAGCTTCCAATCCTCCCCCTCTATGCACATAGATTCTGTTAATTATCATTCTATATTCTCTGGGTTCAGCATTTTAAACGCCACATGTTAGTTACATGCATACAATTGACTTATTTCATCTGGCATAGTATCCTGTAGAGTCAACTGTATTATCAAGAGTAACATAATTTCCTTCTTTTAAAGGCAGCTGAATATTGTTCTGTTTTCTAATCTATTCATCCAATGATGGCTACTAATGTTGGCTCCAAGTCTTGATTACTGTAAATCGTTCTGCTGCAGACTCTGGGATGTGGATAGCCCTTTGCCATGCTGTTTTGCTTCTGTGGATATATGTACCCAGCAATGTGATAGTTGCATCATATGACATATCTAGTTTTAGCTTTCTAAGTGATCTCTGTATTATTTTCCATAATGGGGATACTTACTTACTTTTCGACCATTGAAGTATACTTTCTAGAAGAAGAAATGATGTAAAATGGGTCATGTTCCATGATCTTTTCTCCCTCAGTTAGCTTGGGAAACAAAAATTTCATTAATCATCATGACATCGTAAGATTTTTTTTAAAAGGTGACTCAAATTATTCATTAATTATGTGTATGGTAGAACTTTTTATTAATAAAAATTAGAAAAATAAGGTCCTAATTCCATTCTATAGCTTCATTAACATGTAACTTCTGTAATGTTAATTTCTCTTGCCTCATCCACACCATGTAGATTTCAAGTGAGAAAGCTTTCCACTGGTACTTCTAAAGTCTCTTCTTGGTTACATTGTTAGCTCAAAACCAAATGAGAAGAATATTCCATTCATCTGCATGAACTGATGGCATGCAGATCCTTAGAAAGTAGAGTGTTTAGAATCCAATTTGGAATACCTGGAGCACTTGAACCTTGAGAAAGCAGTATGAAATATTTTGGAAGACCGTAACATTTCTAATTTTTCCCCGCCATTCTGGTTGAGGGCCCCTGCAGTGTTAGGTCTACGGAGAAAGTGGAAGGCTTTTCCTGAAAAGACATGAATCAACATCTATGCACCTCAGATAGGGTACCAATGATAGACCAAGAAATGATTCCATCCAAGTCTAACATTATTGAACTTGTGAGTTTATCAAGCTTATGCACAGGATTACGAGTGAGGATTCCTTATAGGAGCATGAATAACCCAAAGGCAATTGCATCAGCAAAAAGGCCACCCTAGCATGGAAATGGCTTACAGTGTTGCAGACAGCTCAGCTGGTCAGAGAATCTTTTTTTTTTTTTTTTTTTTTTTCTAGCAGTTACTGCTTATATGATCTACAGAAGTAAATTTGTTAATTTCAGATGTGTTTTATTTACTTCCTGAGTCTTGTAACTTTACTTTTTGCAACTTAACAAACCTGCCTTCAAGAACAAGTATTTCAATTGGAAGGATATAACTATACAACATAAAGGAATCAGGCCTTCCCCTTTTACTGGTTTCCTTATGATCTAACTGAAAGTTGGGCTATGATAGAAATGCTTCTTTTCATAATTTTTGATGTGGAACATTCGACAAAACAAATAGATCCAACCCAAAATAAATTTAAGCTTCCAAATGGCTAAACAGATTCCAAGAACTGTTTCCAAATTTAATCTCTAGTTTTCAATAAACAACAACATAAGAACTAAGGTGGCTTTATGTAGATATTTAATTCTGCTCTGGATGTCATTTTAGTCTTGATTCACCTGGGAAGGCTGGTCAGCATGAGGACTCAATTTTGGAAGGAAAAGTAAATATTCAGATAGGAACTACTGTTCTCCACACACTTTTCCAGAGATGGTTCATTTAATTTGAAATGTACAAGTGATGACTTTATGAGGTGATGGTATAAAGAAGTGTCTTATGTGGGCTGGAGAGATGACTTAGTGGTTAAGCGCTTGCCTGTGAAGCCTAAGGACCCCGGTTCAAGGCTCAATTCCCCAGGACCCACATTAGCCAGAGGCACAATAGGACGCACGTGTCTGGAGTCCGTTTGCAGTGGTTGTAGGCACTGGCATGCCCATTCTCATTCTCTCTCTCTCTCTCTCTCTCACTCTCCCTCTTTCTCTCTCTATCGCTTTCAAATAATAAAAATAAACAAAAAAATTTAAAGAATTTCCACATGTGTCCATTGCTTCTTTTCTTTTTCTTTTTTTTTAATTAAAAATAAGGAAAAAGTGCTTGCTTTGGCAGATATACACTAAAAAGAAAAAAACATTTACCATTATTGTTGATCATATTGGAATTTCCCCCTTTATTTTTCTTCTTTTTTGGGGACATATGAAATAAGTTATTCTTTTTATGTATCTTTGTATTTTGTAAAGTTTTTGTTTTGTTTAAAAATGAATTACAAAAGGGTTTTTATACTTCCCCCCACACACCACAAAAAAATAAAAAATGATCTCATAGATGTGTTATAACTTGCCAAATAGAGCTTCATGGCACATTTTTTTGTGGTTTCTTTTCCCCTACTATGACCACTATAATAATGGCAGAATCCATCTCCTTAAAGCTCCTATGCTGAAAGTCTAGCTCCAAGATGAGGTTAGAAGGTGGGGACATTGGGGAAATTAGAGCACAAGACTGATTTGTGCTAAAAGTTCTGACCCTGTTAGAATGGAGAGACATTGGCAGAGATTTTTAGATAAAATTCCTTTTATTTTTTTTGGGGGGGGGTATTAGATTAAGACATTCAATGGCAGAACCTCCCAGGACAAAAATATTCCTTACTTTTATAATTTTTTTTTACAAAGTGTTTTCAGTTTATTTGCTTTATAGAGTGAGCACAAAAATAAAGCCACAGTGTAGATTTTTTTTTTTTTTTTTTAAGATTCAGGCTTTAAAATGTCATCCCCACCCCTGTGTGTTTATGGTAAAGAAGACAAGTTACCAACTTTCTCTCACCTAGTGAAACTGTGTTACTGTTTAGGCCAGTGATATCTTTCCTTTCTGCATATTAAAAATCACTGCTTATCCTAGCACATATCATGTATTTTTTTCTTTTCCCTTCTTCTTGTCATATACACTTCCTCTCTTCCTTCCTTCCTTTTATAATCTTTAAGGTGGAGAGAGTGTCCCTACTATAAATAAGGCCTTGCTGCAGGTGGATGTGACCCCAGTTACTAGTGTTAGAGGCTGAGAGAAAGCACAGGGTAGGTGACAAAGTCAGAGATCAGAATATTATCTGGTTCTATCCTACACAGAATAGCAGTTTTTCACTCTTGCTATTCTTGATGTTGGAGAAACTTTTAGGACATGTCCATCTGTTAGTGATATTTGACCTATTATACAAAATGTATCTGTCTGTGAGGTTCAGTCCACTCATTGGTGATATGCTGCTACTGCTAATAAATCATCAAGGCTTGCTAAAGCATTTGGTTTTCTCAGTCTGGCATTAGTTTTTCTAGTCAAAAATCTACCTCTTTTATAAACATTTGTGATTTCTGTTTGAAATATTGAATATACTTTATTCAATAATTCAATAATTAATCATTTCTATCAAATGAAGAATGTCTGTGACCTAATGTTTACTAACAGAGATGTGGATAGCTTTCACAATTTTTCCGTCATGAAAGCAGAAGCCCAGAAGGGGGAAGACCCAAGCCTAGCACTTCTAACTCTCTGATCTCTGATTTCAATTTCCAGAACTGTTATAAATAAATTCATATTTGACTAGGGAGATGTCTCAGTGGATATGTAAAGTGCTTGCCACACAAGGATAAGGATCTGAGTTCAGATTTGTAGTACCATGTACATTGGGTATGGTGGCATGTGCATGTAATCCCAGAACTAGGAAGCCAGAGACAGGAGAATCCCTAGAGCTCAGTGAGCTCTAGGTTTAGTGAGGGACACTGTCTCAAAGAGCAAGGTAGAAAATGATTGAAGACATCCAGCATTGACCACTGGCCTCCACAAGCATATATATGCACATGCAAACAACATCCAACCACATTAACACATTCTTGCATACCACACGAGTACACATGTTAAGGAAAGAGAAATTCCTACTGTGTATAGGCTATCCAGTTATGGTGCTTTGCTCTACCAGCCCAAAATATCGAAAGCAGACAACCATATCCAGTTACACCAAATATTCCCTCACCAATGGTGTCCTGGTGAGTAGGTACCTATATTCACTATGGAAGGACTGGCCAAACATTCTGATTTCCATTGGGTGACCTAGGTTTGGCATTTCAAAGTCCCGTACTCTGGGAAGTCACTTGACCCTAGATAGATCTAAGATGTGTGGTCACTTTACTTAGAGGTAACCCAGCCTGCTTTAGTGCCAGTGTCCTTAGGATAGGTGACATCCTGAGCATGACAAGCAAAATTTTAACCACCTGGAACCTATGAGTGAAGGGTGTCTGGAATTTGATGGATGGGTCTTAAGTGTATGGAGCACTCAAAGTTAATGGCAATTGTGATTGATGAAGAGGAGCATATGAGGCAGACACTGAGGATCAGGCAAGTGGAGACTGTGTGCCACTCCAGGTGAATAAGGACATGCATTCTGTCTTCCTTTTGTGTGCATTCTGGCCCTTGGCCCCGTTCTTTTGCCTATGGTGCCAGTGCAGCTCTGCTACAGGGATGAATCAGGCTGGCATTTTGATGCCCTATTATAAAAGGCAGCTGTGTCTGCACTGTTAATGAAAATGGCCTGATAAGTTGCAGTTTCTGTTTTCCTGCAATCGAGATTCACTTTTATGTGTTTTCTGTTTCAGTGGTGAAATGAAGAATGATTCCTTCCCCATGAGATATTAAAATAAAGTGGCTTTGATGTTAGTATTCTGCACAAGGACAGGCTCATGGATTCAGTCACTGAGCTGCAATCTAATATTAGATGGTATCATTTCCAGGCAATACAGCTCTTCACAGCATTTTAAACACTTACTATGCTGTTTGGCAACATAGCATACATCAGTGTTATGTCTGCTGAGGTTAAGATGGCCAAACCTCTGGAATTCACAAGGGGCATATATCTTCCTTGTAATAAAGACCATAGATCTGATTTAATCTCATTTTTAAAGCATTAGCAGTCAATAAACCAGATACCTCTAAAAGGTAACAGTCAGTTTTGCTTGGGTGAAAAAAAATCTGTTTTATACCCTCAGGTACACTTAATATAATGTTCCTTTCCATTTTTGCTTCTCAAAGTGTTTTTTTCTTTTATTGTAAAACAAAGAAATGTGGTAATGAAATCAGTCTTTAATTAGTGACAACATTTTATTCAATTTCCTGAGTACACTGGCTGGAGAGGAAAGGAGGACAGTATGTATAAATAAAGGACCACCCTCTCATCTAATATCTTGTCAAAATATAATATTAGCATTTATTTTAATCTTAAGTTCAATGGGTAAAGAATTCATGCCACATTTCTATTTCAAATAAACATAACCATTATTGCCTGTAACTGGGGAATTTTGTTTTTATCCAGTTAGTTTTGACCTAAAATTCTCTAGTCTATTTCTGCCATGACTACCACTGTTTAGCTTGAACACTAAGCTGAGAAAGAACTTCAACTGTCTTTAATGTTTTTCCTACTATATCCTTAATCTCATACCAAGTAAAGTGCCCATCATATTTAGGATGAGGGAACTTGCCAATGAAGATGAGGACATTTTGCTGTCTGAGAGCTTTATCCCTGTCACTCTCTCTTCCTCCTCCCCTGTCCATTTTTCTTCTTCCATTTTTTTTCAAATTAGCTTTGTACAGAGTAAATACAGTCAAGGTACTATTGTTAGCCTCCTCCCTGTCCTACCCCTTCCTCTGGCCCCTCCTTGTTGGGGAATATGGGTCATGCATTGTAGGGTTAGCCCTCAGTTATGGGTAGGAGGAAATGACTCTGTGTATCATGACCCAACATGTGGCTCTGACATTCGTTCCGCTCCCTCTTCCACAAATTTCCCTGAGCCATGTTGGGTTCATTTTACATCTCCTTCAGTGATGAGGTCTGGAGAGCCTCTGCATCTCTTGATATCTGATTTGGTATCAGTTGATTTTTCTCTGTGTCCATCTCTTTTACCCCTGTGCTGGTACCACCAAGAAAACAGTACCCTTGCTTATTTTGCCAGTTATTCTTAGTTTCAGCTGGGGCCCTTTTGAGGTATGATGGGGTGGTTCTCTCCTTAGGTTCTGCATCTATATGAAAAAGAGAAGCAGATTTTCCAATGGGGAGTAAGGTTAGCACCAGGCAAATGGGATAACCCTTACTTCTTATAGAGAATTTAATAGGTGTAGGCCCTCTGGTAGTCCATGATTGGTGGTAGCTTGATAATGGAGAGCGGGCTCATGTTTAGATATGGTTCTGATTTGTTTACCAGCTCCAGCTATGGGTCCCGTTCCGCTGAGAGGATAAGTAAGTCAAATCAAGAGTAGTTCGTTTCCCACCATGGCTGTGCACCACTATTGCACTTGTGTAGCATCACGACAGGTTATTTGTTGCTAAGTAGGTGAAACCATGAGTTGCTTGGACAGATATTGGTCATTTCCCCCCAGTCACCCATGTAGCACCTTCTGGCACTAGATGCGCTGACTGTCTGGTGACCGACTCTCTTCCAGCTTCCAGCCATGTCTTCCCATTTTACCTGTCAACCACATATGGTATCTTCAGCAGTAGGGTCTTGCCAGTAACCTTTGGTGGGTCATCAAGTACTCTGACAGAAATCTGACTTTCCTTTAGGAAACCTTGTAGGTCTGTCTGATCAAAAGCTCACTGTGGATAATAGCCCCATGCTGGTACTGGGAGTTACAGGTCAGTGCCTATGAAGAGAAGGAAGGAAAAGATAAGTAATATAAAAGAGATATAAAGAAGAGAGAGAGAGAGAGAGAGAGAGAGAGAGAGAGGCAGTAGATTAAGGTCAGTCTTCATTGTACACTCTGCAGGGCCTTATGACTCAGGTGTTCTCTCTAAGGGCCTGGTGAAGGTTCAACCATGTGGTCTGTCTTTTAGGATGTAGAATTTTATGGTACTATTGCCACTTGGGTCCAGATTTGTGTCCCCCACCCACTCCCTTACCTTCCCCTCCCTCCTCGTCCACCCTATTGTCCAGTCCTCGAGATGCTTGCTGGGTATGTTGGCATCTTGAGTAGATTCAGGTTAGGTGCTGTAGATGAGTGAGACTATGTGGTGATTATCTTTCTGTGATTGGATGAGTTCAAAGAGAATGATCTGTCCCAGGTTCAACCATGTTTCTTCAAATTTCATTGTGTCGTTTTTTTTTTTTTTTTTTTTCTTACTGCTGTGTATAATTCCATCGAGTAGATATATCTTAGTTATCCATTCATCTAGTAAAGGACATCTGGGTTCATTCCAGCTCTTAGCTATTACAAATTGAGCAGCTATATACAAGGTTGACCAAATCTCTATGAACTGAGGCTTGGAGAGTTTAGAGTATATGCCCAGTAAGGGAATAACTGTGTCTGTTGGTAACTCTATTGTCAGCCTTTTTACGAGTCTCCATATTGCTTTCCAAAGTGGTTGTACCACCAACAGTGGATGAGGGTCCCTATTTCTCCATATCCTTGCCAGCATTTATTTTCATTTGATTTTTTAATGCTTGCTATCCTTACTGTGGTAAAGTGGAATCTCATAGTTGTTTTAATTTGAATTTCCCTGATGATTAGAGATGATGAACATTTTCTTAAGTGTGTGTTTGCCATATGTTGGACCAAAACTGGATTCCTGGGATGAATCCCACTTGATCAAGGTGCATAATGATTTTGATGTGTTATTGGATTCAGATTGCAAGGATGTTGTTAAGGATCTTTGCACCTAAGTTCATCAGGGAAACAGGCTGCTAGTTTTCTTTTCTTGTGGTATTTCTGCCTGGTTTTGGAATTAGAGCTATACTAGCTTCATAAAAAGAGATGGGGAGCTTTTCCTGTTCTCCAATTGTGTGGCATAGTTTGAGAAAGATTGGTTTCAGTTCTTCCATGAAGGTTTGATAGAATTTAGCTGAGAAGCCATCTGGTCCTGGACTCTTCTTTTGGGAGAAATTTTTTATTACCCTTTCAATCCCAATGAGTGTGATAGGATTGTTTAGAAGATTTATCTTCTCTGAGTTTAGCTTCGGTAGATGATAGGTGTCCAGAAATTTATCCACTTCCTCCATATTATCCAGTTTTTTGGAGTAGGGGTTTTTGAAATAAGTCCTGATGATTCTCCCAATTTCACTTACGTCTGTTGTGATCTCTCCTTTTTCATTTTTCATTTTGTTAATTTGAAGCATCTCTCTTTTTTTCTTAATCAAATTGGCCAGGGGTTTGTCCATCTTGTTTATTTTTTCAAAGAACCAGTTATTTGTTTTGTCAGTTTTCTTAATTGTTTTCTTTAGTTTCCAATTCATAATGCTCTGATATTAATTATTTCTTTCTTTCTAGAGCCTTTTGGGTTGAATTCTTCTTGCTTTTCCAGTGCCTTCTGGTGGATGGGTAGGTTATTGTTTTGGGATCTGTCTTTGTTATGAAGACATTTAGTGCTATGAATTTTCCCCTGAGGACCACCTTCATTGTGTCCCATAAGTTTTGGTATGATGTGTTCTCATCGTCATTCATTTCTAGAAATCTCACAATTTCATTTTTTATTTCATCCACTACCCATTTATTGTTTTAAAGTGTGCTGTTCAGTTTCCAGGAGCTGATGGGATTCTTGGTGGCTCTTTGTTGTTAATTTCTAGCAATATAGAATTGTGATCTGATATCATGCAGGGTATTATGTCAATCTTCCTAAATATATGGAGGCAGGTTTTGTGATCCAGTATATGATCTGTTTTAGAGAATTTTCCATGGGCTGCTGAGAAGAATGTGTAATCTGTGGATTTGGGTTGGAATGTTCTGTAGATGTCTGTTAGGTCAAAGTTATCTATGATTTTTTTGAGCTCTCTTCCTTCCCTGTTTAGTTTATGTTTGGATGATCTATCTATTAATGATAATGGTGTATTGAAGTCCCCAACTATGATACTATTGGTGGTTATTTCTGTTTTATTGTCAAGTAGGTTTTGTTTTATGAATTGTGGTGTTCCTCTGTTTGGTGCCTAAAGATTTATGACTGTGATATCCTCTTGATGTATCGTTCCTTTGATAAGTAGGAAGTGATCTTATTTGCCTTTTTTATCATTATTTTGGTTTGAAGTCTATTTTATCCAATATTAGTATAGCTTATTCCCTTTTGCTTGGCATATCATTTTAAACCCTTTCACCCTGAGGAGGTTTCTCTCTTTAGTGGTGAGGTGGGTTTGTTGAAGATAGTAGATTGAGGGGTCTAATTTTCTGATCCACCCTGTTAGCTTGTGTCTCTTTATGGGTTAATTAAAGCCATTAATATTTAGGGTAATGACTGGGAGGTTTGATTTTATCCCTGGCCTATTGTGTTGGCATATGTGTGTGATAGTTAAGGTGATGTCAACTTGTGGTTTGGTGTTTTCATGGGCTTTGAAGTTTCTTGTGCCTTCTCTGAGTTTGGTTATTGTGATCTGCTTCTTGCAGGCATTTGAGGTTGATTATTTATGGAGAATTTCCTGAAATACTCTCTGTAGTTTTGGTTTTTTGTTCATATAATTGTAAAGCTGTGTTTTGTCATAGTAAGTTTTTTTCTTTCACCATATATTATGAGGGACATTTTGCTTGGTAAAGGAGGTTAGGTTGGAAGCCATAGGTTCTTAGACTTTGCAGTGTTTCATTCCAGGCCCTTCTGGCTTTCAGGGTTTCAATTGAGAAGTCTTCAGTAATTCTGATGGGGTTACCTTTAAAAGTGATGTGCTGTTTTTCCCTAGCTGCTTTTAGGATTTTCTCTTTGGTGTCAATGTTTACAGTCTTAATGACAATATATCTTGGAGAGTTTCTCCTTTGGTCCAATCTTTTTGAAGTTCTGTTAGCTTTTTGTATCTTGATGGGCCTTTCTTTTGAGAGAGTGGGAAAGTTTTCTTTCATTATTTTGTTAAGTTCTCCATGCCTTTGGTCAGAATTTCTTCCAATTCTGGTATTCCCATGATGTGGATCTTAGGATGTTTAAGGGTATCCCACAATTTCCTCATGTTTTGTACACAGAAATTTTTGAACTTATTGAAACTTTTGAACTCCTGAACTGTTCTTCTGTCTTGTCTTCCAGATCTGAGTTTCTATCCTTCACATGGCCGACTCTATTCTTGAGAGCTTCTAAAGGGTTTTGGGCTTGTTCAATTAGGTTTGCATTTTCTACTACTTTTCTATATATAGTTTCCATCCCTCTGTCAAGTTCCCTTGTCAAATCATTTTTTTTTTTATTTTCTTGATCCTTCTTGGAATTCATCCTTGTATTTCTTTATGTCTTCATTTAGCATCACCAGCTGTTGATTTTTGAGGTCCACTTTTTTGCACTCTTCTTCTTATCTCTTAACTGTCTTTGAACTCCATCCATTTCCTTATCTATTAGGTCTAGCCTAGTGATGACAGCATCCACATGTTTTTTGGTCCTATGTTGCTTTTCTGTAAGTTCTACGAGTACCTTGGCCGGGGTTGCATTGCTCATAGCTTCATTTTGGTGTTCTGATTTTAATGTCTCTTCTATGTTTTGATTAGTGACATCCATTGTAGGACTGGGTGATCTTACTGGATTTACTTGCATTTGATTTTTCACGTTATTCCTTTTGCTCTGTGGTCTGCCCATTACAGTGTATGGGCAGGGAGAGTAGGATTGTTTTCTCTCTGGCCAAGAGAAATGGTGCCACTTGGGGGAGCAGGCCTGAGCTCACATGCAGGCAAGCAGATAGGCAGAGCAGTCCTGAAGTCACACGTGGGTTGGCGGGCAGAGTGGTCCTGAGCTGTTGCATGGGTGCGTGGATCAGCCTGAGCTCGCACACATTGGGCACAGATGGGAAGGGTTGGGCCTGAGTTTGCATGGGTGGATGGGCAGAGCTGGCCTGATCTTGCGTGGTGGATGGGCATAGTAGGCCTGAGCTCATACATGGGCAGGTGGAATGTGCCTGAGCTCTTGCATCAATGTGCGGCCGGAGTGGCCTGAGCTCACGCTTGGCGGGCAGATGGGTGGATTGTGCCTAAGCTTGTGCATGGACAGGAGGCCAGGGCAGCTGGATCTCGCACTCACGCAGGCCCACGGGGGATTGGGCCTGAGCTGGTACTGGTGGAGGTAAGAGTGGGCCTGACCTCACCTGTGGGCAGGTGGAACAGGCCTGAGCTTGTACATAGATGGGCAGCTGGAGTGGCATTGTGAACATGGGTGGAACCTGCTGAACTTACAGGCGCTGATGGGCAGTGCAGGCTGAGTTTACACGCATGTGGTGGTCAGATGCACAGATCGGGCCTGGGCTTGCACAGGCCAGTGGGGCCCAAGGTTGCACATGGATGGGGGTAGCCAGGTGATTGCCTCTGCACAGTGAGGCAAGTGGAATTATGCTGGCCTGGGTCCCCTTTCCTGCAGTAAGTGCTGCAGTGTCCTGAGGCTGGGGACTATGGCTATGGCAGCTGCTTGAGGGGGTTGGGAGACTGGCTTCCCAAGATCCAGGGAATCATCTGATTACCCCCCTTTTTTGCCCCCCTGTGCCATCCCACTGATGACCTATTGGAGATTTCTCTCCCCTAAAAGTCCCAGTGAACCCTTAATGCCTTACCTTTCCTTCCCGTGGAGGTGTGGTGTGATAGGCGGATGCCATCTTGACCTCTTCTTCCTTTTTAAAAAATATTTTTATTCATTTATATTTTTAGTTATGATAGAGAGAGAAACAGAGAGAGAGAGAGAGACAGAGAGAGAAGGAAGAAAATAGAACAGGCATACCAGAACCTCCAGCCAATGCAAACGAACTCCAGACACATGTACCTCTTTTTGCATCTGTCTTTTCATGGATAATGGGAAACCCTTAGTATTTGCAGGCAAGCACCTTACCTGCTGAACAATCCCAAGAGCCCACACTTCTTCCTTTTTAATTGGACTTGATCAAAACAAACATTCCTACATATGTTCATACACATATACTTTACAAAACAACTTCAACTAACTTCCTTTATACCCCAGTTCCATTGCTAATTCAAAAATACTACTTTTGCTCCAAATGGAATAAAAGACTATTCTAAGAAGTATTTTATTTTATTTTATTTTATTTATTTGACAGAAAAAGAGGGAGAGAGATAGCGAATGGGTGTGCCAAGGCCTCCAGCCACTGCAAAGGAACTCCATATGCATGCGCCCTCTTGTGCATCTGGCTAACATGGGCCCTGGGGAATTGAACCTAGGTTCTATAGTTTTTCAGGTAAATGGTTTAACTGCTAACTGATAGCCGAAGAGATTATTCTAATTCAAATGAGAAAAAAACATCACCCAGGGACAACTGTGTTCAGGCTTCCCTGAACAACATGAAGAGACAATATGAATGTTATTATCATAGGGAAAAAACAATACATTGATACATTTACCAAAAAGAATGATGGGGATATTAGTAGATGGGTGACAGCAAAGCAAGGAAACCTTTCAGCTAAATTTCAGACACTGATGAAATTTTCAGTTTTAGGTCAATGGAAATTAGTGCTCTGTTAAATTAATACACATCAGCAGTTTTAAATAGCAGTACAAAATTATTAGATAAAACACTGTGTTTGATAATGATTGACTATTAAAAGGACTAATGATAGCACAAGACAATTTGGGCTTTCTATCTGTAACATTGGATCAGCCATTCAAAAACATTTATTTGCATAGTACTTCCAGGTCATTAAAGGACTTTGGGATTAATGCACAACTTTTCTAAGATGCTCTCTGCTGCTTTTTTTTTTTTAAGGGCATGTGTGACCTCCATAACTAGAATACTGAAATGGTTTGTAGCTGGCCACACACACTGTACCAACTCCAGCTGTTGGCAGCTCTCTGTTCCTCAGGATTCTTTTCTGTGCCGTGAGACAAAGTAATGGCCTTCCTTTTAAGGCTGTGTCCACTTTTAAAGGATATGTACCTTGCAAAGTTCTAGTAGCTTCTTTTTTTCAAGGATAAGAGTAATAAAAATAGTCCTCATAATGGCTCCTTTGGTCTTAGAAAAATCATGATTACCACTGTTATGAAGTAATTGTCTGTCATCTGAGATAATACCAAACAATTTTTGAAGGGAGGGAATGAAAACATTGCCTGCACTTTGAGCTATGCATTTTCTACTGCAGTTACTTTCTCATTTCTGGGACATTGTATCCAATCAAAAGCAGCTGATGGAAGGAAAGTATTTATTTTTGCTTACACTCTTGAGGAGAAGCTTAATGATGGCAGGGGAAAGTATGGCATGAGCAGAGGCATCATTTCCTTGACACAGCAGGTGGCGAACAGCAGCAGGAGACTGAACCAAGCTGACATTGGCAGGTTAGGAATAAAAATCACCAAGGTCCACCCCCCAGTAACATAGAAGGTGTATTGTAGGACCAACATATCTCCCACAGAAAGGTTCCACTTCCCAAAGTGTTATTAGCTGAGGACCAAGCATTCAAAACACATGAGTGAATGGGGAATCTAACTCAAACCACTGGAATATTATATCCTGTGGTGATATATCTACCAATACATTCCATTAATAAAAGCTGACAATCTTGAACTTAGTATTGAAAAACCTGAATTCATTCAGTTCTTTTAAAGTATTTCTGAATTAAAGATCCAACAGTTGATCTATAATCGTGTCAGTGCATTTAATGCAATTTATTATTTATCAGATCAGAAGTTCTAGATGGAGCATCTGCTACCATGATTATAAAAAGTTCCTCAGCACTTTTCTCACCCTGTTTTATATTCTTTCAACTGAATTCACCTTCCAACTATTATTCACCGAAGTAGGGTTTCTGGGTGTGTGGCAGTGAGCTAGTTTATACTATGAGTTTCCAAACTGTTCCCCTCCTCTAGGAGGAAAAAAAGACATCAATCTGAAAAAATAAACAGATTCCAACCAAGCTCCTGTGAATAAAGATGACAAGAGCCACCTTACTTCACCTTTCCTGACAAAGCCATAGCCACCTGTCCACGAACATGCTCCCACATGCAGCTGCTCACGTGCTCGCTCTTGTGTATGTTTGGAGGGCCACTGTTGGAGACTGGGTTACTTAAGGCTCTCTATTAGAATAGGCACTGGTGGAATTCATAGCCACCTGTCCGCAAAGAACGTGCTCCCACCTGCAGCTGCTCATGTGCTCACTCTTCTGTATGTTTGGAGGGCCACTGCTGGAAACTGGGTTACTTAAGGCTCTCTATTAGAATAGGCACTGATGGGATGCATGAAAATAGATTGCAAGCATATTTGATGCATTTTCTTAAACAGCCAGGGCTGAGTAGTCCAACATTGACTGCCTCCATGCTGGAGAGCTTGAGAAACCATTAGCTGCTCAATGTAAGCCTGGATACCACTGTAGTCCCAATCTGGCACTGAAGGCCTGAAGGATTCCTGGAGAGCTGCGGGCCTTTGATTCATGTGGGAAGATCAAAGACACTGGATGCTGAAGTCTTGGGCACCTCAGATATGGGCTACCATTGGATGGATCCCTCACTGTTGGTGAGGGTCTTTGTTTTTCAGTTAGTTCTCCCTGGAAATACCTTCATATACCTGCCCTAAAGTGTAACTCTTAGTTGATTCCTGATGTAACCGATTCAAAATTGATATTAACCATTACAGAACCTAACTTTAACTTCTTGTCTTTACACACTTTGGGATAGGACCCCAACCGGGTAAAGTAGCAGTGACTTCTGGGTCACTTACACAGCACTATGTTCAGGTAGATATAGGATTTATTAACGTTAGAGAAGTTATCTCTTTGTATTCCAAATGGTGACATGGATTCCATAGCTCTTTAGAAAGTACATCTATATGAATTATCTCACGATACACAAAAAGCTCATTGACATAGATGCTGAAGTTGACAGAACAGGATGGAAAGAGGTACACAATTCTATGGGAGTAGAGATTGGAGCTCAGACTCTTTAACTATGGACACACAGTATTCTCTTATCATGTTGTTCTCAAATGTTAAAGGCACTGAATAACCTGACTCACACTCATCAGATAGTCATTTAATTTTATTCAAGTAAACTTCCTAAAGTACAAACTGGGAAAGTAATAATAACCATAATTGATTTTACTCAGAAACCCCTTTTCTGTCTCTTGATATTATCAATTCTAGGGAAACACTATGATTCGGATGCTTTCTTCCAAATCTTATCAAAGCTAGATATTCAATAGAGATGAATTACAAATCTCTCCTGAAACAAAGAGAACATGCCACTTTTTCAACAAAAATTAACTAAATTCTAAATAGTCTTGTAGGAATACTAGTTATCTACCTTTCATCTTTGTATGTGATTTTATGGTTCATGCCATGTTTGATATCACTTTTTTTCTAGTTTTTGAAGACAAATAAAATAAAATTCCAATTAAATTGCATTTACTTTAGCTGTTGTTTCCTTCAGAGGAATATTTTTAAGTTCTTTATTGCAATAGATGTTTCAAGATGCAAATTGTCTCACTCTGCTTTTAAATAACGCAGGCATTATAATTAAAACTCCCCTGTGTTTAAAAAAAAATAATTAGCTACTTGAGGAGTTGTTTCAGTGAGCCTCCCATTTCAGTGAGTTATGAAATAATTAGTGAGTGCATCTTATGGGGAGAGAAGCCTCTTGTGAAATGATAACCTGACCTTTCCATTCCTACTTAAAAGGAAGCAGGAGAAAGTGCTTGTTTGAAGGGAAGGAGAATAAACTACATAGCCTCAGGTCACTCAAATGTTATATAAAGGAACCAGCAAGAAAAATGCTCATATTCCTTCTCGCTACAGGAGCAAATATAAGAGTCTTGCCTAGAAGGTCAGGTTCATTCAGTGAAGCAGTTTGGAAAATGAATCCCATTGTCCTTGAATACTCTAAAAATTCTATTTTTGGAAGGTTCAGTTACCAAACAAATATTTTCATTTTAAAACCATAGAGATATTGTATATTTACTATTGATGAGAAGGAAAATAAGTTGCTTGGTTCTGTCATTCTTAACAGTCTTAATTTCCCCATTTGACTAAGTATTCTTCTTTTTGGTGGTTCAAACACAGAAGAGAAATGACATATAAGGAACACATAGGACAGTAAAAGGAACTGCTGTCAGTGTAGTGATCGCCTTTTCTGTTAATTCAATGGTCAAATAATATGGCCAATATGTAAATAGAACTTAATCAAATGACCTTATAACCATTTTTTGGCAGAGTTACATCAGAAAATTTATAGAATGACAGAAGATCAGAGCTTGACTTCCCAAGTGTTGTATTTTGTGGTCATGTTTCTTGTGCCTCATCATTAAATGTAGCAATGTAAGTAGCATAATTGTAAATACCTAATGAAGTGATGACTGACAATAAAGTTATTAAGGTCATTTTTTTCTCTTTTTTATGAAGTCACCCCTGGTACTGATATTTTTATTATATCTATAGCAAAATTAACTATCTACATAAAATATTTGAGGCAAGGTACTAGTTTTATGTTCAATTTTTTGCATATGAATAAATTATTCAAATCTAGAGAAAATTCTAGAACTAATAAACTAGAAAAATTATAGACAATATTAACCCCTGAGCTAATGTTCTACTGCACATATTTCTAAGTGTTTATAGTTCTTAAATCATCTAACATTTTTCTGTCTCAATCAACAGCACATGACTTTAAAAGGATTGAAGATAAAACATATACACAATTGCTCATTTTTTGCTGTCATGACCAACATAGTATATATTTAAAAATACTGAATACAGGCCTGGAGAGAGAGTTTAGCAGTTAAGGCACTTGCCTGTGAAACCAAAAGGACCCTTTTAAATTCAGATACAGAAGGTGGCACATGTGTTTGGAGTTTATTTGTAGTGGTTAGAGGCCCTGGTGCACTCATTCTCTCTTTCTCTCTCTCTCTCTCTCTCTCTCTTTCTTGTGTGTTTTTCTCTCTCTCTTTATATATATACATATATATATACATACATATATATATATATTTATCAAACATATATGTTATATAAAGGTACTGAATGTAAATAATGAGCATAGTCTTCTCTCAAAATTATGATTTTAATACTCTAATTTTTAACTTATGTCTACATGTAATCTATAACAAGAAAAATATTTGACCATTTGTTCCATAATGATTAAGTATACCTAATATTAGAAATGAGAGAAAAATTAAAAGCCATCAAGGGTCCTGAAGCAGCCACATATTCTTGATATAGCAAATGACCTGTTTTATATCTGGGGTCATACGTGTAGCATAAAGCAGAGTAAAAGAATAACAGATGTTTAGGTAGTGTCAGGCACTATGAGGTCATGGATATCTAGGCCATTTTATGTCTGGAGGGAGCACCTTGTACGGAGTCCTACGCTTCCTTTGGTTCTTACATTCTTTCTGCCACCTCATAATGCCTGACACTACCTAAACAAGACCATTGTAAGAGGAGAAAAAGATCATGACATCAAAATAAAAGAGAGACTGATTGAGATGGGGAGGAGATATGATGGAGAATGGAATTTCAAAAAGGAAAGTGGGGAGAGGGAGGGTATTACCATGGGATATTTTTTTGTAATCATGGAAAATGTTAATAAAAATTGAGAAAAAAAGAATAACATATGTTTTTGATAGCAATAAAATAGCCACATCAGGCCCCAAATTCATCTATTTATTATATGATATACTGGGAATGAAACACACACACCACAGCTGTGGTTTCTAGTGCTGTAGACAAAAGTTCTTTGGAACTTTCTTGTTTTAATTTAACTTTAATTACCAGCAGTCTGAGGATTCTCCACTTAAAAGCATGATTGGTAAACCTTCCCCAGCACTAGAGGGCATTTTTATACAGAATTCATTCCATGTCCGTAACAAGCTTATTTCTACATGCAACTTGGGCATGGATGCAACTGTCTCAACAGGACAATGGAGAGCCACAGGCTTTCTCTTCTGTAGGATGGTTAAGCACCGAGATCTTGCTTCACACAGCAACATGCCTCCTTCCACTCATGGAGGGTATCTGCATTGACAGTCTGAATGGCATCGAGGTGTCGGCTCGCTCCGCATGTGAGGGGAGCAGTTCTCTCTGCATATTTTGCACAGTGCTCACTAGTGATTGGGTTTACACTGTGTAACATAACTTAGTTCACTCAAGGGTATTTGAACATCAATATCAAACACAGACACACATCACCCTTACCTTCCCATCTAGAAGGCTTTCCCTACCAAAAGCTCTAAATCTTAAACATATTGATGAACACTGCAGTCATAAAACCCACTACTTGATTTATGGCCCCTGAACTGTTGTTCAATTACATATATTTCTTAAAAAAAAATCCTTTTTACAAAGAAGGAAATCAGTTTTGTTGTAACCCTGAGGCTTTACTACCCTTAAAAAAGCCACATGGGGAATTCATTTATAGTGATTCCATCTGGAACATTTCACCAACAAGAAACTTATTTTAAAAACCATGTTAAAGATTTAAACAGTCTATATACCATCAACACTAAATTTCAGTGTCGATGGATTTTTGAGGTACCCGTTTGCAAGGTTATTAATTTCTGAAGGCTAGAACATAACATAAAAAAATCACTGTTTATTTGATTCAGGCACTGGTTCAAGGGGTATCCTTGAGTTCCCACCATGCATCGGGCACATTATGACCTCACAGTGTTGCTATTTCTCTGAGATTACTTCTATTTGAGTCTCACCTGAAAAATACCTATGTTTAGAGGACATGATTGCTATCCCCATTCCATGTATTTTGGCTTTTCTTTCTTAAAGGAATCATTTAATTGTAGAACATTTTCTTCTCTCCTGTCCTGAAAATTACTAATCTGCATTTTATCTTCATTGCTCACTTTGTAACATACAGGAGGGCATCTTATCCTGTAAATAGGATCCTGTGGTTTGTAGCAGCCCTCATTTATGTTTCTCAGAGACATTTCTATTTTCTTTCAGATCAGTCTGACATGTTTTAATTACTGTACAGTAAAGGTACTTTGCTTCTATTTTTGTCTTTGCTAATAAGATATTGATATATATTCTTATATTTGGTAGAATTACATATATTTGAAAAATTCACTAAGACAAATATCTAGCAATGAAATCGCTACAAGTACAAACATAATAATAGATACTGGCAGGTTTAAGAGTCTGTTAGTCTGGACCTAATATCCAAAGTTAGAATCTATTTTGGTACCAATAAATAGCAAATAGAAGTAGCTTCACTTTACCTCCAAAGGTCTTCTAAGTCCGTTGCTGACTCCCGCAGACGTCCCACAGTACAGACAGAGCTCCTGAGCTGCGAGAGGCTTGTTTGCTGGGCAAACCTTACAGGCAGCTTCCTAGAGGCTGTTCTCACCAGGGTCTTGGGCTTCTCGAATACCCAATTGCTACTTTCTGTGAAGAGAAGCATCTAGAAGGTGGCGTAAAGGCCCTCCAAATTCTGGGCCCTGTCTTCCCTTCTGGCCTCATTTAAAACAGCCCAAACTATACATTTTCAGTTTTTAAATTATTTATTTATTATATATATTTTTGAAGTCAATGAAGGGCTCATAGGTCATTTTATTTAGGTGATGTAGTAGAAAGCCTCAGGTCACTGGGATGAACTTCATTCTTTATTTGTTATGTATATAGTGTGTGTACAGGCTAATGATAGTATTTATTATTATTATTTTTTAAATGAAAGAAAAGTAATTTCAATCTAATGTTGTAAGGGCTGGGGCCATTGCTCAGTGGTAGAATACTTCCCTAGTACATATAAGGCCCTTGGTTCAATCCCTGCACCACAAGAAAATAAAACCTACATGTTAATGCATGATAAGTTTTGAACTTATAATAATACAAATACACAGTTATAGATTTCTAAAAAATCATCGTAAACACTTGAATGTGTGAAAAAAAAAGACTTGTAAATTCAAAGGTAGCCTTCAAAAGGTGTTTCCTCACCAAGTGTGCTCACACACCTTCTCACAGTCACAGCAAAAACAGGATGTTTTTCATTAAACAATTTTATTTAACATTATAGTAATAACTTTTTGTGTTAATAAATGTTCTTTGAAAATCAAATAAAAGAAAGAGAGAGAGAAATTAGCACCATATTAAATTCCTGGGAATAAATAGGATGAGAAAAAGCCTATGAAGATTAATGCCCCATGTGGAGACCTGGGACCTTGTCCATGACCTGGCCTATTTCCCACGCAGAAGCGTCAGCCCTTCCCTGTTGTATGGGCTCTATGCATACAAGTCACCCCCTGCCCCCCGCCTTTCTGACAGCTCTTATCACAGTGCTTGGGACTGATATCTCTGTTGATGTCATCATGATGAATAAAATATTGACAGGCTTAGAAAATACATGGATGGTATTCAGAGTTTGATTACATCTGAAGAATGTGAAGCACACACTTCATTCTTTCTTAGCAAAAGTAAAATTTGTTTAGGCCTAAAAGAGTATGGTACCAGCAAACCATGGAACTCTCCACAAAAGCATGTGAACTGCAAGTTGGCCAGCCTCCTTGCTGGCCTTTAATATGTTACAAATATAAATGGTTATTAGTGACATAAAGATGTGACTAGGGTTAGGAGGTTCTGGCTAATGTAATGACAATGTCTTCATCTATCTCTTATTTATTAATGACTTAGAAAAATAGACTCTATTTTCTACTTGCCACCTACTTGTGAATGACCATTCTAGTTTGCCTAGAGGAATAAATTGGCTTCTTGCAACAAAACTAGCATTTTTGTCTATCACCCTCAAAACTTTGTAAATATCTGTAACCTCCAATTATGTGGGACTCTAATTATTATAAATACCTTATATTTTCTCTATATGTTTTATGTTATATTTAAGCATATAAAATGTATGGAGATTTTATATATATATATATCTCCACTGCTTTTATTTTAAAAGGCTTTTGTGGGTTGGAGAGATGACTTAGCAGTTAAGCGCTTGCCGGTGAAGCCTAAGGACCCCTGTTTGAGGATAGATTCCCCAGCACCCACATAAGCCAGATGCAGAAGTTGGTATTGTATTTGGTGTTCATTTGCAGTGGCTGGAGTCCCTAGTATGCCCATTCTCTCTGTGTCTCTCAAATAAATAAATAAAAATAAAACAAAAATTAAAAAGGCTTTTGTGAAAGGTTTTTCCTAGTAAGTATTTCAGTGATCAGAGTAATTGAAGTTGCTCATATAATTATGTAAATAATTCAGCTTTTTTCTCTAACTTTGCATAACTTCAGAGAGTGTGAATCAGATTGTAACATAATGTGGACTCTTGAGCACTTTAGTCCTTTGGGAAGAGAATATGAGCATATAGTAGAGTATGTGCCCAGCCCTGTGAAAATAACAAGAATGTTTATAAATGAAATGGCACTGTGGTTGAGAGGAGGGAAGCAATTTGTTAAGATGAAAGATGTTAAATGTTTTAATTTTCTTTCATGCCAGTAAAATCTTGTAAAACAAGGGTACATATTAAATTTTCTATACTACAGTGGCTCTAAGATCCTGTCAACATTTTCCTTATAAACTTGATGTTCAGAGCACTACAGCTTGGTTTTAAAAATTCACTCTGGCCTGACATTTGGAGTGCATGGTCTTAGCTGTGGAACATGTGTTTCCCATGCTTTAAAAATGATGAATTTATCCATTTCTTGGTTTATGATGAGTAACCTTTTCATATGTCGTCAGTTGGTTGTGCCTCAGCAATTGCAGGCTTACATGCGACAGGTCACCAATGGGGAAATCCACAGGCATGGTCAGGGTTGCTTATTTTCATTGCTGAGCTTCAATGTCACACTAATCACTCAGCCATTTGTACAAAAGGCTACCCTCAACATTTTGAACTAGACTTTGTCCTACCCAAGGTATATACTATGCCTAATCTTTGTAGACAAAAGCTTGATTGAAAAGAGAATTCTTAATCCCTAGACTGTTTATTTCAACATTTGTATTATTTTTTAGAAGGCATAAAACCATTCCCTATAGCTTCACAACCATTATTCTAATCTTGCTCTGTTGCTAAACCTACCATACAATAGATTTTCAATCAATATTACTCAGTATTACCATCATCCTTTTACCACATTATATTTTGGAATATCTTTAGTTAAATATAAGAATTACTTTTTGGTGGGGCTAGGGAGATGGCTCAGTCAGTAAAGGCATTGCCATGTAAGCATGGGGTCCCAAGTTCAGATCCCTAGTTTCCATGTCAGGCATATGTTTATAATCCCAGTGTTAGAGTGACAGATCTCTAAAGATTGCTAGCTAGCTAGTGTACCCAAAAATACAGAGGAGGACCCTATTCTAATAAGGTAGCAATTGAAGATACATGAACTCAACATCTGTCCTGCACACACATGTGCACATTACACACACACACACACACACACACAACTTTTTGGAACATCTATCTCTTTAAGTTGTTTCAATTTTTCAATAGTAAATATCAGGATATTATAACCCTTAAGTTAAAACAAAAAGTATGTAAAGATTTGAAGTCTCAAAATCTATGTTTAAAATGAGAAGATTGGAAGGAAAGAAAATTGATGTATACAGTAGTTTTCCCCTCAATTTATTATGACCTTTATCCTTCTTCCTGCTGGTGGTCCTATGGCCGGGCTGGCATCCCCTTTATCCTCCTATCCACCAGCTTCAAGTCAGGGCAAGGAACCCTCCCACCCTCTCTACCACAATCTAAGCTTCTAAAAAAGCAGGTCTGGTTTCTTTACAGTATTTTTGTCTTTTATTTTTAAAGAGATTTGGAAATGTATTTTATTGAAAAATATTTGCACATATTTAGGGGATAAAGAAAGATGCATGAAGAGAATACATAATGATCAAGTCAGGGTAAGTAGCATTTCTTCTCTTCCAACATAGATACTTTGTGTGGTGGGATTCTTTATTGTGGTTTGTTTGAAATATGTCTGGATTGATAAATTATAGAACAATCATGCTAGAAAAGCTCAGCATCATTCCTCCCACTAAACTGTGTTTTGGGTCTTGTGATCTAACTTCTCCTTCTTCCAGACCCCTTTCCAGTATCTAATGATGAATTCCACAGTACCTGTCTTTTTCTATGAGAATGATTATTTCAGCTTCAGTGGGATTTGCTTTTCAATGCTTCATTTATTTTAGTTACCAAGAGATCCACCATTTATACTTTATGCATTTATGACTTTGTTTCTTTTTTATGGCTGAGTAATATTCTGTGTGTATTACATAGTCTTTATCTCTTCATCCATTAACCGTTATCTTAGTGGGTTCTATATTTTGGATCCTATAAGTAGTGCTACAATAAACATAAAAAAACAGGTATTTCCTTCATAATGTAATTTTATTTCTTTTGCATAAGTACCCAGTAATGGAATGGCTGGATAATAAATGATAATTCTATTTTTTGTTTTCTGAGGCATGTCCTTATGAATTTCCAGGTAATAATCTACACATGCATTGAGGATTTCTAAAACTTCTTCTTTCTCTCCTCCTCAGTATCATTTGTGTGCATGTCTGGAAATATATATACTAAGTATGGTAGGATTATATGTGAAAAGTAAAAGGTCTGAATATTGTTGTTGTGATTGTTATATTTTGGAGGGCAGAAGAACATTGTGTAGCTGCGGGTAACATCAAACTCATGGCAACCCTCTTGCCTTAACTTTTGAGTGCTGGATTCACAGACACGCCCCATCACACCTATAACCGTTTTCTACGTGAAATTATCTAGCTGTTTCAATACCAGTTGTTCAAAAGTAGCTGTCTTCTTAATAGTATTGTTTCTGATTCTTTTTTAAACGATATCTATAAAACAGTTTCCAGTGTGTTCATTTCTTTCCATATCTACTGTATTGTTACCAATGAAACAGAAACTGACATCATCTGTTTCATGTTTCTCTTCAATGGTCTACTAATTTCATTGACAATGTGTCTGTGTAACACAGAGAGTCTGTGTTATACATAGAGTCCAGGACTTTCATTTTGAAAACATTGAACTTATTGAATGATTTTCTATTTTTAGGAAAGGAATAAATATAAATTTTAGTATAACCTAAAAATTCTGCACAATCTGGCTTTATTTTACTGTCCCTTTTCCTCCATTTCCCCCTTGCTCTGTAGACATTCCCAGCAACTTTTTTTCACGGACACAGATAAAAATGACTGTTATTTTCCTCTATATGCCTCACATCTTCTGGTATGTTTTAAAATGGTGTAATTTCCTGGAGACCCTTAGCCAACTGTCTCTGATAGTTCATTCTTTCCTCAGTCTATTCTTCAAGCTCTTTATAGATGTTACTTTTTTAACTGTCCACTATAATTTGCTCATTAATAGTGTAGTCTAGCATCTACCTTTGCCAAACTGAGTGTTGCTGAGTACAAGAGAAACAATTTTTCTCCTATGTTCATAGTGAACAGAGTATAACAGTGTCTCAATGTACTCCCTGGGTTTCACACAATGAATTAACTGGAATAGAACTGCAGAGTAGAAGAGTTGAGGGCTCAGTTCATAATTCTCAGAGACCTGAACTTCTCTGTTTATCTGGACCTCACATAATCAAATCACTAGTCAAAGGGTTAAGTCTCCAATATTTAAGGTCAATATAAAGAGCAAAGAGTTTGAAAGTCATAGAATCTTAGATTTGTAAAAGGTAAATATGAGGAAATTTTATAATGACATTTGTTAAACCAAAAGAATTAAAGGACTCAAGGTTCATTTTCCTTCTCTGATTCAAGGTTCCATAGTCCAGAGATTATTTGCTTCCTGGTATACAGTTCCTGATATGCCCAGGAAGATGAGACTCTGTGTGTTCATGGCCTCTCTCCACACCAGGACTCTACAAAGAAAAATTGGTGGCTTTCATCTTTTTCTGTTAAAGGAATAATCTGCCTTTCATTTCAGAAAGCAGCCTTCAAATTTTCTGAAGTTTCACTTTCAAGCTTCAATGGTCCTGATGTACTAAATGCCTTCTGGGAGAAGCCCTGGGTGACCTCATGTCATTTGGTGGCTGAGCACAAAAGACACTCATAGGGTGGACCTGACAAGAAAGGGGAGGGGACTATACAATGAAGCTAAAAGTGGGAAGGGAGGTTTCCATTCACACATATACAAAAGGATAAATGCATAATGTAATTATTATTCATCTCTATTTAGTTAAAATTTACATATTAAAATTAAAAGGAAGCATGTCTAACTGAGCACCTGTGAACTCATATTGGTTATTTCACCAATGCTTTCTCATAGAGATAAGTCCCCTCTCATTTCAGAGTTTGGGGATGGTCTTAGTTTGTTTCCCTATTCCAAGAATGGACACATAGCTGAAAACCTCTACTACATTGAAACACATCTGAGTCAATGTACAGAATTCAAAGATGCTAGAGACTGTCACACTTTCATTGAAGTGAGATGTAGACATTATAGACAGAGTTCTCTAACAAATTGTTCTGTTACTTTCCATGTTGGAAAGTATTGCATTAACTTTTCCTAAGTAGATATGAACAAATGCCTATTCCCTTCAAGTAGGATATCATTGACATCAAAGTAATAATTATACCAAAGTCCAATACTGCATTAGGCTACTATTGTTACAGATGTATAGGTGAGATGTATGGAAACACATCTGGCTCAAAGCAGCTTCATCACCAAAAAATCCACCGTGACATGGGTGACAACCCCTTAAAGCTGCGTGCCTGGAGCTCTTTCATGACTTATAAGTAGACTGGCAGGTAAGAGAGTCTCTCTTCCCCAAGAATAGTTGCTACTACTTAATAACCTTAATAAGGGCCTTTTGACTTCTATAAGTTTTAGGAGCTTCCTCAGGCTTCTGCATGGTAACTAATACATATATATTTTTTTTCTGACACTTGAAGGTTTTGTTTATATCTGAATCTTAATAAGCTTCCTTCCAGGATGGATTATTTCAACTCAGAAAATTTCTCTACAATGGGAGAGGGATATTCATTCAGTCTGAAAGCTGCTTCCCCCCTAGATTGGCTCTCTCTATTCCTTTATCATATTTAACTTAACTATTACATTTAGTGTGTCTCGAAGTTAAAATATATTAGAATGGTTTTTGGCAGTGTATTAAAAATCTATGAGGCAGACCTTGTCCTTGCTCCATTAGGTAGTTGTCTTATTGGCTCCCAGATGATTCTGACATTTAGCAAAGCTTGTTGTGTACATACATGGTTTGAAGTTTACACAAAATCACAGCAAGCTTTCTCACTCTCTCATATGTTCTTTTTGTTATTTTCACATTGTGTATTGGCTATATGGGACTTATTTTTATTTAATATAGTTTTTTGTTACCTGAAGGTATTAATAATCATATCCTCTTTGTTTGATGGCATTGGAATGGCAAACACTTAGGTAAAAGTTAGTTTTGTTTATTAATGCTGAACATTCTTGGTTTAGGAAATTTTTGTTATCTGTTATTCTTTCAACAATGTTCCATTGTAGCATGATTGAAAACAGTCAGGAAACCATAAATATCAAGAACATAATAGCTACAGGTTTATAACTACATTGTGGGACACCAGCAATTTAATTTGGAGGAAGCCTGATTAAATGCATCTGTATGGATTGTTATGTTTTATGGCAAATGTGATATCATGATTTGTGTTAGAATTTTAATAAGTCTAGGGTTGAAAATTTATTTTGCTTTCAGTCTGTTTTCTTTGGCTCATAGTTACTGTCCATTGTACTTAGCAAAATTACCCTGGGATATTTTAATAAGAATACTATAAGGCAAAAGGTCAGAGCACATCTCTAACCTTAATGTCAGAGCTGGCTGTTCTATAAAGACTCTGACGACAAGGAAGTTTCCGTCCAAGAGAACATACATTCAGTAGTTTAACTTTGATTTTGATCTTAACATCATGATAAAGACACAGTGTAAGAAGAACTTTGCCATGGCTTATTTTATCATCTTGTCTAACTTCTTGTGTCTAAAGTTTAAGCCATTGTAGTGCCATATCCATCTTTTTCCTCCTTTTTTCCCCACAGATGTCCTGCTTAAAATTGATCCAAGTCAGGGCTAATGGGTGTGGCTCAGTGCTTGAATTCTTTCTTAGCCATTAGTAAGGCACTGAGGTCTATCCCCAACACTATCAAAAACTGAGAAAAAAATCTACTTATTCAACTATATGCAAGTTATTTTCACTCCTATGAAAATGAACTTTACTAATTACCCAGTGGTTTAGTGTGAGTGCATACATCCTCTAATGTGAGGTGGACTGAGAGATACGGCAACATTTTTATGATATAATGAATGAGAACCCTAAATTCTTTCAGTCTGATAGTAGGAGTATCATAAACTTGACAATATTTTGAGTGGAGCATATGTGTTTAAGGTCATTAAATAATTGAAAACTCAGAGGTTTTGTTTTCAATTAGGCATTTGAAGCTTATGTTCTGGATGTTCATAATGTTGGAGATCTTCCATCTTCTGAGTATATTACATCAGTTTTTAATCATAATGACAGGTAAATTATTAGCCATAGGGAAGGAGTTGTTATGTTTCTTCCATTGCATTTCTTGTATTTATATCAGTAACTACAAGTTTCATATCAAGATGAATTGTTTCCAAGGTATTTCTCTCCCAAACATTACTTCAGACATAGATACAAAGATTAAAAGGAAAACTAAACTAAAAATACAAAAACTTTGAAAAACTAAAACACAAAAACAATAAAATAAAATAGATGAGCATGTACAAAAGCAAGAAACTGTAACAATTTGTGAAAACCAGATGTCAGACACATGCGATGCTGGATGAATCAGGCTGATGAAGCTGTAGCCAGTCGAGTATCCATGGCAGTATTCACTAGAGGTGGCTGTTAAAATACCAAGTTGCAATTGCCCAGTTGCTGTGGGGCTTGGGAAATCATCCTGGAATAGGAACCCCAGATGTTAGTGGTATTCAGGCTGGTTAGGTAAACTGTGGTCTGGAACACAGTCTCAGCATGGTCCCTGATCAGCTGTTTGAGCTGCTTCCAGCTGCAGATGGATAAGCCCCAAGCAGACCTAGAGGATGGGAGACTGAAATGGACTCTCGCAACTCTTTAACATGCCCTTGGGTGATGCTAATGCACACTCTAGCACTAGGGTGGCGCTGAAGCACAGTTAAGTTGAAAAACCACTGGCTTAGAGCATGCTCCGATGGACAGCAGTGAAAAGTAGCATTCTCAGCCTGGGGGCTCTCCAAGAAGCAAAGTCGGTAATCCATTGATTCCCATGCTTTCTTGGGTAGCCCACCTGTCCCCCAATACACTCAAACAGCCGCAGCCGTCCTAACTGTAGTCTCAGCCGCAGGCTCCTTGTGCACTAACCACAGGCTAAGAAGACCCATGCCAGCAGGCTAGCATCCCCCCTCCAGGCGTCCCTACACCAGGGGAACGCATTCCCACTCGCCACCACCCCCACCCCCACGCCCCCGCATGGACCTACACCAGCAGGCCAGCATTTCCCTCACCCTAGGTTTACCTGCTACCACAGAGCTCCACACGCTAATGCAGTCCCATTTGCCTCTGTGCCCCCACCCCCTGTGCACAAAACCAGGCCAGCAGGGTAGCATTCCCCGCCACCACCAGGGACCTCCACATGCCACTGCCCCTCCAGCACGGACCCAGACCAGCAGGCTAGTATTCAGCCCCCCTCCCTAGGCTTTACAGCCCAAGGGGACTTCTATGCCCCCCCCCCAGGCCTCATCACCTGACCTGCAGCAGTCCTATATCCCTGCCCTGCCATGTCACAGGACCCTGCAGTCCCATCCACCCCTTGCTACAGGGTCCCAAAGGACCTGATGTCCCATCCTCCACACCTCAGCATGCAGAACCACTGTGCATTCCCACCCACCCCTCTCCACAGTCCAGCTGCAACACCACTCTGATTTCTCCCACCCCCCTACCCTCTGTCCCTTTGGACCACCTGACCCATATCCCAAGCCAACAAGCAACAAGCCCCTTCATAAGGGCCTCAGGCCCCCACCAGAGCCACTTGGGCAACTTCCCTTTGAGCAGGCAGGCCCCATTGCCATCAGAAACCTAGTTAAAGCAAACACAGAAAGGAATAATCACTGAAGACACTTCAAGGGTAGACTACTGCTTCCTCCTAAATTAAATAAGATTCTGCACTGTGATGGGCTGACCACAGCACAAAAGTAATAACATGAAAAACTAAATGCAAGTAAATCCAACAATATTGCTCAGTCCCACAATGGATGCCTCTAATCAAACATAGAAGAAGGGCTGAGGAAATGGCTTAGCAGTTAAGGCATTTGCCTGCAAAGCCTAAGGACCCTGGTTTGATTTCTCAGGACCCAAGTAAGCCAGATGTACAAGGGGGCACATGTGTCTGGAGTTTGTTTGCAGGTGCTGGAGGCCCTGGCATGCCTGTTCTCTATTTCTCTCTGCCTCTCCTCTGTCTTTTTCTCAACTAACTAACTAACTAAATAAATAAATAAATAAATAAGTAAAATATTAAAAAAAAAATAGAGGAGACAATAGGATCAGAACCCCAAAATGAAGATACATGCTTTGCAACACTGGCCAAGCAAATAGCAGAACTTGAACAAAATCAACAACAGGCCAATAATTGTATGAATGGTTTTCTTGCTAGACTAGACCTAGAAGAATAGAACTAAGAAGGGTTCCAAAGATAGTTAAATGATCTGAAGGAGAGTGAAAAAAAAAAAAAAAAAAGAGGACTACAATAACCAGCTGGCTAAGCTCAATGAAGACATGAATAAATGCAAGGATGAATTCCAAGAAACATTAAGAAAATCAGAAAATGATATAAAAAGGGAACTTGACAGAGAGGTGGAAACTATATATCAAACAGCAGTAGAAAATACAAACAAAATTAAACAAGCCCAAAATTCTATACATGCTCTCAAGAATAGAGTAAGCCTTGTGGAGGACAGAAACTCAGAACTGAAAGACAAAACCCAAGAAACACTTCATGAGCTCAAAAGTTTCAATACGTTCAAAAAATTTTGTAAACAGAACATGAGGGAACTGTGGAATACCCTTAAACGTCTCAATATACGGATTATGGGAAGGTGAAGAAATTCAGACCAAAGGCATGGATAACTTATTAAACAAAAGTATTGAAGAAAACTTTCCCATTCTCTAAAAAAATAGTCCCATCAGGTTATAAAAAGCTATCAGAACTCCAAACATACTGGACCAATGGAGAAATTCTCCAAGACATACTATCATTAAGACTCGAAACATCAATAACAAAGAGAAAGTCCTAAAAGCAGGTAGGAGGAAATAACACATTACATATAAAGGTAACCCTATTAGAATTACTTCAGACTTCTCAACAGAAACCCTAAAAAGAAGGGCCTGGAATGAAACACTGTAGAGTCTAAGAACTTATGGCTTACAACCCAAACTGCTCTATTCAGTAAAAGTATCCTTCATAATGGATGGTGAAAGAAAAATTTTCCACAGTAAAAAAAATTCAGCTTTACAACTATATGAATACAAAGCCACCACAGCAAGTACTTCAAGGAATTCTCCACACAGAAGAATCAATAAACCTCAAACACCTACAAAAAGCAGAACACAATAACAAAACACAGAGAAGGCACCAGAAAACAACAAAGTCCAAAACACCAAACCACATAAACCAGCACTATATGGCAGGGATTAAATCAAACATCAAATTTATTACCCTAAATATTAGTGGCCTTAATTCACCCATCAAGAAACATAAGCTAACAGAGTAGATCAGAAAATTAGACCCCTCAATCTGCTATCTTCAAGAAAAAAACCTCACCACTAAAGACAGACACCTACTCAGGGTGAAAGGGTGGAAAATGATATTACAAGCAAATGGAAATAAGAAATAGGCAGGCGTAGCTAAACTAATATTGTATAAAATAGGTTTTAAACCAAAAGTAATCAACAAATACAAAGAAGGCCACTTCTTACTTATCAAGGGAATGAACCAACGAGAGATTATTACAATCATCAAGTTTTACGCACCAAATACAGGTGCACCACAATTCATAAAACAAAACCCACTTGACAACAAAACAGATATAACCACCAACACTATCATAGTTGAGGACTTTAATATCCCACTATTAGCAATAGATAGATCATACAAACAGAAAATTAACAGGGATGTAAGAAAGCTCAACAAAACCATACATCACATAGACCCAACAGACATCTCCAGAACATTCTACCCCAAATTCACAGATTATACATTCTTCTCAGCACTTCAAGAAACCATATCTAAAATAGATCATATACTGGGTCATAAAGCCTGCCTCCATATATTTAGGAAGACATAATTTCATGCATGATATCAGATCACAATGCTGTACTGGTAGAAGTTAACAACAAAAGATTGTCAGGAATCCCACCAGCTCCTGGAATCTGAACAACACATTTTTAAGCAATAAATGGGTAGTAGATGAAATTAAAAATGAATAAGAATACAATGTACCAAAACTTATGGGACACAATGAAGGCATTCCTCAAGGGAAAATTCATAGCACTAAATGCCTTCATAACAAAGACAGAGCGATCCCAAATCAATAACCTAACCATCCATCTGAAGGCATTGGCAAAACAACAAGAATCCAACCCAAAAAGCTCCAGATGGAAAGAAATAATTAAGATCAGAGCAGAAATTAATGGATTTTTTTAACTTTTTTATTAATTAGTTTTGTACTCAGCGAATATAGTCAATTTGGTACCATTATTAGGCTCATCCATTACCTACCCCCTCCCCTTGACCACTCCTTGTTGAAGTATATGGATCATGCTTCTGGAGTTAGCCCAAAGTTATGGGTAGGATAAATGTCTGCATATCATGACCCAACATGTGCCTCTGACATTCTTTCCACCCCCTCTTCCGCAAAGTTTCCCTGAGCCAAGCTGGGTTCATTTTTCGTCTCCTTCAGTGATGAGGTGTTGGGGGCCTCTGGGTCTCTGGATCGGTCATTTGGTAGGAGTTGTTTTTTCTCTGTGTTGATCTCCTTCAGCCTTCTGCTGGTACTCAGTTCACCAAGAAAATAGAACCCTTGCTTGTTTCACCAATTGTTCTTAGTTTCAGCTGGGGCCCTTTTGAGGTATGATGGGGTAGCTCTCTCCTTAGGATCCACATCTATCTGAAAAAGAGAAGCACATTCTCCAACAGAGAGGGAGTTAGGACTAGAGAAATGAGATAACCCTTACTTTTTTACAGAGAATTTAATAGGTATAGGCTGCTTGTAGCCCACGATTGGTGGTTGCTTGATAGTGGAGAGTGGGCTTATGTTTGGACATGGTTCTGACTTGTTTCCGAGCTCCAGATATGGGTCCCTTACCAAAGAGGGGATCAGTTAGCCAAATCAATAGCAGTTGGTTTCCCACCAAGACTGTGTGCACTATTGCACTTGTGTGAGCATCATGACAGGTTATTCGCTGCTAAGTAGGTTAGACCATGAGTTGCTTGGCAGATATTGGTCATTATCCCCCACTCGCCCATGTAGCACCTTCTGGCACTAGACATGCTGACTGTCTGGGGACTGACTCTCTTCCAACTTCCAGCCATGCCATTCCATTTTCTGTGACATCTGCATAAGTTGCCTTCCACAGTAGGGTCTTGCCACTAAACTTTGGGGGGTTATCAAGTACTCTGACAGAAATCTGTCTTTCTTTTAGGAAACCTTGTAGGTCTCTCTTATAAAAAGCTCATTGTGGATGACAGCCACATGCTGGTACTGGGAGTTATAGGTCAGTGCCCACTAAGATAAGGAAGAAAAACATAACTAATATACAAGAGTTAGAGAGAGAGAGAGGCTGTACAAGATTAAGGTAAGTCTTCATCATAACCTCTCCAGTGTTTTGTGGGTCAGGTGTTCCCTCTAAGGGCCTGGTGAAGGTTCAGCCCTTTGGTCTGCTTTTTAGGATGTAGAATTTTATGGTACCATTGCTGTTTGGGTCTAGATTTGTGTTTCCCACTGCCTCCCTTCTTCTCCCCTCCCTCCCCACCCATCCTATTGTCTAGTCCACAAGAAGCTTGCTGGGTATGTAAGGTATCTTTGGTAGATTCAGGTTAGATGCTGTAGATGAGTGAGGCTATGTGGTGATTTTTTTTCTCTGATTGGGTAAGTTCACTGAGAATGATCTGTTCCAGGTTCAACCATTTTTCCTTAAATTTCATTGTGTCACTTTTTTTCATTGTGTCGTTTTTTCTCACTGCTGTATAGAATTCCATTATCTAGATATACCACATTTTAGTTATCCATTCTTCTAATGATGGACATCTGGGTTGATTCCAGCTCTTAATTATTATGCATCGAGCCACTACAATCATGGTTGAGCAAATCTCTCTGGCCTGTGGTTTGAAGGTTTTAGGATACATGCCCAGTAAGGGAATAACTGGGTCTGTTGGTATCTCTATAGTCAGCTTTTTCAGGAGTCTCCAGATTGCTTTCCAAAGTGGTTGTACCATCTTACATTCCCACCAACAGTGGATGAGTGTTCCTATTTCTCCACATCCTCGCCAGCATTTATTTTCATTTGATTTTTTTATGTTTGCTATCCTTACTGGGGTAAGGTGTAATCTCATTGTTTTTTTAAGTTGCATTTTCCTGATGATTAGAGATGATGAACATTTTCTTAAGTGTGTGTTTGCCATTTGTATTTCTTCCTCTGTGAACTGCCTGTTGAGCTCTTTGCCCCATTTTTTGAGTGGGGTATTTGACTTTTTACTGTTTAGATTTTTGAGTTTGTTGTAGATTCTATAGAATAGGCCTCTGTCAGTTGGATAACCAGCAAATATTTTTCCCATTCTGTGGGTAATCTATTGGCTTTGCTTATTGTATGCTTGTCTGTAAAGAAACTCTTCAGCTTCATGTGATCCCACTGGTTGAGTGACTGTTTAAGATCATGGGCTACTGGGGTTTTGTTCAGGAAGTCTTTTTCCATTCCTGTATCATGGAAAGTACTTCCTATATTTTCTTCCAGTAGTTGTCGAGTTTCTGGTCTTATATTGAAGTCTTTGATCCATTTGGACTTCAGTGTAGTGCATGGTGAAATGTGTGGATCAAGTTTCAGATTCCTGCATATGGTTATCTAGTTTGTCCAGTACCATTTGTTGAAGATACTGTCTTTTTTCTAGCCTATATTGTTAGTGCCTTTGTCAAATATCAAGTAGCTATAGTTGCTTGACACAAAGTCTGGGTCCTCAAGTCTATTCCATTGGTCTATATTCCTGTTTTTATTCCAGTACCATGCTGTTTTTATTACTATGGCTTTGTAATATAGCTTTAGATCAGGTATGGTGATGCCTCCAGAGGTATTTCTTTTGCTGAGGATATGTTTGGGTATGTGAGGCCTTCTGCCTTTCCATATGAAATTTGAGATCATTTTCTCTATCTCTGTGAAGAACACCATTGGGATTTTAGTTGGAATGGCATTAAATCTGTATATTGCCTTTCATAGGATTGCCATCTTCACAATGCTAATTCTGCCTATCCAGTAGCATGGGAGTTCTTTCCATTTTCTCAAGTCCTCCTCAATTTCTTTTTTGAGTGCTTTTATGTTTTCGTTGTATAGATCTTTCACCTCCTTGGTTAATGTTATTCCAAGGTATTTTATTTATTTATTTTTTTGTTGCTATTGAAAATGAGACCATGACCCTTATTTCTTTCTCGGTAACATTGTCATTTGCATATAGAAGGGCTACTGAATTTTGTGTATTGATTTTGTGTCCTGCTAATTTGCTATAGGAGTTAATCACCTTCAGGAGTTTTGGGATGGAGTCTCTTAGGTCTCTTACATATACAATCATGTCATCAGTGAATAGAGCTAACTTAAATTCTTCCTTTCCAAATTGTATCTCTTTTATTTCCTTCTCCTGTCTAATTGCTTGAGCTAGGACTTCCAGTACTATACTGAAGAGCAGAGGTGAGAGTGGAAAACCCTGTCTTGTTCCTGATCTTAATGGGAATTACTCTAGTCTCTCTCCATTAAGTATTAATTGGGCCTTAGGAGCTTTGTATATTGCCTTTATTATGTAAAGATATGAACCAATCATGCCAATTCTCTCCAGTGTTTTGATCATGAAGTGATGTTATATTTTGTCAAAGGCCTTTTCTGCATCTATGGAAATGATCATGTGATCTTTGTGCTTAACTTTGTTTATGTGGTGTAATACATTGACAGATTTCCTTTTGTTGAACCACCCCTGTATTCCTGGGATGAATTCCACTTGGTTAAGATGGATAATGCTTTTGATGTGTTGTTGGATTCAGTTTGCGAGGATTTTGTTCAGGATCTTTACATCTAAGTTCATCAGGGAAATAGGCTGGTAGTTTTCCTTTCTTGTGGCATCTCTGCCTGGTTTTGGAATTAGGGTGATGCTAGCTTCATAAAAGGAGTTGGTTAGCTTTCCCTGTTCTCCAATTATGTGGCACAGTTTGAGGAAGATTGGTTTGAGTTCTTCCATGAAGGTTTGATAGAATTCACCTGAGAAGCCATCTGGTCGTGGACTCTTCTTTTTGTGGAGGTTTTTTAATCACTTTTTCAATCTCAACGAGGGTGATAGGTTTATTTAGGAGATTAATCTGCTCTGAGTTTAACTTTCATAGATGGTATGCATCCAGGAATTTACTGATATCCTCCACAATATGCAGTTTTGTGGAGTAGAGGTTTTTGAAATAAGTCCTGATGATTCTCCCAATTTCACTTATGTCTGTTGTGATCTCACCCTTTTCATTTTGAATTTTGTTAATTTGAAGCATGTCTTTTCTTTTCTTTTCTTTTTTTTTTTTTTTTTTTTTGCTTGATCATCAAATTGGCTAGGGGTTTGTCAGTCTTGTTTATTTTTTCAAAGAACCAGCTCTTTGTTTTGTCAATTGTCTTAATTGTTTTCTTAGTTTCCAGTTCATTAATTTCTGCTCTGATTTTAATTATTTCTTTCCTTCTGGAACTATTTGGGTTGGATTTTTCTTGCTTTTCCAGTGCCTTTAGGTGGATTGTCAGGTTATTGATTTGGGATCTCTCTGTCTTTTTATGAAGGCATTGTGTGCTATGAATTTTCCCCTGACGACTGCCTTCATTGTGTCCCATAAGTTTTGGTACAATGTGTTCTCATCGTTATTTAATTCTAGAAATTTTGCAATTTCATTTTTTATTTCATCCACTATCCATTTATTATTTAAAAGTGTGCTGTTCAGTTTCCAGGTGCCGTTGGGATTCTTGGTGGGTCTTTTGTTGTTAATTTCTACCAATATAGCATTTCGATCTGATATCATGCAAGGAATTATTCCAATCATCCTAAATATGTGGAGCCAGGTTTTGTGACCCAGTATATGGTCTATTTTGGAGAATGTCCCATGGGCTGCTGAGAAGAATGTGCAGCCTGTAGATTTGGGATGGAAAGTTGTGTAGATGTCCGTTAGGTCCAAGTGATCTATGGTTTTGTTGAGCTCTCTCACTTCCCTCTTGAGTTTCTGTTTGGATGATCTGTCTATTACTGATAATGGTGTATTGAAGTCCCCAACTATGATGGTGTTTGTGGTTATTTCTGTTTTATTGTCAAGTAGGTTTTGGTTTATGAACTGTGGTGCCCCTGTGTTTGGTGCATACAGATTTATGATTGTAATATCCTCTTGATGGATAGTTCCCTTGATAAGAAGGAAGTGGCCTTCTTTGTCTTTTTTGATTATTTTTGGTTTAAGTCTATTTTATCCAATATTAATATAGCTACGCCTGCTTGTTTCTTATTCCCATTTGCTTGGAATATTGTTTTCCACCCTTTCAACCTGAGGTGGTGTCTGTCAATAGTGGTGAGGCGGGTTTCTTGAAGACAACAGATTGAGGGGTCTAATTTTTTGATCCATCCTGTTAGCTTGTGTCTCTTGACGGGTGAATTAAGGCCATTGATATTTAAGGTAATGACTGTGAGATTTGATTTGATCCCTGCCATATTGTGATGGTATATGTGGTTTGGTGGTTTCATGGACTTTGGAGTTTTTTGTGCCTACTCTGAGTTTGGTTATTGTGATCTGCTTCTTGTAGGGATTGGAGGTTGATTTTTTGTTTTTTCTCTGTGTAGAATTTCCTGAAATATCCTCTGTAGGTTTGGTTTTTTATCCATGTAATTGTAAAGCTGAGTTTTGTCACGGAAAGTTTTTCTTTCACCATCTATTATGAGGGATACTTTTGCTGAGTAGAATAGTTTGGGTTAGAAGCCGTAGGTTCTTAGACTTTGCAGTGTTTCATTCCAGGCCCTTCTGACTTTCAGGGTTTCCATTGAGAAGTCTGGAGTAATTCTGATGGAGTTACCTTTAAAAGTGGTGTGTTGTTTTTCCCTAGCTGCTTTTAGGATTTTCTCTTTGGTGTCAATGTTTAGAGTCTTAATGACAATATGTCTTGGACACTTTCTCCTTTGGTCCAGTGTGTTTGGAGTTCTGTTGGCTTCTTGTGTCTTGATGGGCCTTTCTTTTAAGAGACTGGGGAAGTTTTCTTCAATTATTTTGTTAAATAAGTTCTCCATGCCTTTGGTCTGAATTTCTTCTCCTTCTGGTATTCCAATGATTCTAATATTTGGATGTTTAAGTGTATCCCACAATTCCCTCATGTTCTTTTCACAGTAACTTTTGAACTTACCGAAAATTTTGAACTCTTGAAGTGTTTCTTCCATCTTGTCTTCCAGATCAGATTTTCTATCCTCCACATGGCTGACTCTATTCTTGAGAACTTCTAGAGAGTATTGGACTTGTTCAAATAGGTTTGCAATTTCTACTACTTTTACATGTATGATTTACATCCCTCTCTCAAGCTCCCTCTTCATATCATTTTCTGATTTTCTTGATGTTTCTTGGAATTCATCCTTGCATTTCTTTATGTTTTCATTTAGTATCGCCAGCTGATTTTTGAGGTCCTCTTTTTTTCACTCTCCCTCATATCTATTAACTGTCTTTGAACTCCTTCCATTTTCTTACCTATTAGGTCTAGTCTAATGATGGCAGCATTCATATGATTATTGGTCCTTTGTTACTTTTCTGCAAGTTCTACCAGTATCTTGGTCAGGGTTGCATTGCTCATAGCTTCATTTTGGTGTTCTGATCCTAATGACTCTTATGTGTTTTGATTAGAGATGTTCACTTTAAGACTGGGTGATCTAACTGGATTTTCTTGCATTTGATTTCTCATGTTATTTCTTTTATGCTGTGGTCTACCCATCACAGTGTATGGGCACGTAGGTGGGTGGACCAGCCTGGGCTCAAGCACAGTGGGAATCTGAAGCAGCCTGAGGCTGTTGCCAAGCAGCCTGGGCTTTGGTTCTCATTTCCCAAAGCCACCTGAGTTCCTGCCTGGCTGGGGCACAAAAGTTGCCTGAGCAATCATGGGGTAATGTGCCAAAGCTGCCTGCACTCAAGCTAGGAGGGACACAGAGGCACCAGGCACTGAAACAGCCCAAACTCTGGTGTGGTGGAACACTGGGTCCCAGAAGCAGTCTGCACTGCCCTGCAACAGGACAATGGCGGTGAGCCAGTGTGGGAGACAGGGAGGGGATGCCACTTGAGCTAGCATAAGTGACAGACACAGTCTCAGCTCACATGTGGAGTTGGAAATTGGCCTGGGATCACGCTCATGAATGTGTGGTGGCCGGAAAAGCAAGTGGGAAAGTGGGTGGAGCAGACTAAACTTCCACAAGCGGGATCAGAGCAGCAGTGGTAGCCATTTAAATTGATCAAGGGAGCCTGAGCTCCAATGGACCAGCAGGCATAGCCTGGCCAAGGTCACTTGTGGGCAGGGGTAGCAAGGCGACCGTCCCTGTGCAGTGAGGCAAGTGGAAGTATGTTAGCCTGGGACCCTTTTCCTACAGTAAGTGTGGGAGTTTCCTGAAGCTTGGAGCATGGTACGGAGCTGCTTTGGGGAGGGGTGGGCTATCCACCTGCCCATGAGGGAATCAGCGATTCCCCATTTTTTTCCTCTGCGCCCTCCCACTGGCAGTTTATTGGAGATTCTCTCCCCTAAGTGACCCAGTGAACCCTTAAAAGACCCAGTGAACCTTTAATGTGTTGCCTTTCTTTCCGTGAATGTGCGGCACAATTAGGTGGTCGCCATCTTGGCCAAAAGTCCCCCAGAAATTAATGAATTTGAAACTAAGAAAACAATTAAAATTGATGAAACAAAGAACTAGGTTTTGAAAGAAATAGACAAGATTGATAAGCCCCTGGCCAATTTGATCAAAAAAAAAAAAAAAAAAAAAACAAAAAAAAAAACAAAGAGAGATGCTTCAAAATTACAAAATGAGAAATGAAAAAGGAGAGATCACAACAGACATCAGTGAAATTTGGAGGATCATCAGGACTTATTTCAAAAAACCTCTTCTCTATAAAACTGGGTAATATAGAGGAATGGAGAAATTCCTAGACATATAGCAACTACCAAAGCTAAACTCAGAATAGATTAATATACTAAACAAACCTATCACACCCATTGAGATTGAAAAGGTAATCAAAAACTTCCCCAAAAAGAAGGGTCCAGGACCAGATGGCTTCTCTACTGAATTCTATCAAACCTTCATGAAAGAACTGAAACTAATCTTTCTCAAACTGTGCCACATAATTGGAAAACAGGGAATGCTCTCCAACTCCTTCTATGAAATGAGTATAACCCTAATACCAAACCAGGCAGAGATGCTACAACAAAAGAAAACTATAAGCCTATTTCCCTGATGAATTTAGATGTAAAGGTCCTGAACAAAATCCTTGCAAACTGAATTCAACAACACATAAAAAGGATTATCTACCTTGATCAAGTAGTCTACATCCCAGGAACACAGGGGTGATTTAACATATGGAAATCTGTCAATGCAATACACCACATAAATAAGCTTAAACACAAAACACATTTCGATAGATGTAGAAAACGCCTTTGACAACATACAACATCACTTCGTGATCAAAACTTTGGAGAGAATAGGCATCGATTGTTTATATCTCAACATAATAAAGGGTATATATAAAGCCCCTAAAGCCCAAATAATACTTAATGGTGAGAGACTGAAGGAATTTTCATTGAGATCAGTAACAAGACAGGGGTGTCCACTCTCACCTATGCTCTTGAACATAGTACTGGAAATCCTAGCTCAAGCAATAAGATAGGAGAAAGAAACAAAAGGGATACAAATTGGAAAGGAGGAAGTTAAGTTAGCCCTTTTTGCACATGATATGATTTTAAACATAAGTGACCTAAGAACCTCCATCTCAAACCTGTTAAAGGTGATTAACTCCTTCAGCAAAGTAGCAGGATACAAAAATCAGTAGCCTTTCTATTTGCAAAAGACAAAGATACAGAGAAAGAAATAAGTGGCATTGTCCCATTTTCAATAGCACCATAAATAAATAAATAAATAAATAAATGAAATCCCTTGGAATAACATTAACCAAAGACCTATACAATGAAGATATAAAAACACTCAAGAAAGAAATTGCCGGGCGTGGTGGTGCACGCCAATGCCGGGCGTGGTGGCGCACGCCTTTAATCCCAGCACTCCAGAGGCAGAGGTAGGAGGATTGCCGTGAGTTCGAGGCCACCCTGAGACTCCATAGTGAATTCCAGGTCAGCCTGGGCTAGAGTGACACCCTACTTTGAAAAAACAAAAGTAATAATAATAATAATAAAATAAAATAAAATATGAAAATCTAGACAAATATTAAAAAAAAAGAAAGAAATTAAGGACGACTTGAGAAAATGGAAAGACCTCCAATGCTCCTGGATAGGCAGAATTAACATTGTGAAAATGGCAATCTTACCAAAAGCAATATACAGATTTAATGCAATACCAATAAAAATCCCAACATTTTTCTTCACAGAGATAGAAAAAATGATCTCAAAATTCATATGGAATGGCAGAAAGCCTTGGATATCCAAGCATATCTTCAGCAAAAGAAACACCTCTGGAGGCATCACCATAACTGATCTAAAGCTATACTACAAAGCCATAGTAATAAAAACAACCTGGTACTGGCATAAAAACAGGATTATAGACCAGGGGAACAGAATTGAGGACCTAGACTTTGGGTCAAGTAACAATACCTATTTGATCTTTGGCCGAGGCCCTAGAAATGTAGGCTGGAAAAAAATACAGCATCTTCAACAAAGGGTCCTAGACAAACTGGATAACCATATGGAGGGAAATGAAACTAGACACATATATTTTGCCATGCACAAAAATCAAATCCAAATGGATCAATGAACTCAACATAAGACCAGAAACTCTGCCACTACTGGAAAAAAAAAAAAATTGGATGAACTTTCCATGATATAGGAGTGGGAAATGACTTCCTGAATGAAACCCCAGTAGCTCGGAACTTAAGCAATCACTCAACCATTGGGATCTCATGAAGCTGAAATATTTTTTCACAGACAAGCATACAATAAGCAGAGCCAATAGATTACCCACAGAATGGGAGAAAACTTTTGCTACCTACATAACTGACAGAGGCCTAATTTCTCGAATCTATAAAGAACTCATGAACCTAAACAATAAAAAGCCAAACAACCCACTCACAAAATGGGCAGAGAAGTCTATAGGGAGTTCTCAGAAGAAGAATAAGAAATAGCAAACATACACTTAAAAAATGTTCAGTGTCCCTAATCATCAGAGAAATTAAAATTAAAACAACCATGAGATTCTGCCTTTACCCCAGTAAGGATATAAAACATTAAAAAATAAACTAAAAACAATGCTGGTGAGGATGTGGAGAAATAGGAACCCTCATTTACTGTTGGTAGGAATGTAAGATGGTACAAACACTATGGAAAGCAATATGGAGGCTCCTATAAAGGGTGACTATAGAGGTACCAACAGATCCAGTTTTTCCCTTACTGGGAATTTATCCTAAAAGTTCGATGCCTCAGTTCAGAGTGTTTTGCTCAACCATGTTTACAACTGTTAAATTCATAATAGGTAAGAGTTGGAATCTACCCAGATGTCCATCATTAGATGAATAGATAACCAATATGTGGTATATCTACATGATGGAATTCTACACAGCAGTAAAGAAAAATGACACAATGAACTCTGAATAAAAATGGTTGAACTTGGAACAGATCATTCTCAGTGAACTTATACAATCATAGAAAGATAATCCTCACATTGTCTCACTCATCTGTGACTCCTAGCCTGAATCTGCCCAAGATGCTTACCTAATGAGCATCTCGAGGACCGGACAATAAGAAGGGTGGGGTAGGAGTGAGGGACACAAAACTGGACCCAAATGGAAATTGTACCATAAAATCCTATATCCTGGAAGACAGACTAAAAGATTGAAGCTTCATCAGATCCTTAGAGGGAACACCTGAATCACAGGACCCAGGAGAGGGTATGATGATGACTAACCTTAATCTTCTTCTCTTTCTCTCTCCCCCTAACTTTTATATTACCTATCTTTTTTTCTCTTCTTTTCCCTTGGCACTGGCCTGTAACTCTCATTACCAGCATGTGGTTAACATTCACAGTTACCTGTTAATTAGAGAAACATAAGGATTACAAAAAGAAGACAGATTTCTGTAAGAGTACTTGATGACCCACCAAAGGTTAATGGTAAAACCCTACTGCTGAAGACACCATATGCTGTTGGTACCAAACATGGAGTGGCCTGGCTGGAATCTGGAAGAGAGTGAGTCCCCAGACAGTTAACTCACATAGTACCAGAAGGTACTACATGAGTGACTGGGAAAAATGACCAATATCTGTCCAAGTAACTCATGGTCTAAGCTACTCAGCAGCAAGCAACCTGATGTGATGCTCACACAAGTGTAATAGTGGCAAACAAGCATGTTGGATAACCAACTACCCTTGATTTGGCTAATGGATCTTCTCAGTGGAATGGAACCCATAGCTAGAACTGGGAGACAAGTCAGAACCATATCCAAAAAATGAGTCTACTCTCCAATATCAAGATCCCACCAATCTTGGGCTACAAGAGGGCCTACACCTGTTAAATTCTCTCTAAAATAATAGTGGTCATCCCATTTATCTCGTGCTGACTTCACTCTTGGTTGGAGAATTTGCTTCTCTTTTTTGGATGGACACAGAACCTGAGGAGAGAATCAGCCCATTGCACCTCACCAGGGCCCCAGCTGAAACAATAGAGTAACTGGGGAAATGAGCAATAGTGCTGCTTTCTTGGTGAACCTGGTACCAGCACAAGGGTGAAGGAGATAGACACCGGGAACACTCAACTCCTACCAAACCAGATATCCAGAGACACAGAGGCTCCCAAGACCTTATCACTGAAGTGGACCTAAAATGAACTCAACATGGCTCAGGGAAATTTGTGGAAGAGTAGGCAGAAAGATTGTTAGATCCACAAGTTGGGACATTATTCACAGAGACATTGCCTCTTTCCCATAACTGATGGCTAACTCCACAATGCATGACACATTGCCCAACAAGGATGGTCCCCTCAGAGGGGGGAGGATAGGGAGGAGGCTAATGATGGTACCTGCATTGCTATATATACACTGTGTATATAAATAATAAAAAATAAAATAAATAAAAATTTAAAATTAGATTTAAAAACGTATAATCTTTCCAAAAATATGAGTTTGTCTGGAGTTCGTTTGCAGTGACTGGAAGCCCTGGCGCACCCAGTCTTTCTCTCTCTCTCTCTCTCTATCTGCCTCTTTCTCTCTGTGTCATTCTCAAATAAATAAATAAAAATGAACAAAAAAAATAAGAAAAAGCAATAAACTCTTTCTTCTGCCATTGAAAGGCTCCCAGAACAAAGGGAGCTCCTACTAGAGTTGACCCCGCCAATCTTCTCAATCAACAATGCAGATAAAGATTTTTACTTTCTCATCCTTAAATATCAACTTATAATAAAGCATTACCAAACATTGTAAGAATTCTCACAACATGACAAAGAATGACAAAGAAGAACAGTACGAAAATACAATATGGGCCTGGAGAGGTGGCTTAACAGGTAAGGCATTTTCCTATAAAATCAAAGGACCCAGTTTTGATTCCCCAGGCACACATAAGCAAGATGCACAAGGTGGTGCATGCATCTGGAGTTCAATTACAGTGGCTGAAGACCCTAGCACGTCCACTCACCTTCTCTGTATCTCTGTCTCTCTCTCTCTCTCTCCCCCTCTTTCTATCTCTCTTTCAAATAAATAAAATAAAATAAACTTTACAAATTATGAAAATACAGTATGTCCAAGATATTCAAGGAAACAAAGAGGATCTTTAAATAAACACCAACCAATACTCATAGAAAAATTTTAAAGTTATTTTATTAATAAACCAACAGAAACTCTGTAGAACAAGAGAACAAAATATGCCCTAAGGAGACTTTCAATATTTTAGTTGATTTTTTTTTCAATAGCTCAATAGATGGAGATCTCTAAGATTTGCCCTGTTTAAAAAGAGGAGGTGCCTGGGGAGATTGCTCAGCCATTAAAGGCACTTGCTTGAAATGCTTGTTGACCAGGTTTAATTTCCCAGTACCCATAAAACCAGATGCACAAGGGAGCATGTACATCTGGACTTTGCTTGCAATGGCATGAGGCCCCAGTGTGCACATTCATTTCCTCTGTCTTTCTGCAAATAAATAATAAATTAATAAAAATTTTAAAAAGTGGGAAGAGGAGTGAAAAAAGAGAATCAGGTAAACATCAAAAGTTCTACTGTTCAGGTAGCATAATTAGTAGAAAACATGAGATGAAGGAATAAAACTTTAAAAATTGTAAACCAATTTCTCCAGGATGTATTCTAATTGAAAATTCCTACCAAGTACTGAGTCAGGTGTCTGACTCTACCCCTACTGAAAACATGATCCCAAAGACAAAAACGTTGGTGTAGGGGCACGCACATACACACGCACAGATATGCACACATGAACATACACACAAACAATGCTTCCCACAGGACTCCACAGCAGATTAAATATAGGTGATAGAGCAATATTTCTATTTCTTTGGATGTTTTCTTTTTTCCCTAAACTGGAGTTATTTAGGATTACAAACTGTTGACCACATGTTAAAATAAAGAAGTTGTTGATAGAGAAGAGTTCAGAAATTAGTTATCTCAAACCCCTCCCAGAAAGACTCTTGACATTACCAAGAAGCCATGAAATACAATTTGTAGACCAACAATATGGGTGGCACTGGCATGGGGCCCCATGTGACACATGATTGCAGTATGGATCCTTCTTTGGTAACATCATATATCATGTTTTGGAATTCATTTCATTTTTAGACAAGCATTTGAGATGAATATATTATTTATTGGAAATTGAGGTTTGGGGTACTCTATTAGACACATCTGCTTTGCTAGTCTCATGTCAGTCCTACTGTGATTCACAGATGAATTTCCTGTGGCTAATGCAACATATTGGCTCATATAAATCTTTCACAGTTCTAGAGGCCAGATGTCCAAAGTCACTGTGCGGACAGGGACAGATGTCCTAGGAGGCTCCAGAGAAGACACCATTATCTGCCTCTTTATTATAAGCTGTCCCTTGATCTATAGCTATATCACTTGGATCTCTGTTTCTTAGAATCAGAATGCTTTATCTTCCACTAGATGTCTTCTCTAATTCTAACTCTCTTTTTCAAGAATGCTTATAATAATGGTCCACCTATATAACTCAGAATGATCTCAACCTTCAAGATCCATGCATCCAAAATGGCATTTGCAAAGAATCTTTTCTTAAATTTTTATTTATTTATTTATTTATTTATTTATTTATTTATTTATTTATACATGTGTGTATGTGTGTGTGTGCATGCAAGAGTGCACACTAGGGTCTCTTACCACTGCAAACTGCTACCTTTTAACTGCTGAGCCATCTCCTCAGATCCAAGAATCAATTTTTAAAACAAAGTTACACTCACAAGTTTTAGGCATTAGGTTGTAGAGATAACTTTGTTTCCTTTGGAGTGTGGGAGGAAGCAACCTTCAATACAATATTAGCAGCAAATCATAGATGAAAAGTTAGCATGCAGTAAAGGACAATGGAAGAATGTCTCAGAAGAAAACCTGTCCCCTGCCTAGGAGTCACCATGGCCAGACTGGAGAAGGTGACAGATTTCTAGGGAGAAAAGCTTAGTAGATTTGAAGGGAAAATGAATTTATGCACACAAAAAAGGACTTAAATGGAACAAATATACCTATCTATAAAAACTGAACCATAGAGCAAAATGTAATAATTATTTTTGTATACTACTTGTCATATTAATGAATTATATTTACATCTTTCTTAGACAGTAAGTAGTACTTACTAAATCTGAATTTCTGAATCAAAAACAAAACAGGATACCTTTACTTTTATTTTTTATATCTTTAAAATATTTTCTTTATTTGTGTGTGTGTGTGTGTGTGTGTGTGTGTGTGAGAGAGAGAGAGAGAGAGAGAGAGAGAGAGAGAGAGAGAAAGGGCATGCCAGGGACTTTAGCCACTGCAGATGAACTCCAGACACATGTGTCACCTTGTGCATCTGGCTTTACGTGGATACTGGGGAATCAAACTTAGTTTCTTTGGCTTTGTAGTCAAGCGCCTTAAGGGCTAAGCCATCTCTTCAGCCCTAGGGTACTTTTACATCTGTCCTGGAAAGGTAACTATGGATAAAGTTGGATGGGAAAACAGTGAAATCAATAAAATAACATGTGTAAGTACAGATTCTTCTTACTAAATGTGAAATCAAGAGACATTATCTTTGGAGAAAGAACTAAAAGTTACAAGTACTATACCACTGAAATGTTATGGTAGTGCCAATATAGATGGCAAAAAGCCAAACATTGGGCAGAGAGAGTGGAATGATAAGTAAGGTAAGTGCTCATCCATCACAGTAAGAATTTAGTGGGCAATGTTTACATAACAAACTAAGAAGCAAACACACTCCCCAGACATATGAAAAACTCCACATGTGCATTGTCTAAGGGTGCCCTTCAGGGTGTGAAACTATTACAGAGAAATAAAGTTATCAGTAAAAGAACCTTCGGTATTGCCTTTCATTCTGTAATTTGAAAATGTGTAATGAATTAATGAGTCATGGGTTATCTTCAGAGACTAGAGTTATGAAAATTGTGTATTTTAATCCTACAGAGTTTATTTCAATACTTCTTAAACTCTGTAGACCATTATTACATTTTTTCAAACATTGTGTAGTGCTTTAGAAAAATTCAGTGAAATAGAGTCATATAAAGATACTGCATATACACACACAACTTTTCAGTTAGATTCCATGCACGTAAAGTGCCCCTACCAACTTTTTAGAGAGCTTTTTATCCTAGATTTCTCTCAGCATGTGCATTTGCCACAGAATATGCAAGTAACATGCAGCTGGAACATTTGTGACAGACAGGACCCAAGCAGTGGCCTAGTCTCACCTCTCCTTTTGTGTCAATTCTAAGTAATATGCCTTTTTTTCCCCAGTCTTCTTTAAGAAATCATTCTCTACACCAAGTTTGCAAGACATTTTTCTTTATCATGTTCTAAAAGTGTTAATGTTTTCACTGCCACTTCTATATTAAATATCCGTCACTCCTATATATGATAGGAGGCAATATTTCAACTTCATTTTTTCCCTTTACAAACACACTTGTCCCTTGCCTGTCACTTCACTGAATAATCCTCTTCCCACTACCACAGGAACATATTATATACTAAGCTCTGAGAATCTCTGTTCAGGATTCAGAACTCTACATTAGTGGTCTCTATTCTTGTGTTGGTACCATGAAGGTTTGAAAACTGTGGCATGAAGTGCATTGATGTTTGATGAAGAGTACTTTGTTGCACTGCCTATTGTCAGACCTGCATTTCCTTAACATTTTAATTGATTTTAATAGCTTCCCAAGGCATATGCCGAGATTGTGATTGAATTTTCATTAGTTGTAAATTTGGGGAAAAGAAATTGACATCCTTAAAGTTGTGGGATTCCCAGTCTATAAATATGTATATGTTCATTTTGTCTTTTAAAAAATTTAAATATTAATTAAATAGTGGTCTTCCAATATCTTAGTGGCAATCTATTTCTAATACATCATTTATCATTGCCTGGTAGTTTAAATGGTACTTTAAATTTTATCTGTTTGTCTTTTATAACAAAAGTAGATAGATAGATGGGTAGATAGATTAAAAAGTGAAACCCAGGAAGGAAGCTCAAATTTTTATTTCTAAAAATTAAGGTGGCGGGCTGGAAAGATGGCTTAGTGGTTAAGCGCTTGCCTGTGATGCCTAAGGACCCAGGTTCGAGGTTCCATTCCCCAGGACCCACGTTAGCCAGATGCACAAGGGGGCGCACATATCTGGAGTTCATTTGCGGTGGCTGGAGGCCCTGGCATGCCCATTCTCTCTCTCTCTCTCTCTCTGCCTCTTTCTTTCTCTCTCTGTTGCTCTCAAATAAATAAATTAAATAAACAAAAAAAAAAATTAAGTTGGACATTTTTGGGCACAATTTGAAAATAAGTAAAATAAATGGATTTTTTAATTAAAATTACTAAGCCATATTTTATAGTTATTTTTACAGATATATGTCCTTCAAAGATATGCAGAATAGTATATTTTCATCACCGACAGTAGGATTCAACCCATAGCAGGACTCTTGTCTAAAATCACCATAAGAAAAGACAGACTGAGGTGGAAGCCGTGACTCCAGCCCCAAAAACACCATCAGCTGCTCCAGTACCGGCCACAGCGGCTTCAGGGCAGCGAATCCAGCAGCGGAGGCTCCAGCGGCTTCAGTGGCAGAGGAGGATCCCGCAGCGGCAGCACCAGCGGATCAGAGGCGGAGGACCCAGCAGCAGGCAGCTCCAGCGGATCAGCGGGGGCAGACCCAGCAGTGGCATCTCCAGTGGCGGATCCAGCAGCAGTGGTCCCAGCAGCGGCAGCTCCAGCGGCAGCAGCGGGGATCCAGCATCAGGGGCGCCAATCTGCAGGGCCACAGTTGCCAGGCTTGGTTTGCCCCACAGGAAAAGCCAGTACCCAGTTCCAGAAAGCAGAACAGCGGCCCAACATCCCAGCCAGCAACTTGACTGAGACCAAAAGCATCCAAAGAGGTAACTGGGATTGAACAAGGGAAGGGTCTCACCTGGTCACAAGCTGACTTGGATCCCTCAACAGACCAGAAATCTTAACCTCTTTGTTGATAGAGGATCTGGTTTTTATAATACCTAATCTTGCATAAATGCTCGGTGCTGTTCTTGACTGAATGTGTATAGGGTTTAGTTAAATTTTAGAATATACCTGTATTTTATTCCACTCAACCTATTTGAATACTCCCATAGCAGGCAAACTTAACCCCTAGGACCACGTGTCTAGATACTCTGAGAGTGGTAAGAGCCACACCTAACATCTTAATCTCCTACATAGAAGATATACAATATCAGATCAATAGATACAGCAAAGGATACCCAGCTAACTGGAAAATCTAAGCAGTAACTTAATCCAAGATGCAAAAATATATACATTATAACACAAGAAACACCAAAAACCAAGGCAATATAAATCCACCAAAAAGCATCAATGCTTCAGAAATGACCTCTAGTGAAAACGAGTTAGAGAAAATGCCTGAGAAAGATTTCAAAAGAATGATTGTAAATATGTTCAATGAACTCAAAGAAGAAATCAAAGGAATCAGAGAAGATACAGGACACCAGTTTAACGAAATAAAGAAATCAATACAAGACATAAATAAGGAAATAGAAATAATGAAGAAAAACCAGTCAGAATTACTAGCAATGAAGAACACAGTTAATGAAATAAAAAAACTCTGTAGAAAATCTCACCAGTAGAATGGATGAAGGAGAGGACAGAATATCTAAGCTAGAAGACCAGGTGGCAGATCTAACACAATCCAACAAAGAGAAAGACAAACTAATAGAAAAGTATGAATGGGAATTTCAAGATATTCGGGACACTATGAAAAGATCAAATATAAGAATTCAGGGTATAGTAGAAGGAGAAGAATTTCAATCCAAAGGTATAGTAGGCATCTTCAACAAAATCATAGAAGAAAACTTCCCCCAAATTGGGAAAGAGGTGCCAATGCAGATACAGGAAGCATTTAGAACACCAGCCAGACAAAACCTGGAAAGAACCTCTCCTCGCCATATTATAATCAAACTACCAAACACACAATCCAAAGAAAAAATATTGAAAGCAGTTAGAGAGAAAAATCAAGTTACCTACAAAGGCAAGCCCATCAGGATCACAGCAGATTACTCAACACAAACTTTCAAAGCCAGAAGGGCTTGGAGTGATGTATTCCAAACTCTGAAAGATAACAACTGTCAACCAAGGCTACTTTATCCTGCAAAACTATCCATTCAAATAGATGGAGAAATAAGGACATTCCATGACAAAAGCAGGCTAAAGGAGTATTTGAAGACAAAACCAGCTCTACACAAAATACTTGAAAGAATCCTCCATGCCGAAGAGAAAGAAAAACACACATATAAGGAACCTGGAAAACAACAAACAACACTCAAATACTAGTTAATATAAGAGAGCAAAGGTAGAACCAGAACCACAAAAAAAAAAAAAAAAATGGCAAGCATAAATACACATCTTTCTATCAATGGCCTCAATGCCCCAACCAAAAGACATAGGTTTGCAGACTGGGTTAAAAAGCAGGACCCTACAATTCGTTGTCTCCAAGAAACTCACCTTTCTACAAAGGATGGACATTATCTTAGGGTGAAAGGTTGGAAAACGGTGTTTCAAGCAAATGGACCCAGAAAGCAAGCAGGGGTTGCTATCCTAATAGCTGACAAGGCAGACTTCACTCCAATATTAGTCAAGAAAGATGAGGAAGGTCACTATATATTGATTAGGGGCACACTCCAACAGGAGGACATTACAATCCTAAACATATATGCACCTAACATGGGGGCTCCCAAATTCATCAAACAAACACTGTTAGAACTAAGGTCACAGATAACACCAAACACAGTGGTAGTTGGTGACTTTAACACCCCACTCTCATCAATTGACAGGTCATCCCGGGAAAAAATAAACAGAGAGGCATCTGGACTAAACGAGGTCATAGAAGGAATGGACCTAACAGATATGTACAGGACATTTCATCCAAATGCTGCAGAATATACATTCTTTTCAGCAGCACATGGATCATTCTCTAAAATAGACCATATATTAGGACACAAAGCAAATCTTAACAAATTCAGGAAAATTGAAATAATTCCTTGCATTCTATCTGACCACAATGGAATCAAACTACAAATCAATAGCAAGAAAGGATATAGAGCATACACAAAATCATGGAAACTAAACAATACATTACTAAATGATGAATGGGTCAATGAAGAAATCAAGAAGGAAATCAAAAAATTTATAGAGTCAAACAATAATGAGAACACAACATACCAAAATCTCTGGGACACAATGAAGGCAGTTCTAAGAGGTAAATTTATAGCTTTAAGTGCCTATATTAAGAAATTAGAAAGGTCGCAAATAAATGACCTAATGCTTCACCTTAAAGCCTTGGAAAAAGAAGAACAAGGCAAACCAAAAATCAGTAGACGGGAAGAAATAATAAAGATTAGGGCAGAAATTAATGAAATAGAAACCAAAAAAACAATACAAAGAATTAATGAAACAAAGAGCTGGTTCTTTGAAAGGATAAACAAGATTGATAAACCCTTAGCAAATCTGACCAAAAGAAAGAGAGAAGAGACACAAATTAATAAAATTAGAGATGAAAAAGGTAACATCACGACAGATGCCAGAGAAATTCAAAAAATCATAGGGACATATTATAAAAACATATACTCCACAAAGTATGAAAATCTGAAAGAAATGGATGATTTCCTTGATTTATATGACCTACCTAAATTAAATCAAGATGAGATTAATCACTTAAATAGACCTATAACAAGCATGGAGATCCTAACAGTTATCAAAAATCTCCCAACTAAAAAAAGCCCAGGCCCAGATGGATTCACTGCTGAATTTTACCAGACCTTCAGGGAAGAGCTAACACCATTGCTTCTTAAGCTTTTCCATGAAATAGAAAAAGAAGGAATTCTACCAAACTCCTTCTATGAAGCCAGCATCACTCTGATACCAAAACCAGGCAAAGATAGAACAAAAAAGGAAAATTACAGACCAATCTCCCTCATGAACATAGATGCAAAAATTCTCAACAAAATATTGGCAAACAGAATACAAGAATACATTAGAAAGATCATTCACCCTGACCAAGTAGGCTTTATCCCAGAGATGCAGGGATGGTTCAACATACGCAAATCTATAAATGTTATACATTATATAAATGGGTTGAAGGACAAAAATCACATGATCATCTCATTAGACGCAGAGAAAGCATTCAACAAAATCCAACATCCCTTCATGATAAAAGTCCTACAGAGACTGGGAATAGAAGGAACATATCTCAATATAATAAAGGCTATTTATGATAAGCCTACAGCCAACACATTACTAAATGGGGAAAAACTGGATGCTTTTCCACTAAAATCAGGAACAAGACAAGGGTGTCCACTGTCCCCACTTTTATTTAATATAGTTCTGGAAGTCTTAGCCATAGCAATAAGGCAAGAGACATGCATAAAAGGGATACAAATCGGAAAGGAAGAGGTCAAGTTATCATTATTTGCAGATGACATGATTCTATATATAAAGGACCCTAAAGACTCTACTAGCAAACTGTTAGAGCTGATAAAAACCTACAGTCATGTAGCAGGATACAAAATAAATACACAGAAATCAGTAGCCCTCATATATGCTAACAACAAACACACAGAGGATGAGATCAGAGAATCACTCCCATTCACAATTGCATCAAAAAAAATAAAGTACCTTGGAATAAACCTTACTAAGGAAGTAAAGAATCTATACAATGAGAACTTTAAAACACTCAAGCGAGAAATTGCAGAAGACACTAGGAAGTGGAAAAACATCCCTTGTTCCTGGATTGGAAGAATCAATATTGTGAAAATGGCAATCTTACCAAAAGCAATCTACACATTTAACTCAATCCCCATCAAAATTCCAAAGGCATTCTTCACGGAAATAGAAAAAACAATCCAAAAATTCATTTGGAATCACAAAAAACCTCGAATATCTAAAATAATACTGAGCAACAAAAATAAGGCTGGTGGTATCACCATACCTGATTTTAACCTATACTACAGAGCCATAGTAACAAAAACAGCATGGTACTGGCACAAAAGCAGACTCGTAGATCAATGGAACAGAATAGAGGACCCAAATGTAACCCCATGTAGTTATAGCCACCTGATATTTGATAAAAATGCCAAAAATACTCATTGGAGAAAAGACAGCCTCTTCAGCAAATGGTGTTGGGAAAACTGGATATATATCTGTAGAAGGATGAAAATAGATTCTTCTCTTTCTCCGTGCACAAGAATTAAGTCCAAATGGATTAAGGACCTTAACATCAGACCTGAAACTCTGAAACTGCTAGAGGAAAAAGTAGGGGAAACCCTTCAACATATTGGTCTTGGCAAAGACTTTCTGAATACAACCCCAATTGCTCAGGCAATAAAACCACAGATTAACCACTGGGACCTCATGAAAATACAAAGATTTTGCACTGCAAAGGACACGGTGAAGAAAGTAAAGAGGCAACCTACAGAATGGGAAAAAATCTTCACCAGCTATATATCTGATAGAGGATTAATATCTAAGATATACAAAGAACTCAAGAAGTTAAATAATAAGGAATCAAACAAACCAATCAAAAAATGGGAAATGGAGCTAAATAGAGAATTCTCAAAGGAAGAAATACGAATGGCATATACGCATCTAAAAAAATGTTCTACATCCCTAGTCATCAGGGAAATGCAGATTAAGACTACATTGAGATTCCATCTCACTCCTGTCAGATTGGCTACCATCATGAAAACAAATGATCATAAATGTTGGCGGGGATGTGGAAAAAGAGGAACCCTTCTACATTGTTGGTGGGAATGCAATCTGGTCCAGCCATTGTGGAAATCAGTGTGGAGGTTCCTAAAACAGCTAAAGATTGATCTACCATATGACCCAGCTATAGCTCTCCTAGGCATATATCCTAAGGACTCATCTCATTACCTTAGAGATACTTGCTCAACCATGTTTATTGCTGCTCAATTTATAATAGCTGGGAAATGGAACCAGCCTAGATGTCCCTCAACTGATGAGTGGATAATGAAGATATGGCACATTTATACAATGGAGTTTTACTCAGCAGTAAAGAGAAATGAAGTTATGAAATTTGCAGAAAAGTGGATAGATCTGGAAAGAATTATACTAAGTGAGGTAACCCAGGCCCAGAAAGCCAAGCGCCACATGTTCTCCCTCATATGTGGATCTTAGCTAGAGATGATTGGGCTTCTGTGTGAGAAGGAAAAAACTCAGTAGCAGAGGCCAGTAAGTTAAAAAAGGAGATAGAAAGGGAAGAGAAAGAAAGGGAGGAGGGCTTTTATTAGGTTGGTATTGTATATATGTAAGTAGAAAGATTGAGATGGGGAGGGGATATGATGGAGAATGGAATTTCAAAGGGGAAAGGGGGGAGGGTAATACCATGGGATTTTTTTTGTTATCATGGAAAATATTAATAAAAATGGAGAAAAAAATAAAAAAATAAATAAAAAAAAAGAAAAGACAGACTGAGGGCTGGAGAGATGGTTTAGTGGTTAAGTGCTTGCCTGTGAAGCCTAAGGACCAGGATTCAAGGCTCGATTCCCCAGGACCCACGTTATGCACAAGGGGGAGCAAGCGTCTGGAGTTTGTTTGCAGTGGCTGGAGGCACTGGCACGCCCATTCTCTCTTTCTATCTGTCTCTGTCTCTCTCTGTGTCTGTTGTTCTCAAATGAATAAATAAAAATAAACAAAAAAATTTAAAAACAGGAAAGAAAGACTGTGCCAGAAGTATTGGCTCATTCCTATACTTCCAGCACTGGGCAGTAGAATTGTCATGAATTTGAGGCCAGCCTGGAGTATTTAGTGAACTCTAGACTTGCCTGGGCCACAATTTAAGACCTTGTCTCAAAATATAAATCAAAACCAAAACCAAAACCAAAACAAGAGACATTAAAATAGCAAAAAAGCTTAAATGCATTTGATAAAATTTTGCATAACATGAAGTAAAGACTCCAAAAGACCGAGAAAGCCACAAGTTGTCAAGCCAAGGTGGTGTGAAGAATGGAAAGATTGCAGGAATATGAAAGAGGAAAGAAGGGCTTGGACAAATGCTAATGAACTAGGGGACTCAGCAACCTGTTATCTCAGGTCCTTCTTGGTGCCCTGATGATATGCCTTCTTTTTTGTGTATGGAGAGGAAGAAATGTCACACAGGTGTTTATAGTTGAGACAGGAAGGAGAAGGTCAGAGACTAATGTCTGCTCATTAGTGTCCAAAGTTCCATTGTTTGAACTAGCATTTCTTGCAGCTCATGAGAAGGAATGAGGGGAAGTTTCAGGTGATAGAAAGGACGGGATTTCCAGAGCAAGAATGTGGGACACCTTCTCATTCTTCTTCAGGATCACTGTTGACTTCATTGTAACAACAGTCAGATTTATAGGAGAAAAGCATGACAAATGTATTTAATGATAGCTTTACATGATACGTGAGACTTTAGAAATGAAGACTCACATACTAAGAGAAAAGTATTTCCCCCAGAATTTATTTATCTTTTTATTATTCACTCATTTTTTATATAAAAGGTTGCACACTATGACTCCCTTCTCCTCCACTCCAATTCTGATGAGGGTCTTCAGTGGGTTTATTGGTATTCATTGTGGAGACCAAGAGGTCTACACTTAGGTTTGAGGAATGGACACCCATGCATGATGTATTTGGATAGAAGTATATGATCAAATGATAGCAGACTGAAGGGGATTGCAAGAATTGCCTGTTCAAGTCTTCTTGTATCTCTGCAAAATCCCTTCCTCCTGGCTATGGGTCAGAACACCATTAGAATGAGGTCTTAGGACATCCCTTTAGACAAGGTACATTAGAGAATTGTATTATGCCCAGCACTCACATAGAAAAGATGATGGTTAAAAAGATGTTACTTCTGAGGCTCTCCCAGGCTTTCTAAATTTTTGTAGTGTTGTGTTTTCTGAGCTTCCATAGAATCTAGCAAACAGCTGGTATTGACTGGCTAATACAGAAAACATAATCTTATAGCCCATGTATACTGAATATAAGTTCTGTTCAGTGGGTGAATGCTAATATTGTGAGGGGACTGTCCCTCAGAGTACAATGCAGTGTTGTGGAACAGATAGAAGGGGACGTTCTCTAAATGTGCATTTACATAGAAACCTCCCATTTTCTTAGTCTACCATTTATTGTCCACTAGGTCTTGGTGTTTTATTTTTCCCTCCAGTATTTCTCATCTTTGTAGAACAGTGTAGGCATTTTTATTTCATTCAATTCTTAAGTTTAATGAACAGCTATTGAGGTATTTGTGAAGATGCTCTCTTCTTAAAATATATTAAGTTTTAGTCTTTGATGCATTATATTTGTGGGAATTCTTTGTTATTTTACAAAGTCTTCACAACTTTAAAAGTGTTATGGGTGTGTATGTGCATGTGTGTGTGTGTGTGTGTGTGTGTAAAGAGCAAAGAAATATTTCCACTCCAGCTCTTGGAGGCTGAGGTAAGAGGACTGTATTAATTTGAGCCCAGTCTTCATTACATAGTGAGACCCTATCTCCCCCCCGAAAACAAAGAATAACAAAAAATAATTCCAAGATATATTTTAAAGGTTGAATGTGTAAACAGAGTTGGTCAGTGAAATAAAATCACTTTTTCTCATTACTAAGTAGATCATAACAAATAATCTGAGATTTTCTTTTTAAAGTGAATAATTTCTCAATGATGAAAAGATCATTTTCCCATGAAGATAGTTGAGTGGAACTAGGAAACACTCTCTTCAGTTAATGCATTTCCAGAGTTAGACACAAAGGTGCTTCCTAAACAAAGGGACCTTTACAAAGGAAGGTACACTTCAGGGAAAATTTTGTGAAAGGGCTTCTGTATAGCTCAACAGACTCCTTCAGGTGCAATGCATTTTAAAGTTCTGAAAGGAATGGTAGTGTCCCTGACACTTGGGAAGACAATGTTAGCTTTATTGTGATGATTCTAGTAACAAGGGTGGCTTTGCAGCATCTTCTTTGAACTTCTGGCCTTTTGTGCTTTGTGACAGGAAAATGCAGTGTTCAAAGGCCAGGAGAGTAAATTTGAGCTTCTCCTTCTTGCTTTCTTCTTTCCTGTCATCTCCCATATTTCTCATATCAGCTATATCCTAAGACCACTTCTAAGCCTGCACACCCTTGGACCCCAAGTGTATTCCTAAACCCTCTGCTTCTATTCCTGCATTTTAATATGCACTCTCCCCCTTTTTGGCCACACATTTGTATTTAGTATCAAACACTGTATTGCTCCTTATCTTTAATTTCATTCTTCAAGCTTTCAGTGACTGGAACACAACCTGGAACTGAATAGTCATCACAGTATAGTCAGATACTTGAGAGAAAGACCTTGAATTCACACAGCTTCTATCACAGTAGTGTTACAATTGCTTAATTTTATTGTTAATCTCTTACAGTATCTAATTTATAAATTATGCTCCATCATAAATATGTTTGCAAAATAAAATATGAATATATGAACTGCTCAATATTATCACCAGTTTCATTCGTCCACTAAGGAGTTTTGGACAACCAGAAGCCATGTGCATTCTCCTGGATGCCTGGTCTCTTTCTGTGTACATCCTTTGTGGACATTCTTTCCAGCATTTTCTGCTTGCTGACTTCATGTGTTTGGAAACTACAGGAACCTGGGTCAGTTGTTCACTTGTGTTCAGCCTAATATAGATTCCCCTTCACCTGGGGTCCCCTCTAAGTTGTAATAGGAGAAAAATATACATGTGTAAAGTTTTGATTTTAATCCCCAAATCTCTTTATAAGACATGTAAATATCCAAACAGTTTAGGTAAATTTATTCTTCATTATTCTCTCTCTATGAAAATTTCAAATTTAAAACCTGACCTTGTTCCGAGAAGATGCAGTCACAGGTGTGCTGTGGAAGGTAAATCACCACTGTTTTATCACATCACATAACCTGTTGAAGGGCCCAATGACTGTGGACAGATGGTGCCTTGTTTGCTTCAGGAAAGGTACAAAGAAGAGACATACTGATTCCATGTGTGTCAGATGTTCCTAAAAATATGTTGTGTGTTATAACACAGAGCAGGCCTACATTATCAGCATCTTTAAAGAGAAAACAAAGTTTTAGATGTTAACATTTAATTGAGGGATTGAATAATTATGCAAGAAGTGTAATTTATAGAGGCTTTCAATTTGAATGACTTGCTGTCCTCATAAAATCTGGCTGTAGAAAATGTCTTTATATTTCTTTAAATTCTTTTAGTATAATAAGCATATATTTACCCAGAATTCAAAATAATTTATTTTCCTACTGGTTTTACTTTTGCAGCACAAACAAATACCCAAATACATAAAATTTCTATCATTACTAGCAGGACAGCAGAGATTTAGTCTCAATCTCTACAGGCATATGTGATGAAGATTAATGTTAATAAGGTGACTCTCAACTTCACAAACCCCTGTAATTCTCTCTTAATCCTAACAAAAATGACGTTGTGTTTTGTGCATGTGTTCTAGCAACTGCAATTTATTATGACTTCCACAAAAAAAAAAACAAAAAACTGTATTGTTCAAAATTTGTTTTGGATGTAACACCTACTCGCAGGTATATAGTCACTTGATCAGTCTTCATTCACAACTCTGTCATGGCCTGAAATTCTCCCAGAGTGGCCCAGGTGGGCTTGATGTACACTTGGTTTTAGAATTTGCCTGTATTGATATGGACTTTGCTGTCCACTCTCTCAGCAGGATGGTCACATCCAGCAGGTGCATCCTTACCACCTCTGGCATCTCTGTGGATGGTGCCTCCTCTATGGCTTGTGCAAGCATATTTGCAGTGACTGTTGCCTTCAACTCAGCCAGGATGCAGCTGTCCTCTTCCAGGCACTAAAGTTGCATCCACTGCTCCCAGGACCTGTCAGCAGGCAGCTAGGGAACCATGGGCAGTAAATAAGCTTGTGAACCAAAGAAGCTGCTGCTGCTCCTCCGCAACCACCTTCTAGTTGGCTCCTTGGGAAAGGAGACATCACCTTAAGTGGCCTTTAAATGTGCCATGGCGTTAAATGTGTCATGTCAGAGGCTGGAAAACGGTGACAGGCATTTCTGTCCTCATTAGAGGGAGCGATAGATGCTCTTTGGCTGATTCTGGAAGACTGAACAGGACCACAGTAGAACCTGCAAAAATGTGCTTTGTAGAAAGTCCAAATGCCTTCCCAGTTGAAACAAGGACAGGGTCAAGGAATTTCCAGCATTACTAGCACATGGAAAATCTGGAGGAACTGAACAATTGCATAGAAAGATGAAGGAAAGCAGGAGGCAACAAGGCAGATGTTAGATTGAGTGTCGAAGAACACTGGCACAAAGTCTTGTTTTTGTTTATTTTTTCCATTTACTTTTATTTTTAATATTTTTACTTATTTATTTGAGAGGGAGAGACAGAGAGTGGGGGGGGGGGAGAGAATGGGTACACCTGGGCCTCTAGCCACTGCAAATAAATTCCAGATGCATGCACCCTACTGTTCATCTGGCTTACATGGGTACTGGGAAATCAAATTTGAGTCTTTAGGCTTCTTAAACAAATGCCTTAACCACTAAGCCATCTCTCCTTCCCAAAGTCTTGTTTATTAAATGTAGAATAGCAACGACTCTTACAAACTCACATGAAATGCTCTTGTGTAGTGAAGCTTAGTTAACATATTTTTTAAATTCTTGAAACCAGAAACTAGCTTTGCCATGCTGCTTGATATTTTCATTAAGTTGTCACTGTTGACTACAGGAGAGACTCTTGTTCTGATGATCCGCTCTGGGTTAAACAGCATCAGCTTGTAGCACTTTGAGGTTTGCAAATCTTTGCAGTACAAAACCACTTACTTCACTAAACAAGAGTTATAATCAAGGATAAAATAGTGTTGCCTTGAGGCAATATCCATTTTTGCTTATGGCTATACATCTATCAAGGAAGTACAAAGACAAGAAAGCAAGGAAAGGAAGAATGGTGACTTGCTTAACTTTGTATAGCTACTAACTGAGTAAAGTTAAGACTTGAGTCCAGAACACTCCCATCTTCAGACACCTCCTAAAAATCATTAAAAGTGATAGCCTGTGATTTTAGCTATTTTTCCCAAATACTTGAACTTAATCCTTTTAAAATCTGTGGATAGAACTCAACAACGACCTAATGACAAAATGGAAGAAGCCATCTCACAGGTCCTGATGCCCAAGTTCTAGGACGGTCATTGCCAGGAAGGCAGCACAGTATTCACTACTTCTCCTCCTCCTTATTCTACTTTATTCACTTGCTTATTCATTTATTTATTTATTTATGTATTTATGTATTTAGAGGTGTGGTCTCACTCTTGCCCAGGCTGACCTGGAATGCACTTTGTAGTCTCAGGCTAGCTTCAGACTTATAGCGATCCTCCCACCTCAGCCTCCTGAGTGCTCAGTTTAAAGGCGTGTGCCACCATACTCAGCTAGTATTCACTTAACAGGTAATTTGATACAGTTTTATCCATGGTACTCAGCTAATAGTAGAAGGTAACTATTGCTCATTACAGTTGAATCAGTAATAGATAAGTGACTAGGGGAAATAAAGACAAGATTAGAATTGCTGGATATGAACAGTTTTAATTCCCTCATTAAGTCCTAACCAGCTCTATCTACCCAGCTTAGCTTCTGAATAGAGGCAATTGGTAGTCAGGGTGTGTCATGTGTTCAGTGTGGGGACCAAGACCTGCAGCTTGAATTCTAATTATTCTATTTTCTTCTTTCCCTTGCTTTGGAGTCCTTGACAGTAATAGTGCACATATTCATCTTGAATCATAAAGATTCTCAAAGTTTTATGACACTTAACTTGTCAGCAAACTGTTTCTGAATTAGCTTGAATTTCCTAGATATTTAATTTATGGTGCTCAGTAGATTAATAAAGTTGTTTATTGCAGAGTTCCCAATGAGAAAAGATATTCATGGGATCTGCCCAAAATGTATCACCAGCAAAATTTGTTCTGAAAGCCTAAGAGGTCCCCAGTTGATGTTGTCATCCACAAGCCAGCCAAAGCAAATGTGATATGATATGCAATGTTTTAAATATAAATCAGTAAGTAAATGTACTCCAATATTTTTATCTTTGTTCAGGTTTTGAGGATAATGATGAAATAAAAAACAGTATTTTCTAAGGAGAAATATTAGCGACATCTTACAAGTGCTGTTCCCAGTGAGGTTTGAGCAGAGTCTTACCTCTGCTAACTGTTCGACCATTGATTGACTCACGACATCATTTCTAGGATAGTCAGGTGAATACAGTTTGGAAAGCCTGCTTGACAATATATAGATGGCTTCCTTCATGGTTGAAAATGGTGCTGATAAGGTGATTAGATACAGCTGTAAGTACATTTGAAAGAAATCTTTATGATAATATTTCCACCTCCAAACAGACCCTGAATGCTTTCTTATGGATGGATGACAGTGCATTGATAGCAGAGGCAATATTACGTCAACATGTCCCCTTGCTTCAGAAGCACATTTTGGTCCTGAGAGATACAATCTTAGGAGGCAGCAGAGATTAGAGTTAAAGCACCAGGATGTTTGTTAGTTTTTGCTTTTGCTTGCTGCACCAGGAATTATTTCATAGTGGGCCATCTCAAAAGTATATGGCTTAAAACAACAGCAGCATTCCTGGGTCATTCACCATTTCTTTTGCACTAGAACAGTGAGATTAGCCTCCCTCCTGCACCAGTGATCACCTGCTGATTGGAGGGGTGATATGCTAATGATAGCCTTGGCTGGATAGATGGAGCCACCCCCCGCCCCACCCACCACTATGGAGAGTTAAAGTTTCCAAGATTGATAGGGCAAGTGTAGTAGGTCTGGCTCTTGATTCCTAGGTAAAGCAGATTCTACACCATTAAAAAGCCAGCTACTGGTCAAGGAATAGAGAAATACTCTCTCTTTTGAAAGGGAATGAGTTTGAAAGAAATTTTGTGATTTACTACAAGCAATACTGCCATGTTCATGCAGATTTCTGAAGAAGTTGTGTCTCTTAGTGAGACCAGAACACAACGTTAACAAAAATAGTCAACATGTAAGCAGACACACTGTTAGACACTCACAAAACTTTATATAGAACTACTGAACTTGCACAAGAAAACTACTGGGGAGATAAATATTTTTCTAACTTTACAGATAAGGGTACTGCCTAACAAAGGAGTTGTCTATTTTACATGATAAAAAATTTTCAAAAAGGAGATTTCCCTGGTAAAATAAATGTGGCAAATGCAAAATAAACTGTAGCTAAGAATATATCCATCCATCCATCTATCCTGGCGAGACTCAAAGTTTTGAATATAGTAATGTGCATTGGTAATCTTATAGAAAGGAAGGTTTTCAACCACATTTTCCAAACTTGGAAACATAGAGTATTTCTCTACATGGCATATCTGCTAATGTTTTATATATCAGTGGTTTTCAGTGCCTCCCAGCATGGAAAATACCCAGCTTGAACATAGACTTTGAATTGGAAGCCAAGCTCCGCTGATTTTATGACAAATATACCTCTATCACAGAGAATGTAAAAATGCATGAAAAATGTACTCCTGTCTTTTCTTGCCTGTATTTTTAAAGTCCTATGGACATGTAAAATTGGACCAATTAGATCTGTGAATTTTCCACAGAAATTTGAACCAGATTTATTTGTATTGCTGTATTTTGCAACTCCCACCCCTTCTTTTTGTATCAAAGTCACTCTGAGCAGTAACACGTTGTTAATTGTGCTGACAGTTGGCAAATAGAACTATAGCACAGCAGTAAGATGCTGAGCAAAAATTATACCTGTGTTGGAGGCTGGCTTAGCAGTTAAGGCGTTTGCCTGCAAAGCCAAAGGACACTGGTTCATTTCTCCAGGACCTACATAAGCCAGATACACATGGGGTGCATGCATCTGGAGTTACTTTGCAGTGGCTGGAGGCCCAGGCATGCCCGTTCTCTCTCTCTCTCTCTCTCTTTCTCTTCCTCTTTCACTCACATAAATAAATAAATAAGTAAATGCTTGTTTAAAAAAGTTTTAAAAAATTATACATGTGTCAACTTGCTTCTGAATTATTTACATCAAAATAGTCAAATTAGAAAGCTTACCCCTGAGCCATAAAAATGAGGCACCAGTATAGGGAAAGTTATCCTAGTTCTTTAGTGTTCAGTATCTACTATTGAAGGTTGATATTTCCAAAGTAAAAGTTTTTCTATAGAGGATTCTAGAATCATGATTAGTCTATATCTGAGAATTTAAATATCCAAGAAGATGAGGAATTATTTTAGCATGCCAAGCTTCATGTAAAAATTTAAAAAGTGTGTGTGATCATTTATGTATGTATTTGTGTATGTATTTGTGTATGTCTTTGTATATAAATATAGTTATAGTTTTCAAACTACCCTTAGAAAGACACATTGATTCAACCTGTGTATTTATTCATTGTTCTCTCCAGGATTTTGTTAAAGAATAGCAACGAATGGCCTAATATTAATGATGTAAATATCACAGCTGTATTTAATTCAAAAAAAACATGCAATAAGATAGACCATATTTATCCCCATTCTTATAGATGAGCATTAGGAGAATAAAAGAGCTAAAATGTTTTAGCAAGAGCTATCCATGGAACACATGGATAGGAGGATTTGAATATGTCTCTGTTTACCCAGAAGCACTAGAAATTTAGGTAGAATGAGAAAGACAAACATAATACCTTCCTTATGCATAATGCTAACTGCCTGGTGCAAACATCTGTGATGGAGTGGCCAAGGTCTTTGGTTGTTGAGGAGCTGAACCATGGCTTTAGATGTCCCTTTAAACATGTTTGAACACATTGCTTCCTTGTTAGAGAGTGTTTGGTGGGAGGGACAAGAGATGGGTTGATGGAGAAGGCTGTCACTGAGAAGAATGGAAGAGAGGTTTGTATTTGATTCTATTCTGACCCATCTCTCTGGAGATTTTCAAAAATGTGTGTATATGACTGGAAAGAACTTTCATAAAACTCTACAAATTCCACAAACTAGGAAATCTACAGGAGCCAGCTTCAGCTGAACCTAACTTTATGAGAAAGGGGTTAAAGCTTTTATTTCACAGGAGACCGTTGATCTCTCTGTGTTTTAGTCTAGAAGGTGACATGGAGCTAGAAAGCCAAAGGATCTTGAAAAGTATTTGAGCTCAGCAGCAGTGATGGTTAAAGATAATCAAGGGCATGTTGACAATGCAGATGGTTACCTGGGATCCACATAACTATCTGAGAAACAGCTCCTTGTAATACTGGGGACTGATCATTTATAAGTCGTCACAATTGCACCAGTTAGCTCAGATTGATACTAAACACTGATAGACCTGTGTATACCCAACGCTACTACTAAAATAACTTATATTTGAATGTGCTTTAAAGCTAATCAATTAGAGCTGACATCCAAGTATCTTTGTGACTTCCTATATTGTAGAAGAAGAGATGAAGATTCACATGGTGTCACACTAGTTATTAGAAAAGATTCCTTCTTCTGTCTCAAACTTGAGAGCTGGATGAGCTGGAGAGAGACCCTCAGTACTGCCGGACATATGTTCAATAGATTGTGGGGCCATAGTGCAGGCTACCAGAGTGCTCCTCTCTCTCTCCAATTTGTTGGTACAGAACATGCCTATAAGACAGCATTTATATGACTAGTTATTGAGCATGGCAAATATTTTCAAACAATTTTTTTAGGAGTTGGGGGATGACCAAGACTAACTGTTTCTGTTTAACACAGGGGAGAGAGAAGCACAGAAAGGCCATAATCATAGGTGACAGCTAATCCATTATTTAAAGCTACCACTCCATGCCCAAAGTCTTTGTCCTTCACTGAACTAAACCTTTTTCCACCAACAACATGCTTTCACTAAAATTACCTAATCCAATCCTTGCAATCACTCAGCTGAACTAGGACTTGAGTTTTATGGAGAAGACTAGTGAGACTGAAAAAAATCTGATATCTTTCCCCAAAGGTTACATAGCTAAGCTGCAAGTTCTTTAGTCAAAACTAAAGCAATTAATAAAAATATTAAGATATTTTATTTATACCTCTTGTCTAATTTCCTTCTTGTGACAGTAGTTAGAATATGTTGGCTTCATTTTTCGATCAGTGTAAGATTTTTCAAAGCAAACCTCTGCAACTAAATGAATATATAATTTTAAGTAAAACCCTGACTTTTCTGACCTCTGTTTCTTCTGCTGTCAAATACAGATTGTAACTCTAACTGTCTCACAGAGGCAAGGTTTACATAAAATACACACAAATGTGTATGGCCATGTATTCAGTACATTGAGTCACTTTTGTGTACATTTCTTGCTTTCTTTTTCTCTATACTGTTTTGACTCAAAAAGGCTAGTTTCAGGACAAATAGAATAAAGTTCTCCTTATGTAACCAAGTAAAAAGCATGTAATCTTAACAGCTGGCACCAAAATTCATCTTAGGAAAGGAACATTATTTGTCAAAATATCTTAATAAGCCATTGTGGAAGGTGTGACTCCAAGGGTGTGTCAGCAGGAGACCAGCTATAAAAACAGGTTAAATTGCTCTGGATGAGGAAATTATAGGAATTTATGTTTTGCTCCCAAGAGAGAGAAGATTGTTGTAAAAGTTAGGGCGGGTAAGGAAGAGCTGTGGCAGTAGGGTTAGGTGAGGACAAAGAAGCTGAATACACAGGAAAGACTCCTTATAGAAGGTTATGAAAGGACGTTTGCTAGATGGGAACTTTATTGTTCAGCTTAATAGTGTTTACATTAATTTGATTTAAGCTCTATACATAAAGTTTCAGTAAAGTCTACTACTTCCACAAATGCTAGTTTCTGACATATTTGTGTCTTCTCTGGATTACTATAAATAATAGAAATGCATGACTGGAAATACAAAGCATGTCAAGAGTATAAGCCACCTAGTAACTATCAGAAATCTGGGCCTCTGAAAGATTCAGACAATCTCCATGGTAGCGCAGGAGACAGGCACTCACAGTTTATATGTAGATTATTAATTTCATTGGATGTCCTCTTAAGTTAGTATACCAAAAGATAACTTCTTTCAACATTATTTTGATACTCATGGAAGGGACAAACTGAAGACATTAAGAGGCTAAACTGTAGGTGATGAAGGAGTTTTAGATGTGTCTGGAACATAACCCCTTAATTTTTGAAATTGACATAGTCCTGCCATTCAATGCTATTGTCTTGAATAAACCAAACACTTGTTGGGGTATGTCATTTCTGAATCTTAATTAGCTTAAAAATCTTTTTTAAAAGGTTCTATTGATAATTTTTATGCATGTGAATTATGTATTTTGACCATAATTCCCTCCCATTACCTTCTTCCCATTTTATGGCCCTCTGTTCCATTGAATCCCTTCTATCCAGCAACCTAAGTAGCACTTTCTAGCACTATGACAGCAAGCCACCATGAAGGAGGCTTCCAGCTTAGTTCTGGCTTGTTTTTTCAGTGTCCTACAACTGAAACACATTAAATCTTCAAAAGTAGGGCCACATCGGGTAGTTCTGGTAGCAACTGAGATCACTGCCAATGGCCTGTATAGTTTTAGTAGCCTCCGGGGCCTTCCTGCCCAACAGTTGACTAGGAGTTATCCTACCTCTGGCATTGGGATTTTCTTATAACAAGCCATGGCTTCTCAATATAACATAATGCATCCCTGCAGGGGATACTTCTGCCAAAACTCTTAATGTTCAATTATATTTTAAAATTAGCTAACAGAGAACTAGGTTTTCATATGGCTTTGTCCTAACATGTTTGAATTGTATTAACCCTCACTCCACCCCCTCATCTCCTCCCTCCACATACACTAACCCCACTTAAAGGTCTCCATCCCCATCATTCTGCCCCTGTACTTACATATCTGCTATAATCTCTCATTAGTCCTCTCTCATACCCCTCAAGGCCCCTTTTCAGCTTCCTGGTTAATGGATTTTTTTTTTAGAACAAAATTGACCAGTGGCAGACTGGCTTTGTAGCCCTAATTTCCCATATAATCAGTCCTCACACACTGTCAGAAACACCTCCACACTCACAGGATTTTGTTGTTGTTAGAGTAAAAGAGCCTGTATGGATACACTGATTTCACCTGTATTCTGTAGTTTAGATGAGGGTTCAGCCTTGGTGAGTTTTTAAATTTGTTTTTGTACATTTTGGTATTAGTTGACACTTTGTGAATATACATAATTATGGGGAATAGTGTGATATTGAGACCTATGCACACATTTTATAACACTAAAACCAGGGCTTTTACCATATCTATCACTTCACATATTTATCATTTCTTTGTAATGAGAACATTCAAATCTTCTCTTCTTACTATTTCACCTATGAATGGAGTGGAAGACAAGGAGAGATTGGTCAAGGAGTATATGGTGATAGTTAAATAAGACAAATACATTTTTTGAAAGCTTCTTGGTTTGTAAAGGACAAGTTTTATCACATTTTTAGGCACACTGAATCCCAAGCTCCTGTGGCACCATGAAGTGATTGGTCTGAACAGGTATTTGTATCTGGGTTGTGGATAGCCAAGTATAAAATACAGCCATTTCCCAGACAGTAGATCTCACTCTCTGTGATATAATATATTCATTCATATTACACATGATGTCAAAGAGGAAGTGAACATATGAATATAAACACACATACTTCATTGTTTTAAAATACTGATGCATTGTTGAAAGCATAGCTACTAGTTTAATGAGGGATCCCAGAGAGAGAGGGCTGCTGGAGGCTTTGAAAGAGGGAGAAATATTATTACACCTTTGTCCTAAGGATCTGCTTTTCATTAAATATTAGTCTGAAATAAATCAATTTCATCATATTCTTCTCTTTTGCCCCTGGACTGGTTTTCACAAAATCCATAATAATCTTATAACACTTGATATTTTTACCAACTCTACAACAAACAGGTAGCTGTTTGTACTCCTTGCCAAATGCTGCTTTAACATGGATACTGATTTCAGAGTTTAATGTGATTTTACTTTTCCTGTTACAAATAAGAAACCATCCAATTACATGCCTCCTTCTTAATCGTCCCTGGGTATATATGGGAAACATTCCATTCAGAGGTGGTTTGTCCATGCTTCTGAGTCCCATCCTTTTTCATGTGCTAATTCTGACTGATGCTGCATTAAATGGCCCTGGGCCTAGGCTTTGTGGTTGCCATGACCACTAATGCTTTGTGTTGCTGAAACCTACACTTAACTTCAATGCCAATGTCTGTCTCCCAGGGAACTTTCCCAAATGTGTGAGCTTTCTGAAGCTTATGTACAAGATGAGACCTAGTGGATATGCCCTCACGAACACATTTAGAATAGTCATAAGCGTTAGGGTTTGAACACCACCCATCTAAATTGTGCCTAGCAGGGCTTATATGAGATTTTAAATACACACTATTAGCTTCATTTTGTGATTTCTTCATGGGGAATTTCCAAATGGTATTGTTGACATCTGAACCACTAGGAAATGCTGTATAATATAATGCCATTGGAGCAGTCAGCCTGTAATTCTGAGTGAGGAGGAGAGTCATCAAGAAGATTTGGCAGCTTTTCTCCACCCAATTCTCCACTCTGCAAAAGGACTCAAAAGTGTCAGGTGAACTATTGAGTTTGTCATAAATATCAAAATTCAAAACAATTTCATAAATGTGAAATACATCAAATTAATAAAGAAAACAACCTGATGTGGTGGTGCAAACCTTTAATCTCTAGCACTCAGGATGCAGAGGGTAGGAGGATTTCCATGAGCTCTAGACCAACCTGACACTACAGCATGAGTTTCAGGTCAGCCTGGATTAGTGTGAGATCCTACCTTGAAGAATATCAAAAAAAGAAAGAAAGAAGGAAGAAGGAAATAAAGAAAGAAAGAGAGCAAGCAAGCCTGGTGTGGGGAAGTGGAGACTGTGTTTGATAGAGAAGCCCATTCTAAAAGATTCAAATGCAAGGATTTGTCCACAGCCAAGTCCTGACGCCAAGCAGAAGCCATAGCTACAGGGACTCTTGGTTCTAATGGTTCTAATGTGAGACTTACCAGACAGATTTAGATGGGTAAATGATCATGTGCTTACATTGTTTCCTGTTGACATTAGCCTCCTTATCTTTTGACTGAAAATTTCTTTTAACTGTATTTTTCTCTCATTTTCTGTCTTTTTTTTCCTTGTCAGGGTCTATGAGGTTTTGTAGCTTCTCAGTTCACTCCACGACTATTTTTAGTTCTTCATGTATCTATAGATCTCTCTGCACATTGATTTTAACTAAAACTATTTCAACCTCTTTTTAAGTCTAGGTTTGCATCTATCAGAGCTCATGCTGGGTAATTCTGGTTTCTGGAAGAAGTTGCATGTTGAGGATTCAATGACTGCATTGCTATTTATGTGGGTATCACCCATCTGCTGCCGCAAAAGTCAGCATCCATTTGAAGTGGGATCTAGAAGTCCTGACAACTGAAACTTGGGATTCATAGGCATCTTTGGAACATTAGAAGCTTAATATTTTAGTACAAATATTTTTACCACTTTTAAATTCCAAGGAAGTACTCTAAATATAGTTAAATCATTTATAGCTTCCTTCCACATACCACCATTTCATAAGGAAATATTTCCTCAAAGTAGGAAGTTCATTTCAATGAAAATAAAGTGATCAAATATATTGTATTTACTGAAATAACCACCAAATATCTTGATTTTCTTATGACAATAGTCACTGGTAAAAGCAAAACATTAGATCTACTTCTACAGACAATGGGAAGTGTAACAGGTGAGGGGCTGTGCATATAGAGAAGACAACACAGGGATGGTATGCACAACAGCATGCACAATGGTGGAGAAGGTGAGGGTGCAGAGGGAAGTACCTTGTTCAGTATCTGAAGAAGAACATGAGAGAGGAAAGATCTATGGGGAAAGTGGCTCAAGGGTGTCAACACACTTGATTATTTAAAATGAAGTAGAATACCAAAGGATTCAGAGCTGGAATTGGCTCACTAGGTGTAGAGCTTGCCTTACAAGCATGAGGACCATAATTTTATTCCTAGAACCTACATAAAGAAAAGTCAGCCGGGCATGGTGGCGGACACCTTTAATCCCTGCACTTGGGAGGCAGAGGTAGGAGGATCGCTGTGAGTTTGAGGCCACCCTGAGAATACATAGTGAATTCCAGGTCAGCCTAGGCTAAAGCAAGACCCTACCTCGAAAAACCAAAAAAAAAAAAAAAAAAAAAGGAAGAAAGTCAGGCATAGTAATGTATACTTACTTCTAATCCTAGCACAGAAAGGTACAGACATTGAGGGTGGATCCTGAGGGTTCCCTTTGCTTAGCCTGTTCAAAGCTAATGGTAAACCCAACTCAATAAACAGTGGACAGTGCTTGAGGAAAGACATTTGAGTTTTTTTTTTTTTAATTTTCTGGCCTTGATGCACATGTGTGCATGTGCCTACACATACACTCACACCCTCCTCAAATGCCTGCACACACACACACACACACACACGCACGCACACACAAAATGACAGGATTCAGAATATTAATAACTACCTTCATTTGGGAAAAAAAGTTCTATATTGCTTATGTAACCAAAAATGTTCACTAGATCAGCATACACTCTGCTGTGGTTATGCACAAACTGGACAAGTGGCCCTGCGGTCTTTGTCAGTTTTATGAGGTGCAAATGAGTACACTATCTTTTTTATCCTTTCTGATTGTACTATATGACAAAAATATCAGGTCAGCTATTACTGTGGGTGACATTCATCAATGCATTGGGTTTTTAAAGTGATGATCTAATTAATTTTATGGAATACTGTCATGAAGTGATTCAAGAGGAAATGCTCAACTCAGTAGCTGTGACTTCTATTGCATAAATTAGTGTTAGTAAATGAAATCACTTTATTTTGGAGGAGCTCAGAGTTTACTGGAAAACTAAGGTTTCCATTTTGGTTGCAGATAAATTTATTCTCATACATTGAATTGTCTTACAAGTGCAACTTCATTTTTACATGAGAAAAGAAGAAACAATTTTAGCAAAATGGCATAATCAAAATTATATTTACCACAAAATAAGATCAATATCATAAATTGTAAGAGTTACATGTTCTGTATACGATTGTATTACTTTTATCTAATCTATGAGTAGACAGAGTTTTTTTAACAGATGCTTTTGCCTCAACCGTAGTTCTCTTCTACAATTTGCATCAGTCATACTTTCAATTGTCTTTATCTTATCAACAAAAGATATTTGTTGAATCTCAGGAAAGAAAGAGGAAATAAACACTGACCAAATTTTCAAATGACTACATTCTGAATGTTCATTGTGAAAGCCTAACTTGTAATTTGTATTTTGAGAAGTGGGAAGACTTAAAATTATTTCAAATGGCAACTTATTAGTGTTTTGCATTTTAAATTGGATTAGAGCTGAGAATAGCAAGTATGAAGTGATGTGAAAATAAAGCGAGCAAGTCACTATTTTAGAGATTGTTTAAAATAAATTGAATTCAACCTAGAGCATCATTTTCCTTTTCAGTGTGCAGGGTTGCAAATGTGGAGAAGGTGTAATTCACCTGACCTACCACCCCTGATATGACTGTCATGGTTGAGTATCACTTGACTGTTATAGAAGATCTTTCTTAGCTAGCAGCACCCTTTCCTTCCTAGTGATCAATGTGAATGTAACACTTTAGAAAACATACTTATTTATATGACTTGGCAAGTGTTGGATGACACAGTGTTCTGAGAAAAATAGCGATTCCATCTTTATTAGAAGCAGGTGTTACCCACATGAGGGACTGTCCTGATTAGACCCGTTATCATTCTCTTATACAAGGAGAGGAGCATGGAAGGACCATCAGACCCTTACCTAAGATCTCAGCCACCTTCTGTGCTAGCTATATGCAATTATGCATGGGAGTTCATGGTCTCAGAAACAGATAGAAATAGTAGGTCAAGAGATGGAAGCTCCATCTACCCAACTATGGGGAGGTTGTCCTCCATGCTGGCATGAGACCTTTCCATGTGACTGCTCTTATAAATAACTCCTCCTTCATGTTCTGTAAAGAACCCAATCAATGCCAGCCATGGTGGTGAACACCTTTAATCCCACCACTCAGGAGGCAGAGTAAGAGGACTGCCAAGAGTTTGAGGCCACCCTGAGATTAACTAGTGAATTCCAGGTCAGCCTGGGCTAGAGTGAGACCCTGCCTTGAAAAACAAAAACAAAACAAAAACAAAACAAAAAAGAACCCAACCAACCTGTGGCTTTACCACAATGAACTCTGATGGAATTGGAATTAGCCTGTAGTTTGTGGAAGGTGTCCCACCTGGGAGTGCAAGTCCTTCTCCCCATAAAAGAGTTCATGCAAGGACAAGTTAATTGTTATATGAGACATGAGACAGGAAGAAAGACAAGTGCTTCCAGTACAAATAATTATTTGCTTTATTAAAGTTTGTTTTCATGGAAAGCACAGAACTATACCAAAAAAGGCAGAAATTTACATATTCTGCTCATCTAGGGTCTTAAAGCCCAAGAAAATTATGGTCCAAGTTCTTTTCTTTCAACTTAAAAATATAATGATTTTATGTGATGGCAAAAACCTGGGCATATCTGGAGATTTGTTTATAGCCCCAGGGCATGTATTTCCAGAAAATTCAGGAAGCTTAAACTGTATTTGAGAGTTTACATTTAATTAAGTTGGATCCAGGTAATCAGGGTCTGGGTCCACACTCTCTCATGCTGTGCACTTGCTGCTTCTGGTACCTGAAGGCAAAATGCTATTAAAATTCAACAGATCCTAACAACCTCAGAACACTATGAGGCTGAGAGTTTGATAATGTATCAGGCTGGGAACATGAACCTCTTGGTAAAGACAGGCCAGAATTCTGTGGGTTTTTGTAATGATCACCAGAAATCATCAGGGAGAAATCCTTGTCGCCTCAGATTACACAGCAGGCAAGGGCCTCTCTGAACAGCTCCACTTGGCCTGAGTATAGAGAACAGAAGCACACAGCTTGCGGATCTACAGTGAAGATGGGCTGAAAAGTTGCATCCTTTAAGGACAATATAATATATTTGATTCTCAGCAAAATAATTACACTTAATTGATCATCCCCTATAACATCCCATGATTTCCGCAGTCTTGCTTCTGAAACTTAAGATTACTTTTTTTCTGGTAACTTAGGCACTGATCTATAATTCTGTTGTCCTACATCATGTATCCTAATCTTTTTTTTTTTTTTTTTTTGGGTTTTTCGAGGTAAGGTCTCACTCTAGCCCAGGCTGACCTGGAATTCACTATGGAGTCTCAGGGTGGCCTCGAACTCACGGCGATCCTCCTACCTCTGCCTCCCGAGTGCTGGGATTAAAGGCGTGCGCCACCACGCCCGGCTAATGTATCCTAATCTTTAAGAATACTTAATGCTACAGACGTATTAAAGCCTATTTCTGGAAAGATTTTCCTAGCATTTGCAGATGATATAGGTATGCTTAGTCTTTCTTAACAGTAAAAGTCCATAAAGATCACTGTATGAAAATGTATTGGGAATGTATTGATATAAAGGCCTTGGGAAATGGATGAGTTTGAAATAAAATAAGATAGAGAATATTATCTGCAAATACTTTGCCTCATAGCTGTGGGAGAAATAAAAAGGGTTTAAATACAAAAGCAACTAGTACCTACTTCAAGTACTTTATTTGTCTAAGTAAAAAACAAGTAGACCTCAAAGTTAATGAGTTAATAGAGGTTTAAAGCAATGCTGACAGTATATCTGTACAGTTAGGCAGTATTGTTTGCATATCATAGTTGAAAAAATTGAGTTTAAAGAGTATTATAAAACTGAACTTCATAAGTTAAGTATCTACTTCACAATATTGGTAATAAGAAGCGACGTTTCCATCTAATACCTATTCCAATCCAAAGAGGTATCATAGAGGAACTATTTAAGACCTAGTTTCCATTATATGGCAAAGTAAGAAGAAAGATTTACTACTGACAGTCAAAAATGGGAAAAGGGTCAACCAAGGCCCAGGTGAAATCACAGAGGAATTGGGCAGACATGCATGAGTATTGCTTCCATGGTGAGCCTGTCAATCAGTGTCAGAGTGAAAGAGACAGGCAGTGCAGATACTAAATACCTACCAAAGCAGAAATCTAGAGGCTCCTGAGAGCTTGTAACTGACGTAGACTTACAACACACCCACCAGGGCTCAGGGAATTTTGCAAAAAGGGGGGTTATTGTAAGAGCCACAGGTTGACACATCATACCCAGAAGCATTGTTTCAATCACCCCAATCACTGCTGCTCTCACAGGGCATAACTAACAACCCCATGTGGAATACCAGCAATCCTACTGAGGAGGGCCCTCAATGGAACGGGGGACAAGGAAAAGATGGTACCAACACAAGATGTATCCGTACAAAGTGTGTTCTTAATAAAAAAAAATATATAGGAAAAGCTACTTGACATGGTTGGTATCAAAAGCATACTAATTCTATGGATATATATATATACCCATATGTATATATATATAGAGAGAGTGCTAAAGCAGAATTTCTTGAAAGACATAAATCATGAAACAATTATTGAAGAATTCAAAAGAAGTACATAACAATACATTGAAGTCTAAATATTTTGGAGTAAATAAGGACATGAGATGATGGTCATTAGTGGACTGTGGAATAGTGGTTTCCCCCTGCTAGTCTGCATGCAAGGTGGATTGCATCTAGATCACCAACTCTCATGAGTCAATAATTTGGGTAGAGTACATAGTGTCACCTGACATGAATTAAGGATCTAATTTATAGGGGAGAGTAAAAAGGTAAAATTCAGGGATGATTAAAACCAGAACCAAACAAAGGCATTTTGTGAGGCTTGTGGGGTTCCCAAAAATTTGATTAAACTCTTTCTTCAGTATATCTACATGGTTAATTTTGATGACTAGTATTTATATCAGTGTTCTCCCTAATGTGGATAGATCTAATCTAGTCAGATGGATGCATGAGTAGAAAAAAATCTGTGGAAGAGGAAACTCCTCTTGCCTGACTATTGGACCTTTATCGCCTTTACCATCAAAAGGAAACCTATTCATCTTGGGGCTTGAAGCTGTTGGCCTGTAGATAAGAAGGTATATCATCAGCTTTGCTGGATCTCGGGCCTTCAGATTTAACTAGAAATATGCACTGACTGTCTTGAGTCTCCTGATTGTCTCCCTTCAGACTTCTTTGCAATGTATGGCACATGTCGTTGTAAGGCCTATTGCCTATTGCTCTGGAATACTCTGACTTTTACACATGCAATAGATACATGCTCCAAAAAATGTGCCATAGGTGGGGCACCATGGGATTGTATTCTGGGGCAGATGTCTAATCTGCCATTCCATTCACAGCCACACAAGTGCACCCTCATCTTTGAAGGATCAAATATGTTGAGTGAGTGCCATTTAGACTGCACTGGTAAAGGACTTGAACATAGACTATTCTTTGATAAACCAGATCTTTTCCTAACAACCCTGTGCCTCGTCCCTTGTTTTGGGAGGAAGCCACTGAAGTTGAACTATGTGCATTCTCTGTCCTAGAGGAATGTCACTGTGGTAGTTTGAATGAAATGATCCCAATAGGGTCATGTGTTGTTAATACTTGGTCTCCAGTGAGTGGCAATTTGGGAAATTTATGGACCCTTTGGGAGGTAAGCCTTATGGAGAAGGAATGCGACTAGAGGCAGACCATGAAGTTCATCAGTCCAGCTCACTGAGTGTCTGTCGCTGGTTTACTAAGACTGCTTCCTTTTGCTGCTGTGACAGGTGTGACACTTAGGTGAATGCATTGCCATGCTTTCCCTGCCATGATGAAACTTCTCCTCAAAACTGTAAGCCAAAGTAAACTTTTCCTTCCATCAGTTGCTGCTGGTCAAGTGTTTTTGTTTTGTTTAGTTTCGTTTGTTTTTCCCTCCAAACAACAAGAAAGTAACTTCTACATTTTTTTTTTTTTTTAACTAACAAGTGGGGCTGTTCCTGCAACAAACCTGATCATGTGTTTGTTAGTCTTTGACACTGGTTTGCAGGAGGAATATAGAAGGAACTGGAATGTTGGACTACAGAAACATTACCGTACTGAAAAACAAGAGCATAATAGAACATTAAGTGAGATTTTGAAAGATCAAACTGCAGAGAGATGACAAACTTTAGAAGCTTGTCCTTATTAATTTTCACAGTGTAAAAAGGACTTTGTTCGGCCTTGGTTAGAAGCAATTCAAACCAACTTTGCAAAGGTGAATATAAATGTAATATACTAGTACACCTGGCTGAGGAAATGTGAGCAGGTGTAGGTCCAGGGCACAGAGACTGCAGATTTCAGTTGCAATTGTTTTAAGAGGTTACCACCATTGAGAAAGGGTGGAGCTACCCAAGCCTTATGGAGACCAGAAGATTTCATTTCAAGTTTCAGGTGCTAGAAATGGAACTCTAGGATGTGATCCTTTGCTTGCTTATTTTTGATCTTACATCAGTCCAATCTTTTCTTTCTATGCCTATTATTTGCTTTTCACAGTGATAATGTCTATTCTGTGTCATTGTGTGTTACAATTGTATAATTTATGTTTTGATTTTGCAAGCTCACTGGAAAGATATTGTCTTGAGTCTTAGATGAAACTTTGGACTTCTGAATAGTTTTCCACTGCTAAAGAATATAGAAGCTTTGCTGAAGCAGACCAAAAATGAACCCAACATGGCTCAGGGAAATTTTGCGGAAGAGGGGGCGGAAAGAATGTCAGAGCCACATGTTGGGTCATGATATGCCAAGACATTTAGCTTACCCATAACTATGGGCTAACTCCACAATGCATGACCTGTATACCTCAACAAGGAGGGGCCAAGGGGAGGAGGTAGGTCACAGATGAGCCTAATAATGGTACCAAATTGACTGTATTTGCTGAATACAAAACTAACTAATAAAGAAAATAAAAATAAAATAAAATAAAATAAAATGCAAAAAAAAAGAATATAGAAGCTTTTAACATATGTCTGAACTCATTTTTCATCATGAGATGGCCGTGAGTTTATGGGGAAAGGAGTGGAATGTGAAGGTTTGAGTGACACAACCCCCATAACTCATGGATTTTGAATGTTTGGCCCCACAATGGTGGTAATTTTGGAAGGTCGTGGTGCCTTGAGGGCTGTAGCCGTTCTGCAAGAGGTGTGTCAGTGGTGTTGGGTCTTGATATTTATCAGTCCAGTGCACTGGACATTCAGAGCTTACTTAGACTACTTCCTTTTGCTATTGCGACAAGAGGTGATGCTTAGTGCGTGTTCTGGTATGCTTTTGCAGCCATGACAAAACTTCCCTTCAACATTTTAATCCAAAATAAACTTTGTCCTTCTGTCAGGTGCTTTTGATTGAATTTAAAAATAATTTATTTATTTATTTATTTATTTATGAGAGAGAGAGAGAGAGAGAGAGAGGAAGAGACAGATAGAGAGAAAGAGAGAATGGTGTGCCATGGCTTCCAGCCACTTAAAACAAACTCTACATGCATGTGCCTCCTCATGCATTGGGTTTATGTGGGTCAAGGGGAATTGAACCTGGATCCCTTGGCTTTGCAGGCAAATGTCTTAATTGCTAAGCCATTTCTCCAGCCCTGATTAGATGTTTTGTCCCTGCAATAAGAAGGTAACTGAAACAGCCATCTTTAGACCTATGCAGACCTCAGTTAGCATCACTGTCTATTTTGTGTACCCTTGATACTTGCATCACAAGATGCTGGACAAACTTGATGATCTTCTAGGTAGTATCATGATAGAAAATGTCATCTTACTGAGAGACACTGTGTATGGGAACAAGTGACTAAAGAAATTAAAGGTTATATATAGTAGCAAATTAAAGTACATGCTTGAATACATGTCCAGGCTTATAATGCTATTCCCTAATTTCTTATAGTTTGTACTATAAGATAAGATATATACTATAAGATGATTTATGTTGAAAAGTAGTTTTTATTTAATTAATTTATTTATTTGAGGGAGTGAGAAAAAGAAAGAGGCAGACAGAGAGAGTGAAAGAGAGAGAGAGAGAGAGAATGGGCACACCAGGGACTCCAGCCACTGAAAATGATGTGCCACCTTATGCATCTGGCTTATGTGGGTCCTGGGGAATGGAACAAAGGTCCTTTAGCTTTGCAGGCAAACACCTTAAAGGCTAAGCCATCTCTCCAGCTCTAAAATAGTTTTAAATACAAACTAATTTGAATTTCAAGACTAGAATACCAAAGAAACTTTCTTAGATTTTATATGATGGAAAAATACTCAGATATTTTAGCAAGTAACAAAACAAAAACTGTATTAGGTAGAGCAATTGTGTGCATGGTTTCTTGGGAGGATAAAAACACACAGAAAGCAGGTATAGGAGGATATGCCACAGTGATCCATTCACTCTAATGAACTTGGAGCTCGGGAAGAAGGTGGTGATAGGGTTAATTAAAATGAAGGGATACTTCTGAGAGTTGCTTCCAAACATGATCAGTGAAATATGGGGACTCATTTGGGAGTGCTTGATTTGGGCAGAGGACAGTGGTAACATCAAAATTACAACATGTGGAAACCAAAAAAAATATAGTTTCAGTTAGGAACATTAAATTAGTGGTGTCTCTTATGGGCCAAAGATGATAAATGACTTTGTGGTGATAGATGGCACTCATATAAAACTAAGTATTGTCTTAATGACTGTAATGAGACATCAGACTGATTAATAATCCACTAACACTAAGTAGAAAGTTAAATAACTAATAAACTAAATAATAACTAAAACAGTTCATGTATAAAAACCTTAGTCCCCAATATGTGAGTAATAAAGGCTAAATAATGTCCTAAGGATGGCTTCCTGGGGATCAAGTGAAAAGTCAGACATCTATAAGCTCATTGGAAGCCAAAACAGCTAGGAGGCTATTTGATCTTGGACTTCTACCTTCCAAAACTGTAAGAAATGAGTTTCTATTATTTATGCCAAACAGTCTGTGATATTTTGTAAGGTAGCCCAAGCTGACTGACACAGACATTTCCTTGCTTAAAAAATAATTAGCTGGGGGTGGTGGCTCATGCCTTTAGTCCCAACACTTGGGAGGCAGAGGCAAGAGGACTGCCATGAGTTCAAGGCCACCCTGAGACTCCATAATGAATTCCAGGTCAGCCTGGGCTAGAGTGAGACCCTACCTCAAAAGACCAAAAAAATATATACATCTTTTATTCTGCCTAATTAATTATTATACTTAACATATAAAGCAAGTAGATGAACATCAATAAAAATATAGTAATCACTCATTTAAAACCTATGCTTCATTTTCAAAAATATATGGGGACATACAAAGTAAACATTTTCAGAAGATATTAATAATGTCACCTTAATTTTCTTTACTAATTCTTAGGTTTAGAATTACTTAAACAAACATAACATTCCCTATTTTTGCATGTAGCGACAGCAAATTCTATTGCTAGTGAACAAATAGTGTTCTATTATAAATAAAAGAAAGAAAATAATAAAGTAACCAGTTAGTGGGTACTAGTAATCATAGTACTAGCAGTAGTAATTGATAATTCTTGAGATTCTTGAATTTGCTTTGTGGCTGATGATGACCTCTAAACATTGATCTTCTTGCCTCCAACTCCAGAGAGCTGGTACGACTTACATGACACAATGCTAAATAGTTTCCACATATCTCACATATATGAATTTCATTAATATTCATACCAGCACATAGGAAGTTGCTTATCTCATCTTGGGGTACAAATGAAAGCAAAGAAAGGAGAGGCCATGCAGAGTCAGACATAGTAGTGGAACCCACAAACCCCAAAGTTGTCCTTCTTCTAAAAGGAAATTTATTAACTTTTATTAGCCATAGTTGAAAAGTTTCACTGAACCACAGTTTTATGGAAGAAAGAAATTTGAGGTGCAATTTGTCTTATTCTCCTCTGAGTGAAAGCATTTCCTCTTGGAGCTGGGCTGGTGGATCATCCGGGTTCACAATGAAAATTTTCAGGAGGAGCGAGGCTTCCTACTTTGCATAGAAGTTCAGTCCAAGGCATGAGAGCATCCAAAATTACAGAATTCTTCAGGAGGTTGAGCTCAGAGGCCTGTAATTTGCATACTTTTATTTGTTATCATAAGCTGAAGCTAACCCTTACTGAGCTCTGCTGTGCTTCCCACGGTGTTCATTCATATTTCCTTATCACATGGGGAATGTGAGGCTGAGAACATTTAGACAGTAAAACCAGGGCATTTTTGCAAACCTAGAATCTGGACTCATGGTAAACTATGGATACAGCTCCCCTCAAGATCTAGGTATATCCTTCCAAAGATGCAAGGGCAGGAAGTACCTTCCAATTTTTTATATGAAATCACTGAAAGATTGTAGTTATTATATCTTTTAGATAAAAGATTTCATTTTTAAAATGAATCTTAATTAGCTTTGAATATTTGCTTCTCCACACCAATATTTTTGGTTCCCTCAGTAACTTTAATCTTGGAACAATTTTTAAATCTTAATTTAACCTAACTGTATTTGTCATTCACTATACTAAAATACTTAAAGTATTAACTGAAACTGGAAACGGTTTTCCAGTGTCTAATTATGTTGGAAGATTACTTCCCTGGATTCAAGTTTTTAAATATTTTTCTTTATTTATTTGGGGGGGTGCTGTGGATGGGAGCACCAGAACCTTGATCCACTGCAAAGGTACTCCAGACACATATGACATATATGCCCCCTTATGCATATATGGGTTTAGGTGGGTACTAGGGAATTGGACCTGGGTCCTTACACTTCATAGGTAAATGCTTTAACAGCTAAGTCATCTCTCCACCCATTGATTCAAATAGTTTATCTTCTTACTATTTTCACTTAAGATGTTCTTAAGTGTTAAAAATAAAAGTTTTAAGTTAGTTAGAAAAACTGTATATGTTCATCATGTAGCATGTCAGGTAGAAAGAACACTATCATTCATTGCCCCAAAGATAATCAGTTTTTTTTTTTTGTATGAATGTCTTTTGCTTTACAGACTACAATTTTTTCATTTTATATTGTCTGTATTTTTATGACACTGATATTTGTTAGTTTTGCTTTTCTTTCTTAGCATTTACAGCAGCATTTTATGTATACTCATAAACCCTGTGAACATCATTTTTAAATAGGTATATGATATTACATTAACTTTGCTAGCCCATTCATTGCTAATAAACTTTCTGTAGGTATGCGTGAATGTGCCTATGTGCACAAACACACACACACACACACACACACATACACACGCACACGTGTGTATATGTATGTATGTTGTAGAATATGTGTGGTGTAACTGTATTTGAGATGTATGCACATGTTTGTGCAGAAATACACAACAGAAGAGACCCTTCAGTGCCCCCATTTATCACTTGTCCCATATTTCCTTGAGTTGGAATCTCTCATTCAATCCCAAGATGCTGTTTTTGGTCAGTGAGCCTCAAAGATTATCCAGTCTGTGGCATAGGACAGGTATCTGAGTCATTAGAAATATTGAAAATTTGAATCATTCCATGAATTATATTTAGTATTTGCATCACTCTATTATTAATTTTATTCTCAGATGAGTCATATAGACAACTAAAGGCTTGAGAATTATACTACCAAATCATATAAATAAATATTTAATTTATTTTATAATAGACAAGAAGTTATAAAGAAAACAAGATCAAATGCAGAGAAATGTATAGTTGTTATACAGAAATATCTTACACATAGGTAGCTTCTAAATGAATACTGAACCAACTATAAAACTTATGCCTCAAGCTCTTCTAAGTATATTATACTTGTATCTTGTGGTGTCTACAAAGAAAGTAAAGGCTTATTTAGGCTTACAGCCTATAAAAACTCAAAGGTATATTTGAAAAGGGTAACAAGAAGACTTAATCATGAAGTACTTGTGATTATAGTGTTTAAGCTCCAACGATGAATAAACCAGAGGTTCCTTAATGAATGAAAATAGTAATGCTTTTGAAGAAAGAAGTGGGTAGAATTCTTTGCCTAATGTGTATGCAAATGCATGCACAAACAAAACCACCCCTGCACACCACCCTCGCCTCGTATTAGGCATGCATGTTTCCCTTGGATTAGGAAAACTCTGAATCTGTACTAGAAATGCTCTCAATACTTTTGTAAGCTAGCCACACATTCATATTTTTTCACAAAAATATTGAAAGGTCATGGATCCTTCTAAAGTTTTATTAAATTCTTCAGTGTAACTTAGCCTAATCAGATGTGATACAAAATACAATCAGAGGAATGAGGCAATAATATCTGCCCATCTTGGGGCTGACCAGAAGTTTTTATCTCCAGGTGTTAAATTAAAATCTGATGGGGTCAGTAGTAACATTGGAAGATAACACAAATGTCCATCCCAAACCAATTAACCAGAGTGCACAGTAACTGACAAGGTTGTTGTTCAGGTCTAGGACCAGAAATGCTAGTAATTATAAGGAATTTGGTGGGGGGGGGATGAACTAATGTCTAAAACTTTCCTAACAAAATTATGCAGTATAAAAAATATGTAGTTAGTACTAAGAATAGCACCTAAGTTTACCTTCCCTGTGCTGGCATCTGAACAAGTGAATTTATCTGCAGAAAGACACCACACATGAGAGTTGAATCCCAGGTGGCCCTAAGATCAGCAAGTTTGTTCTGTTTCTCTGGTAAATGTACTGTCTAATTCTACGAAATAAACTATTTTACAGTGTCTCTTTTCTGAACTCTAACCCTCCTTCCCTTTTAATTTTATGTATTTTCCAATAATAAGGAGCCACAAAAAGGAATGATTTCCTTTTCTCAATATCACCCTGCATTCTAGCTGCATCTATGGCAATGTGCCCCACTTCCATCTTGGTACTTGGTGGTTCTTATTGCTGAGGTCTGACCCTCACCTCCATACTCCACCCCTTCTGTCTTCAAGGCTCTTTCCACTCCTTCCCATTGCATCACCTCTCCCATGGCATATTATATTGTTCTCCTCCATCAAAACCACATTTGAATAGTTTTTATTAGAAAATGTTCTTGGAAGTATGTGTTCTCTAGGTATTGTCCCATTTCTATATTTCTTTTCACAGAAAACCTTTTTGATGAATTTGGCCAAGTTTGATAAGTTTGGTCATTATCTCCTCGTTAGTCATTCATTCCAACATTAATCCCCCTCAATGAAGTTTTTATTCCATAGCATTTCTTTCAGATTTATTACATGAAACCATCAGTGATCTACATTTGTCCAAACCCAAAGTCTTTCTCAGTCCTCATTTTACACAACTTTTTGAAAACCTTTGATTCAATGCATTGCTTTTCCTTTATTGAAAAAAATATCTATTTATTTGCACATCTGTTTGAGTGTTTGTTGTGAGGATATAGGAGCTAGGACTCTGCTGTGTGATTCTTTGTCTTTCTCAGTATCATATCTCCTATATGTAGAACAACAAGAGGCACACACTGACTTATCAAAAGTCACTTGTTGAATTGTTTGAATAGTTACTAACTTGTGTATCAGGTACATGAAATCATAAATACTCATAGAGTTTACAAATATAACAAGTATCTTGGGTGTTGGAAACTTAACACTCTTCTATCCAGAATCAGAGTAGTGTCTGTCTAATGTGATAGGTGAGCTTCAGAGCCCCTTCATTCCCATTAGGAATGAATCTATCTCATAAGTCCACTGTAGTATATATTTTATAGTGAACTCTCTCCAATTGACTCAGGGTACATGAGTGTATTCCCAGGTGCCATTAATCTAAATTTTCTATGAAGACCCCAAATCATAACTTACCTACTTTTTTAAAGACTGTGACTGAAACAGAGAATCTTATGTTTTCAGGCTTGATACAGTGTTTCCTCCCAGCAGCCTCCCCGTGTTAAGTGCTAATATTGTTGTTCCCACCCTGGCCGCTTTCAGTTCCTTCCAAAAGACTCTGTCCAGTTATTGACCTAAGTGACCCACCTAGGTTTAACAAAGTTGAGTCTATTTATAGTAAACGCATAACCTTTCTGGGAAAACTCTTAATCTTGTGTTTATTCCTTCTTCTTTCAGGAAATAAATAAGAATTCTATAAAATTCTTTAAAAATATTGCCTTCCCCATCCCTATATTCTCTCCCTGCTTCTTTCCCTTGAACAATATGAAACACATATTCTGAGAGAATCACAAACTTCTACCCGCCACATTCAAATGAAATGAACCACTAAAGGACCATCAAGGACTTCTTCAGGTGGAGACTGTGGTACCTAGGATCGATTGGAGGTTTCTGTTGTTGTTTAATAGGACTTTTTTTTTTCTTTTCTTGGCATGTCTATGTGATATAGAGTATGTGTGTGGTATGGTGTTTGTGATGTATGTATGTGTGTGTGTTCAGATGTGCACACACCATATGTCTGCCTCCTTCATGCACATGTCTCTGAGAAGAGAATATAGGGTGTCCTTCTCTTCGCACTCATCCATGCATTTCCTTGAGAGGGGTCTTTACTTCATCCGTGAGTTACTCTGTCAGTGACCATAGTGAATATTCAGTCCATGTCCTTGTGGACTGATGTTGCAGATTTATTTGGCCATACCCAGCATTCTAGGTGGGTGAACTTAGTTGCTCTCTTGCCAGTCAAACTTAGTGGATGTCTGGTCTAAGAAGCCCACATGATTAATTGGCAAGCATCCTTAAGCACTGAGCCATATCAGCAGCCCAGGATCCACAGTTTTAATGAATTCATTTTGAGGTTCAACTATATGGTAATTATGTTTTATTAGATAAAAATGGTGGTTATCAGTATTCAAACTATGTAGATTGGTGGTAGAGATCTGTGTATCTTTTTTCAGGAAATTGCTTCTATGATTTCATTCACTGAGAATTTGACAAATTATGTGTGTGTATATATATATATACATATACATATACATGTACATACATACATATATGTATGTATGTATGTATGTATGTATATATGCAGATGCTTGATAAAGTATGGATTTGTTATAGAATTAACTAGCCATATAGGATATTGGGTTGTGTAAAAGAGATTCTAAGTCTGAAGAAGAAACAAATGAATTTAATTTGTACTCATAATGTTTATTCTTTCAATTTTTCTCTTATTTTGATTTTAAGTATAATCAACAATCACAGAAAATTTATTGGATTTGCTGAACTCAGCCTGGATTAATGAGAAAACACAATCATACTCACTCTGGAGAGTATTTTATCTCCTATATTAACAAGATACATCAGGAATGCATTTTTAAGGAATATATTTTTAGTGTGGCCCGAGGTTGAAGCTATTTGACCCAATTTCCTCTACTTTCTTGGCATTTATCTTTGAAAAGTAAAAAGTAAAGGTTTTCCAGGATTGCACATTCCTTTTCATGTCATAGAACTGTTCTGCCTTGAGGCTACCTTCCACTTTACTTCCTAATATAAGGTATGTCATGAATTCATGCACTTCATAAGGATTTATGAGTAAAATTAAGTAAGCATCTTATTAGTGTTAATGAGACAATTCAAAGAAAAAGAACTAAAGTTAGAGTTATACTTCATTAATGCAAGATTTTCATGCATCATATCTCTATGTACTGAGAATGAGCCCTATAGCTAGAGAGCTATGGGCTAGGGTATCAGCAGCTGTCTGTACAGTGACGACTGAAGAGAGGATGAAGTGGCAGACAAGCTTTATATTCAGGCAGAGCACAGAGAGCAAAGTTAAAGCAATCTGAAATGTCCATTTGTTATTTATGCAACTTCTTTTACATGGGAGTGGGTGAGAGGTTTGGAGCAAAGTGTCTCAGCAAGCCATGTTTGCTAAAATAAAGATGAAGGTGAGAAAATGAAGTGAGATCATCTCTAGGGGAAAGAAGTTACTATTCTGTGGCTACTGGGATCTTTCCATGTGAAAGGATGTCTGTGGCTGACTGATTTAGTCTCAAAATGGTTCAGACACTGACAAGTGAGTCACTTAGGCCTCTTGTCAAGAAATTCATCAGTGTTCAACGGGAAAAGTGATGAAGCCCTTTCTCAACTTTAGTTCCAGTCGACTTTCCAAGAGTAGGAGAAAGCCATTTTACTCTTTCTCTCATGTTGGTGAGCAATAGCATGGCCCCTGTACAACTGTGAAGAAATATAACCATATTGTAGAATGTCAAGGGGTCAGTTTATTCTGCACATCCATGAGAAATGTTCATGAGAGGCTGTCTAAACTGTGGATGCTAGTTGTATATCATGAGATTCTAGCAAGATCCATAGGTGGAAAGTAGGAAGAAACATTGTGTTTACTTAAAGGCTATATTCATATCTAATCTCTTGTGTATGATTGCACTTCAAAAACGATTACTGTTGAGCCAAGCATGGTGGTACATGACTATAATTCCCATTCATGGGAGACAGAGGTAGGAGGATCACTGAGTTAGAGGCAAGCCTGAGACTACATCGTGAATTCCAGGTCAGCAAACGAAACCCAGCTTTATCTTTGGAGTTGCTGTACTTTTAGAGATTGGAAAACCCTTCCTTCATCTCTGTGATGAGGAGTCAAAGTATGAAAATATTAGATGATGTGTTCATGTATATAGTGGCTAAGCCACTCTCCAGCCTCTTGACCTGAGGAGATAACTTCTCTCCTTTTTTAATCCTGAAGTTCTAGAAGCTGCATGAAGACTAGCATGTTGGATAACTAAGTGTAGGAAACTAAACATGAAATGTTTTCTCCATCTAAAACTTACATAGGTGGGTTTTTTTTTAAAGAATGTATTTGAATAAGCAAAACATTTTTTTGGTATGTGTGTGGGTTTAAGTGGGGTGTGCGTGGGCTATGGCACAGTACGGTAGTCACAGGACAAGCTCAGGCATGGATTTACCTGCTACCTTGTCTGAAGCAGGGTCTCTGACTTTGCACTGTCTTCGCCTCCCTTCTCACTGCAGGAACACTGGCATTACAGACACCTGCTGCAGTGCCTGCATTTTACATGGGTTCTGACGACCTGAACTCAGGTACTCATGCTTCCACCGGAAGTGCTTTATCCACTGTGCAATTTCTCAAGCCCTTCATTTCTATTTTTTAATGAAAGATACAAAGGAATATTTTTATGAAAAGTGAGCATAATACAACAATGAGAATGGAATCAGACCATCCTAGGATCACAGTTTAACTTGGTCTAGCTTTATGGTGGTCTTAAACTTCTTTTATCTCTTGACCTTTTCATTATTCGACATATGCTATAAGCTTCTTAACTAAGGTTCATATAAATAGCCATGTAATAGCTCAGGGAAGCCATACATCATTATTTTTATTAAATACCAAAGTTATTCCTGCCATTCCTAAACTTGATATTTCATATAAAACCTATATTTAATGCATGGAAATAGAAAAAAAATAGACATAGGATAATTTGACTTTTATTACTATACTGTTAATTTTACAAGTTGTGATGCATAATTGGAATATTTAATGTTTGAAATCATGTGTGGATTTTTCCTAAATTAGACAATAGCTACAAACAACACAACACTCAGAAGTTGTTTCTCGGGTTGGAGAGGTGGCTTAGCGGTTAAGCGCTTGCCTGTGAAGCCTAAGGACCCCAGTTCGAGGCTTGATTCTCCAGGACCCACGTTAGCCAGATGCACAAGGGGGTGCACGAGTCTGGAGTTCGTTTGCAGTGACTGGAAGCCCTGGCATGCCCATTCTCTCTCTTTCTCTCCCTCTGCCTCTTCCTCTCTCTGTCACTCTCAAATAAATAAATAAGAATGAGCAAAAATTAAAGAAAGAAGTTGTTTCTCTGTACTTGTAGCCTCTGACAAAATTTCAACAACTAAATTCCAAACTCATGAAAAATATAATTATCATTTAATTTATTAAAAAGACATATATAAATATAATTGTGAATAAGCTCCAGGCTGTTCTACTGGCCAAAATATCTACAAACAAAAAATCAATGTTGCTTTCCAGGGTTTCTGTTCATGTCAGAAATTTATTTTAAAAAAGTTATACCACACTGACATTCTTCTAATATGACTTATTCATGGCTTCAGTTGTTTGCTGAGAAGCCAAAATATTGTGAAAATTATAATGAGCTGAGTTACAGTTTTGAATGTTTTCCACTCAGAAGAATTGCAGATGAAATAGTTATAAAATCCCAAAAGCTATATATAGTTTAGAATGACTCCTTCGATCAAAACTTATACAAGCTCCTCTTGAATTTTACGTTTGGATTGGAATAACAAAGTGTTCTCATTATAGTATATTTTCATATTTGTGATTACACTCAAAACATTTACTAATATTATTTTAAGATACACTTTCAAAAATTTTCCAATGGTTTGTAGATGATTTGTGTTCAATTGTGTAATAATAGCCCCCCCCCCCAAAAAAAATCTCATTCATTTTGGCTTAGGCCATCTATTTTTCTGCCTGAAGGACAAAAATGCCATTTATCACATCAGAATGAGAAGGTACTGTGAGGAGCAGGGAAGGCAGAAGGAGATAGGATTAGCAGTCTGTGTACCCACACTGAGGACAACCAGCCTTTTTCTCCCAAAAAGAAAACTTCACTTTATTCAGATATGAGGCAAGTATTCTACCTGGGACATCTTCCTGCTTCCCATCCTATAACACTCTTTTACCTCACACAAAGCATCCTCAAACCTGTACTCAAGAAAGCTTCTTTTCCAGGTGATTTCATTTGGAACACTTATCTAAGGGTTATCATGTCCTTCCCATAATTCCATCATGCATACTAAACATGAACCGTGAAAGACAGGTTAGCACACCATGCTAGCTGTGCAGAATAACTGACTACATCTTGGAATCTGTGAAAAGCATGCTGACATTTTTCTCTATATATTTGTATTTCATAAAATATGTCAGAAATATTAAGTCAATGAAATGTCATTCATTGTGAAAGGCAATTATTTTGGGGTCTTGATAACTATCTTAGCTGGATGCATTTTAGGATCTTATCTTCAGTGGGACATTCATTTTTTTGTTGTTGTTGTTCTACTTTATGCGAACAAGTTGTTACCCTCTTTGAAAGAATTTTTTCCAATTCTTCTCCACCCACATAAAAAGCTAATTAGAGTGGCTGGAGAGATTGCTCAGCAGTGAAGGCACTTACTTGCAAAGCCTGATGGTCCACATTTGGTTCCCCAGTACCCACATAAAGCCACGTTCACAAAGTGACACATGCATCTGGAGTTTGTTTGCAGTGGCAAGAGGCCCTGGTGTGACCATTATCTCTGTCTCCTCCTCTGTGCTTATCTCTGGGATTGCAAATAGATTAGTAAATATTTAAAATTAGTTTTAAAAAGCTGGGTGCAGCCTTGCATACCCCAGTCCTGTGGGAGGCAGAGAACAGAGAACCTTTGGGACTCACTGGTCAGACAGTCTAATAAAAATTGGAAGCTTCCAGTTCAGTGAGAGACTTCTTATCAATAAAATAAAGTGAAGCCAGGTGTGGTGGCACACGACTTTAATCCCAGCACTCGGGAGGCAGAGGTCGGAGGATCGCCGTGAGTTTGAGGCCACCCTGAGGCTACATAGTGAATTCCAGGTCAGCCTGCACCAGAGTGAGACCCTACCTCGAAAAAACAAAACAAAACAAAACAAAACAAAACAAAAAAAAAAAAAAAAAGAAAAGAAAAAGAAAAAGAAAAGAAAAGAAAGTGGAAGACTGATAGAGGAAGATACTTGTCATTCTCCTCTGGCCTCTGCATGTATGTACACAAGGCACACACATCTACTCACATGTATGGATACACTATACACACACACACACACACACACACACACACACACACACACACATATATATATATATATATATATATATATACACACACACACACACACACACACATACCACCTTACACACACAGAACACACACAGAGAAAGAGAGAGAGTAACAGAGAGAGAGGGCAAGATGATTTGGTTCATGATCTGAGACTACTGCATACTTTCTGAGTTCTGACTGTGTTATTAATCCTTCACATTGTCTCTCCTAGCTGCATACTATGAAAGGACATTTAAAATCCAGTTTAATACAGAGTCAGAAAATATCATATCAGTAAGCATTTAGAAATTTAAGAATAATTCAGGGATCATGATGTCAATAAATGTTTTATAATGGTTCTGCTAGTTTTAAAGATACTTAATGTCTCCAATTTCAGTAGCAACAGCATGATTGGTCTTACGCCTAAAACTCCTTTCATAGTTCTTATTGTCGTTTTGAATTGCAATGTGAAAGTTCTTCAGTAACAATGAGCACTCCTGCTGAAAAGAGATCTGTTCCTGAAACTACCTTGTATGAAAAACTCAGAGGAATTGCAATAATTTAATGTCTGCATTGACAATCAAATGTTTCTGTCCTTGCAGGCAGTGACATACACTTAGGTTAGAGGTTCCTGATGACCTATCCCATAGGTCAATATGTGCGAGCGAAGATATTGTCAAGTTTAGAAGCTATTGGAGATATAAAATTGTACAATTAATTTCTGAACTCAACATTGTTTGCTATTCTGCCAAGTTTAAAATGGAAAATTTAAAGAAAAGCAAACTGTCCAAGTGGGAAGATGGCAATTTTTATTTTATCTGCCTTTATGGTCAAGTGATGAAATATTAATTACTGTGTCCATCTTATAATGAAATCACTAGTTTAAATTACTCACCAGCACAGTTAGATTGTGCTCTGTTAATTAGAATATTAAATTATTTGGCTATTTTAGCTTTTTCTTGACCCGAATAATCAATTAATCAGAAACACAGGAAGAATACCCATAAGCCAAGAAACTCATCCTTTCTCACACAAAGTTACAAGCAGAAATGTGTTACTCAGTATGCTTTCTGAGTTTTCTCTTTGTGCAGTAAGAGATCCAGGCATGGCCTTAGCACGAGATCATTGCACTGGTGGGGACACCTTAGCTCTAGTTGCTGTGCTGGGGTAACTTGTTAATGGGCTTTAGATCTATTATTTACTCATGATGTCGATTGTGAAGGATGTATCATGGCCCATCACAGAAGTCTCTTTAATCTCCAATATTGTACACATCTGTACAGTTGCAAAGTGCCTTCAGAGAGGGTACCGAATAAATGATTCATATCATTGATTCACCTGGAAAGTAGAAAGGATGAGCTCAGAAATAAGAAAGACATTTTTTTTGTGTGTGTTTCTTCATGTGATAAAACCACTCAAATCTCCAGAAGTTCTCTGAGGTAGACAAACTAAAAGAATAGAATATATGGGAACTTTGTGTTTATGTGTCTGTAAATGTATATATTCTTATGTACATACATACATACGATCAAAACCATGGAGAATACACTTTATCCCAGGCTATGGATAAATGCTCATAATACAGAAAAGAACAAGATAAATACTCTCTTTCATGAATTGCCCTATGGGAGAATGGGGAAAAGACAAAAAAGTGAATTACAATGGGGTAAAATGTGGTGAAACCTAAGTTAGATAATGAGATGAAGTCATATTAAAAAGGGAACAAACAAAAGTGAAATAGAGGTTAAGAGAGACAAGATTATAACCTGTGCAAAACACATAGATTGGTATAAATTGGGGAAAAAAGAGATGCCGTGGAGGAAGGATTTGGGAGGGGGAAAAGGAGGATAGTAGGAAGTGAATACGATCATGGTATACTGTTAATATTTATGGAAATTGCCAATAACAAAAATTAAAAAGTGAGGTGTCTATGAAAGGAAATGCCACTGTAAAAATTGAGAATAGGGCTGAAGAGATGGCTTCGCAGTTAAGGCACTTACATGCAAAGCTAAAGGGTCCCGGTTCAACTCTCCAGCACCCACGTAAGCCAAATGCACAAGAGGGTGCACACATCTGCAGTTCATTTGCAGTGGCTAGAGGCCCTAAAGTGCCCATTCTCTCTCTCTCTCTCTCTCTCTCTCTCTCTCTCTCTACCTGCCTATTTCTGTATCTCTCTCTCTTAAATAAATAAATAAAAATAAAATAAATTTAAAAAACCTGAGTTTAATGAAGTGCTCAGTGGGATAATGGCATTCAAAACACCATCTGAAAGTTGTATTTTGGAAGCCCTCAAGATTCTCGGAGGGAGGGAGGCCAAGACAGAGACAACAGGAAGTGCATCCAGTGTAGTATTCCATACTCAGACATTATCTCTTCATTTGAAAAAAAAAAAAATCTTACTAATGTGCTGTCTGTAGCCTAGTCTACTATTGAGCTATGAGTTTACAACCATGATATAATTGTTGATGCAAAGTGCTGCAATCATTAGTCTAGATCAAAGTCACATGATTTTAACTTGTACAGTACACACCCTGTTGGGATCCAAGAAGCCTGTTTCTCCTAAGCTCACAGACCCAGGGAAATCTCATTCCATCGCAGGTTTATAGAGCATCTACTTTGTGTCAGGTGCAGTTACTTGAGGGAACTCAATGAGGAAGAGAGATTAATCATCTCTGTGCTGTTACATTGTGAGCTTAAAGAAAATGATGTGCATAATAAATAGTTTCTATTGTTTATTTGAATAAAAGTTGACAAGATAGACCAAACTAATGGGATAAGGAAAGTCTTAGTATTGGTAGGATATTCCAGTTAGATTTTGTTATAAAAAAGATTTTAAGCAGAAATTTTTAAGGAGGTCAGAAAGTTATTTTTAGTATTAGAAGAATATTCTAGGGTCAGGAAGCAAGCCATTTCATACAACAGGTGGTACAAAAGCTCCAAGAAGCACTGCTGACCAGTCACACCATGGCCAGCAAGCAGAGTGCTGAGGGCAGTGACACTGGAGGGCCAATTGGGTAGAGCTAGTAGTTGTCACAACCAGATAATGCAGTTGCTTGTAGGCTTTCGGAAGACTTTAGTTTCTTCTTTGTATGAAAGTCAGATGAGCCGTGATCTGACACAAGCATGTGGTCTGGCAGCCCTGTTCTCTAGAAGAAGAAGGCTGGCAAAAGTGTGGGAAGCCACTTAGGATACCACAGCAGTGATCTAATTGAGAGGCTGAGATGGTGGCCCAGTGGGTAAAGTGCTTGCTGCACAAGTATGGGGATCTAAGGTTGGACTGATAGCACCCACACAAAAATCTGGGCATGCAAGTATGTACCTACAGTCCCAGCACTGAGGAGTCAGAAACAAAAGCATCCCTAGAGCTTGCTGGCTAGGGAGTACAGTCAAATTGGTGAGCTCTAAGTTCAATGAGAGAATATATCTCAAAAAGTAACTTGGGGTGCTATCGAGGAAGACATCTGACATGAACCTTTGGCTTCCACATGCCTATGCACATGTGTATGCATAATACATAAACTCCAATGTGCACATTCATGCTTATAAATATGTACAAATAAAAATGTCTTATTGAGAGAAGGTGATGACAATAAACATAAAAGGTTGGGTCATGGTCTAGTTCTAATTTGAAGTGAGATCTATTGTTTTAGCAAAGTCTGATGACATAAGAAACCTGACAGATGGGATTGCCATTACCCAAGATATGTGAGATATAGTAGAAGGGGGTTCTGCAACAGAGATGTACATACTTTTTTTTTTAACAGAACAGGTTTGGACATCTAAATGTAGAGTCTGTCTATGCTATATATCTTGAAGCAGGGAAGTGTTTGGACTGAAAATGTAAATTAGAGTGTCATTTTAATTGTATACTGGAATCTGACCTATGAGATGGCATGAGGGCTCCAAAGCTGTATCTACAGACAGAGCAAGGAAGACTGAGGACAGCACCCTATGTAATTAAAAATGAAGAGATTTGAAAAGGGGAAAAAGTCTTTTAAAATCTGAACCCAAAGATGAGAATTGGTGTTTTCTTTGGCTATGTAAAACTCATTGGCAACTTCTTCACTGTTATAGCATGTTTCCTTTTGGCTGTACTCAAAACCTAGAAGACTTACAGAAGAGTAAATCCATTTCCTTTTATGTGATGAATGGTCATGTGGGGCGGCGGGGGGGGGGGGTGAGAGGGAGGTCAAGCCATCTTGACAGAAGTCCTCTCCTATGGTAATGGATACCGATTCTTTCTGTAGTGCATAGGAACATTGGAGGAAAGAGCCGTGTGGAGGCTTTGCAGGGGACCAAGATAGGCCAGAATTGATGAAACAAGCTTTTTATTTCTGCCTACATAATTCTCAAAAAGGAAAGGTCTATTTTAAGTGTTCTTACCATATATATATATATATATATATATATATATATATATATATATATATATTTAATTTTATTTGAGAGGGAGATAGAGGCAGAGGGAGAGAGAGTGAGAAAGAGAGATAGGGAGAGAGAATAGGTGTGCTAGGGCCTTCAGCCACTGTAAATGAACTCTAGACACACGTGTCACCTTGTGCATCTGGCTTGGGGAGTCGAACCTGGGTCCTTTGCCTTTGCAGGCAAATGCCTTAATAGCTAAACCATCTCTCCATCCTGGTTCTTACCTTTTTAAACATATTTTTATTATTTGCAAGGAGAGAGAGAGAGATTGAGAATTGGTATACCAAGGCCTCTTGCCACTACAAACTCCCGAAGCAAGGACTACTTTGTGCCTCTGGCTTTGGCTTTACACGAGTATTGGGGAATTAAACCTGGACTATTAGGCTGTGTCAGTGAGTACCTTCAATGACTGAGCCATCTCTCCAGCCCAGGGTTCCTACTTTTGAAGGCAAAACTCTCCTGTAAGAATTTGATAGAATCTTAAATGTTGCCTATTAAAAATCTGCACTCACTGTTCTCCCAGAATTGATCTGTGTAATTTTAGACTCATGAGTGTCATGCATGGTCTTTAGAACCCTGTTTGATTAACTTAAAACTAGTCTGACTAGCTTAATAAGTTTTCTTTCACACTTTATCAGTTTCAGTAGTAATTCAATTTTGGTGCACTCTCTCTTTAGCAACAGTAGAAAATAGGCATGCGATAGCTATTCTACTATTATCATTGTTATAATCACTTCATGGAGAAACTAGCCAAGAATAATTTTAAGTAATTTGTAACTTCATTGCCCTTTTATTGGCCATTGACTTTGCAAACAGTAAGTAAGTAGCTATGGGCCAAGTGGCACATGCTTCAAGCAGCTTCCTAGTTTTTGGAAAAGAAAACATTTCATTGCTAATGGAATCAGCAAGGCTATTTGAATCAATCCCCTGAATGACAGATGGCCATTCTACATAGCACTAATTTTTTCCTAGCACTTTAAAATTATACATTAATGATGTAAAAGTACTCTTAGATTAACCATATGTATAGCACTCTGCCTTTACCCAAAGAGAATAAATAACATCTTATTAAATAATGATGAGTTCACCCTCAAAACCTGGGGGAAATTTGAATGACTAAAACATTCTGGAATCTCAACTACTGTCAGAAATTGTTCCTCGATTTAAAATAAAGCTCCCTTCACACATCCTTCACATGCACCTTGTCTGCATTAATTGCATCTAAGCAGCAAGCTCATCAGTATACCTACTTGGGACACAGTTAAAAACATTCTTCCACCTTACCACATTGGTAAGTCCTGGTCCTCAAACTCAAAGATACATGGAAATTTAACAAGGGACCCAGAGCCTCAAAGGTTGACTTATAAGCTTTTTGTTTTGTTTTGTTTTTGTTTTTTTGTTTTTCAAGATAGGGTCTCACTCTAGCTCAGGCTGACCTGGAATTCACTCTGTAGTCTCAGAGTGGCCTTGAACTCACAGTGATCCTCCTACCTCTGTCTCCCGAGTGCTGGGATTAAAGGCGTGCGCCACCACGCCCAGCCACTTGTAAGCTCTTTTGAAAGCACCACACCACAAACATTTCTTTCACACTTTTTAAGAGGACTATGAATCACAGGACTATTGTGATAAGGTAATTGAGACCTGCTACCAGTTTTCAACATATGCCCTGCCCAATGGCACTGAAGGTGTTCTCATGTCTTTGAGAACAAGGAGATTTTTGAGAACTCAATTCCAACATGGAACTGTCATGTTTAGTGCCAGGCTGTCCATGCAAGGCACTTTTTGTAGAAAACCAGATTCTTAGCTGCAGCTTGAGTAGAGGAGGTCCGAGCCTCCCCATAGGTGGAAATCCACTGGTCTTTGGTTTTCATAACTGAGTATTAGTCCTCATGCTCTCCTCACTTCACATTACATAGGCCCACTTTCAACCACAAACTCTTGCACCAGATTCCCCAAGTGAAGCTTGTCAACAATTTCAAGTCCAATTCACCTGACTTCCAACTGAAAATATGGCATTTAAGAGACTGTTGTGTGGTTCTGAAAGTATGATCTCTGGTCACCAATTTAAATGATACTAGGGAAATTGCTAGATGGCCTCACTGTAGGTTTACTGTCAGAAACTGTGGGAACCTAGAAAACTGTTCTTGGAGGTCATCTGGTAAGCTTAACACTTACCTGAAGCCAGAGGAACATGGTCTCTGATAATGTGACTTAGAATAGATTTGTCTGAGAATTATGAGGCAAGACTGTCTGGACTGCAGTCAAGTCTGTTCATTTATAACACTATTACCAAGCCCATTCTCTACGAAAATATTCATAAAATATATTTGTATAATCTTTATACAACTAAAATCATATAATAAATATTAAACCTTATCAAAAATGCTGTCTATAAATTAGAAAAGAATGCAAACGCTAAGTGACATTAGTATGTATTTATTTTATCATACACAGTTTCCCCTGTAGATAAATAAGATATTAATTTATCATTGTACAATTCATCTAGTAGACTTTAGGTTGAGAAGAAAACAGTATCAAATTTATTGGCAAAAAAGAAGACATTCCCAATTGACTGCTAAATGTATGTATATATGTATACAAATACATGTGTGAATATACACTTTCGTAAATATGAATGTATATTTCTGTCACTGTCTGTATATGTATGACTATATTTATGTAGTGTGGGTATACATTTGGATGTGTTTCATGTTACTATGCAGAAGGCAAGCATCTCTTCCTGTACAGGAATCTAAGATGCTGAGTAATTTGCATATTCAATTTCTTAGTTTACATTTTTTATGGGCAAATATTTCTTTAGACACATTTTAAATAGTATCTGATTCACTGGTATATAAATGACTGAATTTAGGTTACTTAACATTCTATGTCTATTTTGTAATTAATAAAGGTGGAGTAGTAAGTTATTTAATGCAATGGCTAGGGAACAACTGATTGTTTCCATAAATCCTGAAAGATATTTCTGGGAGAAACACAATTTATGTTACAGCTCTTTTTGTTTCTAAACAGGAATAACTCAGTTTTAAAGCACCAGCACCACTGAGAATGCCACATCATTTCCATGAGATTTACCTTCTCGTTTTTTCCCTGACTTCTAAACTGGTTTTATTTTAAGTTTAAATCATGAATTTTAAATGGGGAAAATGATGCTGGTGTGCATTTGTTTCACTCAGAAGTAAATATCAACTCCTCCTTCCCTGGAAAGCCATAAGGTACTAGCTTATGACCAAGTAATTTTAGAAGGCTGGGTTTATTTTGATTTCAGCTATGATATCACAACATCCTATTTCAGGTCTATGATTTCATATGATGAAACTGAAATTACAGCTTCAAAAGTAATCTTCTCTTTAGTCAATTGAAATGGTTTAATAGTAAATAGATTCAAAAATTAACCACACACGTGCACAGATATTTTAAATCTAAATGCATTCTAAACCAATGTTTAAAAAAATAGTTCTACTTTGAAAGTCACATCTTTTGATGGAAACATCATCGTGATATTAATTTCATTGTTAAAATATATTTTGGGGGATGCAGAGATTACTTAGTGGTCAAGGTGCTCACCTGCGAAGCCTAAGGACCCATGTTCTATTCTCAAGATACCAGACACACAGTAAGACAAGCGGAAGGTTGCACGTGCCCACTAGGTGGCCCAAGAATCTGGAGCTTGGTGGCAATGGCTGAGGCCCTGGTGCACCAATTCGCTCTCTCTTACTCTCTCTCTCTCTCAAAAAAAAACAAAAAACATATATATATATATATATATATATATATATATGCATTGGCATAACATTTAACCAGTTTTAGAAATATTTTATTTTTATTTATTTATTTATTTATTTATTATTATTTATTATATATATATATTTATTTATTTATTTATTATTATTTATTATTTATTATTTATTTATCTGGGAGAGAGAGAGAGAGAGAGGAAGAGGCAGATAGAGGGAGAGAATGGGCATGCCAGGGCTTCCATTCACTGCAAACAAACTCTAGACACATGCACCATCTTTTTCATTTGGGTTTACATGGGTACTGGTGAATAGAACCTTGGTTCTTTGGCTTTTCCAGCAAACGCCTTAATCACTAAGCCATCTCTCCAGCCCTTAGCAAGTTTTTTATTTGTTTGATTTTTTTGTGGTTTGCTGTTTGGAATGAGGTCTCTTTAAGTAGTCTAAGCTGAGTTTGAACTCAAATCCTCTGCTGAAACCTCTCTAGTACTGGAATTACTGTTGTGTGAATAACCACACTGACATTTAACAGGGATTTTTAAGTGTGTGTGTGTGTGTGTGTGTGTGTGTGACATGGTGTGCATGTGCAGGTCTGAGATTAAGCATGGGAAGTATGTCTTCTTTCTTCTTTGAAACAGGGTTTCTCATTGTTGTTTTGGCTTTTGCATATAATAGTCTAGCTGTCTTTTGGACTTCTGGATTCTCCTGACTCTACTTCTCATTTGCATAGACTAGTTGGGAATTACAAATACATGCATCACTTTGTTCCAGCTTTACATGGGTGCTGGTGAGACTGGAACCCAGTCTAGCAGGATTGTAACAAGCACCTTTGATAACTGAGCCATCTCACCAAACATACACTTAATAGGTTTTCAAACAGGTACCATGTAAAAGCACAAAATTAGTTGGATGATTCCAAGTATGTTGTATTTTGGTCTTAATTTTATTTTGTTTTACTAGGAATATTCCGTCTAACAAATTGTATCAAATAAATAACTTAAAACGTGATTCAACTTTTTTTCTGCCTTAGAAAGTGAGATGTACAAATGATTTTTGAATTTCTGTGTAGTGACTGGTGGATTTAAAATTATTTAAGATTAATGCCTGTATATACTGATAAGAATCACAGAGTTCAGTAATTACCTGCCAATGTTGTACTAGGTATCTGTTTCTTTTTTTCCAGGGTGGTGGTGGGGGAAACAACAAAAATATGAAGTCTTAACTTTTTTATGTGAAATAGTGAGAGAGAGTGATAGAAAGATAGAAAGAGAGACAGAATTGGCATGCCAGGACCTCCAGCCACTGCAATCAAACTCCAGATGCATGTGCCCTCTAGCACACCTGGCTTATGTGGGACCTGGAGAGTCAAGCATGAGTCCTTAGGCTTCACAGCCAAGCACCTTAACTGCTAAGCCATCTCTCAGGCCCCGAACTCTTAACTTTTAAGACAAAATTATACATTATTATTATCCTACCAACGAATTATGTAAATCCCTGCAATTTAACAAATATTTGTTTCTTACTAAGACACAGATCCGATTTAGAGCATGGGAATGGGAACATTAAAATGATCTGTAAGAAAGTTGATCAGATGGCAGCAACTCATTAAATTTCAAAGCAGTATGTGTGATCAATGCAAATGGATAAAGGGAAAAATTATTATATAGGAACTGAGAAATAGAAAATGAAGCAAAATTGTTAACTGACACTTTGCAAGGACATGCAAATTAAATTTGTTTTTTAAGGTATAGCAAAAGATAACAAACCTTTGGGGAAATGAAAAGGATGAGCTGAGATGAATCTGAGGAGGGAAACCCACCTACGAAAAGATAGAAATAACCTGTGTTTATTTAACAGACAGTTACAAGTTTAATTTGGCTGGATTAGAGAACATTAGAGAAATTATAGGGAAAGATGTATGTATTGGTCATATGATTAGCTGCACTGTAGAGGAGAAAAGCAAAAAAAAAAAAATGTAAAACCGCTTTTCTCAGTATATGCAAATATATTATTATAAATATTACACAGATAGATAATATATGTATGATATGTATTATATAATGAATAAATTTATATAAACTTGCACCCATGTAATAGGGAAGATTAAACCAGTGAGTTTATATATCCCACAATATGAGAATAAATAACTTTGTTTTAAATTGTCCATTAAAGATGTTAAAGAGTGTGCATTCGTCTTCATGGGTCTTTAAATATGTATCCTTCCACACAAGGGATGGAGTTTTCATTCATCACAATAAAGGGCTTCAGCTACCCTCCTAATTAGACGTGAAATAAGCAGACTGGGTAAGGTGAACTTTGTCTTACTTTGCTCCTGAGACATTTTTGTCTTCTGTGCTGATCAGAGTTGACTTGTCGTATCATTTTGAGTGGCAGTTTCAGACTTCTTCTTGAAGGGAGTGACTGCACCACTGGGCAGATGGATAGGGCTGGATTGCTTGTTCCTCTGGAACTGAACTCCTCCCCTCTCAGTCTCTTATGACATTACAGAGCATTAGTAACTATGTATTTAAGACAATTCAGGTAGTTTCCTTACATGGCAGATCAAGATGTAAGTGCTTAGATACTTAGGCTGAGAGCAAACTCTGACACACCTCTCTGAACACTGCCATCATTCTGAGGGCACTGAATGAGTTGCCACCTTCACTTTATATGGCAGCATCTGTGGGGTTGAGAGTCAGGCATTATATTTTGCTTCCACATTGAAACGATAACAAGTGGATAAAGGATTCTTCTGATTAGTCAGAGCTGAACACCAGGCTCTATCTTGTTTCCAACTGAAAGCTCCTTTAATCAAAACATTGCTCAGCTTTCCCATCACAGTGCATTGCATTGGCTCAAATAGTGCTCCTCAAGTTTGAGCCAGCAGCAGAATTAGCTGCAGGGATTGTAATATTGTTAAACTATGCACCAGTCTTATGCCCAGGGATCCTCTTTCCCTTCCTTCCTTCCTTCCTTCCTTCCTTCCTTCCTTCCTTCCTTCCATCCTTTTTTCCTCTTTCTTTCTTTCTTTCTTTCTTTCTTTCTTTCTTCTTTCTTCTTTCTTTTTTCTTTCTTCTCTCTGTCTGTCTTTCTTTCTTTCTTTCTTTCTTTCTTTCTTTCTTTCTTTCTTTCTTTCTTTCTTTCTTTCTTTCAACAGAGACACAGAGGATAAAGAGAGAGAGAGAAAGACAGAGATAGAGAAAGTGTGGCCATGTCATTGTAAACAAGTTCTAAAGGTATGAGCCACTCTGTGCATATGGCTTTACGTGGGTACTGGAAAATTAAACCTGCACCATGAGGGTTTGCAAGTATATTAACTGCAGAGCCATCTCTCCAGTTCCCTAGGATTCTCATTCCTTAGATTTACAAGGACAAGCTATTTAAATTTCTAAGTGTCCCAAGGTGATTTACCTGTTGATGCTCTGATGCTGGTCTGGAGAACAGGAGCCACTGAATCTGGTCCAAAGAAGAAATTATTTATTGATCACATTCTGTTTCCATGACACTCAATGTCTGAGTGTTCCCCAAGAAGCATTCTTGGATCCCAAATCTTGGAACTGAATAAAAAGTTTTGCCTGCTGCTTTTCCTTGATTTTCCTAGCCATGGCTCATAGTCGATGTCCATGAGGCAGACTGAGATTCCCATAAGTAGCAAACTGTTGCCAGCAGGACTGAAGTTAGTACTCTGACTTGCTAGTGTCCAGTTTCACTGTGCTTTTGTCAGTGACACTGGTGTTTGCACAATTACTATAAGTGTAACATTGGCTCAATAATCAACTTGATCTTTTTGATGGATTATCTTGATGTCAAAATGCAAATATATTCATTATAGTAATGAAAGTACTACAGATATAAACTGTGTGGGTTATTTGATGGAGTACACAATAGGATTGATTCATGGGATCCTTATAATCCAAATGGACATTGCATAGCCTAAAATAAAAATGAAACTAACTATAGTCAGTAGAATGATGAAACCTACAAAAGCAAATGATTATTTCAACCATACAGGATATTCAGATATTAATTTAAAACATGTATTCTGTTTCTTCTATATACAAATTTCTGCCAGTATAGACACAAAGTGTGCATCTGTGGAGCTCATATTGCCGTGGAGGGGACACATGATAAACAGGAAAACAGTTGAAAAGATGAGATCATTTTATTTCTCTAGGTTCTATAAAGGAGGTACAGCAGGGAAACCTCATCCACTGACTTTGGCTATGTGAGCTAATTTAGGTACAACGATCTGTGAAGGTCTGTGAAGCAGGGGTATGGCATAGGGCTGAGACCTGATTGATGGAAATAAGTTGTCTAGCTATGTCTCAGTTCTAAAGGTTATGTTAAGACTTGGAGTAAAGAAGAAAAGAGAGTGCAGGAAGAAGAAATAAGAAAGCTGTAAATGATTTGAACTAGAAACATTTGGGAAGATTCTGATTCTAGAAGGGTGTTTGAAGCTAAGTATTGTAAGTAAGTAGTGTAAGTACACATGTGTCATGCAACAGTGGCAGGCACCATAGGCTCCACATGGATGAACTGGGGCTATTCTGAGGGTGGGGTACAAAAGTGAAGAAAACCGTGGGCAATGCTGGACATGCTTAATGAGAATAACTCTAGGAGAACAGTTCCCCAACATAGTACTAATACAAGAATCCCTTTTTATGTCTTTCTGCTAGGAAAATGCAACCTGACACAGGGAACTGGGGAGGAAAAATCAGGGTTCATTATCACATGTTTAGCTCCAGCATCTAGCAGACTTATGGTTCCATTGACTGAGATTAACTGAAAGGAAAAAAAAAAATCATAAAGTTGAGAGGAGCAAGTTTGGGTAAATCAATTCTTATTTTTTTCAACTTGATTAGAACTGAGATACTTTTCAAATTTTTGAGGGGTAAGTAAAGCAGGTAACTAGATATGCCAGTCCAGGGCTGGGGTTATGCATTTGATAGCCCTTAGCATAGAGGTAGTAATACCTAGGAAAAAATCCTAAATATATGAGTGTGGTAAGCCCTTTCTGGTATATGCTTATACACATACATGCATCACACACACAGACATATAAATATAAATATATATATATATATGTATATATATATGTATGTATATATAGTGTGTGTGTATAATTTCATGAAGTGTTCCATATTATTTATATCTGATATACTGTTTTGCCTTCACAATGATCTCATGATATAGTCACTTCATGGATAAAAAAATTGGACAGGAGGAGGCAAATTCCTTAATCCTAGGATGCCATATTCTATCATAAGCATACTAGTAGCATTCTAGAAAAGATTTAAGTTGTCTAGAGAAAAATAGCCCTGGACAGATGATTTATATAGATATAAGTATATATATATATATATATATATAGATATAGAGAGAGAGAGAGAGAGAGAGAGAGAGAGAGAGAGTTATATAATGCATATGTTGTTTGATATTTTGTGAAATAATCCTATTGGTTACTAAGATCAAATATAGAACAACCCAAATACTAGCTAAACTTATAGCCATTATGATTATTTGTTTTCTGTCTGAAACAATACTTTAAAAGAGTTTACTAATAACTAAATGAGGAACTCAAGAGTGATATAACTTTAAAGATGTGTGATACATCTTTTTCACTTTCCTTACATGTTAAACTGCGAGTGCTTCTTGGGGAAGGTGACATTTCACATGCATATATTTGGATGCTACAACAGCAGAACCTGTGAGACTCAGGAAGGCAGGTGTGACCTGTGCTGGGTCAAACAGAAATGTCAAGATGAAAGTCTGAAGATGTCCTGGCAGTAAAGTTTGCTAAAGCATATATAAGCATTGTATTATTTTAATTATTATAGGAAAAATATAACAGTGTAAAGATAATTTTAAAATATGTTACATATACATACATACATATATACATATATACATATATACATATGTCAAGACTATGAGTTGTCTGACATGACCATTTCCTTTATAATACACTTTATTTTCTAGATGTGCTCACTTTCCTTCCGTGACTTAGAATGGAGATCCGTCTCACATGCGCAGCTTCCTGTGCAGACCCTGTCACTCAGTGGTGCCTTACACACCATCTGCACTGCACACCTGTTGGCCTCAGTTGTGTCAGTTCCTTATGATGCCAAATTTAGCATGGTTGTCAAAAGCATATTGCTAGAAGAAATCTTAAGTACTTTTCCTCTATTTCAGGAATGACACAGGTTAATCATAAAGGAAACATACAGGAAAGAGAAGAACCACTGGGGCTGACTCATCTTTCAAGGACGAATTTTCTCTAGACAACTTAAATCCTTTCTAAAACAATATTAGTATGATAGAGTATGGCACGAACATGGGGTTTGAAGACAGATGTGATGACTGAATTCTACCACTTACCTCTAATGACCCTGAGCAAATGAATTTGTCTCCTTCTGCCCAGGTTTTATGTCCATAAAGTGACTACCTCATGAGGTTATTGTGAAGATAAAACAATATATCACATATAAAGAATACAGAACATTTTGTGCAATACAAAGGGTAGTCATAACAATAAAAGAGATGCTTTCCACTTTTCCTGGTCTCTGAAATACAGGAATGCCCAATTAGGCAAATGATATTAGATTATCCAGTTTCTTCCCATGTCCTAGGAAAGACAGACTTCTGGGTTTGAGAGATTGATTACTGGCTAAAGCATTTGTTTGTGAAGTCTGAGGACTCAAGTTCATTTCCCCAGTACCCATATAAGCCAGATACCCAAGCTGGCTCATGTCCTTGGAGTTCGTTTGCAGTGGCTGGAGGCCCTGGCATGTTCATATTCTCTCTCTCTCCTGCTTCTTTCTCTGTCTCTACATCAAATAACTAAGTAAATAGTGATAAAACAAGTTTATTTGACCTTATATTTTCTTATAATTTTCTGAATTTTAGTATCCTGTGTGTCAGATGTTCACCTATATATAGGGAGAAGAAGACACATGTATGAGATTGGAGTCAATATATGAGTTGTTACTCTGTACTCACTCAGGTCCTGTGTTAATTACTGTATATAAAGTAATCCTGCATCCAAGAACATCAGTTCTACTTTCTCTAACAAGTACATGGCCCCACTATATTTTTCATACACACATTATTTGACTTATAACTCTCACTTTATTGTGTGGTACATTCCAACATATTTTGCAACTGTTTCTTCAACTGGCTTTGCATTTTACCCATGTTCCTTTCATATATGTATATATATATATATATATATATATATATGACAATTATACCATCTACCACAAACCATTCTAAGAGATTTAGGTCAGTTTTGTTATCTTTGTAAAGAGAAAAGCTACATAAATGATATGAACCAGTAAAAAGAAAGAGAGCAGATCTGTGTGGAGTTAAAATGCATTCTGAAGACTGGCTGTATTGCTACTTTTATTCATGACCAGCCCTTGCCAACTGAGAGAAAGTTTGGGCTTCCTCATGATATTTGCCGTCCAGTGATGTCAATGAGAGAGTGTCTGGTTTTAGCCCTCAAAAGCTTCTGGACACCAAGTTCTGAATGAATTGGTTTATATTTGCACTTGTGGTCAGTCTATTCCTTGGAGTAACTCCAGGAAATATTCTTGGGTTGAGGAAAGAGAAAAATGTATCAATAGAGAATTGGAGTCTTCTGTTTCATACAATGCAAAGAGCTGTCCAAGAAGTATTCGTGTATGCCGGCATCTGACCTTCTTGTTGACAAGATGCTGGTGGAAAATGAACTCTCTGAGAGGCATTCTAGGTCTCCCAGGTGTTGGTCTTATTCACATGAGAATCTAACGTTCTAGAGATGACTCAGTTTAATTGTCTACCATTTTGTTGTAACAGAAGCAGTGACAAATGGCATAGACAAAAACATTCATTTTAGTTATCTATTGCAGTGATTTGACTAATTTCTGGTATATAATGAATCCCTTTATACTACTCATTTCTTTTGTAGAAAGTATGAAGAGAAAGAAGGCTCAGCAAATTTTCCTTTCTGGTCTTGTGCCATGGATGAGAAAGAGGTTGATGAAGAGATTCTGAGCTGCTAAGAATTAATATTTAATACATACACACACACACACATGCATACACACACGCACACTGAAGGCTGCTTCTCTCAGTTACTCATGAGAGGTTGAACACGCTTTATTGTGTTAAGACTGTCCTTATTCTCATGAATACATTTAGAAAGAGAATGGTTGATGGCTCGACTTTGACTGGAAACAGTGGTGATGGAGGGAACATCAGTGTTCACCAGAGATGGGTATGAAGTGGATGGCTCAGAATGCAGACGGACACGAGATAAGGCGGAGGGAGAGAATGCAGTGGATAGTGCGGGAAGCTCAATAAGAAGCTAACCTGCCTGACATCACTAGCACATGCATGTTTTATGAAGCAGGAACTTGCAGATAGCATTTCCATTCTTATGTTTATTTCTATAAAGATGAATCAATTGTTATCATTGTTCTCATTTCTTTTGTTATCTTGTCATTACATGAGATCCCTTCTCTTTTTAAAATATTTTTTTCATTTATTTGCAAGGAAAGTCAGAGAGAGAAGGAAAAAGAGAAAAGAGAAATTCTAGGGCCTCTAGCCCATGCAAATGAATTCCAGATGCATGTGCCAATTTGTGCATCATGCTTTACATGGGCAATAGATCCAGAGTCATCAGGCTTTGCCAGCAAGCACCTTAACTACTGAACCATTTTTTCAGCATGACATCTCTTCTTGTGTCTGAGTTTGATTGCAGTGGCTAAAGGCCCTAGCATCCCATTCTCTTCCTATCTGCCTCTCTCTCAAATAAGCACACACACACATACACACACACACACACACACACACACACACACACACAGAGATGTTGGTCTTATTCACACATAGATAGACATACATTAGTAGTAATATTTAATATTTTCTTAGAGATTATCATGTGCCAGATACTATGCTAAATTTAGCATATAATATTAAATATTACTACTAATTCAAAAGCATTTAGAGAATTTTATTCTTGCTGTTGAATTATCAGTTTCATTGATATTTATACTTTTTTCTTTCTCTGTCTCTCTCTTTCTCTCAGTAGGGGTTTTAAGAAGTTTTTAGACAAATTCAGGGAGCTGAATTATGATTTTATAACATGTTTTCACAGTTGCTTCTAATCCCCAGCATTAGTACTGTCTTTACAGCATTTTTTGTACCTATTCTTCAAACAGAATCTCAATTCTTTGTGTTTTTATCCTTAAATTTTTTTTTAAGTTAAAAAACACTTTGGCAACGGAATATGCCCCTAGCATCAAAGCTCATAAAAAGATGTTTTTATGACTTTCTTATTTACTACGATGTTCTCCCCACATTTTTAGGGCAGAAAAATCTAACATAGATTTTTATAACACAAAGATGGACCAAAGGAAGATAAAGTTCTCATATACCACCCAGTGAACTGAGCTTTTTATTTTAGCATTCATATCTAAGAAGTTTTGCAGAGACAGCATATTTTCAACTTTATTATCTGAATTGAGAGATAAAACCAAAACTACTGCCATCAGATGTGCTCTACCACTGAGGTATATCCACCCTCCCCAAAGGAAAATATTGAAGCCTACAAGGAAAGTCTTGTAATACACCACAGTGGTATTATAGATCGAAAGCAAACACTATTGCTTTTGGGTAAAATCATGTTGGAAACAAATAGAATTAGTGATTACAGCCCCTAGATAGCAGTTACATCCATTTGCTTTTGAAACTTTAAGATTAGCTTTGGATGCATGTGTTTCATTCCATCACTCTGAGGTGAAACCTGCTGACTCAGAGACTGACTTCTGCTCCTTTGCTCACACCCTGCTGAAAAGGTCTCTAGCATCATGTGCCCATGGCTAGAGCTTAAAAAGTATTTTCCATGGGAGTGGTAAGGCAGTCAGGCTCAAGGGGGAATCTCCACAATTGCATGAAAAATGATGGCATGAGCAGAGGGTGGACATCACCCCCTGGTCAACATCAGATGAACAACAGGGGCAGGAGAGTGTGCCAAACACTGGCCTGGGGAAACTGGCTATAACACCCATAAGCCTGCCCCCAACAATACAGTCACTCCAGGACGCATTAATTCCCAAATTTCTATCAGCTGGGAATCTAGCATTAAGAACACCTAAGTTTATGGGGGACACCTGAATCAAATTACCACATAAGGTAAGACAGCAGTATATACATACATATATATATATATATATATATATATATATATATATATATATATTTTGAGGTAGGGTCTCACTGTAGCTCAGGCTGACCTGGAATTCACTCTATAGTCTCAGGGTGGTGTCGAACTCACAGTGATCCTCCTACCTCTGCCTCCTGAGTGCTGGAATTAAAGGCATGTGCCATCACTCCCTGCTCTTAAAACAATTTCTTATCACCACTTCCAACTGGTAAAACAATTTCTAATCAACCTGCTGATGGATTTCTGTCAGTGACTTGTGATAGGACAGAACATCAACATAGTAGCAAAACACAGATTCTTTTATTCCTCTTTTTTTTCTGAATTTCTTGTAAATCCTGGCCTACATAAAAATATTTGACTATAAATAAAATAAAACTATTTTTTCTGTTCAAATTTACTTCAACCCAAATTCCTTTGGCATGTTAACCTGTGCATTTTTCCTTAATAAACAGCAAATTGAGTTATGAAGGAACCTAAAAAATGGTCAATGGAAAATTTAATGTTGCAGTCAATTGAATCTAAATGTGAGGCAAATAGCATCTGCTTCGTACATACTTACTAAGCCTCTGTTATATAATAGAGCTCATTCTAGGTGCTGGGTAATGTAAAAAAATATATAGATAATAAAGTCAGATGAACTTCTGTTTAAGCAGCCTACTTTACTGTAATGAAGACATTACACATACTTACAATACCAGATGGTCATCTTATAGGTCAAGATATACCATGCTTTATTATTTGTGGTTAGAATAATTAAGAAATTTAACATAGTATTTTTAATCTGTTTATTCTCAAGGAGAAAGAGAATGAGCATAATACCATGGCCTCTTGCTATTGCAAATGAACTCTGGATACCTGCTCTACCTTGTGTATCTGGCTTTTTGTGGGTATTGGGGAAATTTCCCCATCCCCTAATGTAGTTTTAAAAACTATGTTTATAAACACTTGCCAGCAACCACATGTTCTTCTTTAGATGTTCTCAATATAAGTGATTAATTTTTTTCATATTTCATTAGTAATTATAGTAACATTGTTATAGAACCACACTGAAAATTGGTATTATAATGCTAAGAGAAAAATGGCTGAATTATAAGAACAAACATTAAAATTTTCCATGTCACCAAACTTGAAGCATGCAAATAGAAGAAATCAAAACCATTGGGTTTTCAGATCCAGGGCCAGTACTATTATTTATATAGGATACTGCACCAGTGTATTCTTTTATGCTTGTTAAATATTTTCTTTTTATTTATTTATTTTAGAGAGAGGAGAGAGGCAGGTAGGTGGAGAGATTAAAAAAAAAAATGAGTGAACCAGGGCCTCCTGCCACTGCAAATAAACTCCAGTCACATTTGGTATTTTGCCAAATTTTTCCCACAGTGCCACATTTTGCCACCTTGGTCTGGCTTATGTGGGACCTGGAAAATTGAACCTGGGTCCTTTGACTTTGCAGGCAAGTGCCATAACCACTAAGGCATCTCTCCAGCCCTTTTTACATTTCATATTACTTTCCAAAAATATAAGTTGTTATTTAATTTTCTTCATCTTTTTTTTTTTTTTTTTGGTTTTTCAAGGTACGGTCTCACCCTGGCTCAGGCTGACCTGGAATTCACTATGTAGTCTCAGGGTGGCCTTGAACTCTCAGTGATCCTCCTACCTCTGCCTCCAAGTGCTGGGATTAAAGGCTTGCGCCATCACGCCCGGCTCATCTTTTTTTTGTGTGTATTTGTTGGACAAGTCAGATGCAACCAGATTTTATAAGCTTACAAACAAAAACCAAATGAGACACAAAGCTCCTGGGCATTCAGTATGTTTTATGGAGGGCAATTTGCTCTTGTTCTGTAATGTTAGTTCAAAGTACATATTTTCTTTATTTCCAGGATGTTGATTATGTTATATAAAAGTCAGTTGGTCCATGAATGTTACATGGATTTTATTGTCCTTATAAATTTATATTAAATAATTCATGGAATATCAAGCTATAATCTTTTATATGGCTATAGTACTTAGAAAGATATTTGTTATATTTTAGGAACTTTTTGCATGAAAAGCACATAAATAACAATCACATGGACATTTAGATAGTTGCTGCTGTTCTGGACATTACTTTCTACTGTTGAAAATCTACAATCAGTAAATAAATATGACAGACACACACACACACACATATACATTTGTGCATGATACCCATAATAATCATGTGAGGCATGTGCTGTTATTAACCTAAAGCAATGAACATTGAAATTTAAAATGAGTTATTATCATAGGGATAATTTTATTATAAAGAATAATTCTACTTTACAAGTAACCTATTTATTTCTCCCCCTAAAGTTACTTGCTTTAAAATCTTTTAGTTTGATTTCATCTCATTTTTCAATGCTTTTTCAAAGATCAAGTAGATAGCGAGACATACTCATGGAACCTAGGCACAGACACACACGTACATACACAGAGGTATGAAAAGAAAATTCAGAGCTCTGGTAAAACTACAATTTGATAATCGTATGCTGCTTTTACAGATCAGATTAGTGTCAGGCGCACAGCAGGAAGTGAATAGGGTTTGTTTGCAAGCAGTTGCAACCAAAGAAGCAAAAGATTAAATAAAAGAAAGTCATCCAGAGATATCGTATCTCAGAGTCAGAGAGCAGGTTTTAGGCCCTAGCATTTGTTTCTAAGTACTTACCGAACTGCTTACAGTATCCTTTACTATGTTCTATAATCATTTCATAAAGCAGTACACCTTCCAGTTATGTAACCAGCAGAGAAGCCAGATGTGCCCATGTAGCAGGAAAGTCAAAAAGATAGACTTAACACAGGACAAAGTTAAGATAAGGTAGAGTGGTCTCTTGGGATGCTTCACTACTTCTGATGCCTTCCATCTGGTCCAGGAACTGGGGTGTGTCCACAAGGGAAGCAGTAGCAAACTCTATGTTTCCCAGAGTCTCAAAGCAGAGTTTCCAATGTGCTTCCACTACTCTTGGGTGACAAGTGAAGGAGCAAGGACATGGTAGGTCTTATAAACAGTGAGTGTAGGCAAAATCCCATATGCAAAAAATGGTGATATTGCCACATATGAGTGAGCTGAGATGAGAGACACAGATGGAACCCCACAACCAAGTCAGGATCAGCAATCCTGGGTTTTAGGCTTGTTCTCTAAATGAGAAAAGGCAAAAATTAAAAACAAAGCTTAAAGCACGAGAAACCAGCTTCTACTGTCCAATCATGGGACTTCAGATTACGGATTTCTTCATCTGTAGAGTAGGAATTATCAGCCTAAAACAGATGGAATTTTAATGATGCTGTAGAAGGGATAGCATTGCTTAATCTTTTCTATGCCTCCAGTGACACTTTCTAGGCCACCAAGAACCACAGTGAACACTGTAAATAAAGACTTACTCACTGACTTGACTCCTACTGTGTATCATGCAGGCAAAAGGTAACCATTTATTTTTCCCTTGCCCATAAAATTGAATTTAGTAATATGGCAAAATGAGTCACTTTCTAAAATCCCTTCTATTCTTGGGGTGTTTTGTATGAAGGCATGAGTGGTTGTGACTGTAGAATAGAGAAGATTAAGATATATAAATTATCCTGCCCAGTTTTGTTTAAACAATTAAATTAGGGGTAAACAGAACTTAATCTCATGTAGTCAGCAAGATTATATGAAGATTAACTCCACATTTTATTCTGAATAAAAAAGTTTGAAAATGGGATTAAATTCAAGCTCTACCACTTAATCATTAAACAGGTGCTTTAGGGCATGGGTAGATGGCTCAGCAATCAAAGCTCTTGCTTGCAAAACCTAATGGCACTGATTCAATTCTCCAGGTCCCACATATAGCTAGAAGCACAAAGTGACACATGCATCTGGTGTTTGTAGTGTCAAGAGGCCCTAACATGCTCATAGTCTATTTCTCCTTCCTCTCTCTGACGTCATTTTTCTATCTCTCAAATACATAAATAAATATAAATATGTATAAAAAATAAGTAAGGCAGGCTTCTTTTTTTTTCTTTTGCTGCTAGGTCTCATGTATCCTAGATATGTTATACATAGCTATTTTTTCTTTCCTGTTTAATGTTTAGCTCTAGAGCACTGCAACTACTAAGCAGTTGCTTTTACAAACATTGTTAGTTATCACATGCAGCCCACCAGAATGGTTGGGGCTGTGAAATTTTAGAAAAGAAATCTTCTGTGCTTTCATATCCTAAGTTGTTTTCAGTAACCCATTAACACTGGATATACCTTCTAAGAGGCCTTGCAAGGATGGATTGTTCTTCTGTTTGTCAGAGCAGAAATAATTGATCTCAGATGAAAGCCACAATCTGGACTTGCTAAGTGAAACTGTCAGGAATGGCTTTCAGGGGCCAAATTAGGGTCCAGGCAGCCCCTCCACTCAGTTGCTAACAGTATTTGAAACACAAGGGTATTACCCCCCCCCCCAGCAAGTAAGGTTAAAAGTGGGGCACCGTACTATGGGCTTCTGGCTTCTCAGTGATGTGTGAGTTCTCTGGGGGTAGCCCAGCCATGCCCATATCCTGTGGGCTCTCTTGTGTCCTGGCCTCCTGAGCTATCCATCTCTCATCTCTTCCCCTGGTGTTATAGACAGCCTCAGGTCACTGAGATGAACTTCCAAACCAGGCACAGTTACTAGAAGGGATATTTATTGAAGCTTACAGATCCAGAGGAAGTTCCATAATGGATGAAGTAGCTGGCCTGCTTTCATAGTAGGTCCAAGCAGAGAGAAGCCATAAGCCAAAAAGTAAAAATAAATAAATAAAGGTCACATCACAGCAAACTCCAGGAACTTTGCACAATTTTAGACTGGAATTACAAATCTAGCACCACACTTTATGGCTGGACCCTAAGATCTGCCCAGTGACACCTCCTTCAGCCAGGTGGCTGCAGATCCAAACTACAAACTAATAAAACACTGAATATATTGGGGCCATCTATTCAAACCATCAGACTTGGCCATTTCCTTTTTTATTGTTTGTTCTCTTTCTAGGTTCTTACCTTGGCATAGAGCTTCTCTGACATCTTATGCTTGTTCATAACTTTATGTTTCAAAATACTGCTTTAGGGGAGCTGGGATGTAGCTGCCAGGGAGAATACTTGCTTAGCAAGCACAATATCTTGTGTTCAATTTTGAGTATCAATACCACATTAAATACCCTATTTTGATGACATACTAGATAACTTAAATTGTCAGTAAGGACATAATTACAGTATACAAAAATGACAGAGACATATTTGAGACTATAATTATATACTTGCTTATTTGACACCATAGGCATATCATAACCCCAAAATTACTTTGACCATCTATAACATGAGTGAAACTACTTGTACCTAAGAGTTGTCACTGCATTAGAGAAGATATTGATACACCTTAAATAATAGGTTATGGTTAAAGGACTCATACATGAAACTTCAAACTTCTAAGGAACCTTACTTTAGCAATAAGTAAACATACCAATGATCTTTCATTCAAGACTGAAAAACAAATTAACTTTTATAATCAGCATATCACATACACATTATGTGTAGATGTATAATAAATAATGTATATATGTATATATATATATATATATATATATATATATATATATATATATATATTTAACTACTAAGTTATGCAATTGATTTTCCATAGAACATTGTGTCAAATCTTTCAAGCAATTATTTATTCACTGACCCTTGCCCCTCAAATTATTATACAATTATTAAGTCCTTCTGAAAATTTATTTTTATTTCCTCATTGGGGGGAGTATGGGTGTGAAGGGCCTCTTGTACTGCCAATGATCTCCAGATACACATGCCACTTGTGCAACTGACTTTGTGTGGATACCAGAGAATCAAGCCAGGGCTTTGTGAACAAGTGCCTTTACCTGCTGTGAACCATCTGCCCAGCCCAAAAACTAGATCTAAATAATATGAATTTTTGGTTTACCTGGAACTTTTTTTTCCTCTGGGATATTTGCATAGATTTCGCTTTAGTGGTTAAATTATACATGTTTTTATAGATTGCTGCCCTCTTTTAATTTTCTTACTTCATAAGCAATTTGGTCTTTAACTGATTCATCAGCATTACATGGGATTCACTTTTTCCATTTAAAAATGGTAAAAAAAAAATATGATGTGTATTTCTTCTTAAATAGATTGGGTGCTCTGGTGGAAACAAACATGGAGCAACTGCCTAATAGGCTGAATCTGAGAAGAGAGCACAGGTAGTGAATTCAGGCTATGGGCATGTTTGAGTAACATTTTGCCATCTTTGATCCAAGACACATGCTAATGGATGGGTGAGAGCAACATAATGTGCGGTCTCCATTAAATCCATTATTTTTTCTTGATAAATATCTAAATGAGAAAAATGGACCACTTAACTAGGGAAAAAGTTCTCATTTTAGTACAGTAAGAGCATGATGTATACTCCCTTTCTAATTTAATTTCTAACCATCAAGACTTGATTCTATAATTTACCCAGTAAAACATTTGGAGATTAGAAAAGTATAAACTAAATGCCATTTGAATTTGGCTAGCTAGATACCATGATGTTATATAGCATAATTTGAATTTAACATAATATTTTCATGAAGCCACCAAGCTAAAGCCCAATGACTTTCATGAATGAAAACTAAGTCTTCCTAAAGTACTTTGCTTTTGTTAAGTCAGGTTTGCCAAGCCTTGTAGTCACTGTAATTTTAACTTTTGTTTGAGCAGTTTTATTCTTCAGAATCATAGTAAGAGATTTCATTCTGTCTGTGGATTGAGGGAAAAAGATTACAGCTCTAATGAGCCAAATCTGTGCAAATGAGAAAATAATAATTTCATAATTATAACTCCCTTTTTAGACTAAATATTGGCAATGAATTTTTCAAAAAAAATCATTTCATTATTTGGCTAAAACAATATATGTAATCTCATGCCAAATTGCTTACTTGAAATAGAGAATTAAAATGCTTTGGTTTGTTTTCACAAATATGTACATTACTAGACCTTCATCCTGATTTTCTAGTTAAAGCAATGACTGTCTTTTTTCTTTAACTTAGATAACAGAGATCTATGCATTATCTATGAAGGTGGCAGGTGAAGTGGATGCCTAAAACAACTGCTTTCTGTCTCTTGAAGGCATTCTATAGGAAGTAGGTCTAGCAGCCCCATTACACACATGAAGAAACAGCAGATATGTAGTGGAATTCTATCCTTCCGAAATGACATAGCCATTGTCATCTTGACATCAGAGAAGTAATTTCCTGCATGCAGACACAGCCTCATTTTAGATCCTCACCTCAGTTTCCACTCCCCACTGTTCAGCATTCCAGATTCATGTGCTCTAGAGGCGGTGCTCAAGGACATAGAAGGGGAAGTTTGACTAGGGCTGAGATTCCAGTGACAGCAAGTAGTTTCTGTGAACTGTCACTCATGCTGGAGTGGGGCATGCTGTCCAATGCCACCCATCCTGTAAGTCACCCAATAAATCCCATTGGTACACAAGCTTTTCTTTGGCCTACTTGTGAACTACTTGTATAAATAGGCATTTCTGTGCATCTCTCTGGAAGAAGTAAGGCAGCAATATGAGTTTTTGAAGGTTTAAAGTATTTCCTAGATTGGAATTAAAATTCAGGAATGTTGCCTCCCACATTAGCCATAGAGACCATTATAACAGGTAAAGCCATGGTGCTATCATCAAATGAAGGAGAAAATATTTCAATAATACTCTCAAGCCGGGCTTGGTGGCGCACGCCTTTAATCCCAACACTCGGGAGGCAGAGGTAGGAGGATCGCCATGAGTTCGAGGCCACCCTGAGACTACATAGTGAATTCCAGGTCAGCCTGGGTTAGAGTGAGACCCTACATCGAAAAACCAAAAAAAAAAAATAAAAAATAAAAAAAAGAATACTCTCATCACTCAATTTATGACCACATTTTATTGGAAAATCAAATCATTGAAAAGTAAGTGTTTACAAGGTAGGTATTGGATGCTATGGGCTTCTTGCATTATGATAAATACTTCTAACATAGGTATAAAGTTTGTCCAACTCCTGTATCCTTTTTCTAGCTTCTCCTACAACCTTAAAGTCTGATACATTTCCAGTTTATCTGAAATAATTTTGAAACTTTGAAACCAAGATAGAGATAGGTAAGTGATTGAAGATATTGTAAGAATGGGCTGTACAGAAGAAGAATTTGACCCATGAGAGAAAACAGTGACGTTAGGATGTTACTCCTGGGGAGAATCATAGGACATAGAGCACATATCCAGCCAAACAGGCACATGGCCTGCAGGACCCTGAAATATGGCAGCAATGGATAGTGTTATGTAAAGTCTTGCCTTTGCTATTTTTGATGGTCTTGTGAAAGGTACAGTAGATCATTTATTACATGTTTAGAGAGTGTAATAAATTAAGACTTTTCTAAGCATCAATTTTGGTCATGCTGAATGTGGTTTTCAGGGCTACTAAATTATCTTGGTGTGACCTGGTGAGTTCATATTGTTATAAGTAGAAATAAGTCCTCCAAAGAAAGGGCTTTGATTCATTGTAAGAGTTCAGCTAGAAAATGACACTTTGAAAAATCCCTCAAAATTTATTACTTGTTTGCCACCTTGGGTCACTTAAGCTCAGAAATATATATATAATTGAAATGAACTATTAGCTTTTAATAGATTAACAACAAAACATCTTTGGAAAGTATCCAGGGTATCCCAGGTAAATGTTACTAATTCTATTGGCAGCCTATTTATAATACACTAATTATACTATGATATGCAAGTCATAAAATTTGGAATCACTTACCTTTGATTTTTAAATTACTAAAAAATTGTCACCATATCTCCTCTAGTCATACCAAGAGTCACCACCCAAAGCCACTTCTCTAGGAAACAGAACTTTAATGTGCAAGAAAAAGTGTGAGACAATAATCATTGTTCTTAAGGGGAAATTTTTCATCCCTCTCACTCTGGAACTGAATCACATATAGCAGGTGACATTTTTTTTCCTTTTATTTGACATAGAGCTTGTAGCATTCTCACTGCTGGGACAAAACCTCCAACCAGAAGCATCTTATGGAAGGACAGGGCTTATTTATGGCTTACACTTTCAAGTGGATGTTTCATCATGGTGAGGAAAGCATAACAGGAACAGACAGCCAGATGTCACATCTCCATATCAGTAGGGAAGAATGAGACAGCTGAGTTTGGCAAATGGGCTGGGCTATAACACCCCAAGATATACCCTTTCCCTGACACAGTTCTTCCATCAAGTCTCAAGTGCCAAACACTGCACTAGCTGGAGATTAAATATCAGTCTAAATCACAAACACATGAGGTCTATGTGTCATGGGTAATTCACCATTGAAAACAGAGCCAGTATACTGAAAATATGGACACAGTACACAGAAGACTTAGAGACCATCTTCCCATGGAAGATTCTATAATGCCACATGGTATGGCATTTCTGCCCTCTCCCATTTAACCCACATGGAAGCTTTAAGAATTTTGTTTTGTTTTGTTTTGGTTTTTCGAGGTAGGGTCTCACTCTAGCCCAGGCTGACCTGGAACTCACTGTGGAGTCTCAGGATGGCCTCGAACTCACAGCAATCCTCCTACCTCTGCCTCCCGAGTGCTGGGATTAAAGGCGTGTGCCACCACGCCCGGCAGCTTTAAGATTTTTAAATGGCCCTGCCAGCAGTATAGCCCTGAAAGGAATATACTTTAAGAAGTTGTCATTTTTGGAGTGTTTTATCAAATTAAGGCATACCATGTCAATGAATGCTTTTTTTTTTATTTTTTATTTTTTTATTAGTCAATTCTGTATTCAGCAAATACAGTCAGTTTGGTACCATTATTAGGCTCATCCGTGACCTACCCCCTCCCCTTGGCCCCTCCTTGTTGAGGTATGCGGGTCATGCATTGTGGAGTTAGCCCACAGTTATGGGTAAGCTAAATGTCTCTGCATATCATGACCCAACATGTGACTCTGACATTCTTTCCGCCCCCTCTTCCGCAAAATTTCCCTGAGCCATGTTGGGTTCATTTTTGGTCTGCTTCAGTGATGAGGTGTTGAGGGCCTCTGAGGCTCTGGCTCTCTGATTTGGTAGGAGTTGATTTTTCTCTATGCTGATCTCCTTCCCCCTTGTGCTGGTGTCCGGTTCATCAGGAAAAACAGCCCCCTTGCTTGTTTCTCGAAGTTTTCTTAGTTTCAGCCGGAGCCCTTTTGAGGTATGATGGGGTGGCTCTCTCCTTAGGGTCTACATCTATCTGAAAAAGAGAAGCAGATTCTCCAACGGAGAGTAAGTTAGCACCAGGACAAATGAGATAACCCTTACTTTTTTTTTTTTTTATAGAGAATTTAATATGTGTAGGCCCTCTTGTAGCCCACAATTGATAGTAGGTTGATACTGGAGAGTAGGCTTATGTTTGGATATGGTTCTGACTTGTTTCCCAGCTCCAGCTATGGGTCCCATACCAGTGAGGGGATCAGTTAGCCAAATTGAGAGCAGTTGGTTCCCCACCATGGCTGTGTGCCACCACTGCACTTGTGTGGGCATCACAATAAGTTATTTGCTGCTAAGTAGGTTAGACCATGCGTTGCTTCGATAGATATTGGTCAATTTCCCCCAGTCGCCCATGTAGCACCTTCTGGCACTAGATGCGCTGACTGTCTGGGGACTGACTCTCATCCAACTTCCAGCCATGCCATTGTAATTTGCATGTCAATCACATAAGGTATCTTCAGCAGTAGGGTCTTACCACTAACCTTTGGTGGGTCATCAAGTACTCTGACAGAAATCTGTCTGTCTTTTAGGAAACCTTGTAGGTCTCTCTGATCAAAAGCTCATTGTGGATGATAGCCCCATGTTGGTTCTGGGAGTTACAGGTCAGTGCCCACTAAGAAAATGAGGAAAAAGATAACTAATATACAAGAGTTAGAGATAAGAGAGAGAGAGACAGGGAGAGGGGAAGTGAGGGAGGGAAGATGTAGGAGACTAAGGTTAGTCTTAATCTTACCCTCTCCAGTGTCTTGTGGTTCAGGTGTTCCCTGTAAGGGCCTGGTGAAGGATCAGCCATTTGGTCTATCTTTTAGTAAGTAGAAGATTATGGTACCATTGCCGTTTAGGTCTAGATTTGTGTTTCCCACCCCTTTGATGCCCTCCCCTCCTTCCCATTCCATCCGGCCTATTTCCCTGATGAATTTAGATGCAAAGATCCTAAACAAAATCCTTGCAAACCGAATCCAACAACACATCAAAAGCATTATCCACCTTGACCAAGTGGGATTCATTCCAGGAACACAGGGGTGGTTCAACATACGGAAATCTGTCAATGTAATACACCACATAAACAAGGTTAAACATAAAAACCACATGATCATTTCGATAGATGCAGAAAAGGCCTTTGACAAGATTCAACACCACTTCATGTTCAAAACATTGGAGAGAGTTGGCATGATTGGTTCATATCTTAACCTAATAAAGGCAATATACGAAGCTCCAAAGGCCCAAATAATACTTAATGGAGAGAGACTGGAGGAATTCCCATTAAGATCAGGAACAAGACAGGGTTGTCCACTCTCACCTCTGCTTTTCAATATAGTTCTGGAAGTCCTAGCTCAAGCAATAAGACAGGAGAAGGAAATAAAAGGGATACAATTTGGAAAGGAGGAAGTTAAGTTAGCTTTATTCGCAGATGACATGATTATATATGTAAGAGACCCGAGAGACTCCATCCCAAAACTCCTGAAGGTGATTAACTCCTATAGCAAAGTAGCAGGATACAAAATCAATGCACAAAAATCAGTAGCCTTCCTTTATGCAAAGGACAAAGATACAGAAAAAGAAATAAGGGACATAGTCCCATTTTCAATTGCGACAAAAAAAATAAAATACCTTGGAATAACGTTAACCAAGGAAGTGAAAGATCTATACAATGAAAACATAAAAACACTCAAAAAAGAAATTGAGGCGGACTTGAGAAAATGGAAAGACCTCCCATGTTCCTGGATAGGCAGAATTAACATTGTGAAGATGACAATCCTACCAAAGGCAATTTACAGATTTAATGCAATACCAATTAAAATCCCCACAGTGTTCTTCACAGAGATAGAAAAAATGATCTCAAATTTCATATGGAAAGGCAGAAGGCCTCGCATTTCCAAACATATCCTCTGCAAAAGAAATACCTCTGGAGGCATCACCATACCTGATCTAAAGCTATATTACAAAGCCATAGTAATAAAAACAGCATGGTACTGGCATAAAAACAGGACTATAGATCAATGGAATGAATGCTTTTTGATCCACAAAAAGGATAGAGGAGTGAACACAGGAACTTGGGCTAATTAGGCATGAGTTTATTCATTCTTTTTTATCTGCTTTGTATCTTTTCTAAAGTTCTTTGCTGTCACATGGGTATATGACATTGGAAGTGAATGGTGAATGGTGTAGTGGGGGGCACAAGTAGATTCAGAAATGCTGGGTGGATGGGACAATGTTAGTGAAAGGAATTTGGATGAAAGAGACAAGGGGTAAGGTTTTCCCTGAATAGAAAGCGATAGTGAATGATTGTTCCTTACTCCAACAACCATTGAAAATCAGTTTGAGGAGGAAAAGATTTAGAGTGTTTCAGACAGGAAGGTAAGATTATTTGATATAAAGTTATGTTCTTTTATTTATTTTCTCTCTTATCTACATTTCATTCTTTCTCTTTGTTCCCTGATAAAAATCAGTGTATACAGGAGGAGAGAGGGGAAATATTTGCTGAGTTGAAAGAAACCATAGTAAAGGAGAAGCACCATAGAAATTTATAGAAGTCACAGAAAGTATGAAACTCGGAATACTCAGATTGTTGAATCACAAATATCCTCCTCATAGAAAAGAAGGCAGTGGGACTGTGTGCCACTTTAGAAGAAGAGTAAATTATTTCCAGGTGAAATGAATGAGCTCAAAATACATACTCAGCCAGGCATGATGATGAACACTTTTGATTCCAGGACTTGGGAGACAGAGGTAAGAGGATTGCTATGCCACTCTGACACAACATAGAGAATTCCAGGTCAGCTTGGGCTATAGCAAGACTCTACTTCAATATATATATATATATATATATATATATATATATATATATATATATGTACATATATATATATAGTCACTTGGAATTCATCTACCATGGGAGTACATATTTAGTAAATAGAGAACTTCAGAGAAAGCTCCTTTCTACCCTTGCAGGAAGAGATGGACAGAACTTAGTGGAAGGAACAAAGGTCAGGAAGACCTTCATTCTCCTGAAGGCCAAAGAATTCAGCATGCCTGCCTCAGACTCTGGTATACTGTTTTTCTGACCCCCAGAAGAACAACACTGGCATCTTCTTCCTTTCACAGAAGAACTAGTATTTTCACTATCTGAGAAGAAAGTCACTACAGCTACTTCTGCAAGTAAAACACACATAGTGAATTTAAAACTTTCCAAATGGGTCAACTTGTCAACTATTCCTTAAGAAGATGTGCAATAGTCACATGGACTAGCACTACTCAAGATGACCTAGATCTTACCTTTTTATCTTATATACCAATTTTTTTTTTTTTTTTTTTTTGGTCAGTGCCTCCTGGGTGCTGTGATTAAAGGCGTGGGCCACCATGCCAGGTTATTATGCACCAATTCTTACTGAAGGAAAGTATACAGCTTAATAGCTTAGAAACCACATGAAATCTCACTTAACTTGTTTATACAACTTTAAAAACAGCCAATTTTAATTCTGAAAAAAATTAAGCTGTCATAAAGGTTTTCAAAATCAAAATGTACCATTGTGCCAGTACCTGTTTCCCAAAATGATGTTAATGGGTTGATGCAGGCATAGGGATCTTGCCTGTTAAGGTATATGGGACACTTAGGAGTAGTATGGCTCTAGATTGGTTGTCTTGCAAATCAAAGGCTATTCTTTGCTTGATGAGGAATCTCTTCTCTAGGTAGAAAATATTAAGATATTAAACATCACCATGCATAGAAACTTAGAACATATTTACAATACAAACCATATCATATAAAACAAAAGCTACTTGCTGTTATTCCTTCATAGAAAAATAAATAACCCCCCAAAATAATTAGATATTTTCTTTTCAAATGTGTTGTTTTGTTTTAGCCATCAACAAAGTGAATGATTAGTGACTTTGATACCTAAATTACTTAATTGTCCTCAATAATCCATGATTTAGTGTTTACTAAAATTTTGGTAGCATTACAAGCTATTTGTCTCCCTCTGAGGGATAGAGATATGAAAGACAAACATTGAACATAATATACTTTGTGCACTCAAAACACTAAGAAATGGACACAGAAAATATAATAACAGAGGATCAAGGAGTAGTGTGGATTTAAGCATTATCCCTAGCTATCGATAAAGACTGAACTGCCCGTCAGAGATGCTGTGGTGTGAAATGGTCATGTTGCTATTAGTATGAAAGGAAGTCCACCACTGATCTATTTGCCATTGGTGGTAAGGCATTGATAGTGATGTTGTGATACTTAGCTCTCAGAAGCCCTGGGAGGCCTCTGGATTTTACAGGTTTGCAGTTGTTCTGTTGCCATTTTTCTCACTTTTATATAGAGGAATGAGCTAAACTTTGCAAGAGCTGACTGCAGTGTCTTTTGAAGCATTTTCTCCAAGTGGAAGATAAAGGCAAGGAATGAGGCTATTACATGGATGGATCCCCTGCCTCCTGCATAATCCATGGAGGAGGTTCAATCATTCTCTTCTGCCCAAGGCTGAAGAAAACTTAGCCTATAATGACTAGTTGAGATATCACAGACCTTTGAGTGAGAGAGCGCAAACACTGAAATAAAGGGAATATCTTTTCATCCTTTCTTGTGTTGGAGAGAAGAAATCATTTTCTACAACATAGGATGGATGTTTACATTATGGAGTCTATGGAAAAACTTGACAGTGGATAGACTGAAAGGAGGAAAGACCTACAATTAATCACATGCCTGTGTCTCAGAAGTCTCATTAGCTTGGAAAGTGAGTGGTTGAACTTTTTAGCATTATTGGAATTTGAGCTTGAGGCTGTTAGGAGAAAATGACCAGGGAGGGTAACATTTTAGCTATGCAGGTGAGTTTTCAAGAAAGAATGCAGTCACCAGGAGGGTTGTTCTGATTTTTGGCAAAGTCTGAGGAGACTTCCTGCTTCCTTTTCTGTGATACTGTAGATCTTCCTTGTTTGATAAGCTTCAGACAGAGGATAAGGGAAGTTCAGAGAAAGCCCCCTTCTGTACTTGGAAAGAGACAGAAAATGGGTGCAAGAAGAGAGGTAAGGAATGAGAGCACGGGAAATCTGTGAGTTTTTCATACTACTTTTGTTCAATGCACTCAGTATTAGCAAGGTACTATGCTTTGGGTATTATTCTCTGATTGCCTGTGCTTGCATTTCTGTCCCAGGAGCGCCTGGTGTGTCCTGCTGCCCCGTAAGAATTTGTTCTATTATAGCTATTACTTAGCAGAACGACTTTTGTCTTGGGAACTGAAAGGTTGTAGTACTCCCACAACTTTGTTAGTAAGTCAACAGGTGGATTATTGAGGACAATTAAGTAATTTAGGTATCAAAGTCACTAATCTAAAATTCAGGGCTAATTTTATTTCCTGTATCAGAGACTGGAAGAATCTGTGATTTATTATACTGAATCTCTTGGTAGCTTCTCCCATTTACCACTGGCCTACATTCCTTTTTGCCATGAAAAATGCCCTTTAAAATTCTATTACTCATTTATTAGGATTTAACTTTAATAACCAAATTCACCTAAGTTAGCCTACATAAACATAAATTCTTTACTTGATGGCATCATTAAATTATTATATTATAAAGAAAGCTTTACATTTCCATTATCAGTCACAGTTTATAAAGAACTTTTACATATGTTTTATCAACTGTAGAATTCTACTTCATGGTGAAATTTTCTTACTGTAGCTCCATAATCAGGCCGAATCTCCTTTTTATTGGCTCAGGAAAGCATCAGTGCTTCTTAACTTTGGATCTGCTTATGTGTCCACTAGAGGTCTTTTTAAATGTTTATTCTCATGCTCTCTGGGATGGGCAGGGAAGGGATCCTCATGTGAGTTCCCAGCGCTTGTCCATAGTGGACATACAGGGAATCCGAAATGAGAATTCTCTGTTTTTTTTTGTTTGTTTGTTTTGTTTTTTTTAGTTTTTTGAAGTAGGGTCTCACTCTGGTCCAAGCTGACCTGGAATGAACTATGTAGTCTCAGGGTGGCCTTGAACTCACCATGATCCTCCTACCTCTGCCTCCCGTGTGCTAGGATTAAAGGCGTGTACCACCAAACCTGGCTTTTTAATTATTATTATTATTTCTTTTTGATGGAGCTGCCTTAGGATCATGAGGCAAGGATGTATCTCATTAAAAGTTCTCTCTGCCTTTAGCCCGGAGTGGTGGTGCATGCCTTTAATCCCAGCACTCAGGAGGCAGAGGTAGGAGGATCATGGTGAGTTCAAGGCCACCCTGAGACTACATAGTTAATTGCAGGTCAGCCTGGACCAGAGTGAGACCCTACCTCAAAAAACCAAAAAAATAAAATAAAATAAAGTTTTCTCTGCCATTTAACTGTGAGGTCTCCATAAAATATAACTTAGTGAGCCCTGACTCAGAAGCTCCATGTCCCTTAAATAGTATGGTCAGAATTTATAAATCAAAATTATGGGGACTCTCAGAAAGATTTACTTTGAAGTGCACAAGGAATACATTTCTTTTTTTAAAAAAATTTTTTGTTTGTTTATTTGAGAGCAACAGACAGAGAGAGAAAGAGTCAGATAGAGAGGGACAGAGACTGGGCATTCCAGGGCCTCCAGCCACTGCAAACAAATTCCAGATGCGTGTGCCCCCTTGTGCATCTGGCTAATGTGGATCCTGGGGAATCGAGCCTTGAACCGGGGTCCTTAGACTTCACAGGCAGGCGCTTAAAAGCTAAGCAATCTCTCCAGCCCGGAATACATACCTAATATAAGTATGTCTGTAAGATTACATGGAATGAATATAGATATATCAAAATTTGATTAATTTTTATGTGAAGTTTACATTTAAGTGGTTGTTTTATCCTAGAAGCCATTATCTTGGTGTAGATCAGTCTGTATCAATCCAGGTATGACTGACATTGGCTGTGTAGTTCTGTGTCTTAGGAAGCAGTACTTTGCACTGGATGAGGTCTAGTCAGATATATGGCTTCTATCTACTGAGTGTCCATTGCTTTCCAGTTGTAACACCAGTTGTAACAATTAGATCTTTCCAATGTCCCACAGGGAGAAAGAGCAAAGACTCTTGAACTACTGTTTAGAGAAAGAAAGGGTATATATATGAGCTTGCACATTTTTTAGAATGTCAAGCGTAAAACCTTAAGAAAGTTTGGGCCACCTGTCTGCTTTTTGTTGTTTCTGTTGTTGTTCAGTCAAGTATGGTAGACAAAAATACTGGGAAGTTACATAAATTCAGTGAAAGTTATAAGACTAAAAATTACAGAAAATTATTTCCAATTTATCCACTTATTAATCTTTTTATCTTATTATACCAACATGAGCATTAATTTAGTCCTTCACAGTTATATTAATCACAATGCTAATTTTGCTGTTTCTTAATTATTTACTAATTCCTATGCCCATGGAATGTACATCTCTCTCTTTACCACTGGGTTAAATTCAAGCATTCTTTCCTAGAAATCATGCTTTTCCACTAGCTTCTTCCTCCCTCCTCAGACTAACTCCACTTTTGTCCCACTTTCCTTCACCCATCCACCCATGCACTGCATCACGTCAAGCAAACCAACTCACACAAGCCTGCACAAAACTGTGTTGTCCAAGCATCTCTGCTCATGTGCTCTGTCAGTGCTACTACCCTTCTATTCTGTCTCATGACATCCTGTAATATACTGGGGCTGCTTGAGTGTAGCATGCCCCTCATAAACTCACGTACTTGAATACTTAAGCCCCAGTTGATGGCGATGTCGGGAAGGCTGTGGAAGCTTTAGGAGGTGGGCTCTTGTTGAAGGAAGTATGTCACTGGGGGCAGGCCTTGAGATGTTATGCCCCAGCCCAAGTTGCTCTCTGTACTTGCTGCTCGGGATTGCCATGCTTCCTCTACCATAATGACACTTTATTTTAAAATCCTAAACTCAAATAAATCTATCCCTTCCATAAGCTGCCTCTGGTCAGGTATTTTGTCCCAACAATGCAAAAGTAACTGATAGATCCTATCCTCTAAAATGCAACTCTTCACATTCAAAGTTATTTCTTGAATGTGAAAAGAAACACAACAATAAAATAAACATTTTCTTTTCTAACCCTGTCTCATAAGCACAACTTATGTGTTTCCTTAGATGCAAAATAGTGATGAATTATCTTCCTTAGAGTTTAGGAAAGACTCTACCAAGGGCTTGGAGACCTTTCTCTAAAATGCCATATGAATACCAGTCATACTTTCTTTACCAATCATAAGGGTTGTGGCCATCACTCCTATAACAAAAGACAGGTTAACAAGAAAATGACATGGACATTTTGTGATTTAACTACAGGTTTGTATGACAGGAGCGTTTTCATAAATTCAGAGCCAAAAGCCATGGAAAACTGTCTGTTTTCATGCTGAAGTGTTACCTGTGTTCTCCTCTCTACTTCTCTCTCTACTCTCTCCTTGTATTACTAGATTCTTAGAGTCTTACTCAACATACAGAAATGAAGCACACACAAGTAGTTAAGGAGTAAAAGACTTTAGTAGAAGCAAAGCCATAGTAAAAGGTTTAAACACACTGCCACAAGTGCAGTAGGCCACTTGAATGGAGATTACCCAAGGACAGCACAAATTTTTCTGCTTTCTTTTTTGTAGAATTTTTTTGGGGGAAGAATGGATCTTAAGTTTATGGACATCATTTGGGTTGTTCTTTGGTTTAATTGACAGATTTGGGTTTTATAACATTTTATCGACCATGTGTGCTCCCCCCCCCCATAATGCACCTAATTTTAATCATATGTATGCCCAGGTATACATAGAAATAAGACGATAAAGAGAGTTTTCTCCTTAAAGTGCACTTGGAACATAGTTTGCCTTTGTGTGCATGTATATCGAACCAGTCCAGGCAGGATAGCCTCCTGCTGTGCCAATATGAAAGCCACCTAAGAACACATTTGAGTAAGTTCTCATCTTTAATAGTAGTCACTAAGGGAAAGAGAAAAGCCATTTATTGCTTCGAGTGCCATGAATGGGCAGTTTAGTATGTGTGTGTGGTGGGGGAGTGTGTGGCTCCCAGTGCCAAACAGATTGCTAAGTGAATTGTGTAGGAGAAATATGAGTTTACTGCACAAGCCAAGCAATATGACAGGTGGATTAACTATTCCCTACCTCAGGTAGGTGAAGAGTGTACAGCTGTGTTCAAATATGATTAGACAAAGTATTGTGATGTATTTCTACCAGACTGATGGGAGAAAGCCATGGGTTATGTGTTCAGCATCCCTGTCCTCTTGGCCATGTCATGTAGTCTTCTTTACTTCTGGGTATGAGACACACTTCTTCTGGAATAAGGATCTTAAGGTCTGCTATCAGGTAAGGTAGGTTACAGAAATTCTTCATGCCTATTTCTTATGAAGAAAGATAGAGGAAGATCAGAATATTTCTAGACTTTATAGTTGTCTGTTGGCACAGGATACTAGTTTCTATGGTCTGCTTTGGGAGAGAAATGAGAGCAGAATAAAGAGGTAAAGGTCAGAAGCAGAGACATTCCTGAGTCCTTACCAGTGCCCTTCAGTTTTGTGTACTCAGAAGGTCAAAGGCCATGTAAGAGTATCATTTTTTTTTCTTTTACAGTGTACTTAACCCCTGTTCTAAATTATATTTCCCATGTAGTCGACCCTCTGCCACACATTGTTTTTATTTATTTGTTTGCTCATTGTGTGTCCTCTAACACAGACATGCATTTTACTAGGAGAGGTCAGTTGTGTCTCTTTCATTTGCTACATGTTATCTAGCATTGAGAGGTAATTCCTGGCATATAGCTGATACATAACTGTTGACTGAGCAGAGTCATGCAGGGTCATCCAAACATACATGAAAAGTTGTTCTACAATGTATTTGATTCATGGAGTTATTAGAATAAATTTGAAGGTACAAAACTTTTTAAGCTTTAAAACTTTTAACACCCACCTAAACTAAGCTCATCAGTTTATAATCCCATCCCAAGTTCATTTCACAGAGAGGGCTTAGGGTGAAAAAGCTGAAAAATTGTCCCAATTGCAATTTGGGAAGAAGGTTACTGAAAAAGACTCCCTTCCTTGAGCTGCTGTAATGCAGGGCACTGCAAATTCCATAGTTGCTGATATAACAAATACTGTATTATGTGTTACTAGCTGAGTAGCTGTGGAAATCAAATTGAACCTAAAGGAAAGTGGAAGAAAGCCATTTCATAAACCCTTGCTTCTTTTTTTTTCCTTTTCCTTCTTTATTGTATTCATAAAAGTTGCATTGCAGGAGGAAAGAGCCCTCTGGGGCTGTGTTTTTACAGAAGGTTAGGGTATTAAGCAATTATTTTTTTTGTGCAATTGATCACACAGAGCAAATATGTCAGATTGGTTGATTATTTTCCCAACTTTACTGACCAACCATTCATGAAATTGACTGGTTAATTTAGAACCCCTGACTCGACATTACCCTGCACAAGGGTTTAGCAAACTTTTCTTTTAAAGGAGTAAACGTTTTTGGATTTCTAGAAACATTCTCTGGTCTCTGGTAGAACTACTCAACTCTATTCCAGTAACTCAAAAGTCTTCATAAATAGTAGGCTTACAAATAGGTATGACAGTTCTCCAAGCAAACTTTATTTTATAGATATTAGAATTTGAATTTATATAATCTTCATATACCATAAAAGCATTCCTATAGCAATTATTTTATTCAATCTTGTTTAGTTTGTTTGCCTTTAGCTGTTTGGGGTTGACCTCTGCTGTAGATGCTTTCACCTGATTCTGCTGACTTCTCTTCCTGGGCTGCAGTCAGAGAATGGCCAGATTCAAATAGAAGCCTTGTGAATCTATGTCAAATTAAGTGCAAGAATTGGAAAGAGACAAGTGGCTTGATGCAAGTACTATAGGTACAATGTTGAGTTTAAATCTAGAAATAAGACTTTTTGGAAGCTTGTAATTTCATTAAAATTCTCTCCTCACTCTATGAACGTAGTCATTACCCTTCTACTAACAAAATTTTAGAAAATCATCAGTGATTTATCCCAATGCTAACTAGCATTCATGCAGAGGTAGTGAGTTAAATATGTTCCTTTCTACCTGTTCTATTGCCTAAAATGTGTCTTATTTTCTTCACCTGTTTCCTCTTAGCTGAAACAAGGTAGATAATTCCAGTAAAAGGTCAGCATATTCAGGATTTAATACTTTTTAATTAAGACTAAAGCACAGTAGTCTTATAAAGTTTTCTTTTTAGATCTAGTATAAAGTTTTCTTTTTAGATCTAGTCTACAGTGATCGAATTAAGGACCATGTATCTTCTTCTCTAACAAATGTTTAAGAATTACTTAGCTTGTCATGCCTTTATGATGCAGCCATTGTAGATGTTAGAGAATATCTTTTCATTTCCTACTTTAAAGAAATAGTTTATTTCAGCCTCCAGTTTTATTTTTTTTCCTTGAGAATACAAAGAGTTGTAATTTCCCCAGCATCATTGTGTAGCTTGGCCAGCTATTAACAGTCATTATTAATGTGGCTGTGATTTTTAATCTTGTTTGTCTCTGAGGGGCAGCAATGCTTTTCTCAGCAATCATAAGGGTTGTGGTCCATATGACAGCATACAGTAACAAAAGATATGTTATTAAGGCAAAAGCAGGTATGTAGAAATTGCTCAGTGGTAAAAAGAACTTGCTTGCAAAGCCTGATGGCCTTGGTTGAATTTCCCATCATACAGGTAAAGCCAAATGTTCAAAAGCAAACAAATTTATTTAATCCAGATTTTACATTATATGGGAGACATCAGAAAAGAATAACTCAAACCCAGGAAAAGTGCTTATATTATACTTAGATTCAATAAAGGCTGGTCAGTGATGTAAAAATTTGATTGAACAGGTATATATTATGTGATAGGTTGGAGGAGGAGGAAGAGAAGGAGAGAGAGGGTGTGGAGAGCAAAGAGAGAGAAAGAAAGGCAGATTGAGCCTGGATATGCAGTTTCTTCTTGGCCTTGCTGTGTAGCCTTTCTTCCTTTCAGGTTAGGACAGGACCCTATTGGAATGAAGATCTTCAAGGAAGAAGGACAAAAGCAGACTTATATTTCTTGATTTTTTGATAAATTGTTTGAGAAGACGGACATCTAGTTTCTCTAACCCTCCTCCTTAATTTCATGCATTTCTTAGGGAAGAGAAACTTCTAATCTCCATGATCCCCCTCCCCTGCCCACCCTGAAAATAGATATTCCAGTTCATATGACTCACTTCAGGGGATAACCAATGAGTAGGCAGGAAGGTCCTTCCATGTATTCAAGAGTTCTCCAGTCTCCTTTAGTTCAAAATATTTAGCATACCCACTTGCCATATTTTGGAGTATCCTTTTCTGGTCCTCATCATCTCAGGATTAGGCAAGTTACCATCTGTACCACACTAAACTCTTCCTTAAACATGCTCTTTGGTTTCTAAACAGGAGATATTATGCTTCTCATTGAAGAAATTTTGATCTTAGCAGGAGGGAGCTGGGTTTATTCTTTGAAAATACATCAATAAAGCCACTGATAATAAATGATTTTCAGAAAAATTAGCCTTTATCACTTAATAAATGAAATAAATCTCTTCTGTCTCTTATATCACCAAAGATAAAGATCTCTTGTCCCTTATTTTAATTGGATAATTGAAAATATGTTTTCATCTAAATGCATTAGACCTTGTCGCCCCTCCCCTTGTGCTACCTGTTTGAAATGCCAATTAAATGGTTTCATTACTGATTGGCTGAAAGTCTATACAACTTCCTGGCTGCAGGCTATTAACACCCTGGCCAGAAGTGCTGACAGGGAGATGAAGAGATTTACACCCTCTGATTTCTATATTAACAACAAGGACAAACAGTATGTGGTCTTGTCAGTGGTTAATGCGGTTTAAAGATATGATTTCTTTTTCCACAGGTGCATTTGTCTCTGAAAATTAGCAGTTCAGCTTGGTGTGATTAATAAGATATCTTCTTTGATGGACTTGGATCGTACTGAACAATCTAACCTGTTAGGAGCCAGTTCCAGATTTATAAAATTATTACCATCTCTTTACATGACAGAATTAAGGTCTGCATTTCTATAGATGCAAGTTCTAACTTAAAAATACTGGATAGGACAATATAGTCTAAGTATTATGTATTATAAAGCAAATTTTATACATCTATATTGATGGTGAAGAAACTTAACATTCCAGTTACCTCCTGTCTGCCAATTGAGAAAAATGCACTATGATAATAGGAGCCCAATGAATTTCTCATCAGCTTCAATAGCTAAATATATACCTCTGCAGAAATATATGTGGTGTAGCTAGATTATATATATATAAACCAAAACATGTAGATATATGTATATATGTATAGTGACTACAACTGCATAAGTATATGTGTATGCCTTTTAATGAACAAATCCCTACATACACAAACACATGTACACCTTTATGAATTATGTAAATACATGCACATCCAGATACACCAATATGTCATAGACATTTACTAAAATGTAGAGAATCTCCAATATGTAAGATGTGCAAATAGAATTTGGAGGAGAACTGAAAAGTATTAAGTTTTTACTGAACACATAATTTTGCACAAAATGAAATGATTGAATATATTTGATCTTTAAGACCTCTTCCAACTTTAAAGTGATAAATGTAAGATTTGCTTATCTTCTACCTCTTTCATGAAACCACCTTTGAATTCTAGATAAGATAATGGATATTACTGGAGGACAGAATGTAGATAAAACATCAAAATTTTAATATTTTATCAGCCCATCAACATTGACCGCATACTACTGCAGAGTTGCTGGGATGGGCTAAGGCTAGTGCAAGTAGTTGAAGTTTCCTCACCATTAAGAAAAGTTTTGATAATTTGGGAGATAAGTAGATCCCAATACCAAAGCCATCAAATTTTGAGAGTCTATAACTAAGTCTACATTTCAAAATTAATACAAATTACTTTAAATAATGCAGCCTTTATTATAAATATTGTTCATATAATTAATATGCATACAAACTTTTTTTTTTCTCAGAGCACTTTCAAAAAACCCCAACTCTGTAGAGGCTAAATTATTATAAATTGTAAATTCTAAATTTCAGTAATGAGTTTTCCTTAAATTGAGGTACCACTAAAATATGCTGAATTGTTAATGGCTCATCATCAGAACTTAAAGATGAAATAAATGAACTGAAGCAGACTATTAAACTTTTCTTAACAGATGGTTCTTTGCCTAGCTGGGCAAAACAAAAATAATTACTTCCCTGTGTTAAAAGATTTAAAACAAGGTATTACTTGACGTCTTCACTATATAAGACACTGTGAGTGTTCACAGAAATATAGCTAGGAAACTTTCTTTGAACATCATAAAATATAATTGGATGGAACAGAGGATGCATGAAATATGGTTAACCATGTCAATGAATGTTGCTGGTTAGCAACTGAATACCAATTACAGTAAATTCTATGGGTTTCAGGAAAGAAAAGGACAATGTTTATTATGAATCAAGGAGGTTGATTTCAATTCACATATTTTAGCTGTATGATGAGAAATTATTTATTGAGTGATTAGTATATACCAGATACTGGGTACATAATAATGCTCACTAGTTATCCAGCAGGCTGGTAGAGAGCAAAGTGAAGCAAAGCAGATAAGGTGGGAGGTCGGGAAATCACCAAGCCATGTTCAGGAACTCCATGAGAGGGCTTGTCAGTGTAAAGTATGGTTAGAATGCAGAAGTATGGGAGGCGAGGGCTGAGAGTAAACCATCTCAGGTACCTAAGAAAGAAGTAGTCTGCTATTTTACATATCATACATGAAACTGGGGAATAACTCTGAAATATTTAAAGTGTCTTCAGATCCGCAAATTGAGCTTATGGTGTTATATATACGGGTGTTGTAGCACTGCATTAATATACTAGTGAGGAGTTGCCATAAAGTTACACAACACACACCTCTCTTAACCACTTACTAAGGGCCCAGGATGGATGGATTCTTTTGGCATTTTAATTGATGGTTCTAGACCAAAGACTCAGTTCAATTCAGTAACACATTTCCCAAAAGGATATACTGAAACTACAATAAAAATGTTCATTTGTGTCTCAAATACCATTCTTGTGTTAAGAGTATCAGTAAATTACTCTTAAAAACTGTCCCAACTCCTCAAATGCTGAGACTAAGCGAGTAAAATACATGAAGAGTTTGCTTTAATAAGAGCAAAATAACTTGGAAAAAATTAGAGTAAATCAAACAATTTTAAACCAGTGTTTGGTTTTATCTTTGTTGAAAAGCTAAGATATTAACATAACAATATTTAATTATCCCTTGAAAATTGGAGTCTTCAAAGCTAATTAGTCAAACTAAACAACGTTAACTTATAAGAAAGCACAGTAAATGGCAAAGTAATTCATTCACAATTACATGTAAAAAGAAAATCAATTACTCACATGGATTGGTCTGACCAGACTGCACTGCTGGAATATCTATTGCCTCCTTTTTTCTCACTAGTCCACACTTTGTTCTCAGCTTCCTCTGGTATAAGCCCTCATGGTAGACATTGTCCAATGAGCTCTATGGTGGGGGACATCTCATCTGCCTCAGTGACTCCAGTCCTTGATGGCATCTGGTATATCTGTTACATCAGTTTTATTCCATATTGCTGAATACATATAAGATCTCTCCTCATGTCATATTAAACTGCACAGATAAATGAGAGTATTCTGTAATTTTATGAATGGAATGAACCTTGAGATTCACCACTCTACCACTTTCCGTTTTGAGATAAGAAATTGGGACCCAATAATTTCCTTGAGCACTTATTCCTGTTCAATTTTCAGTGTGCATTTCCTTCATGCACCTTCTTTGTGCTGCTCCACACCACAAAAATTGTACATAAAATCTAAGAAAAATCACAACCTAAATACTTTCTTAGGAAATCTAGCTTCATTTTTGATCCATCCTTCTCCTTTGTCAACCATACCCAACCTTCAGTAGACCCTGTTAGCTGTTCCTTAAAATGACTCTAGATTCTCTTTCTTCATTCCCAATGCTGCCTCACTGGAAAAAGCAATATTTCTTTTTAATCTGGCCCTGTCAAGTACATTTTTGAGATTTCTGCTTCCATTCTAAACTCATCTTCATGCCTTCAATCTATTTTCTATACAGAAGTCAGAACATTATTCAAAAAAATCCAAACTTGAGTGTATCATTATTTGCTGAAAAATACCTTGATAGGATAGGGGTGGAGGATATCTTTCAATGTCTACCTGAAACTTATCTTAGTAGATATAAAATGCAAACTTCTAAAGGGATACATAGCACTTGAATACCTACCTTACCCACACACATCTCTAGTTTAGTTCTTTGTAACACTCTGCGTCCACTGCTCTGTCCTTTGTGCTGATCTATGCTTCTTATAAAGCGATATTTAATACTTCTTTTTAATATTTTAAAGTATTTTATTTATGTTTATCAGTCAGGAAAGATAATAACAAAGTTTAGAGGCAGAGTGTTTTTTCGATAAAATCTGTATGTACTCAGGCACTTGAGAGTTAAGGGGGTCTAACGGAATGATTTACTAAATACCACACATGCCTCCCTCCCACTTCTGGTCTCTCCCAAAGAAGGTAAGAAATATGTTTCTGACTTCCCAGATATCTTATTTTTCCATCATTCTCCTCACACACAGTGTTCATATGATACAGTTGGACCCAGGACAATGAACTTACAGATGACATGATGTCCTGAAGGGTGATTTACAATGCTCCACCTTCCTGAGAGTTACCCTCTGGTGAATAGTTGCTGTGGGTTAGTAGAGAAAAGCATGCTTTGGAAGAAATGTTGTTTTTGCTTCTGTGGTGGGCTTTGATTCGGGTGAGTTTGAGACATATCCCAAGCTGGGACTTGAGAGTCAAATATTTCTATCCCTTTGAATGACTCATATCACATATAATGGATGACTGGGAGAAACTAATAAATTGTAGTAATTTTTGCTTTATTAAAGTATCATTAGGGAAAATCAAAAACCATACAACACACATGGGTAAAAAGACTGTTTTTATTTTCAGTGTCATTGTAAACAGGTACAACTTGTAAATACATTTTCTTGCTGCTATAGTTCTCCCCTGAAAGACATTTACAAATCAAAGTGTAAATTTTATAGTTTTACAAGAATTCTTTTATTTAAATTATATCCACTGGGATTTCTTGCTTCCCAATTTATATAAAGGATTTTGTGGGAAGGAAAAATATACTAAAATTATGAGAAGAAACTGATATATTTGATGTGAGTCAGATTAGTTATCAAATTAACTGCAATGAGTTATATTCTGAAATAAAGGCTTCAAGCTGGCACTGATCTCTCTGCTCCTTCAGGAATACTTTGACAGGAAAGCAGATGTAGAGATGCAGGTAGTTCTACACACCAACTTAGGTTAAAAATGTTGCCAGGCACGGGTGTGCACCTTTCATTCCAGCACTTAGGTGGCAGGGGTATGAGGATTGCCCTGAGTTCAAGGCCACCATGAGAGTACATAGTGTATTCCAAGTCAGCCTGGGCTAGAGCTAAAAAACCTTGAAAACACAATAACAACAACAACAAAATTTAGAAGTCTGGCATGGTAGCACATGCCTTTAATCACAGCACTTGGGAGGCAGAGGAACTCTAGGAATTCAAGGCCACCCTGAGACTACATAGTAAATTCCAGGTCAGCCTGAGGGAGACTGAGACCCTACCTCGTACAACAAAACAAATAATTAAAAAGAAAATGGGCTGGAAAGATGACTCAGCAGTTAAGGGGCTTACCTGCAAAGTCTATGGACCTGAGTTCAATTCTCCAGTACTCATTTCACATAAAGCCTGATGCACGAGGTGGCACATGTTCTGGAGTTTGTTTGCAGTAGTTAGAGGCCCTGACACACCTAGATACACTCTCTCCATCTATTTCTCTCTCTCTCTCTCTCTCTCTCTCTTTGCTAATAAATAAACAAAACATTTGAAAAAGAAATTACAAAATGTTGCCAGGATTAATTAGTAGAGACATTTACAACTATGTGAACTCTAAACATTATATCAGTGTATATAGTGTGTTTGATAGTATAAATTGCCTTTTTTTAAACCTTTTAAAATATTTTATTTATTTATTTATTGGAGAGAGAAAGAGAAAATAGAGCAAGAGAGAGAGAGAGAATAGGGTCACCAGGGTCTCTACCCAGTGCAAATGAACTCCAGACACATGTGTTACCTTATGCATCTAACTTTTGTGTGTAGTAGGAAATCAAACACTGGGCCTTAGGCTTTGCAGGCAAGCATCTTAACTGCTAAGCCATCTCTCCAGCCCTCAATTGTCTTTTGATCACAAGCTCAATTAAATTTTAAAACAATTATATTTTTATAGATTTTTTTCCCAGTGATCTTAGAAAGTAATAGTTCAATTGTTGCAAAGTTTTCCTGCATTAAGCTTCTCTGTTGGGGTTTTGTAATTTTTTTCTTCAGAAAGCATGACTTTTCCATACTTATGACAGAATTACAAACTTCAGATGAGCCACTTCCTGAACAAAATCTGCATTACTAAGCAATAATATGAATTGTTATATGGAACAATATAACATGTCAATGTATTATGGCAGAAATATGTTAGTTACTAATTATTTGCCATTAATATAGATTTTAGTCTATAGTTAATGAGCACCATTGTATATTCAAGATGTAGTATCAAAACAGGGGTCATGCTTCCACATCGATAGAGCTCTGCTTCATAATGGAAAGAATCACATTTGATGATCTCTCATAGCTTCTTCATCATATATTAATTATTTACCATTTCCAAAATTCTGTGTGATCATTAGATTCATAGTTTTTGCACATGCTGTTTCTCTGTCTAGAATGTCCTGTTGAATCTTGGGCACCTCATAAATTCCTATTCATTATTCAAGAATTTGCTCCTATTCTATAATTTTGGAAGTTCTTTTTGAATTATTGCCCCCTCAACAGGCATCTTAGTATTTTCTGACAAAATTATTACCTGCTTGATCAAAGAAGCTAGTGCCACTTATTATAATATTACTCAGACAATTAGGAATGTGTGTGTGTATACACACACAGAGAGAGAGAGAGAGAGAGAGAGAGAGAGAGAGAGAGAGTCTAGAGAAAGAGACTACCACTTGTTTAAAATGCTTGAGATATGAAGTAGAGAGAAGGCTTAATGGTTAAGCACTTGCCTGCAAAATCAAAGAACCCAGGTTCAAACTCCCCAGGATCCATGTAAGCCGAAAGCACAAGGTGTTCCATGTGCCTGGAGTTCATTTGCAGTGGCCAAAGGTCCTAGCATACTAATTCTCTCTCACTCTCTCTCTGTCTCTTTCTCATAAATAAATAATAAAATAAAATATACTTTAAAAGCTGGAAACCAAAAGCTTATAGTTTCCTATTTGTTTTTCAGAATTTGGAATATTCACATATCTCTAATGAGATGTAGCACCAATGGGTCCTAAATGTAAACAAAAACATGTTTCATATAAACTTAATGTTTGTAGCAATAAAGCACATTCACAAACATTTTAATAATTTTATCCACAAAATAAAGCTGTATGGTGTCAGCCTTTTCAAATATGACATCATGTAAACATTCAACAGCTTTCAGACTTTGGATCACTTCAGATTTGGGGAGTGTTCAACCTGTGTCTATCTGTGTGTTTATTAGGGAAAGGAGGTAATGATAAGGAGTTGCTTTACTCAATTTCATAGGCTAAAATGTTCCCAAATATGCAGCTGGCTTGCTAGAGATGCCGGAACCTCAAGACTATGATTCAGCTTTGAATCTAAAGCCTGGAGGAGCTGGAGAGTTCATGATGTTATTTTTGGCCCAATCCTATGTCCAAAGGCAGGAAAGAAGCAATACCCCAGCTAGAATATTGTCAGGCTCAGCGCAAGGCTCTTTTCCTTTGCCTATTTATTCTGCCCAGTCCAAAAATGCACTGAATGATAAGGGCATTCCACCTAATCCAGTTTTATAGAAACACTATTAACACACAAAATCCAGTTTAGCCAAACATCTGGAACCCCCATGACTAAAATAAAATGACATGAGTTACTATACTGAATGAATGAATGACAAACAAATGAATGATCATGAAATTCCTGTGACCTAAATTATTTGTTACTGCTAGAGGTGCTCGGCAGGCTAACCAAACTAAAGCAGGGAAGGGACAGTGACCCTGATGTTAGCTATAGAATTATTCCAACTTCAAGTATTCGCTGTTCTGCAGTTTGGATATTTGGGTGATGTCTTTCATTATGTGCACTTGCTAGTCCCAGAAACATCAGCCACATTTATAAACAACTTCCATGCATACTACACACATTCATTAGTCATACATAATACGATTTAAGCTTGATGGCAATCATAGGACCAAGTTTGATTTTTTTTAAATCATTCCTTTTCATTATAAATCCATCTCAGCTTTTTGACTTTTATTTGCAAAGTAGAGAACAAAAATAGCATCAATGTCAAACCCAGCTGAGGGAAGTATCTCTTCATGAGGTAAATACACTCATAAAGAACAGTTTGCGATTCATGCTGAAGATGGTGTGATTAACAGTGTTGTGAAAAAAAAGTATTTATTGATACTTTTTAAAAAATATGTTTTATTTTTTTATTTGAAAGAGAAACAGGCAGGGATAGAGAGAGAGAGAGAGAGAGAGAGGGAGATAGAGAGAGAGCGAGACAGTGAGAGAGAGAAAGAGAATGGGTGTTCCAGGGCCTCTAGCCACTGCAAATGAACTCCAGATGCATGTGCCCCCTTGTGCATCTGGCTTGCATGGGTCCTGGGGAATTGAACCTGAGTCCTTTGGCTTTGCAGGCAAATGTCTTAACCACTAAGCCATCTCTGCAGCCCTCCACTGATACTTTTTAAGATAAGCATTTCTGAGGAAAAATGAGATAAGTAAATTCCCCTTCATGTGCTGACACATGCCTGTCATCCTAGCACTTGGGAGTCTAAGGCAGGAAAGTCCCAAATTTAAGACAAAATGGGCTGCATAGTGAAGCCCTGCCTCCAAACTAACAAAAAGTGTGTGTTTACACAAATTTCTTTGGTTATACAGCTTTATGACCAGTGGCTATACCATCCTCTGTTTAACCAGCTAGCAACTCTTTATTTAACCCATATTCTGCTTCTAATATTTTTCATATATATATGTTTAGATAGATTCTTAGTGGTGGGATTATTGGGTTAAATAGTTATGCTGCACATGCCCAAATCATTCTTTCAAAGGGAAATAGCAATTCAGACTTCAGTCATTTAATTATCATTTCAGCGGGTTTGTAGCAGTGATAAAGTACTAGATATTTTTTGATTGTTTGCATTTTTTATTATAAAATAGAAATGTTTGAATTAGGAATTTGTACTTACAAGAATTCCTATAGATAATCTTCAACTGAACCCATCAAATGGCTCTAATGGATTTGTATAAGAAATGACTTTACACTTGGCTTCATGCAAATGCACAGGTGAATGACCTGTTTCAGTCATCAAATACATGACCACAGGGCTCAGATGAAAGTCTGTTACCAAGATGCATGCCTACTGCTTAGCTTTACTTCTAAAAGGATTCTAATCCAGCTTTCACACAGAATAATGGCATTGATGTTTCCTACAATTCAATTATATTTTATGAAAGATCTATATCCAGAAAGACAATACTGTATTAGTTGGAGGAAGAGGTGGTAGATCTCTTTATTATTTAATCTTGTGCTGGGAGTAGATATTATATACTCAGAAAGATGAGGGGGAAGTTATTAAAATGCCACTAAAATGCTCCCAAACCCCCTTGTTCTGAGTTAATGATAGGCATGGAAGTACCATGGTGAAATGAGCTTGCCAGTCACAGACACTGAGACCAGGAGGAGCAAGGACATCAGCGCAGAGGAACAGTCCATACCTGATGACCCTGGCCAGGGCAGGTTGTGGGCCCTGAAGTCCACCTCTGCAGCTGCTACTGGCTCTTGTGGCTCACTTTCCTATCACTTACAATGGTGCTGTGATCTGGGGAGGGAGGTGTTATTAAGGATGGTTTGAAAGGATCTGGAATTAGTCGGTGGATTTGAAGGCCAATTAAGAACACATTTAGCAGGGCTACAGTGTTAGGTCAAGAAAGGGCAGCCTTCATATTGGCTCTTCCTCAGTGGGAGTGTAGGTAGGATGCCCAAAATGACCACCTACATCTTGATCACATGTCTAATCAGTTGCTTCCAGAGATTTGCAGCAAAACTAGCTATTCATGGCATGTTCTATAGGACAGATATTCCAAAAAGAGATTGGTGTTTAAGCTTGACTGTTTTTAGCCTTTGGGATGAATTTAGTGTGTCCTGCAAAATTACAGACCTAAAGAAAGACTGACCTCCTATGAGTATTTTTCTTCTACACCTCCTTTCCCCTTCAGATTTCTTTTGTTGCAACCTTGTGTGGTTCTTCTAACTGGCTACTCACAAGATTATACATTTGGTTAAGGCCTGGCATAAACCAAGTGCACTTCCTAGACTCACATTGTATGTCAACACTCCAGCATTTCCTTGTAAGCCAACCACCTAGTAGTCTATAATTTTGCCAGTAAACAGAGACAGAGAGAAGGACAGACTAGAAAAATGGCAAGGTGCAGAGGGGCTAAGTCATGGGACTTGGAGGCAGAAAAGAATCCTTAGCAAGTTCTGTAAAGATCCTTCTCCTGGTCTTGGCTTGCGTTTTGAGAAAGGGCTACAAATACGGGAACTTCTCTTTGGCTTGTTGCTATGCTCTAGCCTTCAGCTAATTTGACAGTTAAACAGGTCCAAGAGAGATCGAGCGCCGTGGGGACAGAACCTTCAGGCTTTCATTTGGAGCAAACACAGTATTTGCAGCAGCGCTCCTCCCGCGGCTACAGAGCATTGCCGCCGCTGCTCAGTGTTTAAAAGCCAGGCATGTTTCCAACCCCAAGGTCTGTCCCCCAATTGATAAGTCTCTTTTTATTAAATGAACTTTAATTACTTAATAATTAGACCTTGCATAGGAGAAGATGTGGATCCTGATAGCGTGCCAGCGAGGCTAGAGGGCAATGCAGAAGAATATGGCATTTTCAGATTAGAATTTAAAGGAAGGAATAGGCTCATTCTGGGGGTGTGTGGGCGGAGGACAGGCCTCCCGTGAGGCAGCGCGTCTTGGCATAAACCCCGACTGTGAAAGGCTTTATTTTCACTTTTGCTTTAAAATCCAAAGTAGTTTAGAATTGAATGAAGGAGGGCGCCTGCCGAAGCTATTACAACTTTCTGACTGTTTGGCTCTGATGGGAAGATTTCTGTGGATGTATGGTAACGCTTGTGTGCACGGGCAGAAGACCAGAGAGACTATTGTTCTCCTGACTCTAATTCTGAGAACCCAGCACTGTTGATGTCCCTACAGATTTAGCAGCTTTCCTCTCATTGCCATGGTGATATTTTTTTTAAAGATTTTCTTTTAGCATCACAAAGGAAAATCTCAAATAAAAAATGTTTGCTGCTTTTGCTATTAACATTTCCACTGCCCCACGAGGACATTTCAGATGTGCCTAGCATCTGAGGAAATAAGATCTAGCTTCTAGGAGACTGATGGCTGCAGTCTTTTCCTAGGCTGTTCCATCTGGGATGGGGACTAGCACAGAGACCTCTGATGACGTTTCTTCCCCTCCCACCCCAGGACCCCCAACAGGTATTTGAAAGGAGGATGAGAAAATCCTGGCTCAGATACAAATTTTGCAGCTGTGTTGGGATAACCTCTTTCTATCCTGTTTATACAGGCTATTTTCAAATGAAAGGATATATTTCATGTGTGTATCATACATGTGGGCAGACCAGTATATGCATGTCCCCTCAGCTAGTTGTCACTTTATAAAAACATGTTCACTTTATTTGAGAAAGAGAGAGAGAGAGAGCACCAAGTCCTCAGCACTGCAAACAACCTCCAATAGTTTGTGCCACTTTCTGAATGTAGCTTATTATTTTTTTTCTTTTCTTTTAATTTTTCTAGGTAGGGTCTCACTCTAGCCCAGGCTGACCTGGAATTTATGTATTCTCAGGGTGGACTCAAACTCATGGCGATCTTCCTACCTCTGCCTCTTGAGTAATGGGATTAAAGGCGTGTGCCACCACGCCCTGCTCTGAATCTGGCTTTTCTTGGGTACTGGGAAATCAAACCTGGGCTGTCAAACTTTGCAACCAAGCACCTTTAATCATTCAGCCATCTCTCCAGGCCTGTCATTCTAATTAAACCACTATTTTCTCTTGTAACCTTGTATCCCTCTCTAAATCTCTCTATTTTTCCCAGACTTCCTAATGTTCAAATTTATCTAAGCTGTTAACAATAATATATTCCACAAATGTTGCTTGATAACCCAATTATGCTCTTCACAGTACAGAATAAAACACAACTGAGTTCCCTGTGGAACTTGGAGGTTAGCCTGGAAGATGGTTGTAAAGTAAATCCCATTGTTAATGATGACTGAAGTAAGAGGTGGAAAGGAGACCTGTATGGACAAATGTTTATACCTGGTCTTGGGAGGAAGTAAGGATTCTGCTGCCACATCAGCATTCTTACCTCCGAGATACTCAAGTGCTGTTACTGAATAGCTAAAAAGAATAAACCCTTCATGCTTCTTGCATTCACAATAAATGTTTTAATAAAGACTTAGGGTTATAGATATTTAACAGGCTTTGGGCAACATTTAACAACACATGAAAATAGACACTTGGGGAATCTTTATAGTGTTAAAGTACTATAATAACAGAAGTACCCTTTGTAGAAAAAACAGTCAACTGGGCAGACCCATTTCTCCATGGCAATTTCATAATGGCTGTACATTTCTTGCTAACAGCACTGACTGCTTATTAGGCAACATGAATTAGGGTTGTTGACATTAATATCAATGATGCTAACATGCAGATACTTTAGTATACATAAATCACGTATAAAGCAGGAATTAGGAGTGTCTGTGTTTATCATTTCTAGGAAAAAGGGAGAAAATAGAGCTTCCATATGTGTCTGACTTTCCCATAAAACAAAATGTTATCAAGTGTTGTAGCTTCTTAGTAATAGATAATAATCGTTGTAGCATATGGAAGTACAGTTTGTACACGTGTCTATGTCTGGTCTAGGGCACTTTCCACAAGTTCAGGTGTCCCTACATGAAAGCTGCTGCTGTATCCTGAGCCCTGCTCATTATGACTCTATCTTAAGTGCATTTTGTTCTTGGAGAAAACATTTTCTCAAGTCTAATGACAGGAGCCCTCCAGAAACATCCAAAACAGACTGTGGTATTTTTAATAATGCAGCACTTCAGGCTGAAGTTTGCCTATAAAAATTCAATTGAGCATAGAATATGTATTTCTTCTTCAGTGTCTTCAGGGAACTGGTTCTAGGACTACTCCCCCCACCCCACCTCTCATTGTAGATAATAAAAATCTGCAGATATTGAAATCCTTTACATAAAGTATTACTATATTTGCACAGAACTAATCCACTATACATTTAAAATAATCACAAGATAACATATAATATCAAAAACACTGTAAATATGTGAAGAGTTATATTGCTGAGAGAATCATGACAAGGAAATATCCAAATGTATTTGTCATGGATACATTTCTTTGCTGCTACTGGACGAGTCCAGGCATTTTCTCATAGGTGGAGCAAGTGAAGTATTTTAAAAACTACATTAAATCTGATTTTAAATCATCATAATTACACTCAATCTAAAATTTTGCTACAAAATTTGGTACAAAACCAGTTTCATATATAAAATAGAGATAATAAAGCTTAAATAACTGCAACGGGCTGAGGATATAGCTCAGTGGCAATTGACTCACTTAGCATGTGCCCATCTATAGGTTCAATTTGAATGCTGTTGTGAGAATTAAATAAGAATGTTTATAAAGATGCTTACAATGGTGCAAATACCAAAACTGAGATCTTGTCTACAGCTATCCAGCTCTTACAGAGGTAAGAGGAAAGGAGCCAGGCACTCTGATATCCTGCTGTGCTATTCACCATCCAAAGCTCCCAGGCTCCCAATGTGTGAAAATGATAAGTCCAAAACTCAAACCCAATTTTCAAAATGTGGATGTTTGCAAAACTTCAAGGTTGCGTGGAAACTCAGTAAATATTTATATATATTTTTTTCTATTTTTAGTAAATACTTGATATACCTTGTGGAGATAAAATACTGAAAACATAACAGAAACTTACACCTTTTAAACTTTATATTATAGACTCAGCTCTGTCATGATATCTGTAAATTATGAGTGACATAGAATTTAAAAGGTATAGAGATTTTCAGCAAGACTAGAAAAAAAGTCAGCCTGTTTTTTTTTTTTTTTTGTCTTATTTTGTTTCTAATACTTTAAGAGTGGCTGCAGTGTTGAGAGGCAGATGTAGGAATGCAGGGGAATAGAATATTCCTTTGAGGAAGAAGTCAAAGGGGAAACAATAGCTAGGGCCTGTGAAAGTGCAGTAGAGCTTAGAACTGCTTGGAATTTTTGTGGAAATGACTAGAAAGTACACTGGGATAGATACCTGGGTATGTAATAACTGCAAAACCCTTTTTCGAGCATTTTAGACATGAAAATGTCAGAAGAAAGAAAAAGAAAAACAGGCACATAGGAGTTTCCTCAGTGAAGCTAACTTGATAGAGGAACAGATATATTTGGCTGTTTTGAATGAATTTGAGTGAGCAAACAGTAGAGGTAGGAAACTGTAGTGTTGCAATGGACCCCATGTGATGTGAAGAGTCTAAACAGGCTTGTTTTGATCAGGTAATTATTCTCTATGAGAATCTAATTAACATTATTATCTGTGTAAAACAGAAGAAATGTTTATATTACATTAGAATATCTGATATCTTCTGAACACATTGTATTCCATTCTTATGAATTTAATGTTAATGCTCATACTCATGGCTTGAAAATATAATCTTAATTTGCTAGCAAATAACTTCTATTTTTAAGACCATGAGATGTAATCTAAAATATAGTCTACTATTTAAAGCATTAATTCAAGCCACACAAAACTTTATAAACTTAGAATTTTTGTTTGTTTGTGTTGAGGTAGGGTACTACTCTATCTGTCACAGGCTGACTTGGAATTCACTATGTAGTTTCAGGTTGGCCTTGAATTCACAGTTATTCTCCTACCTGGGGCTCCCAAGTGCTGGAATTAAAAGCATGTGCCACCATGCCCAACATACATACATACATATATATATATATATATATATATATATATATATATATATATATATATATTTGTTGTTGTTGTTGTTGTTGTTGTTGTTAAGAGTTTTATTTTTTTATTGATTAGTTTTGTACTCAGCAAATACAGTCCAGTCAGTTTGGTACAATTGTTAGGATCATCGATGTCCTACTCTTCCCCTTGGCCCCTCTTTGTTGAGGTGTATGGGTCATACATTCTGGAGTTAGCCCACAGTTATGGGTAGGATAAATGTCTGCATATCATGACCCAACATGTGGCTCTGACATTCTTTCCGCCCCCTCTTCCTCAAAATTTCCCTGAACCATGTTGGGTTGATTTTTTTGTCTCCTTCAATGATGAGGTGTTGGGGGCCTCTGGGTCTCTGGATATCTGATGTGGTAGGAGTTGAATTTTCTCTCTGTTGATCTCCTTCACCCTTGGGCTGGTACCTGGTTCACCAAGAAAATAGCACCCTTGCTTGTTTTGCCAATTGTTCTTAGTTTCAGCCGGAGCACTTTTGAAGTACGTTGGGGTGGCTCTCTCCTTAGGATCTACATTCATCTGAAAAAGAGAAGCAGATTCTCCAACGGAGACTAAGTTAGCACCAGACAAATGAGATAACCCTTACTTTTTAATAGAGAATTTAATAGGTGTAGGCCCTCTTGTAGCCCATGATTTGTGGTAGCTTGATAATGGAGAGTGGACTTATGTTTGCATATGGTTCTGACTTGTTTCCCAGATCCAGCTATGGGTCCCAAACCACTGAGGGGATCAGTTAGCCAAATCAAGAGTAGTTGGTTTCCCACCATGGCTGTGTGCCACTATTGCACCTGTGCAAGCATCACGACAGGTTATATGCTGCTGAGTATATTAGACCATGAGTTTCTTGGACAGATATTGATCATTTTCCCCCATGTAGCGACTGCCCATGTAGCACCTTCTGGCACTAGAGCACTGACTGTCTGGGGAGTGACTCTCTACCAGCTTCCAGCCATGCCATTCCATTTTACGTGTCTACTGCATAAGGTGTCTTCAGCAGTAGGGACTTACCACTAACCTTTGGTGGGTCATCAAGTACTCTGACAGAAATCTGTTTTTCTTTTAGGAAACCTTGTAGGTCTCTTTGATCAAAAGCTCATTGTGGATGTTAGCCACATGCTGGTACTGGGAGTTACAGGTCAGTGCCCACTAAGAAAAGGAAGAAAAAGATAGATAATATGAAAGAGTTAGAGAGAAGAGAGAGCAAGAGAGAGAGAGAGAGAGAGAGAGATGCTGTAGAAGAATAAGGTGAGTCTTCATAGTACCCTCTCCAGTGTCTTGTGGCTCAGGTGTTCCCTCTAAGTTGAAGGTTCAGCCATTTAGTCTGCCTTTTACAATGTAGAATTTTATGGTAGCATTGCATTTGGGTCTAGATTTGTGATTCCCACCCCTTGATTGCCCTCCCCTCCCTCCCTACCCATCCTATTGTGTGGTCCATGAGATGCTTGTTGAGTATGTAAGGCATCTTGGGTAGATTCAGGCTATGTGCTGTAGATGAGTGGGACGATGTGGAGATTTTCTTTCTGTGATTGGGTAAGTTCACTGAGAATGATCTGTTCCAGGTTCAACCATTTTTCCTCAAATTTCATTCTGTCATTTTTTTCTTACTGCTGTATAGAATTCCATTGTGTAGATATAACACATTTTAGTTATCCATTCTTCTAGTGATGGACATCTGGGGTGATTCCAGCTGTTGGCTGTTATGAATTAATCAGTTATTAACATGGTTGATCAAATAAATATCTGTGAGCTGAGGCAAAGAACTTTTAGGGCACATGCCCATTAAGGGAATAACCTGGCCTATTGGTAACTCTACAGTCAGTTTTTTTAGCAGTCTCTATATTGCTTTCCAAAGTGGTTGTACCATCTTACATTCCCACCAACAGTGGATGAGGGTTCCTAGCTCTCCACATCCTTGCCAGCATTTATTTTCATTGGATTTTTGGATGTTTGCTATCCTTATTGGGGTAAGGTGGAACCTCAGAGTAGTTTTAATTTGCATTTCCCTGATGATTAGGGAAGATGAGAATTTCCTTAGGTGTGTGTTTGCCATTTGTATTTCTTGTTCTGTGAACTGCCTGTCCAGTTCCTTGCTGCATTTTGTGAGCGGGTGGTGTGATATTTTATTGTTTAAGTTTTTGAGTTCTTCGTAGATTCTAAAGATTAGGCCTCTGTCAGTTAGATATTCAGCAAATATTTTCTCCCATTCTGTGGGTAGTCTATTGGCTTTGCTTATTGTATGTTTGTCTGTGAAGAAATTCTTCAGTTTCATGTGATCCCATTGGTTGAATGATTGTTTAAGATCCTGTGCTACTGGGGTTTTGTTCAGGAAGTCTTTTTCCATTCCTATATCATGGAAAGTTCTTCCTATATTTTCTTCCAGTAGTAGCTGACTTTCTGTTGCTATATTGAGGACTTTGACTCATTTGGACTTGATTGGTGTGCATGGCAAAATGTGTGGATCAAGTTTCAGTTTCTTGCATATGGTTTTCCAGTTTGTCCAGCACCATTTGCTGAAGATGCTGTCTTTTTTCCAGTCTATATTGATGGGCCCTTTTAAAATATCAAGTAGCTGTAGTTACTTGACCCAAAGTCTGGGTCCTCAAGCCTGTTCCATTGATCTATACTCCTGTTTGTATGCCAGTACCATGCTGTTTTTATTACTATGGCTTTGAAATATAGCTTTGGATCAGGTATGGTGATGCCTTCAGGGGTGTTTCTTTTCCTGAGGATATGCTTGGATATGCAAAGCCTTCTGCTTTTTCATATGAATTTTCAGATCAATTTTTCTATCTCTCTGAAGAACAATGTTGGGATTTTGATGGGAATTGCATTAAATCTGTAGATTGCCTTTGGAAGGATTGCCATCTTCACAATGTTAATTCTGCATATCAAGGAGCATGGGAGGTCTTTTAATTTTCATAAGTCCTCCTCAATTTCTTTTTTGAGTGTTTTTATTTTTCCATTGTATAGATCTTTCACTTTCTTGCTTAATGTTATTCCAAGGTATTTTCTCTCTCTCTCTTTTTTTGTTGTTGTTACTATTGAAAATGGGACAATGTCACATATTTCTTTCTCTGTATCATTGGCATTTGCATATAGAAAGGCTACTGATTTTTGTGCATTCATTTTGTATCCTGCTACTTTGCTGAAGGAGTTTATCACCTTTAAGAGTTTTGGAATGGAGACTCTCAGGTCTCTTACATATAGAAACATGTCATCTGTGAATAGCACTAACTTGACTTCTTCCCTTCCAAATTGTATCCCCTTTATTTCTTTCTCCTGTCTTATTGCTTGAGCTAGGACTTCCAGTACTAAATTAAAGAGCAGAGGTGAGAGTGGACACCCCTGTCTTGTTCCTTATCTCAATGGGAATTCCTTCAGTCTCTCTCCATTAAGTATTATTTGGGCTTTAGGAGCTTTGTATATAGCCTTTATTGTGTTAAGATATTATACACCTACCATGCCAAGTCTCTCCAGTGTTTTGATAGTGAAGTGATATTATAATTTTTCAAAGACATTTTCTACATCTATTGAAATAATCATGTGGTTTTTGTGTTAACCTTGTTTATATGGTGTATTACATTGACAGAATTCCATATGTTGAACCACCCCTGCATTCCTGGTATGAATCTCACTTGATCAAGTTGGATAGTGCTATTTATGTTTTGTTGGATCTGGTTTGTGAGGATTTTGTTCAGGATCTTTCCATCTAAGTTCATCTGAGAAATAGGCCTATAGTTTTCTTTTCTTGTGGCATCTATGCCTGGTTTTGGTATTAGGGTGATAGTAGCTTCCTAGAAGGAGTTGGTGAGTTTTCCCTGACCTTCAGTTGTGTGGCACAGTTTGAGAAAGATTGGTTTAATTTCTTCTGTGAAGGTTTGATAGAATTCAGCTGAGAAGCCATATGGTCCTTGACTCTTCTTTTTGGAGAGGTTTTTATTTTATCAACTTTTCTATTTTGGTGGATGTAATAGGTTTGTTTAGGAGAATAACTTATCCATTTCCTCTATATTTTCCAATTTTGTGGAGTAGAGTTTCTTTGAAGTAAAACCTGATGATTCTCCCAATTTCACTTATGTCTGTTCTGATCTCTCCTTTTTCATTTCTAATTTGGCCAGGGGTTTGTCAATCTTCTTTATCTTTCAAACAACCAACTTTTTGTTCCATCAATTTTCTTGTTTTCTTAGTTTATAATTCATTAATTTCTACTCTGAGCTGCACTATTTCTTTCCATCTGGAGCTTTTTGGTTGGATTTTTTTCTTACTTTTCCAGTGCCTTTATGTGGATGGTTAATTATTGGTTTGGGATTTCTCTGTCTTTCTTATGAAGGCATTTAGTGCTATGGATTTTCCCCTGAGGACCACCTTCATTGTCTCCCATAAGTTTGGTACGATGTGTTATCATTGTCATTCATTTCTAGAAATTTCTCTATTTCATTTTTTTTATTTCGTCCAGTACCCATTTATTGTTTAAAACTTTGCTATTCAGTTTCAGGTGTCAATGGGATTTTTGGTACATGTTTTGTCATTAATTTCTAGCAATATACATTGCGATCAGATATCATGCATTTTAGAGAAGGTTCTGTGTGCTGCTGAGAAGAATGTGTAGTCTGTGGATTTGGGATGAAATGTTCTACACATGTCCATTAGGTCTAAATGTTCTATGGTTTTGTTGAGCACTCTCTCCCTTCCCTGTTGAGTTTCTGTTTGGATGATCTATCTATCGCTGATTATGCTGTATTGAATTCCCCAATTATGATGGTGTTGGTAGTTAATTTCTATTATATTGTCGAGTAGGTTTTGTTTTATGAATTGTGGTCCACCTGTGTTTGGTGCATAAAGATCATAATATCCTCTTGCCAAATTGTTCCCTTGATCAGTAGGAAGTGCCCTTCTTTGTCTTCTTTGTTTATTTTTGGTTTGAAGTCTATTTTATCTGATATTAGTATGTCTAAGCTTGTTTGTTTCTTGTTCCTATTTGCTTGGAATATCATTTTGTACCCTTTCACCCTGAGGAGGTATCTGTCTTTAGTGGTGAGGTGGGTTTCTTGAAGACAACAGATTGAGGGGGTCTAATTTTCTGATCCACCTTGTTAGCTTGTGTCACTTGATGGGTGAATTAAGGCCGTTGATATTTAGGGTAATGACTATGAGGTTTGATTTGATACCTGCCATATTGTGTTGGTATATGTGGTTTAGTGTTTTCAAGGACTTTGAAGTTATTGGTGCCTTCTCTTAGTTACTTTATTGTGATCTGCTTCTTGTAGGTACTTGAGGTTGATTATTTGATTATCCTGTGTGGAAAATTTCTTGAAGTACTCTCTGTTGGTTTGGTTTTGTGTTCGTATGTTTATGAAGTTGAGTTTTGTCATGGAAGGTTTTTCTTTCATAATCTGTTATGAGGGATACTTTTGCTGGGTAGGGTAGTTTGGGTTGGAAGCCATCAGGGTTCCATTCCAGGCCCTCTGGCTTTCAGGGTTTCCATTGAGAAGTCTGATGTGATTCTGATGGGGTTGCCTTTAAATGTGATGTGTTGTATTCCCTAGCTGCTTTTAGGACATTCTCTTTGATGTCAATGTTTAGAGTCTTAATGACAATATGTCCTAGAGAGTTTCTCCTTTGGTCCACCTGTTCGGAGTTCTGGTAGCTTCTTGTAACTTGATGGGCCTTTCTTTTGAGAGAGTGGGAAACTTTTATTCAATTATTATGTTGAATAAGTTCTCCATGCCTTTGGTCTGCATTTCTTCCCCTTCTGGTATTACCACGGTCTGAATGTTCCCACATTTCCATCATGCTCTGTTCACAGAAATTTTAGAACTTATTGAAACTTTTGCACTCTCAAGCTGTTTCTTCTGTTTTTTCTTACAGATCTGAGTTTCTATCCTCCAGATGACTAAGTCAATTCTTTTCTTTTATTAACACTTACCATGATTATAAAAAATATCCCATGGTAATGCCCTCCCTCCCCCCAATTTCTCTTTGAAATTCCATTCTCCATCATATCCCCTCCCTATCTCAATCAGTCTCTCTTTTATTTTGATGTCATGATCTTTTCCTCCTCTTCTGATGGTCTATACCAACCTATTAAGTACCCTCCTCCCTTCCTTTCATTTCCATTTATATCTATTTTTTAGCTTACTGGCCTCTGATACTGAGTTTTTTTCCTTCTCACACATAAGTCCAATCATCTGTAGCTAGGATCCACATATCAGAGAGAACATGCAGTGCCTGAGTTACCTCACTTACTAAAATCCTTTCCAGATCCATCCATTTTCCTTTTTCTTTACCATTTTTCTTTACTGCTGAGTAGAATTCCAGTATAGAAATGTGCCATATCTTCATTATGCACTCATCAGTTGAGGGACATCTAGGCTGGTTCCATTTCCCAGCTATTATGATTTGAGTGACAATAAACATGGTGGAGCACATAATTCTAAGGAAATGAGATGAATCCTTAGGATATATGCCTAGGAGTGCTATAGCTGGGTCATATGGTAGATCAATCTTTAGCTGTTTTAGGAACCTCCACACTGATTTCCACAATGGCTGGACCAGATTGCATTCCCACCAACAGTGTAAAATGGTTCCTCTTTTTCCACATCCCTGCCAGCATTTATGATCATTTGTTTTCATGATTGTAGCCAATCTGACAGGAGTGAGATGGAATCTCAGTGTAGTTTTAATCTGCATTTCCTTGATGACTGGGGATGTAGAACATTTTTTTAGATGCTTGTACGCCATCCATATTTCTTCTTTGGGAACTCTCTAATTAGCTCCATAGTCCATTTTTTAATTGGCTTGTTTAATTTTTTATTATTTAACTTTTTGAGTTCTTTGTATATCCTAGATATTAATCCTCCATCAGATATATAGCTGGCAAAGATTTTTTTTTTCCCATTCTGTAGGTTGCCTCTTTGCTTTATTCACAGTGTCCTTTGCATTACAAAATCTTTGTAATTCCATGAGGTCCCAGTGGTTAATCTGTGGTTTTATTGCCTGAGCAATTGGGGTTATATTAAGAAAGTCTTTGCCAAGACCAATATGTTAAAGGGTTTCCCCTACTTTTTCCTCTAGCAGTTTCAGAGTTTCCGGTTTGATGTTAAGGTCTTTAATGCATTTGGACTTAATTCTTGTGCATGGAGAGAAAGAAGAATCTATTTTCATCCTTCTACAGATATATATCCAGTTTTCCCAGCACTTTTGCTGAAGAGGCTGTCTTTTCTCCAATGAGTATTTTAGGCATTTTTATTGAATATCAGGTGGCTATAGCTACCTGGACTTACATCTGGGACCTCTATTCTAGTCCATTGATCTACATGTCTGTATTTTGCCAGTACCATGCTGTTTTTGTTACTATGGCTCTGTAGGTATAGGGATAAAATCAGGTATGGTGATACCACCAGCTTTATTTTGTTGCTCAGTATTATTTTAGGTATTCAAGGGTTTTTGAAGTTCCAAGATGAGATTTGTGGATTGTTTTTTTTCTAGTTCCGTGAAGAATGCCATTGGAATTTTTGATGGGGATTGCATAAATGGTGTACATTGGCTTTTGGTAAGATTGCCATTTTCACAATATTGATTCTTCCAATCCAGGAACAAGGGATGTTTTTCCATTTAATAGTGTCCTCTGCAATATCTCGCTTAAGTGTGTTTCATAATTTTCATTGCAGAGATCCTTTACTTCCTTGATTAGGTTATTCCAAGGTACTGTTATTTTGTTTGATGCTATTGTGAGATGGAAGTATTATCTGATCTCATCCTCTGTGTGTTTGTTGTTAGCATATAGAAAGGCTACTGATTTTTGTGCATTCATTTTGTATCCTGCTACTTTGCTGAAGGAGTTTATCACCTTTAAGAGTTTTGGAATGGAGACTCTCAGGTCTCTTACATATAGAAACATGTCATCTGTGAATAGCACTAACTTGACTTCTTCCCTTCCAAATTGTATCCCCTTTATTTCTTTCTCCTGTCTTATTGCTTGAGCTAGGACTTCCAGTACTAAATTAAAGAGCAGAGGTGAGAGTGGACACCCCTGTCTTGTTCCTTATCTCAATGGGAATTCCTTCAGTCTCTCTCCATTAAGTATTATTTGGGCTTTAGGAGCTTTGTATATAGCCTTTATTGTGTTAAGATATTATACACCTACCATGCCAAGTCTCTCCAGTGTTTTGATAGTGAAGTGATATTATAATTTTTCAAAGACATTTTCTACATCTATTGAAATAATCATGTGGTTTTTGTGTTAACCTTGTTTATATGGTGTATTACATTGACAGAATTCCATATGTTGAACCACCCCTGCATTCCTGGTATGAATCTCACTTGATCAAGTTGGATAGTGCTATTTATGTTTTGTTGGATCTGGTTTGTGAGGATTTTGTTCAGGATCTTTCCATCTAAGTTCATCTGAGAAATAGGCCTATAGTTTTCTTTTCTTGTGGCATCTATGCCTGGTTTTGGTATTAGGGTGATAGTAGCTTCCTAGAAGGAGTTGGTGAGTTTTCCCTGACCTTCAGTTGTGTGGCACAGTTTGAGAAAGATTGGTTTAATTTCTTCTGTGAAGGTTTGATAGAATTCAGCTGAGAAGCCATATGGTCCTTGACTCTTCTTTTTGGAGAGGTTTTTATTTTATCACCTTTTCTATTTTGGTGGATGTAATAGGTTTGTTTAGGAGAATAACTTATCCATTTCCTCTATATTTTCCAATTTTGTGGAGTAGAGTTTCTTTGAAGTAAAACCTGATGATTCTCCCAATTTCACTTATGTCTGTTCTGATCTCTCCTTTTTCATTTCTAATTTGGCCAGGGGTTTGTCAATCTTCTTTATCTTTTCAAACAACCAACTTTTTGTTCCATCAATTTTCTTGTTTTCTTAGTTTATAATTCATTAATTTCTACTCTGAGCTGCACTATTTCTTTCCATCTGGAGCTTTTTGGGTTGGATTTTTTTCTTACTTTTCCAGTGCCTTTATGTGGATGGTTAATTATTGGTTTGGGATTTCTCTGTCTTTCTTATGAAGGCATTTAGTGCTATGGATTTTCCCCTGAGGACCACCTTCATTGTCTCCCATAAGTTTGGTACGATGTGTTATCATTGTCATTCATTTCTAGAAATTTCTCTATTTCATTTTTTTTATTTCGTCCAGTACCCATTTATTGTTTAAAACTTTGCTATTCAGTTTTCAGGTGTCAATGGGATTTTTGGTACATGTTTTGTCATTAATTTCTAGCAATATACATTGCGATCAGATATCATGCAGGGGATTATGTCAATCTTCCTAAATCTATGGAGGCAGTCTTTGTGACCCAGTATATGATTTATTTTAGAGAAGGTTCTGTGTGCTGCTGAGAAGAATGTGTAGTCTGTGGATTTGGGATGAAATGTTCTACACATGTCCATTAGGTCTAAATGTTCTATGGTTTTGTTGAGCACTCTCTCCCTTCCCTGTTGAGTTTCTGTTTGGATGATCTATCTATCGCTGATTATGCTGTATTGAATTCCCCAATTATGATGGTGTTGGTAGTTAATTTCTATTATATTGTCGAGTAGGTTTTGTTTTATGAATTGTGGTCCACCTGTGTTTGGTGCATAAAGATCATAATATCCTCTTGCCAAATTGTTCCCTTGATCAGTAGGAAGTGCCCTTCTTTGTCTTCTTTGTTTATTTTTGGTTTGAAGTCTATTTTATCTGATATTAGTATGTCTAAGCTTGTTTGTTTCTTGTTCCTATTTGCTTGGAATATCATTTTGTACCCTTTCACCCTGAGGAGGTATCTGTCTTTAGTGGTGAGGTGGGTTTCTTGAAGACAACAGATTGAGGGGTCTAATTTTCTGATCCACCTTGTTAGCTTGTGTCACTTGATGGGTGAATTAAGGCCGTTGATATTTAGGGTAATGACTATGAGGTTTGATTTGATACCTGCCATATTGTGTTGGTATATGTGGTTTAGTGTTTTCAAGGACTTTGAAGTTATTGGTGCCTTCTCTTAGTTACTTTATTGTGATCTGCTTCTTGTAGGTACTTGAGGTTGATTATTTGATTATCCTGTGTGGAAAATTTCTTGAAGTACTCTCTGTTGGTTTGGTTTTGTGTTCGTATGTTTATGAAGTTGAGTTTTGTCATGGAAGGTTTTTCTTTCATAATCTGTTATGAGGGATACTTTTGCTGGGTAGGGTAGTTTGGGTTGGAAGCCATCAGGGTTCCATTCCAGGCCCTCTGGCTTTCAGGGTTTCCATTGAGAAGTCTGATGTGATTCTGATGGGGTTGCCTTTAAATGTGATGTGTTGTATTCCCTAGCTGCTTTTAGGACATTCTCTTTGATGTCAATGTTTAGAGTCTTAATGACAATATGTCCTAGAGAGTTTCTCCTTTGGTCCACCTGTTCGGAGTTCTGGTAGCTTCTTGTAACTTGATGGGCCTTTCTTTTGAGAGAGTGGGAAACTTTTATTCAATTATTATGTTGAATAAGTTCTCCATGCCTTTGGTCTGCATTTCTTCCCCTTCTGGTATTACCATGGTCTGAATGTTCCCACATTTCCATCATGCTCTGTTCACAGAAATTTTAGAACTTATTGAAACTTTTGCACTCTCAAGCTGTTTCTTCTGTTTTTTCTTCCAGATCTGAGTTTCTATCCTCCAGATGACTAAGTCAATTCTTTTCTTTTATTAACACTTACCATGATTATAAAAAATATCCCATGGTAATACCCTCCCTCCCCCCAATTTCTCTTTGAAATTCCATTCTCCATCATATCCCCTCCCTATCTCAATCAGTCTCTCTTTTATTTTGATGTCATGATCTTTTCCTCCTCTTCTGATGGTCTATACCAACCTATTAAGTACCCTCCTCCCTTCCTTTCATTTCCATTTATATCTATTTTTTAGCTTACTGGCCTCTGATACTGAGTTTTTTTCCTTCTCACACAGAAGTCCAATCATCTGTAGCTAGGATCCACATATCAGAGAGAACATGCAGTGCCTGGGTTACCTCACTTACTAAAATCCTTTCCAGATCCATCCATTTTCCTTTTTTCTTTACCATTTTTCTTTACTGCTGAGTAGAATTCCAGTATAGAAATGTGCCATATCTTCATTATGCACTCATCAGTTGAGGGACATCTAGGCTGGTTCCATTTCCCAGCTATTATGATTTGAGTGACAATAAACATGGTGGAGCACATAATTCTAAGGAAATGAGATGAATCCTTAGGATATATGCCTAGGAGTGCTATAGCTGGGTCATATGGTAGATCAATCTTTAGCTGTTTTAGGAACCTCCACACTGATTTCCACAATGGCTGGACCAGATTGCATTCCCACCAACAGTGTAAAATGGTTCCTCTTTTTCCACATCCCTGCCAGCATTTATGATCATTTGTTTTCATGATTGTAGCCAATCTGACAGGAGTGAGATGGAATCTCAGTGTAGTTTTAATCTGCATTTCCTTGATGACTGGGGATGTAGAACATTTTTTTAGATGCTTGTACGCCATCCATATTTCTTCTTTTGGGAACTCTCTAATTAGCTCCATAGTCCATTTTTTAATTGGCTTGTTTAATTTTTTATTATTTAACTTTTTGAGTTCTTTGTATATCCTAGATATTAATCCTCCATCAGATATATAGCTGGCAAAGATTTTTTTTTTCCCATTCTGTAGGTTGCCTCTTTGCTTTATTCACAGTGTCCTTTGCATTACAAAATCTTTGTAATTCCATGAGGTCCCAGTGGTTAATCTGTGGTTTTATTGCCTGAGCAATTGGGGTTATATTAAGAAAGTCTTTGCCAAGACCAATATGTTAAAGGGTTTCCCCTACTTTTTCCTCTAGCAGTTTCAGAGTTTCCGGTTTGACGTTAAGGTCTTTAATGCATTTGGACTTAATTCTTGTGCATGGAGAGAAAGAAGAATCTATTTTCATCCTTCTACAGATATATATCCAGTTTTCCCAGCACTTTTGCTGAAGAGGCTGTCTTTTCTCCAATGAGTATTTTAGGCATTTTTATTGAATATCAGGTGGCTATAGCTACCTGGACTTACATCTGGGACCTCTATTCTATTCCATTGATCTACATGTCTGTATTTTGCCAGTACCATGCTGTTTTTGTTACTATGGCTCTGTAGTATAGGATAAAATCAGGTATGGTGATACCACCAGCTTTATTTTTGTTGCTCAGTATTATTTTAGGTATTCAAGGTTTTTTGAAGTTCCAAATGAATTTGTGGATTGTTTTTTTCTAGTTCCGTGAAGAATGCCATTGGAATTTTGATGGGGATTGCATTAAATGTGTACATTGCTTTTGGTAAGATTGCCATTTTCACAATATTGATTCTTCCAATCCAGGAACAAGGGATGTTTTTTCCATTTAATAGTGTCCTCTGCAATATCTCGCTTAAGTGTGTTTCATAATTTTCATTGCAGAGATCCTTTACTTCCTTGATTAGGTTTATTCCAAGGTACTTTATTTTGTTTGATGCAATTGTGAATGGAAGTGATTATCTGATCTCATCCTCTGTGTGTTTGTTGTTAGCATATAAGAAGGCTACTGATTTCTGTGTATTTATTTTGTATCCTGCTACATGGCTATAGGTGTTTGTCAGCTCTAACAGTTAGTTAGTAGAGTCTTTAGGGTCCTTTATATAGAGAATCATGTCATCTGCAAATAATGATAACTTGATCTCTTCCTTTCCAATTTGTATTCCTTTTATGTGTGTCTCTTGCCTTATTGCTATGGCTAAGATTTCCAGTACTATATTAAATAAATGTGGGGACAGTGGACACCTTTTCTTGTTCCTGAGTTTTGTTGAAAAGCTTCCACTTGTAAACCATTTAGTAGTATGTTGGTTGTAGGCTTCTCATAAATAGCCTTTATTATATTGAGATATGTTCCTTCTATTCCCAGTTTCTGTAGGACTTATATCATGAAGGGATGTTGGATTTTGTCAAATGCTTTCTCTGCATCTAATGAGATGATCATGTGATTTTTGTCCTTCAGTCCATTTATATAATGTATTACATTTATTGATTTGTGTATGTTGAACCATCCATGCATCTCTGGGGTAAAGCCTACTTGGTCAGGGTGAATGATCTTTCTGACATATTCTTGTGTTCTGTTTGCCAATATTTTGTTGAGAATTTTTTCATCTATGTTCAGGAGGGAGATTTGTAATTTTCTTTTTTTGTCCTATCTTTGCCTGGTTTTGGTATCAGGGTAATGCTAGCTTCATAGAAGGAGTTTAGTAGGATTCCTTCTTTTTCCATTTCATGGAAAAGCTTAAGAAGCAATGGTGTTAGTTCTTCCCTGAAGGTCTGGTAAAATTCAGTAGTGAGTCTATCTGGACCTGGGCTTCTTTTAGTCGGGAGATTTTTGATAACTGCTTGAACCTCCATGTTTGCTATGTTCTATTTAAGTGATTAATCTCATCTTGATTTAATTTAGGTAGGTCATATAAATCAAGGAAGTAATCCATTTCTTTCAGATTTTCATACTTTGTGGAGTGTATGCTTTTATGGTATGTCCCTATTATTTTTTGAATTTCTCTGGCATCTGTTGTGATGTCACCATGTTCATCTCTAATTTTACTAATTTGTGTCTCTTCTCTCTTTCTTTTGCTCAGATTTGTTAAGGGTTTATCAATCTTGTTTATCCTTTCAAAGAACCAACTCTTTGTTTCATTGATTCTTTGGATTGTTTTGTTGTTGTTGTTGTTGTTTGTTTGTTTGTTTCTATTTCATTAATTTCTGCCCTAATCTTTCTTATTTCTTCCCATCTACTGATTTTTGGTTTGCCTTGTTCTTCTTTTTCCAAGGCTTTAATGTGAAGCATTAGGTCATTTACTTGTGACCTTTATAATTTCTTTCTTTCTTTTTTTTCTTTTTTTTTTTTTAAGGTAGGGCCTCACTCTAGCCCAGGCTGACCTGGAATTCACTATGGAGTCCCAGAGTGGCCTTGAACTCACTGCTATCCTCCTACCTCTGCTCCCAAGTGCTGGGATTAAAGGTGTGCGCCACCACGCCTGGCTTCTAATTTCTTAATATGGTCACTTAAAGCTATAAATTTACCTCTTAGGACTGCCTTCTCTGTGTCCCAGAGATTTTGGTATATCATGTTGTCATTATCATTTGATACTATAAATTTTTTGATTTCCTTCTTGATTTCTTCATTGACCCATTCATCATTTAGTAGTGTGTTGTTTAATTTCCATGATTTTGTGTATGGTCTATAGCCTTTCTTGCTATTTATTTGTAGTTTGATTCCATTGTGGTCAGATAGAATGCCAGGAATTATTTCAGCTTTCGTATATTTGTTAAGATTCGCTTTGTGTCCTAATATATGGTCTATTTTAGAGAATGTTCCATATGCTGCTGAAAAGAATGTATATTCTGCAGCATTTGGATGAAATGTCCTGTAGATATCTGTTAGGTCCATTCCTTCTATGACCTTATTTATTCCAGATGCCTCTCAGTTTATTTTTTCCCAGGATCACCTGTCAATTGATGAGAGTGGGGTGTTGAAGTCACCCACTACAACTGTGTTTGGTGTTATCTGTGACCTTAGTTCTAATAGCGTTTGTTTGATGAATTTGGGGTGCCCCATGTTAGGTGCAAATATTTTTAGGATTGTAATGTCCTCCTGTTGGACGGTGGCTTTAACCAATATAAAGTGGCCTTCCTTATCTTTCTTAACTAATGTTGGACTGAAGTCTACCTCGTCAGATATTAGGATAGCAGCCCCTGCTTGTTTTCTAGGTCCATTTTCTTGAAACACTGCTTTCCAACCTTTCACCCTAAGATAGTGTCCATCCTTTGTAGAAAGGTGGGTTTCTTGGAGGCAACATATTGAAGGACCCTGTTTTTTACCCAGTCTGCAGACCTATGTCTTTTGGTTGGGGCATTCAGGCCGTTGATATTAAGAGATATTATTGAAAGATGTGTATTCACTTTTTGCCATTTTTTTGTAGTTCTTCCAGTTTTACCTTTGCTCTCTTGTGTTAACTAGTATTTGAGTATTGTTTGTTTTCTTCTGGTTCCTTATATGTGTGCTTTTCTTTTTCTTCAGCATGGAGGATTCTTTCAAGTATTTCCTATAGAGCTGGTTTTGTCTTCAAATACTCCTTTAGCTTGCTTTTTCATGGAATGTCCCTATTTCTCCATCTATTTGAATGGATAGCTTTGCATGATAAAGTAATCTTGGTTGACAGTTGTTATATTTCAGAACTTGGAATACATCACTCCATGCCCTTCTGGCTTTTAAAGTTTGTGTTGAGTAATCTGCTATAATCCTGATAGGCTTGCCTTTGTAGGTTACTTGATTTTTCTCTCTGACTGCTTTCAATATTTTTCTTTGGTGTGTGTGTTTGGTAGTTTGATAATAATATGGTGAGGAGAGGTTCTTTCCAGGTTTTGTCTGATTGGTGTTCTAAAGGATTCCTATATCTGCACTGGCACCTCTATCCCAATTTGGTGGAAGTTTTCTTCTATGATTTTGTTGAAGATGCCTACTATACCTTTGGAGTGAAATTCTTCTCCTTCTACTATGCCCTGAATTCTTATGTTTGATCTTTTCATAGTGTCCCAAATATCTTGAAATTCCCATTCATACTTTTCTAGTAGTTTGTCTTTCTCTTTGTTGGACTGAATTAGATCTGCCACCTGGTCTTCTAGCTTAGATATTCTGTCCTCTCCTTTATCCATTCTACTAGGTGAGATTTTCTACAAAGTTTTTTATTTCATTAACTGTGTTGTTTAGTGCTAGTAATTCTAACTGGTTTTTCTTTATTATTTCTATTCATTTTTTTATGTCTAGTATTGACCTCTTGAGTTCATTAATTTGCCTCCCGTGTCTTCTTTGCTTCTTTTGATTTCTTCTTTGAGTTCTTTGGACATATTTATAATCATTCTTTTGAAATCTTTCTCAGGCATTTCCTCTAACTCGTTCTCACTAGAGGTCATTTATGATGCATGAATACTTTTTAGTGGATTTATATTGTCTTGATTTTTGGTGTTTCTTGTGCTACAATGTATATGTTTTTGCATCCTGGATTATTTAATGATTGTGTTTTCTAGTTAATTGGGTATTATGAGATGTATCAATCAATCTGAAGGTATATATCTTCATGGTAGGAGCTTAAGGTTCTTAGTGTGGCTCTCAAGACTCTCAGAGTATCTACAAAAGTGACCCTAGTTGTTGGGTTTGCCTACTATGGGAGTATTCAAGTAGGCTGGGTGGAACCAAATACAGATAGTTTCTAAAATTTAATTAAACAATGTACACTTTCAATGAAAAACAGCTCAGAGTATTTATCCAACAGAAGGTAGTATGACACCCAGATCCTCTGTCTGTCCCTTAGGCTATGTGGTGCCTCACCCACTCCCTTAATCCTAAAATTTCTGATCTGGAGAGGGTTCCAAGTCATCTTTTGAAGAGGTGAGGCCCTTACCTAATGTATAACAGAAGAGGAAACAAAGCCACTATAAATCAAGAAGCAACAATTAAGAAGCCCAAAATACAGTTTATTTAAGAATGGCAAATCTGACCATCCATCAGATTTAACATATAATTTATCCTGATATGGAAGGTGTAATTAGCACTTCCTGTTCAGGCCTATATATCGGGTTTATTAGGCGGGTACTGACCTGGTGTAATTCCAGTTGCCTTTTGGGATGATTTTGGGCTCAGTTATTCTGCTCCTGTTTGAGTCCCTCTGTTGGTTCAAGTAGGCATCGCTGGGTCCCTGGACTTCTGCTTTGTTCGCTGGAGCTGGGCACTGGCGGTGGGGGAGGGGAGGCTGCTGATACTGCTCTATTTCTCTTGCTGTTCCACGTGTTCTTTTCCCTTGTGATCTGTTCCTCCATTGTTCACTGCCATTCTCCCTTCACATTTCTTGAGTTTGAGGAGAGCTCTGGTGTGCATGGAAAATCCCCTCAGCTGACTTTTTTCTGCAGCTCAAGCCGAGCCTGGCGGCTGGCTGGTATGCCACCACCGTAGTCCTGCACACCTGCTGGAGCTGCTTCTGCAGGCCTGTGTGGGCTCTGGATGCTCTGGATCTCTCCTACTTCTCTGTTGCTATTTCAATTTCCTATATACCTCACTTTTTAATAAAAGTGTGTATTTTACTGTTTTTTTTTTTTGCTCCCCCCCCCCCCCCCAGGCTGCTTTGGTGTGGTACTTACACTGCCATCTTAACCGGAAGTCCTGACTAACTCAATTCTTAAGGGCCTCTAAGGAGTTTTGGGCTTGTTAAATTAGGTTTGAATTTTCTACTACTTTTCTATGTATGGTTTCCATCCCTCTGTGAAGTTCCCTTTTCACATCATTTTCTAATTTTCTTGATTCTTCTTGGAATTCCTTCTTGCATTTCTTCATGTCTTCACTTAGCATAGCCAGCTGGTTTTTTAGGTGCTCTTTTTTTTTTTCCACTTTTCTTTATATCCCTTAACTTTGTTTGGACCCCTTCTATTTTCTTATCTATTAGGTCTAGTCTAGTGATGGCAGTGTCCACACCATTATCAGTCCTTTGTTGCTTCTGTGTAAGTTCTACCAAGTTCTTGGTCAGGGTTGCATTGCTCATAACTTCATTTTGGATTTGTGATCCAATTGTCTCTTTTATGTTTTGTTTAGAGACTTCCATGCTAGGACTGGGAGAACTTATTGGATTTACTTGCATTTGATTTTTTATGTTATTTCTTTTGCATTATGGTCTGCCCATCACAGTGTAATTGGTCACAATTGGTGATGAAAATGGTGCAGCTTTGCAGGCAGGTGGGGGGGGGGTGCAGGGATGAGGGTAGAGCACAGAGGTGGGATTGTGGGTTGTGCGGAGTCTGGACAGAGCAGCAAGGGTCAAGATTTGCTTGGGGGTGAGGCAGGGAGATATGGAGCAGAGGAGGTCTGAATTCTCAGGGGGCGGTGTTTGAGCAGATTGGAGCAGAGCAGGTCTGAAGTTCTAGGGTTTGGGGCAGAGCCGAGTGAAGGGGCGAAGCCTAGCAGGTTGGATCTGAAGTCACAGGGTTGGTGGCGGGGCCAAGTGGAGCAAGTCATAAACGTGTTTGAAATTTGATGGCTGGTATAAACCTTAGAATGTCTCTCCCCTATTCATTGTGGATTTAAGTTGAATAGTATATTCAACTGTCTTTGATTGTTTATATAATTAGATACTGAAGTTAATCAGTAGTAGATTAATGCACTTCATCATTTTTTTCTTGAATGGATTCAAACTACACAAAATATTATAACATGGACTTTGAGTTATGAGCTAGGTTCCAATTCAATTGATTCCTTTCACTTTTCCACTTTGTGTATATTCAACTCAGTTATAAACAGTTTTTCTGATACTAAAGCAAGAATTGTGCATGTGTCTAGTTCCCTCTATTGAAAATAGATCAATAGCTTTCACCCTGTATAAATATTTATTCAAATCAGATCAAAGAAATTAAGGTAAATCATAAGTGTTGAAATTTCTAGTGAAAAACACAGAGAATATACTTTAAGATATAGGCATAGGCAAAAACTTTCTGAACTGGAGTCTAATAGCAGAGGAAATAACCCAAAGTATTAACAAATAGGACAATATGAAATTACAAAGTCTCAGTATAGGAAAAAGAATCTGCAATAATGGGAGAAATACTTTTGCCACCTATACTTCATATAGGGTACTCATATCTATAATTTATAAAGTACTACAAAAACTGAATGCCAAAATAGGTAAAGAAGCAAACAAACAAATAAACAAAACAACCATTCACCAAATTGGCTGATGGTATGAACAGATGTCTCACAAAAGAAGAAAAGAAAATGGCCACTAAGTATTTTTTTTTTGTGTGTTCAACATTTCCAGCTATCAGAGAAATATTCTGATACATACGTATGTATGTATGTATGTATGTATATAACTTTGAGATATCATGGATAACATATCACCCCTAGTCAGAATAGCTACAATTAAAAAAATAACTGACAACAAGCACTGACAATGGTATGAGGAAGGAAGAACCCTTAATTCAGTGCTGCTGGAGGTGCAAACTAGTATAGTATAGCTGTCATGGAAATCCGTATGGTGGTTGATATACCACTCCTGGGTATATGACATAAGGACTCTGCACTCTACTACAGGAAACTTGCTCATCCATGTTCATTGCTGCTCTATACATACTAGCTGGGAAATGGAGCAATCCAACGTTCCCATTCATAGGTGAATAAACACTAAAATGTGCTTCATATATAATGGAATTTTACTTAGCAGTAAAGAAAGACAAGATTATGAATTTTGAAAGAAAAAATAGATGGATTGTAAAGAATTATATTAAGCAGGATGACTCAAACTAAAAAATGTAGACACAAACCTCATGTTCTTTCCTATAAACAGGTCCTGGCTTGCATTATGTCTATAACTTACTTACCTATAATCTATGTGTCTATGTATCTATCATCTATCTGTCTCTTTCTCTATTTCTCTATGTATCTTTGTGTTTATGTGTACAAAAGGGGTGCAAAACTAGGTAAAACCTGAAAGATGGAATGGTGACTGAGATCATGCAGTAAGAGATGACAAGGAGCGTTGTGAGGGATCGTGCACAGGAAACATGTACACTGAAGAAGAAATGATGAAAAGGGGAGAGGGAATCGAGCAGTGTGGGGATGGAATAAAATAAAATCAATTATACTTGAAAATGCCATAGTTATACCTAAAACTGTATGCTAATCAGAACATACATTAAATAATGAGTTGCATCTCATCATCTTTAAAATAATATTTTACTCAATATAAAGTTTTCTGCATGGTCTTGTGTTAATTATCCTTCAAAACTACTATTGCATCATTTTATTGGGATTGCATCTTCATGATTGCAGATAGGTTTACGCAACTGGGCACAATGATGGTAGCTTTCCACAGCTTGTTTCTGTTCCATATTATAGTAACTTTTTTTGAGGTGGGATCTTAATCTATCCCAGACTAACATGGACATCACTCTGTTTTCCCAGGCTAGCCTCAAACCTCACAGTGATCTTCCTATCCCTACCTCCCAAGTGCTAGGATTAAAGGCAAGTGCCACCATCTCCAGGACAAATTTTATTATCAGGGGTTTGGTTTTCTTGTTCCAAGACTCTAATCTTTGAAAGAGAAGTGATTTTCTACCTTCACCAAGGACATGTGACTTCATGAATGTGTTTCTTCTTGTCTTTCATATTAACTTGTGTTTGACTCTGACCATTTACTTTTGTGCTTCTGCATCCAGCTTAATTTTGGTCAGCTTATGAAGAAAATTAGTTTACAAAGTATTAATAGACTCAAGATCAATCTATCAATAGTAAAAATGAAGCACAATAGAAGGGCTAGCAAGATTGCTCAATGGTTAAAGTGTTTGCCTGCAAAGCCTAGCCACCTGGTTTCTATTCTCCAGTACCCATGTAAAGCTACAATCTCGAAGCAGTGCATGCATCTTGAGTTTGTCTGCAGCAGTTAGAGGCTCTGGTGCACTCATTCTCTGTTTTCAAATAAAAACTAAAAAAGTACAGTACAATGCAATTTGATATTGACTAAACATTGATAAAAAATTAAAACTTTTGATAAAATTTCATCTTGGATCTGGAAGCTTTGATTCAAGTAAAACAGAACTATAACTATCTTTGTAACATCAAATATGATTACTAGACCCTGATATGAACCCTAAACTGATGAATGAGTGAAATTATATGGTGAAATATCTATACAATGAAAGCTATCCTAAGAAATTCAAAGGAAACTGAAATTATCAGAGTGCAACTGTGATGCATAGAAAAGGAAGCAAATATATAAAATTATTAGGTTCAATTACCTCTAGAATGTAATTTCCAATGTTTATTAATAATGACAAAAATCATAGAGATCACTTAATAACCCATGATTTTCATGAACAAAAGTTCAGGATCACACATATCCTCTTTCTCAAGATTTCAATAAATCAAGATCAAAATACCTGCTGCCCTCTCCTACATACCATCTTGCTAGAGGCTTCTCACCACAATGTTGACATTCTGTGATGGAAGCTTCTTTCCCTTCCTTTGCTTTCCTAATTCTCACTAAATGCACAGTTTTCACATGTAATTTCATAGGGACATGAAAGTGGTCACATGTACTAGCTATTATTCAACTTTGTAGCCCAAGAAATAAAACAGGTTACCAAAAGATTCTTACATATACACTAAGCTCTTCTAATTCCAACTTTAGAATGTTTTCTTTCTATATATTACAAGTATACCTGGAAAAACTTGTAATAATTTAAGCAGCCAAAATACAGAAGACTGTTCATACAGTTGTCAGTTTATATCATTTATCTGTCTTGAAATTCTCCTAGGTTATGCGTACAGCCAGTACTCTGTGAATCCCCATGACTTCATAGACCTTAGGCCAACACTGGGCCAGTAAGAACAGCATCAGGACTCAGAACAAAGTCCTGCTTGTAGGCTTACCACATGAGCAGGATGTGAACTTGAGTGGAGAATTTTACATCTCTGTGTCCAACTTCACCATCTGTGAAGATAGACTTATTGTACCTGATCTGTTTACTTTACATGACTGTTTCATTAACCAATAACTATACAAAACTTCCAGAGAAAAATAGCAACATCTTTGTCATTATTTTAGCACATAACTTAGGTATAATGTCGGACATGTCATGTATAAAGTGTGAAGAGTGAAGAGTATTCAAGAAAATAATTTGTAACATGGAATTTTTCATAAAGATTGAGAAACTTAAGTGTTTTATTAGCAATTATTGTACTCTATCTAAAAGACATGTCCTTCCTTGTTTATTTTTTTCCCCTAGGACCTCTGAGATTCCTTTCCCAGACAGAATCTATCACAGCCTTCGTGGGAGATACAGTGCTACTCAAGTGTGAAGTCATTGGGGAGCCCATGCCAACCATACACTGGCAGAAAAATCAACAAGACCTCACCCCAGTCCCAGGAGACTCACGTGTGGTGGTCTTGCCCTCTGGTGCATTGCAGATCAGCCGACTTCAACCAGGGGATAATGGCATCTACAGATGCTCAGCACGGAATCCAGCCAGCTCCAGAATAGGAAATGAAGCAGAAGTCAGAATTTTATCAGGTATTTGGATACACTTTTTTTTTTTTTTAGAAGTAGGGTCTCCCTCTAACGCAGGCTGACCTGAAATCCACTATGTAGTCTCAGGGTGACCTTCAACTCATATCAATCCTCCTACCTCAGCCTCCTGAGTGCTGGGAATAAATGTGTGCACCATCACGCCAAGATCGATAATCATTTTATCTCCACAATGGTATTGTCTAGAATATATCAAACAACAGTTTTCCTCTAACATATATTTTGTAGTGTTTATAGTATTATAAATTGCTTGCTGGGATTTATTGTAGATTATTTCTACTTTTTGTGCTAACACAGTAGGTGAAGGTAGAACAACACTAGGTGGTCTTATGTTATGTTTTTCTGTCTTGTTAAAATTTTTATACAAACAGCTTTGTCTGTACTCATTTGTTCTCTTATTTATTCAGACCCTCATTCCATTGACAGTCTATGCTTTGTGAAAAACCTCTTGTTAACTATTTCTGGGTCTAATTTTTTTTCTTCTGGCAAGAGTCTAAATGATAGTTCTTATCCTCATTTGAAAAAAATGGTACAAGCACTAGTGAGGCTAAGAAACAACGATAAATTAATATGGAACAAATATTTACTCATTTATATACACAAGCATTTCTGCAAAGCATTATATGTAAGAATCAACTTCTAGGTGAATAGAGACATACATATAATCATCGTGAAGTAGGATTAATCTTATGATCGAGAAAGTTGTTATCCCTATTTTTTATTCTCCTTTCTCTTCTCTGTCAAATCTGTAAAATTCTGGTCATCTAATTTCTTTTCCTAAGTGGTCAGAAATTGGACTGGGTGCTTTCTAATATCTTTCTAATGACTGATACTATCACATATTTATACAATATCTACTTTCCCATTTTCAGTCACTTACAAGGCTTTCTTACTTTTGTGAATCACAGAAAAGCATACACTGGAGTAGCTTGGATGAACTACCTTTAAATTGTCCTGCTGGCTCCCATCTATGTGCTTTGATTATATGTGGCTATCACAATTATTTCAGCAATGCAGACTATAAGTCATTCGAAAGCAAACTAGCAACTTAATTAAAGCTTCCCAGTACTTTAAGTAAGGAAATTTTTCCATGTTCCAGCCTCCACGTGTTACAGAGTTTCTATCTTCAAAGTGTTAATAACTGTTACAGAACTGATATATTCTACTTCACAATGACAGAGGAAAGTGTAGCATTTATTCCCAACACGTACATGATTTATTTAGGCTTCCATTACATATATAACATTTAAATATTTATAGTCATATGTCTTAAACAATGCATCTGTTAAATCAATCAGATTTGAATCCAAGATAAGCCACATTTGGAAAATTGGCAAGATATGTTTGATTACCTCAATATGACAGAGATGTCTGTTTTTCAGTGGCATTAGGGAATCAAGCTGGATTAATTAAATATTAAATTTGAAGTGGAAAGAAATTGAAGTACACAGAGATATAGTCATTAAATTTCCATTTACCTTTATTGGCTCATGTTGTAAAACACATTTGAATTGTAATCCATGAGGACTTATTTAAAGCCTTGCTGTTAGTTTGTTAAAAACAAGAAGATGCTGGTGTACTTTGGAGGTGTATAAGTATTTCTTCTCAGAATGGCAACTGAAATTAAAAATCAATATAATTAATGACAACTTGTATTTAAGTCATCATCGACTCAATTATAATTTAAAAAGTTATGAAGGCTGGGAGATTTCTTGGTTGATAAACCACTTATCATAGAAGTGTGACTATCTGAGTCTGCATATCAAGAGTCCTCACTGGTCCATAAGCATCTGTAAGACTAGTAATGCAAGAAGGGAGGTAGAGAGAGGAGATTCCCCCAGAAGTTTGCAGGCTAGCTAGGCTGGTGAATAGGCGACACTGCCTTAAACCAGATAGAAAGTGTGGGCTGGTATCCAAGGTTGCCATCTGGCCTCCTCATGCATCTCCTGGTACACATGTATCTGCACATACACACACATCAATAAACCAAGAATCATGAGAATAACTAATATATGCATGATGTTTTCATATACAACCAAGCCTGTCTTGTATGCATAAGATACCTGATGAGGGATGGTTTGTTTGAACTATTTATCCTCAAGTTTTCATCTTAGCTTAGAGTCAAAATACATGCAAGACTGAATGAGAGGATGAATCATTAATCTTAGCTTCTCTTAGCTGCTAATTATGCTTCTCTCATCTTGTTAGTGTTTAATCTTTTGAGAATCACTTTCCACTTTCTGTAGGCATCACTTTGAAACAGTAGCACACATAGATTGCCCATTCTCTATACACACTCTTGCTAAATTGGGCAAAGACACCTGTCATAAGATTTATCGACATGACTTAGCATTAAAAGTGATATCAGAAGCCAAGCATGGTAGCTACTACCTGCAATCTCAGCACTTGGCAAGCTGAGGCAGGAGAATCACTAGATGTCTGGGCTGCAGTGAAACTCTATCATAAAAAATAAAATAAAAGTAATATTAGAATCATTAAAAGTTAAAACATATTTTCTCCTTATGGTTGCTTAAGCACTATGTTAAATGATTTATTTCTTGCTTTCATTTGAAACATTACTGCTAATATGAACTTTTACAACATTTTCCCCCACTTGCTATTACTGCAGTTAATTGAAAAGTGTTTGGATTATTTTTTTCTATTTATTTGTTGTAATACTTGAGATTGAACCTAGAGCTCACATATTCTAGGCAAAAGCTTCACCACTGATTTATATCCCAGTCATCATATATGCATACATATTATTTTCAAGCAAACTCTTACTAAATTTCCCAAGGTGACTTTTACTTCCTTGGCAACTCAGACAGCCCTGGAACTTGAGTTCTACTGTATCAAGCTCCCACACAGAAGGGAGTATGAGTCTGTGCCACCAGACCCAGCTTCAATTTTGATATGTGTGCTTACAGGGGATAATGTACTTATAAGTAACTTAATTTTGGTGCCTGTTTAACTTTGTGGGAAACATATTTCAGATCGCTGATACCGCCAAATAACTAGGCTCTATTAAATTCAGATTTTAATAATCAAATAGTATCATTTTACATACTTTATTCAACAAAGTTGTGGCTTACTCTAACATACTTGCCATCTTGCTAGGAAGGAAGAGTTGGAAGACTTTCTCTTGTATCAGCATAGAGTCCTTTGGAGACAATAAATAAAGCAGTAGTCAATGCTGTGAAGAAAGCAAGCCAATTCTTGCTCTACTGGGGAAGATATGTCCCTTATCTTGACCATCAAGGAGGAGCCCACAAAGGGAAATTCGCATGAGAGAAGAGCATCAGGAACAATACAGAGAGAGGAGAGAGAGAGGGTTTACAGGGAAGTTGCACAATGTGTTAAATGGTATTTCAAAGTGTAGGGCGTCACTGGAGAGAGGCCAAACTGGAAGAAGGGAAGATAAATGGTGAAGAAAAGAAGATAGGGAATTGCTACATTAATCCTGGTGAAAACTGACCAAGAGCTGCTACTCTGGTGGTATCAGAAGGGATTCAGACATAAAAATGACTGGGATGTTAAGGGTGGGTCTTATATGAAATGTGGCTTCTAAGGGTTAGTGTGGAATCAGAGTACAGTGAGGAAGACATCTCACTGTTTTTCTCTGAGATATTTCACTGCAGCTAGGAGTGGAAGAGGGCTATTATTATAAAATAAATTATATATTTTAAAGGAAATATTTTATAGCCCTACATTTTTTTTTCAGATGAAAACATATATTATTTCAAAAGCAGGTGAATTAGTAACTAATTTAACTTGTGGATTATTGATTTATGACAAATTGAATTTTTGTATGTGAGTAATGATACATTTTATTAGTATAAATGAGTAATTACAGTTATAGTGCATATTTTTAAATATCAATGAAAAAGCTATGAGTTGAGATGCTTTGAACATATCATCCTATTTGATGGGGAGTATGTGATGGATTGAAACAGCCATTGTGGTTGTCAAATTCACTTTATTCACAGTTCATAAAATCTGAGAGGTAGCAGCAGACAGAATTGCAGAATGTCTGCTTTGGGTACTAGGTTACTAAAATAACTGGCCCATGTATGGGAATTTATATTTCACTTTTGTTAATGGCCTGATTCAATTGCTCATTTGGTAATTCAATCTATTGTTCATTCATTTATTTAACTACAATTAGATGACCCTGGTCCCATATAGACCAAAGTAAAATGCCTGCATAATTAGAGGTACTGGCTTTTAATGGATTAAATGAGACTAAAATATATTTGAATGAGTTTTTCTCTGTAATATTTATTATTTATTTTTTGGTTTTTCAAGGTAGGGTCTAATTCTAGCCCAGGATGACCTAGAATTCATTATGTAGTCCCAGGGCTGCCTTAAACTCATGGTACTCCTCCTACCTCTGCTTCCCAAGAGCTGGGATTAAAGGTATCCACCACCATGCCTGGCTTATAATATTTATTTTTAATTGAAAGAAAATTTGGAGCATTGTCTGTTTATCTTATTTAAAAATAAAATTTTCAGGGCTGGAGAGATGGCTTAAAGAAGGCATTTGCCTGTGAAGCCTAAGGGCCCAGGTTCGAATCCCCAGAAAACAAACTAGCCATATGAACATGGTGGCACATGCATCTGGATTTTGTTTTCAGTAGCAAGAAACCCTGCCACCCCCATTTTCTCTCTTTCTCTTCACTTCTCTTTCTCTAGCTCTGTCTCATAAAATAAAAGGTAAAATAAAATTACATTTTCAGTCTTAAAATAAATATCTTCATTATTTTATTCATCCCTAAGAATTTATTAACTCAATGTTGCATTAAAATTTCAACTTAGTAAATATTGCTTATATTTCAAATTTAATTACAAGCTTACTTAAGATATGTTGCAGGGTTAACTATAGGCTGTGATAAAGTAACTATCACAACAGAGCAGTTCACACAAATATTTTTAATTCCAAGTACACTAAAAGTTCTATTTATACCATTATATAATCTATTTAAGCATCCAATGGCATTAGGTGAAAAAAACATGTAAATACCTTAACTAAAAATATGTTATTATCTAGGTATGGGAGGCTGAGACACAACAATTAGTATGAGGCAAGCTTGGGCTACTTCAGTTTGCACTTTGATGCAATAGAGACGGCTTCATTCTTCAACCACAGAAATCACTCTTTGCTAGCATCAACTTTTCTTCTGCACCATCCTCATGTGGCACAGCCTTCACAGAATTGAAGGGAGTTCAGGGCTTGGTACTAGATTAGATTTTGGTACAAAAGAATATCATGGTGTTTCGATTGACACAGACAACTGAAATTCTCCCTGGTAGCAGAACAGATGCTTTGCTCACTGAACTAGATATCATTTCCTTTAAGAGCTTTTCCTTTGCATTGAAAACTTGGCACCAGAGGTTATGCTTTCTGCCTATTTTAACTAGGCACCTTCTTAGCTAGTTACTTTAAAATACTTTTAAATATATTATATTTATTTATTTACTTGACAGAGAAAGAGGGGGGAGAGTGAGAGAATGGGTCCACCAGGGCCTCCAGGGACTGCAAATGAAGTCCAGACTTGTGTCCCCCCCCCGGCCCCCCCCCCCCGTGCATCTGGCCAACATGGGTCCTGGGGAATCAAATCTGGGTTCTTTGGCCTTGCAGGCAAAGGCCTTATCTGCTAAGCCATCCCACCAGCCCCCTAGCTAGTTATTTTTAGCTTTGAATTTAAAGTGAAAGATATGCAACTCTTCTATCAGTCATTTATAATTGGCCTAGTTTTAACATTGCTGCGTATCAAGGATGAAGGGGTATTGAGGAGAGGGAAAGAGATGGGAATGGCTATGTGGTAGAGCAGTCAGAACTCCAGTAAACACATCTGTTAAAATTGCCACCATTAGGGCTGGAGAGATGGCTTAGCAGTTAAGCGTTTGCCTGTGAAGCCTAAGGACACCGGTTCGAGGCTCGACTCCCCAGGACCCACATTAGCCAGATGCACAAGGGGGCGCACGTGTCTGTAGTTCGTTTGCAGTGGTTGGAAGCCCTGGAGCGCCCATTCTCTCTCTCTCTCTCTCTCTCTCTCTCTGCCTCTTTCTGTCTGTCTGTCGCTCTCAAATAAATAAAAAAAAAAAAATCTTAAAATTGCCACCATTATAAATGTGGCTCAAGGCACCTTAAGTTGATTATAACTCTAACACCAAGAATCACTGATTGCTGATGATCAAATAGATGTAACAATAAAGAAAGGTTTGCATACTTTGAGAATTATTAAAATGTAACAGAGACATGAAGTCAGTGAGCATGTGTTATTGTGCACATGGTCATAGCAGACATGTTTGCTACAAGATTGCCATAACTTTCAGTATGTCAAAATAAACATATAACAGCATATTAATTTAAGATCCATAAGAAAGCACAGAACAAACAAATGGAGTATGTCAGAAAAATTGCTACAGTATGTGTTTCTAACACACACACACACAGTTTTGAGCATTGGATAGTAAATGATAATTTTGTCTAATACTTTATTTTTAGTGTTTGGTAGTTTCCTTTTGAACAAAGGCTACTTTTGAATATATTATTTCTTTTATTATGTACTCTTTGCTTTTCTATTTTTAATTTTTTTATTTTTTTATTAATTAGTTTTGTACTCAGCGAATACAGTCAGTTTGGTACCATTATTAGGCTCATCCATTACCTACCCCCTCCCCTTGGCCCCTCCTTGTTGAGGTATATGGGTCATGCATTCTGGAGTTAGCCCACAGTTATGGGTAGGATAAATATCTCTGCATATCATGACCCAACATGTGGCTCTGACATTCTTTCCACCCTCTCTTCCGCAAAATTTCCCTGAACCATGTTGGGGTCATTTTTGGTCTGCTTCAGTGATGAGGTGTTGGGGGCCTCTGGGTCACTGTATCTCTGATTTGGTAGGAGTTGACTTTTCTCTGTATTGATCTTCGCTTTTCAGATACTTAAAATAGAATGATTTCTTATGCTTCTTTCGTATATATATTTGGAAAAGAATGTAGTAGGTTATTTTATATTTAAATCATATGGTGTTCATGCTTCCTAGATATTATATCAGATTTATGATAAGAACATGGACTGTCATGATCCATTTCCATGCATGCTGTTTATATTGAGTTAATATTGATGAATTAATGAGAATCTGAAATTTCTCATTTAGTGCTATGATAAATGGTTATGAACATGGAGTCTGACACCAGACCCAGAACAACCCATGTTTTCATCACTTTCTACTTGTATACTTTAAGGTATTACTTAATTTAAATTTCATGTACTTTGCAAAAAGAAGACAATATTTTGCTAGATATTTTGTAGATGATGGTGAAGGTTAAATTTGACAGGCTGATATATTTTAAAGATATCAGTACATATTATAATTATTTGCTACTTTAACAACTCCATCAATCTTGAAGAGTTTGATTCTCATGTCAAAGTTATTTTCCTGATAATTACTTAATTTTCATAATGAGTATGTTAATATACTGGGTTTTGAATTTCTTTTCTATACCTAAGCCACAAATCCATTAAACCTTTTCCTCTCTGGTAACTCATAGTTCTGTAATTTCTGTGCATACACCTTCATCAGTATAATTTTTTGTGCTTTATGTTATAGTGCAGGGGCATTGGCCTAGAAGTAGGAATTGCACAAGGAAATGAGCTTTCTAGTGTTGACGTCAACAGCCATTAGCAATTAATCCAATTCAATAAAGTCCTTAGTTTCTATGTCAGTTACTGTCATCATTGCTGGGACAAAAAGCCTGGCCCAAAGAAGCTTAAGAACGAAAAAGATGTATTTTTAGCTTCTGGTTGCAGAGGATGCAGTCCATCATGGGAAGAAAACATGCGGCAAGTGGGAAACCCTGCCACATTTACAGGGAGGAGGTAGCGAAGAAGAGCAGGAAGCAAGAATGGAGTATAAAACCTCAAGGTTTACTCCCAGTGACATGCTACTGCACACAGGGCTTCACATCCTAAAGTTCCTACAGCCTTCCCAAACAACACTAGCAGCTAAGGTCTAAGTATTCAAACATATGAATCTATGATTGTGGCGAATTTTACACTAAAATCACCACATTCTGTCCCTAAGCCCCATAGGCTAATGGCCATCTTATCATGCAAAATGCATTCAGTCCAAATTTAAATGTCTCTATAGTTTTTACTATTATTCCTAACACTATTCAAAAATCCTGTGTCATGTAAGTTTCATGGATGTATTAACCATTAACCCTGTAAAATCAAAGCATAAGTTATATAATTCCAACATATAATTATACATTCTGAAAATGAAGCAATGGGGACACAATTAGGAAAGATTGGGCCAAAGCACAACCAAAATCAGAAGTTCAAACACTGTCTCCTGAAGCTCCATGTCTGTGTCTGGGATTTGTGATGAAACCATCCCAGCTGGAAAAGACCTGGCCAGCTGTGCTTCTGGAGACACTCTTGTGAGCTACATGTGCCCTGAGAGGCAGCTTTCATTGTTGGATGTACTATGGTTCTACCATATCTAATATTCCAGTCCACATTGAAAATAAGGCTTCTACTTGAAGATTTATGACTCACAAAGTTTCTTTGCAGTGGTTCTGACCCTGCCACATATTTATTAACCTTATCATCTTTCTGGAGCCATGATGCAACACTCCATGGCACATGCCTTCTTGCTTTTTTCATTCTTCCAATCCAGTAACAGCACGAGTGGTGTTGCCAAGTTCTTCCAGAAGATTGGGATGAATTCTAGCTTTGGACTAAAACTGTATGCTACCCTGTGGAAGCAGAGATCTCCTTCAGCATTGTTCACTCAGGCCTTTTCTTTTTTCAAAAGAATTCATTTTTTTTTTTTTCCTATCTTAAGCCTTTAAAGGATTAGGTCTTTCTCTGAAGACATGTGCCACCATGTGTATCAGGCTTAAATGTGTACTAGGAAATCAAACCTGGGTCATAGGCATGACAGACCTTAACCTCTTAACCATTAACACCTTAACCTCTAAGCCATCTCTCCAGCCCTACCTTATTTATTACTATTAGTAGTAGTTGTATACACAGTGTTTATACAGTCATGTTGGTACCATCATGAGCCTCCTCCCTGTCCTCTCCCTTCTGCAGGGACCCTCCTTTTTGGGGAATATGGGTCATGCATTGTGGGGTTAGCCATCAGTTATGCGTAATAGGCAATATCTCTGTGAATAATGATCCAAGAGTGGCTCTAACAATCTTTCTGCCCCTTCTTCTGCAAATTTCCCTGAACCATGTTGGGATGCTTTTAGGTCTACTTCAGTGATGAGTAATTTATTTAAAAATTGTAACTGAAAGTATTGCATTTTCTGTGTGGTCCTTTAAATTTGCTCACATTTTTTTTTCTTTATTAGTCAGTTTTGTATTCAGCAAATACAGTCAGTTTGGTACCATTATTAGGCTCATCCGTGACCTACCCCCTCCCCTTGGCCCCTCCTTGTTGAGGTATACAGGTCATGCATTGTGGAGTTAGCCCACAGTTATGGGTAAGCTAAATGTCTCTGCATATCATGACCCAACATGTGGCTCTGACATTCTTTCTGCCCCCTCTTCCGCAAAATTTCCCTGAGCCATGTTGGATTCATTTTTGGTCTGCTTCAGTGATGAGGTGTTGGGGGCCTCTGAGGCTCTGGCTCTCTGATTTGGTAGGAGTTGGCTTTTCTCTGTGTTGATCTCCTTCCCCCTTGTGCTGGTATCGGTTCATCAGGAAAACAGCCCCCTTGCTTGTTTCGCCAATTTTTCTTAGTTTCAGCCAGGGCCCTTTTGAGGTATGATGGGGTGGCTCTCTCCTTAGGATCTACATCTATCTGAAAAGAGAAGCAGATTCTCCAACGGAGAGTAAGTTAGCACCAGGACAAATGAGATAACCCTTACTTTTTTTTATAGAGAATTTAATAGGTGTAGGCCCTCTTGTAGCCCACAATTGATGGTAGCTTGATATTGGAGAGTGGGCTTATGTTTGGATATGGTTCTGACTTGTTTCCCAGCTCCAGCTATGGGTCCCATACCAGTGAGGGGATCAGTTAGCCAAATTGAGAGCAGTTGGTTCCCCACCATGGCTGTGTGCCACCACTGCACTTGTGTGGGCATCACACCAAGTTATTTGCTACTAAGTAGGTTAGACCATGCGTTGCTTCTTTCTATGCTAAACTTTATATTTTTCAGCTCTTCATTTTCCCCTCTTTCATTGTAAATCTGAATCAGGGCATCAAAATAATCTACATCACAGATACAGTGCCATTCTTCCATGAAATTTCTTCTGCAAGAGACATTATACTTTACTTTTATATTCACCTTTATGCAAGTTCTCACACAGGCAGTTTATTTGACAGAATAGCACATGAGCTGCCTTTCGCTAGTCCTTTGGAAGTTTTTTTTTTTTTTTTTTTTTTTTCCCCTAGAGCCACATTAATTGAGCCTCCATTGCCCCCATTTCTCCCAAGTTTGAAATTTCTACCAGGATGGCTTCTTAAATTCTACTGACAGCATGCTAAGACTTCTCTAGTCCAAAGTTACAAATGCTTCAACATTCCCCCTGTAAACCAGTTCTGAAAACACTAAAAGCCATATGGCTAGGTTTATTGTAGCAATGGTCCTATTCCAGTACCTGTTATATGTATCAGTTGCTTTCTCATTGCTGGGACTAAATACCCAACTTGAAGAAGCAGGCAGCTGTCATCACATCTTAAAAACAACAGGAAAGAGCAACTTGACTAGGCTGCATTGTTAAAATTCCCCCAGTGACACTTTCTCCGGTAAGGTTCAGCTGTCTAAAGTTTTTACAACCTTCCTGAAAGAGCTCAACTATCCAAAAACATGGGGACATTTTCCATTCAAATAACCCCCACATCTCTTAAGAAAAGAGGTAAATTAGCTCATATTTTTCAAATATTGTTATTCCAAGGATGTCATTATTGCTTCATTCTACATTAGCCCCTTTCTATTCCTATTATCTATGAGTACCAGTTTTCCACAAAACTCTAGTTACTAAAAATCACAAAACAGTTTCAATCACACAATATCAGCTATCAAAACTCAGATTCATAAAATGCAAGGTATCTTATTTTCAGATTAATAAAAGTAGTCCTATAATTTTATGATGTTTCAAAAACCCCACCAAACAGATAACTCCATACCCTGATTATCATTGCCATGTCACCAGTGATCTCTCATCACCGTGTCCAGTCATTTTCATACTTGACCTTGAGTAATGGCAGTTATTGGTTGGGTTATGCCTCTTACACACCATTCACCAACAGTTTGTTGTTTCCTAAAAGATTAAAGGTAAAACTAATATACTTGGGATACTCTTTTGTATGGACAAATGCATGTTCCTTAGAAAAAGAGACAGTTTGTCTTTTTGTAAGAGTATCAGTACCAATTCGTAGTGAGTTCTACCTTACTACTAATATGGCATTTAGAAGCCCTGGTGGGGAGACTGAAGAGTCATGCTGTCTTCTCTGACTAACACATAAACAAGAAGCTTTCCCTCAGGGTGTCTGGAAATCAAAACTATAATTTACCAGTGCAAGTGTCAAAAAATGGTGAAAACAACAGTAAAGCTTGCTTTCTTCTCTGGTTTTGTTTTGTTGTTGTTGTTTGTTTTTCATTTTGGGGGTTAGGGTCTCACTCTAGCCCAGGCTGACCTGGAATTCACTATGTAGTCTCAGGGTAGCCTTGAACTTACAGCGATCCTTCTACCTCTGCCTCCCAAGTGCTGGAATTAAAGGCATGTGCCACCACGCCAAGTCTTCTGTGTTCTTTTTAAACACCAATTTATTCTTGGTAGATTAAAAGAAACACATGTTGTCCAGTTGTAAGTATACCTTGTTGATTTACCCTTGACTAAATAAGGAATAATCAAAATAATTTTACTTTATCAAAAAGGCATTACTTTTCTGAAAAGTTTTAAGTGCTTCTTCATATACATGTATAAATTATGAAAAATTAAGCTGGACACATAATAGTGGCAACATTTGTATTATGGAATTCTAAAATCATCTACATAAAAAATTGAAATCATTCTAAAAATGAAGAATCACTTCCTTCAGCCTGCCACATAATCAACCATTAGACCAAAATGTACTTGTGAGGCAGAAGGGAGCCATACGCTAGTGATAAGAATAGATGTTCTCCCCCTTCCTCCAAATCCTCACCACAAATAGCAGTGAGTGTGTGTTCATGAAAAGAAAGAGGAAATATGAACAGATGTAGGGGTACTTACACAGAGAGAATAAATGTCATTTTTAGTACCAAATTGTTGTAAATAAGGAACATGATAGGATCATAGAGAAGAATAACCACTCCAGAGAAAGCCCTCTTCCACCCTGTTCAAAGCTCCTTGGTTTACAGCCAGATAGAGCTTTTCATTTTTATTTCAAGCTTTTCTTTTTTTATTAAATACACTTTCATTCCTGTGATCATTTAGATTTGGATGATTTTCAGTAAAATGTATTTTTTCTAAGCAAAATTAGAAGGGGTTTTCATTCAGAGCACATATTAGACCCTATCCCTGCTGGTATTGAGAGACAAACAGGACCTGCTGAGACAGAACTAGAAAGAGGATGGCTAATCAGCCAGGAGAATGGCAGGTTAGAGCCAAACCAAGGATACAGGAAAGGAAACTATCTCTGTGAAGTTAAATTAACTTGTATCTCTTATGCCTTGGAGAAAATCAAACAGAATTTTCTTCAGTCACCTGTGGTGCTCTTTAATTCCAACTGGAAAAGTGTGTCATATATCATCGAAGCAAGGATTTAATAAAGAACACTAACACATAAACAATGAGAAAAAAGGTTTTGCAATCAGAAAGCATAAAAACTAAAGACCACTACTGGTTATTTTGAGGATAGCAGTTATTAAGCTGTAAAAATGACAGATACATATGTACATGCAAACATATACAAGCATGCACACATGCATACATACATACATACATACATACATACATACATAAATGTTTTACTGACAGATGCCAGGAGTCTATGATTTGATTTATTCTTATTTTTATTTTCTTTATTTGTCAGAAAAAGCGCGCGCGCGCGCACGCGTGCAAGAGAGAGAGAGAGAGAGAGAGAGAGAGAGAGAGAATAGGCACGTCAGAGTCTCCAGCCACTGCAAACAAACTCCAGATGCATGCACCACCTTGTGCATCTGGCTTATGTGGGTCTTGAAGATTTGAACCAAAGTCCTTTGGCTTTGCAGGCAAGTGCTTTAATCACTAAGCCATCTCTTCAGCCCTGATTTGATTTTTTTTTTTTTGTATGCCTTAGTTCTTCTAAAGATTCAGCACTATAAGTTTACTGTTGAGGTTCATAAATAATAGTTTTAAAAAGTGAACCTATTAAGGGTTGTCATCAAAAGTGAACATGTGTTTGCATTTACCTGGGACCATTATTGCACCCAGTAAATTAGGATCATCATGTTTCTTCCCAACCTAAATAGTGTCTCAGGTTAGGTGATGGATAGGGTCAACGTAGTCATCTTCTCTGAAGACAGACAATAGGACAGGGTCTCCTGATGTGCTGGGACATATCTGTCAAGATGAAAAATAAACTCTGGCTTGCACTGAGACTCATATTGAAATATTTTGACCATTATACTGACTAACAATGGCCCTTTCAAAGAAAATTCCTTTAAATAGCAACTTTTCTCCACACTTATAATACAACCCATTTGATGCCTCTTTAAGACATGGACCCTGATGATGACTGATGATTATATTCCTGAATATGTGAAATCAGTCACGTTAAAAGATTCAAGAGGTTCAATGATTTTGAATAGAATTTCTGAAAGATGCCAGGCATAGTGGCACACGCTTTTTTTTTTTTTTTTTTTTTTTTTTGGTTTTTTTGGTTTTTCGGTTTTTCGAGGTAGGGTCTCACTCTAGCCCAGGCTGACCTGGAATTCACTATGGAGTCTCAGGGTGGCCTCGAACTCACGGCGATCCTCCTACCTCTGCCTCCCGAGTGCTGGGATTAAAGGCGTGCGCCACCATGCCCGGCTTTGGCACACGCTTTTAATACCAACACTTGGGAGGCAAAGGTAGGAGGAACACCATGAGTTTGAGGCCACCCTGAGACTACATGGTGAATTCAGGTGAGCCTGGACTAGAGTGAAACCCTACCTCATTTTTTTTTTTTTTCTGAAAGATAATGGGTGGACATATCTGTTTTGTACTGCTTCCACAGTGGAAGTAGCAATAATAATATTAATGATGATCAAAAAGGCAAGAGAAGGTGAATGGAAGAGAGGAGAAGAGGAAAAGAAGGAATATCAATCCATTTTCTCTTGAAATATGCAAGACTGTTTCATATTGCAAGTAAATAGAATTCTTAGGTATTTCAGGATGACTGATTAGAGAATGAGTCTGCATCAGTTCTAAGAGAATGGTTCACAAACTTTAGATTCCTTGTGAGGGGATTTGTAAGGTCAGCCCATTTTAATACTAATGCTACATTGTTTGTTAAATTTTTACGATTATTGACTTATGAATGACCTTGATAAAGCAGTAAAAGTTATTAATTTTATTGATCTTGATCCCTAAGTTCATTTAGTTTTTAAAATCCTGCATGTCAAAGAGGGAAATACACATAAAAATTCAAAATACAATGAATTTTTCTCAGTGAACACTTCTATAATATTTGAATTTCAAAATTAACAAGTTACTTTATGTTTCCCTTCTTGGGTCATTGTTTTTACTTGAATAGACAATCAAAATGAAAAATATATGTATTTGAACTTGAGTATTTGTTAGATATTTTATCAAATATGGAAAAAGAGCCAATCCTTCACAGAAAATATTTGCACCCAAGGGTGAAATTCAAGCTCCCAAGGTAAAATTAGAAATCTGAAATCCTTGAATTTTTGACTGGGAACTTTACAGTTTTCCAACATTCAAAGTCATTTCTGATGGGATTGGCAGTGATAGTAACAAATGAGAATTGCTGATACTATGTGATGATTTGTCTAATGCCCACCATTGATGGGTATGACACAGTCATGCATGGCTGAAAGATCTATTCAAATTCAAGATATACCAAGGGATTTTCACAAGAGTACAGAGTGTTTACTGAGATTGTCAGACTCCATGACACAATTAATTTCAGATACTGTTCGTTGAGATTTGGAATGGTGCTAAAGCTTACTGTCTGCAACTACCCAAACGTCTATGAAAATATGCCTTTTATAGTTACATACCTACTTTAAATTTGAGGTTTTCTTGTGATTTGTGAAAAGCACATTTAGATAAATGTGTAGTTAAGAAGTAGCCCAATAAACCATGTTATATTTATTAATCCACTTATTAGAGAAATTTATAAAACTGTAAAACTGCCACTACCCTCAATAATATTTTGTTTTAAATCATCATTACTATAGAAACATTATTTTGGAAGCTATTTAACAAACTTAATTTGATTTTTAATGTTGTAAATGTGTGTATATATCACCTACATGAACAAGAGTTCTTTAGGGACCTCAGTAGTAGCCAACAATTTGAGAACCTTTGTATACATGATTGTATCATGCTGTCTCTAATGGATTTGGAATAGTTTCTTCCAACTCAGGTAACACATAGAGATAAAAGAAGGTCAAACTTTCCACTTAAATTTTTAAGTAGAGGGAAAGACATTACAAAGAGACTAGTTCTGTTCTTGAAAGCATGTCTGAAGCCAAGGGAAGGCATCACTGTAGTTAATGACTTTTCTTTTTTCCTTGTTTACACATCAGCTTCTGTATTCTAAGAAAAACTTGCTATATACTACCACTCTGATATCAGACATATCGAGTCAGAGAATTACATTATTTTTTAATATTTTTATGTTATTTTAATTTATTTGAGAGAGAGGAGAGAAAGACACAGATAGAGAGAAAGAATGGGCATGCTAGGGCCTCCAGCCACCGCAAACAAATTCCAGATGTATATGTTACCATGAGCATCTGGCTGAAGTGGGTCCTGGGGAATTGAACCTGGGTCCTTTGGCTTCAGAAGCAAGTGCCTTAACCACTAAGCAATCCATTCCAGTCCTACATCACTTTCAAAAGGAAAAACCTAGACAGTATTTTAGGAGAAGCAAAACATTGTTGAAATCAATTTAGAATAACCAGTTGTATAATTTTGTGTGTTCTTTTCTATGAGTGTCACATTAAAGAAAGCTGCTTTGTTATTTTAATATAAACATTTGGCACAGAAAAAAGTCATATATGAATATGTAAAGCAATCATCAAATATTTTCTAGAATTTGCATATTTCATCCGCATTTTACATTAAAATGTTTAACATGTGTATGAGTATGTGAGATATATTGTTATTTCAATAAGTAAAAATGAAATGATTATATATACTTTATATATATTATTATTTTTGTATATAATATATTATGTATTAATTGTATATATATTATATATAATTGTATATATAATATATCTGTGTTATGTATATTATTAATATAAGTGTATCGTATATACTTGTATACATATATGTGTGTGTGTATATATATATATATATGTATATATATATATATATGTATATGTTTATATATATATACATATATATATGTATATATATATATATATATATATATATATATATATATATACTTGACACCTACTTTATGAAATAGTACATTGTAAACTTGAATTAAGTCACCATTTCCAATAATGAAGCCATGTTCATTAATTCACTTGAAAATCTTTTTTCATTTTTTATTACCTGAATATTTCTATTTGGACCTGAATATTCAGTGCTCATATAGCTAGAACACCAGTGACTATATCAATAATTACTAAATCTATCCTATATCAATTAAAATCAATTTATTCCACAAGAGTTGCACCCTTGAATTTAATGTTCACACCTCGTAGGGTTTTGAGCTATATCACTATAGAACTTGGAGGGAGAATTTTATTTGCTCTTAAATATCTGCCTTTTTATTTTTCTTTTGTAGTCATTAAACTTTTAGGATTTCTTTTTGGCTCTTCTTACCTTGCAACAGTTTAAAATAACTCCTCACTCTAAAAATACCATGTGGCCTTTGAAAAACCTTTAAAAATACAGAAAGATTTAAAAGTGAGAATAAAATCACTTACAAGTCCATCACACGGTTCACTGAGTAGTCACATCTTCAGTTGCTGATTGTAAAATATGTTTCTTCAATGTTTCTCTAATTTACACTTTCAAGGCATAAAATAAAGAAGATATAGAGATAGGTGTGGTGGCACACACCTTAAATCCCAGCACTTGGGAGGCAGAGGTAGGAGGATCACCATGAATTCAAAGCCACCCTGAGACTACATAGTGAATTCCAGGTCAGCCTGGCCCAGAGTGAGAATCTGCCTCAAAAAAAAAAAAAAAAAAAAAAAAAAAAAAAGCAGTTGATTATTTTCTGTAGATGGCCCAAAATTGTCCTAACACTATAAAATAAGAATCCACATAAAATGAAAAGAAAAAGAAAAAGAAAAACAACCACTGAGTATTTCTGATTGTTCAGGTGGGTTGGTCTTGTTTTCCGGTTTCTGTGTCATGTTTAAATCATCTATAGCTATCAAACTATAGTAAAGGTGTTGTCTTAAGACAGAAACTAATTTAATGTTTCTTATACTTCTATAATCTGGGCAACTGCTTTCAATGGCTCATGCTTCTGTGCTTGGCTGATATAAAAGTTTAAAAATGCCTCGCTGTCCATCTGGAGTTTGTTTGCAGTGGCTGGAGGTCCTGTCACCCCCATTCTTTCTGTTTGTCTCTTTTCTCTCTCTGTGTGATTGTAATTAAAGAAATACATTAAAATTAAAAATGTGTAGTTGTGGGAAAATTAAAAAAAAAAGAAAGAAAGAAAAAAGCCTCACTGTCCTGCCTGATGGTTGAGTTTGGGACTTTCATCTGGGACCTTAATTACAATCTGCATTTTCTCCCACTCTCTGGTTGGCTAGGCTAATGTTGTAGCTTCAGAAAGTGGGTATTGAAGCTGGATGCTCCTTAAGTCCATGATTCTAGACCTCATAGAACATAATGTCCCAACAGTCCATTGTGCTATGCAAGATACAAGGCTACTCCACACTTGAAGCACAGGGAAGTAGATATTCATTTCAGGATTCTTGAAGAATTTTAAGTACTTTTTGCTCAAATTTATTGTTTTATTGGGCACAGTGTTTTGGAACATATAACTTATTTTCTACTTGAAAAAATGTCTACCAGATCTTTGGAAATTTCCTAAATATTGGTATTTATTTGATGTGATCCAGAAAATTGTCCTTTGAGAAATGAAATCATATCTGTTAGCTAAATATTAGAAATGTATAGGTCAGTTCACACATACACACATATATAAAATGTGAACTGTGAATATGATGTGAAATGAGCTAGGTCAGGATTGTAGTAAACTAGAACCTATTACTTGTTGTAAGAGGTAATATCAGAAAGTTCTTTGCAGCAATATCAAAACAATGATGTTGGGCTTGGTGCTGCACACCTTTAATCCCAGCACTTGGGAAGCAGAGGTATGAGGATCGCCGTGAGTTTGAGACCACCCTAAAACTACGTAGTGAATTCCAGGTCAACCTGAGCTACAGTGAGATCCTAGCTAAAAAATAAAACAAAAAAATACTAATATATTTACTTAAATTATTTTGACAATTTTATAAATTTAATGTATGTTGACCATATCCCTACCCTAATCACCTTCTCTTATTTTTATTCTCCTTCCACTCCCCATAAACCTCTTTTTCTTTATAAGTACTCTATTTTTTTCATGTAATTTTTGAGACATCCTGAGTTAAATTTCATGTGGTTTGATTTACCTGTGTAGATAATCACAGTTATGGGTTCATCATTGTAATAGTCATTTCCTGTCCAGCTGACTCATTCCATAATACTTCTCCCTGTCTTCCAGATCTTACCATTCTTTCAACCTCCTCTTTTACCATGTCCCTTGAGCCCTAGAGGAGCTGGTATGAGTTTATTATCCTAGCTATTGTGACTACAGTAGCATTAAATATGGATGACCAATTATCTCTGTAGCAGAGTAAATACCTTATTTTACAGGCTCAGGAGTTTTATAGATAGATCATATAATACTTCAATTTTTCCCTTTTTGAGGAAATTCTGCACTTATTTCCATAATTATTGCAGCAGTTTTTACCCCCACCACTCCCAACAACAATTACTTGGAGCTCCTCTTTCCCTGAACCCTCAGTAATATTTAATGCTATTTATTTTCTTGATGCAAGCCATTCTGCTCTGAGATGGAATCACAAAGTAGTTTTAATTTTTTTTCTTTGATGGCTAAGCATCCTTATATTTTTTATACTTTTTCAAGTATTTATTAAACTTTTGTATGTCTTCTTTTGAGAACATTGTCTTCAGTTCCCCAGTACATGTTTTGATTGAATTGTTTGTGTTGTTCATGTTTATTTAAAGTTTTAGTTCTTTGCATTTTGCAAATATTAAACTTCTGCCAGTGATAGAGCTAGCAATGACATTTTTCCATTCTATAGATAAGTTCTTTACTTTATTGACAATTTCTTTTGCCATACAAAACATTTTTTAATGTATTTTTATTAATTAGTTTTGTACTCAGCAAATACAGTCACTTTGGTACCATTGTTAGGGTCATCCATGTCCCACCCCCTCCCCCTGGCCCCTCCTTATTGAGGTATATGGGTCATGCATTTTGGAGTTAGCCCACCATCATGGGTATGATAAATGTCTCTGCATATCATGATCCAACATGTGGCTCTGACATTATTTCCGCCCCCTCTTCCTCAAAATTTCCCTGAGCCATGTTGGGTTCATTTTTGGTCTGCTTCAGTGATGACGTGTTGGGGGCCTGTGGATCTCTGGATCTATGATTTGGTAGGAGTTGATTTTTCTCTGTGTTGATTTCCTTCACCCTTGTGCTGGTACCCGGTTCACCAAGAAAACAGCACCCTTGCTTGTTTCGCCATTTGTTCTTAGTTTCAGCTGGGGCCCTTTTAAGGTGTGATGGGGTGGCTCTCTCCTTAGGATCTACATCTACCTGAAAAAGAGAAGCAGAATCTTCAACAGAGACTAAGTTAGCACCAGACAAATGAGATAACCCTTACTTTTTTATAGAGAATTTAATAGGTGTAGGCCCTCTTGCAGCCCATGATTGGTGGTAGCTTGATAATGGAGAGCAGGCTTATGTTTGGATATGGTTCTGACTTGTTTCCCAGATCCAGCTATGGGTCCCGTACCACTGAGGGGATCAGTTAGCCAAATCAAGAGCAGTTGGTTTCCCACCATGGCTGTGCACCACTATTGCACTTGTGTGAGCATCACGGCAGGTTATTTGCTGCTAAGTAGGTTAGACCATGAGTTGCTTGGACAGATATTGTTCATTTTCCCCCAGTCGCCCATGTAGCACCTTCTGGCACTAGACGTGCTGACTGTCTGGGGACTGACTGTCTTCCAACTTCCAGCCATGCCATTCCATTTTATGTGTCTACTGCATAAGGTGTCTTCAGCAGTGGGGTCTTACCACTAACCTTTGGTGGGTCATCAAGTACTCTGACAGAAATCTGTCTTTCTTTTAGGAAACCTTGTAGGTCTCTCTCATCGAAAGCTCACTGTAGATGATAGCCACATGCTGGTATTGGGAGCTACAAGTCAGTGCCCACTAAGAAAAGGAAGAAAAAGGTAACTAATATGAAAGAGTTAGAGAGAAGAGAGAGGGGGGGGAGAGGGAGAGAGGGAGATTGAGAAGCTGTAGAAGATTAAGGTCAGTTTTCATCATACCCTCTCCAGTGTCTTATGGCTCAGGTGTTCCCTCTAAGGGGCTGGTGAAGGATCAACCATTTGGTCTGCCTTTTAGAATGTATGGTACCATTGCCGTTTGGGTCTAGATTTGTGCTTTCCACCCCCTATGTTGCCCTCCCCGCACTCCCCACCCAGCCTATTCAATAGTCCATGAGATGCTTGCTGGGTATGTAAGGCATCTTGGGTAGATTCAGGTTAGTTGCTGTAGATGAGTGACACTATGTGGCGATTTTCTTTCTGTGATTGGGTAAGTTCACTGAGGATCATCTGTTCCAGGTTCAACCATTTTTCCTCAAATTTCATTGTGACATTTCTTCTCACTGCTGTATAGAATTCCATTGTGTAGATATACCCCATCAACCCAGATGTCCATCACTAGAAGAATGGATAACTAAGATGTGGTATATCTGTCCATACAAAAGCTTTTGAATTTCACTAGGTTACACTTAGTGATTACTGTACTTATTTCCTGAGTGACCATATTCCTACTCTGAAGGTCCTTGTGAATGTCTGTATCTTGATGTGTAAACCCTACTTTTTCTTTTTGCACTTTCAGTTTTAAGTATTTTTTACGGTTTTTTGATCTGTTTGAGGTTGATTTTTGTGCATGTAGTATCTTGTTTTCCCATTCATTGAAGATATGTTCTTCTTTCTAGACTGTATTTTTGGCATATTTCTCACAAGCTAGGTAGCTAATTAATTTTGGTTTAATATTTATTTTTCAGATATTAGAATAGTGATGCTTACTTCTTTCCTAGCTTTATTTGCTTGGAATAACTTTTTCTGTCATTTTATCCTAAGAAGTTGTCTATCTTTCAATGTGAGGTATGTTTCGAGGCTGCAGAATATAGAAGTATCCTGTTTTCCAATGCAGTCTGCTAGTCTGTGTCTTTTTTATTTTTATTTTAGAAAGAGAGGGGGGGGAGAGAGAAAGAGAGAGAGAGAGAGAGAGAGAGAGATTTGGCACACCAGGGCCTCAGCCACTACAACTGTATTCCAGACACTTGCACCACTTACTGGGCATGTGAGACCTTGTTCTTGCCTCACTTCTGTGCATCTGGCTTATGTGGAATCTGGAGAGTCTGACATGGGTCCTAAGGCTTTGCAGGCAAACACCTTAACCACTAAGCAATCTCTCCAGCCCATAGTCTGTGTCTTTCAATTGGGGAACTGAGACCACTTATATTCAGAATTATTACTTAAAGATGAATATTAATTTCTGTCATTTTGTTGATTTTTTAGTTTATTTATTCACTTCAACCTCATAGAAATGTTTGTATTTCTTTTCATTCCAAAGAATTCTTTTTTTTTTTTTTTTTGCCGGTTCATACATTTTTATTGAGCTTTTGAGTTTACATTATAAGGTACAAGGAAAAACAGTTCTCTTTAATATTTTACACATGTATAGCAAAATACTTGGGACTATATAACTTATAAGGGATTACATTTCTCAAAAACTGGGATCAAGTAAACAACAATGAATTTTACAGTTGACATTTCCCTTATAATGGTAGTAAGCTCTAATTGGTTACATAAGTTTCAATGCCAAGTCTTATCATTGTTGATAATGTCTAGACCTCTGAAGCACTGCTATTTCAATCAATATCTACTAATTCCACTTCAAAAATGAGTTTTGCATTTGGTGGAATTCTGTTTGGAAAGTCAAGGTAAATTTGACAAAAACTGCCTCTATCCCTTAAACCTGAGTATATAATATTATAATTATGTATCCTGGATATTAGGGATGTAAGTCCAAAAGAACTTTGCACTGGGCATTGTAGCCTATAATCTCAACATTTCAAGGAAGGGCCAAATTCTGAGTTCTAGATCAGCATGCAATAAATCTGATTTTCTTTTTAAAGGAATAGTTATGTATTTGATTGAGAGGCTAATGCATACTAACCAAATATCTTAAATTACAATAAAAATTATATTCAATATATAGGCTGAGTTTCAGTTGGTATCTTGTTTATCTTGATGCCTCATTAATGCTACCAAATTAGCCAATAAAGTCTCAATACTTAATACAAAAGTGAATTTGGTCTACTGATTATATAGGCTATACTAAGTCAAAGTCTGTATGAGGTAGTACATACCTACTATGAATTCAGAGAAGGGTATGATTTATGTGTACTAGGATTAGTACTGGGAGAGAAGCTGCAGCTGACCACCTAATTTTTGGTAGGCTGGCTGAAGACAAGTTCATTCTCAAATAAGTTTAACTTTTAAGAGTACACAGAAGATTTCCAACTTCCCTTACCCCCCTTTCATCTCCATATCCCAAACTTATTAACTGGACCAACAGAATGGAAACAACAGTTAAAAATTACCTTTCCTCATAACTGTTAGATTGGTCTAGCTCTAAATGGTCTAAATTGCCTTTTTGCTTTTTGTAAATGTTCACAAATTGGACCTACAGAGAAGTACTGTCATTAGTATTAATAAATGCTTACTAACATTATTTGTCCTGTGGTCTCCTTACTTTTACAAATGATGATTGCCCCAAGTCTACTTCATTTCTAAGCTTGACTACTATTACTTAGTTACCTTATACTATAGTGTAAAATTGTCCTCAGCTACATATAACAGACTACTAGTTTGCTATTATTTGTATTGGGCATTGTAACATAAATCTGTTAATCTCAGCACTCTGAAGGTGGATAGACCGGACAGTAAGAGTTCAATACCTCTCAAAGACAGACGCTTAAACTTGACAATTAAAATCTTTAAAATTAAGAAAAGGGAAAGTCCAATTCACATGTGAAAACTCTGTACCAAAAGAAAATATCTGCCAGGCACAGTGTTACTCCTATAGTCCCAGTTTACTGAGGTTAAGGCAGGATTGCTTGAGGTTAGCCTAGGCAACAGTTATAAGCTTCCACCACAAGGGGAAAAATGTATCCACATTGGACACCTGACTATCAAGAAGAGGTCTGGAAGGACTCTGGATATGGGAGTTAGCCTACACAGCATCTTTCACACCTTAAGGTGGTCTGTCTTAGGGCTGCTTTAGCAAGGTAGGGTCTCACTCTAGTCCAGGCTGACCTGGAATTCACTATGTAGTCTCAGGGTGGCCTTGAACTCACTGTGATTCTCCTACTTCTGCCTCCCAAGTGCTGGGATTAAAGGTGTGTGCCACCATGCCCAACTTTAGTGCTTTTTAACTTTTTTCTTCTTTTAACAATAAAGGAAAAAAGGATACTTGGCCTCAGGTTGTCCTTTCTTTCCATAAGCCCATTCTGGTTCAATCTCTAGTCAAGACTTTTCTCCTTTACTCATAGTCAAGAGTGCTTCATCCCAGCCTCTGATAACCTTTCCTACTCCAACCTTAAAACTTAAAGGCTTGGCATTTTTCTTCTTCTTTGAGCTTGTTTGAATATTGGTATCAAAAACAGTCCCATCCTGTAGTGTTCCTGTGTACCAGCAGTGAACAACATCTCCCTTTTTAGGAAAGTTTGTTTTATCTCCTTTCTTAAGAACAGATTTTGTATATTTTTCATTCCAAAGAATTCTTTACAGTATCATCTGTACAGCTAGCTTGGTGGTCATAAATTGCATTAGTCTACTTTTATCATGGATAGATTTTCTTCTTCTTCAATTATGGCTGATAGTTTTACTTAGTATAGCATCTCAGTTACCAACTATGACCTTTTAGGAATACAATGTATCATTCCATGCTCTCCTGGTTTTTAAAGTTTTCATAGAAAGAATCAGCTGTTATTCTGACTTTTGAATGTGTCATAGTGCTTTTCTCTTGTTTCTCTAAGCATGCTTTATTTGCTCTGTACATTTAGTGCTTTAACTGGAATTTCATGTGTTTCTTTTCTTTTTCTTTTTTTTTTTAACATGATTTATTTTTATTTTTCTTAATTTTTGTTGACAATATTCATACATACAGACAACATGCCATGATCATAATCCTCGTTTCTTATCCTGTTTATGTGGTGTTACAAAGGCCTTTTATATCTGGATGAGTAGTTCTTATCCTACATTTGGGGAACTTTCTGATATCATTTCATTGAGAATATTTTCTATTTCTTTGTCATGGATTTCTTCTACTTCTGTGGCCACAATTCATAGAATTGGTCTTATCATGGAGCCTCAAAGATCTTGTATGCTCTGTTCACATATCTATTTTTAAAGTTTTTTATTTTTTCTTAAAAATTTTTTATAACAATTTAAATCACTGTTTTTTCATAATATTTATTTATTTTCAAGGAGGGTGGGATGGAGAGAGAGAGAAAATGAGAGTGGGCACAAGGCACATCAGGGCCTCTGGCCACCACAAATGAACTCCACATGCATGTGCCACTTTCTGCATCTATCTTTACATATGTACTAGAGAATCAAACCTGGGTTCTTAGACTTTTCAGGCAAGTGCTTTAACCACTAAGCAATCTTTCTAGTCCTAGGTTCTTGTTTGCTTTCACTTAATATATTAATTCTTCCACCTTTTCTTCAAGCTCTGATATTCTGTTCTCGGCATAGTTCATTATATTGGTCAAGCATTTTATTTGATGTGTTATGCTTTTCATTCACAGCATCATTTCAGTGTATTCTTTCCTTTAGTATTTCTGTCTTTTTATTGAATTCCATTTTTATATGTGCCTTTGCCTTTTTTATTCCATTCAGCTGATTGTGATTTGTGTAATTCTTTTCATTCCTTGAACATATTATTTTGAATACTTTGTCTGAAATTTCATTTAAATGTCTTCATCAAGGCCATTACTCTGCGACTCATAGATTTTGAGGAGGCATGTTAATAGTCTTCATTATTAATATTGTGTGTATATGTGTACATGCATGTGTGTGTGTTGTGTGTTTGTGTTGAAACTGTTGCATTAGGAATTAGATCATCTGTCGAATTTTGTAGTTATTAAATTTAGGTCACCTTTCTTTCTTCACTTGAATGTCTGCAGTGTTTGGGAGAGACTAGCTTGTAGTAGCATTAAGCTATCATTTTCTTATAGAGCACTAGTATATGTCCCAGGCCTGTACTAATAGTCAATATTTAGGGTTAGACCACATATGCAAATATAGTATCGTAACACAATAACTTCTTAATTACTAATTATTTTAGGGAGGAAATGGGCCTTAGTAATATCAAGTGTATGAGTATATTTGTTATTGGAAACGAGAGGAAATAATGAAAATAAAACACCACAATGCAACAGATTATTATTAGGATAGCACAGAGAAGGTATAGGAAGGTAATTTAAGTGGAAAAGGAGATCTGTAGGAGTAAAACCATAAAAAAAGAAAGGAGGAAGGAGTATGAGGGAATTTGGCTGAGGGTAGACTGGGGAGAGGTAAAGATATGTTGTCAGTTAATGCGAAATAGTCCCATAGTTTGAAGGTCTGAGACCTGGGCATTTTTTTTTTCCTGTGGGAGAAGAAAATGCAAAGGGAAAAAGTTAGGAGAAAAAAGAAGAGAAAACTAAACAAAATCTCCAATAAAAATGTAAAAACAAACAAAAACAACCAAAAAGCACAAGAACAGAGTGGAGCTATGCTAAAATGACACGAGGTGTTAATATGACAAAAGGGAGAGAGAGATGAGTAGAGATGTCAAATATGAAAACTAAGTGGCCTGATGGGTTGGCTCTTATTTGTCCTGTCTTGAGCCCCTTCCTTGGCTGCTGGAACGCTGTATAGTCCACTGGGATTTGGGGAGTAGGGCAGTTTCATTCCCTCCTCTGAGACTTTCCTGGATTTACTAAATTGACAAACTGCCCATGTTTCTGGGCAGGCTTCAGAGGTGGGACCTCAGATCTGGCACTCCTGTGTGAGTTCCCTTGCGGATCTTGTTGGGGATGCTGGCCCCCGTCCTGTGAAGCTCTTACAAATGTCCCGAGTGTTGCTTTTGGTCTCTGTGGATGTTCCCATGTATGCTTTGGTTTCCACTTGGTTTTCAGCTCATGTTCCTAGTACTGCCGTGTGGCGGAAGAGAAGTTGCTGGTCACTGGTGTTCCCAGGGAACTCAGACCCTCTCATCATCATCATCAGATCACTGTTCTGGATTATTCTGCTGTTGTGAAACTGTCATGTGGGGAGAGAGAGGCTTCATAGTTTTTATGTCCCTCATTGGCAGGGCTGGATATTTAAGAGGAAAAGTACTTCCGAGACCAGATTTGGTTAGGCAAGCCAATCCAAAACTGATTAGGAATGTTCCTTCAGCTTCTAGCAAGGCTTGTCACCTGGCTTAGTAAGTTAGTTGACAGATCTTCTCTCTTGAAAACCAAAAAACAAACAGAAAGAGCATATTGTACATTGCCTTGCATCTTCTCTTTCCTGAGTTTTACTGGTGAGGGGTCTATTTTAAAACAAAGGCATAAATCCTAGAATGGCTATTGTACAAGTTTTAACAAGATCATTCTGAAGTTTCAGAAGAAAGGGACAGAGTAGTGAGCACAGGACCGAGGAAAAAGCCAAAAATTAAAGGAGAGACACTATCCGATGTCAGAATTTATATTGTGCATACAGTAGTGAGGAGAGTGTTGGTATTAGTGAAAGAACAGACAACTAGGTCAGAAGTACATACACATGCTATTGCAATAGACACACAAAAATATCCCTCTCAGATCCTTGACAATGAAGCAAAGCCATGATAATGAAAAAATGATTTTCTTCTTAACAACTGACACCAGAATAATTAGAACACCTTTCACCATTAATTCAAATTGCTCACCAACTTCAATGTAAACTGCAAAACAGTAATACTTTCAGAAAGTAACAGGGAATTTAAGTGATCTTGAACATAATAATGAATTTCCAGACACAACATCTGAAAACATCACTAATGGAAAACCTGATAAGTTGTATTGTTTCAAATTATAAACTTCTACTTTGCAAAAGACAATATCAAAAAAATGAAAAGGTCAGGTACTGAGATTTTTATAACACACATTTGCTAAAGTACTTCTAACCAAAATATATAATGGACTTTAGAAAGTCACTGGTTCAGTGTAGCAGGCAAGCCAATTGAAAAATAAGACTGTATCAAATACCTTGCCTGTGAAGATATAACAAAGCAATTAAATGTCTTCATGTGAAATGAAAGCAAAGCATATGAAGTGTCCTTATCACTTACTCATGAATTAAAAGTTAAAACATCTACAGTATACTACTACACCTATTATGGTGGACAGAATATTGAAACATGCCAATACAAACCCATGATCAAGATATGGAGGAACTCTCACTCATTGCTGGTTAGACTGACAAATTGTTCAGCCATTCTGGATGACAATTTGAAATTTCCTACAAATATTGTTTTGCCATTCAATGTAGTAATTCCTCTCCAAGGTATTTATTTATTCAATTAAGTTGAAAATGGATGCATTATTAAAAATTGACATGTGGATTCTTAGAACAGACTTGCTCATGATCATTTAAAACTGGCAGCAACTGACATGCCCTTCAGTGGGTGAACAAGTTAAGTCATTGTCTATCTATGTATATAATGGGTTATTATCCAACAATAAAAATCAGCTAGCAAGTCACAAAAGACATGGTGGAATGCAAAACACACAATGATGAATGGAAAAAAAAATCATCATAGAAAGTGACATACATTGTGATTCTAATCATTAATTAAGACTATTTTCAGTGAATGCACTAAGTTGCATTAGCCTTTACTCTTCATGTTGAAAACTCAAGGGGAAATATTAATGCAAAGAATTTTAGCTCTTGAAAAATCTCACCAGGATAAGTAGCAAAATGATAAGTGGTCCCTTAGCTTTGCTGTAAAGGTGGTAGTGGAAAGATGAGTACGTGGAACTATTGAAAATTTAAGGGTAGTGGAGGTATGTGATATGGTGATGATGGATTCATAGTGTTCTGGTCAAAACCTATACCACGTAGTGAAGTCTAATGTAAACCATGGGCTTCAGTTTATAATAGCAGACTTATATTGGTATATTAATCATAACAAAGAAACCACACTAATGTAAGATATCTAACAGGAGAAACTGAGTGGCAGGACATAGAGACTAGGTATTTAAAACTTTCTGTACTATTTGTGTATTTTAGTACAGGAAAAATTAACATATTTTAAAATGAGTTATCTGTACTGTATAATTTTGTTTCCGATAAATTAAAGCATAATGGTTTGAGTTGAAACATTGATTCCTCTGTTGGTAAATAATTTCCTGAACATATGTCCGAGGTAAAATATTTCTTAGCCTGAAGCCTAAATTACATAGAACTTGCTTGATGTTTTCCAAATATAGTGTTATAGAAGAGCCTTGAATTGTGTTTGAATGGGTGCACTAATACTGCAAGAATTACAAAGATGACTGTTTGTAAGTGTAAGTTTCAGCAACTTACCCACATCAGAGTATTTTTCTTAAGCAACATTATCATTTGAACAATATTTGTTTAATTTGAAAAGTCACTTTTGAGAGGGGAAATTAAATATGCAATTAGAGATTTTCACAAGTATTAAATATGTATTTCTACAAAATTTGGAAAATGCTTCAATACTTTCATTGTGATGACTCTTTACTTATGTTGCCAACACCACTAGAGACACATATAGAAGACTGAGAGACTGTGAATTTTTCCACACAGAGTGTTTTAGGTGACAATTACTGTCCCAAAAATGTATAACTCTTCCTAGATTGCTCTGCCATCAAGCTATGTAGAGCTGAGTCAAGCTAAGGAAAATTAACAACCACATCCAGAAGTGCTCCAGACTCCCTTCCACATGTGACCACAGCAGCCTGAGTATGTTTGGATCTACTCTTTCTCAGTGATTTTCCATCAGCCTAAGTCCTGCTTTTGAAAAATTTCATCACCTTATATTTTTGCTACATTAAATTTTACTTTGAGTTAGCATCATGTCAGATTACAAACTCATTTTTCTGTTTTCTTTTTCTTTCTTTTCTTTTCTTTTTTTTATTTTTAAATTTTTATTTTTATTTTTATTTTTCGAGGTAGGGTCTCACTCTGGCCCAGGCTGACCTGCAATTCACTATGTAGTCTCAGGATGGCCTGGAACTCACAGTGATCCTCCTAGCTCTGCCTCCCAAGTACTGGGATTAAATGAGTGCACCACCACACCCGGCTTCATTTTTCTTAATGCACTAAATTGCAAATAAGCTTAATTAAAACTTCCTAGAAGGGTATGAATTTTAATGAAGATTTAGAAACTCAGCAATATATCTCAAATTAACTTTGATCAAAATTTGGTCCATATAAGAATGGAGATATGGCTCAGTGGCTAAGGCACTTGCCTGAAAAGCCTAATGAACTGGATTTGATTTCCCAGGACCCATTTAAAGCCAGATACACAGAGTGGTGCACGCATCCAGAGTTCATTTTCAGTGGCAGTTGCAGTGGCAGAGGCCCTGATGTACTCTTTCTCTCTCTCTCTCTCTCTCTCTCTGGCTCTTTCTCTCTAAAATGAATAAAATATTAAAAAAAAGTGTGAGCAAAAACAAATTATATATATATATATATCCATAGATGGAAGGAAATCTGGAACACAACTCATCATACTGAACATAGTCATTGATTTTTCTTAGCCTGACTCAACTCCATATAGCTTGATGGCAGAGAAATCAAAGAAAAGTAGTAAATTGTTGGGACAGTAATTGTCACCTAAACCACTCTGTGTAGAGAAAGTCATAGTTTCTCAGTCTTCTGAATGTACAAGTGTGTGTGTGTGTGTATGCATCATTTGAAGGCCACAGGACACATTTAGTTATTTTTAGGACACTATGCATCTCTTTTTGAGACAGGTTCTCTTATTGTCCTGGTACTTATAAATTAGGCTTGACAAGCTAATCAAGTATTCCAGGAATCCTCTCATCTCTACTCCCCCAGTGCTGGGATTACAGGCATGTATCACCATATTTGGAATTTTACATGGGTACTGTGCATAGAATTTTGATCCTCATGTTTTCAAGGCAAACACTTTACCCACTGTGCTATCTCTAGGTCCCTTGGACTTGTATACCACAAGGAAATGGGACTCTTTATTGAGGAAATTTTCCCGAACGTTGAATGCTGTGCTTAGAACTCTGGGATTTATTTATTTATTTATTTATTTATTTATTTATTTATATTGCTTACTCCATTTATTATCAACTCAGTGAGTTTGGATCAAATGAGTTCTAAGACTGATGAACACAGACACTTTCAGTTACCTGGCAGTAAACATGAATAATGCTGCATATATAGAATAAATAATGTGTGAGATGAAGTTGAAGCAAGTGGTGTATTTCATTTATGGAGGATCTTAACTCCAGGAACAAATGCACTCTTTAGAAAGCACTTCCTTTTTTAATATAACAATAAATGAAAAGCTAAAACATAGCCAGCTTTATTGTTAGAAAGCAAAGAAGCAAGGAAAAATATAGAAATATAACATCCCTTTTGAAGACAGCTTTTTTTTCAAAATCTGTATGTGTTAATGCTCTCTGCCTATATGCTATTTAGCATTATTATAATGTTTATTTATCTTATGCATAAAGATATTTCTGCAATAAATCAAACAGAAAGTGTAATAAAAATGATAGTGACAGTCCAGTTGAATATGTGAACATTTTGGAAACATTTAGAAAAGTTACTCATGTCATTGTATGATTTCCCAATGTTAAAAAAATCTTCATGACTTATAGCTCCAATCGGAGACCTACAGCTTCTAGATAATGTCTTTTCCCTTGTATCACAATATTCTGGGACCAGACACTGTTTAAGTGTCATGATTCTAGAATCTGGTGGGTGAAAATCTCTTTAAAAACTTTATTCTCCTTTTTGTCTCTGTTATCTTGTGGCATGTTAGGAGAAAAAATGATTCAAGGTACATCATTTATCTTTGCAATGTTTTTCATCAAATGTGAACTTGTGTTTTCTTTCTATAGATCCAGGACTGCACAGGCAGCTGTATTTTCTGCAAAGGCCGTCCAATGTTGTAGCCATTGAAGGGAGAGACGCTGTTCTGGAGTGTTGTGTTTCTGGCTATCCTCCGCCAAGTTTTACCTGGTTGAGAGGGGAGGAAGTCGTCCAACTCAGGTATTACGCAATTAGTATGTTTGAGAAGTTTACACTGTGATCTATCATTTTCTAATATGACGCATGTGGGCCGGAGAGATGGCTTAGTGGTTAAGGTGCTTGTCTGTGAAGCTTAAGGACCTACGTTCAATTCCCCAGTACTCAGATAAGCTAGATGCACAATGTGTTGCATGCGTCTGGATATCATTTGCAGTGGTTACAGGCTCTGGTGCACTGATTTCTCTCTGCCTATCACTCTTCTCTCTCTCTCTTTCTTTCTCTTATTGCAAATAAGTAAATAAATAAAGTTTTAAAAATAAGATGCTTTCTAGAAATATTAGACTTGGAAAAGGATTAGCATGTAAATTGCATTAAGCATTGGGATTAGAGGATAAGAGAAAATGTCAAAATGTATGGTATCAAATCTTAAGGGAATGAGGGAAAATTAGGTTATTTGTTGAGATTTCCTTCCTAGAATCTTCAGCAAGGACATATGGATGATACCTTCTGAGAAAGTGGTACATAGAGGCTACATCTTAAATATTCTTATCATATATATGCACAAAAGGTAGCTAGATTAATTAGCATGATAGTGCCCGATAATAATTACTTATTAATTTAGACATTTTACATTAGTTACACAAATTTTATGTATACATGTTTACAATGAACATGTTTATACATATTCATATATATATATATATATATGTATATATATATAAACTTTATTTTTATTTATTTATTTGAGAGAGAGAGAGAGAGAGAGAAAGAGGCAGAGAGAGGGAGAGAGAGAATGGGCACTCCAGGGCCTCCAGCCTCTGCAAACAAACGTCAGACACATGCGCCCCTTGTGCATCTGGCTTACATGTGTCCTGGGGAATCAAACAGAGGTCCTTTGGCTTTACAAGCAAATGCCTTAATCTCTAAGCCATCTCTACATCATATATATATATATATATATATATACAATTTTTAATTGTTAATAATGTTTCAATAAAGGTGAGGGCAAAAATATGAGAATTTGCATAGCTTAATATAGTGACACCCTTTTAAAGTCAGAAGATATTTTAGCTCTGATTATGTCTCTGATTATCCTCATTATTACAAATATTTAAGGAAAAACAAGGTAAAGTGGTTATTTTTAAATCAGTGGAACCTTAGTAAAGTAACAAAGTAAAATTTGATAGTAAATCCATAATAGCATAGAATACTTAGTCTGAGACCTTTTGATTAAATGGACCTCACTTAAGAAATTAATTTCATTGATTAGGACTGGTGTACTCCTTTCTAGCATTTATTTTCTATGACAAGAGAGGCCCATAGATCATAAATTAATCATTATATTCCATCCTATTGAATTATATATTCAGGTATCAGAAGTCCATTTCATACCCTCCTAACACTTCTGATATCAACAAAGCATCTAAGAAATCTGGTCACAGTCTTAATATGTTTTGCATATATCCAAGTGATTTTGGTTAATTGAACTCTGACTTTTACAAAATACTGAATTTGGTGTTAGGGAAAAAAAATATGTCTTCCACTCTAGGGAAAAACTTCTTTGGACTTTGAGGCCTTCAATTCAAAGCAAAAAAAAAAAAAAAATTTTGGACTAGATTATTTACAAGTTTCTTGTCAGTAATGTTAGTTCCAAACCCAATTCATTGTTTGATTATTATACACACCTTCCCAATGGGACTTTTTCAAAGTAACATTAGTTTCAATAGCAGAGGTGTTATGAATCTCTATACTATATATTAATTTGTCCAATTTTTTAACTTGGCTTTTATGATGTTCATTATCGCTTCTGAGTATCTTGCCTGGTATGCACATGTGTTACATCATGATCTCATTACATGTGCCCTTTGTCTATAGGTCTAAAAAGTATTCTTTGTTGGGTGGAAGCAACTTACTCATCTCCAATGTGACAGATGATGATAGTGGAACCTACACCTGTGTTGTCACTTATAAGAATGAGAATATTAGTGCTTCCGCAGAGCTCACAGTCTTGGGTAAGTTAACGATTGGAGATGAGTTTACATTCTATCCTTCAAAATATATTACCATGACATTTTAAATGCTTAGCACTGATTACATCTCATGTTTACTAGTGTGAAATTGCAAAGTCCTGGCACTCCACACATGTCCTTGCTCTGCTTTGATTAATTGCACAGGGGTCAAGTGCAGTGTTTGAGTACTTGCTTGTTGATTAAAATGCAGATACAATAATCCTTAGTCTAATTATCCTAAGGATGCAACTGAAAAGTACTCCAAATTAATAATTAAGAGTTATGTTGAATAACAATATAGGGTTCCAAAATATCATACCTGGGGAATATAGATAAAGAAGAAAATGAGAAAAAAAAATATACAAAAAATGCATTTAAGCGGAAAAGCAGATGTTATTTGAAACGGCAAGTTTTCTTACGTTAAACTTATTGTGTTGATAAAGATGAATTATTAATGTGGAAACACTAGGCATTATATTGAAAATAAACCATGAAAATCAAATATGTTTAACAAACCCTTGCATGGCAAAAACATAATTTAAAAAATTCAAGATGCATGCATGGATTTGAATCATTTTGAAAGGGAGGGACCCACATGTGTTACTGCAGATTAAAAATTCTGGTTTGTGGATGGACTGAGACAAATATGTTTGTATCATGAGCTCAAAAAATGTTTTACCTAATTTGATTTGAATCATGTTTTTTAGGGAAGAAAACCTAATATTTGATGTTTTTTCCTCCTTTGATTTGCTAAATGATACAAACTTAGTTACAGGTTTATTGATCTTTGAATTTTTCCTCTCTGGATTATATTATTTTTGCCATTTAAAGAATTCAGAAAAATTTTACAGGTTAAAAGTGACTCTGTAGAATTAAAAGTCATTACTAACTGATTCTATCTGCTACCTCATTTAAGGATAGGACTATGATAGTAATTTTGTTTGATCTTTAAAAGTTTTCTGGAATATGATCCCATCTGTGGAATGGATACGAGTATGTTGGCTGTGTCAGGTACTGGAGTTGCTTATTCTGTCACAAATCATAAATACACATAAATAGTGAGCTATTGAATTTAGTTTTTTGAGTTTACAGGTAGCTTTATTGTAACTAAAATATCACCTGCTTTTAAAATAGCAATAACTTAATTTAACCATCTTCGATATTTCGTATGTCAAAGAAAATAGCAAACATTTATGTTTGTAATACTAAAGGACAATGACACATAATGATTACCATAAATAATCTTGTAATGTGTTTACCAATCATTTGTTTCGTGTGGAATATTATTGTATGGATATACTAGTTAAATATATGTAAGTGGTGATATCTGAGGATAAGCTAAAGTAAATTAACCAAGATAGACATTATAAACATACATGTGTACATATATATTAAACAGCTTGTATAAAATATTATAGAATATTTACATGCTGGTGGGTACATTCAAAACTATCCAAATAGGGCTGGAAAGATGGCTTAGCTCTTAAGTCCTGCAGAACCAACAGATCTAGGTGCAATTCCCCAGGACCCACATAAAGCTAAATGCACTTGGTGGGCATGAGTCTAAAGTTCATTTGTAGTGGCTGGAGGCCCTGGTGTGCCCATTTTCTATCTCTCTCTCTTTCCCTCTTTCCATTTTCCTCAACCATGTTTATAGCAGCTCAATTTGTAATAGCTAAGTGCTGAAATCAACCCAGATGTCCATCACCAGAAGAATGGATAACTAAGATGTGGTATATCTACACAATGGAATTCTATACAGCAGTAAGAAAAAATGACACAATGAAAATTGAGGAAAAATGGTTGAACCTGGAACAGATCATTCTCAGTGAACTTACCCAATCACAGAAAAAAAATCGCCACATAGTCTCACTCATCTACAGCACCTAACCTGAATCTATTTTTGTTTCTCAAATAAATAAATAAAAATAAAATGTTTTAAAAGAAACTATCCAAATATATACAAGAAGTCAATGCATTTTCCAACATACATGTTAAATTTTTATATTCCTTTCCTTCTAAAATGAAACATCTTAATAGGTTGGTATGCTTTGTTCCATGAAGCATGTGTGCCACATAAAGTTTTATAGTTACATGTGACTAAGATGCCTCTTGGTCTTTTCTTCACCCCAGGTATAAGTCAATGTTAAGTAATCCTACTGAACTTTGGGCATGGTGGCACACACCTTTAATCCCAGCACTCAAGAGGCAGAGGTAGGAGAATCTCTGAAAGTTTGAGGTCAGGCTAAGACTACATAGTGATTTCTAGGTCAATCTGGGCTAGAGCGAGTCCCTATCTTGAAAACCAGAATATAATAATAAAAATCATAGAGATACGTGACTAATTTTTATGTTACGGAAATTTTTAGACAGGCTGGAGCAATGTCTTAGTGGTTAAGGCATTTGCTTTCAAAGCCAAAGGACCTGGGTTTAATTCTCCTGGACCCACATAAGCCAGATGAACAAGGCAGTGCTTGCATTTGGAGTTTGATTGCAGTGGATGAAGGCCCTTGCATGCCCATTCTCTGTCTCTATCTACCTCTTCCTCTCCTTCTCTCTTTCTCCCTCTCAAATAAATAAAATGAATAAAATATGTGTTTAAAAATTAGAAAAAGAAATATTTTCAATATAATAATATTGACACTAACATAAAGTAATGCAGTATAATAAAATTAAGCTGTGGTAATATATACATATACACATATAACATGCATATATAAACATGCACATTTATGTATGCACTCATGTGCATATTATTATAAACACACACATATGTATATGTGTATATTAGTATGGTTGTATATATAAAAACCAAATATATGTATATATATATATATATATATATATATATATATACACACACACACACACATACATATACACATGCATTTACATGATAATTTACTTAGTGAAACAATGTGAGCCAATCATGCTTTAAAAGATCCTCTATGAATAGTGTGTAGGTGGAGTCTATCAAGCAGCAATGCTCTTGTTTGCTCTAATTCTATATCAAAAAATGAATGAAAGATTAAATCATAAGGTGACACATATCTGTCCATTTTAAATAGCTGGGTGAGTCGTGGTGAAAGGAAGGGCTGGCAGAAGTCTCACTCTAGAAGAGTGCCTTATTCAGAGAAGTCGACTTCTGACCGAGGAAGAAGCACTGGCCATACCAATCCTAACTTCAGGAGTTCCAATCAACCTTGTCTCCTGAATGAGAAAATATATGCATAAACAAAAGCAAGTATTACAAGGGAAGATATGGAAGGAAATCTAGGCAGTTTGACCTCAGAATCCCTGGCCTACTGGTTGCGTGATGTACACTCTTCTCATTCATCTTTTATTTGAAACAGGTATAGAATGAATCGTGGGTGATGCACATGAAGTGATAATTGGGCATGCAGTCATATTATGTAAAATATATGTATGCATTGTAACAGTCTTAGGAAATAAGTGATGGAAGCTTGGTAAAGAGCAAACAAATGGATGAAAGAATTAGAAGTGATTTATGAAGACATGGGTAAAATAATCATAGTACTCAGTACTCATAATCAACAGTCAGAGTTGCAAGGAAAAGTGTAATTAGCATTGGGAATTGCTTATGTTTTAACTGTAACTTGCTTTTTAAAACTGCATATCAATCCTATCATTAAAAAATAAACATTAAAGCAAAAAATAAAATATGCTGTTAATTTAAAAAGAGGATGAGTACAAATTAAGGCTCAAAATATTTGGAAGATAAAACTTACATATAATCCAATAACCTGGAATTTTTAAAATCACACATCCACGCAGTTTCCACATAAATGTGGTACATATATCAGGGTAAATGTCTTTTCACTTGATGGTGACTCAGTATCTTCCTCATGTGCCTGCATATGTGACTATTCTCCAGGTGTTTTAAATTGTTGAACTTAATCGTGTCCCCAAATTTTATCAATGAACAAATACACACAAAACTAACAGTCTTCAGATCATTCTTGAATATTTATTTGTCTATAACCTGCAATAAAGTAACACAGAACTGTTTGTATGATCTTTGGCAGTTAAGAATTTACTTCTTTGCTACAGTGAATTCCTTCCCACATGGTCTTATCTAACAATTTTATGTCACAGAATCTCTAAATAATTTCCAAATTTCTTAAAGCAAAATTTCTTTTAATTTTTAACTGAACATTTGACTTTTATATTTTATGTATGTGTTGTCATTTTTCTTGACATTCATGCATGTATTAGAACATGCATCTTTATTCTTTAGATTTATAGGATTTTTTTAATTTCTAGATGCAGGGTGAATATTAATTCTGCTCTGTATATAGATAGTATATCAAACCAAGTCTCTTTCTTTTTTTATTTATTATGGACATACTTAATGTGGGTATATAATGCATTGATAAGATCCTTTCCCTTGTCCCTGCCCCCTTCTTCTGGGGGCCCTCCTTAGTGGGGTGGCAGGTATTCCACATGGAGTTATGGGTTATGTGGGAGCAGCAGTCAGTTGTTGGGGGGAGATAATGCCTCTGGGCATGATGTCCCAACCTGTGGCTCTTGCAATCTTTCTGCCCCATCTTCCACAAAATCCCTAGCCATGGTGGGTGTATTTTAAGTCTACTTCAATGATAAGCTCTTAGGAGCCTCTGGATCTTGGCTTTGGTAGGAGTTAAGTATCCTCAGCATCTGTCTCCTTCACCCTGGCTCTGATTGTCAGGCTCACCATGGGAGCTGCATTCCTGATAATTTCCCAAGTTCCTCTGTGGTTCCAGCTAGGACTTGGCTGAAGTGAAAGAGATAGTTTATCTTCTCAGTTCTTGTTACCTTCTGAAAAAGAAAAACAGATTATCTAGTAGAAAGTGAAGTCAGCACAGTTTAAATGCACTAAGCATTATTAATTTAGGGAGAATTTCATGTACATAACCCCATTTATCCAAAGACTAGTGGGATCTTGACATTGGAGAGCATACTTGTTTTCTCCATAGGATGCTAGCCTGGTTCCCACATCTAGGTATGAGTTCCTTTCCACTGAGAAAATCTCTTAGCCAATCAGAATTCCATTCATTACTCACCAATCCTGTGTGCCACTATTGCACTTGTATGCATATCTTGTCAGGGTGTTGCTTCTGAGTAGCTTAGACCCCTGGCTGGTCAGACTGTTGTTGGCTACTTTCTCTGAGTAGCTCATGTAGAATTTTCCAGCCCTAGACAGCCTACTTGTCTGAGCATTGACTCTCCTACAAATCCAGCCAGGTCTCTCCACGCCCTGTGTCAGCAGAATATGATGTCTTTAGCAATAGGGTCTTACCTTTTACTTCAGGCAGGTAATCAAGTGCTTTGACAGAAACCTGTCTTCTTTTGAGAACCTCATAGGTCTCTTCAATAAACAGCTCATTGTGGGTATCAACTGCTTACTGGTACTGAGAGTTACAGGACAGAGCCAAAAAAATTAAGCTTAGGCTTCATCCCACCCTTGCCAGGGCCCTTCTTATCAGGTGCTCTGCCCTTACTCCTGTCGATGGTTCAATCTTTTAGTCTATCTTCAAAGATAAAGGTTTCTATGGTACAAGTTCATCTTGGGTTTAGTTTTGTGATTTTCACCCACTCTCCCCTTCTCCCCAAACCCTTCCATCCCTATTATTTGGTCCTCACGTTGCCAATCAGGTATGTCAGCAAGTCAAGATGATCCAGGTTAGGAACCACAGATGAGTGCAATCATGTGGTGACTGTCTTTCTGTGATTGTGTGAGTTCACTGAGTGTGATCTGTTTCAGGTCTGTCCATTTTTCTACAAATTTCATTGTATGTTTTTCTCTTACTGCTGAGTAAAATTCCATTTTGTAAATGTACCAACAGTTCATTATCCATTCATCCAATGATGGATACCTTGAATGATTCCAGTTCTTAGCCATAAATAATTGAGCAGCTATATACATTGTTGAGCAAATATCTCTGTAGTGAAGCATGGAGAATTTAGGGTAAATGCCCATTAAAGGAAGAACTGGGTCTGTTGGTAGTTCTATATTCAATCCATTTCAAGAATCTGCATATTGATTTCCATAGTGGTTGTACAAGATTTACATTCTCACCAGCAGTGAATAAATGTTTCACTTTCTCCACATCCTCACCAACATTTGCTGTTATTTGATTTTTTTTTTTTAATGATTGCCATCCTTGCTGGAGTAAGGTGGAGTCTCATAGTTATTTTAATTTGCATTTTTCTGATGGTTAGAGATGTTGAACATTTTATTAAGTGCGTTAGCCATTTGTATTTCTTCCTTTGAGAACTCCCTATTCAGTTCTATGGCCCCATTTTTTGAGTGGGTTATTTGATTTATTTGTATTTTTCTGAGAGAAAGAGGGAGAGAGAGAGAGAGAGAGAATAGGCACACCAGGGCCTTTCAGCCACTGAGAATGAACTCCAGACATGTGCAACATAGCACACTTGCGCCTCTGGCTTACATGGGACCTGGAGGTTCAAACAGGTGTTCTTCTTAGGCTTTGCAGGGAAGCACCTTACCCACTAAACCATCTCTCCACCCTATTTGATATTTTATTGTTTAGTTTTTTTTGAGTTCTTTGTAGATTCTAGATATTAGGCCTTTGTTAGTGGTATGGCTCATGCAAATTTTCTCCAATTCTGTGGGTAATCTATTGACTCTGATTTATGCTGTTTGTGCAAAAGTTTTTTAGCTTCATGAGATCCCATTGATTTAGTGATTGTTTTATTTTCTGGGTTTCTGGGGTTTTGTTCAGAAAGTCTTTCCCCACTCCTATATCCTATTTTTTCTTCAAATAGAAGACTTTTGGGTCTTATATTGAGGTCTTTAATCCATTTGGACTTGATTTTTTTGTATAGTGAGATGACTGGGTTAGTTTCATTTTCTACATATGGTTATGCAGTTTGAAGATGCTGTATTTTCTCCAGACTACATTATTGTTACCTTTGTCCAAGACAAGTAGCTGTAGTTATTTGACCTAAAGTTAGGGGCTTTAATTCTGTCCCATTAGTCTGTATTTCTATTTTTATGCAACTTCATTGCTGTTTTTGTTACTTTGGCTTTGTAATATAGCTTTAGAATGGGTATGGTGATACCTCCAGAGGTGATTTTTTGACTGAGAATATGTTTGGATATCCAAGGTCTACTATAATTCCTTGTGAATTTTGAGATCCTTTTTTCTATCTCTGTGAAGAATAATGCCAATATTTTTATTGTTATCACATTAAATCTTCGTACTGCTTGTTGTAGAATAGTCATTTTCACAATACTAATTCTACCTATCCAGGAGCATGGGAGGTTTCTCCATCTTCTCAAGTCCTCCTCAGTTACTTTTTTAAATTTTTTTTGTTTTATTTTCATTATATAGGGCCTTCACATTCTTGGTTAGTGTTATTCCAAGTATGTATATTTTTGCTGTTATTGAAAATAGAACAAACTTCTGATTTCTTTATCTGTGTATTTTCCCTTTGCATATTGAAAGGCTACTGATTTTATGTGTTAATTTTGTATCCTGTCACTTTACTAAATGAATTAATCTCCTTTAGAAGTTTTCAGATGGAGACTTTTGAGTCACTTTTATATAGGATCATGTCATCTGAAAAATAGGGCCACTTGACTTCTTCTTTTCCAATTTTTATCATTTTTTTTCTCCTGTCTAATTACTTGGGCTAGAACTTTAAGTATTATGTTGAAGAGCAGTGGTGAGAATGGGTACCCCTCTATTGTTCCCAATCTCAATGCGAACTCCTTGAACCTCTACCTATTAAGCATTATTTGGGATCTAGGTGCTTTATGTAGAGCCTTCATTATGTTGAGATATGAACGACCCATGCTAATTCTCTCCGGTGCGGTGTGTTGATCATGAAGTGTTGCTGTATTTTTTCAAAGACCTTCTCTGCTTCTATTGAAATGATAATGTAGTCCTTGTGATTGAGTTTATTTATGTCAAGTATTCTAATGACCAATTTCTATATATTGGATCATGCCTGCATCCCTGGGATGAAACCTACTTGATAAAGCTGGATAATGCTTTTGATGTGTTCTTGAATTTGGTTTGTGAATTTGGTTTTGTTCAGAAACTTTTCATTTAAGTTCATCTGGAAAACAGGCATATAATTTTCTTTTCTTGTTATATCTCTGTCTGGTTTGGTATTAGCATGATGCTAGCTTCATAGGCATTGGGGAACATTCCCTGATCATGTGAAACAATTTGAGATGAATTGTTTTCAGATCATCAATGAAGGTTTGATAGACTTTAGCTGAGAAGCCATCCAGTCCTGGACTGTTCTTTTGGGGGAATTTTTTGATTACCTTTTCAATATCAATGGAAATGATAGGTTTGTTTAAGAGATTAATCTGCTCTGAGATCAGTTTTGGTAGGTGGCATGTTTCTAGGAATCCATCCATTCCACATTATACAATTTTGTGGAATAGAGGTTTTAGAAGTAAGTTCTGATGATTCTTCCAGATTCATTTATGTCTGCTGAGACCACTCCTTTTTCTTTTTCTGATTTTGTTAATTTAAGTCATCTATTTTTTTTTTTTTGCTCGATCAAATTGGACAGGGGTTTATCAAGCTTATTTATGTTTTCAAAATGCCAGCTCTTCATTTCATCAATTTTTAATTGTTTTCTTAGTTTACAATTCATTAAGCTCTGCTCTGATCTTTTTTTTTTTTTTTTTCATGTGGAGTTCTTTGCTTTGAATACTTGTTGTTTTTTCAATGTCGTTAAGTGGATGGTTAGTTTATTAATTTTGGATGTCTCTGCCTTTATTATGGAGGCATTTAGTGATATGAATTTTCTACTTAGAACTGCCTTCGTTGTGTCACATAAGTTTTGGTAAGTTGTGTTATCATTGTCATTCATTTCTAGAAATTTTACAATTTCTTTTTTAATTTCTTTCACTACCCATTTATCATTTAAAAGTGTGCTGTTTAGTCTCTAGGAGTTAGTGGAATTCCTGAAGCATCTCTTGTTAATTTCTTGCTTTACAGCATTATGATCTGATATGATGCAGGGAATTATGTCATTTTTTATGAATTTATGAAAGCATGCTTTATGGACTAATATATGATCCATTTTGTAAAAGGTTCCATGGACTATTTAGAGGAATATGTATTCTGTAGAATTTGGGTGGAATGTTCTGTAGACAGCTTTTAGGTCTACTTAGGTATTGTTGAGCTCTCTTACTTCCCAGTTGATTTTTTGTTTGGATGATCTATCATTTGAAGATAGTGGAGTATTGGAGTCCCCAACTATGGTGGTGTTGATGTTTGTTTCTGTTTTGTTGTCAAGTAGGTTTTGTTTTATAAACTGTGGTATGCTTGTGTTTGGTGCATAGATTTATGATTATGATATCCTCTTGTTGGATCATGCTCTTAATGAGAAAGGAGTGGCCTTCTTTGTCCTTTTCAACTGCATTTAATTTGAATTCTATTTTATTGACTATTAATGTAGAAACACCTGCTTGTTTTTTATTTCCATTTGCTTGGGATATCATTTCCCATCCTTTCACCCTGAGAAGGTATCCTTCTTTAGTTGTGAGGTGGATTTCTTGAAGGAAGCAAATTGAAGGGTCTATTTTTCTGATCCACCCTGTTGTGTCTTTTGATGGGTGAATTAGTACAATTAATATTTAAGGATATAACTGTGATGTTTGATTTAATACCTGCCATGTTGGGGTGCTTATGAGGTTTGGTATTTTCTTGGACTTTGTACTTTTTTGTGCCTGCTCTAAATTTGGTATTGTGATCTTCTTATTATAGGATATTGACATTGACTTTTTGACTCTTCTGTGTAGAACATTGCCAGAAGTATTCTCTGTAGGCTTGGCTTTTGTTCATATACTCATTGAGCTTACTTTTATCAAGGAAAGTTTTTCTTCACCATCTAGTATGAGGGATACTTTCACTAGGTGCAGTAATTTGGGTTGGAAGCCATAGGATTTTTAGATTTTGAAGTCTTTTATCCCAGGACCTTCTGACATTCCGAGTTTCCATTGAGAAATCTGAGGTAATTCTGATGATGTTGCCTTTGTATGGAATGTGCTGCTTCTCTCTTGCTGCTTTTAGCATTCTCTCTCTCTCTTTCTCTCTCTCTCTTTCCATTTTTTAGAGCTTTAACAATGATGTGACTTGGAGTGTTTCTACTTTGGTACAGTCTGTTTCGAGTTCTGTTAGCTTCTTTTATCTTGATGGGACTCTTTTTTGAGAGGGTAAGAAAGTTTTCCTTGATAATTTTGTTGAATAAATTCACCATACTTTTGGTGTGAATTTCTTCCCCTTCTGGTATATCCATGATCTGAAAGTTAAGTTATTTTAGGGTATTAAACAGTTCCCTCATGTTCTGTTCACAAGATTTTTTTGAACCTATAAAAGTTTGTGGATCTTGAACTGTTTCTTCTATTTTGTCTTCCAGCTCTGAGGTTCTATCCTCCACATGATTAATTCTGTTTGTGAGGGTTTCTAGAGAGGTTTTCACTGGTTCAGGTTGGTTTGTATTTTTTGTTGCCATTTTCTGTATATTAGCCATCCTTTTGTCTAGTTCCAATTTCAGGCCATGTTTTGATATTCTTAATGCTTCTTGGAAATCATTCTTGCATTTTCTGATGTCTTCATTAAGTTTAACCAGATGGTTATTGAGATTCTCCATAATTTTTGGCTCACCTTAACTTCACTTAACTCTCTTTTGAAGTCTCCCTGGGTTTTGTGTATCAGGTCAAATCTGGTGAAGACAGCTGTGTGGAATTCATTTATTTCATCAGCTCTGGACTTGTGGTTAATAGCAAAGGTGGCATTGGAGAGATCTGGGATCCCTTTGACCTGGTCTCAGCTGTGTCTGGCCTGTGGTTCAAAGGCCATACCACTTGCCCTTGATCTACTGAACCCAGGTGGGCAGGCTGTGGAGGACTCACTGTTTCCTTGAGGAAGGTGATTACATGGCTGTTCTATGTTCACCTGCTGGGGCTGGTGCCCCACTGTAGTGATTAGGAGTGAGGCAGGGCATAGGAGAGTTAGAGAGGTGGCTGGGTTCTACAGCCCTGGCTCATGTAGGGGAAACAGGGGCACTCGCCAACTTGTGCACAGACAGGAGCCTACAGGCAGCCCAGGGTGTTGATGGTTTGTAATCAGGGTGCGTGGAAGGCAGCATTCAGGCCAGCCCACCAAGATTGCAAGACAGGGAGGGGCCATGGAAGGAGTAGAGGTGGACTGTGGGCTCAGTTGGTGCAGCCTGTGAGAGACAGGCAAGGGCCTGGACCAGAGGGGCAGTACCTCCTGGAGACTGGAAAGACAGTGTGTGTGGATTACTAGTAGATGCAGTGGCGGTGGCCAAGAGACGCATGTGAACTCCCCCCCCCACACACACACAGATGCAGTGTGGAGAGGGTTACCAAGAGAGGGAAGGCACACAGACCCCCTCCTCACCTTCTGCCCAAGAGATGAAATGAGGTGCCAAGAGAGGGAAGGTGGGTGGACCCTGACAGAGCCAGTAGTGGGGAGACCAAGAGAGGGAAGGCATGCAGACACCTGCCCCCTGACAGACACAGTGAGGAAACTGAGAGGGAAGGCACCTTGGACCTCAACAGAAACAGTGGGGATGACCGAGAGGAGGACGGTACCACAGAAGCCCCCCCCCCCACACACACACACACAGTGGTGGGGCTGAGAGAGGGAAGGCATGCAGACCCACCCCCCAACAGATGCAGTGGGGGTGTGGAGAGAAGGAAGGCTCATGGACCCCCACATGGATGCAATGGGGACCCAAGAGAGGGAAGGCATGGTCACTGACAGACTCAGTGGGGGGAAGGCTCCAGGAGACTGGGAAGGTACCATGGCTGTGGTTGTAGCGCAGAGAACCTGGTCAGGGGCAGGCGACAGCTGTAGTGAATGGTTGGGGGTTCCCGAGGGTTTACTGGGCTACCGGAGAGCATGGGAATCAGGAGATTTCCAACTGTGCCCCTCAGTGCCTGCCTACTGGAGGTCTGTTTTTTTGTTTGTTTGTTTGTTTGTCAGTGTGACAAGCAACATAAACAACTTAAGGAAAAGAAAAGGTTACTTAGACTCACAGTCCCAGCTCACGGTGGCATTACCTCATCACTGGGGACCTAAGACGAGAGAGCATCATGAAAGGCGTGTAGTTGAAAAGAGCTTCTCATCTCATGGGGTTCCAGAAGTGGAAAGAGAAATAGAAATATTCTAGGGACAAGATATAATCTTCACAGATACAGCCCTAGTGATGTAGTTCCTCCTGCTAGAACCCCAGCTTGCAGTAGCCTATCCAGGTGTAAACTCATCTACCAACTGGAGACCAGGCCTTCAACACATCAGCATGCCTGAATCCCAACACACTCTGTCCTCACAGAAGACAAGGCCTCAAGCAGTAAGCTCAAGAGGGGTCTTGGAGAAAGATTAAAACAGATGGTCTGGCCTCTAAAACTTATTGCTAGCTTTTATTTTGTTGAGATCTCTAGTATCATGATTGTTTTAAACCTATTTTTAAGGGCTGGAGAGATGGCTTAGGTGAGGTACTTGCTTGCAAAACTGAAGTACCCAGGCTCAATTTCCCATTACGTATGTAAATCCGGATGCACAAGGTGACACATGTGTCTGGAGTTCATTTGCAGTGGCTAGAGGCCCTGGTATGCCCATTTTCTCCCTCCTTCCTTCCCTCCCTCTCTTCCTCCGTCTCTCTCTTTCTGTCTGCTTCTTTTACTGTTTCAAATAAATAAATAAAATTTTTAAAAAGTATTGAAATTATAAACCTATAATTAAGACCTAAGGAATTATATTTTGTCTACTCTAGTTGATTGAATATGTATCCATCCTTTCCTCCAGATGCACATCTGACCCTCATATACATCCCCATGTATGTTATAAGACAAGCCTCAATATACAGGCAGGAAATTTTCTATTGCTTTCAATCTGAATTGACCTGAAATCTAAATTTAGTGTCTTAATCAATGCAGAATTGCATACTTTAAAAGGCATTTAGTTTTTCATCAATAAGGCTTGTTGGTTTTGATGAGACCTGTGCACTGTTCATACTCACCGAGAAAGAACTGTGTGGAGAGGTCACTTGGGAAGAAGAGGCAGGAGCATCAAGAGTTTGACATGAACATACACTACATAGCAAAACCTTGTCTCAAGAGAAAAAGTTGAAGACTTCTGATTGAATTCCCATTGCCTATGATGAAAATGTCTACAATAACACTTGACTGATAAAAATGCCCTGAGTAATAATACATATATCTGAACATATAGTTCCTAACAAATCTGTCTCAGACTGTCAAGTTTGAAGTGAACCTGCAACCAATAAAAAAGGAGTAGCTTTGTGTATTAAACATTATACCCAATAAAATATGGGCTCAGAAAGAAAGACATGATATGGATCCACTCTTCTAAGACTAGTTATGGCATCAGGCAAGAAACAGCTACTAAATCAAAGAGCTGTTTGAGAAGGCAAAGGTAAGGGTGACATAACACAGTGAAACGGATGGGAGAATGAGCCTGGGGAAGCAGCTGACAGTAGCACATTCCTGGCAGAAGGAAGGAAGTGTGTGGAGGTTTGGAGAGGAGCAAACCTGACAGCAGAGAGAGAGAGAGTTGATAGGTCTGGAGACTGTCTATAGAGGACTGTTACAGTGAACAGGGTATCCAGTACAGCTTCTGCGTACTCTGCCAACATCAAGGTGGATTTTTATCTTTAGGGAAATGGAATAGCACAGAAAAAATATAAGCTAGAGTTTACCAGATGTTTCATCTTGGCTAGTTATATAATTCTCAACTACTTCATTTGTTTAAAACGACAGAGAAACAAATACTCTTTTCTAGGGTTTGATAACAATTTAGGTTTGAAAATTGGAAGAAAAAATCAGAATAGCTAGGCACAACTTTGAGTTTCTGGGAAATATAAAGAAAATAAAATTCTCTTCTAGCACTCATGAGAAGCCAAAAACCTAGTTGTAAAGATAAGAGAAGCAAACAAAGCAAAATGCATGCTGCAAATTTTAGCACATCCCTTGAGGTCTCTTGAGACCAAGCTTTCATCTACAAAAATGTATTTTATGTCAACTGTCCCTTCACAGTTCCCATCAATTTTAAAGAAATGGCATTCTGATTATACACAGGGATATTATTGACAGTGATTTCCAGGCACATAGGATTGTGGCAGAAGGATGATATACATTTGTGAAGCATTTTACATTTCCCTTTCCTCTGTGCTTTAATCACACTTCTCTCTAAGCTTTATTTCTAGCTTGATAGCATGATATGTAAACCAAGAAGCCATGCCCCTTTCTGCTTGGTGAAAACCCTTAGTTTCTTTTCTGGCTCGGCTGAAATTTAATATATTATTTTTTTGCAAGCATAGAGATAGACAGATAGATAGACTCAAAAAGAGTGGGCACACCAGGGCCTTTAGCTGCTACAAATGAACTCCAGATGCCTATGCCTCTTTTGTGCACCTGTCAGCCAAGATTTAAACATGAGTGCTATTGAAGGCACATAAAACATGTTACCGATTTTTCTATCAAAATATTTCACAAATTTTGATTGAGACTTGTATTTTTATGTATAAATAAAATATATTCATAGTGCTACAAACTGAATTACGTCTTCTCACATTTGCATGTTTATAGCCTAGCCCTCAATGTGACTTTTGGAAATGAAGTCTTTAAGGGGTTATAAAGGTTAAATAGAGTTGTAAACCTTATCCAGTAGGAACAATGTCTATATCTGAAGAGAAATCATGCTGGCACATCAAGAAGATGCCACTTGGGGATGCAAAGAGAAGCCACCATCTGTAAGCTGAAGAGAAAGTGAATCCTTACTGGAAACCAGCCTTGATGTTCCACTTCCCAGACACTAGCTATGATGAACACATTTCTCTTGCCTAATTCCCTTAGCTGAGATGTTTTGTTACCTCAAGACAAACTGATTAATACAACCCTAGAATGATGAGTTGGCCTGCCAATGTACCATATTGTTAAAAAGCATTTGTCAGTTTTATAAGGAAATGAATGACAATGGAGAAATGCATAATCAATATTCCTTACATATTTGTGGCACAAATCATGGGTTTTTCAGGAGTATGAAAATGTTTTTTTCTGCCATTGGCTCAAAAACATTTTTCTGTTGGCATAATAAGGTTTTATGAATGTTTAATTTATTTATTTGAGAGAGAGAGAGGAAGAAGCAGATAGAGAGAGACAGAATGGGCATGCAAGGGCCTGTAGCCATAGCAAAGGACCTCCAGACACAAGTGACACCTCCTTGCACATCTGGCTTACGTGGGTATTGGAAAATCACACCTAGATTCTTAGGGTTTCACAGGCAAGCACGTTAACAACTGAGCCACCTCTTCAGCCCATAATAAGTTTTTAGGAGTTGTAAAGTCCTTATATACCTGATGTCTTTTCTTTTTTTTTATATTTTATTTTATATTTATTATTTATTTATTTATTTATTTGACAGAGAAAGAGGGAGAGACAGAGAGAATGGGCATGCCAAGGCCTCTAGCCACTGTAAACTAACTCCAGTCATGTGCCCCTTTGTGCATCTGGCTAATGTGGGTCCTGGGGAATTGAACCTGAGTCCTTCCTTTGATTTGTAGGCAAATACCTTAACTGTTAAGCCATTCCTCCAGCCCCTAATGTCTTTTGTTATCTTTTAGTATTTTCATCTATTAGCAACTACTAAGTGTGTATTTTAGATATGTATAAATAATCTGCCCCAGTTTAATATAAATATATCATTATTATTTGAAATCATGCTTATTTTATTTTCTTTATCAATACTTACATATTCAATGTCAGTTGGTCATTTGGACCATGTAGAGAATTGGCTGTTCTGTTTGCTTACAAAATTATTAAGCTATTCACTTCAAATCTAAGTGTTTGGTTTCCTCCTACATATTCTTGCTCACTCTTGTTGGTTTTTAGACTTTAGTCATACTTGAAACATTTATAATGGAATAAATTAAGATAATATTGAATACTCTTTTAGCATATATAACTTTTTAAAACATTTTACTTGTATTTATTTATTTGAGGGAGAGAGAAACAGAGAATGGACATGCCAACCACTGCAAAAGAACTCCAGATGCATGCACTACCTTGTGCAACTGTCTTAAATGGGTCCTGGGGAATTGAACCAAAGTCCTTCGGCTTTGCAGGCAAATGTCTTAACTGCTAAGCCACCTCTCCAACCCAATATATGTAACCTTTAATTTTAATGGAGTTTGACTGAATTTACAGCATTACTGCCCTATACAATTACTATCCTCAAATTTCACTCCTATGTGTAACTGCCCTTATTAGTGAGGAACTCCCTATGCCCATATGCATTTGATGACCATGATTATAAACAAAGTACCTTAGGTTGCAAAATGGATCTCATTGAACTTGGCTAATAATTTTTCTCTGCAGGGATATAATCCCAAATATAGCATAGAGGTACAATTAAATCAAGAACAAAAACTAAAATCATGTGATCTGTTTCTTCCCATTATTCTGTAGATTTCCTCAATTAGTCCCTTTCTTGAGATGAAATTATGTCTCCAATATTCTGTTGAATATTTGCATATGTTTTAATAAAAACTCTTCATGCATGAAAAATACATGGTTTGTTATTCTACTACTATATTTGCCAGTTGAATCTAGTTTTAGACATTCTGTTTGGATTGATGGTAATTACAAAAGTATTTAATTTGGTAACTTTTTCTACTGAACCCCATCTCTATTCTCTTTCTCCCTTCTTTTGGATAATAGAATTAGGGCAGTGCTTTGCATTCAACCTGGATTTGACTATGAATCTAATTTTTTGTTGCTGGACAGATGCAGGAGAGAGAAGAGACCCCAGAGGGAAAGAGAGGCTCTGTACTAATTCAGAGCTTTAATAAGGCAAGCTAAGGGTATGGTTTTAATTAGCTCTAACAATGAAAGGAAGGTGAATCAACCGTCTGTGGCTAAGTAGGATAACTGCTGACAGTGATGGGAAACTGCCCAAAAGGGCATTCCATGCCAAAGTTATCCTGAAGTAGCCAAACCACACATCATCCCAGAAGAACTAGGCTCTGTTAAGAAACTGAAACTAAATTATACACCCATGTTTTAATCACAGTCAGCAAGAATTAGTGTCACATGTGCCTGCCATTTTTCAAATATTAGGCTGCAAATTTTTTTCTTAGACATTTCTTATATTCTTCTTGCTTTCTGATTTATTTTTCAATATATCTGGATGTAACTATCTCAGTATTTTCCCACAGTTAGCAGTGGACTCAATTTTATTACAAATATGTTAGAATTGAGCTGATCATCACAAGGATGCACCTTTATTCCCATGCCACAAAGCAATTACGCAAGACCAAAGACTTTACAAGTACTTGCACAGAAGAGCATGCAAGATCAACTTGCAAAGCTAAGTGAAAATGGTGGACTCAATGCACATAGAGTTCACACATACGCACTGATTGCTTCATTCTTTCTTTCTCTCAATTATGCATTAAAATTTTAATAATGATCTTGGCCTAATGCTTTTCTTAAAGGCAAATGTCTTTATGAGGTATAATTCACATAGACACTTAATATTCCTCATGTAATCACAGTTGTATGTGGACATACCTTACAACAGTGACCTTTAGAATACCTTGATCACTTCCAAAGGAAATAGTATGTCCTTCAGCTATCAGCCCTACCTTCCAGCTCTAGACATGTCCAGTTCACCCACCCACTCCAAGCTACTATTAAGCTATTTCCTATCTGTAGATTCCCCTGCTCATGACATCATGTACATATGAAATCATAGGATTTTGTTTGTCACTTTGTTTCATTAGCAAGATATTTTCAAAGTTCATTTTGTTGAAGTATACAACATATTTTATTTCTTTTCATGTACAACTGGTATTTTATTGTGTAAGTATATTTTGTTTACCTATTCATCAGTGCATGGCCATTTGGGTTATCTTCACCTTTATGTTATAATTAATAATATTACAATGCATCTTTATGCACAGGTTTTTGTGTGGACCTATGTTTTCAATTTTCTCATGTATATAGCTGTGAATAGACTGACTGAGTTTTATAGTAACTTTTGTTCAATGAGTTGAGGGTTGTTTTCCAAAAAGAGTACATCATTTTCCATCCCAACAGCAATGCAGAAATACTGCTATTTCCCTACATCACTGCCTACACTTGCTCATTAGTTGACAATGATTCTTCCCATCCTCATGTGAGATGGTGTCTCTTATGTTTTATTTGCATACTCAATAACTCACTAACTGAGTTGACTACAGTTCCATAGACTTATGAATTTGTATTTTGGAGATTTTTGTCCATCTACATATTTTATTTGCTTTTTGCTTAGTGGCCTTTTAAAAATATTTTTATTTCCGGGTGTGGTGGTACATGCCTTTAATCCCAGCACTTGGGAGGCAGAGGTAGTAGGATTGCTGTGAGTTCAAGGCCACCCTGAGGCTACAGAGTGAATTCTAGGTCAGCCAGGTCTAAAGTGAGACCCCACCTCAAAAAACCAACATATATATATGACACATCAGGGCATCTTTCCACTGCTAATGGACTCCAGATGCATGTTCTACCTTGGGCATTTGGCTTTTTTGAACCTAGGCTGTCAGGTTTTGCAAACAAGGCCTTTAACCACCAAGTCATCTCTCCAGCCTCTATTTGCCTTTCATTTCTTCTTCTTTTTTTTTTTTTTTTTTTTTTTTTTTTTGAGGTAGGGTCTTGCTATAGCTCAAACTAATCTGGAATTCACTATGTAGTGTCAGGGTGAACTTGAACTCACAGTAATTCTCCTACGTCTGCTTACTGAGTGCTGGGATTAAAGGCATGTTTGTTCATGACCAGCTCTGTTTGTATTGTTTATTATTGAGTTTAAATTCTTATTGAGCCTAGGAGTATAGGGTAAGATTTTCTACTTTGGTAGAACAAGTTCAATGAATTGCTACATGGAAAGACTGCTAAGCACAGCATGAGCTCATTAGGTACCTAGTGAAATTGTGAAACATTTGTCTCAAATGTTGCTAACATCTGAAACTATCCCTGTGACATGTGGGTGTTCTGCCTTGGTCACTGTGCTTGATGTTGGATTCATGCATGAAGTGGCCCTTTCCTTCCCTGGGCCCTGTAATTTCTTATTAATTCCACTATCACAACACATTGGGTAGACAGTTCTCAAAGATAGTCTCACAGTGAAATGTGACCACATAAAATACCAGTTGATTTCTGAAATGAATGGATTATCCCTTAGTTATCACCATGTATCCAGTATCTCATATATTAGTTTTTATAGGTCAAGCATCTAAGAAATACATAATAAAAGTATATTTTTCTTTTATATTTAACTTTGAATTTTTATACTAAATGATGAGTTCCAGGGTTTGAAAAGCATGGTACATATGCAATGGTCTGAATGTTTCTGTTCTCCAAAACTCAAATGTTGAAACCCTGTAGCCCAAGGTGACCTTTGGGAAGTAATTTACTCTGGAGGGTAAGCTTCACTGTTCATATTAGTGTCCTAAAAGTTATCTCAGAGAGCAAACTGGCCACTTGAATGATGTAGAAAGTGAATGTCTGTTGCCTGTAAGTTTGTCTAACCAGAATTCAGATAGGCTGTCATCCTAATCCTGGATTCCTAGTCTCCAAACACTGAGCAGTACATTTCAGTTGTTTATAAGCTACTCATTTTTAAGGCTTTGTGATATAAATAAAATCAATTAAACTTTTTATGACAAAACTCCCACTGTATACAATCTTAACACCCTCAAACCTTCCTTCTCTTTTGATATATATAGTTTCAACTGCAATTAAGGTAAGACAAAATTTTCTTAAACTGTAGTTGAAATTGGTAGTTATTCATTGTGAAACACAATTTTGATGAAAGTATGGCTATAAATAAAATGGAAACAAAGATGCAGTAACTTTAATCAAGAGTGACATCTGGTAAGGATGAAGGCTCAGTGTGGTGTTTACTTTGTTAATATAATAGGCCATTATCAAAAATGAACAACAATAACGGAAACTATGACAAAACAAAATGAACCTGTCTTTCGTCGTTCCTGTTTAAGGTGGGAGATATTTTCTATGGTGGTCTCATCACTAGTAGGATGCATTTTGAAAATGTCTTGATTAAATCACATCAAACAGATGTACAGTACATAACTTCCCAGACTGTCTATAAGGCTAACTGGGAAATGCTCTGTGCAGTTAACAACTATCCCAGGTTTCCCTTAAATTTAAAGACTAAAGGTGGGATTTAAGTGAGACATCCAGTGACAGCAAGAAAGATTCACCAATTAGGCTCATATCTAATTGCAGCTTACTATATCCATATCTATGAAAATTGCCTACCCAGATAAAATTGAATTTTTAAAGCAGTTAATGGGTATAGCTGATTTCTTTATTCTTGTAGCTCAGATCCCTACTCCTTCTATAAGAAACAACATGAGACCATTTTAATCACAGCACAGAGATTCCCTCCTGCCAAGAAAAAGGAATATGGTATTTGTGAGTTTACCTCCAATACTCTCTAGAGGACCAGCAAGGGAAATAATTAGTACAAGGGATGAAATTACGTACTTTGGTTTTCCCTTGGATGTTCTCACTGAGATTCTGGAAGGAGCTAGTGAATCCAATGCTGAGAACTCAGTAGTAACATGTTATCATAGACCCATAGTACATGGAAACAAAAGAAGTCTTAAGTGAGCTGAGGGAATTTTCTGTATGAGTGTGGAGCTTATAGCATGGCTATCCAAAAAGAAGTGGAGAATGTGCAAATAACATTGAGTTTCTGCTTTACAATGTTCGGTTAGGTTATAAGATACTTTGGGAATTAAGAATACACTGGGTTATTATGTAGATGCATGCAGGAATGATGATTGAGAATGGGAACAATTTCCATGATTGATTTTTAATGTAATGATCAATTAAATACTGGCCTCAGAAGAAGAAATTAGTCAGTGCATTGTTCTTCACATGTAAACAGAAGAATATCTCACTTTCCATGTGGGCCTTTAACTTTCTTCCGTTTGCTGGAAGCTTTGTGGACACTTTGTGATTATCAGGCTCTCCCATAAACTCAAAAATAATTGTATTATTCTGACTGTCATCTTTTACTCTTTCATACCTACTTCTTCCACTGTGTTTCCCTTTATGCTCCGCCAATCTACTCCAATGTATACATGAGCTATCATTGCCTGAGGGGCTGTTCTTGTATCATGGAGTCTGTATTATGAACTTAGTATATACCATGGGCCGATGACACTGTCTTACAGAGTTTAAATGAACATTAGTGTTGAGAGCCTCCAGCTCCATTCCTGGAATAGAGTAGACATTGCATAAGTGGTATTGTTTTCTATACTTTTATTCATGGTGGTGATGAGCAAATTTAGATATATTCATCTTGCTTCCTCAAACTCAGAATGACAAGTCTCATGTCAATATTTTGTCCATAATTGTGAAAGTTAGCTCTTATTATCCACCTGATGTTTTAAGATAACACAAGGAGAAGAAGAAAATGTGGTAAAGAAGCATGCTAGGGGTGAGCCTGAGAATCGATAGCAGAAAAGATGTAAGTTAGCAGGATTTATCATGATGTATCTAATCACTGAAGCAAGGCTGTGGAAATGGATCCTAGGATGATAGCAATGGGAAGAAATTGATGGGTGAGGTAGATGATTGGGTGTGTAACTCAGTTGTTTGGCCTGAACTGTGGTCAGATACATATGAAATATTTATATGAATGTGAATTATTGTAAATAAGAAGATGGTTTGAGATAAAATATTATAGGCTTTCTTGTGGGAGTTTAAAAACATATTACCATTATTTGCATTATGAAAGACTTCAAGAATTGTAAGTTACTAAGAAAATCACCAGGAAAATAATATGCACTATTAATTTAGCTTCTTATAAGAAGGAATATTTATCATCCTCATGTAGAACACATATGCAAACTGTCAAAATAAATAAATAGAGATTGGCTTAGTGAATAGAACCTCTCAGTGTCATAATAAAATAAGCCTAGGCATTGGATTGGAGGCCTCAGTCTCCTATTCCATATTTTTTTTTTTTTTTTTTGGTTTTTCGAGGTAGGGTCTCACTCTAGCTCAGGCTGACCTGGAATTCACTCTGTAGTCTCAGGGTGGCCTCGAACTCTCAGCGATCCTCCTACCTCTGCCTCCCGAGTGCTGGGATTAAAGGCGTGCGCCACCACGCCCGGCCTATTCCATATTTTAAATCTTGAATAGTTTAATTTCCAAAATGTATTCCAAGCCTGTGTACTTCTCTTTCCTCCAACTTCCTTTCCCTTTAATTCAGTTCTCACTTGTTTCCTACACCAGTCCTCCAACCTTTTAATTTGTCTTTCTTTCATGCTTACTTTTAGAAAACCTGTCTTCACATAAGTGAATTAGAATATGAATGGACCTTCTTAGAAACTATAATTTTCAGAGCCTTCTATTTTTCTTAAATTTCCCACAGTCTGCAAATGGCCATGGAATAGGCCTTTCTAACTTGTCATTTCCACCATTATTCACTTCCTTCTATGGACATGGAGTCCACACTTTCTACCATCATGCTAAACCATGTTGAATGCCCTGATGCTCATTAGGGCAGCCCTGTAGCTGAGCTTTCCTCCCTCAACTCTTCTGATGGCCAAGTCTTGATTCTGTCAGATCGCAAATGCTTCTTGATGATGGGGGTTCTCTTTGTCCATGATGGATAAATCAATCCCTCTCACTTTTTTTGACCTCACAATGCATTATTTTTCCCTTTGAAGTCTTCAGCATTTATTTCAATTTATTATTATCTACCACTTGTTCGATTCTGTCTCCTTATTGAATTGTGACTTCCATTGTTGTAGCACCCTTAACTTTATTAGTATATCCTCATAAACAGACAATATGTTGAGTTGATAACATATTTATTGTTCATACTTATGTCCCTGTTGCCCATATATATAGTCACCTTTATATTCTAAGCATTCTGAAAAATGCTTTTCTTTCTCACTTAATAAAGGAAGATACAGTTTTGAAATTTTCATTCATATCTCCACCTAAAAGAGGAGAACAATGATGCTCCTCATCATGATCCTTACTATCGTCATCTCCATCCTTAACATCACACTCCACCACCACTACTGTCATCAGCACCACCATCACCACCCCCATCATCTTCATCATTAGTGTCATCACCATCACCAGTGTCATCCTAGTTTAGAGGAACAGACTAAAAGTGGTATCATTTGCCTTTTTTTGTGTATGTATGTGTTTACAGTATGCATATGTGTGTAGGCATGTTTGTGTGTGTATGGTTGCATTAGGGTATAGGTGTGCATGCACATGTGTATGAATGCATATAGAAGCCAGAAGTAGACATTGAGTGTCTTCCTGACACTTCCCCATTTTATTCTTTGAGACAGAGATTCTTACTGAACCTAAAGCTCACTGATTTGGTTACACTAGCTAAGTGAACCCCAGGGATGCTTTGAGCTCAGCTTCCCCAGTCCTGTTCCATGATGCCAGGCATGTTTACATGGGTGTTAAATATCAAGCATTTTACCTACTGAACCATCCTCCACTGAGCAATCTCCCCAGTCTCCACCACTTCCCTTGCTCAAACATTGGTCTGTAAAAGGAAAAGGGTACTCAGGTATAGAAAAGCACACCATGGTGCCTCGAATAAACTAATCAGAAAAAATGATCAAAAATAAAGTAAAATATAGATCAGTATGTAATTTATGTAATTTTGTGTACTTCTGTAAGTGTGATCTACAGGCCAACAGACTTTGCTTCACCACTGAGATTGTAAGACATGAAAATGCGAGCTTTGCTCTGGCTGCTATGGTCAAGGCCCAGGAAACTATCTTAATAGACCTTCCAGGTGATTCCTAAACAAGCACTGTTTCAGGAAAAGGGAGACCAATCTGATACTAAGTAATGAAATAGGAAATTAATAAGAATAATGTAAGATATCTGTATTAAAAACTTAAACTAACAGCAAATAATATTGACAAGAAATGTATAAAACCATAAGACTATCACTAAAATTAAAATATAAGGGAGAGGATTGAATAGCTGAGTCAGAACACAGTTCAAGGAACCAGAGTATGGCTACATATCATCCAGTGAGACTTGTTCTTGAAATTTAGGTCCACCATGGTTAAAGTTGTACTGACCTACCAAATGTTCATCCAGGGAGGAAAATTTACCATTTTGATTGAAATTATTTTCAAGCTGGCAGATGATTCCAAGTTCAAACTGGTTAGATAGAAGACCCTATAAGAACATTTTGTAAAGGTGCATATTAGAAGAAATAATGGATAAATTTCAGCTTTGAAAATGAAACATAATATAAATGATAAAGAAGCACTGAAACTATGATAAAGTGAAATGCTCTCTGCTACCTTTTATATCTAGAATATTATCTGAATCCCATCCAAGTATCACTTAAAGAACAGTATAGTGTAATAAGTATTGAATGACAGGTTAGCAAGCCAACAAGATGCCAAAGCTCACCAGGACAAAATTATATGATCTTGTGAAAAGTTTGAACAGAACTAATAATGTTTTTATCCTTAGAGAAGTGGTCAAAATTCTGTTCAATGCACGCTGATAAATGCCGAAGAAGTCACAAAAATTAATACAAGGATAGTATACTAAGACCAGAAGAGAAGCTTTCAGTGTATAAAAATACGATGGGTGAAAAGGAATACAATCAAATTTACAAATTTGATTGAAGAATGTTATTAAGTAAACATAGATTTATTCAAACTGTGTGGGAATATGACATTTAAGAGAACTCTCTTTAACCTTGAAGATAGTTGTAAAACAGCTATGCAAAGAGTATGGATATCTTCTATACTCCCAGTAAATGTGTTGCTCTTTTTGAGATCCAAAAGCTGGAATTCAATCAGGAAGAAAAATAAATATGTGTTCATGGGAAATGAGATAGAATCATTTTATTTCTTAATATATATATATATATATATATATATATATTTTTTTTTTTTTTTTTATTAGTCAGTTCTGTATTCAGCAAATACAGTCAGTTTGGTACCATTATTAGGCTCATCCGTGACCTACCCCCTCCCCTTGGCCCCTCCTTGTTGAGGTATGCGGGTCATGCATTGTGGAGTTAGCCCACAGTTATGGGTAAGCTAAATGTCTCTGCATATCATGACCCAACATGTGACTCTGACATTCTTTCCGCCCCCTCTTCCGCAAAATTTCCCTGAGCCATGTTGGGTTCATTTTTGGTCTGCTTCAGTGATGAGGTGTTGAGGGCCTCTGAGGCTCTGGCTCTCTGATTTGGTAGGAGTTGATTTTTCTCTATGCTGATCTCCTTCCCCCTTGTGCTGGTGTCCGGTTCATCAGGAAAAACAGCCCCCTTGCTTGTTTCTCGAAGTTTTCTTAGTTTCAGCCGGAGCCCTTTTGAGGTATGATGGGGTGGCTCTCTCCTTAGGGTCTACATCTATCTGAAAAAGAGAAGCAGATTCTCCAACGGAGAGTAAGTTAGCACCAGGACAAATGAGATAACCCTTACTTTTTTTTTTTTTTTATAGAGAATTTAATATGTGTAGGCCCTCTTGTAGCCCACAATTGATAGTAGGTTGATACTGGAGAGTGGGCTTATGTTTGGATATGGTTCTGACTTGTTTCCCAGCTCCAGCTATGGGTCCCATACCAGTGAGGGGATCAGTTAGCCAAATTGAGAGCAGTTGGTTCCCCACCATGGCTGTGTGCCACCACTGCACTTGTGTGGGCATCACAATAAGTTATTTGCTGCTAAGTAGGTTAGACCATGCGTTGCTTCGATAGATATTGGTCAATTTCCCCCAGTCGCCCATGTAGCACCTTCTGGCACTAGATGCGCTGACTGTCTGGGGACTGACTCTCATCCAACTTCCAGCCATGCCATTCTAATTTGCATGTCAATCACATAAGGTATCTTCAGCAGTAGGGTCTTACCACTAACCTTTGGTGGGTCATCAAGTACTCTGACAGAAATCTGTCTGTCTTTTAGGAAACCTTGTAGGTCTCTCTGATCAAAAGCTCATTGTGGATGATAGCCCCATGCTGGTTCTGGGAGTTACAGGTCAGTGCCCACTAAGAAAATGAGGAAAAAGATAACTAATATACAAGAGTTAGAGATAAGAGAGAGAGAGACAGGGAGAGGGGAAGTGAGGGAGGGAAGATGTAGGAGACTAAGGTTAGTCTTAATCTTACCCTCTCCAGTGTCTTGTGGTTCAGGTGTTCCCTGTAAGGGCCTGGTGAAGGATCAGCCATTTGGTCTGTCTTTTAGTAGGTAGAAGATTATGGTACCATTGCCGTTTAGGTCTAGAGGAACAGACCATTCTCAGTGAACTTACCCAGTCACAGAAAAAAAATCGCCACATAGTCTCACTCATCTACAGCACCTAACCTGAATCTACCGAAGATACCTTAAATACCCAGCAAGCATCTCCTAGATTAGACACTAGGGTGGAAGGGGAGGGAGGGGAGGGCATCAAAGGGGTGGGAAACACAAATCTAGATATTTACTTTTAAATCATTAAAGATGTTATTTATGTAAATATCAAATGCTGAAATGTATTTACTTGAAATATAATGTCAAAGGATCAGTTCATAATGTTGTATTATGGTCTTTAGATATCCTTTAGCATAAATACAAACATATATTCCCATGTATTTATATGAACAAATGAACATATATATTCCATACTCATGTATGCATATCCATGTGTATATTTGTATTGATTTTCTTTATGATAAGAAATGTTTTGCTATTATAAAATATTGAGAATTAAAAATGAAAAGTAAGCAAAAATAACCACATGTAACTTTGTCCTCCAATGATAACTACTATTAATATTGCACTCCATTATTTTTATAGGTTTCTATTTTTGTTATATCAAAGTAATTACTGCCTCAATGATTATGCTATTAATGTATGGACTGTTCAAGATAGATAATTTTAATTATAACAATGTAAGATTACAAACATACTGCATAATTCATTTTATTGGTATTCAGGGTTCAGCTGTGTATTAAAAATGAGTCTAGGGCTGGGGAAATTGCTTAGCGGTTAAGGCATTTGCCTGCGAAGCCTAAGGACCCCAGTTTGATTCCCCAGGATCAACATAAGCCAGATGCACAAGGGGCCGCATGATTCTGGAGTTTGTTTGCAGTGGCTGGAGGTGCTAGCACTCCCTTTCTTCTTTCTTTATATCTGCCTCTCTCTCTCTCTCTCAAATAAATAAATAAAATAAATAAATAAAATGAGTTTAGTCTATAGAAATTTGTTTTTTTTTAAAACCTGTTTCAAAAATTAAAGTTTTCTATATTTACATTTTAAAACAAGTTACCATTAAATATGTCTTTTACTTGTTCTGATAACATACTCTTTGTTATAGAAACATTGCTTTGGGTTTGTCTTCTATTGATATGTAGGTAAAGCCTCTGTGTGTGTGTGTGTGTGTGTGTGTGTGTGTGTGATGTGGGGTGTGCTATGTCTGTGTGATAGATGCATGTATATGCTCCTTTGCTGTACCTCATATACTTGCCTGCAGCAGGGATCACTGTAGGGATGGCTACTAAGGCTTTCAAGTGTTCCAGAAGATTCTCCCATCAGGGCTCTGCTCCTCTGCTAGGACCGGGGTTAGAGGAGCTTGTGTGATATGGAGATAAGAACATAAGTACTCCTGGCCTTAGGCTTTTGTGCTTGCTCAAGTATTCTTAACCACTGAGCAATCTGTTCTTCTCTGAGCAATTTGAAATACTTAATGTTTCCAAGGAGAGTTTTTCTTATTCTTGGTTTTATTTACTAAATGATTATCATGAGATCCTTGAAATAAACAGTATTAGTTTTGAACACCAGTATTATTTGATGTCTATATTCCTATGTTGTATAATGATTTAAATTATAGAACATGTTTTGTACTTAGTATAATGAATGTGTCAAAAAGCACACTTTCAAATTATTATTCTCATTATGTATTCCATATTGTTTTATATTTGTTGCATTGATATTAATACTGCTTTGCCATTTTTTTATATCTGTAGCATATATGTTTTACTTCACTTTTAGAAGTAACCCAAAAAATAGAAGTATTAGGGCCAATTTTATAGATAACTTAATTCTTAGAATGAAATTTTTATAGTTTTTAGAGGAAGTATGATCTAGCATATTGTAGAGAGGAGATGTGTAAAATTGAAGTTACTTAAAAGTCCTTGTAGACTATAGAAGTTTTCATTACATCTATCATTAGTATGCACTTTATTCTTAAGTTAAAAATATGTTCCTGAGTCCCTTGTACAAGCTTCAGATGAAAATGTCTTCAGCAGTAGGGTCTTATCACTAGCCTTTGGTGGGTCATCAAGAACTCTGACAGAAATCTGTCTGTCTTTTTGGAAACCTTGTAGGTCTCTCTGATCAAAAGCTCAATGTTGGGTCATGATATGCAGAGACATTTAGCTTACCCATAACTGTGGGCTAACTCCACAATGCATGACCCGTATACCTCAACAAGGAGGGGCCAAGGGGAGGGGGTAGGTCACGGATGAGCCTAATAATGGTACCAAACTGACTGTAAAAAAAATAAAATAAAATAAAAAATAAAAATGGAAAAAAAAAGAAAATGTCTTTCTTTCCAGCTGATGCAACCACTGCCAAGGAGGGTTGGCTGAGAGGGCTTAACTGAAGGCTGGATTTCCCTCCAACTTCCCCGTGGACAGGGACCTTTGTACACTGCATAAGTTCATATTAGTTTTCTCCATAGCTCTGCACAATTTGTGTAAACTGCCAGTTCAAAGTACAATTGTGTCCTATGACATTCTGTCCTTGGACTGCCAATTTAGTATAAATAGATTCAATCACTGACCAGAATTTTCAACATAGGAGATGTTGCAGAATTCTCTGAATTTGTCGTAAGCATGGCACTCTATGCTTCCAGTGAAATCTTGTAACAGTTGACAAGAGTTGACGAGAAGCTTTTCCCCTAAAGTGGTCTGTGCTGTGTGGGTGAGATTCCCAGGACAGCTTCCTTCTGTTTTCTTGTTTGTGAATATCTGAGTTTATAACATTGAAAAATATATAGTAATTCATCAATTGGATGTATTGGTGTATATCTTTAATTTCAGCACTGGGTAGGCTAAGGTAGAAAAATCACTAAGGGTCCAAGGCCAGCCTAGCTCACAGAGTGAGTTCCAAGTTAGCCTTGGCTAGGGTAAGACCCTACCTCAGAGAAAACAAGGTGTATATATATATATATATATATATATATATATATATATATATATATATTCACCTCTTCCACTGTTCTCTTTCTCTGCAGGCAGGTTTAATACATTTAACTACATATCCACTACACTTACATTTCAACATCTTTAACAATTTAACCTATTTGTTGCTAAACTCTAGACAGTCAAGTGCTTGTAAACTGGGACATACTTCATTAATCTATGAAATATTCATGCTTACAAATTTGTGCTGCATCAAGATATATACTGATAAAGCAAATGGATTATTGTTTATATGACCTATGATAAAGAAAGGTACATGTCCTCTCTTCCCTCTACTGAACTGTCATCACATTAATGCTGTGTAACAATGTACATTAAAACTCACTGACTTATAGCAACTATCACTTATTTTCAAGGTCATGGTTCTTTAAGTCAGTGGTCACTTGTGTGTTCTATGGGATTCAGACTATAGCTTGAGATCAGATCTGCATCGGGTTTCTTCAGTGGCAACTATGCATTGTTGATGGAACTATGTGAAAACTGACAACTAATGATCCAATTCAAAGATAAAGTCTGTTAGTCAAGTAAGACACGTGCCTTGGGTGAAAAATGGAAGGGAATGACTCCTAATGCCTTGGTCCTGTGTGCATTCTGTCTCATTCCCAACATTGTCCCGTTTACAATGCTCCCTTGATTGGCAGTTACTTAATGCTTCTTGCTTGCATCTGAACCATGTGTTGAATATTCATATTGGAGCATATTGTGAATTTAAGAATTTTGCTGATATATAATTTAAGATATTTCCATGGGCAAAAAAGGTGTAATGCATTGGCTTTTTAATATAAATGATCTTTAATTTATAATAACTTAGTTTTATAAAAAAGCACCAGAAGCCTTTTAAAGAAATATGCATTTCCCTTAAAATGTGTTAAATGTCTGTGTGCTTATATTTAAATACCTCCTCCTATTGTTCAAATGCTTAATTGTAGCCATAAGCAAGATTGCCTTGGCATTAGGCTCCAGAGTAAAAGATATGACTATGAAAATTCTGCAAATTGAAGTATAATAGGAAAGTTAGCCCAGCAGTAATTTTCTGTCCACCCAGGCTTTTCTATGGAAATGCTCAGACTGTCACTGGTATTAGTAAGTAGAATTTTTAACCATAGTTATCCAGCTCTTGTGTCAGAGAAGCCAGTGAGATGCATTGTTACTGATATTTCGCTTTTTAACATGGGGCTTGGGAACTTGGCTCAGTCTTGCTCCTGGAAGGATATTGTGGTGCCGTATTTGAGGGACACAGTCCTGATTTTGGAATGTTTAACCCCTGGAACTTCCATATCCTGAAATGTATAAACTTCAAGGAGCAGAGTATGGAAGGTGAGAGAGCTAACTCCTTTTTACCCCTACTGGGCTTCTTGCCTCTAGCAGCAGCCTAAGGAAAAAGGAAACTAAAGAGAAGTATAGTTTAGGCCATTAATAAACCGGCTACATTTGCTGTTACCACTACTCTGATGTTACCACAGCTGTGACTTCTTCTACAAACAGACCTTCATTGGAACTTTTATTGAACAGCAAAAAAACCAGTAATATGAGCACAAAGAGTACATGGCATAAGCAAATCGTAAGGAACTTTTGATATTAAATAATCCTAAAACATTTAGGAAAGGATTTAGGGATATGACCTGATGGACACTACTGATGCAGAATACACATACACTCTGGTCACAAGAGTAATCACATTAAGCCCACATGTTGCCTTCAACAGACCTGTGGGCTCTTAGTTACTGCCCTCGTTATCTTCAACACTATGATCAGCACTTCTTGTGCATGTATATTTGTTCTGAGTTGGGAGTCCAACCAGGCTTCTGAGGAAAGGAAAGATCAAACAACATCTCTAAATATTGCTTGTCAATATTGGGCATCTGCACCTTTCAAGCTAAAGACAAGCCAAGGCAGAGGAAACCTAGTCACATTGTTTTAGGCAGGTTGATTCCACAGTTATAAAATTAACTTTAGAGCAAATTAGAAGTAAAGAATTTAACATGTCATAGCAATAATATCACAAAAGTTATTTGTAAGGTCCATAAGAAATAGTCTGAGTTCTTTCTCATAATTTATTCCTATAGTTTGTTCTTATAGTTCTTATCATACTATGGAATCTACCTGACCTGATGGAAGAGGATACCCAAGTCATATTGTGAGATACTCTAGTTAATGAAATTTTAATCTCTCACCCTCATTCTAATGTTGCAGTCTATATGTTTGAGAGAAAGAGACAGAGACTAACATCTTGAATCCTAAATCCAAGCTATAATCTTAATCTTTAGTCCACCATGAGTTACCACCAACATAAAGTACCATGACCTTGAGAATAAATGATTGTTGCTTTAAGTCAAGGAGTCTTAATATGAGATGTAATGATTTTTTAATTGGGAGATTTAATGGAAGTAGACCTTTTAGCATCTTGAGTGCAAAAGAATAATAGCTAGCTATGGTGGTTTTAATGTAAATGTATGTCCCTCATAGCCTCTGCTACTTAAGCTTCCTGCTTTAGTCTCTACCAGCCTGATGGAGGGGGCATGTCCCTGGGAGGTGGGTATGATTCTAGCTCAAAGGTGTGGAAAAAGAGCTCCACTGGCATTCATACTGTCTGCTGGCATTGTTGTTTTACATTGTTTGGATGTGTGAAAGTAAAAAGTTTCTTCTGCCATTGATGGAACTTCCCTGAATCTGTAAGCCAGAAATAAAATTGATCCTCCCTGTGTCTGTTGGAATTTCATCCCAACAACACGGAGCTTACTACAAAACTATCATTTATTGAAAAACTTCTTTGTACCAGATATCTTATAATATATTTCACATGCATTTTTGCTTATTTTTATTGCAACTAAGTATGAATTCAGATCCCAATAAAAAAACTGAAATTGAGAAAGGGTTAAATGGCTAGCCACGTAGCTAATAAATTTCAAAGGCAGAATTTTTATCTAACGTCTCTTTTCCGTAATCCCAAATTCTTTTGGGACAGGAGTCTGGCTGCATGTAGTCTATGACTGTTTCCAATGGTCTGCAGTTTGTCTTAAATTGGACTAATAACATAACATTACCAAAGCTTTGGTTAACTCCATGCTTAATATTTTCTTATCTCCTTTAATTGTTTTTAAATTAAATTTATTTATTAATTTTAACGTGTATATGTGTGCATATGTACACCAGAGCTTCTTGCCACTGCAAGCAAACACCAGACCTAGTTCTATATCTTTATCTGGCTTATGAGGATGGTTTGGGATTGAATCTAGACCAGGAAGCTATGCAGGCAAGTACCTTTAACCTTTGAGCTATCTTCTCAGCTTCTCCTCTGTTGATTCTTACATGATACATATTATCATAAGTCTCCAATTTACAGCAAAGTAAACCAATGCTTCTAGAGCTTATATAAGTTACCATGGTCAAACATCCAGAAAGTGCCTAAATCAGAACTGAAACCTGAATCAGTCCATTGCCAGACATGTTCTTGCCCATTATGCAAAGCTGTCTCAGACCTGCAGTACCTCTGGAACCATGACTGATTAATAATCTTAGACACCAGGTTTTTCATCTCTGATGTATCTATTGCCAAGTCCTATTTCTTCACCTGTAAAGCATTGATTCATAGTCTGTGCCCTCTTAAATCGTGTCATTGCTGTGAAACATCAGCCAGAATTGAATAGAGGGAGCGCACACTGCAAGCTCCTGTGAACATGCTGTCAGCAACAGGAGAAAGGGCTTCTATAGAGACTTGTCTGTGTCTCACAGGAACCTAGAAGAGTTCTTGCTTTGATTTTGAAGTTTTTGAGTACCACCCAAAATGCAAACACATAGAAACTGTGTTGGATATAGAAAAGGGAAAAGTGTGTTTTGGGTGTGGAAAAGGTACCTTTTCTCTTACTACAACAGCCCCAAGTGTGGCAGGGTTCTGAATAGCAGGCGGAGCATCCGGATGCCATTCCTCACAGGACTATTTCCTGTACTTGACCCATGCTGCCTCCCACTCCAGTGTTCTGCTGCTGAGAGTGAGCATGGGGGATTAGAGGCCAAGGGTTGGTGGTCTCTAAATTTAACATTTAAGACTGGACTCTGAAGTTCCAGTGACCTCAGTATTTGTGTTGACAAGGTGACTGCTGTTACCTTACTAATCAAAGTGGTTTCCAGGGAAGCCCGCATTGAGCCTTTGGGGCCATGTTTGGTGCTACACTGATGAAGGAGGCAGTGGTTTCCATGCTAACTTTTTAGTAGTAATAAGATTTTACCTTTGTGTCCAAAAACACTTCATTCACGTGTTCATTAACACAAATGTGAAGGCATTCTTTTTCAAAGCTCTGTCTCATCCTATCTCCTTAGTCTCAGTTGGGGTTTATCATACAAACAAGAACTTGAAGACTTTAAAACAACCAACTGTAACCATCAGATATGTCACCTGCTTGACAAGCATGTCTAAGGACTTGCATGACAAGCATTCTGTTAGATGGACACGGTTAGATGGTTTCTACCCTGAGCAGAGCAGAGTCAACTTTGCCTGTGTCCCTGGTTCATTGGAGTGAACTCTATAATCTTCATATTAATTATATGATATTTTAATATTTTCTTCCATTAGTGTGATTTTAATATTTTAGTTTTGTTTATTTGAGAGAAAGAAGCAGAGAAGGAATTGGAGCATAATGGCCTCTAGCCGCTGCAAACAAAACCCAGATACATGTGCCATCTTCTGCATCTGGCTTATATGGGTCCTGTGAAATCAAACTGAGATCCTTTGGCTTTGCAGGCAAGCACCTTAACTGTTAAGCCACCTCTCCAGCCCCCATTAGTGTTTTTGAATTCATCTCATCACTTATCCTTTAACACCAGGTAACCACAGAACTTAACCTTTAAGGGAAGTTCATACTTTGTTTCTTCTGACTACACAAGCTCCTTAGCAGTGAGTTTTCTGTCCACCTTTTCCTGCATGGGCCTCACTGATCTTTCCTTTTGGTATATGAACACATTTAAAGCAACCACCGGGTCCTAACTTTAGAGTGTCAGTTTTTTGACACCTGAATATAATTTGGTGACAGCAGGCTTAAAGAAGCTCCTTTCAGACAAGAAATGTACATTTTATATCGCTCACACGCAAAAGATATTTAAAGCAAATCAACAAGTTGGAAAGGGTTGTGACAAAAAAACCTCTATTTGTTTTCTTTATGTATATTGATATATCAACCACAAATTCTTTTGTTTAACCTATGATTAACTTGAGTAAATAAGTGATTTTTACCCTAAATGTCTAGATTTTTTAATCCAAAGTGATTTCCTTACTTGTTGCTATTCTTGAATTAACAATGAGCTAGAACCCACTGCCAGATAATACTCCAATTTCCAGTTCAAATTCCTTGAAGAGTCAGCAATTCACCCTCACTTGCAGTAGGCAAGTGTATCTCTGAGAAAACAACCTTGTTTTCAGAGTTGTAGTTCAGGCCATACATTGCACTAAACTGCCTCTCTAGGACATATTTATTCTACATGTCCTTTGAAAATAAATTTAATATTTATAAAGCAGTGTACAGACTTCTAAGGGAAAATGTTTCAAACTGAAGATAATTAAGTGGTCTGAATACTTTAATTAATATTTTACTATCCTCCAACTATGCACTGATGTTTCTGATAATAATATGCTTAATGACAGATCATTTTTGCTTAAGTTGAAAAATAATCTTATAAATTGTGTATGTAATATGAATATGGAGCCAGACAAGCACATATGTTCTTTCTTATGATGAAGACAAATATAGAAGTATTCTAAATATAAAAATCTTCAGCAGTTAGATGCAGTTCAAGTATATCCAAGTTCATAGGATACTGGAGAGTATTTTGTGTGAAGAAGTACAAAGTTGCCTGGATAGAAATTATTTGTGAAGAGCTTATTTGATTCTGTGTTGAGAATGACCTAGCCTTAAAGTGGATACAATCTGCACATTTTGGCCAAGCTGTTTTGCCTGACCTGTCACATATTCATACACAACTGTCTTTCCTATTCTATATAGACTTTATCTTTCATACATTTCCTGTACCTTTAATTATCTATGTCTATTTTTCTTATTTTCAGGGGGCACTTTCACTTGATTATTTTCAACTAAAATAGGAGTATATCATCTTTAAGAAAATGATCCTTGTATAGTTGAATAGTATTGAGAATGAAATGCATACTCTCCTCTAATGGCTTCCTCTCATTTACATGGTCACATGTAATGTTTATTTGCTAATCTTCACTAGCACATACATGATCAGGAAATGCTCCTCTTGTGAACAGGGATTCCCCCAGCTTCAAAGAATGACTTTCCAACCATGACCTTAACATACTCATTAGATGACTCAGGAAACTTATTGCTCAGTTGTTTCTCCTCTGCACTTCTCATTCTGTTGTGATGATTGTGTAGAGAGACATAAAAATAATGGGTAAAGAAGTTAAAAGGCCATACTAATTGAAATTTCTGCATTTGTTATATAAAGACCATCCTTTTATTTAGTCTGTTTAATCTTTGTAAAGCTTAATTTTATTCTTATAAACTGTATCAATTTATTTGTTTATATATTAAAATCATGTTCAACCAGCCACAAGTGACATCACTTATTTTGAATCCCATCATACATAAGCAACTTGCATTTCTCAATTTTAATATTTATACCTGTTTAAGAGTTCCAAATTGGTCTCTGGCTTGACCTCTCTTAGTAGTCCACAACACTCTCTTTAATGTAAGATATACTTATCAAATATTAATCAGGTTTTAAATGAATTAATAAACAGATGGCTGGAATAAAGAACTATTTTATAGTCATTGTGCACATTCTTTCTTAGCACTTAGGTGACATACCTTACTGACAGGAGCTGACCTGGCTCTCCATCTGCAAACCACCCCCTGCTGTCACCACCACTGCTGTGAGAGCAATGTCCAACCTGAGACATCAATGCACACAATCCAGTGACTCTCTACACCAGGCTTTTTGCCTCTGTGACCCATCCCAAATTCTCATACATAATGCTCTGTGTGAGTCCCATAGAGTTCAGTTCCATTTGCCAGTGGAGTCCTTTAGACCTGCTTGTGCAGTGACCTATCCCTCCCCACTGAGCCATTCAAATACAGCACTAAGGCAAGAATGGGTAGCTTATCCATTTGTATCACTGACTTTCAAAGCGACCTGAACAAATGGTTCTGGCTGGATTTATTTCAAAGCATTGACTAGAGCAGACAGACAGCTTCCTGCCAGGCAGTTATATTTACCACACAAATTTGTCAGCTTCGCCCAACATTTCAGAATGTTAGGAACAGAAATTTGAGCTGATTGATCTAAAGGGCTCAAGCACTATGAAATTGATGAAGTACATCCATCTGTATCACAGTGTCTGCACAATACCAGAATGTGCACTAAATAAATGTTATTTTTCAGAAGAAATGCTTTGCTGTCTCTCCCCCAGCCTGGGTTCACAAAAGCTATCAGAAGCTTTCCTGAGTCTCTGCATGCTTACACTAGAGGTACTAGCAATCTTGAGGTGCCCTGATACTCTATACAGCTGAAATGTTGGCACATATCCGAGAAAAATCATAGGAAATAGACATACCATAGATATTTTAGCTTTAACATTACCTATGTCTTACCAGTAACTGCTCATTCCTTGCCTGTAAAGTGGAAATTATTCTTTTCATAATTCTACTGTAGATTTTTTAAAATTTCTATTCATTTGCATGGTGTGTGTGTGTGCGCACGTGCGTGTATGCATGTATGTGTACAGGCAGCCTCTCTGGCTTTATGTGGATGTATAGGGAATTGAATCCAGGTTGGCAGTCTTCGCAAACAAGCATTTTTAAATTTTTTTTGTTATTTTTATTTATTTATTTGAGAGTGACAGACACAGAGAGAGAGAGAGATGCAGATAGAGAGCGAGAGAGAGAATGGGCATGCCAGGGCTTCCAGCCACTGCAAACGAACTCCAGATGCATGTGCCCCCTTGTGCATCTGGCTAACGTGGGTCCTGGGGAATTGAGCCTCGAACCGGGGTCCTTAGGCTTCACAGGCAAGTGCTTAACCGCTAAGCCACCTCTCCAGCCCTCAAACAAATATTTTTAATCACTGAGCCATCTCCCCTACCCTAGAATGGAAACAAAGATCTTCTAAATGCACATGCCATGGGAACACCTGTGATATAAACCTAGAAATTTTAGGGTGTAGAATTTTGATGTTCTGAATAAAAGTTTTCCCAAGTTTTAAGTTTCTTTTCTGCTTGTCATAAATACTATGGTTTTATAACACTATTTTACTATTTTCTATTCATGGAATTTAATTTATTCTGACTTTTATTCTGTTGGCAGTCTTTAGGAGGAGAATTTAAGTAAACCAAATGTTTATTAATTTTTAATGTTTTTTGTGTATGTGAAAGAGAAACATAGAATGGGCATACTAAGGACACTTGCCTCTGGAAATGAACCCCAAATCATGTACCATTTTGTGTATCTCACTTTAGGTGAGTACTAGGGAATCAAACCTGGGCTGTTGGGCTTTGCAAGCAAGCACTGTTAACTGATAAGCCATCTCCCAGCCCGACAAAAAGATTTAAAATCACATGTAGGAGGTAATGAACAATCTCTTTTGCAGAGAGATGTATTTTAGGAGGGAATGAAAAGATGACAGCATATTTGAGAAGAATGCATGTTAACTCCATGGACATCATGACTTCTCTGAAGGACAATAGTGACTATTCAGACAATGGGTGAAACAAAAAACAATCTTTAAAAGCCACATCATTTAAGTTAGCTTAATGACTACAAACGATGCTGCTGGATCTTTCTTTCAGTCTTTGAGTCACTTGCAGTCAGTGGATGATGTGTAGAAAAGATCTCTGCTTCTGTACTTTAATTTCAATCTCTTTAAGTTACTGAACACAGCATACATTAACCTACATATGTGTTTTCATTTACTGTTTAAGTTAATATTATTTGTTTGTAGAGTAGTTCAGATTCACAGAAAGTGAGGGAGCAATGACAGAGGATTCCTGTATTCTTCCTGTCTCCACATGTGCTCATCCTCTTCCACTGTGGATATTCAGCACTTCTGCGGTACCCTTTTCATAAGCAGTGAATATGCAATGATATATAGCCATGACCCTCGAGTCCATGCTTTACACTGGGAGGTATTCTAGAGTGCAGTGTCTGAGTGCCTGTCTGTGTGTGCAGTATATGCAGGTGTGTGTGAGGGTGCCATCTGCTCCATGGGCAGGCCAGAGGATAACACCCTATGGGCATTTTTTATTTTCCCCCTACTTTTATCTGAGACTGGAGTCCCCCACTTGCCCCAGAGCTGCTATGTTTTTGCTTACCACAGAACTCCACAGTATGTCAGGTCTCTACTCCCCACAGGATTAGGGTTCCATGGTACTAGGGATCAAAATTCAGAGAATATAAGTGCCTCACCAGTCCTGATTTTTATGGAGCAACTACTCTTAGCTGCTGAGACATCTCCCCAGACCTCACTCTATGAGATGTGACATTACCAACCATTTTTTTGTCACTCATGGTAGTTTCTTCTGAATAATCCTTTGTGTTCTACTGTTTTGTGGTCTTCTCTTTTTTTGTTTATTTTTATTTATTTATTTGAGAGTGACAGATAGAGAGAAAGAGAGAGAGTGAGAGAGAGAATGGGCGCACCAGGGCTTCCAGCCACTGCAAATAAACTCCAGACGTGTGTGCCCCCTTGTGCATCTGGCTAATGTGGGTTCTGGGGAAATGAGCCTCAAACTGGGGTCCTTAGGCTTCACAGACAAGCACTTAACCACTAAGCCATCTCTCCAGCCCCCTGTTTTGTAGTCTTTTATGCGTCATTCACAACACTCATAATTTTGCCCATCCATAGCTTCCCATTTTCAACAGTGTTATATAGTTGAAATCATACAGTGTACAGCCTTTCAAATTATCTTCTTACCTTAGTCATTAACATTTAAGTTTTATTTATGTCTATGGTTTTATAAAATATTTCTTGTTAGTACTCATAAATACCCCGTTGGATATGCCATGCTTTATTTATCCATTTACTTGCCAAAGGTTATTTTGGTTGCTTTCAAGTTTGGGAAATTATGAATAGTGTTACTTTAAATATCGCTTTGCATGTGTGTGCATGAACCATATGTAATTCATTCATTTGAGTAACAGTCAAGGGGCACAATTGATGAAATATGTGGTAAATGTATATTTAATGATGTCAAAAACTATTAACCAGTTCTTCGAAATGATGGTAAAATGCTGCATTCCCACCAGCAAGGAAAGTTCCTGTTATATCACAGGATTGGTGGTGGCAAAATTTTGGATTTGGGCCTTTCTACAAGATGTATAGTAGAATGTTACTGACTTTTATTTTTAATTCCCTGATGGCATTTGGTGCTGTGCATCTTTCTATGTGTTGTCTTCTAACTATGGCTCTTCTGTAATGGGATGCTGCTCAAGGTGATTACGTTTTTTATTTTTTAAATCAGGCTACTGACTTTATTTTAAGAATTATTTGCATACATTCATATCAGTCATATCTTCTGCCACTAGCAAATGTTTTCTTCAGGTTTCCTCAGGTTATCTCTAGACCTCGTCATTCAGAGAGCAGTGGATTTTAATTTTAATGAAATCTGACTTGTCAAGTATCTCTTTCATACCCTGTCCTTTTACTCAAGGCCATCTGCATACACAAGTTTTCTCCTGTTTTATAGTTATGGATTTTACATTTTGGTGAACGATACATTTTGTGTTAATTTTTGTGGTCTATGAGGTCTGTATCTAGTTTTTTTTTTCTTTTCTCTTTCCTTCCTTTCTCTGTATTCTTCCTTCTTCTCCCCCCCCCCATTTTTTTGGTACATATAGATAGCAGTTTTCCAGAATCACTTATTGAAAAGAATATCTTCATTTCATTTTGTTGACTTTGATCCTCTGTTAAAGATCCACTAATTGTATTCATGAGGGTCTCCAGTGCTGACTCTTTTATATTCCACTGGTCTCTTTACGCTTTCTTGTACCAAGGCCACACTGCCTTCATGGCTGTAGCTTTATCATAAGTCGTGTGCTGGGCTATGGGAGTTCCAGGCTTTGTTCTTCCCCTTTAATACTGAGTGTTTTGTTTGGGGACTGTTAGATTTTAAAATAAACTTTACAATCAGTTGCTAATATTCACAAGATAGCTGACTGAGTTTTGATTAGCATTTCTTTGAATCTATAGGTCAAGTTAGGAATAGCTTACATTTTGGCACTATTTAAATATTCAGCCTTTTTATATATACCTGACCATCTCAAATATCTCCACTTATTCTGTTCTTTGATATATTTCATTAGCATTTCATATTTTATTTCATTAGCGTTTATATTTTAGTTAAGAAGATTTGTTATTTAAAAATGATTAGTGCTATAATAGATCTCACTGAAGGAATCAGGTCTTGATGGACTGAGGGATACAAACTTTTCCCAATTAATTCATTTATCCTTGGTAAACAGAAAACAGTAGCATGGTTGTTTGATACTATTGCAAGTTCAGTGCAGGGTCTCAGTTTGACCTTAGTTCCAGGTTGATCTTGAACTTACAGTTATCTTCCTGTAACAGGGAAATTGGGTCCTGAGGTGCTTCCTGGAACCCCAAGCCCTGAGTTCATATCTGCAAACTAAGCAAAGAACTGGCATTTCAAGATACAAGAGAATCATTTTTTTAATAACACATTTTATTCAGATTTTACTAAGGAGTGGGGAAATGAGAAGGCTGAGAGGTAAGAAGAGATATAGTGTGGAGAAGAGAAATACAACTCATGGAGCCCAAAAGCCCATGTGGGACACATGTAGCTCAGAAGTCCATGTGACCAGATGTGGATCTGGGGGACAAAAAGCATGGAAAGAAAAGAGAAAAGAAAGTTCAAGGAGCTCCTGCCATGTGGGGAGCTGGAGGGGATAAAGAACCCATGTGGAGAATCAGGGCTACAGAGCGCTCCCTGCTGGCCCCGGGCTAGAGCTGTACCCCTACCAGATGTGCTTGGGCCTGGGCTGAACCAGCCCAGGCCCAGAAGAGGGAAAAACTCACCCACAGCTGGAAGTTCCAAAGTGATCAGAGAGACTGCCCCACCATTGCAAATGTATTTATAACCTCAGAGTGGTGGGCTGTCTTCTGGCCCAGGTGAACCAGAGGGACAACTGGTTGGTTAGGGCTAAGGGCTGTCTCAGGAAGAGATTAGCCCTGGCACCTGGGAACTGAACTTGACCAACCATAATATTTAAATCCTATGAAAGACCTCTATTGTGGTCAGGTTCACATTGCTAGTAGAAATCACCCAAACAAGAGAAGCTTCTGGGAAAAAGAGATTTATTTTGGCTTACAGGCTCCAGGGGAAGCTTCATGATGGCAGAGAAAAATGATGGCATGAGCAGAGGGTGGACATCACCCCCTGGCCAACATAAGGTAGACCATAGCAACTGGAGAGTATGTCAAATACTGGCATGGGGAAACTGGCTATAACACCCATAAGCCCGCCCCAACAATATACTCCCTCCAGGAGACATTAATTCCCAAATATCCATCAGCTGGGAACCTAGCATTCAGAACACCTAAGTTTATGGGGGATACCTGAATCAAACCACCACATTCTGCCCCTGACACCCATAAACTGATAACCATACATGATGTAAAATGCAATGCATTCGTCTAACTTTAAAAGCCCCATAGGTTTTATCAATTCCAATGATGTTCATATATCCCCATTCTTTTAAGTGAGCCATAATAAGAAAAATAACCTCAAAAAAACCATCATGGCACAGAATAAATATTCACACTGCAAAAGATAGCATTGGGCATAGCAAAGAAACATCAACCAATACAAGATTTAAAACAACCAGGGCAAACATCAAACTCTGCAGCTTCAGGTCCAAAAACTCTAGCCAGTGACAAATCCCCAAGTCCGATAATTCTAACCAGCAACAAGTCTCTGGCATTCCAATTCCACCTCTCCAGGTAGGCTACTCACAGTCCTAGAAAACTTGATGGGTGCCGGCAGCTTTCCTTAGCAGCCATCTCATGGTCCTGGCATCTCTACTGGGTCTCAACTGCAAGCCACGGTTCATCCTCATGGTCCCATGGGTTCTCCATGTGAGCAACCAACAAACCTGCTTCACACTGCCCATGGCCATTTCCAAAACACAAGACCACACTGCAAACTCAATGACCCTCCTTCCAGCATTTCTTTTACTCCATAATACCAGATAGGGTGCCAATTTGTTAATCCAGGGGGGAATAAAGTAGACTTTGAAGAACAGGACTCCTTGAGTATTCAGGTCCCTTCAAAAGAGTCTACATTCTTCCTGTTACCCCAGTGCAGGTCAGCTAGCCCAATCTCAAAGGTTGTAATCTCTCAATTGCGGCTGAATAGGCAACAGTTCACCCAAAGATTTTCCTTTTTTTTTCTTTTTTTTTTTTTGGTTCATTTTTTTAATTTGTTTATTTGAGAGTAACAGAGAGAGCAAGAGGCAGATAGAGAGAGAGAGAATGGGCGCGCCAGGGCTTCCAGCCACTGCAAACGAACTCCAGATGCGTGCGCCCCCTTGTGCATCTGGCTAACGTGGGTCCTGGGAGAATCGAGCCTCGAACCGGAGTCCTTAGCCTTCACAGGCAAGCGCTTAACCACTAAGCCATCTCTCCAGCCCAAAGATTTTTCTTTCTGTGCCATATCCCTCTACTCACACCAGTTCATCTCTACACAAAGCAACCCTGCACAACTTCTCAGGACATGGGTATAAGAGCAAGTTTCTCATGCAAACTGCTAGCCCAGTCCAAGCAAAGCTCTTTCTCACCCTCATAAGCCAAACCTCACAGTCCATAGTTCTTATTGCATTCAGGTCTTTCAGCTCAGACCAGAACAGTCCATCAAGCTGTACTTACAGCACTGCAAGTCATCTCTTAGGCCAAGGTTTCAAATCCTCCCACATTCCTCTTGAAATCAGCTCCAAAAGGCCAAAGCCACACAATCAGGTGTCTAGCAGCAATCCCACTCCTCAGTACCACTTTACTGTTGCATTCAGGTTCACATTGCTGGTAGAAATCACCCAAACAAGAGAAGCTTCTGGGAAAAAGAGGTTTATTTTGGCTTACAGGCTCCAGGGGAGGCTTCATGATGGCATTGGAAAATGATGGCATGAGCAGAGGGTAGAAATCATCCCCTGTCCAACATAAGGTAGACCAGAGCAACTGGAGACAGTGCCAAACATTGGCATGGGTAAATTGGGTATAATACCTATAAGCCCGCCTCCAACAATATGCTTCCTCCAGGAGACATTGATTCCCAAATATCCATCAGCTGGGAATGTAGCATTCAGAACACCTAAGTTTATGGGGAACACCTGAATCAAACTACCACAACCTCCCGCCCAGGAGGAGAGATGACTGTTTATGGAAAAATAAGTCTGGGCCACTAGGCAAGAGATAAAAGTCAGATCATCTTGGATTTCTAGCAAGTGCAAACTTTCCTGCACTTTTCACCTTCAGGAGTCCAGTCACCCTTATTCTACCCCCTTCTCACTACTACCTTTCCTTTCCCAGATCTGGGATTATTAGTGTGTGCTACCAGAACAGCAAAAAGTAATCTTTTTAATTCAGAACAGGATCTTTAAGAACATCAAAGACAAAGAAGCAAAGACCTATCAAGTGTGGGTAACACCACATACTCAATGAGCTGAAACGGCCAAATACAAAGTGATCAAATGATATAAAACATGATTTGAAGTGCCAAATAGGAAGACATCATGCAGAGTGTTGCAAACTACATTAAAAATAATGAGGGCTGAGGAGATGACTTAGTGACTAAGGCACTTAACTACAATGCCAAAAGACCCAGGTTCAGTTCTCCAGGACCCACATGAGGCAGATACACAAGGTGGTGCAAGCACATCTGAAGTTTGTTTGCAGTGGCTAGAGGTCCTGGTGCTCCCATTACTGATCTCTCTCTCTCTCTCTCTCCCTCCCTGCTTCTTCCTCCATTTCAAATAAATAAATAAAAATTAAATATTACAAAAGAATGATGGGATGCTCTAATGTAGTTGCATCAACAAACTATGATATGAGAATTTCAGCATGTGTACATGCCATTATCATAAAGCACATAAGGAAGTCCATTAGTTCATTTTCTGTTATTGTAACAAACTATTTGAAGATAATTGCTTTAAAAGAGGCTTTAGTTTATAATTTCATTCACAGATTCTAGAGTTCTAAGAGAATGGTGGTTGCATTTGAGAGAGAGCCTCTAACTGCATTAGAATCGTAGCCCATAGCATCCCATGATGAGAGTAAGTGTAAAAGCAATGAACGGGGCAGACAGAAGAGACTAAAAAGTTGACCCTTCCTTCTAACAACAGCTCTCACAGTAACTCATCTAGTTCCACACAACCTAACCCACCCTTGTACTCTGTGCAATGAGCCTTTCTGAGAACAGAGGTTCTGCGTCCTAGTTCCTATGACCCTCATCTCTTAAAGGTTCCAATACCTCTGAAAACCACAGCATTCAGATCCAACTTTCAGCTCATGAGCTGTCAGGTTTGAGCCACTGCAGAAGGGAAGAGAAAATTAGGAGCAGAAATACCAATGAGGTTTTAGAATTGATTCAAGATGTTATGATTTCCTTAACTAGAATAATAGTATGGGTAATGGAGTATAGAAGAAAATAGAAAAATGCATAGATACATGGTTTCTTGAATCAGAAAACTTGGTTTCATTCTCTATCAAATCATACTGTCCTCTTTTTTTCCATTTTCTCCTGCTTATAAATTATAGTTTATATTTTTCTAATCTTTTATTATTTTTATTATATTTCCTTTTTTTTTTTCTTCTGTAGGTTGCCTGTAATTGGCAGTTCCAAATATAGTCATCTTTACATTTTGGAATTGCTGACTTTCCTTATATCTGGTTTGTTTTGTAACACCCATTAATAATAACAAGACCATCTTGAATAGGGATTGCTTTTTCCAAGTTGGTGCTAGCTACTTGACTTGGGTTGTAAAAGTTCCCTATTATATAGACTGTGAGATTAGAATTCTCAATTCTGGTCTCATATTTCAATAAGCAGTGATTGATGCTCTAAATAAAGAAGTACCAATAAACATGGGATGTACCAATACATCAAAGGCAGACTACAGGCTTTGGTGGCCAAAGGCAATTAGGATGAAAGAGGCAGAGACTGAAGGATGACTCAAAGATGCAGCTGATGAGGGGTTAAGGTACTGATTCCCACAAAGGAAAAAAAGCAAGGCAGGTAAAAGTGATGGAAGTGAGACCATCTGTGGTCATACACAACTTGGAAATCCCCAGTATTTGCTTCAGAGTTTCAATAAGTACATAGAGACAGAAAGAAAGGTTTTGAGGTTATCAGGATAATTGAAGTTATATACATAAATTACATTTCTTGTATGGGGTGGAGGTGGACCTAGTTTTGAAAAAACAGTATGACTAGAATAGTGAGAATTATGAGTCAAATAGGTACCGTGGGGGAGTAGAAACAAAAAAGTTTGAAAATATCATATAAAACAATTCTTTGTATGTTGTTAATTTTTTACAATATATTTTATTTATTTATTTGAGAGACAGAAAGAGGGAGAGAGGGAAAGAGAAAGAGAGAGAGAGAATGGCATGGCAGGTCCTCCAGCCACTATAGTTAAACTCCAGATGCATGTGCCCCCTTGTGCATCTGGCTTACATGGGTCTTGGAGAGTTGAACCTGGATCCTTTGGCTTTACAGGCAAAGGACTTAACCGCTAAGCCATCTCTCCAGCCCATATGTTGTGATTTTTTTAAGACAAAACTAAAAAGAAGAAAAAAGAAAGGATTAAAGGAGTGCTCTAGCCTGAATTTAATCTAATGAAACACAGAGAAGTAAATAGGTATATGCTGATTTTATTTACTGAGTGCCATGGCTAAACTATCCATAGAAAAAGACATGTTAATCAAAATTACAAGGGATGGAAAGAAAGTTACTTAAGCTAACTTACTAGCTGTGTTCTCTTAGATGAGTAGCAAAACTTCAATATTTTTAACTTTTCCATGTAAAAAGTAAAATTTTGTTCATTCATACATATATACATGGGCATGTGTGTGTGTGTGTATATATATATATATATATAGATATAGATATAGATATAGATATAGATATAGATATAGATATATAGCATCTTTATATACATTTACTCATATACATATATTAGGATATGCGTGTATGTAAAATTTAATGTTGTAATAAGATATTAGATATTCCTGAGTGTCTCAAGGGATAATGATTCAAGTACTAGTGCATAGTTCAGTTAATACACAATGCTGGAGATGAGCTATGTTCATCTAACCCTCCTCTTTATCCACCCCACATCAACCTCTTAGTTTTCCATCCGCATCATTATCTCACTCTTCATTTATCATTACCTTATAAATATTGTAGGTGATCAAACTTTTCTTAGAGCTTGATATTTCTCTTGGTTCCAAATCTATACATCTGTGAATGTTTGTAGAGTTTGCATATATTAGCTACCAGTAGTATTAAAAAAATTACAGAGAGATCAAGGAGAGAAAACTTTTATCAAGTGACCTTCCCTGAAGCCTTTCCTTATAATTAAAAATTATAACATTAGTAATAAATCATTAGCTTTTATTGCCAATAGAGTAGGCTTTGAGTTCTATATCTTCCAAAGGCTGGTCCTCTCACGTCTTTCTTTTAGCTTGTATGTTTTTAATGTTGCCTTAGGATTGCTATACTTTCTCTACTAATTGGCACATTTTCATTTCACTTTTCAATTTCACCTCTTTGAGAAACCTATCATTTTTCTGAAAACATCCTCAGAGGATTTACAGTGGTTCATCATAGTTTATTTTCCAAGGGCTGCAGAATCAGGGTGATATAATTGGTGTAAGGATAGGTACAATGCTGTGACCAAATGCTTGACCAGCATCAACTCAAATAAGAAAAAGTGTTATTTCAATTTCACTTGCCAAGGTATTATCCATCATGGAGAGGACCATTAGGCACAAGACCAGTAGAATGACTAGTCACATCACATCAACAGTTAGAAATCAGAGTGGCCAGGAATGATGCTAGACTATGAAACCTCAAAGCCACTATAGTGATCCACTTCCTCCAGTAAGGCTCCACCTCTTAAAGGTTCAACAACCTTGCCAAAGGACATTACCAGTTTGAGGCCAAGTGATTAAGTACATGAGTCTAAAGAGGACGTTATATTCCAACCACAAGAGCTAGCATGAAAGTTCACAGTATATTCAAATTTATAGAAGTTTATTATACTTTTGATTTGTGTCATTAAAAAAACAACTTTTGTCATTACTTTCCCCACATTTATATCTAAAATATAAGCTCTCACAAACAAATCAAATTTAGTATCTGTAAACTATAGTGAGTCATTCAAAATCAAGATTCAGTGATAGAATGATATTGGAGATAAATGAAAGATGTCATATATTGATATTATTTTGTAATATTTATGACTTTGGTAATATTAAAAATAGCTCACACATGGAATTTTGGTAATTCTTCAGGATATAACTTACCAACATCACAGACTCCTACAATCAAGATGAATAGACCCTCATAATATGTACTTAATTGGAACTTGGAAAAAATCTTTTAAATTAAGACAATGTCATTGCATTATTATATAATTTAATAGTTTGTCTGTTAAGAATTAATCTCTAAAGCAAGCCCCAGTGTGAAAGATGTTTTCTAGGTAAGTGGTATGAAATTGATTTTATATGCAGACATATGTAAAACTAAGTGAACACAGATTCTATGATGAAAAATGATTTTTAAAAAGTAAAAGCATAACTCTGAAACAATGGCCTACAGAATTAGAACAAGTACATGAACAAGAGAAAAATGGAGAAGCACAGGCACTTATTCCATAGAAGCAGACATAGCCCTCATGTTCCTCATGTAATAATAAACAGAATACGGCAGAGAACATCTATAGGTTGTTGTGATGTTGACGAGGAAGTATAGAAATGCACAGGGAAATATACTCAACTTTTGCCCATTTTGCTCCACGTTAAGTACTTGTTGCGAAGAAAAGTCTGGCATTTCCAAGGTTATCTTTACCAACTGTATTTTTCTTTGGAATAATTACTGTTATATATTATCCAATATTGGCAGTTATTTCTCAGTATCTATATTTTATTCAATGTAAGGATTCTCAAATAATTTAGTAGTGCTTACTGTAAACAAAGCTGGAGAGATTTTTTAATAAGGTGCATATATGATCCCTAATTCTAAAGAACTTTTAGTCATGTAATTAGATTCCAGTAAACAGAGACTGCTTGGAAATTTAATAATTATAGTATGGTGTAACTACAATGCTGGCTGTGAAACGCTGAGGAATACATAGCTATTTTTATCAATGGAAAATTTCATATTGTTCACTTAAGAAGCTCCACCCTAGGAGTCTTGGGAAAGAAGGAAGATGGTATTTTAAAACTCAGAATGTATTAGTTACAATTTAGGGCCATATTTACTAATACTCTTATATATGTCAAACATATCATATCATTGATTTATCACTGTTTGAAGGAGTGTGGATTTCCAGCCAAAAGTTTGTCCATGACTTTCATCATAGGATGTAAGATTATCAGAGATTTATTAAATATTTATTATTTATCCCTTTGGTTATGTCAAAATTTTAGGTTCTTTCAAGGAACTCTTAAATTTTTCTCATAACTTCTACTAGCTTCCTATTACTTCTATAGGCAAACTTATACACTAAATGACTTAAAATAACATATAGGTATTTGTTTACAATTATGAAGGCCATGAATTAGAAATTCATTTGACTCTGCAACATGAAAGTTTGAGTACTGCCTTCTTCAGGGGGCTGTAGTCTCTTCCTCCTTCTCACTGCCTACATTTATTGGCCCATATAACTGCTGCCTTGACTGATTGCTTCCCTTCTATAGCTTCTCTCTAACTGTGATCCTCCTATCCTCCCATTGAGAAATCTTGATTTACTGAGGTTCTGTGGATAGTTCAGACTTACCACACCTTGTTAGAATCCTTACCTAGGTCTGTAATCTCAGCACCAGAGAGGCTGAGGCAGGAGGATTATAATTTAAGGCCACATAGGGCTATATAGAAAAAATATGTCAAAATAAATTGAAAGAGAGAAAGAGAAAAAAGAAGAAAGAAAGGATGGAAGGAAGGAAAAAAGAAAGAAAGAAAGAAAGAAAGATGGCCCCAGTCCTGGCATATAAGTGATTCCTAGGGCCCAGCAAAGGAGCTGAGTCTCCAGAACCCTGAAGACAATATGGACTCATTTTTCACTCCACCTGCCATTTCTGTAAGAACAAAGGAAAGAAAGAAAGAGAGAGAGGGGGAGAGAGAGAGAAATAAGAAAGAAGGAAGGAAGGAAGGAAGGAAGGAAGGAAGGAAGGAAGGAAGGAAGGAAGGGAAGGAAGAAAAGAAGACAGGAAGAAAGAAAAGCAAAACAAGGAATATTCACATATCCTTTCTTGAGGCAAGGTAATATGTGCATGAGATTCAGGGATGACACTATGAAGACAGTTTACACTTACTTATTTCAAACCCTTCCTCAAAGCTGCATCAAAAAAAAAAAAAAACAGGTTTATTAAGAAAATGTTCTTGAGAAAGAGACCAAATGTCTAGGTAAGATAGAAAAGATAGGCTGGAACATACTTGAATTTTCTTAATATATAAATATATATATATATATATATATATATATATATATATATATATATATATAAAACAGCACCACAAGAAGTATATAAGAAAGGTTCTCTTTCAAAAATGTAAATCCACACCACAATATTTTTTGAAGTCCCAGTTCCAATGAGGATAAGTTCTATATTTCATTCTCTTTTTCTTTAGCTGATGTTGTCTCCACACATCTTATGTAGTTATTATTCACAGTCTTGTAATATTAATTTCAACGGTAGGTTTCAAAATGTGGCCAAAGGGACTGGAAAAGATTGCTTAGTGGTTAAAGGAGCTCGCTTGCAAAGCCTGCTGGCCCAGGTTCTATTCCCCAGTACTCATGTAAAGCCAGATGCACAAAGTCACATCTGTTTTTCAAGTTGGTTTGCAGGACAAGAGGCCCTGGCACACCCATAATCCTTTCTCTCTTTCTGCTAACAATTAAATAATAGTATTTTTAAAAATAAAATAAAATAAAGTGTGACTAAAGAAGTAATGATCCCTACTTTCTTAATTGCTTACTTTTTAAAAGAGATTAGGTTGCTTCATTGAATACCTTTAAAGGTTAGATTTTAAATTTTTTAAGGTTATCTGTTAAAGATATTAACAATTAACTAATCCCACATTTTACAGAAGAAGCACAATGTCATAAATTATTTATATCTGTAGTCTGAGATTATAAAACCTGGCAAACAGGTTCCCTGCCTCAATTGAGAGCTCTTTCTACTAAATTCATTAGCTATTGTTTTGTATTTGAGGTCAGATCTCAAGACATAACTACCTGTGAGCCTCATCCTTTCAAAAACTAGTTAGTCTGTAAGCTAGGCACATTTACAAGTGCATTCAATAAAATGCATTGGGTTGATTCTGTTTGTCATTCAAAAGTGCACTGCCCTATTGCTAAAGAATTTGAAAATACCTGAGAGGCATTGCTTGGGATTATTTCCAAACAAAAATCCATAGATCATCTCTCATAGTAAACGAGCAATCCTATCTAACCTTTTCCCTTGTTATTTCGAAGCCAAGATTTACCCTGAAGCAAAAAGTCGTTTGAGCAGGGGGTTTATTCCACAGGCATGAATAAAGAGATGTTTCTTATACACTTTGACAACTATAACGATTAACTTTCCAAAAACAAGTAGTGAAAGGAAAGCATTTACTTATACTTTAAAACACCCACGAGAACAGAAATGTCTTTTGTTCTGTTTTTGAACCCTCTAAGTGTTCCATATACTTTAGGGAACAGGTTAATGACCTATAAAAATTCCATTTATTGTATTAATCCTCACCCCAAGCTATATTATTTCTTTCTCTGTCATGAAATGTGACCAGAAGCCAGTACACTTGGTCCTCCATTATATGGGCTGTCTTGGCACCTGGCATATAGGTTTGCCCAGTTAAGCGCCAGTAGTTGAAGAGAAATAGAAAGACAGGAGTCAAAGGTTCTTTTCTACTACTGGTAGCATGGCACCACCATGGATACATCACAGAAGCCTCTCCTCTGTGATCTCAGCCATTAGTTATGTCAGAATTAGAACCTCAGTTCTTCCTTTTGCCGCTTCAGGCCTAGCAGTGTTTATGACGCTTCCTTACACTCGTTCTCTGGGTATGTTCCCTAATTCACCCCATACATATTCATTCTTTTACAATGCTTTTGAATTTAATTTGAACCGAATTTATTTTCTAATAAGTATAAGTCATTGGTGGGCATATTTCTCACTGTATAAGAGCAAACTAACCAATTAAGCTTCCTCATATCTTTCCTGTGTTCTGTTGTGTTCCTCAGCCTGCAGAGTCAGGGATCTCCAATGTAACTTTGAAACAGTGGAAAGCTCACTGCAGCCACAGCACTTTACACTGACAGAGTTTAAGACTTGACCAGATGGCCATAGATTCCCTTCCCTTCCCTTCCCTTCCCTTCCCTTCCCTTCCCTTCCCTTCCCTTCCCTTCCCTTCCCTTCCCTCCCCTCCCCTCCCCTCCCCTTCCCTCCTCTCCCCTCCCCTCCCCTCCCCTCCCCTCCCCTCCCCTCCCCTCCCCTTCCCTTCCCTTCCCTTCCCTTTCTTCTCCTCTCCTCTCTTCTCCTCTCCTCTCCTCTCCCCTCCCCTCCCCTCCCCTCCCCTCCCCTCCCTTCTCTTCTCTTCTCTTCTCTTCTCTTCTCTTCTTTTCTTTCCTTTCCTTCCCTTTGCTTTCTTTCTTTCTTTTCTTTTCCTTCTTTCTTTTTTTTCAAACAGTATGGGTTCTGAAGGATGACTTGTAGTGAATCGATAGGGAACCACGGAAAAGAATTTCATAGAAAGAGGATCTGCGCTTGAAAAGACACTCAAGACAGCAGAGGGACTTGTCAGAAGGCTGTGAAGGGTGTGGCTGGCACAGCTGTGGGTGTGACTCAAGGTCCTCCCTTGCTTCCTACAATTGCTTCTGTCCCTTCTGTCTTTTTGCTCAAAATGCTGTGATAGGTTTTCCTTCTACATCTCCTTCCATCATAGCAAAGGCCGCAAAGGAATATTTTGCATTTGTCTCTCACCTGTCTTCTTGTCTTTCACATTACCTAAGTTTGAATGATCCAATACACTTATTTATAAATTTGGTTACTATAAACTACCCTTGACAAAAGCAATGAGATAGTTCCTTTTATATTCTGCAGCTAGTGTTGCTAAATAAAAGATAGGGTAGCCTGTGTTTAAAATAGTAACTTTAAACCTAATTAGGAAAATTTAAATTTTAGTTAAATTAGACATTTTTGTATAAACTTAGTTTGTTCATTATATGTGATGTTCTTAATTTATTTGCTATTTACTTGAAAATCCAACTGAGCTGAAGTTCTGTACTTTTATTTACCAAATCTAGTGATCATATATATATTTTTTCCTCTCAAATATGACCTCTGATCCATTCAATTTGTCTCTCACTCACTTTATTATTTTCACTTTTGCTGTTTCACTTAATCTCTGCCCTTTTAAAACCATGCCTCTCATATATATATATATACATATATATATATATATATTATACTATTCTCTGATAATTTTAGCTTATAAAATTAAGTTGGCTGAGACGGGATGACAGGGAGGAGGCAAACAATGGTGCCAACATGACTTTATACACTGTGCACATAACTAATAATAAATAAGTTGGCTATAATTCAATTTACAAAATATGGCTTAGAATATAGTAGAAAGAATTGTGTCCTAATGTTTGAAGAAAATAGAAAACATCATTGTCTCTGAACAAATTTGTTATATTTAATGCTTGGCTTTTTTTTTTTTTTTTTTTTTTTTTTTAGTTTTTCGAGGTAAAGTCTCACTCTAGTCCAGGCTGACCTGAAATTCACTATGTAGTCTCAGGGTGGCCTTGAACTCACGGCGATCCTCTTACCTCTGCCTCCCAAGTGCTGGGGTGTTGGGATTAAAGGCGGGATTAAAGGCATGCGCCACCACGCCTGGCTAATGCTAGCTTTTACATAATATGTAGAAAGGAAAAGTAGATATGCATGGAGCATAGGAGGAGTGGGTTACTTTCCATTAAGGGAAAGAGTCTCTTTTGGCTCATGTGGCCATTGTTCATGAGGATTCATGTTTGATGACAGGTGTGTTTGAAGCCTCTGTAGAGTTATATCTATTTAGTTAGCCACAAGTAGAGCTTGGGGTATTATTAGGCAAAGTTACAGCAGCAATGCACTACTATGCGTGGAAGATCAGGACATTTCCTCTACATGGAATCTTTAAAGTCTGGCTCCTAAAACTAATGTTGTGAAGCCTCTGTTCTTTTGAATTGAAACTCCAGGGAATGGAAAGGGTCATAATTATTAACTAGGGGTTGATGTTAAATTTGCTTATTCACTGTGTTCCCACCACTTTTGATACTGTATGCAAATGAGATTTTTACTTAGAAAAACATTCACATACTGAGACAGATGACAGCTGTTAGAGCAAGGGGCGCTGGGGAGGGGGGGTAACCAGAGCTACTTTCTTGTCCTTTTCTTCCTCCTTCTGAGAGCATCCAAAGCCTCATTGAAATTTTACAGAATGCCCTGTGCAGGAGCTTTCAAATGCTGATTGATTAGTCATCATATCAGAGCTTCCTGCCTTGTGGCTCCCTTGCTTCCAATTGAACATTATGAACTGGGCCGAGAAAATGAGCTTGCTCAGCATCACTGGGACTAGGGACTATTTAGCAATAAATGTCTAATTCTCTTTGATTCTAGTTAGTACAGTTTGCCTCAGAGTGATGTGAATAGAATGCATTCAGAGAGGTCTCATCACCCTTTCTAAGTTGATCATATTGCAGTGATAGAGAAGGACACACAGGTACCCACATTAGCATTCTCTCTCTCTCTCTCTCTCTCTCTCTCTCTTTCTCTCTCTCTACTTTCCCTAACTTGCTGCCAGGTGAGTTATAGATTAGTAAAAATAATGAAAGGTTATAAAGAGAACTCAGTCTTATGTAAAACGGGGAAGAGAGAGTTTCCATTTTATTTTAAATAGTAGGAATTTTCTCCTTTTTTTACAAGAGAGAGGCAGAGGAGGGGCATGACAGGGTCTCTTGCTACTGTAAATGAACTCCAGATGCATGCTTTACTTTGTACATTCAATTTTATGTGGGTACTGTTGAATTGAACCTGGGCTGGCTGGCTTTGCAAGCAAGCATCTATAACCACTGACCCATCTCTCCAGCACTGTTTTCAATTTTTCATTTCCCTCCCTGTGCATTCTTCATCTCTTCTATTCTGCTGTATCCTCAAGGAGGGTCTACACCATCACTCCTTAGACCTCTGCTGTTACTCCAACAAACAGATATCAAGCCATATGGAAAGCTGACATTCTGACATTGTAGATAAATCCTAGGTGCAACAACATCAAGCTTGTCTTGTCCCCAGAGTTTTTCTGGGTGTTCTAGCCCTATGTCTGTTCAGGTATGACTTCAAGTACCAAATGCTCTAGAACTTCAATTTCTCCCATATCAGCACCTCGTTGCCCTCAGTTCTCTGATAGAAAATGAGCTCAGAAACAATTTTATATGTAAGTGGTGAGGGCTAACTGAAATTAATATATAGCCTCTTTCTGAGTGATATGGATTAATGCAGAACTGTAAAGAGAGACAATTTGTAACCTTAAAGGAAGCAAAAAAATTTTAAATGCTCATATGTCAAACACAGTCAGCCTGGTAGATGACTGGACAATAACCTAGAGGGCAGGGGCTGTTTTTCCATTTCCCTTCAAGTTCTGAAGTATGGGGCCAGCATGAGTGACAATTAAAATTAGCAACAGGACTTCTGGTTAAGATGGAAGCTTAGGAACCACACCAAAGCAGCCTAGGGGAGAAAAAGTCAAAGAATACCCAGCAAAATACACACTTTTAGTAAAAAGTGAGGTGTATAAGAAAATAAAACGGCAGCAGAGAAGTAGGAGAGATCAAGGGCATCCAAAGCCCACACAGGCAGGCCTAAGGGCTCCAGCAGTGGCGGTTCCAGCTACAGCTCTGGCAGCAGCAGCTCCAGCTCTGGCTCCGGCATTGGCAGCGCCGGCTCCAGCAGCAGCAGCAGCGGCTCCGGCAGCGGTGGATCCAGCAGCAGCCGCAGCAGTGGCGGCTACAGCAGTGGAAGATCCAGTAGCAGCAGCTTCAGCAGTGGCAGCAGCAGCAGCAGTGGTGGCAGCAGCAGCGGGGGCTCCAGCAGTGGCAGCTCCAGCAGCAGCAGTGTCAGGTCTGTGGGGCCACATCTGCCAGGCTCAGCTTGCCCCACAGGAAAAGCCAGTGCCCAGCTCCAGAAAACAGAACAGTTGTCCAGCGATCCAGCCAGCCTACTTGATTCCACAGGGAGCCAAAGAGGGATGCATAATTGAGACCAAAATCATCCAAAAGGGTAACTGGGATTGCACCAGGGAAGGGTCTCACTTGGTCACAAGCTGACTTGGAACCCTCAACAGACCAGAAATCTTAACCTCTTTGTTGATAGAGAATCTGGTTATAATACCTACTCTTGCATAAATACTCGGTGCTGTTTTTCATTGAATGTGTACATTGTTTAGTTATATTTTAGAATCTATCTGTATTTTTTTCCACTCAGTCTACTTGAATACTCCCATAGCAGGCATACCCAACACCTAGGAACACCTTTGTAGATACTCTGAGAGTCTTAAGAGCCATACATAACACCTTAAGCTCCTACCCTGAAGATATATAACATCAGATCAATTGATACAGCTAAGAATACCCAGCTTACTAGAAAATCCAAGCATTAACTTAATCCAAGATGCAAAAATATATACATTATAACACAAGAAACACTAAAAAGCAGGATAATATAAATTCACCAAAAAGTATCAATGTATCAGAAATGACCTCCAGTGAGAATGAGTTAGAGGAAATGCCTGAGAAATATTTCAAAAGAATGATTGTTAATACGTTCAAAGAAGTCAAAGAAGAAATCAAAGGAATCAAAGAGGAAATCAAAGAGGAAATCAAAGGAATCAAAGAAGATACAGGAAACCAATTTAATGAAATAAAGAAGTCAGTACAAGACATAAATAAGGAAATAGAAATAACAAAGAAAAACCAGTCAGAATTACTAGCAAGGAAGAACACAGTTAATGATATAAAAAACTCAGTAGAAAATCTCACCAATAAAATGGATGAAGGAGAGGACAGAATATCTAAGCTAGAAGACCAGGTGGCAGATCTAATACAGTCCAACAAAGAGAAAGACAAACTAATAGAAAAGTATGAATGGGAATTTCAAGATATTCGGGACACTATGAAAAGATGAAACATAAGAATTCAGGGCATAGTACAAGGAGAAGAATTTCACTCCAAAGGCATAGTAGACGTCTTCAACAAAATCATAGAAGAAAACTTCCCCCAAATTGGGAAAGAGGTGCCAATGCAGATACAGGAAGCCTTTAGAACCCCAGCCAGACAAAACCTAGAAAGAACCTCTCCTCGCCATACTATAATCAAACTACCAAGCACACAGTCCAAAGAAAAAATATTGAAAGCAGTCAGAGAGAAAAATCAAGTTACCTACAAAGGCAAGCCCATCAGGATTATAGCAGATTAGTCAAGACAAACTTTAAAAGCCAGAAGGGTACGGAGTGATGTATTCTAAGTTCTGAAAGATAACAACTATCAACCAAGGTTACTTTATCCTGCAAAGCTATCCATTCAAATACACGTAGAAATAAGGATATTCCATGACAAAAGCAGGCTAAAGGAGTATTTGAAGACAAAACCAGTTCTACAGAAAATACTTGAAAGAACCCTCCATGCCGAAGAGAAGGAAAAGCACACATATAAGGAACCTGGAAAAAACAAACAATAGTCAAATACTAGTTAACACAAGAGAGCAAAGGTAGAACAAGAACTACAAAAAAAAAAAAAAAAGGTAAACATAAATACACAGCTTTCAATAATATCTCTTAATATGAAAGGCCTCAATGCCCCAAACAAAAGACACAGGTTTGCAGACTGGGTTGAAAAGCAGGATCCTACAATTTGTTGTCTCCAAGAAACTCACCCTTCTACAAAAGATGGACATTATCTTAGGGTCAAAGGTTGGAAAATGGTGTTTCAAGCAAATGGGCCTAGAAAACAAGCAGGGGTTGCTATCCTAATATCTGACAAGGTAGAATTCAATCCAATATCAGTCAAGAAAGATAAGGAAGGTCACTTCATATTGACTAAAGGCAACCTCCAACAGGAGTACATTACAATCCTAAACATTTATGCACCTAAATTGGGCCTCCCAAATTCATCAAACAAATGCTATTAGAACTAAGGTCACAGATAACACCAAACACAGTGGTAGTGGGGAACTTCAACACCCCACTTTCATTAACTGACAGGTCATCCCGGGGGAAAAAAAAAAAAAAAAAAAACAGAGAGGCACCTGGACTAAATGAGATCATAGAAGAATGGACCTAACAGATATGTACAGGACATTTCATCCAAATGCTGCAGAATATATATTCTTTTCAGTAGCACATGGAACATTCTCTAAAATAGACCATATATTAGAACACAAAGCAAATCTTAACAAATACAGGAAAATTGAAATAATTCCTTGCATTCTATCTGACCACAACGGAATCAAACTACAAATCAATAGCAAGTAAAGTTATAGATGACACACAAAATCATGGAAACTCAACAATACACTACTAAATGATGAATGGGTCAATGAAGAAATCAAGAAGGAAATCAAAAAATTCATAGAGTCAAATGATAATGAGAACACAACGTACCAAAATCTCTGGGACACAATAAAGGCAGTTCTAAGAGGTAAATTTATAGCTTTAAGAGCCTATATTAAGAAATTAGGAAGGTTGCAAGTAAACGACCTAATGCTTCACCTTAAAGCCTTGGAAAAAGAAGAACAAGGCAAGCCAAAAATCAGTAGATGGGAAGAAATAATAAAGTTTAGGGCAGAAATTAATGAAATAGAAACAAAAAAGAAACCAATCCAAAGAATCAATGAAACAAAGAGTTGGTTCATTGAAAGGGTAAACAATATTGATAAACGCTTAGCAAATCTGACCTAAAGAAAGAGAAAAGATATAAAAATTAATAAAATTAGAGATGAAAAAGGGTAACATCACAACAGACACCAGAGAAATTCAAAATATCATAGGGACCTACTATAAAAACATGTACCCACTAAGTATGAAAATCTGAAAGAAATGGATAATTTCCTTGATTTCTATGACCTACCTAAATTAAATGAAGGTGAGATTAATAACTTAAATAGGCCCATGACAATTATGGAGATCTGAGCAGTTATCAAAAATCTCCCAAATAGAAAAAGTCCAGGCCCAGATGGATTCACTGCTGAATTTTACCAGACCTTCAGGGAAGAACTAATGCCATTGCTTCTTAAGCTTTTCCATAAAATAGCAAAAAGAAATAATCTTAACAAACTCCTTCTACGAAGCCAGCATTGCCCTGATACCAAAACCGGGCAAAGTTAGAACAAAAAAAGAAAATTATAGACCAATCTCCCTCATGAACATAGATTCAAAAATTCTCAACAAAATATTGGCAAACAGAATACAAGAATATATCAGAAAGATCATTCACCTGGACAAAGTAAGCTTTACACCAGAGATGCAGGGGTGGATCAACATAAGCAAGTCAATAAATGTAATATATTATATAAATAGACTGAAGGACAAAAATCATATGATCATCTCACTAGACACAGAAAATGCATTTGACAAAGTCCAGAATACCTTCATGATAAAAGTCTTACAGAGACTAGGAATAGAAGGATCATATCTCAAAATAATAAAGGCTATTTATGACAAGCCTACAGCCAACATACTACTACATACAACATACTATAATGGGGAAAAACTGGAAGCTTTTCCTCTAAAATCAGGAAGAAGACAAGCGGGTCCACTGTCCCCACTTTTATTTAATATAGTACTGGAAGTCTTAGCCAAAGCAATAAGGCAAGAGACACATGTAAATGGGGTACAAATTGGAAAGGAAGAGATCAAGTTATCATTATTTGCATATGACATGATTCTATATATAAAGGACCCTAAAGACTCTACCAGCAAAATGTTAGAGTTGATAAATACCTACAGCCATGTAGCAGGATACAAAATAAATACACGGAAATCAGTAGCATTCCTATATGCTAACAACAAACACACAGAGAAAGAAATCAGACAATCACTCCCATTCACAATTGCATCAAAGAAAATAAAGTACCTGGTAATAAACCTAACCAAGGAAGTAAAGGATCTCTACAATGAGAACTATAAAACACTCAAGTAAGAAATTGCAGAGGACACTAGGAAATAGAAAAACATCCCTTGTTCCTGGATTGGAAGATTCAATATTGTGAAAATGGTAATCTTACCAAAAGCAATCTATACATTTAATGCAATCCCCATCAAAATTCCAATGGCATTCTTCAAAGAAATAGAAAAAACAATCCAAAAATTCATTTGGAATCACAAAAAAACCTCGAATATCTAAAATAATACTGAGCAACAAAAATGAGGCTGGTGGTATCACTATACCTGATTTTAACCTATACTACAGAGCCATAGTAACAAAAACAACATGGTACTGGCACAAAAGCAGACATGTAGATCAATGGAACAGAATAGAGCGCCCACATGCAAGTCCAGGTAGCTATAGCCAATAAAAATGCCAAAGATACTCATAGGTGAAAAGATAGCCTCTTCAGCAAATGGTGCTGGGAAAACTGGATATTTATCTGTAGAAAGATGAAAATAGATTCCTCTCTCTCTCCATGCACAATAATAAAGTCAAAATGGATTAAAGACCTTAACATCAAACCTGAAAATCTGAAACTGCTAGAGGAAAAAGTAGGGGGAACGCTTCAACATATTGGTCTTGGCAAAGACTTTCTGAATATAACCCCAATTGCTCAGGCAATAAAGCCACAGATTGACTGCTGGGGCCTCATGAAATTACAAAGATTTTGTAATGCAAAGGACACTGTGAATAAAGCAAAGAGGCAAGCTAAAGAATGGGAAAAAATCTTTGCCAGTAACACATCTGATAGAGTATTAATATCTAGGATGTACAAAGAACTCAAAAAATTAAATAATAAGAAATCAAACAAGCCAATTAAAAAAATGGGCTATGGAACTAAATAGAGAGTTCTCAAAAGAAGAAATACGAATGGTGTATAAGCATCTAAATAAATGTTCTACATCCCTAGTCATCAGGGTAATGCAGATTAAAACTATGTTGAGATTCCATCTCACTCCTATCAGATTGGCTACCATCAAGAAAACAAATGACCATAAATGCTGGAAAGGATGTGGAAAAAGAGGAACGCTTCTACACTGTTGGTGGGAATGCAATCTGGTCCAGCCATTGTGGAAATCAGTGTGGAGGTTCCTAAGACAGCTAAAAATTGGTCTACCATATGACCCAGCTATTGCACTCCTAGGCATAAATCCTAAGGACTCATCTCATTTCCTTAGAAGTACATGCTCTACCATGTTTATTGCTGCTCAATTCAAAATAGCTGGGAAATGGAACCAGCCTAGATGTCCCTCAACTGATGAATGGATAATGAAGATATGGCACATTTTTACAATGGAGTTCTACTCAGCGGTAAAGAGAAATGAAGTTATGAAATTTGCAGGAAAATGGATGGATCTGGGAAGGATTATACTAAGTGAGGTAACCCAGGCCCAGAAAGCCAAGTGTCCCATGTTCTATCTCATATGTGGATCCTAGCTACAGATGACTGGGCTTTTGTGATAGAAGGAAAAAACTCAGTATCAGAGGCCAGTAAACTAGAAAAGAGATAACAAAGGAAGAGCAAGGAAGGGAGGCGGGTACTTGATAGGATGGTATTGTATATATGTCAGTAGAAGAATAGATTAATAGCGAAATTAATGGTGAAAAGGCCCAAAATGAGGTCTGGGGAAGAGATTGAGTAAAGGAAAGGTGGAGGGACAGCTAATCAAAATCTAAGAGGATATAAATAAACCATATGTAATCCTACTTTTTTGGACAATGGAACACTCAGGAGCCATAGATTGTTGCTAGAAAATTTTTAGTGCCAGGGATGGGATATCTTCCAGTGAGTTGTTGGCCAGGGAGATCCCTGATGCCCCTAAAACATTATAGGCCATTGCCAAGGCACTTTGTTTCCCAACAGGAATAGATGGTAAGACCATATTGCTGAAGACTCCATATACTTGGGCTGCAAGGCCACTGAGAAATACTGCTGGAACTGAGCTGATAACCTCCTCCATGTAGACCAGCTGACAAAAAGCTGGAAGAAGCCATTCTGCATGCAGTTCAGTGGGAGAAAAAGAAATCAGCAGTGAAGATACTCATCAGTGGACACTGCAAGCCTTATAATTGGCCACCCAGTCCAAATGAGGCAACTATTGTACCAATAGTGGCACGTCTGTTATGGGGAAACCAACTGCCCTCTAATTGGAATGGAGGCCCACTCCATGGGAAGGGAATACATCCCTGATACTGAAAACTTAAAACAGGGGTAGTCATAAGCCCTAGGGGTGTAACGTCTGCTGTTGTCTGGCCAAATGTATATACTATGCTTATCAAACTGCCCAGTAAGCACTTCTGTTAATGTTCACACCCTTATATTAATGTTACTATCACTTTTGGTAGAGAATCTTCTCTTTTCAGATGGCAGTGACCTTGGGGTGACTCAGAAGGTATCATGTTGATGGAAAGAAATGACCGCAATGCTCAGAAATGCAATATCTGTATCACACCTTCCAAGGCTCAGGGTCTAATGCGGAAGAGGTGGCGGAAAGAATGTAAGAGCCAAAGGAAGGGCAGGACTCCATACAACATGCCCCCTCCAGACACAAAATGGACTGGATATCCATGGCCTCATATTGCCTGATACTACCTGCATAAGACAATCATAAGAGGAGGAAAAGATCAAGATATCAAAAGTAAAAGAGAGACTGATTGCGATGGGGAGGGGGTATGGTGGAGAGTGGAGTTTCAAAGGGGTAAATGGGGGGAGGGAGGGTATCACCATGGGGTATTTTTTATAATCATGGAAGTTGTTAATAAAAAAAATAAAAAATAAAAAATAGCAACCATTATATTAACTGTATCTATTAATGGAAGTATTACTTCAAATGGGCCTTTCACACAAAAGTTGGCTATCATGTCACTAATTTAAAAATAGCATTTAGTAGAGGTGAATAAGCTAAGACTCTCAGTAGCCTTCAGTTGTGGTGGCATTGTAGGACAAAACAAACCTGCAGAACAGTGAGCTTCCTAGCCCCAGAGCAGGATGCGGCTATGGTATTAGCATTAGATATGAGTTCTGTTCTGTCTAAAATGATAATTGCACATAGTCATGAGAATTTCTACCAGTTTTAAAGTAGTTTCCATGTGTTTTGTATAATGCACATGCATATATTAATGTACACACATATGAATACAGTACCCAAAGTGTCGCACTCTCAGGAAGTAATTCTGCTTGATCCTTATATTTCTCCTCTCTTATATGCTGTCAGCCCTCTGTACTTGCCCTCTACTGACAACTGGTAGAGCCATTGCCTTTTCTTCCTAAGTCAACTATGCATTTTTGAAGAAGAGACATGTTATTTACTTCATGTGCAAGGATACGCTTTCCTGGTATTATTAAAATAAAAATTATTAAAATAAAAAATTATTAAATATTATATAATCCTTCCACCCTCATTTGTTCCCCACTTCCAAGCCCCTTTCCTCTTCTTTCCTACTATTTCTTATTCAATATTGATTTTTATTTTTTTTTTTTGCCCTCCACCATCATCTATAACAACTTGTTGATGGACCCAATATTATGTAGGTAACAGCTGCTGGAAAGTCATGAATACAATGACTATTTTGTATCTGGGAGGCAGTGCTCAAAAGCATGCTTTCCCATTCTTTAGTGTTGACATTCATATATATATATATACACACATATCTATCTGTCTATCTATCTATCTATATACATATATATATAATGTATTAGAGAGGGAGAAAGAGAAATTAAGTGAATATGGGCATGCTAGGGCCTCCTGTCACTGCAAACAGACTCCATATGCATGTGCCACTCTGTGTGTCTGGCTTTATGTGGGTAATGGGGAATCTAACCAAGGCCTTCAAGCCTTGCAAGCAAGCACCTTCAACTACTGAGTAATCCTCTTCCCATGTCCTCCTTCTGTCTACCTCCCCATTATGGGAGACATTCAGTGGGTGCACTGAACTCTGTAGTATACAGCCACTATGTTTGAATGGAGAAGTAATGATCCAGATCTAGAGAAATGAGTCTTACACCAAATGCAGAGCAGATCCCATTCAGCATTCATATTCTGCTTGGCCATTTAGAGTTTTTGTTGTTAACAGAAACAATAGCTAGTAAATGTCAATCAAATGAGTAAATCAGTGGTGGATAGATTGTGATATGTCTTCTGTTTGGTCTTCACCAAAATATAAACACAATGCAGTTCACAGAAGATGACTTCATCATAGAGGCTTTTTTAAAAAATTCAGAATGATTAGTACTTAATAATTTCAATACAATCATCAAATTAGGGCCAGAGAAAGCCATGCATGCCTATAACACCAGCACCTAAAAAGCTAAAGCAAGAGTGTCATAAATTCAAAACTAACTTTTTCTATAAGTCAAGTTCCAGGCAAGCTTAACAAGACCATGTCTCAAAGAGATGGTTTAGTAGTTAAAGACTCTTGTTTGGAAAACCTTGGCCTGGGTTCAATTCCCTTCTACTTATGGAAAGCCAAATGCAGAAAGTGGCACATATATCTGGAGTGCATTTTCAGTAGCAGGAGGCTATGGTGTAACCTTTCTGTCTCACTCTTTTTCTCCCTTTGCAGATAATTAATAATAATAAAAAAGAAACATTCAAACCAAATATAAACCTTTTACTCAAATTGCTATGAATAGTAAAAGTTTAAATGTATAACTTTTTTAAAATATATTTTTACCTTATATTGAGAACCTTAAATTATGAACATAGTGTAATTTAATTCTGTTCCCATCCTGTTATCTTCTTTTGTCCTTTCTCCTCCACTTCCAAAGCTCTGAGGATGCTGCTCTTTCTAGTTGATACTTCCTCATGTTTATTTTTATTTTTATTTTTTCTCATACTATTTGTCCTCTTCTGTCCTACATGTCAGTATGTTGATGGGCTGAAAACTGTGCTGGTCTCATGGAGGTATTGCTGTTGTGGAGGTGTTGTGATATCATGAATGTATCAGTCAGTCAGTTGTTTTTTTTTTTAAATTACAGTTCATATTTTACTGAATTTATAATAAATATCCTCTTTTGTACATTTTTCTAAAATTTTATAAAATTTCTATGACATGTAAAAATATAATACAAAAATATATATAGCTATTTTTTCCTTCTCTGAGGAAAATGTTACATCTTTGCATATCTTATTGTTAGAGTTCTAGATGACTTCATTCTCATTTCTGACTAAAGTGTATAATTTTTCTTCTTCCCATTCACTTTTGTCCCTTGAATTCTCACAGGAACACCTTGTAGCATCTGGAGAGACCTTTGTGATCTGTGGACAGTCCTGCTTACTGTAGTCAGAAAGAGATTATTTTACCATTTTACAGAAAGTAAACACGTGGGCTCAAAAAGTGGGTGTGAATGTGAATAGATTGGAGGCTGAACATCTAGAATTCTTCTATTTAAAAAATATATACTTTTTTATTTATATGAAATGAGAGAGAAAGAGAGACAGAGAATGCAATGGGTACACCAGCACGTCTTGCCACTGTAAACAAACTCAAGATGCATGTGCCACTTTGTACATTTGGCTTACGTGGGTACTGGACAATCAAACCCACGGCATCAGCCTTTTCAAGTAAGTGCCTTGAACGGCTGAGCCATTTCTCCAGCCTTAAAATTCTTTTCTTGAATGAACACATTTTTACGTTGTTTATCTTTTATTTAGGTAATAAATAGTAAGTTTAACAAAACCCATCTGTATCAAAGATGACATACTGAATGACTTCTCTTTGGCTTAGTTATGGTTACTCATTCTGAGTTATGTGTTAAAATACAAATGAGTGTAACAGGTACAGAATATAGGCATAATTAAATTTAGTAAATCAATACCTTTATGCCAATATATTTAAATCAAAATATCCTACATATACATGTACATGTTTTCTTCTTATTTTCACAATAAAGTAAGAATTTGAGAATCCCAAACATGCACAATTAAAAATAAGTGGCTGGAGAGAGCATTCAGTAAATGAAGCCATTGGGACACAAGGGTGGGTATCTGAGTTTGGATCCCCCAACCCCCAGGTAAATGCTTGGCAGCCTACCTATAATCACAGTACTCAGCATGCAGAGACAGGCAGATCTTTAGGGAAAGCTGGATAGCAATATTAGCTGAGTCAAGAAGCTCTGGTTTATGTAAGAGATTATGTCTCAGTAAATATGGTGGAGAATGGTCAAGAAACATGCCTTTTGTATACCTTTGACCAGCTCACATGTGGGCCCACATAGATGTGAGCATGCATACACAAATACATACTACACAAGCATATATAAATAAACCTGACAAGCACAGGAGAAGACTCAGTTCCTAAAGTTCTTGCTTCTTAAGTATGGATAACTGAATTCTGATCCCCCAGCGCCCATAGAAAAGGTAGTGCTATGGTGCAATGCTGTAATTTAAGCACTGGGATGGCAGAACAGGAGGATTTGTGTAGCTCAGTAGCCAGCTAGTCTAGCTAAATCAGAGCTCAAGCTTCAGTGAGACCCTTTTTTTAAAAGGAGAGAGGGAAAGAGGAATTGAGGAAGTCACCAGACTGACTTATGGCCTCTTCATGCATGTACATACACACACACACACACACACACACACACACACACTTTCCAACACATAAAAGCCCAAAACATTTTTTCTGCAGACTTATCTTCTAGTCTGTGCATTCTTTAAAAAAATACTTTATTTATTATTTATTTATTAGAGAGAAGAAGAGGAAGATGGAGAGATAATGGGTGCACCAGGGCCTCCAGTCACTGCAAATGAACTCCAGTGCATGCACCACCTTGTGCATCTGGCTTACATGGGCTTAAGGGAGTAGAACCACAGTCATTAAGGGTTGGAGACAACACTTTAACCTCTAAGCTGCACCTCCAGCCCTAGTATGTGCATTCTTACTAAGATCTGGCAGTGGACAAAAGTAGAAATACAAAAAAGCATGCTTTACTGTAGTGCATGAAGGTAGCTTAATGTCCTGAAAATCAAGATACCTGGATCTTTTATGTGTTGCAAATATTGCTGAGCGGGAGGTAAGAGGTGAACTATGTCGTCATTGAGGTGCATTCCAGCTTTGGGAAGCTATTAATGAAGTGTGGACTGGAGAGATGGCTTAGCGGTTAAACACTTGCCTGTGAAGCCTTAGGACCCTGGTTCGAGGCTCAATTCCCCAGGACCCACTTTAGCCAGATGCACAAGGGGGCGCACGCGTCCAGAGTTCGTTTGCAGTGGCTAGAAGCCCTGGCGCGCCCATTCTCTCTCTCTCTCTCTCTGTGTCTCTCTCTGCCTCTTTCTCTCTCTGTCACTCTCAAATAAATAAATAAAAATAAACAAAAAAAATGAAGTGTTGATTTTCAAACAGAAAATGTACATTTTCTTGGGTGAAGGAGGCCCATTAACATGAGGTTGCCCTGAGCCACTGAATGTGAATAACTGCCAGAGGAATTGCAGCAAATCAAAACACAAGTGCTGTTAAAATGAATTTATAAGGAAAAGAATCTTTATTTTACTTAAAAAGCCACAGGGTGACCTGTAAAACTTAATGCTCTGAGCCTTTGAGAATGTATGAGAACAAACATTGACAGTGTAGTTTGAGTCCACCTTTGTTGAATGAGGGATCTCAATGACTCAGTACATTCACTGGTTATTTTCCACTTGTAATATGGACTGCTAATTTTCATTTTTTTTTTCAGTTTTCATTTTAAAACCAGACTCAGAAGTGATGGCAATGGTGGAAAACAAAAGGCTGTTGCCAATAAATTATGTCTTTTATCTTCAACTTTCAACTTTTAAAAGTATAATTGACTTGTAATAATTTTGTGTTGAATTATATTTTATTCTGATTTAGTTCACAAGCAAAATACTCCATACATTTACCCTAGATATATGAAATATGCATATATAAGTTTTATTTCATTTGCATACATCTGCCAAATATGCCCTAGAACAATTTCTGTGGGTAGTGGAGGAAGAAATTTGTATTTTTAAATTTGATTTGTGCTTCCTTTCAGTCTTTATTGCTAATTTCAAAGATAAAGGAGTATCTTTACATTGGTCTTCTCCACTACTTGAAAAGACTACTATGGACTAATTGGGTGGGACAGACTTTTAGTTTCTTACAATTCTGGCAAATGAAGGTCCAAGACAAAGGTGACAGTAGGGTTAGCTTTCAGGAAAGGGCTCCTTTCCTAGCTCCAGATGGTCACTGTTCTATAGTGTTAATAGATCATGAAAAGAGCAATCTCTATTACCACTTTGTTGGGACATCAGTTCTGTTGGATTAAGGCCCAGTAGTGTAACATGAATTAACTGTTACATCGAACTATTTCAAATAGAGTCACTTTAGGGTAGGGCTTCAATATATGAATGATTCAGGGAATAAACTTTGATCTATAATCACTCTATAAAATTATTTCCCAATATAATTGTCTCCCAAACATATCTTAGTATATTAACTACAGTTGATGCCATTTTCTTTTCCAATTCCACTCCAATTTAAAAATGAAACATAAGCACAATGTGGATTTTTTCTAACCTAAAGAAATTCTATTCTGGTATACTACTTTTAAATGTAAGTCCACTTCTGAGAAGAGAGGAGTGATAGGCCCCGTCTGTTTCCATGGTCTTAGAAGTGGAAATTCACTCAATTTGTTTGTGAATTTATATCTAAAAGGCACACTGTTCCTTAAATGAGTTAGAAAAAATCACTTTCATATTATTTGTAAATGCTCTTTTGATGTCTAGTAAACTTTCACATTCTCCAGTCTGATATATTTTTAAATAAATACCTGCTATGTGTTAACCACTATGCTAGACATCAGTGCAACAGGAGAGAATGTCATTTCTCCTTCAGGGACTCAATTTGTCATTGTCAGAATAAAATGTGTATATCCCTCTCATGCAGAACAAACTTTCTATGTGACCTTTGATTATTGTTTGATGTCATTTTTTATGTGCCTTTGCACTCATTCCTAAGGTCTTACATTTTACTACAGGAAAAATAAAATTGAGTGTCTTTTAATGTGTTTGCATGTGTAAATATGGATTATAATAAGTCAGTGATTGTATTGTCACTTTTAAACTCTTGAAATCTATTAGAACAACCTGAAGAACTATAAAAAGTATACTCCCTGGGCCACGTTTTTGGTTGTACAGTGTTGTGGATTGGACACAAGGCCTCATGCCTGCTCTAACACTGGGGTATATCCCTAGGTCTCCTATCTGGATTCTAGAAATGCTGAGTTCTCTGGCCTGTGACAGGGCCCTGCCCATGGATAAACTTAAAAATATCCATGGGTGATTCCATAGAAAGTCAACCTAGATGTGCTGAAAGATTTTTCATTGATAACCAGTATTATATCTACATGAAATCCTAACTTTCTTTCAAATCTATAAATAGCTGGGTGAGGTGGAAGTCATTCATTTTCCTCAACATGTGTGTATTGAATTGCTAGGTATAATAATGCTTATAAGAACAAAGCTCTGCTTGGCTATAATTTTGGACAATCTCATCATGTGTTCTTTCATTTGAATAAAATGAGGAAAGATGAAGATAATTTGCATAAATATGTAGTACTTGAAATATACTCTAATGTACAGAGAAAGTGGTATGATTTCTACCAGGACAGTGAGGGAAAGGCCTTAAATGCCATTCAGGTTTAATTTTTTTAATGAGTATGTAGGATGCATGTTCTTGTATGCATGTAGGTGCACATGTATCAGGGTGCACATGTTTGTGGGTGTGTGTAGAGGCCAGAGGATGACTTAGGTATCTTCTTCAATCACTTTCAAACTCATTATTGAAGTGAGAGCATTAACTGGTCTCATACTCATTCTTCACATTTGTGTGATGGATTTGGTTTTTTTTCCTCTTCTCAGTGATGAGATAGGACAGCCCCAAGAAGAACTGCCTCCCAATCACATAATGGCACAACATAGGTTTGGGCTTGTGCCAGGAGATCCCCATTCGTAGTCTGACATTGATCTGCCATTTGCTGTCATCTCTCTGTGTCCTGAATTATAAGAGAATCAAAGAGTAACACATTCAGAGAGATGGGCAATGATTGGCCAGGCTAGTCTGTGGAAAAGACATGAACTGAATTCATAATATTGAACTGACATTGAAAAGACAGGGAAGAAAAGATGGCTGAAAATCCTCATTGAAAACTTTCTCCCCAACTATATACACACTTGACAGGCACAATGGTTGCAAAATGTAACTTCAACAACTTTCTACAGGAGGCCCAGTTGCTATGAGTCTTACTTGAGAAGCATTGAAGGGTACAAGTTCTTCAGAAAGCACTTACCCTCAATATACATGCATGGTTTTCATGTTTAATAACTGAATTTAATTCAGTTTTCTGCCCTACAACCCCTGGCTCTCTGCTTTGTGGCCAATGTTGGGCAGGATGTAGCATGATGCTCTGTGGGTCCCCAGAGATGTGCATTCTTTCTTTAAAAAAATTTTTTAATTTATTTTTACTTATTTGAAAGTGACAGAGACAGAAAGAGGCAGATAGAGAAAGAGATAGATTGGGCGCGCCAGGGCCTCCAGCCACTACAAATGAACTCCAGACACGTGCGCCCCCTTGTGCATCTGGCTAACGTGGGTCCCGGGGAATCGAGCCTCGAACTGGGGTCCTTAGGCTTCACTGGTAAGTGCTTAACCAGTAAACCATCTCTCCAGCCCGAGATGTACATTCTTTATCCAGGAATTCAGTTAACAGTTGAGCTCTAACTCACACAGCTGCTTTCTCTGGGAAGACATCAAGCTCCTCCAGGTGGAAACAGTGGGAGGGTGATAGGATCTGTGAAATGCACTGACCTGTTTTTTAATTGGATTGAGGTAGTTGTATTTTTATGAAGAAGGGCTTATTTCACCACAACTGGAAAAATACTTTTATTTTTCTGAGGTAGGTTCTCACTCTAGCCCTGGCTGAACTGGAATGCACTATGTAGTCTCAGGATGGCCTCGAACGTGTGGCGATCCTCCTAGCTGTGCCTCCCGAGTGCTAGGATTAAAGGCATGCTCCACTGCACCCGGCAAAATTCATATTTGTTAATGTGAAAAAATCAGAATCATCTTGAAACCTAGAATTTCCAGGGTCTACATACCTAGACTTATATTTAAGTTTAAGCAATTTAAGAAGATGCCTCCCTTCCTTTCTTTCTTTGTCTTATGTTCCTCTTGTTACTTTGTTTCAAACAACCATTAAGAGTAGCACATCTTGCTGCTGACAGATTTGATCAGAGAAGTTTCATTTTGCAGTGGCCAGAGGTTTCTGCAGATAATATAGCCTATCTAGAGACTGAAAATAAGTGACTTGAATCTTCCCTCTACATGGGATATCTGTACCACCCTCTTCAAGTTCAGGGAACATTGTGGAAGAGGAGGCAGAAGGAATGAAAGACAGGGATGAAGAGATGGGAATGTTGTAGAATTCTATCGGTCATTCCATTCATGAACTCATCGCAGTGGTGAATACCTGCATAAGATCTGCGCAAGACTTGTCTCCTTGGCATTTCATTATGGAGGGGGAAGGGTCCGTGAAGGCTTCCCCTTACTGACAATTCATAGGCAGTTAATGGTTACCAGGGGAGGGGGAGATATTTTCTTCAGTGGTATATCCACTGGCATATTGTCTATGCTCCTACAAATAGCCCTTCCTCCGTGTTCCTGGAAATAACCCTAACTAAAAGGAACGGGTCACCAAGAACAAAACAAGATTAATTTATACTAAAAACAGCCGTGAAGGCAGAAGATTGACTAGTTGGGAAGAGGAAGGAGCGATAGTGGGGTAAGTAAGAGATGGTGATGTGGTCAATATGATCAAAATACATTCTATATATAAATACACATGCACATATATATATTCTAGTCCATCATATTGTCTTTTTAATATATGCTAATAATTTTAAATAATTTGCATCCCTACAACAAGTTCAGGAAGAATAAACAAAAAGTATTGACATTCCACTAGCTATGCTAATTTTAATTTTATCAAGGGCTCTAATAAAATAATGAAATATGAAATTCATTTGCAAAATCAAATATAAATAATTGTTTTAAAGTAAATGAGGAGTTTTTAATTGATACATTTTAGTATTTTTTTTAAATTGATGAATCTACATAATTTTTCAAACAATGAGTTCAAGTTTTCTTGACATAACAAATCCAAACTGGTTGGTGGGTGAAAACAATTACATTTATCCAGGAAATAGTTAACTCTGAAAGTGCAAAGAAAAAAAAAAAAGCTTTAATAAGCCCCATTATGAAACATCAGTTAAACAAAGTTGGGCAAATTTGAGTTTTGCATCAATGACTTACAAACATCCCAGTTGTTTTGGAGTTCAAATAAATTGCTATTACTTTTAGTTAAGTGGACAATTAATGCCTTGCAAGATATATTTTGTATAAATCAGTACATTCCAAATTTGAGTCATTTAAGAAAGACATTTTCCAACCCTCATTAACTTAGGCTCTTTCAATTTTGAGAAATATTGGCTAAGAAAGTCAAAACTTATTCCATAAAAATATCCCTTAATTGAATGTATATATCACTGCAAGATATAAAGTTTATCTTAATATGTAAAACTCATTTTAGATTACAATTACAATTAAAACTAAGCAAACAAAAACAAAGCAACCAAAAAGTTATAAAACTCTATGGACCCACAAGTTTATGCCTATATACTCAGTGTAAAAAACAAACACAATTCAAGGCATTATTTAACCAACCCTTGGAACTCTCCAACATTTCTTTTTCATACATGCACTAAATTTCCAACATCTCTGAGCCTGATTTTTAATTTAGTCTCTGAATTCTGCTTCTAAGTTTTTTCCATCCTTGTCAGGTCTGAACAGTAATGAAAACATTGACAACAGTGAATGCCTTCTAAAACTCTTTCCCCAAGGGTGGGCCAGGTAGAATTTGATTATTTTCTTCCATTCACACTAGAAAAATGTGTCCTTTGACAGCTGATCTTATTAGGGGAATATTCAATCATATGTCACCAGAAGTATTAACACCATGTATTTATTGAGTAGCAATTAAACATGATTGAAAGTGGCATAATTAATGCTCTAAATAATTGATGAATAGTACTTATGCTACTTCTTTATGGTTATTTCACCACATATAAGATCACTGAAGAAATCTTACACACACACACACACACACACACACACACACTTGAGTTAGTCTCAGTATCTAGCTTAGGCTGGCCTCAAAGTCATGATCCTTCTGTCTTTCTCCCAAGGGCTCATATAATAGAAATACCACAATTCCCAATAAAGTGGAATTTATTTCTCTTTTGTATTTACTATTGTGGTGGTAGGATTAGGATGATTTACCTCAAAAGATAATGATCATAGGAGTAAATCTGTTTGTAATGAACTAAATAGGTATGGAGATGATGGAGACAGGTGTCAGTACCATCAAGATGTAAGGTGTCTTGGAAGAAATAAGGACTAGGTTAAATGAAAGGAAGATGAGAAAACAGTCCAAGTAGGAAGCATCAAAGAGTTAGAATGTGGAAATTTGATCTAAATGCCAAAGATGAGAACAGTGTAGCTAAATTACATTGTTGCTATAGCCAGCTTTCCAAGATGGCTTTTAAAATATTGATTGCTGAAGATGCTGTCCTTCATGTTGGCATTGTTTGAGCAGACTGGATTGGATGAGCAGGGTTTGTGGGTGATTACGCTAGTGTGGAGGAAGAAGGATTGTGGAAGGGAAAGAATTTGCAAAATCAATCTGAGGTCACTTCTGATGTTTGTTATCTACAGCAATATACTTAGAGTGTTATAGACAGAGTTACCTCTCAATTGCAGTTATTTTCTTAGTCACAATGAGAGCAGGGCATGGGGTGAGAAAGAGAAGATGGTTGTGTTCTTCCTTTCTTCCTATAGAGCTGCATGGTTGACCCAATAAATCTAAAGACTGCATATCTCCACCTTTGTTCTTTGTTCTTTCCCTCCTGTCAGTTCACTACACAAGTTGCCTTCCAACTATTAACCTTTGTGGCTGGAAAATGTGCAGTGCCATTCCTGGCCCTCATACAGAAGAGGCTGATAGCACCCTCCTTACCCTACACATCTATTTCCAGACATTGTTAGATTCCCCCATTGAGAATCACTGGCTTGGGACAATAGAGCACACTTAAATATTGTGATTTTATGGTAGAAGAAGAGAGGATGTTTCTCCTTTTGATGGCAAGATCCTTACTAGACTATGAGCTTTGTTAGGATTAAAGACAACAAGAAATCACAAATGTGAAAAATGTAGTTTGACATATTTTCTCCATTGACACATTCTTTTACTGTTTTCTTTGACATTATTTAATTATCTGGCAATAGTGTAAAACTGTCCATTTAATAATTGTATTGTCTATATGCCTTAATTTTCATGGAAAAGTCCTAGTTTATATGTTTTCTTCTTTCCAGTTTACTTCCTCTTTTCTGTACTGCCCTTGGTTGGGGGCAAGTGATATGAGGATTCTAACTGGGAAATTACTGCAGGTGTGAAAGACCAGCCAGGGAGTGAAAGAGCAGAGGTGGGTAAGAAGAAATCTATCGCTCTAGCTTCCCTACCTACTATTTCGTAAAGGAGGCATGGGATTGAAGATGTGAAAGAACATAGGAATTAGCTAGGAAGGAAGGGCAAAGTTAGGGAGGACAGCATGTTTTATGAGATGTTTTATAGGTGAGGCACTGTGGTGGGTAAATTGAGGAATTAGACCAATGGGCTAAAATAACAATCCAAAAGTCTGGACTTCAATTTTGAATCTACCTATCACATTGTTATCTTACCAGTCAAAATGAGCAGTGGCATTTTGAGGCTATAAATTCTAAATGTGAGCAAAATTCATCTTTTTTAAAAGAAAAAGGGATTGATTGCTAGAAATTGCCTAAGAGAAGAAGGGTCAGTCTCTAAGCTATGGGTTTGTGTGTATGGTGGTATTAAAATGCTCCAATCACTTTTCTTTTCTTTCTATCAGAATGTTTATAGCTGAGACGTAACTATAGAAGACCTAGCATACCATTACACATACAGATTTCAAAGACATGGGAAGAAATCTTATTTCAGCATCTGTAGTTGGTTTTATTAAAAGAAGTTTAAATTCCCCTGCCTAGAGCAGTTTGGATTATAGAGATGGGCTGCAGAAATTTACATTTTAATTGAGGGAGAAGACAAAATAGGGCATGGTGAAGCATTCACACATTACAAGGAAGAATAAATAAGATATGTATCAGCTGGGAGAAAAGAAATGACTGGTCGTTTTTCACTGCCTCCTGCACTTAATTGTTTTTCATATGGCAGTGAGCTGAGATAGGGCTGCTAAGCAAAGACAATTTTTCCAGTCAAAATGTTTATCATTGCAGAAGGTCCGTGCATTGAATATTTTCTCACTGTGAAACCAATATGTAAAATCCAAATAGGTGTGTACTGGTGTGTGCAAGTACAGATTGTGATACCTATAATATAAATATAGCATCTCAAATCTCTGTAAATACAGATAAGAAGTCTCAATGAGCTTCTGTGAAAATATTCATAGCTTGGGAAAGAAAAGTATTGATATATGTGATCTATGTTTGAAAAGTATAATTTGAGTATTGCTTTATAGATTTATAGAATGGACTACAAATTTAATAGAAATGGAATTTTTCTCTGTGGACAAATTTTTGTCCTCTCACCAGTGAAGATATCCTCTTGCAGATAAGAAAGACCATACTTTCATGTTTAAGAATTTATCTGGTAATTCCATTGCCTTAAATAAATGGAGAGAATACATAGCTTTTCTTCACTCATTATATATTTTGTCCATTTGTAGAATATTAAGTTGAGAATTTACTTTTAATAAAGAAAAAATAATATGACTAAAAGGTATATTATAATTACATCTTTTAAAATTATGGTATTAGGGGCTGGAGAGATTGCTCAGTGGTTAAGGTGCTTGCCTGCAAAGCCTAAGGACCAAAGTTTGATTCCCCAGGACCCATGTATAACCAGATGCACAAGGTGGTACATGTGTCTGGAGTTAATTTATAGTGGCTAGAGGCTCTGGCACACCCATTCTCTACCTATGTGCTTCTTTTTCTCTGTCTCTCTTAAATAAATAAAATATTAAAAAGTAAATAAAATTATGGTATTATGTTATTACTGTCAAAAATTGTTTGTAGAAAATTGCTGTAAGGTTATTTACCCTTCATGAACTTCCATCAGCTTTACATCTTCTATTAATTGTATATATATTTTTATATTTATGCATGCCCTTTGCAAGCCATAATTGTAGACTAATTGGAAAATTTAAAACTAATTATCCAATAAATAGCATATGATTATAATATGATTATGTAATTATTATCTTACAGTGGCAAGTACTGTAATTAGCTGTAGAAAGGATATGTGTAATTCATTGACCACAAGCACATATCTCTCTGAAACCATGGAGGTCAAATAGACTCACAATTCTAGCCACCAAAACTTGTCATAATGTGCTTCATAATTTCACTTTGACTTCCTTTTTGATATACCTTTTAGCCATTGACAATTTTATACATATATATATATATATATATATATATATATATATATATATATGTATGTATTTGTTCATATTCCTTGTCTTTTCTTGAACACCTTCCCTCCCTTTTCTCACTAAGCCACCTCTACATCCCAGCTAACCCCTCTTCTCCCTTGATAGCTCTTTTTCTTTATGGTTGTGTACATGACTCACTGAGTTTAATTAATATTATATGCATAGACACAGGTAGGAGACTATTTATTAGAGTGTGTAGACCCAACCAATTGTTACATATACTGGAGATAAGGACTTAGATTTCCTCAATCACTGTTTAGGACCTATAATTCCTTGAGAAGGGATTAGGTTGCCCTCCTCTGGCATTCATAAGCAAAACACTGATGAGACTTGTGCAGGTTTTAACAGAGTCACTGTGAGCTAATAAGAACAATGATTATGTCATTCCTAGACAATAATGTTCCATAGCACTCCTCCCCATTATCTGGCTATTGCGTTTATTCTGCCTCCTCCTCCACATAGTTCCCTGAACCCTTGATGAGGACAGATAGATGTCTCATTTAGCTGTGAGAACTCTATAATCACATTCATAGTATATTGATGAGTTTTGAGTAACCCTAGTAGTCACCACCAGCTTCAAAGAGAAGATGGTGAAATTAACATGTATTCATGTTATTAATAAGGCTACAAATTTTTTAATCACATGTTATTATTAAAGTGAAAGACATTATTGTTAAAGGCATCATTTCCCCTTGTAACTTTTGGATCATCATTCTACCTTGCATTGATTCTTCACTTCGGTTTCCTACTGTCATTGCCGCATTTCCTTCCTCTTGCTTCCTACCCTATTCCTCTCTGTTTACACTTGTGTGTTCACCTCTGTGTGATCCTTCCATGCTTGAGTTTCTTTCTTGGCATTTGTCTTACCCATTATTTATTTATTTTTGTTGGTTATGGACATACTTAGTATGTAAACAGCACATGTTGATACCATCCTTTCTCTCATCCTTGCCCCTCTATTCAGGGTCTCACTCTAGCCTAGGCTGACCTTGAATTCACTATGTATTTCGAGGGTAGCCTCAATCTCATCTTCCTACCTTTGCCTCCGGAGTGCTGGGATTAAAGGCATGTGCCACCATGCACAGCTTTTTGTCCTACCTATTTTAGACAACCAGAAATGATGTTTCACAAAGGTATCCAGCAAGAAAAAGTGTTGAGTCATTGTTAATATCTGATGCCATCATAATTAACAATATAGCTAACATTAATTTTAGGTTTCCAATTATTTTCTTTTTATAAATTTGAGAATTTGCTTTATGACCTTTGAACATTCAGGAAAACTGATACTAAATATACTAGTAATTTGACCCTCATTCTTTTTTTAGATAGGCAACTTTTCTTCTGTGGAAGCCTTTAGGATATTTTATGACCTTTTGAAATTTGACATTTTCTTAGATTTTAAAGGGTGAGTTCTCGGGCCACTTAGCCACAGAATAGCCATATTATGAAGATTGTTAATTATTTTTACAGTGTAGCATATTTTAACATATTTTTGATTGTCTTAATTAAAATAATTTAACATAATATGATAAAATAATAGCCTTCATTATAGCATGTTCATATATGTATATACAGTACTTTTATATTTACTTCTCTTCTAGACCACACAAATCCCCTCTCCTACCTTGTCATGTGTTCATTTCCTATTCCCTCATCATCTCTCTTCTACAGCCTACTTTTGCTTCAAAATTTCTTATGAGAGAAAACATGTAGTACTTGACTGCTCTGGACTTATTTAACTGAACATGATGGTTTCTAATTTTCTTTTTTTCCTCATACTTTTCACTTGTGTGTTTTATTATTATTTTTCCATATGTTCTTGTTCTGAGTTAATTATCTGTGTCTGTTAATGATTTCATACATTTTATAATCATTTATGTTTTTCTTCAATGAAAAAATTAGGTTTATTAGCTTCCTCAATTTTTCTCTACTTTCATCATGATTTGTAACTTCAAAAACTCTTCTTGGACTTATCCTTGGAGCCATGCTCTGACTGTGTAAGTGGCACACTTTCCCAGTAGCATGACTAGCATTGACATCTTTGGTCATCACTTTATGTCAGTTCCTCACAGTATGTTAGTTTTGGCTGGTTAGGAAATCACTTCATTTTATTTGAGCATTATTGTTAATTTTCTCGACATGTTTGGTAATCACTGAAATTTACTTATATTTATGAAAGAAAGCATGTGTATGGTAATTTCTCAGTTATTATGTAAAATTATATCTTCAAAGGTCTCCAAAGCATGGCTGAATAAATAGCTTTGTACTTTGATGGTCTCACTGTAGTATACTGGTTTGAGTAGCAGATAGAAATATTAGAAGCTTACAAAATAGAAGTAGCTTCAAAATCAGCCCTCCCTATGAAAATTTTATTTTATTTTTTTTATTTATTTATTTTTTATAGTGAAAAAAAAAAGGTGTATTTAGAATTAACCAGCTGGATCCAGTTTAGATGATCCCAATTTTGTTGGCAACATCCAAAGCATCATAATCAGGAGCCAGCCGAACATAGGCCTTCTTCTCTCCATCAGGCCTGATCAGGGTGTTGACTTTGGCCACATCAATGTCATAGAGTTTCTTCACAGCCTGTTTGATCTGGTGCTTTCATAGTGGACGTCAAGAAAATTTTAAATTTCTCTAAAGAAGAGTCTTGTAACCTTAGAAACTACAGAAATCTTGCTGTAATGGTCACTTTGCCAGGCCAGACAGTGTTCTACTGGAACAGTTATTTGTAGATTGGCATTTCCTACTTACTTCTTATTTTATGCTACAGTAATTGGCCTTTTGTTATAGTTTTATCTGCTCTGTTTAAAACAGCAGTATGATCTTGTCCATCTTTTCTCATCCAGTTATCTGCCCCCAAATAGCTGTTCCATTAACACCTAAGCATCCTTCAGTCTTTTGTCACAGTTCATATAGGCTTACTACACTATTATTTGATTAAGTACCATTTTTATATGGAAGCAAAAGAAAAATATAAGTATGATATTTTATATCAAAAACAGTGATTTGAAGATCCAAATACTGCTTCCTCCCCTTGCTGTCTGTACTCACACTCAGGGTCAGTTCAGTAAAAACAGTGAAAGTTGGCACAGGCACAAGGAGCTGTGTGATTCTCAGTCTGTCTATTCATGCATAGTGGCTCCTGAGAGAAATTATTGGATGGCATGTAAAAAGTGTAGGATTTCTCTGAAATCTGTTAGCTTGTTAACAATGACATATTCAAATTGCTTTTTAACCTAAAATCATTGTTTTGTGACTTCCTCATCTAGTTTGTGAACTGCTTCCAAACTGTTTCTCAAATGTAGAACTTTTGCAGATATCAGATGATCTTTCACCATTGGTTTGCCTTCATTCATCTACATACAGTTTTTTTTTTAATTTAACATCTTTAATCTAAAGGGGAGTGTTGTATAAATAGGATAAAATTGTCAGTGGATCGCAAATAAATCCCTATGTGACTGGTTGACCCCACATTTATAAGTACCACATAGCATTCCCGGGATCACAACATGGAAACTCTGGAAGATCTTCATCAACTATTATGTTCTGCTATTCCCAACATTGTTCCTTAATTCTCTGACTTCAGTGTTACATTGTACTTTGGCTAACTTCACATGAAAAATATTTGCGAACTGTCTGCACAAATTCATTTCATATACTTATTACTTAATCTAATGCAGTTCCTTCTACTGAGGTAATAATTTTCCCTTCTTATCAATACTGCCCAGCAAGAGGCTCAAGCTATTTAGCAAGCACAGCCACCAATATTTACAGCTTTTTAAGTCAGCATGGGAATTTAGGTAATTTTTCTATTGGTTAGTTAATGAATATTGTGCTTGGAATATATATATATATATATATATATATATATATATATACATATATATATATATATTCCATTTTATTCTAAAAATCTGAATTTCTTGGACATTACAGATTATAGCATATAAAATATTTGAATCTGAGCTGTGCAAAATGAAAGCCAATTTTGGTCAAAGTCCTCTTACCAAATTTAAAAGCATCAAATATTTATATAATGTCATGTGTGTTTTAAAATGATGGGTATTTCTGTAAAAAACGACAATATTTTCTCATTTTATGTAACGTTTCATATGATAGAATGATTAAGGAAGATATAATAGAAGGTTCTTGTAGTATAGTAATATCTACCTCATATGGAAGCATTCAAATGATTGACAGATTTTTTAATTATATTTATGAAATCATGACTTCTCTGTAAATATAACTAAGACAGTATCAAAGAGAGAGCTATGAGAAAAACCTTCACAAGATTTCAGAATGAAGTGTGTCTCCATTATGTTTTATAATGTGGTTCTTACTTAGTTCTCCTTTATTTCACATTCAGCTGTGGTAGTTATTATGGATTAAGAGCCTGCTATTTAAAAATATGGTGATTCAAATACTGTACTTAAGAAAGCATTTAGTGCTTAAATGTTTCTGTTTCTATTAGTGACTTAAGATTTTTCATTTTTTATACATTATGAATATTAAAGTTCAATCTTTCTATTAGGAGGTAGAAAGTTGTGAATTGTGTATGAGGGATTGTCAATAGTATTTATATATGTACTTAGAGTAGCTGTAGTTGGAAAAAATTATTCCTATGTGGAACTTCATCCTGGATGCAGTACAATATTTACTATTAGTGTGTTTGGACTCTTAAATGGAAAAAGCACTTTTCCCTCAAGTTATTATGCTTGAAAATAAAATCCCATGTCTCTTTATCATGTAGCAGTATTCAATAACAATAATATCTACAGTTTATTTTTAAAAATTATTTTTATATATTCTATTTTTATTTATTTATTTGAAAGAGAGAGAGAGAGAGAGAGAGAGAGAATGGATGCTCCAGGACCTCCAGTCATTGCAAACAAACTCTAAAGACATGTGCTACCTTGTGCATCTGGCTAACGTGGGCCCTAGGGTATCAAACTTGGGTCCTTTGGTTTTGCAGGCAAACACCTTAACTGCTAAGCCATCCCTCCAGCCCTAGAGCTGTTTCTTTTTCTTTCTTTCTCTTTTTTTTTTTTTTTTTTAAAGAAATACATAAAAGAGCAGCCCTTCTGCTTGGGTTCTCTTAAAATGATGCTAATCCTGTGAATGCTATTTTTTTATTATATCAGTCTCAGAAAGTATAAATTCATATAACTTTCCCCTTTGAACAATTATATGCACAATTAAGTATATATATTTTTATTTTTGTCCTTAGACCATAATTCTCAGGAATGTTGTCCACTGTTTTCTGGAGACAAGGCACATCGTGGGCCTGAAGATCACCACTGACTGGCCAATGAATCCTAGGCATCCACCTGGTTCTGCTTCCGTAGCTCTGGAATTACAGCTGTGGAGCATTGGCTTAGCCCTGGGTTCAGTCCCCAAACTAAGAGAAAAAGATAAGCATCTACCATAGCAACTGTATTTGGCACACAATAAGAGTAAAGAAAAGCTGCTATGGTCTCCCATTTTATAGTGATAAAATTAATGCTGAGATGTGAAATTCTTAGTCTGATGTTTCACTGTATGTTAGTGGTAGAGACCAAAGTCCCACCGAGAGACCGTAATTAGTTCCTCATTATAGTACAGCATATTTTCATAAGACTAGCTTGTTCTCTTAGATGTTAGGTAAAATAACTAAAATCATAAAATAAATTAACAGTATTACATTCAAAATCCAAATGGTCCTTCTCTGCAAGAGCAGAAAAAGTTGTGAACTTGAGAAACTGATAATTAAAAAAAAAACAGTTTTTATTCTTTTACCTACCTTCCATTCAATGTCTGCCTTGCCATATTAATATTTCAAGGATATTATTGGAAAGACAGATTAGCCATGTCAAATTCTGTTTAAGAAAGAGTTCCTATAGAAATGCATATTAAAAATGCATTAAACAGACCAGAATATTCCTCAACACTAGGAAATTATTTATTTTAAGAAAAGAGGAGAATAAGTCATATCAGTACACATTTCAATGTGTTATTCAAAGCTTGAGTTATATACAAACTCATCACATCCTTCTAAGACATCAATGAGTCTTAATGTTTTCCTAGTTTATTGGTAGAAGTATTGCTGCTCAGTCAGGATTTATATATTTATATGAATTACTTTAACATTATGTAGCAAATTAGTGGAAGAGGTAGAAGTCAAATCCAAAAACATACATCAGTAAGGATGGAATTTGTATGTTAAGATTTATCTGTATATGGCTCGACTACATAACCACCTTATCTATAAAGACTTCTTTACTTGGATCCTCAGTGCTCAGCTGCCTCTGTGACCTTCTAAATCCCATGGCACATATTGATGTGAACATATCATTCAATGTTTCTCTTTGGTTGCTTTGCTCTCCTACACTTGTTGTCTTATCTATTATTTATCTCTGCAAATTCTTTGAAAGTATGGGCATTATTTAATTTTTCTCTTGTGCATCATAAAATAACAAATGAGTGTAGACATAGAGCAGATGTTTCCCTAGCATTATTAATAGGTTTAAAGACACATGGGCAGTTAAAAATAAAAATGTGAGGACACCAGGTTTGGTTTAATCAGGCTGTCCCACTGGATCCGCATCGCCCCCTCCCCCAGCCCCAACCCCCGTTGGCAATTTCTTTTGCCATGAGTGCTGTCCTGGTTCTTAAACAGTGCTTTGTCTGCTACCTCTCAGAAGTGATGAGGGTGAACTGTCCTTTAAAAAGTGTACACAGACTTCCGGTCAAGATGGCGGCATAGGAACCACGCCTAAGCAGCCTAGGGGAGAAAAAGCCAAAGAAAACCCAGCAAAATACACAAGGGAGGTGTATAAGAGATTAAAACAGCAGCGGAGAAGTAGGAGATATCCAGAGCCCACACGGGCAGGCCGAAGCAGCTCCGGCAGCGGCAGCTCGGGACCTGGTAGCGGCAGCTCGGGATCCGGCAGCGGCAGCTCGGGACCCGGTAGCGGCAATTCGGACTCTGGCAGCGGCAGCGGCAGCACGGGCACCAGCAGCTGCATCTTGGGCTCCGGCAGTGGCGACTCGGGATCCAACAGCGGCAGCTCAGACCCCGGCAGCGGAAGCGGCGGTGGAAGCCGGAAGCGGCGGTGGAAGCCGTGACTCCAGCCCCAAAACCACCATCAGCTGCTCCGGTACCGGCCACAGTGGCTTCAGGGCAGCGAATCCAGCAGCGGAGGCTCCAGCGGCTTCAGCGGCAGAGGCGGATCCCGCAGCGGCAGCACCAGCGGATCAGAGGCGGAGGACCCAGCAGCGGCAGCTCCAGCGGTTGAGCGGGCGCAGACCCAGCAGCGGCATCTCCAGTGGCGGATCCAGCAGCAGTGGTCACAGCAGCGGCAGCTCCAGCGGCAGCAGCGGGGATCCAGCATCAGGGGTGCCAATCTGCAGGGCCACAGTTGCCAGGCTTGGTTTGCCCCACAGGAAAAGCCAGTACCCAGTTCCAGAAAGCAGAACAGCGGCCCAACATCCCAGCCAGCAACTTGACTGAGACCAAAAGCATCCAAAGAGGTAACTGGGATTGAACCAGGGAAGGGTCTCACCTGGTCACAAGCTGACTTGGATCCCTCAACAGACCAGAAATCTTAACTTCTTTGTTGATAGAGGATCTGGTTTTTATAATACCTAATCTTGCATAAATGCTCGGTGCTGTTCTTGACTAAATGTGTATGGGGTTTAGTTAAATTTTAAAATATACCTGTATTTTATTCCACTCAACCTATTTGAATACTCCCATAGCAGGCAAACTTAACCCCTAGGACCACGTGTCTAGATACTCTGAGAGTGGTAAGAGCCACACCTAACATCTTAATCTCCTACATAGAAGATATACAATATCAGATCAATAGATACAGCAAAGGATACCCAGCTAACTGGAAAATCTAAGCAGTAACTTAATCCAAGATGCAAAAATATATACATTATAACACAAGAAACACCAAAAACCAAGGCAATATATATCCACCAAAAAGCATCAATGCTTCAGAAATGACCTCTAGTGAAAACGAGTTAGAGAAAATGCCTGAGAAAGATTTCAAAAGAATGATTGTAAATATGTTCAATGAACTCAAAGAAGAAATCAAAGGAATCAGAGAAGATACAGGACACCAATTTAACGAAATAAAGAAATCAATACAAGACATAAATAAGGAAATAGAAATAATGAAGAAAAACCAGTCAGAATTACTAGCAATGAAGAACACAGTTAATGAAATAAAAAACTCTGTAGAAAATCTCACCAGTAGAATGGATGAAGGAGAGGACAGAATATCTAAGCTAGAAGACCAGGTGGCAGATCTAATACAATCCAACAAAGAGAAAGACAAACTAATAGAAAAGTATGAATGGGAATTTCAAGATATTCGGGACACTATGAAAAGATCAAATATAAGAATTCAGGGTATAGTAGAAGGAGAAGAATTTCAATCCAAAGGTATAGTAGGCATCTTCAACAAAATCATAGAAGAAAACTTCCCCCAAATTGGGAAAGAGGTGCCAATGCAGATACAGGAAGCATTTAGAACACCAGCCAGACAAAACCTGGAAAGAACCTCTCCTCGCCATATTATAATCAAACTACCAAACACACAATCCAAAGAAAAAATATTGAAAGCAGTTAGAGAGAAAAATCAAGTTACCTACAAAGGCAAGCCCATCAGGATCACAGCAGATTACTCAACACAAACTTTCAAAGCCAGAAGGGCTTGGAGTGATGTATTCCAAACTCTGAAAGATAACAACTGTCAACCAAGGCTACTTTATCCTGCAAAACTATCCATTCAAATAGATGGAGAAATAAGGACATTCCATGACAAAAGCAGGCTAAAGGAGTATTTGAAGACAAAACCAGCTCTACACAAAATACTTGAAAGAATCCTCCATGCCAAAGAGAAAGAAAAACACACATATAAGGAACCTGGAAAACAACAAACAACACTCAAATACTAGTTAATATAAGAGAGCAAAGGTAGAACCAGAACCACAAAAAAAAAAAAAAAATGGCAAGCATAAATACACATCTTTCAATAATATCTCTTAATATCAATGGCCTCAATGCTCCAACCAAAAGACATAGATTTGCAGACTGGGTTAAAAAGCAGGACCCTACAATTTGTTGTCTCCAAGAAACTCACCTTTCTACAAAGGATGGACATTATCTTAGGGTGAAAGGTTGGAAAACGGTGTTTCAAGCAAATGGACCCAGAAAGCAAGCAGGGGTTGCTATCCTAATAGCTGACAAGGCAGACTTCACTCCAACATTAGTCAAGAAAGATAAGGAAGGTCACTTTATATTGATTAAGGGCACACTCCAACAGGAGGACATTACAATCCTAAACATATATGCACCTAACATGGGGGCTCCCAAATTCATCAAACAAACACTGTTAGAACTAAGGTCACAGATAACACCAAACACAGTGGTAGTTGGTGACTTTAACACCCCACTCTCATCAATTGACAGGTCATCCCAGGAAAAAATAAACAGAGAGGCATCTGGACTAAAGGAGGTCAATGAAGGAATGGACCTAACAGACATATACAGGACATTTCATCCAAATACTGCAGAATATACATTCTTTTCAGCAGCACATGGATCATTCTCTAAAATAGACCATATATTAGGACACAAAGCAAATCTTAACAAATTCAGGAAAATTGAAATAATTCCTTGCATTCTATATGACCACAGTGGAATCAAACTACAAATCAATAGCAAGAAAGGATATAGAGCATACACAAAATCGTGGAAACTAAACAATACATTACTAAATGATGAATGGGTCAATGAAGAAATCAAGAAGGAAATCAAAAAATTTATAGAGTCAAACAATAATGAGAACACAACATACCAAAATCTCTGGGACACAATGAAGGCAGTTCTAAGAGGTAAATTTATAGCTTTAAGTGCCTATATTAAGAAATTAGAAAGGTCGCAAATAAATGACCTAATGCTTCACCTTAAAGCCTTGGAAAAAGAAGAACAAGGCAAACCAAAAATCAGTAGACGGGAAGAAATAATAAAGATTAGGGCAGAAATTAATGAAATAGAAACCAAAAAAACAATACAAAGAATTAATGAAACAAAGAGCTGGTTCTTTGAAAGGATAAACAAGATTGATAAACCCTTAGCAAATCTGACCAAAAGAAAGAGAGAAGAGACACAAATTAATAAAATTAGAGATGAAAAAGGTAACATCACGACAGATGCCAGAGAAATTCAAAAAATCATAGGGACATATTATAAAAACATATACTCCACAAAGTATGAAAATCTGAAAGAAATGGATGATTTCCTTGATTTATATGACCTACCTAAATTAAATCAAGATGAGATTAATCACTTAAATAGACCTATAACAAGCATGGAGATCCTAACAGTTATCAAAAATCTCCCAACTAAAAAAAGCCCAGGCCCAGATGGATTCACTGCTGAATTTCACCAGACCTTCAGGGAAGAGCTAACACCATTGCTTCTTAAGCTTTTCCATGAAATAGAAAAAGAAGGAATTCTACCAAACTCCTTCTATGAAGCCAGCATCACTCTGATACCAAAACCAGGCAAAGATAGAACAAAAAAGGAAAATTACAGACCAATCTCCCTCATGAACATAGATGCAAAAATTCTCAACAAAATATTGGCAAACAGAATACAAGAATACATTAGAAAGATCATTCACCCTGACCAAGTAGGCTTTATCCCAGAGATGCAGGGATGGTTCAACATACGCAAATCTATAAATGTTATACATTATATAAATGGGTTGAAGGACAAAAATCACATGATCATCTCATTAGACGCAGAGAAAGCATTCGACAAAATCCAACATCCCTTCATGATAAAAGTCCTACAGAGACTGGGAATAGAAGGAACATATCTCAATATAATAAAGGCTATTTATGATAAGCCTACAGCCAACATATTACTAAATGGGGAAAAACTGGATGCTTTTCCACTAAAATCAGGAACAAGACAAGGGTGTCCACTGTCCCCACTTTTATTTAATATAGTTCTGGAAGTCTTAGCCATAACAATAAGGCAAGAGACATGCATAAAAGGGATACAAATCGGAAAGGAAGAGGTCAAGTTATCATTATTTGCAGATGACATGATTCTATATATAAAGGACCCTAAAGGCTCTACTAGCAAACTGTTAGAGCTGATAAAAACCTACAGTCATGTAGCAGGATACAAAATAAATACACAGAAATCAGTAGCCTTCATATATGCTAACAACAAACACACAGAGGATGAGATCAGAGAATCACTCCCATTCACAATTGCATCAAAAAAAATAAAGTACCTTGGAATAAACCTTACTAAGGAAGTAAAGAATCTGTACAATGAGAACTTTAAAACACTCAAGCAAGAAATTGCAGAAGACACTAGGAAGTGGAAAAACATCCCTTGTTCCTGGATTGGAAGAATCAATATTGTGAAAATGGCAATCTTACCAAAAGCAATCTACACATTTAACGCAATCCCCATCAAAATTCCAAAGGCATTCTTCACGGAAATAGAAAAAACAATCCAAAAATTCATTTGGAATCACAAAAAACCTCGAATATCTAAAATAATACTGAGCAACAAAAATAAGCCTGGTGGTATCACCATACCTGATTTTAACCTATACTACAGAGCCATAGTAACAAAAACAGCATGGTACTGGCACAAAAGCAGACTTGTAGATCAATGGAACAGAATAGAGGACCCAAATGTGACCCCATGTAGTTATAGCCACCTGATATTTGATAAAAATGCCAAAAATACTCATTGGAGAAAAGACAGCCTCTTCAGCAAATGGTGTTGGGAAAACTGGATATATATCTGTAGAAGGATGAAAATAGATTCTTCTCTTTCTCCGTGCACAAGAATTAAGTCCAAATGGATTAAGGACCTTAACATCAGACCTGAAACTCTGAAACTGCTAGAGGAAAAAGTAGGGGAAACCCTTCAACATATTGGTCTTGGCAAAGACTTTCTGAATACAACCCCAATTGCTCAGGCAATAAAACCACAGATTAACCACTGGGACCTCATGAAAATACAAAGATTTTGCACTGCAAAGTACACGGTGAAGAAAGCAAAGAGGCAACCTACAGAATGGGAAAAAATCTTCACCAGCTATATATCTGATAGAGGATTAATATCTAAGATATACAAAGAACTCAAGAAGTTAAATAATAAGGAATCAAACAAACCAATCAAAAAATGGGAAATGGAGCTAAATAGAGAATTCTCAAAGGAAGAAATACGAATGGCATATACGCATCTAAAAAAAAATGTTCTACATCCCTAGTCATCAGGGAAATGCAGATTAAGACTACATTGAGATTCCATCTCACTCCTGTCAGATTGGCTACCATCATGAAAACAAATGATCATAAATGTTGGCGGGGATGTGGAAAAAGAGGAACCCTTCTACATTGTTGGTGGGAATGCAATCTGGTCCAGCCATTGTGGAAATCAGTGTGGAGGTTCCTAAAACAGCTAAAGATTGATCTACCATATGACCCAGCTATAGCTCTCCTAGGCATATATCCTAAGGACTCATCTCATTACCTTAGAGATACTTGCTCAACTATGTTTATTGCTGCTCAATTTATAATAGCTGGGAAATGGAACCAGCCTAGATGTCCCTCAACTGATGAGTGGATAATGAAGATATGGCACATTTATACAATGGAGTTTTACTCAGCAGTAAAGAGAAATGAAGTTATGAAATTTGCAGAAAAGTGGATGGATCTGGAAAGAATTATACTAAGTGAGGTAACCCAGGCCCAGAAAGCCAAGCGCCACATGTTCTCCCTCATATGTGGATCTTAGCTAGAGATGATTGGGCTTCTGTGTGAGAAGGAAAAAACTCAGTAGCAGAGGCCAGTAAGTTAAAAAAGGAGATAGAAAGGGAAGAGAAAGAAAGGGAGGAGGGCTTTTATTAGGTTGGTATTGTATATATGTAAGTAGAAAGATTGAGATGGGGAGGGGATATGATGGAGAATGGAATTTCAAAGGGGAAAGGGGGGAGGGTAATACCATGGGATTTTTTTGTTATCATGGAAAATATTAATAAAAATGGAGAAAAAAAAAATAAAATAAAAAGTGTACACAAAACCCACAAACTTCACACGAGTTTTGTCCTCTCTTTCACCATTTACACCTGTACCGTAGGATGCTTAGGCTGGTCCTGTGTTAAGTGAGCTCATTGTTTCAACTTTACAATACACAACCCCATGGGGAATACCAGCAATCCCACTGAGGAGGGTCCTCAGTTTAATGGGGGCAGGGAGGAGGGAAATGATGGTACCAACACATGATGTTCCCATACAAAAATATACATACTTAATAACAAAAAGACTTCTAATTTGAAATTACTTGCACTCTTCATTGTCACCATTCATATCACCATTTGTGAACTCCCTGGATGAATGCCCATTTGGATTAATCCAATGGGTTTTTACAGAAGAACACTTAGGTTGTGCCAGAAATTAGTGAAAGGACATCACGAAAGGAAAAATATGTTAGAATTCCTTCAAAACCAAATAAACCAATTATTATTTTCCAGTGTGAGGTATTTTACCAAGAGATGTGACTGTTATCATTTATGTACATGTAGCCTAACAATTTACTAATTTAACATGAAAGTTTAATCCATAAACAACCTTATAAGTTGTTGCTATGACAGTTGGTAGGTTCTGTAAGCCAGCTGTCTTGCCTCAGTGGCCTTTTCTTGCTCCTGTGAAGAATGGTGGAAGCATGGCACTGTGTCATTCTCTATTGCGGTTTTCCTTTGCTTCCCCACACCACAGTAGAAGGAAAACATAGTTTGTGTCCTCAGGTACTCTCACAGTAGACAGTACAGGATGGATGTACTAGCAGCCCCCTCCCTGTTTGCTGTTTGTTAAACAGAACTGAATGCAGCATGGTGAGATCACAGGGGATTTCTGAGTAGCCTGTCTAGCAACAGACTGGATTGTCTCATCACTTGGATGTGTTCAAGCAGGTTCTTTGTGAACCTTGTCAGAGCCGCTGGAAGGATTTAGGCAGATGGAAAGATGTTTGAATAAGTGACCTTTGATCTAATTTTATCTAATTCATCTCCATATTTACTATCTCGCCTTCTGCCTCTGCAAGTAGAGACTGATATTAATTTCATCCTTATTAAGGGATTTGTTTTTTTTTCTTTTTTTGGGTTTTTTTTTTTTTTTTTTTTTTTTTTTTTTTTTTTTTTTTTTTGGTTTTTCGAGGTAGGGTTTCACTTTAGCCCCGGCTGACCTGGAATTCACTATGGAGTCTCAGGGTGGCCTCGAACTCACGGCGATCCTCCTACCTCTGCCTCCCGAGTGCTGGGATTAAAGGCGTGCGCCACCACGCCCGGCTTTTTGGGTTTTTGATATAGTGTCTCACTCTAGCCCAAGCTGACCTGGAATCACTATGTAGTCTCAGGTTGGCCTGGAACTCACGGCGATCCTCCTACCTCTACCTCCCAAGTGCTAGGATTAAAGATGTGCATCATCATGCCTGGTTCTTAAAGGATTTTATGCACCACTTCCTCCAGCCACTCTTCTCAAGAGACAAAATGTCACAGTGTAGAACAGTTATGTGAGCTCATATTCCATCAATACAACGCAGGCACACAACCCCCTTGAATCCTTTGTATGGTGACTTCTGTCCAGGCACTGCACAGGGACTGAGTTTAATACCAATGTTAGCATGGTAGATTGTTAGAGGATCAAAACTGGGAATCTTCTTCTTTTTCCTAGATGGTTGTTCCAGTTCTCATAAAGCTACTGTTAAAAATAATTTTGGAAGCACTCGGGAGGCAGAGATTGGAGGATCACCGTGAGTTTGAGGCCACCCTGAGACTACATAGTGAATTCCAGGACAGCCTGAGCTAGAGTGAAACCCCACCTCAAAAAAACAAAATAATAATAATAATATAATTAAATAATAATAATAATTTTGACAAGAAATAGACCATGGCTCTCTGAATTCTGCTGGGAGTCATAAAATCTCAAAGAGAGGCTACTTGCTGGACTTGATAGTCAGCACTAGGGAAGATATGAGAAGTAAGGTGCTGGAGACTTTTTGGTGGAGTTTTAAGTGGCTACTAACCCTACTTTACAAGCACATTTTGCAAAAGTACAAGATTATGCTCAACAATAGAAAGAAGGAAAGGCAGCATAGTTCTAGGATAATCTAAATCCAAATTGAAAGAGCAAAACTACTTCCTCTCTGGGCAACATTGACCATTTCTAATAACATTTTTAACCAAAAAAAAAAAAAAATACAGATGACATCCATGTTATTCCACTGATCCTTGTACTCATGAATCTTAGTACAAGTTAACTGAATTGTCAAAAGAATATCTGGGTATAGAAAATGGCAAGAAATTATGATCTCAGATGCTTTAGATTTGGACAAAGATACAAGGCTGTTTTTTGTGGGTTTGGAAGATGACCACAAAGTAATATGGGGTGAGTTTTTACTATATCACATTACTTGGTATATATTTCTGCTATGTCAGACATAGAGATAAAATATTTACTTTGCAGAAACATGTAACTAGTGGCTCCTATAAGTTCTGAAAATGTGTTGTTTTTTTCTTTTCTTTTTTTCATTTACATGTGTGTAGTGTGGTGTGTGTGCATGTGTGCAATGTGGTGTGTGTGTGTGTGCATATGTATGTGTGTGGCACATGTACATATATATATGCCCTTGAGGCACCCCATGTGTTCCTCTGTGTAGGGGGGATCAATTGCTTGTGATTGTGGGGATAGAACATTATATGGTCTGCTGCAGTTGCTCTTCTGCCTGGTCTTGTTTTACTGACTCTGGTCCTTTGCAGACTACCCTGATTCTTGTGTTTCTGCTCTTCTGGTAGACAGATATTACAGGTGTGCTTGGCTGGGCCCAGCTGTTTTGTGTGGGATCTGTAAGTTTAAACTGCAGCATCCCCAAGCCCCCTCAGGCCCACGTGTTTGGGCAGAAAGTGCTCATAACTACAGCTGAGCCATCTCTCCAGACATCATTTTTCCATATTATCTAAGAGACATTCTTTGCAGTCTATTTTTGTCATGGTTAAAGTAAAATAGATGAAAATTTTGCTCAACTCAGGAAAATGATTTTTAAAGAAAATAACTTATTTTGCCTTGAATGACCTGCTAAACATTTGTGATCATATGGATAACCAAGTTGACTGCTGCTTCCTTTAGAAAACTAGTCATCTCAATTATGTTAACAAAAAATGAATGTTATCTGAGTAAGTTTAGCATGTGTCAGGAATATGCATACTGCTTAAATCTCTTGCAAAACACTAAAATTAACACCACCCATCACGTTTTCTATAAAAAGCAACCACTTAAGTGCTTTGAGTTTCATTTCTTTCTTTTCTTACCACTTGAAACAGAACATTCTTTTTAAAGGCTATCTTTGGGAGAAGTGAATAAAAGAATGTATTCTTGGCAATCTTTCTAAAATTTCCACCAATTTGGAAATGTGAGGGGAGTGGAGGTTGCAATTTATTCCAATTACTTGCTTCCTTTATGAATCTAATTTCTCTTTAAAATGTTTTCTTTTAATGAGGAAAAAATGAATATTTATAAATCAAGAAAAGGGAAGTCATATATACACTAATGTTGTACGTATTTGCATTTAGCTTTCTAGTGAGTCATTAAATTATGATTCACAAACTTTAGTAGGTCAGTATATTATATAAATATGACCTAGCAAAAAATAGGTTATCAGTATAAAGTTAGCAAAGACGTAACTTTTATATTACAGAAAGGAAATTCAGTTTAGGTGCTCTTGTGGTTTGAGTGTAGAAAGCTTTGAAGAGGGTGTGTGTCTAAACACGATCTCTAGCTGGTGGTACTATTTGGGAAGGTAGTAGAACTTCTAGGAGGAAGAGCCTTGCTGGAGGAAGTTATTTGATGGAGGCAGGCACTGAGACTTTAAAATCTGACCCCATTTCCTTTTCACTCTCTACGTCCTGCTTGTGAGTATGAAGCACCCGCTTACACCTCCTGTCATCACACCTTCCCCTCTATAAAGCTTCCACTTGAAATGGTAAACTGAAAATAATCCCTTTCCTTCCTTAAATTGCTCATAGTTAGGTATTTCTGCAAAATGTGAGAAAATAACTCATACAGTTGTAAAAATAATTCTAGCTAAGCCTCTTGTTTTTTTTGTTGTTTGTTTGTTTGTTTGTTTGTTTTTTATTCAAGATAGTGTCTCACAGTAGCCCAGGCTGACCTGACAGTTCCAGACTGGCCTCAAACTCATAGCTGACCTCCAACCTCTGCCTTGTAAGAGCTGGAATTAAGGGCATGTGTCACCATGCCTGGTAATGTCTTACATATCTTTTAAACTCTTCTATCATTTAAGAGCCAAAATATTTCTGGTAACATTTTGCACAAAACTTATGTTTTTGAAATATTATATAGGACACAACTAGCATTATGAATAAATATGGTTGACTAGGTTGAAATATGTTTATCTGGATGGAGTTCAGAGGCAAGTAGGTTGCTTCCTTGAAAAAGGGGATATGGTTTTAAATGCAGAAGTATTTCATTTTCTTAAAATTTATTTGCAAGAGAGAGAGAGAGAGAGAGAGAGAGAGAGAGAGGCAGATAGAAAGAGAGAAAGTATGGGTTCACCAGGGCCTCAAACCACTGCAAATGAACTCCACACGCATATGCTACCTAGTATATCTGGCTTATGTGGATACTGGAGAATCAAACCTAGGTCTTTAGGCTTTGTAGACAAATGCTTTAACTGCTAAGTCATCTCTCCAGCTTTTCCCCACATTTTGTCATAAATTTAATTATATTCCTTTTATTCTGTAATTAGGCTGATTTCTACAATGATATTCTAATTTTTTTTAATAGAATGATTAATATCTGTTACTATCATTTCATATGTGAGAAAAAAACTCCATGAATACTTTCAGGTTTTTTTGACTTTGGTTAAGGGAAACCATGGTTGCTTTTGTACAATTTTTAGGTTTATGCATTATTTAAAAATAATTTTTGTTGAACTTAAAACTTCTGAAATAAGCTTTCCTTGTACTGAAGTTAGCACTTAAGGCATATAGACAATGTGTCCTTTAAGAGCAAACAAGGAAGATGCAGACCAAGTTTGTACCTGGAAAAGGTTGGAAAGAAATCTTGAAGTATTAGCAACTCTCCCTGATCTTCCCTTAGCTGTTTGTGAGTTTTCTTCTGGAATATACCTTCTCATCCTCTGTAGAATTTTATCTTTACCACACCACTGCTGTAGACATTTTCAGTCTTCCAACCATGTGAATAATTCTAAGCCAGATTAGAAATTTGTCCAAGGAAAATATACACATATGAAATTATTTAAAACATCTAAAGTACAGTTTTAAATTATCTATATAAAATGGAATTGGCACATATAAACCTATATCTTATTTCAGAGGGTCCCACTGACAAATATATGATAAGAGAAGATTGACTTATTAACAGGATAAGAATTATAACAATCTTTAATTAAATGTCACTTTTACTTGAGCCACTTTTTCCTGTTGTGAATGTTAAAATTAAGTTGAATGTTTTGAAATATAGTATCCAAACATCCATAAAAATTCTCATATTTTTTCCTCCATGCCAAAGCAAAATACAGAATGCCTAGCAAAGTAATTGTATGAAAAGTATTGGAATTTAAGTGTCTCATAGCCCAATTTTTACCCAAATTGGTTGTGTATTTGCAGTTATTTTTTAATAAGTTCTTACTTTTGTCCCCATGTCTTCTTTATATTCTTTCCTGAGCTTATCCTGCCCTTCGTCTCCTGGATAATTTTAGAATCAAAACCCAGCTCAGCACAGGTACCACATCATCAGAGCAATTCTGTCATTCAGTCATAACGTCATCTCTCAGGTTAGCCCTCTGTGCTGGGGACTGCATATATTTTATAACATTGTCAGTATACGGGTTTGTCTGCTAAACCAAACCGGCCCTGTCCAGTGCAGTAGACATATCTGATAACTTATATTTTGAACTGAGTGCTATTAAAAATAGAGTTGGTCAGTTAATTTCCCATATTTCACATGATCAATGGTCATCATGCATGACCAATGGATACCATATTAGACTGTACAGATATAGAATACATACATCACTATGGACAAAGATCTGTTGACCAAATCTCTGCTAGACTGATATGCTCCCTGACCCTTGCATGGTCATCCTCTGGGGTATCTCAGGACACTGGGAAGGCCATCAGTAATGTATGATGAATGCAGCTGCATAAGCAAAGAGGAGATAGTCACGTGCAAATAGAATCACAGCGAGTTCCTCTAGCTATGAGGACAGAATCTCTCAGATAGCATTGGGGTCACATTTACATTTAAAGTCAAAAGTAGTTTTCTTCCAACTGACCTGTTAAAAGACAAAATAATTTCATTGTAAGAAATTGATTTGTGACTCCAAAATTGTTCCAGTGAAGCCGGTGGTCATCTGTCAAGACTCTACTGCAGGAAGACAACCAATGCGAGTAGATATTATAACAAGAAGAGAATGATAGTCGGCCATGTTCATGTGTAAAATTGGAGAAGTCTTTGTGAAACTCCTGTAAAGATTTGAAAACCTGTCACACATCAAGTGTGATTGTCAGCCAGAATTTCAGCTTTCCTGGAGAATACGAAAAGCGTATATATTGTCTAACCCCAAGATAGCTTCCATGGAAGCTAGCCTACTTCTAAAATTTTCCATTAGTTTTTATTTTGTTTTAAGGAAAAATGAAGATCAAAAGCTGAATTAGGGATTTGAAGTCATATAACAAATGATAATTTTAATATATAAAACATAATAATTAAGAAAACATCATATTAGATTTCAACCTCATTGACTAGATGGGCTAGGGGACAAATCATGCCAAGTTTCAGTCATCAGCATATCAAGTGTTGGGACTGAATATTTTGGAGCATTGTACATAGTCAGTTTTCAGGAGCTTAGATGTAAAAAGACTGAGCACATCTTGATCAGCCTGTTATGGTCAGTGAATGAAAGTTTCACAGATGAATTGCAAAGAGCTTCTTGCGGTTCTTGAAACAATAACTTTTTTTGAACTTTTATTGTTGTTTTCCAAGTCAAAATGTTTCCAACTACAAAGTAACAGCATACAATCAAGAACAATGACATTAAACGTAGCTAAGAAATGAATAATAGTTTTTATAAATCCAGGCTATTGGTATTGCTAAAGGAAACAGGCAAATTTCTCTTTTAGTATTATTATTATTATTATTATTATTATTACTAGTTTTGTACTCAGTGAATGCAGTCAAGTTGGTACCATTGTTAACCTCTTACCTGTCCTCCCACCTCCACCTGAACCCTCCTTGTTGGGGTATATGGCTCATGAATTGTGGGGTTAGCCATCTGTTATGGGTAGGAGGAAATGTCTCTGTGTGTCATGACCCAACATGTGGCTCTGACATTCTTTCTGCCCCCTCTTCCTCAAATTTCCACAAGCCATGTTGGGTTCATTTTAGGTCTGCTTCAGTAATGAGGTCTTGGGAGCCTCTGCGTCTCTGGATATCTGACTTGGTAGGGGTTGATAGTTCTCTGTGTCAATCTCCTTCACCCTTGTGCTGGTACCAGGTTCACCAAGAAAACAGCACCCTTGCTTGTTTCGCCAATTATTCTTAGTTTCAGCTGGGGCCCTTTTGAAGTATGACGGGGTGGTTCTCTCCTTAGGATCTGTGTCTATCCGAAAAAGAGAAGCAGATTCTCCAATGGAGAGTAAAGTTAGCACCAGATAAATAGGATAACCATTATATTTTTAGAGAGAACTTAATAGGTGTAGACCCTCTTGTAGCCCACGATTAGTGGTAGCTTGATAATGGAGAGAGAGCAGATTTTTTGATATGGTTCTGACTTGTTTCCCAGATCCAGCTATGGGTTCCGTTCCACTGAGCAGATCAGTTAGCCAAATCAATAGCAGTTGGTTTCCCACCATGGCTGTGCACCACTATTGCACTTTTTGAGCATCACGACAGGTTATTTGCTGGTAAGTAGGTTAGACCATGAGTTGCTTGGAGAGATATTGGTCATTTTCCCCCAGTTGTCCTAATATTAGCACCTTCTGGTACTAGACGTGCTAACTGCCTGGGGACTGACTCTCTTCCAGCTTCCAGCCAAATCACTGCTTACCCTGTACAGAATGAAGCTTGAGAAAGAATATCTGAAAGGGAGACAGATAACTTGAAGCTAGACATGTTGGTGATTATCTATAACCCTAGAACCAGGTAGACAAGGCGGGAGAGTCTGGATTTCTAGCCTATGGCCACATGGAGTGCCAGGTCAGCTGGGGTGCACACTCATACTCTTTCAGTGGGCCAGCCTGTATCTCTGTGCCATGGGAATATTAAACATCTAGAAAAATAGTAAAAATGACCAAATATTTATTTTTCAGAGAAATTTGTCAAATATTAGACTTATATTTACCAAGAAAAATTTATCAAATTATATATCATCAATATATAGGTTGAATTTTTTCCTCCCAAAAGACATTAAAATCTAAACTACTAATATTTCAATATTTGACATTCCATGGAAATAGAGACCTCTCTAATATCATTAGATGAGTGATGTCTTACTTGGGTCAAGTGGGCCTATCAAGAAGATATAGAGAGACTAACCTGTGAGTAAAGACCTAAGGATCGGAGGGATGTATGCCACGACCATGACATCCCAAGGGTCAGCAGGTACTATCAGAAGTTCCAGAAGGAACATGTTAGTTGGTAATGGAAAAACTAGAAAATGATGAGTTCACCTCCTTAAACTTCTAAGTAGGATGTTTGAAGATGATGGAAGTAGTACCCCTTCCTGTTATATTCAATGACTTTGTCAGCTATTCCTATATGCTTGGTAACTCAAAAATGACCTCAGGTATGAACTACAACTTTCTATGATTATAAAAAAATTGGTGTTTGTATATGTGTAATTTTCTCAGGCTAATGATTCCTAGATTTCATCAATACATCCAAGGAGAGTCTTAGATACAGATTCTCTTTTAACCATAAAGAGTCAGAAGTAGACTGTAGTCATAGACAGCTGAATTCATTTCAACATCACAAATCCAAAACAGCAACAGTTCAGGGTCAATAATTGAGTCAATCAGAAATGTGAATTAGCCAGCTAAGCTAACAGTAGCTCAGGAGAGAAACGGATAAATGATCTGAATTTTGTAGCAGTAAACACAGCCATTATTAAAATTAAATTACATCAACTTACATGTAAATATATTCTATAAACATAAGTAAGAACTGTTTATAAGGTGTCACTTCCTATTTATTTTACCATATTTTGTTATTCCCCATGATCTTAAGGTCATTTACATCATATGATATGATGCATAGTTGTGCACATTTTCCCAAGGCCAAGTTCAGGGATATAGCTTTGGGTATTATATAAGAAGACTAAACTAGAGCACAAGGAAGGCACTTGGCCAGGATAAATAGGATGTCTCTTACAGGAGAGTTCACAGGTGGAAGATCCAACATTTATGAATATAGAAGAGCTTCCAGGCCTCCAGTTTCAAAAATTGTAGGGAACAAGATGTTACCATGTTTCTTTGAACATAGCACTACTAATTGTTCTCCTAAAATTAGTTAAAGCAAAAAATTGTACAATTTTCTAATATCTTCCCTTTTTACTCCAGACTTTTTGCCATTGAATAGCAACTTATGGAAGACTGGGAATCATATTTTGCATTTAAACTATAACATTTTCTCTTGTGTCATTTCTGATAGGCTTCAATACTAATTTCTAACTGTATGGGACTAATATGTTGTATAGTTATGATAAAATGTGAATTTCCCTTCATTATTTAAAATAAGTTGCATGCATGACTTAGTTATGATGTATTCCTGATTGTCTTTTCCTTTTGTTTCTTAAAATAAGAGATTTAGGGCATGCTATATCCTAAAGTTAATGAATTATATCTAAGTTTGTTTTGGAACAGACTCCCTTTAATCTTAATTTCCCCTTAGTTTTCCTTGGATCATGCAGGCACATGTGACCACATGTTAAGAAACTAATACCAGTTACCCTCTGAAGGTGATTCTAAATTGTTTTGTAACTTTATGGAATTATTCCCTTATCTAATGAGTGCATCTGACAGTCTGAGAAAACCATTGTTATCATTACACACACACATACACACACACACACACATTATTCCATCGGATACTTTAAAAACTAGTTCCTTTATCTGATACTGATTCCCAAATAAATAAAATAATAATAAAATGAATAAAAAATAAAATAAAAGTAGCTGATTATATCTTTGTGGTATACAATTATTTTATCATTAATGTACATGGTCTAGAGTTGACAGAATAATTAGCTAATAGTTATAATAGGAGATATAAAGAGAGAAAGAGAGAGAGAGAGAAAGAGAGGGTTACTAGGGCCTTCAGCTGAGGCCAACAAACTCCACATGCATGTGGTACTTTCCACCTGGCTTTATGAGGTACTAGGGAATTGAACCCAGGTCATTAGGCTCTGCAGGCAAGCACCTTAACTACTGAACAATCTTTCTCAATCCTTTGAAAAGAAATACATATACATATGTATATACATAGTGTATAAATTATAAATATAAAAATACATAAATAACATATATGTGTGTGTGTATGTGTGCAGGCATGTGTGTGTGTTTGTGGGCAATCATGTGCCTGAAATATCACTCTTGTGGAGGTCAGTGGATAAATTTGAGCAAGAGTCTTCACCTCCCATCTTCTTCTTTACCACCGAGTTTGTGATGTAAGCTAGCCTATAAGCTTCAGCAGATTCTCCTGTCTCCACCTTCCTTCTCTTTCCTACATATAGGTAGGATGACAAACACATACCATCATATTAGACTTTTTACGTGAAATCCCAGGTTTCTTGGAAACTCATACTCGCTCAGTAATCACTTAGTCCATTGATATGTCTCCCCAGACCCCAATGTTGAATTTTAAATTAAATATATTTGCCACATAGTAGCTGAACAAGAATCAGGAACTTCATCTTTACATCATCTAGCCTTCTTTTTATTGATATTAAGAAGTAATTCTGTAATACCATGGTCATGGGTAGAATGACCAGGAATTCTGAGGTTGAGCAAATATTTCACAATAGACAGGTAGTTACTATTTGGATTTTGGTGAAATAGAAAATCAGCTCATTCCTGATTAAGCATTACAACTTTGAACATTATTCCTATAATAAAATATTTTAATTTCTTCTGATAACATTTAAAATAAGGAAGAGCAGTATTTTAAAAGCTTTTGTTTTTAAAGAGGCTTTAGCCTTGAAAAAATAAATGTAGGAGTTTGAGAAGTTAAAGCATGAATTTGTACCTTATCAATTCATAGGCAAGACTCAATGACTTTCCACTCAAGAGTTTTGTGGGCACCTGGACTTTAGAAAATGCCAGGAATGGACAAGTTCCTTTTTTTTTTTTTTTTTGTTGTTTGTTTGTTTTGTTTTTATATTGCCAAAATAAAGGGCAGCTGCCTGTCAAGGCTTCTAAACACAGAATGGAAACTCTGCTCACGTGAAGTGTCTTATGTTTTATAGGAGCCAAGGGTACATAGCTTTAGGGGAAACATAATAGACAATATGCTGAAAACAAATCTTTATAACCCAATTCTAAGTAGACTGACTGGCTTAAATTCTGTCCATGTACAGATGTAGAAAGCAATGTGACATTCTCTGTACTGTTTTACTCAGTCCTGTTCTCTCAACATCTTGGCTCCATAATGGCCAGACCTTGGATAGCTAATTAAAATACTGCAGAAATCACTGTTCTCAATTAAATAATGGATTATTGAAGAAAAGCCATTCGATACATGATTGAAATGCTATTAAACTAAGAGGTCTCTCCCTTTTAGATCAATAATACACATTGAACCTAATAACATGACCCTAGGGTCACTGACCAAGGCTATAGATCAGAGGAGAGGGATGTTCGTTAAATACTACCAACACGGAAATATCGGTGATCACCTGTCTGCACTCTGTGAGGCCCTAGTGGTTGTTATGGGTTCTGTGTATCATTCATCATGAAAAACAAATGGGAATTAGAAATGCTACACAGCCACTTCTGTCAAAAAGGGGCAGGGGAATTGCTATCTCTAAGCATTCCCATCTCTATCTCAGTACATACCAAAGAGATTGAGCCTTCAGGCTATAATTTAATGTGAGGGTCTGAGGGAATGGGGAGGAGATAAGCTTTACTTTTGTATATGACACAAGAAAGCATTAAGAAAAAAAATCACATGCAAAAATAAACTCATGGGATAATCAAAACAGGCATGACAGTAATAATTGCATTCTTCTGGGTCATTCATGATTGATGTTTTCAAATGTAACTGCTCAGTGTCTGACTTCATTGCATGACTTAATTGTAAATCAAAATTCTAAAACGTAGTTTTGGTACAGTTTTAATTCATAGGTCTATAAATACATCTACAAAAGTTTTATATAAAATTCATGATTTTACTAAGTTGAGTCTTTCCTCATAAAAATAAAGTGAATGAAAATATTTGAAATGAACTAGTTAGAAACACATTTGATTTATTTTAAGTGACTATTTAAGAGGTTTGTCCTACATTTGAGGCAATCAGTGAAGTCTTTAAAATATATGGGTGGGGGCTGGAGGGATGGCTGAGTGATTAAGGTGCTTGTACACAAAGACGTTAGCCAGATGCACAAGGGGTGCACACATCTGGAGTTTTGTTTGCAGTGGCTGGAGACCCTGGCATGCTCATTCTCACTCTCCCCCACTTTTTCTGTGAAATAATAAACAAATAAAAATAAAATATTTTAAAATATATGGATGGTCTTCTCTCAATGTCCAGAAAAGTGTTTAAAGGTGCTTGGCCTTCTAATTTCAGTTAACATTAGGAGAAAATTCACTTTATGGGAGAGATATCTCTCACTTTAGTCTATTTTTTTAAATTTTATTTATTACAGACAGAGAGAGAGAGAAAGAGAGAGCAAATGGGCACGCCAGGGCCTCCAGCCACTACAAACGAACTCCAGACACATGCAGCAGCATGTGCATCTGGCTTATGGGGGACCTGGAGAATTGAACCTGGGACTTAGGCTTCCCAGGCAAGTGCCTTAACCACTAAGCAATCTATCTAGCTGAGTCACTTTAATATCTATTTTTTAAGCTTTAGATGGCTTTATTGATGTGCAATTTATATACTGACAGTGATCTTTTTATTATTCTTTTCTTTTTTTCATTAACAACTTCCATGATTATAAAAACTATCCCATGCTAAAGCCCTTCCTCCCCCCACTTCCTCCTGTGAAACTCCATTCTTCATCATATCCCCTCCCCGTCTCAATCAGTCTCTCTTTTATTTTGTTGTCATGATCTTTTCCTGCTAGTATGATGGTCTTGTGCAGGTAGTGTCAGGAACTGTGAGGTCATGGATATCCAGTCCATTTTGTGTCGGGGGGGGGGCATGTTGTAAGGAGTCCTACCCTTCCTTTGGCTCTTACATTCTTTCCGCCACCTCTTCCACAATAGACCCTGAGCCTTGGAAGTTGTGATAGAGATATTGCAGTACTGAGCACTCCTGTCCTTTCTTTCCAGCACCATGATGCCTTCTGAGTCATCCCAAGGTCACTGCCATCTGAAAAGAGAAGATTCTCTACCAAAAGTGAGAGTAACATTAATATAAGGGTATGACCATTAAGAGAAGTGCTTACCGGGCAGTTTGATGAGCACTGTATATAGTTAGCCAGACAGCAGCAGATGTTACACCCCCTAGGGCTCATGACTACCCCTCTTGTAGGTTTTCAGTATCAAGGATGTATGTATTCCCCTCCATGGAGCGGGCCTCCAGTCCAATTAGAGGCCTGTTGGTTTCCACCATGACAGACGTGCCACTATTGTACCCATTGGCTCACTTGGCCTGGCTGGCCAACATTAAGGCTTGCAGTGTCCAGTGTTGAGTATCTTCATTGGTGATTTCGCTCTCTCCCATTGAAGTGCATGCAGAATGGCTTCTTCCAGCTTTCTGTCAGCTGGTCTACATGGAGGAGGTTATCAGCTCAGCTCCAGCAGGATATCTCAGTGGCCTTGCAGCCCAGGTATGTGGAGTCTTCAGCAATAGGGTCTTACCATCTATTCCTGGTGGGAAACCAAGGACCTCAGCAATGGCCTGTAATGTTTTGGGGCCATGGGGGACCTCCCTGGCCAACAAATCAGTGGAAGATATCCTATCCCTGGCACTGAAAATTTTCTAGTAACAATCTACAGCTCCTGAGTGTTCCATTGTCCAAAAAAGTAGGTTTCCATATGATTTATTTATATCCTCTTGGATTTTGATAAGCCCTCCCTCCACCTTTCCTTTACTCAATCTCTTCCCCTGACCTCACTTAGGACTTTCCACCCCCGTTAATCTATTTTTCCAGTTACATATATACAATACCATCCTATTAAGTACCCTCTCACTTCCTTTCTCTTCCCTTTATACCTCTTTTCTAGCTCACTGGCCTTGGCTACTGAGTTTTCTTCCTACTCCCACAGAAGTCCAATCATTTGTAGCTAGGATCCATATATGAGAGAGCATATGTGTCACTTGGCTTTCTGGACCTCGGATTAGCTCACTTAGTATACTCTTTTCCAGATCCATCCATTTTCCTGCAAATTTCATAACTTCATTTTTCTTTACCACTGAGTAGAACTCCATTGTATAAATGTGTCAGATCTTCGTTATCCACTCATCAGTTGAGGGACATCTAGGCTGGTTCCATGTCCCAGCTGTTATGAATTGAGTGTCAATAAACATGGTTGAGTAAGTATCTCTAAGGTAATGAGATGAGTCCTTAGGATATATGCCTAGGAGTGCTTTAGCTGGCTCATATGGTAGATCTATCTTTAGCTGTCTTAGGAACCTCCACACTGATTTCCACAATGGCTAGACCAGATTGCATTCACACCAACAGTGTAGAAGGGTTCCTCTTTTTCCACATCCTCACCAGCATTTATGGTCAGTTGTTTTCATGATGGTAGCCAATCTCACAGGAGTGAGATGGAATCTCAACGTAGATTTAATCTGCATTTCCCTGATGACTGGGGATGAAGAACATTTTTTTTTAGATGCTTACACACCATCTGTATTTCTTCTTTTGTGAACTCTCTATTTATTTCCAGAGCCTATTTTTTAATTAGGCTTGTTTAATTTCTTATAATTTAATTTTTTGAGTTCTTTGTATATCCTAGGTATTAAACCTCTATCAGATGTGTAGCTGGCAAAGATTTTTCCCATTGCCTCTTTTCTTTATTCACAGTGTCCTTTGCTGTACAAAATCTTTGTAATTTCATGAGGTCCCAGCAGTTAATTTGTGGTTTTATCATCTGAGCAATTGGGCTTATATTCAGAAAGTCTTTGCCAAGACCAATATGTTGAAGGGTTTCCCCTACTTTTTCCTCTAGCAGTTTCAGAGTTTCAGGTCTGATGTTAAAGTCTTTAGTCCATTTGGACTTAGTTCTTGTGCATGGAGAGAGAGAGAATAATCTATTTTCATCCCTTTACAGATACATATCCAGTTTTCCCAGCACCATTTGCTAAAGAGGCTCTCTATTCTCCAATGAGTATTTTTGGCATTTTTATCAAATAACTGGTGGCTATAGCTACCCAGACTTACATCTGGGTCCTCTATTCTGTTTCGTTGATCTACATGTCTGCTTTTGTGACAGTACCATGCTGTTTTTGTTACTATGGCTCTGTAGTATAGGTTAAAATCAGGTACAGTGATACCACCAGCCTTATTTTTGTTGTTCAGAATTATTTTAGATATTTGAGATATTTTGTGATTCCACATGAATTTTTGGATCCTTATTTCTATTTCCATGAAGAATGATGCAGATTACATTACATGTGTAGATTGCTTTTGGTAAGATAGCCATTTTCACAATATTGATTCTTCCATTCCAAGAATAAGGGATATTTTTTCCATTTCCTATTGTCTTCTGCAAAAGCATCTTGCTTGAGTGTTTTAAAGCTTTCATTGTAGAGATCCTTCACATTCTTGGTTAAGTTTATGCACTTTATTTATTTATTTATTTATTTATTTGATGCAATTGTGAATGGGAGTGATTCTCTGATTTCATCCTCTTTGTGTTTGTTGTTAGCATATAGGAAGGCTACTGATTTCTGTGTATTTATTTGTATCCTGCTACATGGCTGTAGGTGTTTATCAGCTCTAACAGTTTGCTGCTGGAGTCTTTAAGGTCCTTGATGTATAGAATCATGTCATCTGCAAATTATGATAACTTGATCTCTTCCTTTCCAATTTATATCCCTTTTATGTGCATCTCTTTCCTTACTGCTTTGGCTAAGACTTCCAGTAATATATTAAATAAAAGTGGGGACCGTGGACACCCATGTCTTCTTCCTGTTTTTAGTGGAAAAGCTTCCAGTTTTTCCCCATTTAGCAATATGTTGGCTCTAGGCTTGTCATAAATAGCCTTTATTATATTGAGATATGTGCCTTCTATTCATAGTCTCTGTAGGACTTTTATCATGATGGGATGTTGGATTTTGTCAAATGCTTTCTCTGCATCTAATGACATGATCATGTGATTTTTGTCCTTCAGTCCATTTGCATAATGTATTACATTTATCGATTTGTGCATGTTGAACCATCCCTGCATCTCTGGGATAAAGCCTACTTGGTCAGGATGAATGATCTTTCTGGTATATTCTTCTATTCTGTGTGCCAATATTTTGTTGACAATTTTTGCATCTACATTCATGAGGGAGATTGGTCTGTAATTTTCCTTTGTTGTTATATCTTTGCCTGGTTTTGGTATCAGGGTGATGCTGGTTTCATAGAAGGAGTTTGGTAGGATTCCTTCTTTTTCTATTTTATGGAAAAGCTGAAGAAGCAATGGTGTTAGTTCTTCTCTGAAGGTCTGGGAAAATTCACCAGTGAATCCATCTGGGCCTAGACTTTTTTTAGTTGGAAGATTTTTGATAACTGTTTTAATCTCCTTACTTGTTATAGGTCTATTTAAGTGATTAATCTCATCTTTATTTAATTTAAGTAGGTCATATGTATCAAGGAAATCATCCATTTCTTTCAAATTTTCATTCTTAGTGGTGTATGTTTTTATAGTACGTCCCTATAACTTTTTGAATTTCTCTGGTATCTGCTGTGATGTTGCCTTTTTCACCTCTAATTTTATTAATTTGTGTCTCTTCTCTCTTACTTTCAGTCACATTTGCTAAGCTTTCTCAATCTTGTTTATCCTTTCAAAGAACCAACTCTTTGTTTCATTGATTCTTGTATTGTTTTCTTTTTTTCTTTTTTTGCTTTCTAATTCATTAATTTATGCCGTAATCTTTATTAATTCTGCCTCTCTACTGTTTTTCAGTTTGCATTGTTCTTCTTTTTTCCAAGGATTTAAGTGAAGCATTAGGTTATTTACTTGAGACCTTTCTAAGTTCTTAATATCAGCACTTAAAGCTATAAATTTTACTCTTAGACTGTCTTCATTGTGTCCCATATGTTTTGGTATGTTGTGTTCTCATTGTCATTTAACTCTGAATTTTTTTATTTCTTTCTTGATTTCTTCATTGACACATTCGTCATTTAGTAGTGTATTGTTGAGTTTCCATGATTTTGTGTATCATCTATAGCTTTTCTTCCTATTGATTTGTAGTTTGATTCCATTGTGGTCAGATAGAAGGCAAGGAATTATCTCAATTTTCCTGTATTTGTTAAGATTCGCTTTCTGTCCTAATATATGGTCTATTTTAGAGATGTTCCATGTGCTGCTGAAAAGAATGTATATTCTGCAGCATTTGGATGAAATGTCCTATATATATCTGTTAGGTCCATTTCTTCTGTGACCACATTTAATCCAGATGCCTCTCTGTTTATTTTTTGCTGGGATAACCTGTCAATTGATGAGAGTGGGGTGTTGAAGTCACCCACTACAACTGTGTTTGGTGCTATCTATGACCTTAGTTCTAATAGCATTTGTTTGATGAAGTTGGGAGCCGCCATGTTAGGTGCATATGTGTTTAGGGTTGTAATGTTCTCCTGTTGGAGTGTGCCTTTAATCAAGTGACCTTCTTTATTTTTCCTAAATAATGTTGGACTGGAGTCCACCTTGTCAGATATTAGGATAGCAACCCCTGCTTGTTTTCTAGGCTCATTTGCTCAAACAGCACTTTCCAACCTTTTACCCTAGGATAGTGTCCATTCTTTGTAGAAAGGTGAGTTTCTTGGAGGCAACAAATTGAAGGATCCTTCTGTTTAACTCAGTCTTCAAACCTATGTCTTTTCGTTGGGACAGCGAGGCCATTGATATTAAGGGCATATTATTGAAAGGTGTGTAATTATTTTTGCCATTTTTTTGTAGTTCTTCTGGTTTACCTTTGATCTCTTGTGTTAACTTCTATTTGAGTATTATTTGTTTTTTTCCAGGTTCCTTATATGTGTGCTTTCCTTTTTCTTCAGCATGGAGGATTCTTTGAAGTATTTTCTGTAGAGCTGGCTTTGTCTTCAAATATTCCTTTAGCCTGCTTTTGTCGTGGAATGTCCTTATTTCTCCTGTCTATTTGAATGGATAGCTTTGCAAGATAAAGTAACCTTGGTTGACAATTGTTATCTTTCAGAACTTGGAATACATCACTCCAAGCCCTTCTGGCTTTTAAAGTTTGTGTTGAGTAAATCTGCTGTGATTGTGATGGGCTTGCCTTTGTAGGTAACTTGATTTTTTTCTCTAATTGTTTTCAATAGTTTTTCTTTGGTTTGTATGTTTGGTAGCTTAATTATAATATGGCAAGGAGAGGTTCTTTCCAGTTTTTGTCTGGTTGGTGTTCTAAAGGATTCCTACAACTGCATTGGCACCTCTTTCCCAATTTGGGGGAAGTTTCCTTCTATGATTTTGTTGAAAATGTCTACTATGCCTTTGGTGTGAAATTCTTCTCCTTCTACTATACCCTCAGTTCTTATGTTTGATCTCTTCATACTGTCCTGAATATCTTGAAATTCCCATTTACACTGTCTATTAGTTTGTCTGTCTCTTCGTTGGACCACATATCAGATCTGCCACCTGGTGTTCTAGTTTAGATATTCTGACCTGTCCTTCAGCCATTCTAGTGGTTAGATTTTCTACAGAGATTTTTTTTTTTTTTAATTTCATTAACTGTGGTCTTCTTTGCTAGTAATTCTGACTGGTTGTTCTTTATTACTGCTATTTCCTCATTTATGTCTTGTATTGACCTCTGTATTTCATTAAATTGGTTTCCTGTGTCTTCTTTGATTTCTTTGATTTTCTCTTTCTTTCCTTTGATTTCCCCTTTGACTTCTTTGAGCATATTCATAATCATTCTTTGGAAATCTTTCTCAGACATTTCTTCTAACTCATTCTCACTGGAGGTCATTTCTGATGCAGTAATACTTTTTGGTGGATTTATATTGTTTTGATTTTTGGTGTTTCTTGTGTTATAATGTATATATTTTTGCATGTTGGATTAATTTAATGCTTGGATTTTCTAGCTAGCTGCAGTATTATTAGATGTATCAATCAATCTGATGTTATATATCTTCATGGTAGGTTCTTAAAGTGCTAGGTCTGGCTCTCATGACTCTCAGAGTACCTCCAAAAGTGACCCTAGATGTTGGGTTTGCCTGCTATGAGAGTATTCAAGTAGGCTGAGTGGAACAAAGTACAGGCAGATTCTAAAATTTAACTAAGCAATGTACACATTCAATGAAAAACAGCACAAAGTATTTATGCAAGAGTAGGTATCACGACAACCAGATCCTCTAACAAAGTCACTGTCCCTTTGGGTGTGTGGTGTCCCCACACCTTTAATCCTGTCAACAAGGAGGTTAAGATTTCTGGTCTGTTGAGGGTTCTAGGTCAGCTTGTGACCAAGTGAGACCCTTCCCTAATGTACAACAGAAGAGGAAACAAAGCTACTATAAATCAAGAACCAACAAATAAAAAGCCCAAAATATAGCTTATTTAAGAATGGCAAATCCGATCATCCATCAGATTTAACATATAATTTGTCCTGATATGGAAGGTGCAATTAGCACTTCTGGTTCAGGCCTGTATACCAGGCTTATTTGGTGGGTACTGACCTTGTGTAATCCCAGTTACCTTTTGGGATGGTTTTGGTCTCAGTTATGCTGTGCTCCTGCTTGGGTTCCTCTCTGGTGCACTGTGGGTTCAAGTAGGCTGGCTGGGTCATTGGATGGCTGCTCTGGTCACTGGGGCTTGTTTTTTTTTTTTTTTTTTGCTTCCTGCCCCTGGTCTCTGGTGCTTGCTGGCTCTTTCTGGCAGTGGGGGTGGGGTAGGCTGTGGATGGTAGCTATAGTTCTCCTGCTGGTCCACATGTTCCTCTATGTCATAATCTGCACCTCTGTTGTTGTTCGCTGAGGTTCTCCCTTCACATTTCTTGAGTTTGTGAAGAGCTCTGGTATGAGTGGAAAATCCTCTCACCTGGATTTTCCTGCAGCTCAAGATGAGCCTTGCATCTGTGGCCCTGCAGACCTGGTGCCACTGCTGCTGGAGCCGCTTCTACCTGCCTATGTGGGCTCTGGATGATCTGGATCTCTCCTACTTCTCTGCTGCCATTGGTAATTACTTATTCACCTCACTTTTTAGTTGAAGAGTGTATTTTTCTTTTTTTTTCTTCTTCTTTTTTTTTTTTTTTTTTTTCTTTTTCTCCCCTAGGCTGCTTTGGCATGGTTCCTATGCTGCCATCTTAACCGGAAGTCCACTTTAATCTCTTAATAAGGGTGTGTGTGTGTGTGTGTGTTTCCATAAATCTTTTTGGGTTGGATTTTTGAAGTAACAAATATGTATTAATTATGTTACAAGTAGTCTGTATAAGAAACTCTTTGAATATCAGAGCAATTTTAATATATTTGCTTTGAAGGATTTCAAAAGGCTCAGGAGAAAAGCACATGTTACTTAGTCTGAGTTGCAGGTGAGCTTTGATATTCCTGCTGCTCAAACTTACTAGGTAGAGTCTCTTTTACTCCCCTCTTCCACTGAACAGTTTCCTGTACATACATCAGTCATTATGCCTTTCTGGATTCACTGAAGTGAAAGACATGTTGGTCATGTTTCTGTTTTCAAAGGAAATAATTAAGCAGTTACCTAGTTAATTGACGGATGCAATGTAAATGACACTGGGGTATTGGTAGTGACACTGGGGTATTGGTGGTGATGACTCATCACCCTCCACATGTTTCAGCTTTATATCATAGATAAGAAAGTCAGTGGTCTTCAGTGTTTCCTATGTGTCCATCTCTTACATTAAGTTTACAATACACATACAAACATTATGTTTGCAATTTGTCTACCAAAACCTTTATTATTTTGCATTGTAATTGCTTTTAGTTATCTTTCCACCTCAGTTGTCATGTAAATAAGGTTGCTATAATATACATGTAATATGCCATGTGCTCACTTCATTAATCATTTCTCTCATTAACAAAGCACATTGCAACATCAGTTCTGGAGCCTGTAAATAGATCATGGAAATTCCATTGGCATCTTCCTCCACGGAGGAAGTTTTTTAGCAAGTTTCAGCTATTACTGCATAGGACAATGACAATATCAGATAAGAACACTCCAACTTACTTAAGGTTGTTGCTTTTCTCATTTTTTGTAGACCACATTTGCATGCTTTCCATCATTATTTGAAAAGAGCAGTAATAACTTCTTCTACTTTTCCTATTTCATATTTTTTACATTAACTATAAATAAATAATTTAGAGACTTAATGGAAAAACCTCTAAACTTTCTATGTTTCATAATAAATAAATAAGAGTTGGTCTCCTCATCTTCTAAAATGAGATATGTAGATGAAAGAAAACAAATTTAAACTACTTTTAGACAGAATGGTGTATATTCTTAATCAGTATGAAGCAACCTAGAGAAATGAGAACATATTTCAAAAATGGAATGACTAGCCAAAAAAATGTACATAATTCCATCTTTCCACCCACCAATGTCCCTCATCCTTCATTCCCCTCTACAGAACCTCCTCTTCATTCCTACCATTCTCTCCATAATATTTGTGTCTTTAACTTTTTTTCCCTCCACTATAATCCATGAGAATCTGTTGGTTTGTCTAATATTATGCACTTCTTGTGCAGACAACACAGGCTGCTATGAGGTTATGAACACAGTAATCCATGTTATATCTGGAAGATAGTGTTTCAAAGCACTCTTCCTTATACTTTGGCTCTTACATTCCTTCTACAACCTCTTCTGCTACAGTCTCTGAGACATTGGTGGTTGTGATAAAAATGTCTCATTAAGTGAACATTCAATTGTTACTTTTCAGCATTTTGATCAGTTTTGAGGCTCCCCAACTGTCATCACCATCTTAAAAGAAGGTGTTCTCTAATCAAAAGAGCATCATTAATATATATGCATAGAAGTAAGTATTTAGAGGACAATTTGGTATATCCATGTCGCCAAATAAAAGTAGTGACTTCCCACACTAGTGTTGGTGACCATTTTAGCTCTAGGCTTTTGACTAAGATTTTGGTATCAGTCAAATTACCTCCCATAAAATATGCCTCAAATCAAATTTGAGAATATCTGTTTACCTCCATAACAAACATGCCACTATTGCTCTAGTGGGTACATCCTGCTTGGGTGACCAATTGTGTAGATTTTAGTGTCCACTGCTGATTAAGACCATTTATGACATTTACTCTTTAACAGGCTACATAGCACTTTGCAGAACTGTGCCCACTATTTAGCAGGGAGGATCTTTCTATCTTAATTCTAGTTTGATTTCTCAGTGTCCTACAGCCAAAGCATGTGGTGTCTTCAGAAATGTGGTTTTATCTAGTTGTGCTGGGCAACCAAAAACCTTGTTAATAGCTTGTATTGTTTTGGGCCTATCAGGGGCCTCAATTCACTGGAAGGTATCCCAACCCTGGTACTGAGTATTCTATTACAACCTATGTATTCTGGGCACAGAATTTTTACCCCTGCAGGGTACTTCTGCCTAAATTCTCTTTCCCTTTTTGACTGATATAGTTCTTTTAATTAGCTAACAAAGGAGTGGGTTTACACATGGGTTATGTATAACTGCTTTAGTTTTGATTAACAGTCCTACCACTCTGTCCTCACCTCTATTCACCACCACTGTTTCATTTGGATCATTCCACTCCTAGCATTCCCCACCTCTACTTTCTTATCTACATTTTTATTATTTTATGCGTTCTGTGATAAAATATTTAATGAAAAATATAAATTTAGGTATAAATTATACATATGCAACTTCTAGTATAGAGATACCAAACTCAAGAGTCCCAGATGGATGCTAAACTCTAGGGGATGTTGACAGTAGTGTGCAAAAATAAAACTGTACCATGTTAAACTCATAGTTTGACTTGTTTAAAGATTATCAGTCATGTAAGTCAGACAGAAAGCAAGGACAGATGTTATGCCATCATGTAAGCACAGCTGTTTAAATTACTTTCATTATCACCTACCTGAGAGCTTTACTGATCTTGTAAGTTCTGGTGAGTAGAACACTTAGGTCATTTAATCCTGTCAATAAATATTTGGCAGCTGATGCGCTTCCATCAGGGCATGAAAAGGTCATGATTCTCTGTAGCCTCCTCTCCCTACGTATGATAACAATCATGGATGTCAGAGAGATTGCTTTCATGTGAGGTGCCAATGGTAGTGATGTATAAGGCAGGATTTATTCTTCCTTGTAGGTTGGTTTGAGGTAGATAATAAGCCTGGGTCTATAGGACTGTTAAGATTATTTCTAAAGAAAAGAAAATAACTACAAAAACCTGAATAAAATTAAAAAAAATAAATTGTATGTACTCCAAGCTTCATATGTAGAACAACATCACTTGCATCTGGCAGCTCAAACTTAAATACCAGTTTGTATGTGAGGGGGTATTCAGGTTGAATTATGGTTAGGCTTATTCAAGGAGATGTGGTAACTTGTAGAGAAACTCCAAATGACAGTGACAAATTTCCTAATAAATTTATAAGTTCAGATGTGGGTGTCAGCTAATTAAATAAGCAATCAAACCACAAATAGAATTCATTTCATTTGAACTCCCAGCTCCATGGAGAGCCCTATTACTTCGCAAAAACAGACAACTTATAGAAGAAATCCATCAAAATATATTGTCTGGAACTAAATAAGACCTGAGGTAATGACTGTGTTCACAAAGAAAAAGAACCTAATTTGGAATTAAAATCAGCTATTAAGTCTTAAGTAAAATATGCTGAGAGTCAGGGGAAGTCTTGGCCTTGAGAGTAGAGACTACATATCTGATTGTATATGTGTAACATAACTGCTGATTATCTATTCCCCTAAGGCACAGTTTCAATCCAAAACCTGCAAATTCCAATCTTTCAGGATCAGGAAATTTACATGAATGTTGTATTTATGTTGTTGTTGCTGGGACAAAGACCCTGACAAAAAGCAGCTGATGGGAGGAAAGTTTTTTGTTGTTGTTGTTTTGTTTTGTTTTTTGTTATTTTGGCTTGCAGTCTTAAGGGGAAACCTCATGATGGCAGAGGAAAGCATGGCATGAGCATAGGCAATATATCACTTCCATCACAGCAGTTGAAAATAGTAGCAGGGAGAGTAAGCTAAACTCTGGCAAGGGGGGCCTGGCTATAACACACAACTAAGCCTGCCCCCAACAACGCCTCCCCGAGCAGGGCCCACTTCCCACATTGCCATCAGCTGAGGACATAGCACTGTGAACACATAACTTATGGGAGACATCTGAATCCAACTACCATAATAAATTTTAGCATGAAGTATCCAATACTAAACAATAGAAAATCTAGCAGTAGGCAAGCAGAGAACTCATTTTCTCATTTTCAAATAAAGGTTTTATTTGCACATGCATGTGTGTGGGCGCATCAAGACCCATAGCTGCTGCAAACAGATGCCAGATACTTGTCCACTTCTGGCATCTGGCTTTATGTCAGTGGCTTTGGAATTTCACTCCAGGAAAGCAGACTTCCATGGAAGCTGCTGAGCCAGCTTTCTAGCCCATATAATTAGTGTTTTAAAAACTTACCTATGCAAACCTCTGATTTAACATCATCTTTGGCCAATTGAAATTATAGTTATTTTGACCATAAGACATTCACTTTTGGAAACCAACAAACTGAAAACACTCAATTCCTTGGATGGAGGAGGAGGTGGAAGGATTGACCATATATGCATTATATAAAGATTAAAGGGATATACCTGTTCCAGATTGAAAGAATACAGTAGAACTATAATTTATGTAGAGTGCCCCTAAAGCAGACATATGAATTATAGCTATAGAAATCATTCTCTGGTCTTACCTAAGAAATCAGCTATCATAAAGAAATATTAAATGTTTAATGATGGCTTTCAATTGTATGGTTGGAGTGGCTATGCTAATACGACTTAGTCCATAGTCTTAGATCACTGGTGTTTATTGATAGCCATCAGTACATTGCTTACTTATTCTGCTGACTCATGAATGACTGTTAGCATTGATCATTAGTACCAATCCTGCTTAATTACACTTCTGTGGATATCTCAGTAATTTCTCTTTAATTTGCTTCCAAGGAAGTTGCTGGAAACTGAAATCTGTTACCACTTCCATTGCCCCAGGAAATGCTACTCTCAGGGAGCATGTGTTTCCTCTCACAGAAGAATATGCCACACAGAGAAATCATTACAGCACTTTCTGTTTCATATAACAAGTACTCACAATGTAAAGCTTTTCAGCTGTAAGCAGTTTCTCAGGATTTCAAATTAGCTAGCAACTCATTATATTTTATGTGTCCATTACATTAATCTGTGTACAGTTTTCTAAATTCACAAGTTGAGTAGCATTGTTCACATTTCTGATATGTCAGAACTTAATAAATACTTATAAATAAATGTGATAAATATGTTATGCTTACAGTTAAAAATAATTGCAAAATATCAATTTAGAAGAAATTTCTCATTTGTTGTAGTACTGAACATGAGTCAATTTTTATATAGGAAATAAAGTTAAACAACATAATAATAACAGATATAATAATATATATAATGTATAATAATATATTAATATAATATGTATTACATTAATATATATTATTATATAAAAATATATAATAATAACATATAATAATAACAACAAAAAGTATCATTTCTTTAATTAAGGTTACATATGAGCTTTTGCTTACATCAATAATGCCAAAAATATTCATGAAAACATCTTGTATACATTAAAACTCATAACCCATATTCCTTGCCACAAAATTTGGAATTATATAATGGGTAGAAACACTTTATTTAATGTATCTAGAAAGAATATCATTGAGCACATAGGTTAGAACAATGTAATGTAATACATTAGTCAACATAATTAATAATTTTTTTTAACTCAGTGGGTTCCTCATCACACATTATCACATAAGAGTCTTTTTAGCCACTAGAAGGAACTACTTGTATCTGAACTACATATATAATGAGTAACAATTCTTCCTTTTCTTAAATTTTATCTTTAAAAAATTTTTTTTCTTTATTAGTTAGTTTTGTATTCAGCAAATACAGTCAGTTTGGTACCATTATTAGGCTCATCCATGACCTACCCTCTCCCCTTGGCCCCTCATTGTTGAGGTATATGGGTCACACATTGTGGAGTTAGCCCACAGTTATCGGTAAGCTAAATGTCTCTGCATATCATGACCCAACATGTGGCTCTGACATTCTTTCCACCCCCTCTTCCGCAAAATTTCCCTGAGCCATGTTGGATTCATTTTTGGTCTGCTTCAGTGATGAGGTGCTGGGGGCCTCTGAGGCTCTGGCTCTCTGATTTGGTAGGAGTTGATTTTTCTCTGTGTTGATCTCCTTCCCCCTTGTGCTGGTATCCAGTTCATCAGGAAAACAGCCCCCTTGCTTGTTTCACCAATTTTTCTTAGTTTCAGCCGGGGCCCTTTTGAGGTATGATGGGGTGGCTCTCTCCTTAGGATCTGCATCAATCTGAAAAAGGGAAGCAGATTCTCCAACGGAGAGTAAGTTAGCACCAGGAAAAGTGAGATAACCCTTACTTTTTTTTTAATAGAGAATTTAATAGGTGTAGGTCCTCTTGTAGCCCACAATTGATGGTAGCTTGATGTTGGAGAGTGGGCTTATGTTTGGATATGGTTCTGACTTGTTTCCCAGCTCCAGCTATGGGTCCCATACCAGTGAGGGGATCAGTTAGCCAAATTGAGAGCAGTTGGTTCCCCACCATGGCTATGTGCCACTACTGCCCTTGTGTGGGCATCACAACAAGTTATTTCCTGCTAAGTAGGTTAGACCATGCATTGCTTCGACAGATATTGGTCATTTTCCCCCAGTCACCCATGTAGCACCTTCTGGCACTAGACACGCTGGCTGGGGACTGACTCTCTTCCAACTTCCAGCCATGCCATTCTAATTTGCATGTCAATCACATAAGGTGTCTTCAGCAGTAGGGTCTTATCACTAGCCTTTGGTGGGTCATCAAGTACCCTGACAGAAATCTGTCTGTCTTTTAGGAAACCTTGTAGGTCTCTCTGATCAAAAGCTCATTGTGGATGATAGCCCCATGCTGGTTCTGGGAGTTACAGGTCAGTGCCCACTAAGAAAATGAGCAAAAAGATAACTAATATACAAGAGTTAGAGATAAGAGAGGGGGGGGTGGAAGAGGGGAAGTGAGGGAGGGAAGATGTAGAAGATTAAGGTTAGTCTTGATCTTACCCTCTCCAGTGTCTTGTGGTTCAAGTGTTCCCTCTAAGGGCCCGGTGATGGATCAGCCATTTGGTCTGTCTTTTAGTAAGTAGAATTTTATGGTACCATTGCCATTTGCGTCTAGATTTGTGTTTCCCACCCCTTTGATGCCCTCCTCTCCCTCCCCTTCCATCCTAGTGTCTAGTCCACTAGATGCTTGCCGGATATGTAAGGTATCTTGGGTAGATTCAGGTTAGGTGCTGTAGATGAGTGAGACTATGTGGCGATTTTTTTTCTGTGATTGCGTAAGTTCTCTGAGAATGATCTGTTCCAGGTTCAACCATTTTTGCTCAAATTTCATTATGTCATTTTTTCTTACTGCTGTATAGAATTCCATTGTGTAGATATACCACATCTTAGTTATCCATTCTTCTAGTGATGGACATCTGGGTTGATTCCAGCTCTTAGCTAGTACAAATTGAGCTGCTATAAACATGGTTGAGCAAATCTCTCTAGCCTGTGGTTTAAATGTTTGAGGGTAGATTAAAAGTCTGCTTTAAAATCTTAAAAAGTCCAGAAGGCATAAATTGATATTTCAATTATTCTCTGATATTTGAAAACTGTTCAGTAAAATATGGATATAGCATTGTAAAAAGAAATAGGGAACTTCCCAGGCATGGTGGCACAAACCTTTAATCCCAGCACTTGGGAGGCAGAGATAGGAGGATCACTGTGAGTTAGAGGTCACTCTGAGACTACATAGTACATTCCAGGTCAGCCTGAGCTAGAGTAGTGACAGCCTACCTCAAAAAAAAAAAAAAAAAAAAAACAAAAAGAAAAAACAAAAACAAAAACATAAAAACAAACAAGCAAACAACAAAAACAAAAGCAAAAAAAAAAAACAGGGACCTTCTTTGAAGTCCCAAATACGAGCCACTATCTTAAATTTCTCCCGACATTATCATAGGAGGCTTGGGATTAACTGTATATGTGATAACATACTTGAAATATGAGCATGATCTATCTGTTATATAAATTCTGCCATTTGGAAATTGGTGTTGGCAATATGACCCTTTGTGTAAAAGTTAAAGAGGGAGGGGGGTGAAGATAAAGATGAAAAAAACCTCAGGACTCTGAATTCAGGTTTGAAAACTAGGTGTCTTTCTTTTTTATAGAGCATGTGTTGGATTTTGTATCTATGAATGTTTCTCCATCTGTCTAGGTCATAGATGGTTAAGTAAGACAGTCTGTTCTTCACACATTAATAGCACAAGACATAGAAAGACTGATAACAAGAATAGTAATGAAACTTTGTGGCATTTAGTGGCTTGGATAGGCGTTTCCATTGGATACTTAGGACATTTTTGTAAACCACTTTTTCAGATGCTCTGAACCATATGTTCAGCATTAGGAAGGGTAGCTTCCCAATACAGTTCATCTAGAAGCGAATTCCATCAAGCGCATGTATTCTGTTGTTTCTGTAAAGTGGTAGGTAGCATTGTCACTGATTTATCTTTGTCCCAGACTTCACAATGGAGCCTCCAGAGAGATGGAGGTATATGCAATAAAGCCAGAGGAGTGAGACTGAGGGAACACAGAGACAGATCTTTTCAAAATCAAATCTATCAAATATTACTCCTTTAAATTCACTCTAAATTGATTAGATCCCACTTGTGTGACCTGCCTCATACTGATTTGGTTTAGTTTAGTTAATGTTGTAATTAATCTTCACAAAAAAATCTAATTCATCCCCAAGCTTCCTTCATGCCATGATCTGTTTGTGTAAATCTTCTGAAACACAATAACCTGTCTAATTTGATCTGTAGTCATGATTGAAAATGGTAAGCTGATATTGCTTTGTTTGTACAGTGATATAATTAAGATACTCACAATTTTCTAATTAATCTAATCTAAAATAGCTTTGGTTATTAGATGCCCAAACAGAATATAATGAATGGTTTTTCTTTCTTATTTCTGTCATTAGTCAGGAGAATTAATTTTGTCAAGTTGCAAACACACCCAATGTTTATTTGCATATGTACATTTCAATCTAAGCCAGACAATTTTGTCAAATTTATTACTTATTAATTTGAATTTATCTCTGAATAACTTTAGTAGTGTTTAAGGCATAATAACTTGTAATGAATAATGTATTATCTATAATTATACATATTTGTAGCTAATATGAATATAATTCTATATTTCTTAAATGTATCCCAATTAATATATTTAGTGCTATGCATAGTGTAACACCAAATACATTTATGATAATGTGCTAAACAATATATTAAGATATATAATTACATAATATCTAAATGATTACCTATAATTTTATACTAGGTCTACAGTTATTTTCTTGATAATAAATTATTATTACATTTCACATTGTAAGAGAAAAACCATGAAATATGAATAAGTATACAAAGAAGAAAAGTTTGAACAGTCAGTGTATTTTCAATATATCAATGGTAAATCTAGTTTATAGTTGGTTTTTTGAAATAAATAAGGAATGCTATTATTTTATCAATATCATTTTGTGGTATAAGAATTAAAAAATAAATCTATATTAATATTCTTAACTATAAAGTTTTATCATATAATGCTTATGTCAAAATGTGTTTAAGCAGTGGCACTGTCATGAAAGTGTAAATTTAATTGACTAATAGTAATAGTTACAATATTGAAAGGTTGCAGTGAATTTTTAAACATTAACGTGAAATACATATAGAAATCTGGTAGTAAACGTGACCATATCATGCTGAATTTATACATTATTTGCTATTTGAAGGTAATTGAAAAAAGCCAATTATTTAATGTTATTTCCATTTCCTAAAACTTTAAAATATTCTCATTAGAATTAATTCTCATTTTAACTAATTTATCAACATGTGATCATCTCCATTATTTAATGCATTCTTTTTCTGTAAACATCATATTTTCCATAGTTTCAGGATTGACTATGTCATGCACCCTTTATATTTAAGTGCAATATTTAATTTTATTTCATCAAAACATAAATTTTCTGATTTCTCAGAGGACAACACTTCAGTTCATAATTTAAGCCTTATGGAACTGAAGACTATGGGGAAAAAGTCTCTTTTAATGATCTTTTGATAATTAAATTTAATTACATGGATAACAAAGTGCACAAATGGAAAGACATGTAACATTTAACTAAAATTCTGTATAAAGGCATTTATGGTGTGTGGGTGCATTAAGGTTGTTTGTTTGGAGAAGCAATCACATTACTTTCAATTTATAGGAATTTTTCAACAATCAAGGATTGGAGTAAATCACCCTCTCATTTATTAATACAACTTGGCCCTACTTTTGTTATTTTTACCAGATACTCACTATATTTCTCATACCCTCCATATAACAGGTTTGTATAGTCATTGAACTGTACATTTTAATATTATAAATAAATAAATTATATATATAGTGTATACATATATAATAACTTTTGAAAGAAGTTAAAAATAGTGTGGATTATTTTTTAAAGAATTAATTTTTTCTTTATTTTTATTTTATTTGAGAGCAACAGACAGAGAGAAAGAGGCAGATACAGAGAGAGAATGGGCATTCCAGGGCCTCCAGCCACTGCAAATGAACTCCAGATGTATGCACCTCCTTGTGCATCTGGCTAACGTGGATCCTGGGGAAATGAGCCTTGAACCAGGATCCTTAGGCATCAAGGGCAAGCTCTTAACTACTAAGCCATCTCTCCAGCCCCTAGCATGGATTATTTTGATGCTAAAATTAAGAAAAATACATGGAAAACTGTTTCACAACACTTGCCATCCTGGAAATACAAATTAATTAAGCAGAAATCAAATATACATACACACCAATTAGCATGTTTGAATGGGAAGATTAGTGACAGCTTGGCATGGGTTGGCATCACTGGGATACATACACATAACTGACTGAAATGTCAAAATGGAGCTATGATTGATTTGGAAGCTACATTACAGATTCTAAAAAAGAATATATCTTTCTGTTAGCTCAGAAGTTCTACCTACATGCTCATTTTCTAGTCAGGGTGCACAAACATGTGCATTCTGTTTCAGAATGCATATTTATAGAAGCTTTATTCATTGAAGCCCCAAACTGGAAGCAACCCAAGAGGGCATCAACAGAAACATAAATGATGCACAAAGCATGAAACACTAGTATGTGGAGTAGTAACAATGGAGGCATGCACTAACTGCCACAAACAGCAATGTGAGTAAATCTCAAGAGCATTATTTAGAGAAAAAGTAAAAAACAAAAAAAGTCATAATGTAACAGTCTATATAAAGCCGGAGGCATGGAAAATCTGACAATGAGCCCTAGGACAGATATTAATGACGAAAGACCACAGTGCATTATGGTGATGGAAATTTTGGATATCCTACTTTGATGGAATCCTCATACCCATAGATAGATATGCATATATGCATATATCAACCTGTACAATCATCATTGACATATTTTGCTATATGTGATACCTCAGGAAATAAACTATTGTTATAACATTAAAAATGAGAACATATCCACAAATAATGGTTATGCTAAAAGTTAAACAACATAAACACAAGCAATGATTATTCTAAAACGTAAACACCTTAAAATCTGAATTCGATTCCCCTTCAGTCTGACTGTCCCCACTCTCTAATTCTTTCAGCTGCGGGTTCCTTAGTAAGTCTTTCCACCAACTGGTAAGCATAGCATTCCCCAATTTTGGAAGCTCTGCCAGTACAGAGTGAGGCATAGATTACAAATGCACAGTCCCTAAGACAAAGGTGATGCATTTAGAAAACTGCAGAAAGCTTCACTGATGTCCATAGTAATCATGTAGATGGAAACTTTTACTAGCCAAGACCATTACATGCCAAGACTATACCACTACATGATCCCTTTAATGCTGCCAATTGAAACTTAATGATGTGGGTACTACTTTTGAACCCTAAGCTGTAGAACAGCACCTCAAATTCACAGTCACTGGTATGGACAGACCTGTATGTTTCAGTGTGATGACCATATGACCTCAACAGCTGGCCTATTGTGATTTAGTCTGCATTTGGCTCACTGGGATGAATGAGATGGAACACTTGCATGTGAACCACCTAGCCACTGCAATTTCTTAAACAGATATTTTAAGTGAAGCAGTACTTTGGAAAATATGGGTAAATATTTATTCTCCTTAGCTATATATAAAACAAAATTTCTTTCTAATTTTTCAAATGAAGTAGATGAACAGAATGATTTATGAACTGATGTCAGAAGGCACATATGAAAAAAGTCTCAGACTTTGAAGGTAGGATCACTGATTAAGTTTGTCCTCTCAATGCCTATCATTTTTTAAATTTTTTAAATTTTTTTATTAATTAGTTTTGTATTCAGCAAATACAGTCAGTTTGGTACCATTATTAGGTTCATCTGTGACCTACTCCCTCCCCTTGGCCCCTCCTTGTTGAGGTATGTGGGTCATGCATTGTGGAGTTAGCCCACAGTTATGGGTAAAATAAATGTCTCTGCATATCATGACCCAACATGTAGCTCTTACATTCTTTCTGCCCTCATGACCCAACATGTGGCTCTGACATTCTTTCCGCCCAGTTAAAAAGAGTGGATGGAGAGATGGCTTAGTGTTGAAGATCACATCCTGTGCAAATATGGAGGCTTGAGGAGGCCTGAGAAACCATATCAGTTCAATTCCCAGCATGCACATTAGATACATGGGCATGGCCATGCACATCTACAATCCCAGTGCCTGAGAGATGCAAATTGTAGAGACTTACTGGGGCGCAAGGAAAAATATGGCAAGTTCCTCGATCAGTATGAGACTCCAGTTCAAGTCAGAATGGTTAGAAGCGCAATGGAGCAGGATACCCGATGTTCACTTCCAGCCAGTGCAGGGGAGTGTACCGCCAGCAGGTCATCACATGGGCACATACATGTGCTTACACCAAGCAGACACACAAACACACAGAAAAAAAGTGATAGCTGATAGGCGTGGAATGTTGCACGCTTCTGTGATTCCAAGGTACCTATACCAAGAAAGGCAGGCCAGGAGAACTTACAGGCACACAAGCTAGTAGAACAAGGGAAAGACTGTCTTATAAGAATATGACAGGAAAGAAGAAACACTCCATGATGTTCTCTGATCTCCTCCACATGCACTGTGGCACATATGTGCCACCCCCACGCAGCACATGCATGCATATGCACACATATACATACCCACATATAATTTTAAGTGGCTGAGAAGCTGCATATACATTTGAAGTCTGGTAGAGGAACTGTATGGAACATCATAGAGAGACTATTCCATTAAAAATAACTTTTATAGTGAAATGTGTAGAATGAAGTATTATGTACCATTTAATTAAAATCTATAGGAAATAAAAAAAATCTTACTTATTACTTAAAATCATTTTCACCAAAGTATTAAAATTAGAATGCAAGTACAAGTAATGTTACTCAAAAAGGTCATTAAAATATAAAACTGTCCTTTCACCTCCTGTAGAGATAAAATAGATGAGAACTGGACCATCCACTCTTGCATTTCAGAGTAGCACTAGAGCTGTCCTCTTGAAAATTTGTTTCTTTCCAGGATAATTGCTGTTGAGCTGTATCACAAAGTTAATTACTGATTTCAACGCATTTATAAAATTTCATATAGAATATTTCAAAGACAAAAATCCTTAAATCTTTCTGTTCAGACCAGCTGGCTACAATCTTGAAACAGGGTGAATATAACTGCATTCATTTAGCTGAATTCAATGGCATTTAACTTGAACAAATGGGAACATGATTGATCGTAGGCACTCTTAAATATCACTGCAATTTCAGATCTTTTCTAACTTTTTCATTGATATTTTTATAATTTAAACTCCATATTGTGTGAATTTAGTTGTGAATAGCTTTAGATAAAACTTGTTACTGTAACATTGTGAATGTGTAGGACTTAAATGTATTTTCAGAGCTACTTTACACATTGCTATTTTGTCTGCAATTTAGGAGAAAAACTATATGCTAATATAGCATGATGCTTACAATTTTATTGAAAGCAAAATACAAGTTGACATCAATAGTGGAGAGCTGTAGAGATTTACTCTACATTTGACAAAAAGAAAACCTAAGATTAAGATTACTTCTTGTGATGTTATTAAAAATTTAAATAACCAAATGTATTTCAACAATGGCACTTAAAAATTATGCATCGTCACAGATGAAGAATGTTCCATTATATTCTATGAATAATCTAAATGTGGTGGTTTGAATGTAAAATGTCCTCACAGCCTGAACTGTTAATGATTAATCTTCTGTAGCTTTGAATATAATATCCCCATAGCCTCAGTTGTTTGTAATTAAGTTACCTACTAAGTTCCAACCTAGTAAAGTATTTGTGAGGTGGAGCCCTGATGGAGAAAGTGTGTCACCAGGGCCAGTCCTTGGGGTGGATTCTATCTCATGCTTCCTGGTGTGCTCTCTCTCTCTCTCTCTCTCTCTCTCTCTCTCTCTCTCTCTCTCCCCCCCATCCCCCGCCGTGGATGTATGATTAAATGATGTGCCAACGTTTTATACCATCATGAAGCTTCCCCTTGAAACTGAAAGCTGGGAATAAATCCCTTCCTTCCATAAGCTGTTTCTGGTGAGGTGTTTGCCCAAGAACTAGAACTTAACTGTAGCTGCTTCCTACTTAGTCCCTAGCTAATGGAGACTTTGAGAGGTGGAGCCTTGGTGGAGGAGATGTGTCAAGGGGGTGGATCTTGGATTGCTTAGTACAGCCTCTTTGGATGTTGCTAGTTAGCTTGCTCTGGCTGTTTCTCTCTCTCTCTCTCTCTCTCTCTCTCTCTCTCTCTCTCTCTCTCTGAAGCTGACATAAAGTGAGTTACTTATGCTTTTGCCATCAAGATGAAACTTCCCTTTTAAACTGTACGCTTGAAATAAACACTTCTCCCCCAAACTGCATCTTGTAGGTTGTTTTGTCCCAGAAACAAGAAGGTAACAGCTACAGCCATCAACACATTTCTTAAACACTTGTACATTAACAAGCAATGCATCTTTTACAAAATAACTGAAAATGCTCCAGAAGTAATTTCCTAAAACTTGTGGAGTTGAATATGAGCATTTGCAAAATCAAATTTCTCACTCATTACTTTCAATTTATAGCTAACTGATGGAAATTAATTTGGCCAAAAATTGATCGCTTTTCATGATATACATCTCCTCCCAAAAGAACAAATTTATTTACATTTTTATTTGTTTCTGATTATTTAAGTTCCATTAAAGGGAAAAAATTAGGGAGATTTATAGGAGTATAATGGCTAAATTCATAAGTGAAATTAAATTCTTAATGCAGAACTTTCTCAAATTTAAAGTAAGAATGAAAATCTATCCAACCAGAGCAGCAAATGCCTCTCACTGAAACTCAGTGAAGCTACTGTAATGCAGTGACATAGGACATGGCCATTGCAAAAGCAGACCTATATGTGAGTCTAAGAAAATGCATTTAAACATTGTTGTCCTCTCGTTGAACTATATATTTAAGTCAAATAATTTTTAAAGTTACAGTCAGATTTTAAATAATAATAAAGGAGGCAAAATCTATTATTTGGGTTTCCACTGCATTATCCATGAGAAATATTGAAATATATGGTACCCAACATACATAAAAGTCATGACCGGCCAATAAGAGACTAAATAAACATTAAGAGCCTAATTATTTTCTGTCTTTAATTCCACAATAGACATGCAAGACTTTGTCTTTTCAGACTGGAGAAATAATATAGGCAAAGTCTCATAAATTCAAACTTTTTATAACACATGGAATTATTACATAAATGAGTAAAAAGTAAACAACTGTATTTATTTTCAGTAGATGTGCAAAAGCTTGTCTAGCAATATTTCACCCAGTAAAATGATTTTGATCACATGTGTAAGCTAAAGGTACATCAGTCATGGAGCATGAAAGACATGGTAGATCTTGAAATGTCCATGCTTTGCTTCACAATGCATCCACTTCTCCATCCTAGTTAGCCTTGCCTCACTGTATGTGAAGCATGTACCATAAACCTTGCTGTTTTTAAAAGGAAGCTAGAAATTAACAATCTTGTGTGAAGCTTTCAAATAAATATATTAGTAATATTTTATATTTATGTAACTGAATTTGACCTTGGAAGATCTGTCTATACTCTTAGCTTGAAATACTGAGTTTATATTTGGGGCTGGAGAGATGGTTTAGCAGTTAAGGTGCTTGCCTGTGAAGCCTAAGGAACCAGGTTCAATTCCCCAGGACCTATGTAAGCCAGACACACAAAGTGGCACATGCATCTGTAGTTTGTTTGCAGTGGTTGAAGGCCCTAGTGTGCCCATACTCTCTGTCTATTTCTCTCTCTCTTGCTCTCGCTTTCTTTGCATGTGTGTCTGTCTATCTCTGCTTGCAAATAAATAAATGAATGAAAAAATTAAGAAAAGAAGTACTGAGTTCTGTATCTAGGAAATTAATGTTAGACCACACTGTAAGTTTAAGGAGGCAAATTATAAATGCGTTCGTGAATATCTCATAACACACTCAGAATTATTCAAACCTCTGTTAACATACTTATAAAAATAGGAATTCACACTGATTAGGTATAATTTTTTTAAAATGAATCTGTGCTAGAATTTATTTGGAACACCAATAGTCAAAGAGAGAAAAGCCATATACCATTCTTAATTAATGTGCTATGTTCCATACTCTTTATTTTCCCTTAACTCTCAGTGTAAATGCTCCCACAATCTAATTAGGCTTGAGTGAGCCTCTGCCAATACCTACTGATGTAAAGAACAAACTGTAGCAAATATTTTAATTGCATCTACTTTCATTTCCATTTTACTATTCTTCCTAGGTCAATAATTTTCTGTTCAGAAGGCTGTGAAATCTGTAGCATGTAGTAGATATATTGCAGCCCTCATTCTCTTAGATGAGATATTAAGTAGAATTTATAGTAAGTATATTTTAAAAGGAGGAAAAAAGTTTAGAGAACAGAGCAGTGCAGAACTCTTGGGGGAATAATAGCTATCATAGTCCATTGCTTCTTCTACGTTACTGGAGGTAAAGGTTAGGGAACATGGATTGAGATGTCTTTAGTCCTAAGAAGAGCTTTTGGTAGAGACTTACAACCACCCAGGTGTGGTTTAAAAAGCACAAAATGTGGGTGAAAAGTTTTCTGACCGTCCTCCCCTTGCCACTGCTTCCTCCTATCCTCCTAGGAGAAGGATGCCCATGGATTTGGTCCTATAACCATCAGCCTTGTAGGCACAAAAGGAGATGCAGACAAGGTGAGGTTTGCCTCTGAAGGGGCAGCAAGGGAATATTTGGACCATTTACTTTCTATCTTGAGGCATGAAGTGTTCTGTCTCACCTTGGAAAATTATATAGTCTTCCAAAGCTTCAAACACTGTAATGTAGAACATGAATTGGGAGGTTTTGCAATAAAGCAATTGAACTGAATGAGCTGTGAATGAATGTCTGTGCTCAGAGCAATGGTGTTTCAGCTAATGACTATTATTATATTGTGTTCTGCTACATACCTGGTGAGCTGCAAAGCCAAGTGAGGTTGACAGACACAGGGGAATCTGAAATACCACATCCCTCCAAGCATCCTCTCAGAGGAAGGTGTAAACAGACAATTGCTATTCTAAATAAATTCATGGTTATATGCTGTAAAAAATGATTTTCAAGGAGAAAAGGATTAAAAAGTTGTGCAGTTTTATATTTTAGTGTTCCTCAGAACCGAGCTCAACTGGCTATTTAATTTTGAAGTTCGATTGATTGCTTTAATCAAACCAATGCTCCTGCAGGTGTTTCTATAATAGAGGGAAATAAAGCACTTCACTGCTAATTCCCGTTGTAAGCTAGGCTGATAAGGAAAATGAACTTGGATGACTTGATGGATGTTACAAGATTCTAGGAAACCTTAATTAGTGTTTTGGGGAAAGCAAGCAGTTGGAAAGTGGCTGACTGGTTTTATCTGGACTTTATTCAAGAGCCTTGGTTGCACATACAAATAACTCCTTGAAATATTACTCTGTACTCAATTTGCAAAGTTGACTTGGGATATTTGGTTGTAATTAAAATACCAAGAAAACTATTTTAAGCTGTTTCCAGTTTATATTAAAAAATAACATTTTATTCTTTTGCACATATGTTAATCCATTTTAGCATGTGAATTTACCTAAAAGCTTTTTGGATCAAAGTTTCTATTGCTTATGGTGAATACATTAAAATAATGTTTCATGAAAATAAGTGCAAGTAAATGTGAAGAGTTCAGCATGAACATAAATTTATAGCACATTTATAAAAACCCTAGCGTTGCGTATTCATAATATTCAATCAGGAAGTAACACAAGCCTTAAAATCACAATGCCTGGGCTTGATCCCAGATGTACCACTGATTAGTTATGTGAACTTGAATTATCATCCCTCTCTGTCCCATGCTCCTTATCTCTAAAGTAAGGTAAAGAATACCATTGTTTTCTTAAGCTTTGTTGCAAGCCAAATGTTTCAATAATTAAAAGTACTTAGACCAATGCCTAAATTTTAGCAAACATAAGATTTTCACTGAGACATAAATAAAGCAATATTAAACCTGAAATGAGCATCATGAAAACCATTGAAAAACTATGAATGCTAAATTTATTTCAGTCTATTTTCATTTTAAAATGAGTAAACATATCAAAATGTGTCATTTAAATGTTGATTGATTTTGGAGGAGAGGCTGAGATGGAGAGATGGCTCAGTGGATAAAGGTCCTTATTAGACAGCCATGACAACCTGAGTTCACAGCCCAGAGCCCATGAAAATGGAGAGTTTGTAGGCCTAGCTCTGCTACAGTGAGATGTGAGGTACAGACAGGAGAACACCTGTATATTTGTGGTTCACATAGCAATGACCAACAAGAGACTCCTTAAATAAGGCACTAGGATTGATAACCAAGGTTGTCCTTTGACCTCCGCACATGTATGATGACACGCATACATCCATTTTTACACATGTAAACACACATACACATACACATAATGTACACATATAATTCAGCTAAATTGTCTCATAAGTTTATTTATGCAAGAGTTTATAAAAGATGCAACATAAGACATACATATTAGACAAGAATCTGTAGAGGAAATAACTTTTGATTGAAGAAAAATGGATATGTCACTCTTTTAAGGCACAACCTTATTCAGGGCAATTTACCAGCCTGGGCTTTCTCAATCTCTGAAGTAATAATATATTAAAAACTTCCACAAGTTCATCCTAGGAGCACAGTCTGTAAGGTTACTGTCAACGATCCATATTTGAATAGCACTTAATAGTTTTCAAGTGCTTTGTAGATACATTAGAGAAAGGAAGCTTCTCATGAATTAAAATTCATCTAAATCAGAGATGAATTGGTTTCCTCTGTTCACATATAGGGATGGAAGACAGTGGTTTGCTTCAGTAAAGAAAACCCCATACTTCCAGGCAACCAAGCCCAAGCCCAAACCAGCTTTATAATAACGAGGTTCCAGGGCTTTGATCAGCTTTTCAGTGGTAGCAGTACCGCAATTATTAATATATTTTGAAATTCCTAAGCTTTGAAAAATAAGTGTTAATAAATGTTAAATTTTTATGAGCAGTGGGCAAATTGATTATAGTTGCTTTCTTTTAATTGACTTAAACATTTTCCAGTTACAAACACTAAGGATTCACTATAGCTTAGCATATTAAAAGTAAACCACTACAAAGTTATGCCTCCTTCCACCATCTTTCTAGGAGGAAGAAAAGTTCAATGGAAATTTTCCCACCATAAATGCATTTCGTTTACATAAATGATATGTGAATACATTCAACATATATATTCATATTTAAATTTTTATTTATCTGTGTGCATATATGTATGTATGTAAGTGGGTGAATGAACATTATGGTATAATTGTGGAAGTCAGAGAACTTGTTTGTGTTCCACCTTTTGTGTGACAAGGTCTCTTTTTTTTTATTAATTAGTTTTGTATTCAGCAAATACAGTCAGTTTGGTACCATTATTAGGCTCATCTGTGACCTACCCCCTCCCCTTGGCCCCTCCTTGTTGAGGTATGTGGGTCATGAATTGTGGAGTTAGCCCACAGTTATGGGTAAGATAAATGTCTCTGCATATCATGACCCAACATGGAGACAAGGTCTCTTCTTACAGCAAATGTGTCTGGCCTGCAAGCAACTTTGCAGTGTGGCTATGGAATTGAACATGTGTCAGCAAGCTTTGCAAGCAAGTGTCTTTAGCCACTAAGCCATATCCCCAGCCTACAACTTATATTTTTAAAAGTTAAAGATGCTATAAATATAATATTATAAGATATATTTATATTTAAAATATTTAATTTAATCTATAATATTTAAAAATATTATAAATATAATGAAAGCAAAATTAAATCTGATTCTATACAGGATCTTGATTTTGAAAATAATGATGAACTTCAATCCATGACATATGAAGTTGGTTTCAAGTATGGCTAAAATTGTTTGAAAGATAATCAAATATGATGTGTGAACCTTTCCCACGACATTTCTAATGCTATTTCTAAAATGAATAAACCAAATGATTCTGTAGAAATGCAAAATAATAAAAACAACAACAAAGAAAGCAAAGACCTTGCTTTGCAATCCTTGTGGAGAAGGTTGAGGGCAGCAGGCTTTGGACATAGATTTGTAATCATACAGGAATATAACTTGAAAGAAACAAGATGAATATTTGTCAGTCAAAACTAACTTCGGGATGCCTAGTGTGACTTGAGTTTCTGCTCACTAGGAATCATAAGATTAAACCATGGCATGTAAGTTCAGTTTCCAATACTACAAAATGTCAGTTCTCATTAGGGCATGACTATTTCAGAGTAAGAGTCTAATATTTGACTCTAATGTCAAGTTTTATGATAACATATCTCAAAATGTAATTAGAATGTTTTGTGCATGATAGTAGATAGAAATTAAAACCATGATAAAATAAGTGAAGATACTCAGACTACAGAATAGGAGATTAAAATGGGAAGACTTTAACATATGTTAAGAACTTCCATATACAAAATATTAAAATATTAACTATGGATGGTGTTTTATAGAAGTGTGTAAAACTAACACAGTATAAATATAATTGCTATTTTATTGAACATAAATGAAGTTTCTTATGAGGGATACATATCTCAGCAGAGAAAATGCCCCAGCTGAACCTGAGGATTGGCTTTTCAGGATGATTGCATATGGGATCCATGTAGGCTTAAGTGAGTAATGTCCCAGGATTTTTAAAATATAAAGCTTCCTCTTACCTCGTGAATTGAACATATTGTTTATTTCATTTTAACTCATTAAACACAATTTAGAAAATTGTGAAGTCCTAACGCAGCAATATTATAATTCTACTTTTCCTAATAGATGAAGAGAATTCTTTCTTGAAAAGCTATTTTTTCTTTATTATCTCTGGGCAAGTTGTTTGTGATCACCTATACCTTTCAGTTGTTTAAATCAATTCAGGACAAATAATAATTTCCTGGAATTATTAAGCTAATAAATAAAGAATGATTCTCTTTCTCCTAGCCCTTCCTGACCATGCCAGCCTAGAAAAGATGCCATCCTGCAGGATGGGTTGGTTCTTCCCCATCTCAACCAGACTGCACACAGAACTCAGTAAATTTTAAGTAATGCTGTACCTTCCCTTGAAGGACTGGAAACAACTGTTTTCTGTGTTCTGGAGACAGTGAACACAGAGTAACTATCAGGTCAAATAAGCTTTAGAGAAACTATACCTATAAAAGAAATGTATAGGTCGATCTACTTTATTAATAATAGCATTCACAGCAATAGAAATTAATATAGTCCTTTGCAGTGTATTAAGTTCCCTATTGTATTATGCAATGGATTCATGAACCACTCTGAAATTTTCTATATATATATATATATACATACATACATATGCATATATGGTGTCTAAATGAGAAAGCTAGTGTTCTGAGCATGTCAGTATTCTGCCTAGACCCCATAGGGACAAACAGCAAAAAAAAAAAAAAAAAAAAAAAAAAAAAAAATCACCTTGTTTGATACCACAGCATTCTCTCTCTATGGATGTTCCCAATTTCCCCATCTGATGATGTGTTTTACAATAATTGACTTCCCAAATTACCTTTGGTTCTCCAATATGGAAGAACTTTATTGAGTGATAGGACATCACTTCTACTTTTAATTTTCTTTTCTGTTTTTCCTAGTTAATTTTGTATTTTTCATTTATTGATCTTTCTAAATAAAAGTAGACACACATGTGTCTGGAGTTCATTCACAGCAGCTTAAAGGCCCTGGTGTGCCCATTCTCTCTCTCTCTCTCTCTCTCTGTCTCTCTCTCTCTGTCACTTTCTCTTTCAAAAATAAAATAAAAAGATCCTAATATTCTATGTTGGGAAATGCTCACTTGGCTCTACACTTACTAACTCCCCAATTCCATCTAAACTGTAGATGGCCTCTTTCATGTTGCTATAATGATGCATAGTCATGGACTTATGAGTATTTGAAAAATAGAACACTTTGTCAGAATATAACTGTGCTGGAATTACATATAAATTTTGTTTGACAGTATGTACTAGTCTTCAGAGTTTGACACACTGTCATCTACCCTAGAACAGACTCATCAGAACACTCTTCTTCCTTCCCTTTACATCTCTCTCTAATCTGGGGAGGATGGTGGGTCATTTGCTGTAGCATTTTCTGACATCCTAGTAACAGAAAGACCAGTATCAATTCATTGAAACCAATTATCCTAGTGAATGTTGAGTAACAGAAGTCATGATATTATTTTTCTGAGTACTTAGGGAGATACTTTATCTAAAAAATACTGAATCAATTCATTTTTATAATTAAAATAATCAGAATTTATCCATGTTTTGACAATATCACAAGAAAACAAAATGCCAAACAAATCAAGTACTGTGTAAACAGTGACTATAACCCAAAAAGTATAGAACCACTAAAAACATTTGTACATCATGGTGTAGGACATATCATGTGCTGAGCAACCTGATAAGAAACATCTAGTGAATTTTCTCCTTTACTAATACCCACAATCTGAGGGAGATGCCCACTAAACTTGTTCATTTATACATGAGGAAGCTGAGCTTCTATAACTTGCAGGAGGGAGATTCAGATCCTATTAACAGGATTCTGAATGCATTCCACCCTGCATTTTGGAGTAAGTAGAAATCCTGTTACAGAAACTGCAGATTGCTAAGTGCACCTTTGGAGAATAAAAGTCAAAGAATGCAAAAATAATAAAATTAAATAGTCCAGAATTCAATCAATGATCTTCTTAGTAAAGTACAAAGGTTAAATCAAGGAATTAGTTTTTTGGTATATAAAATAAGTAACTAATCACAAGAAATATATTTAATTTTTTACTTATTTATTTTCAGAGAGAGAGAGAGAACTGGGGAATCAAACCCAGACCAGCAGGCTTTGTAAGCAACTACTTTTAACTGCTGAGGCATTTCTCCAGCCCTCAAGAAGTAATTTTTAAGTTAAGAAATAAAGGGAAAGAAAACCAAAAGAGAAGAGGAAATACTATCTCTGCCTCACCCCTCTCTGTTTATCTGTTTCTCTGTTTCTCTCTCACGTGCGTGCATGCGCACTTTTCTTCTTTCTCTTTCTCCATCTGTTTCTCTAAGTTTCTGCCTCCATTTCTCTCTCTCCCTATCTCTCTCTCTTCCTTTCTCTCTCTCTCTCTCTTTCCCTCACTCATTTTGCCTCTTTCTGTCTCTCTTTATTATGACATGGCTTTAAATAAAGTTAGGACTATTACTCAAGACTATTCCATATCATTGCCCCAGTTAGGGTTTCTTACCATATGGATTGTGTAATGTACACTAAACTATCTTGAATTTCAAGTAAAAAAAAAATGTTTCATATGATGCTTCCAAAAGAAGAGGTGCCAAACAATGGTCTAACAGAAATATTATAATAAATAAAACAGTATTAACATGGGAGGGAGAAGATGCAATGATGAAACAGTAATGGGTCTAAATATTTCAAGGGGACAATAACATGAAGCATAGTTGGTATCTGAAGATACAGCAAACCAATTTTTGCTTTCCCAAGTTAAAGCACTTCCTAGTTAGTACAATTTCAAGAGCTCCAGATGTAACAAAATTGCACAGTATATATATATATATATATATATATATATATATATATATATATATATATATATTGCAGTGATTCCATTTAGTTTGATCATAAAACAATAATAAAAAAAACAATCTGCCCTAGGATTGTATTTCTTTTATTTTTATATTATTTTTTTTCTTCATTAGTTAGTTTTGTATTCAGCAAATATAGTCAGCTTGGTACCATTATTAGGCTCATCCGTGACCTACCCCCTCCCCTTGGCCCCTCCTTGTTGAGGTATAGGGGTCATGCGTTGTGGAGTTAGTCCACAGTTATGTGTAAGATAAGTGTCTCTGCATATCATGACCCAACATGTGGCTCTGACATTCTTTCCGCCCCCTCTTCCACAAAATTTCCCTGAGCCATGTTGGGTTCATTTTTGGTCTGCTTCAGTGATGAGGTGTTGGGGGCCTCTGAGGCTCTGGCTCACTGATTTGGTAGGAGTTGATTTTTCTCTGTGCTGATCTCCTTCCCCCTTGTGCTGATATCCGGTTCATCAGGAAAACAGCCCCCTTGCTTGTTTTGCCAATTTTTCTTAGTTTCAGCCGGGGCCCTTTTGAGGTATGATGGGGTGGCTCTCTCCTTAGGATCTACATCTATCTGAAAAAGAGAAGCAGATTCTCCAACGGAGAGTAAGTTAGCACCAGGACAAATGAGATAACACTTTTTTTTTTTTATAGAGAATTTAATAGGTGTAGGCCCTCTTGTAGCCCATGATTGATGGTAGCTTGATATTGGAGAGTGGGCTTATGTTTGGATATGGTTCTGACTTGTTTCCCAGCACCAGCTATGGGTCCCATACCAGTGAGGGGATCAGTTAGCCAAATTGAGAGCAGTTGGTTCCCCACCATGGCTGTGTGCCACCACTGCACTAGTGTGGGCATCACAATAAGTTATTTGCTGCTAAGTAGATTAGACCATGTGTTGCTTCGACAGATATTCGTCATTTTCCCCCAGTTGCCCATGTAGCACCTTCTGGCACTAGACGCACTGAATGTCTGGGGACTGACTCTCTTCCAACTTCCAGCCATGTCATTCTAATTTGCATTTCAGTCACATAAAGTGTCTTCAGCAGTAGGGTCTTACCGCTAGCCTTTGGTGGGTCATCAAGTACTCTGACAGAAATCTGTCTGTCTTTTAGGAAACCTTGTAGGTCTCTCTGATCAAAACCTCATTGTGGATGATAGCCCCATGCTGGTTCTGGGAGTTACAGGTCAGTGCCCACAAAGAAAATGAGGAAAAAGATAACTAATATACAAGAGTTAGGGGGGGGAGGGAGGGAGGGTAGATGTAGGAGATTAAGGTTAGTCTTGATCTTACCCTCTCCAGTGTCTTGTGGTTCAAGTGTTTCACCACCATGCACTATACTCAAGTCCAAATGGATCAAAGATCTCAATATAAGACAGGAAACTGGAATACTACTGGAAGAAAATTTAGGAAGTACTTTCCATGATATAGGAATGGAAAAAGACTTCCTGAACAAAACCCCAGTAGCTCATGAACTTAAACCGTCACTCAACCAATGGGATCACATGAAGCTGAAGAGTTTCTTTACAGACAAGCATACAATAAGCAAAGCCAATAGATTACCCACAGAATGGGAGAAAATATTTGTGGGTTATCCAACTGATAGAGGCCTAATCTCTAGAATCTGCAAAGAACTAATAAATCTAAACAGTAAGAAGTCAAATACCCCACTCAAAAAATGGGGCAAACAGCTGAAGAGGCAGTTCACAGGGGAAGAAATAGAAATGGCAAACATACACTTAAGAAAATGTTCATCATCCCTAATCATCAGAGAAATGCAAATTTAAACAACTATGAGATTCCACCTTACCCCAATAAGGATAGCAAACATCAAACAAAAATCAAATAAAAATAAATGCTGGTGAGGATGTGGAGAAGTAGGAACACTCATCCACTGTTGGTGGGAATGCAAGATGGTGCAACCACTTTGGAAAGCAATATGGAGACTTCTGAAAAAGCTGATTATAGAGATACCAACAGATCCAGTTATTCCCTTACTGGGCATCTACCCTAAAACCTTCAAACCACAGGCTAGAGAGATTTGCTCAACCATGTTTATAGTGGCTCAATTTGTAATAGCTAAGTGCTGGAATCAACCCAGATGTCCATCACTAGAAGAATGGATAACTAAGATGTGGTATATCTACACAATGGAATTCTATATAGCAGTAAGAAGAAATGACACAATGAAATTTGAGGCAAAATGGTTGAACCTGGAACAGGTCATTCTCAGTGAACTTACCCAATCACAGAAAAAAAAAATCGCCACATAATCTCACTCATCTACAGCACCTAACCTGAATCTACCCAAGATACCTTACATACCCAGCAAGCATCTCCTAGACTAGACACTAGGATGGAAGGGGAGGGAGGGGAGGGCATCAAAGGGGTGGGAAACACAAATCTAGACCCAAACAGCAATGGTACCATAATTTTCTACTTACTAAAAGACAGACCAAATGGCTGATCCTTCACCAGGATTGTATTTTTAAAGCAAACATTATGAACAAGAAGATATATGATACTATAATTATATATATATATATATATATATATATATATATATATATATATGTATGTATTTAAATTTAAGTGTAATGAGCATATCATAGATCAGCCAAAACTATAGTTAGAAGAATACATGGTCTTAAATATTTATATGCAGTAAAGTATAAAGATTAGTGAACTTTCATTGATTGATTTGAGACAGAAGGAAACAGATAGAGAAAGTGAGTATGGGAAATGCAGAAACTCCTGCCACTATAAATGAACTTCAGATGCATGCTATACTTTGTGCATCTGGCTGTATGTGGGTACTGGGGTATCAAATGTGGGTCATCAGGGTTTGCAAACAAGTGTTTTAAATGGCTGGGTGACCTCTGTAGCCCAAAAGAACTTTTTATTTAGTTATATCATGTAAGATCCTTCAATGGCCAGAGTAGGAGCCTAGGACACAGTCATCTATTTATTGTTGTCATTCTGATTTCTAGCTGGTTCTCTGTGATCTATCCAGGAAGCTGCTGTGCTGTACTTATTTGATATCTTTGATATTCTATGACCCTATTTGCCCCATGAGTGTCCAACCTTAAGTAATATTCTCAGACAGAGGACAAAGATATAGGACAGTATCATTCATCCACCCTCTTCTTCCCTGCTCTTTACCACCAACAGCAATGAGTCATTACCTGATATTCAGGCCCCTACTCAACATGCTTGGCTCTGTTTAATTTTCTGCATCCTAGAGGCCCTTGAATTTCTAGCCTTTTACATTTCAAAAGTCTTATCATTCCTTTAAGCTGAAATATTTCTTTTTGGAAGTAATAAATATTTAAAATTCTAGCTAAATAAACTCAGAAGTGACCAAGAGCAATGAGAGAAAAAAAATCAATTCATATTCAGAATATTGTCCTTCAGTACAATAATAACTACCTTAATATACTTGTGTGTGTGTTTTATACTGACAATTGAGTGACTTTATTAAGACATATTATTAATCAGGTATTGTTATTTTAAAATTTTACATGATTTTTCTCATTGAGAAGGAATTTCTGTAATGTGCCCTAGAATAGTAAATATTTGCAGTGTGCAACTCATTCTCCTTAGGGTATGGGTATTACCTGTATGAGCAGTTCCTCTCCATACAGAATACAGTCTTGCTCTATCATGCTAACAGGAACACACTTTACTCCAAAATTCAAAGTGTCACTGTAAATTCCATAGTAGCTTTAAAACTCAAATGTGATACAATCTAAATCAATGAAGTAAAACTTGTCCATTCCTACTGAAAATATTCAATTACACTTGGAAGTAAGGCATGTGGGTGGTTTGCAGTTGAGAAGTCTGAATCTGGGAAGGTAGTAGTATCGTATCCAGAATATGAGCCCCACTGCTAAGCTGCCAAGACATATCTCCTTATTCACGCGAAAATGTCTGGGCATTAAGAAACCTCCAAATGCACTTTGATCTACTGGAAAATCCATGTTCTATAAAATACATAGGAATCTGATACCAAGACCATCAGAAATGTTGCTTATAGACCAGCAGTTTCATAGTTTTATTCTTTTCTCTTTCTATCAGCTTTCCAGCCTGCTTTCCTCGTTTTTACCCCCTCTCCTGTTAGACTCTGGCTTCCTTTACACCGACTGTAATTGGCAATGAATTTGACATAGCTTTGGCTCAAAATTCTCAGTTATTCTTTCAAAACCTAATGTTCTACGGAACATCCACAAAGGACAGCAGTGTTTCCTACTGGACAGGCATTTCTCCATATGAGTAAGGTTGTCTTGTAGTTGTGGGAAGGATCTTTCCATCAGTAAAAGTCACATGGAAGCTAAACAGTGATTACATAGCAATGTCGATAAGAAAATGTTAAGGAACATTTAAAGGCATTTTTATACTACTGATAAGGAAAAAAGATATTTTATGAGGGCCCACATAGCCAGTATAAAATACATTGGGTGTACAAGTTAATTGCATCATAGAAAACACATTGCTCATGTGGCCACACAGGCAGGTTCCACTGAGACATATGATGCTGTAAAGGGTAATTGAGAGTTCTGTTATCCAGATTACAGTACCATTAACTGTAGCATGCCTTTTGTTCCATATTTTGCTTTTCAGATTTTGAATTTATATTTTATCAGTTTTTATTAAAATGTATTAATAATTGCATTTATTCTCAATTAATGATATTCCTTATTTTCTAAATCTATGAACTTGGCTCCTTTCCCTGGTCAATTACTAAAACTAGAAAAATAATATAAAAGTTATCTAGTTTTATAAAATTATATAAACATAATATTCAAAGCATGAAACAGTATATTTATACTATTATTCATATTAAGTACTTGCTAAAATTCGCAATCCTACAAAGATTTCTTTTCAAATTATGCTAGCTTGACACTTGCACAACCTCTTAGCCTAATTGCTGCTTCCTTAATCATTCAAAGTTTATCATAATTTCTCGTACTTTAATAAAACATTTCCAACAAACTAAAGTCTTACTTTAAATTTTGATAGCCTCCAAAGTCTTTCCACCAGACAAATATATTGAATGCTTTATCCCAGCTACCTTCCTACTGTTAGGATTACAGTGTGTACCAGTGATGAAAATAGTCAGTTTGGTATAAATAAGCTGAAAAACCTATTTTCATTACATAACTCTATGTTAAGGCAGAGAGTATCCAATTTTAGAAATGGGAAAAAAACATCTTGGAAAGAAGTTCATAGTCTTTAAGAGAGAAAAAAAAAAAAAACTCTTTCTTTTGATTGATAGTACTAAGGGGAAAAATACATGTTGCTATAGTCATCTTCACGTTGATGGGATGGACATCCAAAGTACACATAGATTATGGGAGGAATGGGTTTATTTCAAGCTTACAGATCTGGGGGGGAAGTTCCTTCAGTGGTTGGAGAAACTGTTTCCATACATCCAAGCAGAGGAAAACTGCAGCAAGCCAAACACAGCACCAGCTCACACACCAAAGATCAGCAAATACAAACTGGCAGTAAGCAGCAGGGCCAACTGTCAGAGTTCAGACTAGTCCACATACGTTTACTCTGGAATTCAGATCCACCCCCAAACACACCTTAGGGCTTGGACACCAGGATCTACCCCCAGTCACACCTCCTACAGCCAGGCATCGGGAGACCCAATGTACAAGCACATATTCACAAATTGGAATCTCCCTTCTTCCTGGAGCAAAAATAGTCATCATTTCTGGTGTTGATGAATTTGAATTCATCCGTAGGTCCAACCTCATCACTATCTAGGAATCGTGTCTTACTCTTCAACCACATTGGACTATCTAGGTTGACCAACTCTTTCAGACTTTAATCAAAAGACTGGAAAGGAGTTGATCTTCACAAACCTTAGGCTTTTAGGCAATTGTATCTTCATCTTACTTCCAAAGAAGCTGAGTTCACAAAATTCGGGTTACCTTGGTAGAATAAGACAGACAGGGGCTGGAAGGATGGTTTACCAATTAAGGTACTTTCATGCAAAGCCAAAGACACAGGTTTGATTGCCCAGAACACACATAAGACAGATGCACAAGGTGACACATGTGTCTGGAGTTCATTTGCAGTGGCTGGAGGACTTGGTCTGCTCATCCTCTCTCTCTCTCTCTCTCTCTCTCTCTCTCTCTCTCTCTTTCTCATTCTCTCACTCCCTAGTAAAAAAATGAAAATAATAAAATTTTTTTTAAAGATTAGTGTCCAAGAAAAGAAGGAAGAAAAAGATAAGTAATAAAAAAGAAATAGAGAGAAGAGAGAGAGAGAAACAGGAGAAGATTAACTCCCACTACCAGCATGCGGTTAACATCACAATGAGCTGTTGATCAAAGAGACATACAAGGTTTCCCAAAAGATGACAGGTTTCTGTCAGAGTACTTGATGACCCACCAAAGCTTCGTGGTAAGACCCTACTGGTGAAGACAGAATATGCTGTTGGCACAGAACATGGAGAGACATGGCTAGAATCTTGAAGAGAATCAGTCTCCAGACAGTTAGCTCATCTAGTACCAGAAGGTGCTACATGAGAGACTGGGGGAAAATGACCACCATCTGTCCAAGTAACTCCTCATCTAAGCTACCGAGCAGCAAACAACCTGACATGATGTTCACTCAAGTGCAATAGTGGCACACAGCCATGGTGGGAAACCAGCTGCTCTTCATTTGGCTATCTGATTTCAGTGGAATGGAACCCATAGCTGGAGCTGAGAATCATGTCAGAACCATATCCAAAAATGAGCCTGCTCTCCATTATCAAGCTCCTACCAATCTTGGGCTACAAGAGGGCCTATACCTATTAAATTCTCTTTGAAAAAAAAAAAGCAAAGGTTATCCCATTTATCTGGTGATAACTTCACTCTTCATTGGAGAATTTGCTTTGATTTTTCAGATGGATTCAGAGTCTAAGGAGAGAACCAGCACATTACACCTCAAAAGGGCTCCAGCTGAAATTAAGAGTATTTGGGGAAATGAGCAAGAGTGCTGCTTTCCTGGTGAACCTGGTACCAGCACAAGGGTGAAGGAGATAGACGCAGAGAATACTCAACTCCTACCAAACCAGATATCCAGAGACACAGAGGCTCCCAAGACCTCATTACTGAAGCAGACCTAAAATGAACCCAACATGGTTCAGGGAAATTTGAAGAAGAGGGGGCCAGAAAGAATGTTAGAGCCACTTGTTGGGTCATTATGCAGAGACAATGCGTCTTACCCATAACTGATGACTAACCCCACAATACACGACCCGTATTCCCCAATGAGGAATGTCCCTGCAGAGGAGGGAGGATAGCCAGGAGGCTAATGATGGTACCAACATGACTGTATACACTGTGTACATAACTAATAAATAAAAGAAAAAAATGAAAAAGAAAAATGGGCAGGAGAGATTGCTTAGTGGTTAAAGCACTTGTCTGTGAAGCCTAAGGACCCAGATTCAATTCCCCAGATCCCACATAAACCCAGATACACAAATGCATGCATTTGGAGTTTGTTTGCAGTGGCTAGAGAATCTGGCACACACATTCTATATCTCTCCATCTACCTCTTTCTCATGTCTCATAAACAAATAAACAAAACTTTAAAAAGAAAGACAAAATGACTGGATTTACAGGTATACATTGATTTCTCAATATTTAAAACCATATTAATGTCCTAGGTACCATTTTGGTGGAATCAATATTTTTGCACAGCACATGGTAGTGCTTATTTTCCATCACTTCTTTTGGGCTTTCAATAGCAACTCTGCTGCATTGTGTTCCTAGAAAAGATAATGAGGTAAAATAGATGTATTTTCTACTGGAAGGTAAATGGCTTAGATTTTTTTTATTTTCTCTCTCACCCTTTCAAAAAGCATTCTCAACAGTAAAATGTGTGGTCAAACAACCTGTAACTTATAACATGGGTCTCCCTTGAAATCATTTTATGGCCCCCACATTTTAATAAATCTCTACTAGACTAGACACATAATGATCTTTGTGGATTGTATACTAAATTAGGTAGCATCATCTATTTTCTGATTCAAATAACGTGTATTCACTTTGAAATACTATTTGAGAAGCTACAGTAACTTAAAATACAGGTCTTTCAGATGGGGAACACGATGGCCCAATTTTCTTCTCTTATAAAAGTAGAAGCTGGTTTGGAGTCAACAGAAATGAGCTTGATGTATATCAACAGACCACAATCATTTGATTTATTCAGACTATGGATCAATATTTATGGTTGAGTTGAGGAAAAAAAATGAATACTGTGCCGGGCATGGTGGTGCACGCCTTCAATCCCAACACTCAGGAGGTAGAGGTAGGAGGATCACCACAAGTTCGAGGCCACCCTGAGTCTACATAGTGAGTTCCAGATCAGCCTGAGCTAGAGTGAGTGAGACCCTACCTCAAAAAAACCAAAAAAAAAAAAAAAAGAATACTAACAGAATAATTAAATAGAAAAAATATTTTTATGTTAAAAACTTGCATATTAGTAATTACTAAAACTGTATTCTAAATATCAAGTTAATGCTACTTGAAAATATGTTTTCAGTAGATTAAAGTATACTGAACTTATTTTCCTGAATAGGATTGTAAGGGTCTTTTGACATATCCTTATCAGCAGCTATTTTCTATTTTCTGTTGATGTGTCTATGCTTGTGCCTTAACTAATTCTAATTTTCTGCAAGCCAGTTTTCAAAAACTTTGAAAATCTAATGTTCTTGGTTGAACTAGACAGGAGGCATAAGGATGTGTCACTGTAATAAATGTGCAAGCTGACTGGAACTGTGGAGTTTTGTAAAGCATATGTACCATGCTCTGGAGGTCAGCTACACACTCTCCTGTTCTTATGAACACAAAAGAAAATTTTATCACAGAGAAGTGATACAAGAAACTTTCATCTTTGTTGAATCATGGTGGAAAGATTTATAGTCTCCCAAAAGACACCCTAAACACTGTATAGCAGAAAGAGAGAGGAAGACACAGAAAGGGAAGAAATGAGAGAAAGGAACAGAGAGATGGGACAATGAATATTGCTTCTGATTTTCTTTTATTAGTTATGGAAATATTTTATATGTAAAAACACATGTTGGTACCAGCCCTTTCCCTCATCCTTGCCCTTTTTCCAAAGGTCCCTCCTCATTGGGGATGTAGTTCATCCCCATGGGAATTGTAGGTTGATGCATTGTGGGGCAGCAGTCAATTATGGGGGAGAGGCAATGTCTCTGTGCATAATGTCCCAACTGTGGCTCCTTAGAATCTTTCTGCCCCCACTTCCATAAAATTCACTGAGGCACATTGGATGCATTTTAAGTCTACTTCAGTGATGGGCTCTTAAGGAGACACTGGATCTCTGGCTTGGTAGATGTTGAGTGTCCTCAGTGTATGCATCTTTCAACCTTGTGCTGATATCAGGCTTATGAGAAAACAGCACTCTTGCTCATTTCCCCAATTCCTCTGTGGTTTCAGCTGGGATTTGGCTGAAGTGCAATGGGTCATTTATCTCCTCAGGTCCCACTCCCATCTGAAAAAGGGTAGATTCTTCAATGTAGTAAAGTCAGCACAATTTAAATGGGATAATCTTTACTAACATAGAAAGAATTTAATGGGTGTAGACCCTCTTATAGCCCAAGACTAGTGAAAGCTTTATATTGTAAAACAAAACCATTATCTGGATAAGATTCTGACTTTTCTCCCAGTTCCAGATATGGGTTCCTTTCCATTGAGAAGATCTATTAGCCAATCCAAAAGCAGTTGGTTATCCACCATGGCTGTGTGCCACTATTGCACTTGTGTGCACACCACATCAGGTTGTTTCCTTCTGAGTAACTTAGACCTCGAGTTGCTCATACAGGTATTGGCCACTTTCCCACAGTAGCTCATGAAGTGCTTTCTAGCACTAGAAGGGCTAACTGTCTGGGGATTGGCTCTCTTTCAGATTCCTGACATGTCTCCCCATGCTCAGTGCCAACAGCATATGGTGTCTTCAGCATTAAGGTCTTACTATTAATCTCTGGTGGGTAATCGAGTGCTCTGACAGAAGTCTGTCTTGTTTAGAGAGACCTTGTAGGTGTGGGCATAAGCCACATCATGATACTGAGAGCTACTGGCCAGCACAAAGGAAAAAGAAAAAAAAAAAGAAAGAAAAAAAAGTGAAAGAGAAATAGGAGAAATTTAATGTTAGGCTTCATCACACTCTCTTTAAGGCCTTTCAATTCAGGTGCTCCCCCTAAGGTCCTGTTGAGGGTTCAACCTTTTAGTCTGTATTTCAGGATATAGGTTTCTATGGTACCAGTTCAATTTTTGGGTTCAGTTTTATGTCTCCCCCATCCTTTTCCTACCCCCAAGCCTCACCCTCCCTATTCTCCAGGCCTTGAAATGCCTATCAGGTATGTCAGCAACTCAAACTGGTCCAGGTTAGGAACCACAGATGAATGAGACCATGCAACAAGTGTCTTTCTGTGATTATGAATTCTCTGAGCATGACCTGTTCTAACTTCAACCATTTCTCTACAAATTTCATTGTGTCATTTTTTTCTTACTACTGAGTAGAATTCCAACATGTATATATATATACTACTACTTGTTTATCCATTCTTCCAATAATGGGCACCTGGGTTGATTCCAGTTCTTAGCTATTATGAATTGAGCTATAAACATGGTTGAGCAAATATCTCTGAAGTGAGACATGGAGCTTTTAGGGTAAATGCCCAGGAAGTGAATAACTGAGTCTGTTGGTAACTCTATATTTATCATATTCAGGAGTCTCCATATTGATTTCCAGAGTGGTTGTACCAGCTTATATTCCTGTCAACAGTGAATGAAGGTTCCTATTTCTCCACATCCTCACCAATATTTGTTTTCATTTGATATTTTTAATGTTTGTATCCTTACTGTGGTAAGGTGGAATCTCATAGATGTTTTAATTTGCATTTCCCTAATGGATATGAATGTTGAACATTATCTTAAACGTGTGTTACCTATTTGTAATTCTTCCTCTGAGAACTTCTTATTCACATCTCTGCCACACTTTTGGAGTGGGTTGTTTGATATTTTACTGTTTGGAGTTCTTTATAGATTCTAGACATTAGCCTTTTTTTCAGTGGTACAACTGGCAAAGATTTTCTCCCATTCACTGGGTAATCTATTGGCTCTGCTTTTGATGTATTTGTCTGTGCAAAAACGTTTTAGCTTCATGAGATCCAATTGGTTGAGTGCTTGTTTAATTTTCTTGACTACTTGGGTTTTATTCAGGAAGTCTTTCCCACTCCTATATCATGGAGAGTGCCTCCTAATTTTTCTTCAAGTAGGAGAAGAGATTCAGGTCTTATGTTGAGATGTTTAATCCATTTGTAGTCAATCTTTGTGTATGAAGAGATGAGTGGGTCTAGTTTCATTTTTTCTACATATGGTCATCCAATTTGTCCAACACCATTTGTTGAAGATGCTGCCTTTTCACCATTCTACATTATTTGCACCTTTTTCAAAGATCAAGTAGCTGTAGTTACTTTACTTAAGGTCTGTGTCTTAAATTCTGTTTCATTGGCCTATGTTTCTGTTCTTATACCAGTACATTACTATGGCTTTGTAATATAGCTTTAGGTCTCATATGGTGATACCTCACAAGTTTTTTTTTTATCAATTTATCTTATTTTGTTTTATTTTTGAGTACATGTTTGGATATCTGAGGTCTGCTGTCATTTCATATGAATTTTGAGATTATTTTTGTCAATCTCTGTAAAGAATGATGCTGGTATTTTTTAATGTTTTTGTTATATAGGTTTTTCACAGCCCTTGGCTAGTGTTATTTAAAAGTATTTTTGTTACTATTCTTGTTACTATTGAAAATGGGACAGCCTTACTGATTTCTTTTTCTGGATATTTGTCTTTACATATAGAAAAGCTACTGATTTTTGTGCATTGATTTTGTATCCCACCACTTCACTGGAGGAATTTATCACTTTTAGAAGTTTTGAGATGGAGACTTTTGGGTCACTTGTATATAGGATCATGTCATCTGCAAATAAGGCTAATTTGACTTATTCCATTCCAATTAGAATCCCTTTTAGTTTTCTTTCTCCTGTCTTATTGTTTGGGCTAGTGCTTATAGTACTATGTTAAAGAGCAGAGATGAGAGTGGGCACCCTTGCATTGTTCCTGATCTCATTGGGAACTCCATGAGTCTTTCCCCATTAGGTATTATTTCAGCTTCGGGTGCTTTATTTATAGCTTTTATTGTGTTGATATATAAATACTCCATGTCTATTCTTTCTTGCATGTTGGTCATGATGTGGTGTTATATTTTGTCAAAGGATTTCTCTGCATCAATTGAGATGATCGTGTGGTTCTTATGGTTAAGTTGATTTATGTGGTGTATTATGCTGACCAATTTCTGTATGTTGAAACATCCCTGCATCCCTGGGATGAAGCCTATTTGATCAAGGTGGATAATGGTTTTGATGTGGTGTTGAATTTGGTTTTTGAGAATTTTGTTCGGGATCTTTGCATCTAAGTTCATTAGGGATATAGGCCTATAGTATTCTTTTCTTTTTGCATCTCTGTCTGGTTTTGGTATTAAGGTGAAGCTAGCTTCATAAAAGGAGTTGGGGAGGATTTCCTGGTCTCCAATTATGCAAAACAGTTTGAGAAAAATTGTTTTTAATTTTTCAATGAAGTTTTACTAGAGTTTGGTTGAGAAGCCATCTGGTTCTGGACTTTTGTTTTTGGGGAGGTTTTTGATTGCCTTTTCATTATCCATGGATTTGATATTTGTTTAGGAGATTAATCTGCTCTGAGTTGAGTTTTGGTAGGTGGTATGTGTATAGGAATTCATACATTTCTTCCAGATTATCCAGTTTTGTGGAGTAGAAGTTTTGGAAGTATGCCCTGATGATTCTGCCAATTTCATTGATTTCTGTTGTGAACTCTTCTTTTGCATTTCTGATTTTGTTAATTTGAGACTTTTCTTTTTTTGCTTGCTCAAATTGGCTTGGGGTTTTTCCATCTGTTTTGTTGTTGTTCTTGTTGTTTAAAGAACCGTTTTCATTTCATCAATTTTCCTAATTTTTTCTTAGTTTCCAGGTCTTTAATTTCTGCTCTGACATTGGTTATTTCTGTCCATTTGGAGCTCTTGGGGTTGGATTCTTCTTGTCTTTTGAATACCTTTAGGTTGACTGTTAGGTTATTAACTTGGGATCTCTCTGTCTTTGTTATGGAGGCACTTAGTGCTATGAATTTTCCCCTTAGGACTGCCTTCATTGTGTCACATAAAATTCGGTAGGCTGTGTTTTCATTATTATTCAATTCTAGGAATTTTACAATTTATTTATTTTATGTCTTCCACAACCAATTTATTGTTTAAAAGTGTGTTGTTTAGTCTATAGTAGCTGGGGGAGTTTTCGATGTGTCACTGGGTGTCAATTTCTAGCTTTAAAGCATTGTGATCTGATATAATGCAGGCTGTTATTTCAATTTTCCTGAATTTATGAAGGCATGATTTGTGGGATAATATGTGCTCTATTTTGGAGAAGGTTCCATGGACTGCTGAGAAGCACTTTTATCCTTTAGAATTGGGGTAGAAAGTTCTGTGGATGTTCGTTAGGTCTAGTTGATCTATAGTGTTATTGAGCTCTATTATTTCCCTATTGATTTTCTGTTTGGATGATCTGTCTATTGACAATAGTGGAGTATTGATCTCTCTGACTATGATGGTGTTGGTGTTTATTTCTGTTATGTTGTCAAGTAGTTTTTTTTTTTTTTTAAATAAATTGTGGTGCACCTGTGTTTGGTGCATATAGACATGATTGTGATGCTCTCATGTTGGATCATTGCCTTGAGGAGTAACAAGTGGCCTTCTTTGTCCTTTTTGATTACTTTTGATTTAAAGTCTATTTGATCAGATATTAATATAGCAGCACCTGCTTGCTTTTTATTTCTGTTTGATTTGAATATCATTTTCCATCCTTTTGGTTACCCTGAGGAGGTGTCTATCTTTAGTAGTGAGATGGGTTTCTTGAAGACAGCAGATAGAAGGGTCCTTTTTTTGTTCCTCCCTGATAACTTGATAACTTGTATGTTTTAATGGGTGAGTTAAGACCATAAATATTTAAGGTTATTACTGTGAGGTTTGAATTAATCCATGTCATGATAGGGTGTTTTATGTGTTTTGGTTCTTTCTTGTATTTTGTACTTTTTTGAGCTGTGCCTTGCCTATTTTTTGGTTATTGTGATCCTCTTCTTGTTGGCTCTTTAGACTGGTTGTTTGACAATTCTGTGTGTAGTACTCCCTGAAGTATTCTCAGTAGGTTTGGCTTTGTGTTCATATAATCACAGAGTTGAGTTTTTCACCATATTTTATGAAGGATACTTTTGCTGGGTAGAGTAGGTTGGGTTGGAAGACACAGTGTTTTACACTTTAATGTGTCCCATCCCAGGCCCTTCTTGCTTTCAGGGTTTCTGATGGGATGTCCTTTGTATGTTGTGCATTGTTTCTCTCTTGCTGTTTTTAACAATCACTCTTTGTTTTCATTATTAAGAGTTTTAACTGTGATGTGCCTTGGAGATTTTCTTCTTTGGTCCTATCTGTCTGGTGTTCTGTGGGCTTCTTGTATCTATGTGGGCCTCTCTTTTGAGAGATTGGGAAATTTTTCTTCAATATTTTTGTTGAATATATTCTCTATGCCTTTCCTGGATTTCTTTTCTTGGTATGCCCATGATCCAGATGACTGGTTGTTTCTGGTTCACTCATTTTCAGTTCACTTGATTTTGTTAAACTTAGAAAAGTTTATGGCTTCCAGATCAATTTCTTCTGTCTTGCCTTCCAGGCCAGGAGTTTCATCTTCCACATGAGTAAATCTGTTAATGAGGGGTTCTAGAAAGGCTTTTATATGCTCTATTTGATTTTTGTTTTCTGTTGTGTTATTTTGCATTGTATCCCTCTCTTTTTTGAAGTATGATTTCAGCTCGAGTTCTGATTTTCTTGATGCATCCTGGAACTCATTCTTACATTTGATCAAGTCCTCATCAAGCTTAATCAATCATTTGTTGAGATCTTCCATTTCTTCACTAACCTTCTATTCATTCATATAACTCTTGAGGGTTCTAACATTTTATTTTTTTTAATATTTTTTATGTTTATTTATTTATTTGAGAGTGACAGAGAGAGAAAGAGGGAGAGAGAGAGAGAGAGACAGAGAGAGAGAGAATGGGCGCACCAGGGCCTCCAGCCACTGCAAACGAACTCCAGATGCATGCATCTCCTTGTGCATCTGGCTAACATGGGTCCTGGGGAATCAAGCCTCAAGCCAGGGTCCTTAGACTTCACAAGCAAGCGCTTAACCGCTAAGTCATCTCTCCATACCTCTAACATTTTCTTTAATCAAGTTAAGCCTACTTACTGTCAAAAGCTAAATGCTCTCTGAAAGACAATTCTGGCAAATTTCATTGACATGATTGTTAGATTTTTAATGGTTTGCTTCTATATGGTTGTTGGATTTTTTATGGTTTCCTTTCAGTTGAGCAATTCTTTTAATCAGGGTCTCATTGTTTATTGTGTTTTCGTTTTGGAATTGAATTTCTATGGATTTCTCTTTGAGTTCATTGGAGGTTTCCACTGGAGGACTAGGCACCCTTGTGGAGATGTCTCAGTTTTCTAACACTCGTTGGCTTTTTGGCATTGTGCTTTTTTTGGCATTTGGCTTTTTGTCATCTTGGGGAGATGCTTTATTCTATTGAGGAGGAAGAAAGTGTTTGTCCTCGTGGGATCTTCACAGCATGTTCTGTTTAAAATGTGAACCAGATTGGTGTACTGGTGTAGGATGGGTTTATAACCACAGATGCTCAGATTGTGGAGATTGCAGGTACATCAAAGGTATCTGGGGAACTGGGAGCTCTGGCCTAATCCTTCCACTTTCACATACTCTTCAGCACATGGGGATCGCAGGTTGGTGAACCAGGTGCCAGGAAGTTTGAGAATGAGTGGCAAGATGCCAGATCCTACACTCGCCTATGTACCCTCTGACTCAGGTGGATAGGGATGTTAGTCACCAGTAGCCAGTCAGGATACCAGAGCAAAAGGCCTGCCTCCATAGCCCCACACTGGGGATCAGGCATCTCCAAGCCAGGTCCAGTGGGACCTAACAGGAAGAAGAAAGTGGGAGGAGCCAGGGAACATGGATCTGACCTTCTCACTCAGAGCCATTTTCACCCTCTGGTGCATGGTATCTGGGAATTAGGGACACAGAGGCACTTCAATTAAGAAGACAGAGCAAGGGGCCTGCTCTGCATCAAGCTTTCAGGATCCAATCTGCCCCAAGCCAGCAGCAGGGGTACCTACAGGGACCAGGGAACTGAGAGGAGTGGGGGAGCAGGTATCTGGCCTATTCACTTGGTGCCACACTGCACAGCCTCTTGCAGAGGATACAGGGACCAGAGAACTTGGAAGAGGTGGGAAACAGGGGTCTGGCCCACTCATTCTGTGCTGTGCCCTCCAGCACAGGGTATTGGGCTTGCTTCTGATGTTTTATGTACAAACTCTTTTTAGATGAATAAAAATAAATGAGAACATATTAAAAGCTTTTTCATTGGAATGAAAGATAATTTTATAACAAATAGTTACACAAGTATACATTTTTCCTATTTGATTTCCCTGTTGTCAGTTATTTGGATGTGATACAGGAGCTTATCGATCCACCCTTTCTTTTGGGGGGTTATTTGTGTTTTGATAAATATTCTGTATGCATGGCAGGCATTCTCAAGTGAAGTCTAATTCATAGCTGCATTGTCTTTGATAGAAAACCATATTTCTAGGAGTAAGAAATATTTAGTTAGAAATTTAGTGAGCTTGAAAAAGCACACTAACACTTTATATTGGTGGAAATAAGGAAATCACAAGTCCCTATATTTCATATTTGCATTTCTGTGGAACAATGGGTTAGGAAAAGGTACACATAGTAACCCTTGGAGATGAAGATGTGGTATCTCTTGGGGTGCAGGTGAGCTTCAGGGTATACACTGCATGAAACATGTTGGGATTCTTGTTTCCAGAAAAATTCAGAGCAGTGAAGTTGACTGCAGGGAATAAGTTAATAATACAAGAGAAACCTGTAGTTCAAGTCAGACTAGCAGTTGAGATGGAAATGGGGAGTCTTCAAGAGAACTCCCCTTGGCTCTAAGTCTGTCTTATTTTCTACAACCCACATAAAATCCTAAAAATATAATGAAATACCATGTTGCTCACACAAGACCTAATGAGTGGAGAATCCACTCCTTTGAGTTGTCTTGAATACTGAGATAAAGAGAGAATCCCTTGAGAATTTAGGTCGGTGGACTCCCAGTTTGGCTTAAATCAAGAGGGAAATTAATGGCTCACAGAAATAGAACATGTGGGTGGGACAGGCTTCAGGGGGAGTTTCATGAAGCAACTCAGCTAGCAAGACCTAACCTCAGTTAACTCTACTTGATACTTGTTCTGGACCTGAACTCAAAGGCAAAGTAGGAGTAGAAAGCAGCAGAGGAATCTCTTGTCTGGTCACACTTGACTATAATGTGTGACAGTTTACTTTGTTCCCTTAAAGCTTGATCGCCCATGAACCAGGATGGCTAATTTCTATCCTGGAAGAGAAATATGTCCTTTCTCCTCATTCCTCAATCATGTCTTTGTTACTCTTTTCTATTTAAAACAAAATGCAGTTATTAGATCTACATTTCTTCCAGGTATCACCTTGTCCCTGTTCTCTCTTTTATGGCAGATTTTGTCTTAAGTACAGTATTATACATTACTTCCACTTTTCCTTCCACCAGGCTGACCTAACTGTCCCTGTCAAGATGTAGATCTACAGATCTACGTGTGTATTTCTGTGGCCTTAGCTCATTCAGCTCGTGAGCTGTATCTCACGTAATTGTTATAATTTCCTCATGAAGTTTCCTTTCTCTGTGGGATCCCCAGTGTCACTCCTTTTTATCTCCTTCCCATGCTTCATCTCTTCTGACAGACGCCACTGTGGGATTTTCCCAGCTCACAGTTCTTGTTCCTTTGTATTTCTGGAAGACTATATTCCAATACACCAAGGTTAAATATTCTTGTTGTCATTAAAGTTTCACCCTGGTGGCATACTTCCTCCAGCAGGGTTCCACCTCCCAAACGTTCTACTAGGTGGGGCATGAGTTGGAAGCTTAATCACAAACCCCTGATGCTAGAGCAACATTGCATCCAAAACCAACACAATTCTCTATGTAATAATAGCTTTAAAATTTTTGGTACCAGAATTATCCAAGTTTCAAACTCATGCATAAAATTTATAGCTATCAAATATGAGTTATATATACACATAGTCTTAACCAACTTTCCCACTTTACCTCAAAGCCTCACTAGATGGTTTAGAGAAAATTTCCTTTCTTATTATTGTAATAGATGCATTTCAATTGTTCATGTCAAACAAAATTACAAAGCCACTTAAATACCACCAACTCCTACTTTACAATTCAATTGTCAACTACAAATCCCATTGACTCTAGAGTCTAAATAGGATGGTTCAGCAGGTAAGAACATTTACCCCAAAATTATGAGTCTGTGAGAGGGCTTGATTTACCCAGAGTTTATTCCCCACCATGCACATAAACAGCAGGGAATGGACACTCATGACTATTACCCCAGACCTGTGGGGAGCAGAGACTTGAGACTTGGAGGGTGTGGTGGTTTGATTTAGGTGTCCCTCATAAACTTAGGTGTTCTGAATGCTAGGTTCCCAGATGATGGAGTTTTGGGAATTAATACCTTATGGAGGCAGTGTATTGTTGGGGGTGGGCTTATGGGTGTTATAGCCACCTCCCCCTTGATAGTGTTTGGCACACTCTCCTGTTCCTAATGTCTAATTTATGTGGGTCAGGGGGTGATGTCCACCCTCTGCTCATGCCATCGTTTTCCCTGCCATCATGGTTGAGCTTCCCCGTGAGTCTGCAAGCCAAAACAAATCCCTTTTTCCCCAAAATTGCTGTTGGTCAGGTGATTTCTACCAGTAATGGGAACCTGACTGCAACAGTAAAATGATACCAAGGGATGGGATTGCTGCTAGACACCTGACTGTGTGGCTTTGGCCTTTTGGAGCTGATTTTCAAGAGGAATGTGGAAGAATTTGAAAACTTAGCCTAAGAGACACCTTGTGGTGCTATAATTACATCTTGATGGACTATTCTGACAGAGTTGAAAGACCTGACCTTACCTGCAATAAGAACTATGGACTGTGTGGTTTGCCTTCTGAGGGTGAGAAAGAGCTTTGCTCAGACTGGGCTAGTAGGTTGTGTGAAAAGATTGCTGTTATTGCCTGTGTCCTGAGAAGTTATGCCAGGTAGCTTTGGAAAGAAATGAACTGGTATGAGCAGAGGGATATGGCACAGAAAGAAAAATCTTTGGGTGAACGGCTGCCCATTCAGCTGCAATTGAAATATTACAACCTTTGAGACTGGGCCAGCTGACCTGCACTGGGGCAAAAGAGAGAATATAGACTCTGTGGAAGGGGCTTGGGTGCTCAAGGAGTGTCCTGTTCTTTAAAGTCTGCTTTATTCTCCCCTGGAATAACAAATTGGCACCTACCTGGTATTGCAGAGTATAAGAAATGCAGGAAAGAGAGAGCCATTGATTTTGTAACACAGTCTTGTGGTTTGGAAACGGCCATGGCAGTGTGAAGGAGGTTTGCTGGATGCCTGCATGGAGACCCCATGGGGCCATGAGGATGAACCATGTATTGCAGTGGAGACCAGGGGAGATGCTAGGACCATGAGATAGCTGCTAAGGAAAGCTGCCAGCCCCAATGAAGTTTTCCAGGACTGTGAGTCACATAGCTGGAGGGACAGAATTGGAATGCCAGAGACTTGTTGCTGGTTAGAATTATCAGACTTGGAGATTTGTCACTAAATGGAGTTGTCGGTCTTGGAGCTACAGAGTTTGATGTTTGCCCTGGTTGTTTTAAATCATGTATTGCTTGAGTATTCCTTTTCTGAGGTTATTTTTGGTATTATGGCTCAGTTAAAATATTTTGGACTGGGGGGATGTGTGAATATCATTGGAATTGATAAAAACTATGGGGACCTTTAAAGTTGGATGAATGCATTGCATTTTACATCATGTATGGTTATCACTTTATGGGGGCCAGGGGCAGAATGTGGTGGTTTGATTTAGGTGTCCCTATAAACTTAGTTGTTCTGAATGCTAGGTTCCCAGATGATGGAGTTTGGGGAATTAACACCTTCTGGAGGCAGTGGATTGTTGGGGGAGGGATTATGGGTGTTATAGTCACCTCCCCCTTGATAGTGTTTGGCACACTCTCCTGTTCCTAATGTCTAACTTATGTGGGTCAGGGGGTGATGTCCACCCTCTGTTCCTGCCACCGTTTTCCCTGCCATCATGGTTGAGTTTCCCCGTGAGTCTGTAAACCAAAATAAATCTTTTTTTTTTTTTTTCCTAAAATCTGCTCTTGGTTGGGTGATTTCTACCAGCAATATGAACCTAACTGCAACAGAGGTGCTTTCAGGTAACAAAAATTACAGCTATGTGTTTAGTCAGAGATTTTCTCAAGGAGAAAAATGGATGCACACCAGAAGAAGGACAATAGATATTCTCCTTAGGTCTCCACATGTGTAAGGCAGGACATCTACACACATGTGCATACATCATATCACACGTACTATATGCCCACACACCCCACACACAACTAAAAGTACTGGATCTAGAATGTTCCACTGCGCCAGAGCTACTACTACCCTGGTGTGTTTCATAGCTCCCAATTTTCTGCTGTCTTCACTCTTGAAATTTTACATTCTGCCCTTAATGCTGCAAACATAGGGATACTGATCATTGTAAATCATAATAGACTGCATTATACTCAAGTACCTTTAGTCTTTAATGGTTTTCTCATCCTAACAGTGTAAAAGCAAAAGCTGTAATATTGGGTGCAAGCAAAGTGTCTTGCCCCTGTTCTTAAGCTTCTTGAGCTATAGCAGCCCCAGTATCCAACACTGCTCTTCCTTCAACATTTCCAGCACATTTTTGCCTCAAGTTTTGAGGTTACCTTGGCCTTAATTGCTCTTGCCCCCTAAATATGTTCTTCTCACCAATGTAGCTACTCCTGCCTCATCCTGCCATTCAACCTATTAACTCCTTTTCCTGTTTCATATCCTTTGTTTTCATGTGATTTGCCATTATTATATTATGTTCTAACTCTCTAATGAAAATGTGAACTCCCTGAGAATTGGATTTGTTTGCTTTCCATTGAACTCATCATGTGTATAGCAACACTGAGAATGAAGATTTGAGATCAGGGTTTTACATCTGAAGATTTTGGATTTCACCTTCTAGAGCATTACCTGGTCAAACTGTTATAGTCACTCCTGTGATATGTGGAACACTGAAGTTTATTCTATACATGTTTTAAGGGAAAGTATTTGAGGGAAAGATCAAATGTTGAAAATTGTTTCTGAAAATAGCACTTAGGAGACTAAGGTAAGGGGATCGCTGTGAGTTTGAGGGCAGCCTGAGACTATGTAATGAGGTCAGCCTCTGCTACAGGGAGACCCTTCCTCAAAACAAACAAACTTACAAACAAAAAAAAAAATCAACAAAGAATTTATCTCCAAAATATATAAACATATTTCTCAAACCTTTTATTATGATAGAGGATCATTAAAATGTAAGTATAAACACTGAAATTAACCTAAATGAATTACATAAAATCTGGTTCCATTCTTTGGTACATTTGTTTAATGAGATAATATGTGCCTTTTTTGACTATACTACAATTTTATTGACTTCATATTCATTCTAATTAATTTAACTCTCATCAACATGTGAGTTTTATCCCCTTTTTTCTATTGTAAGCAGTAATGAATCTTTATGCACACTTATTTTATGCATTTGCATAATGTTTTCATAGTATTCATTCCTACATTTTTTGAAAAAAAAATAGTGGTTATATCTCTATATAATACATTTCATTAACCTGAACTCTTTTCCTGTGGTTTTGTGGAGAATATTTTCCCCTCATAAGATCATCAGTGATACATTATAACAAATACTTGTGAATAATTGCATGTTCATTAATCATTGTCTTTATGTCACTCATTTCTGTCAGCTACCATCATGCAATACACAAGAGAATACACATTTAAGTATCTTCATTCACCCTTCAATTTATTTATAGAAAACAATGACAATTTATGTTTCTTTTGACTAATGTTGTTTTGCTTTAGCCTAAGAAAATTGGTATTATTTGGCATTGTTTTTATAAGGAAAGAAGTGTTAAAACTAATAGTAGTTAAAAAATCTTTTACTAAATATATTAGAAAGTGTACCTATACCTACTGTGGTATGATGTGTACTGTACTATCTATTGTTTTTGTAAAAGAAATACTTAAACTCGTTCTAAAATTATTGCTATATTAGGGAGACACTGAACTGAATTCCAAATGTATATTTTCCTATATGTGATTTTCTTGTATGAAGTAGAGAAAACTATTCTAAGCTACACCAAGCCATAAAGAAACACCACACTGCAATCACTGCCAGCTGTTGTGACCTCCCATTCACTGTAGATACAACACCCAAGTGCATCTCTAGAGCTTCCTGTCTTCTTGAGATGTCCACCTTCCTACTGCTTTATGGTAGCATTCCATAGAAGGTAGAAGTTTTACAAACACGTGCATCAATTAAAGTCAAATGACTGCATGCATCTTAGTTTGCTACAGCCACTATCTACCCTGGATCTTATTTGTCACTGATGAATTGGCTACACATGTCCATAACCTCTTCCTGCTCCTTAACTGCATGTAAAACATCTGAAGCTGTGATGAAAGAGGACATGCTTACAACATTTGGTTTAATCAGTACTGGATCTAAATAGCTGGTTTGAAAACCATTCTTTAGTGGCTGAGTGATGAGCTCTTTCAATTATCACTTCCTAACTTTTGTACACTTGAATCCTCCATTTCCTTAGAAAGATACAAATTAGTCCAAATTTGGCATGCATTTGCAAGGTTGTGGAGACAAAAATATTTTCCAAGCATGTTGTAGAACTGAGTCCTTATTACTCCTGTGAAATTCTACAAACAGAATTATTTTCATCAGTCTCAAACAGAAAAGACTTGACATTTTGTTTGGTGAGTAAATGATTACAGGCACTAGGAAAGGCCTCTGCTCAGAGAAACTTTACCAACTCACTCAACAATGTTTAATGAGTTTCACACAAAATCAACTAGCCATGCAACTGGCTTGTGTTTTTATTTAGTTTCAGGCTCAAGTGGCACCAGGTCCACCTAGAAAATAATAAGGATACCTCAACAGATATTAGTAGTTGAAGGTAGCTAAGAATCAATTAGAAGTAAACATGAGCACAGAAACAGTGTATGCTCCCCACTTTATAGGCAGACCATGGTCTATTCATTTAATATGATGCAGCATCCCTATGTGAGAATGCTCAGAAGAAGCAAAACCTTAGGTGGCTTGTTATTTATGGCCACAAGATGTATTTTCATAGCCTTGTCCTGCTGCCACATTTCATCTGTGTCTCTTGGTTTCATGAGAGACTTTCTCAAAAGTTATTGATAGACCATTATTTTACAAAGTAAGTTTTGGGGCTGGGGACATTGCTGGGTGTTTAGAGGCACTTGCTTGTAAAGCCTACTCGCCTGGATTTGATTCCCCAGTACCCTTGTAAAATTATATGTACAAAGTGGTGAATGCATATGGAATTCAATTGCAGCAGCAAAAGGCCCTGACACTTGTATTCTTTCTTGTTCTCCTGCCAAATAAATAAAAAAAATTATAATAAAAAATAATTTTACTTCAAGATTATAGTAGCCCTAATAGCTATCAGCTCTAAAAGCTCTATGCTGGTATGGAAGCTGTAATGAGGAATATCTATGTCCTCCAAGAGCAATGACCTGTCAGAAAGCATGATGTGAGCACTCAGAAGATCTGGTTACCTCTTACCATTACTGTCTCCACTTATGGATCACAATGACATAGGAATTTTGGAGTTCTTTGTGGAAGGGGAAAATGATAGGAGATAGATATTGTCTAGGTAGTTTAGGGTGGCAGGACCCCAACGTGAAGAGCTTTCTCTTTGCTAAATGCAGGGATTATCCATGGATTCTCCCTATAGGGAAGAACCTAGGTCATTTTACTTTAGGTCAGAAACACCAGAAAGGTTTGCCTTTTCTGTATCTCTGCCCCCTTAGAGAGCCCTTTCAATATGTTCATAGGGAAGATTCTGAGAAGACAGCCCTGTTCCAAAATTCCTGATCCCAGATTTCTGGCATCAGGACTAAACAGGTGGAACTAGCTGCCCATCCAAAGTGTTCATTCCCCCCCACCCCCCACTGCCATCCTGGTTCCCACACTTCCCCTTCCTGCCTACATTCTCTGGACAAGAGCTCTGCCTTGCTTCCTTCTCTTTTGTTCTGAGCTAAAGCTCCCCTTCTCTTAAAGCTCTCCCTCCTAAATCTCTGAGCTACAATAAAAACTCTGAACTCTATCTTCTGTTCTATGAATTTTACTCATCAAATTCATAAAACAAGAATCTTTGAACACCCCAATTATCAGTGCATTACCATACATTTGTACATTGGCAAGGAACCCCAAAATTCCTGTATCAACCACAGGTGGGAAACCACTTTTCCATCACGACCCTGATTAGCTACATGAGTAAAATTAAAATACTTGGAAGATTTTTGATTTTTTTTCTAAAATTACATGCATTTAAGTTGTGTGAAAAGCTTATCATGGGGCTGGAGAAATGGCTTACTAATTAAGGCTCTTGCCTGAAAAGCCTAATAAAACCGGCTCTATTCCCCAGTATCCATGCAAAGCCAGATGCACAAAGCAGTGCTTGCATCTGGAGTCTATTTGCAGCATCTAGAGGCTCTTGCGTGTCCATGTTCATTCTCTCTCTCTCTCTCCTTGAAAATAAATAAAAAATATTTTTTATAAATGTTGCCACTTATATATGTATTATATATGATATATAGTATACATCATATAAATGTTACACTTACAGTATATATGCATATGTATGCATGTATGTATGTGTGTGTGTTACTACTTAAGTATGGTTAAAATAACAAAATGCATGGCCTAAATGGTAGACATATATCTTTAATTGTTTATGGGGCTGGAAACTCCAAGAGCAATGAACCTGAAAACTTTAATTCTTGGAAAGGGCTATGTTGGATGTGTGCCACCTCACCATGTGTTCACAACATGTGCATTTTAGGGGTTATATTTATCCTATAACACCAACACGCCATTATTAGAACACATGTAATACATGAATTTCTCTTATTCTCAGTGTAACTTCCACTAGTCATTTATTACTATGCTGACTTTACAATGCAGCATGAAGCTTAAACAGGTGAATTAATTGCCCCATTACACCATAGCCACTAAGGGATAAAATTCTTCCCAAGGGTTGCCTTGTGATTACTCAGAATGCAGTCTTTCAGCCATGTAACATAATACCTTTAGTTATATTAGAGTTAAGATTCAAAAACTCTCATTTAGAGGAGATGTTAGCAGAGTTTGGTCAATTGATAAGGTACATTTACCTTAGATCAAAAGTAACACATTTTTAAAAACCTCAACCATGTAAAGGGCACTTTGCATAAGAAAAGATTGCATTGCCAGCCTATCAGCTATCACCAAAATAGAAGTTTTTTTTGGTTTTGTTTTGTTTTTGTTGTTTTGTTTAGTGATCCATCCCATCTCACACACATTTCATTAGTCATAGAAACTTAGAGATACATTTACTGCTAGTTTCTAGGAATGTGGGATTTTTTCCCCCCTTTTCAGAATTCATTCATCAAACTCTGACTTTACAGCTTTACTTGCTGTGTTTTAAACACCAAATTTCTAGACAATGGCAAATCTATAAAACTCCAGTGACATTTTATCTTCACACAAGTAACCTTTAGTAGTTAATTTTTCATACTAATGACAACATAAAATTTTCTTTCACTTTTCACTAAGATATACAAACTTTCATCTTTGAATTTTCTGTGCTAATCAATTCATCTTTGGGTTCTCAGTACTAATCCAACTTTCATTCTCCATAAGGAATATTCACCAAAGAAATATGCATACTGCACTTTCTTACCCCGGTACATTTTAGAAGCTACTGAGAGAGCATTTAATGTATATATTTACTGTGTGTGTGTGTGTCTTGTTCAGAGATAGCAACCTGGGGTCCTATACCACCTCTACCACATCCACACTGTGGTACTAATTAGAAGGAGGATTCCTGATCCCACTTGTCCTCAGGCCAGAATGCAAGCCTGCTATCCCCCTTAAGAGCTCACATCCACAACTCTCTTGTCTGGCCAAGATTCAATGCTACTATCCCTTGTAAGAACTCACATCAACAACTCTCTTCTCTAACATAGTTTATTGGTCATCCTGTCTTCTCTTCTTGGGAGAATCCCAAGGAATTTGAGATCCTAATAAGTAGGGACACAAAAACTGTCACATGCTATGGGTCCTTTGTGTTTATCTTTTGAGTCACAATGCACTTTCTGACACTGTCACAGTAATCACACCCTGCAGGCATGGGAATCGTGTCCTTCCTCATCTCATTGGACTGTGTGTTCTTTGAGTATTTGGTACCTTCAGCAGTTGACAAAGCCTACAGTTTGTGGTCAGGGAATGTTTACTCACTTAAGTTAAATAATACCATCTTGAGCTGGAGAGTTGGCTTAGAGGTAAAGGCCCATGCTTGCTGAGGCTAAGGACCCAGGTTTGATTCTCCAGGTCCCATGAAAGGCAAATGAACATGGTATATGCATCTGGAGTTCATTCACAGTGGCTAGAGGTCTGGGCTTGCTCATCCTCACTCTCTCTTCTTATCTCTTTCTGTCTCTAATAAATGAATAACAGCAAATCTTAAAAATAATATCTTTATTTCTTAAAACGTTGAAAATAGATCTACCATCTCACACAGTTATACCATTTCTAGATCTTTACCAAAATGACTCTGAGTCAACATAACCACATCAATACTTACTTGCACATCAGTGTTTATTGTAGTACTATTATATGGAACCAACGTTCCAATGACAAAGGAACAGAGAAACTATGATATGTATACAGAAATTAAAATTTTTGGTCATTAAAAAAGAACAAAATTATGTCAATTGCAGAAAAGCAGATGCATCTGGAGGTAATGATATTAACCAAATGCAACCATTCTTAAAAAGACAAGCATTATGTCTTTCCTTCCCTGATTTGTGCACATATATATGTTATTTGCATAGGCAAAGACTTTCTTATAAGGACTCTATTGCTCTTTAATAATTTCAAGCATATCCACAAGACTACATGAGGATAAAAAGCTTTCATTCAGTATAGAAAATAATTTAGTAAACAGACAACCTAAAGAATATGGGAAAATCTCTTCTAGCTATGCAGATAACAGGAGATTAATATTTCCAATATATAAAGAAATCAGCAGGGAAGATGGTTCTGCAGTTAAGCCTGCCAAACAGGGTTCTATGTAAACCCACATGCACAAAGCGGCAAATGCATCTATAGTTCATTTGCAGCAAAAAGAGCTTCTTGAATGTATGCTTATATTCTTTCTCACTATCTCCCCCCTTCTCTTTATCACACATTAAATATTTTCAAATCAAAGACTACGTACCAAAATCCCCAGGATAGTCCAGTTAATAAACAGACAAATAAAATGAAGCAACACATCCCAAAAAATGAATTTCTGATGACCAATTGAGACATGAAAAAAATGCTCAGTGTCCTTGTACAGCATGGGAATGAAAATAGAGATTATTTTGAAATTTCATCTTACCTCTGCAGAATGTCTACTTTTTTTAATATTTTTATTTTCATGTATTCATTTCAGAGAGAGGGAGGAAGGGAGGGAGAAAATGGGTGTACCAGGGTGTCAGCTGCTGCAAATGAACTCCAGATGCATGTATCACCTTGTGCATCTGGCTTACATGGGTCCCGGGGAATTGAAACCCAGTCCTTTGGCTTGATAGGTAAGTGCCTTGATAACTAAGTCATCTCTCCAGCCCATACTATTTTTATTGAGAATTTTAATATGCGAACATCTAGTAATTTGATCATTTTCCCTTTTCTTTATTCATTTTTTGTCCCAACTCCCACATTTCTCCATACCATGAGGATATTTCTCTTCAAGGTAGCCTTTCCTCTGTTTTTTTTTTTTTTTTTTTGTCTTGTCAGAATACCTATTATTAAAAGAAAAAGCAATAGTACAACAGATGTTAGCAAAGGTGTTGGACAATTGAATCTGTATAGATTATTGGAAAGGATGTTAACTAGTGAAGCACTATTAAAATTACTGAAAACACATCTTAAACTAGAACTGTCATAACTAGGAAAGAAAATGTGGTATATGTACACAGTGGAGGTTTATTTAGTCATTGTTGCAGTTAGCTTTATGTTCCTGGCAGGAAACACCAGACCAAGAGCTGCTTGTGGGAGGAAAGGGTTTATTTTGGCTTACAGATGCAAGGTTAAGCTCCATGATAGCAGGGAAAATCAATGGCATGAGCAGAGTGTGGACATCACTTCCTGGCCAACATGAGATGGACAACAGCAGCAAGAGAGTGTGCCAAACACTGGAAGGGGAAGCTGGCTATGACATCCATAAGCCCGTCCCCAGCAATACACTGCCTCTAGGAGGTTCCAATGGTCAAATTGCCACCAGCTGGGTACTTAGCATTCAGAACACTTAAGTTTATGGGGGACATCTGAATCACACAAATACAGTCATGCAGAAGAAACTATGTCAGTTGCAGGAAAATGATGAAATTGATGATCATCATATTAAAAAAAGTAAACCAGGCAGAATGATAAAGATTACATGTTTTATTACTAAATGGGGAAAAACTGGATGCTTTTCCACTAAAATCAGGAACAAGACAAGGGTGTCCACTGTCCCCACTTTTATTTAATATAGTTCTGGAAGTCTTAGCCATAGCAATAAGGCAAGAGACATGCATAAAAGGGATACAAATCGGAAAGGAAGAGGTCAAGTTATCATTATTTGCAGATGACATGATTCTATATATAAAGGACCCTAAAGACTCTACTAGCAAACTGTTAGAGCTGATAAAAACCTACAGTCATGTAGCAGGATACAAAATAAATACACAGAAATCAGTAGCCTTCATATATGCTAACAACAAACACACAGAGGATGAGATCAGAGAATCACTCCCATTCACAATTGCATCAAAAAAAATAAAGTACCTTGGAATAAACCTTACTAAGGAAGTAAAGAATCTATACAATGAGAACTTTAAAACACTCAAGCGAGAAATTGCAGAAGACACTAGGAAGTGGAAAAACATCCCTTGTTCCTGGATTGGAAGAATCAATATTGTGAAAATGGCAATCTTACCAAAAGCAATCTACACATTTAACGCAATCCCCATCAAAATTCCAAAGGCATTCTTCACGGAAATAGAAAAAACAATCCAAAAATTCATTTGGAATCACAAAAAACCTCGAATATCTAAAATAATACTGAGCAACAAAAATAAGGCTGGTGGTATCACCATACCTGATTTTAACCTATACTACAGAGCCATAGTAACAAAAACAGCATGGTACTAGCACAAAAGCAGACTCGTAGATCAATGGAACAGAATAGAGGACCCAAATGTAACCCCATGTAGTTATAGCCACCTGATATTTGATAAAAATGCCAAAAATACTCATTGGAGAAAAGACAGCCTCTTCAGCAAATGGTGTTGGGAAAACTGGATATATATCTGTAGAAGGATGAAAATAGATTCTTCTCTTTCTCCGTGCACAAGAATTAAGTCCAAATGGATTAAGGACCTTAACATCAGACCTGAAACTCTGAAACTGCTAGAGGAAAAAGTAGGGGAAACCCTTCAACATATTGGTCTTGGCAAAGACTTTCTGAATACAACCCCAATTGCTCAGGCAATAAAACCACAGATTAACCACTGGGACCTCATGAAAATACAAAGATTCTGCACTGCAAAGGACACGGTGAAGAAAGCAAAGAGGCAACCTACAGAATGGGAAAAAATCTTCACCAGCTATACATCTGATAGAGGATTAATATCTAAGATATACAAAGAACTCAAGAAGTTAAATAATAAGGAATCAAACAAACCAATCAAAAAATGGGAAATGGAGCTAAATAGAGAATTCTCAAAGGAAGAAATACGAATGGCATATACGCATCTAAAAAAATGTTCTACATCCCTAGTCATCAGGGAAATGCAGATTAAGACTACATTGAGATTCCATCTCACTCCTGTCAGATTGGCTACCATCATGAAAACAAATGATCATAAATGTTGGCGGGGATGTGGAAAAAGAGGAACCCTTCTACATTGTTGGTGGGAATGCAATCTGGTCCAGCCATTGTGGAAATCAGTGTGGAGGTTCCTAAAACAGCTAAAGATTGATCTACCATATGACCCAGCTATAGCTCTCCTAGGCATATATCCTAAGGACTCATCTCATTACCTTAGAGATACTTGCTCAACCATGTTTATTGCTGCTCAATTTATAATAGCTGGGAAATGGAACCAGCCTAGATGTCCCTCAACTGATGAGTGGATAATGAAGATGTGGCACATTTATACAATGGAGTTTTACTCAGCAGTAAAGAGAAATGAAGTTATGAAATTTGCAGAAAAGTGGATGGATCTGGAAAGAATTATACTAAGTGAGGTAACCCAGGCCCAGAAAGCCAAGCGCCACATGTTCTCCCTCATATGTGGATCTTAGCTAGAGATGATTGGGCTTCTGTGTGAGAAGGAAAAAACTCAGTAGCAGAGGCCAGTAAGTTAAAAAAGGAGATAGAAAGGGAAGAGAAAGAAAGGGAGGAGGGCTTTTATTAGGTTGGTATTGTATATATGTAAGTAGAAAGATTGAGATGGGGAGGGGATATGATGGAGAATGGAATTTCAAAGGGGAAAGGGGGGAGGGTAATACCATGGGATTTTTTTTGTTATCATGGAAAATATTAATAAAAATGGAGAAAAAAAAAAAAAAAAAGATTACATGTTTTATGTTTTATCTCATGTGTGAAATTTCAGTGATATCTATCTACCTCTCTAGCTGGGTAACTAGCTGATGTATAATATATATGTAATATATATTACATACATAATATATATAGTATATATAATACATACAGTATGTTATATATGTGGCATGAAGTTACTAAAGAGCAGTTTGGGAAGTGGAAAGGAGAAGTAGGAGGGGCAAGGGCAGGAGAGTGTAATGGAAAATGAATATAGTGAAAATACATAATACACTAGAGCTAAAAGGACATTATAGAACAATTCTTACAACAAATATACACTAGAATTTTAAATGCATATTCCTGAGATATATCACAAACCTGGTACTGAATCAGATAGACTGGATAAATCTAAGTATATTGCATGTTTAAAAGCATGCTAGTCAACTCTAATGCCAGCTTACATTTTAAATTAATTGTATTTAATGCAATCTAATACACATTCATTCAGCTCGGGTCATATGATAGAAATTGGTTGAGATTCTGGAGATGTTGAAATAGTCACTGCCTTCCTCAAGAACTGACAAGAGCAAGGTGGAGCATGATATACAATGTAGTAACTGCTGGGATGGCTTTGGGAGTACCTGAGAATGAGTAACTCGCCAGTGATAAGTTAGAAGTAACAAAGAGTCAGAGTCTGAAATAGTCCCAGGTGTTGCAAAGGTGAGGTACTAAGATGGTTCAGGGTTAAGTATGATGATCATGCACCCAGACGTAGACTCAGAGGTACATGAGATGAAAATGTGCAAGCAGAAGACTTCATAAAACAGGATCAGATAGACAATAATTGGCGATCACTTCCCATCTACATTGTCTCTTCCAAAGCAGAGTTACTTAAATAAAGGACACAGTCATCCTATGACTAGCTAAACTGCCCTGTTGATTAGCCTGGAACTTTAAATTACTTTCTGAGTTTTCTTTGCCAGTAAATAACTTTGAAATTGATTTACATAACTTCTAAGTATAAGGAGGGATATGAATATAACCAGAACAAATTTGTAGTTTGAAAATTTTATTTTCTCTATTATATCATATATTAGCTTCAGTATTTAATCTTAACTCGAGATTCTTTTGTACTACTAAATTGTAGCAATCAGCTCTGTGCAGAAGCAAGAATTTAACTCTGCTAATCCCCAAACTATTTACTAATTATTCTATGATGCTATTTAACACCTTCAAAATCCTGAGTATATTTTTGAATATTAAGGTGAAAGCAGTATACAGTGCAGCAACCAAGAAATGTAAGGTCCTCTGAACACACAAGTAATTGTAGGACAGCTTCAAAAATGTTCTATGAAGAGTTTGTTCCTGTTTCTCTTGCATAATAATGACAGTATATAGTTAAGAATTTGTACAGAGCAGTTGACACTGGGAATAAGAAATAGTGTACTGTCCTTTAAGAAACTCAGCACAGAAGATGCTGAAATGTACATTAAAATATAAAGGAAGAGAACTATGTAGTAAGTGCCTATTTTCTTTCATGTTTGCTTGTTGAATAAAGCAAAAACAATACAATCTTTTTTGAAAAAAAATGAACATGTTCTATGATTAACAAGTGATTGTGCAGATCATAAACACTTTTACCTTACTTGATAAACATTTTTAAATGTCATGTGGTAAAAGAGAAAGGCTACTAATTGGAATTCAGACAACATAGGTTTTGACTTGGATTCATATTTATGAGCTATATGATGGCCATAGAAATAAATCACTTACTACTAGCTTTTGTATCTATAAAATATAAGAGGGACAATGTCTCTAAGACTCTCCAGAGCTCCCACTTAGTCAACCAGATCAGCATTTATACAAGACTTATTACTTAAGGACGTAAAGTAATAAATAATTAAATACAATTCTCTCCTGAAGCAGTCATTGCCTACACTTCTGCTCCATTTGACTTCCAGGTTTACTTTACAAGCAAAAGCAAACAAGCAAAAAATAGCTCTTCCTGATGTAACTTTCCATCTCACATGAATCTTGGAAGAGTTATTCTTTTTTTTCTATTCACAATGTAGACATTTTGAATGAGATTTAAAATATGCACATAAGGGAACAAAGAATGTTGATATTTCTGGTTGCATTTGTATTAATCATACATATATCAATGAGGCCCAAAAGAGTCAAGGGCATATATATTTGTATAGAATGTAGATGTTTCTAGCTATATAGCTACATGAATATTTGTTTACAATGTGTGATTTTGTGTTGCTTTATGCCAGCTTGCATTAGGCATGTGAACAGGAATTGAACAGGAAACAATGTTATGTGTATATAGGATGAAGCATGAAGTAGGCATGAGTGACAAGTATGAAAATATACCAAGAATAATTTAGAAGCATATAAGAAGCATGAATGCTGGGTAATCAGAACCTGTGGGTGGATCATAGGTGTTGTAGTGAGCTTGCTTTTACCTGATGACTCATGTGCTCAGAAGAATTATATGAACACCTGAGGGATTTAGAAGTTCTAGGAAAGCTTTTGTGACATTTGAAAAATTACCTTGAACATTTACTTCCGAGAGCTTTTCATTCTAGCTATTTCCCAATGGGACCAAGTGTCTGAGGACTTCACAAGGAAAGGCCAAGGCAAAGAATATGCTTGCAGGGACTTTGTTCACCTTCCTGGTGGCCTTCGTACATGGGGCCTTCGTACCTGGGTATAGGGAAAGAGGAGATGAAGTACTTTCCATAGGCTTCAGAGTATTAGGTTCCTGGCAGGATGTTGAGGCTTACAGGGTGCTCTGTGTCAGCAGTGTCTGCCAGATCCCAACTCTAGAGTGGCCACATATTGCTTAGGGTGTGTGTGTGTGTGTGTGTGTGTGTGTGTGTCTTTGTATATGTACAAGCTCACCCCTTCCACACATACAAATACATACACTTGCTTGTCTAAAATATCAAAGGCTCTTTAATAAATGCAATAGCTGGGACAGTATTTAATAGTGGAATTCTTAGTAATTAGTAAAACTCCCTGGGTCCCTTTGCATATGAGCTGTTATATATTTCATTGTATATATTATATATTTATATGAATTGTTGCTATTTTAAAGCCTAATGCATGTCTTTATAATTTTTACTAGTACATTGCATTTAAAATGTGGTGCTAGTTCTTCCCAACTTTGTAATTTATGAAATCCAAATGTGTTAGTTCTTTAACCCCTATAAATCACACACACACACACACACACACACACACACATACACACCACTTATAAGCATTCCCCTTTGGTTTAGATATATTGTATGAAATGTTAAAAAATATAACTTCATTCACTGTGCAAGAAATCAACCAGTTTTATATAGATGGGTTATCAGTGTGGTAAGATTTTATCACCCTACACACATAATTTTTCCATAGTTCTTGAAATCCCCACTTGAAAACAAACAAATCAACGTGGAATTTCTCCTTAACTATGGGAGTGGTAGCTAGGATGTTCCGAATTCACAGCACAGGTATATAAAAGACAAATAGAATATCAAAAAATGTGTAAAATACATGAAATATTCTTTCATCAGATATATTCTTACAAGTATGTCATCTACATGTGTTGATTAAAAAGAAATACTTTCATTTTGCAATAAGACATCAAAATAATTACCCTTGACCTGACTTTGAGTCATTTTTAGTGATTTTATGAGATACTTAGGTTGCTTTTTAATGCTAGTCAAATATTATTTTAGTGGCAGCATAAAAATACAAACTGGCAGTTTTATTTTCCCTGTTTTGTTTTTTTTCTAAATCAAAGCTATATAAACTGTTCATGCTGAACACCACTCAGAACACATACATATACGCGCACGTGTGTGTGTGTGTGTGTGTGTGTGTGTGTGTGTGTGTGTGTGTGCATGTTAGATGCACAGCAAACTGGCAAGAAGGCTTTAGAGTAACTTCCTCTGTTTTAACAGAGGCTTGTACTCCATGGCATCCTTTAGTTTATGGATAAGCTTAGCATATATCACAGGTTAAAAAAAAATATTCGGGCTGGAGAGATGGCTTAGTGGTTAAGCGCTTGCCTGTGAAGCCTAAGGACCCCGGTTGGTGGCTTGATTCCCCAGGACCCACGTTAGCCAGATGCACAAGGGGGCGCTCGTGTCTGGAGTTTGTTTGCAGTGGCTGGAGGCCTTGGCGCTCCGATTCTCTCTCTCTCTCTCTCTCTCTCTATCTCTCTCTATCTCTCTCTCTCTCTCTCTCTCTCTACCTCTTTCTCTCTGTCTGTCATTCTCAAATAAATAAAAATGAATAAAATATTTAAAAAAATATTCTCTTAGTTTTGAGGATGTTAAGAGTGCTGAGAGAAAGAGGGAGAAATATCAGAACAACTCTGACCCGGGTGTTCTGGAGAGGATTCCTAGGACCATAACAACAGATTCCCATTATCTTCATGTTTATGAAATAAGAAACTCTCAAGTCAAGAAAACTTGGTTACTTGTCCTCTTACAAAGCCACAGCAGTCTTCTAAACTTGAAAACACAGATTTCAACTCAAACTCTTAAGTTTTCAAATTAAGAAACCAAAGTCTAGAATGGTTTAATTTGTGACTATGTGTTCTTACTACATGTCAGGATTAGGAGTCACAATTCCTGATCCTCCTTTGAGTCAGAAAGTGTCTTTCCCAGGATATTGAGTATCTATTCTCCCTGTCCCACATTGAGAGGAGGAAAACCTTTTATTGCTCTTCTATATCACTTATTTATGATTGTCCCCAGCAAAAAAAGAATCTTCTGAAATTTTGCTAAGCCACAGTGGAAATTTTGTATGATGAAAGAAAAGGAGGATAAAAACTACTAAGTTTTTTAAAGCGCATGTAATATTTATACAACCACTTACAATTCCCATTGGGCTTTCTTACTATTTATAACTAAAGATTAGTGCTGCTCTCTATTCTGGCTAGAGAAGCTTCTTTCTATGGATGGTGGTGACTACTAAGTAGACCCAAAACACATTAAAGTGCTGAAAATAAGTGGTCATGGACTGCTCGGTGCTATATGAGCATATCTATCACATACTACAAGGCTGTGGAAACATTGCAGAAGAGAGGTGGAAAGACTGTAAGAGCCAGAGGACAAGGAAGAATACCATGGAAGTTCTCTTGTATACATGACAAGGCCATTGGCTTTGTGATCTCACAGTCATTGTCATTACCTGTGTAATATATGGTCAATACTGGGCCCATCCACATTCCACCATGGAGGACAATGGAGACCAGGAGGGTCCTGTCCCTTCTTCAGAAATTATGGGCAGTTAATTGTTACTGAAAGAGTGAGAGACATTTTTTGCAGTGGTATAGCCACTTGAAAGTTGCATATGCTCTGGTAAACTGCAAATAATACCCAACACATTCTCCTACAGGCAACCCTATTTAAACTTGGTGGGACATACAAAGAGAGAGAGAGATCAAAGTAGAAAAGGGACTAGTTTGGAAGAAGAAGGTTTTTAGTGAAGGGGGACCAAGAGAAGGCAATGGGGAAGGGGATTATGATGAAAATACACTACTTGCACATATAAAAGTAAAAAATATTAGAAAAATATAATGAATATTATTACTATCAGTAGGTATGTATTAACATTTTTCACTGGAAATTTTAAAAATACAAAAGAAAAAAGAAAGTTCATCTATAATTTCACAACCATGTAAACACCTGGGCATATTTGCTTCATGTGTGCATTCATGTGGTTGAGACATGAATTTACATATAGTCCTCAAATTTTCAATCTTCCCACATCAACATCTCAAGTTCTGGGCTTACAAGTATGTACTAGTCTGGATTTTCCATTTTTTATGCACACACACACACACACATGGACACACACACACACACACTTTCATCAAATCACTCTATTATTTTTGTGAAAACAAATGAATTAAAAATCTTTCAAAGCCTAAGAATTTCATATTTATTTCTATGCAATTTTGTAAACATAGCTAGAAACACATTTACCATAATGTAATATGTTACTGATGCTATAAAAAGTTTTTGAAGTTCATGATTTTTTAAGCATAGTGGATGAAATTCTTGCTAGTAAAGAGGAAAAGACTTCATAGAAGAGATCACCATTCTGTTTGTCTTTCATTCCTCTAAAGTCAGCTATTTTGTTAAATGGTGGTTTCATTGTGTTTATCATTGGGCTTATCATTGTGCCAGTCTCCATAGTACCCATTATTCCCATTGTACTTACTTTTATTTTTCTATATAAATGTATCCAATGTGGACTACCAGTTCTTTGGCCACAGTGAAGGACCTTAGAATTATATGGTTCTCTTCATTTTGGGGAGTTTTGTTAACTATTTTATAAGGTATTATACCCTGTCAGCACTATTAAAATTGAGAAGGGCTTTGTGTATAAAATATCATTCATAGTATGTTAGGGCAGCATTTTTTCATTGTTTTCTGACATTGAGGGTTACCATATGGAAATTGATTTTTCTTTTAGCTTTTATAGAGGTGTATTGATTTTTTCTTATTATGCATGGATATTTAAGTACTTACCCATGAAATTAACTGGTTTAAATAACATGCCTTGCTATGCAAAATGCCAAATTATGTATTCAACTTCCCATAAATATTGGATAGTCTTTCTATCTGAAAATTCACATTTATTTTTCAGGGGGCCTCTCCCATTACTTGACCTTCAGCTATATCGTCTATCTCATCTGTGTGGTCATAATAGCACATCTGCCAATTAACATTTGTCAACTTTGCTTTTTGTGTTTCTTTCTAGGCTCAGCCTTCATCGCATTTCTTTGTTTCATCTAAATTTTCGATGATAATGTCAAGTCTCTTCCAAGTTGGTCATTTGATTTTCTGCCATATCTATTTCTGTGCTTTCTGATTTATGTACTAGTTTCCTAATGACAATAATTGGCCCTTGATTTGCTTGCCTTCATCTGTAACCACTCATTTCATTTCAGCCTGTTGTTTCATGGTCTAGTCTTTGATTTTTATTTTTATTGAGTTTCTTTGAATAGTAAGTGAATCCATTTGTGAAGCAATTTGAAGAATTTACATCTATTGCAGCACTTATATTTACTTCTGTGTTGTATACATTCAATTCCTACATTAAATTACTTTCTTATTTCTCCTTCTTACTCAACTTTTCCCCACCTTCACTATTGGTTGAATTATTTTCCTATTTACTATACAGATGTTACATATGTTAATTATATAAATGGCTCTATCTATGCATCATATTAACTCTAAAATGGCAGACCCTAGTTAAAGTCATATTTAACAGCCTTCCTGTAATGAACTGGAGGTGTCTACAACAGCAGTAGGGAGAGAATTAGCAGGAAGTGAATGAATGAATTCATCCTTCAGGAAACACAGTCAGGTGCACTATGAAGGGGTAGCAGGCTGGACATTAACTAAGAATGCCATCTACAGTACAGGACAGTGGGCTGTGAAGATTTCTAGTTAGGAAAAATATTTTCATGGACAGGATGAATTTCTTTGTGTGGTGTTTTCTGTATGTAAATCATACTATGCAAAGGAGTATAGTCTTGATTGGCCAGTATGCAGCTGTGGGAGGTTAATGTGAGACATTCTATATGTAATTCTACTGACATTTTCAGTTATGTGATCCGTCATTCCAATTAGTCACACAAGTAAGGGTAGTCCTGGTGGAAGACTTGGAAGTCAGTAAGTGCTAGGCTCTGTTGTGTTAAGTTTCAGTATGGTAGTGATTTGATGTTCTTGGGCCAATCTGGTAGTGGGGTCTGCTTTGTCTTACTATACTTCCTATGATTCTCTGGGCTCCACCTTGAGATTAAATATTCCAGGTTTTAGGTGTTTATAGATAACTGACAGCTATGAAAGTACAGTGAGTTCAAATGAAGCAAATATAACTTCCTTTATAATATTCAGCTTTGCCTGAAGGTATGATTTCCTGTGTGGTAGTATGTACCCTATAGAATCAGGTATTTTACTGAAATTGAGTTTGCAGCTTCAAGTCCTAGTATGCAGACTCCTGCTTCTGTGGGGCGTGTCACAGGAGTGCATCTAAATTCCAGCCTACAAGTATGAAGGGAGCTTTTGAGCTCTGGCTGTGCTCGCTTGTGGCACTGGCAGTTTGCTCGTTTCTCTCTGCTTGGATTGATGAATGGGAGCCAGATTTTCCTGCCATTTGATGGAACTTCCCCTAGATCTATAAAGCTTGAAATTAATCCCTTCCTCCCATAAACTATGTCTGGTTTGGATGTTCATCACAGCAATGTAAAGCTGACTAAAACATCATGTTCGTATTTGTGGGAGGAGGAGTTGCAGTAGACTTTCCAATCAGCTCTTCATTGGTAACTCGAGTGCCTTCCCCTTCAAAGGAAGCTCCATCTCCTGTGTGTCTCTTCCATAACCACTATAGATTCTCAACCAGTAAAGGGAGATTATGAGCACTCCATAGATTTTTGCATTGATTTATGGTTGAAGGTGTCAGTGAGAATTGAAGTTTAATGACTGGTTTAGCTATATTTGTGTGGCTGGAAAAAAAACAAAAACAAAAACAAAAAAAAAAAAAACATTTGACCAAAAGTATCTCAAGGGGGGAAAGGGGGTATTTTGAGTCAGTCTTGAGAGGGGAAGCTTCACTGTGGTCAGGAAAGGAGGGTTGAACGGAGTCTGGAGATCGTGTCTTCCACAGCAGCTAGGATATTAGCAGCAAGAGTGAGGTAAGCTCTGGCAAAAGGGAAGCAGTGCTTCCTAAAGTCTTCCCCAAACAACACATCTACCCTAGCAAGGGCCCATTTCCCAAACTGCAACCAGCTGGGGTAGAGTATGCAGAGCACATGAGGCTATGGGAGACATTCTACATTCAAACAACCACAATGACAAGTAAGGAATTAATCCTCTTCTACCACTCTCCTCTACTCTAGAAATTACTGTCTAGAAACTCTGTGTGGGTGTGTTCCATGGAATATATTATTTTGTTAAACATTAGGAGAAGAAAATTCAATAATATGTTAGGATTTAAAATCCATCATCTCTTTAATTAAGTATATTGGAAGATTTACTCATTTGATACCTATTACTAATAAGAAACTGGAAACACAAATTTTCTGTTGTAACTTACTCTAACGCTTCAAAGTACATTTAACAATATGCTGAAGTAGCTCTCATACTTGAAATACTTTTTCACACATTTAGAATTGCTACATACATTTTTTTTTTCATTTTCCATTACCAAAAGGACATACTGGATTACATTTGAATAAGGGAATTTGAATAAAGGGTCTCAAATTTCTGTCAGATTATAACATGAGGAACTGAAAAAATGACTTAAGTTTTTAGTATTTTTTTGCTAAAGCAATATGTGTGAATTAACACTTCTACACTATCTTGCTTAAGTGTTTTCATTTATTTAATAGTCCAAAAAGAAATTCAGACAGTGGCAATATTTATCAATTGTGTATTTCTTGACATCTATTTGTAGGTATTCATAGCAAACATGACATTGAGATTATAAATATAGGTATTCTCTGTGATCACATGTTATACAGAAATATAGAATATAGGCATCTATGAATATCTAGAAACACACACACACGCATAACTGTAGGTGATTTTCCCACATCTACTGAAGACCACTGCTAGCACATAGATTAATTTTCTAGCCCTTACATTAGCAAACAGATGGTGATAACATCAGTATGCATATAGAACTAGTATCTTGAGCTAATCCTTTATTATTATTATTATTATTATTATCATTATTATCATTAATTGTTTATTTTTATTTATTTATTTGAGAGCAACAAACAGAGAGAGAAAGGCAGATAGAGAGAGAGAGAATGGGCACCCCAGGGCCTCTAGCCTCTGCAAACGAACTCCAGGTGTGTGCACCCCCTTGTGCATCCGCCTAACGTGGGTCCTGGGGAATCAAACCTTGAACCGTGCTCCTTAGGCTTCAAAGGAAAGCACTTAACAACTAAGTCATCTCTCCAGCCCCCCCTTTTTTTAATTTTCATAACAAGTTTGAGTCTCATAGAGTCATCCTCCCAGTTTTATTCTAGGCTCCATAACTAAAATGAGAAATGCAAGTCTGAGTCTGGGTTTAGAGAGAAGTAATCCTGATTACAGGAAGAGCCAGCACTGATGAAGGATAATGGTACACACCTCTAAAGGAAATTGTGTGGAAAGACGTGAAGTCACTCCCCAGCATATATGAAGGACTGTAAAGGTTGAGGCTAAAATGTTTATCCCCACAGCACCCTGCTCTGTCATTTCGAATGGAAGACTTTATTAGCATATTGTACTCATAGTAAGTAATGCTAATAGGATGTCAAAACTGGAATTCAAAAGCTCTAAATTTTCATTTCTCTAAGATGATTAGAAAATTCTCTTTGGCAACAATTGCAGATGAGCTTATCATCTGATGCCTGTAGAATTCTATTCCGCAATGGCATTAATGTTTGAGGAAAAGCAACCTCTTATTTTCAAATGTGTTCTTTCTTGGTTTGTATATAGCTGTTACTCATCTGTGGCCAGAAAATAACTGCATGCCAAAGAGATGGTTTGTGTTATGAAGATGGAGCTGTATATATATCTTTGGTTTTGTGAGGTTTTTTTTTCTCACTCTTGCCCAGCCTTACCTAGAATTCACTATATAGTCCCAGAGTAGCCCCGAATTCACATGGATCCACCTACCTCTGCCGCCCAAGTGCTGGGATAAAAGGCATGCACCACCATGCCCAGCTCATCTATGAATATTTTTAGAGCACATCCATCGTTGGCCTTGAGGATATATGATAGCCAGGGCAGTGTTGATCCTGAGGCATTAACATGTTAGTAAATTCAAACTCCAAGTGATTTTACAGTGTGAAGAATGGCTGTTGAGTAACCTGAATTTGTGTTATGTAATTTTCAGTAATGATATATTGACTTCCATTTGAAAAAGATATTATATATACATAGGACCAAATACACCATTTAGGTTTAGATTTATATTAAGAAAAATGTAGTGTATGGGCTGGAGAGATGGCTTAGCAGTTAAGGCATTTGACTGCAAAGCCAAAGGATTCTGGTTCAATTCCACAGGACCTGCATAAGCCAGATGCTCAAAGGGGTGCATGCATGTAGAGTTAGTTTGCAGTGGCTGGAGGCCCTGGTGTGCCCATTCTCTCCCCCCCCCCATCTCTCTCTTCCTCTCTCTCTGCCTCTTTATCTCTATCAAATAAATAAATAAATAAAATATATTTAAAAAAATAAAAATGCAGTATACATTTAAATGTTTTTAAAACTGATCTCTCTTTGAATATACTAAAATACCTCTTTGAATAATAAATGTACAGAACAAAATATACAAATAAATACATTTTACTAACAAATTATTATTATAACTATAATATATTATAATATGTGTTATATAAAATATGATTTAATTACAAGTATATTATTATACATATAATTTAATTATATATAAAATATTTAATTTATGTATAAAGATTGTACAACTGTAACTACTATTATAACTATCTATGGTACCCAACTATAAACTTAATAGAAAAATGTGTGATTTTATATTTAATGAATAATGTTCATCACTTTCTATGGCATAACTAAGTTTAACCCAAACTAAACATTTTTAGGAATATGTACACAGTTACACATGAGATACAGAGAATCAAATTCAGGACTTAACAACTGGCATAAGCAGCAGAACTGATATACAAGTAGAAAGGAATCAAATTAGAAAAAAAAAAACTTTAAGTGGATTTCAATGAACTTACCTGAAAGGAAGAGTTGAATTGGGCAAAACTTTCATCACATGGAACCTCTCTAAACAGAAATAAACAAAAAGAAAGGAGATAAGAAATCATACATTTAAAATGATGTTCACTAAACAGAAGTTAATTTGATAACAAAAGTCAGTGCAAGAAGAGTGATCCTTGGGTGTGTGAGAGAAATTTCTCATTGCTAACATGGTCAGTCCACTAGAATCATTGTTTATATGGAACTAGGGCTCCTTTGAGGTACTTAAATTTACAAAGGAAATTATCTGTGATATGTTATCAGTCCGTGCCGGGCTCAGCCGGCGGGGGCAGGTAGTGCTGAGGGAAGGATCAGGCCTGCTGGTTCCTCCCAAGGGGTTGAAGAGGAGATGAGTGTCCGAGGACTCAGACCTCTCCTGGCCACTGGAGAAAAACCACACTGAGTCGGGAGTCTTGTCGAAGCAGGAACTCGCTTTATTGCTATGAGCAGTTGCCTATATAATGTTGGGGATGAAGGTGGGGATTTTAGGACGGTGGGGAAAGGTAAGGGCCAATAGTAAACTGTGACTATTGAAATGATAATTCTAACTCCCATGTGGAATTAGCAGGCAAGAAGCTATTAGGCGTCTTGCTGAGTCACGTCTGGCCAGAGGCAGATCACCAAACTTTAGCTAGGCTCAGGAAGTTCCACTAGGCCTCACACCTGGGCCTTTCAGAGGCCAACAAGTCCGCCTACGAATTGTAGCCTTTGGAATAACTCTACCTCTTGAGGTGAAATTATCTGTTGACACAGTTGTGACAGTACCCTTGAAAAACCCCAATTGTTTTGCATAATGAGAAACTCAGGAGGCAGCAAACACCTTCTAAACATTTGGTGGGTTAGTCTCTAGAGTTTTCATTCCAGTGAGGACTAATGGGTTTATAGCCATTGTTGCAGCAAATTAGTAAGTGAAGTCCATGGGGCCTGTGAGGTTAGCAAGGAGCTCTACTCTGGGAAGCCAACTGGGTTTCACTTTTCTTTAAGAAAATTATAGCCAGTAAAAGAGTATGTGAATTATTTTTTCTGATAAAATCTTTGGTTACTATAGCAGTTAGCTTCTCATTGCTGGGACAATACACCTGACCAGAAGCAATTTATGGGAGAAAAGGGTTTATTTCAGACTTACATTTTCATCCTGGAGAGAAAGTATGGCACATCCAAATCTCAAGTTTGGAGCTGAGATTAAAAACTTCAAGTCCGCCCCCAATTACAGGATCTCCTTTTCAAAGTCTACCCGCTGGGGATTGAGTATGAGATTTAATCACATCATGTGAGGTTAGGGAGAGTAATTTACAGTTAAAAGTATCATAATTAAGCACAATAATGTGTGAAATCTACTGTTCATTTTAATCACCAAAACTGTTTTTTTTTTTTTTTTTTTAATGCTTTCTTTGTCAATTAAAAGAGCTTTGGGAACCCTTTAGCATAAGATCTCTTGAGAGACAAAGGATTACAGAAAATATTTATTTTGTTTATTGAGGTAGTTTTAAAATTAATTTATATTTATTATATACCTAAGAAAAGAAAATTAAAAGAATAACATATGTAGATGTAATAAAAGCTAGATACTAACTGTGAAATTCAGGGAGCAATGTGGGATACTAAAGATACTTGGGAAGAAACAGCTATGTTAATTCAAATCCAAAATGCTAATTTGGTACTTGATAAAGGAGTTTTATTTTACAAATTCAATGATTAGTCATAGCATATGAATGTTTACAAAGGAAATCAAATATATTTACAGTCAACATTTTTCAAAGTTAATGTTTACTTGTCCAGCTTGAATGATCAGAGTCTAAAGGAATCTTATGTATTGATATTTTCTAAATGGGACAAACAATTTCATGAACAGAATTATATTTCCCCATATTTCTGTCCCTTGTTAGCATAGTCATTGATGGTCACTATCCTCTCAAAAACAAATTATCAAGTTATCATTGTATGTGATAAAAATAACTCAAAAAGTCCCAGGGGAAAAATTCTGATGCAAAACTTTATATATTTCCAATCACGAATTTTATTCTATCCAAAGAAAGAAAGAGTAATTAAAATCAATACTTTGCCTAAAATTGTTATGACATTGTACTTGTTTGTTAAGCAATTCTCTATAAAGACTACAACTATGTTAACAGAATAATTTGATAAATCTGAAAATTCATAGCACTTCATTTTTATTAGTTATTAAGAAATATCTGGCAACTATAAAAGGAGTAAAATTATTCCTCTCACAGAAGTGAAAGGCAGAACTATGTGATGTACAAAGAGATTACAAAATAGCAGAGACATGTTATAGACCTCATCTTTAAGAAATTTACATGTGAAAGATAATTCACATCACCAGTGATATGCAAATGTTGCTGGATTACAGCTCTGGGAGGGTTTATATCTCTGTAATGATGCAGAGACCCTCACACTCATGAACCTCAATCGTTGTCCAAGTTATCAAAAAATTGAAAAAATGCAGCCTCGGAAAAGAGTAAGTTATAGAGTTTTTATTAAGGGTAGGGTGAAAAAAGAGAAGAAAAAAATGAAAGCTCTCAATTTAAGTGTTCTCCACTCTCAAGGTAGGCTAGGAAGGAATATGGGTAATGGGAAATCTCACATGGAGGCTTGAATTAAGGTTTTTTTTTTTTTTTTTCTTCCTCTTCTTCTTTATTTTAAACTAGGCATTGAATTAGGTTATGCCTCATAACCAAGTTCAAATGTATGTGAAGGATCTTGATTGGTTGCTGGGCACTCAGAAGGACCACTGACTGAGAAAGGGCTCCTGCACTGGGGATAATCCTGGGAAGAGTTGAGGCAGAACCTGGAAGCTGCTGCTTTCACCAGTCTTGGATGAGGCTGAAACAGGCTGGGATTCTTACCAGGGCAGGCAGGGTAGCATCATGATTCGGCAGGCCAGTCCATAACTGACTACCTATAAAAAATCCTTTGCTTCTAATCTATATAAAAATTTGATCATTGGGCTGGAGAGATGGCTTAGCGGTTAAGTGCTTGCCTATGAAGCCTAAGGACCCCGGTTCGAGGCTCAGTTCTCCAGGATCCACGTTAGCCAGATGCACAAGGCGGTGCATGCATCTGGAGTTCATTTGCAGTGGCTGGAGGCCCTGGGGTGCCCATTCTCTCTCTCTCTCTGTCTATCTGCCTCTTTTTCTCTCTCTGTCACTTTCAAATAAATAAATAAAAATAAACGAAAAAAAAATTTTAAAAAAAGGAATGTGTGTGTGTGTGTGTGTGTGTGTGTGTGTGTGTATGTGTTAAGAAACAATTTTGATCATGGTGATAGAATACTGAAAGAACAAAATATGTTTGCCTCATGTTAGACAAAGCTCCATGCTCAAGAGGGATCAAGTCACCTCTGGGAATAAATAGAGGCATGTAATCTGAGACTTGTAATTTAGGCAGGGATCCTTGACAATAAACAAGCTGAGGTAGTGGTTCCTTAGCTACAGAAATCTCCTGATCACTCTATGGTCACTTTATCAACAAAATAAAGCCATCATGTCACAACACATCCATTTTAAATATTAGATACTTTACATATGGCAGGTGGGATTAGTTTCGATAGAGCAGATGTTTAACATGGAAAATATGTGAAAAAATTTGATCAGTAAGTTATTATCTGTAAGTAATTAAATAGTTATAGTTTTGTGTTTGTTTAGTGGATAGTGAAAGCTCTCTGACAATATTGCAACAAAACTTACTGAAGTAAATAAGGTTTTGTCAAAATGAAAATATCATTTCCTATATACTTATAATAAGGGTTGTTTTAATCAAACTTTGTTAAGAATATAAGACTCCAAGGTTTTGAAGTTATAGCATACTTATCCCTGTCAGGCACATGGTTCACAATAGAAGACAGAGACAGTTTATTTGATGAACGTTTTTTATTTAATGCCAGGAGACACTGACAGCTTACAAAGAAAAATAAAGGCAAGTCTGTGAATGCCAAGTAAGTGGAAGATTGAGATTTTTAGCACTTTCAGGGAGGATGGGGGGAACTGTACTGAATGAGAAGAGAGTTTAGTACCTGCCACTCAAGCCTCCATGATGTGGAAGGTGGCATTTTCGTTCTGGGTCTGGAGTTTATGAAACTTACTAGGGTTCTCCTCTGGATTGGCTATAGAAACTCCCTCAGGAAAGTGTGTTGGATCTCCACACTTCCACCCAGGGCCACAGTCAGTGCCTGGGTGCAGTTATGGGCCCTCATCCAAACCCTGGGGCAATAAGGTATAGGTATACCTTTTGGAAAGTGGTGGACAGGAGAGATAGCTCTTTGAAATCTAATACCCAGATCCTAAATTCTAGGAAGCAATCTTAATTGGGGTGAGTAAATCAGAGTTTGTTCGTCTCAAAATTATATATATATATATATAGATAGATAGATAGATCTATCTATCTATCTATCTATCTATCTATCTATCTATCTATCTATCTATCTATATATACATAAATCAACTAGAACCAGGTTTGGTGGATTATACTTTTAATCCTAGCACTCAGGAGGTAGAAGGAGGGGGGTTGGTGTGAGTATGAGGCTAGCCTGAGACCACATAGTGAATTCAAAGTCTTCCTGGGTTACAGCCAGACCCTACCTAAAAATAATAATAATAATAATAATAATTCAACTAAAAAGAGAAAAACTGGATAAATTCCATCTGTCTATTCTCTCACCTTTATAGTAAACAAAAATGTATCAGATGATGTATTCAGTCCATGTTAACATGAAGAAGCCTTTTCCCTTGAAGAGTTACATACTATTTTTGATGTAGCACAAATGCACTCATAAATACAATGGTGGAGAAGTCCTTGTCAAATGCCATAAATGGGTAAAAATGCATACAATAGTGTTTCCCAAAAGAGAAATCTCTTCTAAAATGTCAAGATGGCCTTTTGGAGAAGAGGTTGGGTGAAAAACAGAGAGAACGCCTTTATTCTTAGAAATGGAAAACATATCTGAGTGAGAAAATAGAATGCACAATGACTTGGAATTGTGAAAACATGCCTTTGCTGTTTGAACTGTAGTGAAGGGATGTGGAAGAAAAATGTGAATGGAAAGTTTAGGAAAGTAGCCAGTGACTTGGTTGTGCACTACTTAAAATCAAGCTTGAATAATTTTTACCTAATTCCTAATTCAATGTGACTTCATATTTTATACCTTTGCAAGACCCTATCTCAAGTCATGAATTTATTTTAATTTCTTTGGCTTAAAAAAGTTTTTTTTTTTTTTTTTTTAGGCTTTAAGATTACTTCTGAAAGTTGTTGGAAAATAATGCAATTTTTTTTCCTGTAAATAACTAATGAGTACCATTTATTATACTTTTGTTGTTCTCATGATTCATTGCCAGCTTAGTTCCCAGAGAACTTGATATAAAACTTTACTTATTGAGCTGAAGAGATGGCTTAGCAGTTAAGGCACTTGCTTGCAATGCCTAAGGATCTGGGTCAGATTCCTCCAGTATCCACATAAGCCTGATGCCCAAGATGGCGCATTCATCTAGAGTATGTTTGCAGTGGCTGAAAGTGCTGGCATGCCAATTCTCTCTCTGCCTCTCTCTCTAATACGTAATAAGATAAAATATTAAAAAATTACTTATTATATTAGTATACCCAGAGAACACATGGCATCCTGTGTAATGCTTATGTTTAAGAAATACGAAAAGAAATGATAATATGAAATGTAAATTATGTGTTCCTTGTCAATACACCAACATACCAATGAATTTAGAGTACCTCATATTCTTGTCTTATAAATTTAAAGAACTAAAATCCATAGATGAGAGAGTAAGGTTTAGAGATACTCTATTAGATTAAGAGAAGGGAAGAGAAGAAAGTACAGAGAATTCCTGTCATATGGAGAGCAGGAAGGGGCAGAGAGCCCATATAGCCCATGTGGGAGTAAGGGCTGGGGCTGGGCGAAGACAAGGAAAGCTTACCAGAACCTCAAAGCTCAGGAGCCAGCTAAGAGGGAGGCTTGCCCATTGGCATGCATCTATTTATGACTTTATTGTGGTTGGTTTTACCTCAAGGTCAGGTGAGCTTGAGGGATAGCTCATTGGTGTGGGCTAAGGGCTGGGTTTAACCAATCACAATGACAGGATCAGATTTAAATTCTAAGAAAGGGGACCTCCCTCCAAGGAAGGGCTCAGGTTGTTTGTGGACAAACAAGATCTAGGGAACTCCTTTAGGCAAGCAATATAATGTCAGATCATCCTTTGATCTCTGGCAAAGTAGAGATTACAAGGGCAGACTTAAGAATATTCTTGCCTTTACTGTTGGTGACATAGTCACCATAATTGCCTCAAGAACATGTAGATACATATGTAATCAGTAATAGTTATTGAAGCAACCATGGTATATGCATGTACTTGAAGTTCAGTCTTAATTTTATGACACTGTGTTTTAATCATAAATATTTTTTTTAATTCACCTTTAATCAACTTAATATTATTTATCACCCTATGAAGAAATAAGTAAACAAATAACTCCTACTACTTTAAAAAAAAAACAGTGAAATCTCTATGGAACTTTCAGAAAAAGCAATCACTTAAACATAATAAGGTATTTTTTAAAAATCCTATTGAATGAAGCATACAATTCTAACACTGAAAATACAAATAGGTAATGGGCTTGAGAGGAGTGGTGGACAACATGGTCATATTACTTTAAATAGCTCTCATTGCTTACCTCTCCCATGTCTAAGAGGCTGGAAGCATTACTGAGTTACCCTTCCACAAGAATTTTCAAATGACAAAATAGCTCAGAATGCAGGTAGAGCAGGTGAACTGGCCCCACAGTTTACAAGCTGTGCAATTTGGGGGAAAGTTATTTAAATGTCTTGTAGCTCAACCTCTTCATTTATAAAATAGGGATAATACATCCTGCCTCAGAGAGTTGTGGTGAGAATAATAAGTATAAAGTGCTGAACTAATAAATTGCACATTGTCAGCTCTCAGGAAATAGTGGCTGTTGGCTAGTAAATAACACTGGAACAAAATTTGTAGTAAAACTGAGAACAGAGTTGTGAGGTTCCGACTGTGTGTGTGTGAGAGTGTATGTATGTGTATATATATATATTCTTAGAGGCATTCAGTAAATATTTCAGATATCTTTAGTACATTATCAGTGAACTTGGCAAAGGAATCTGAATAACATCATTATGCTAATGATGTTATCAATAATAAATACATAAATTTCCTCTATATACAGTGATTACAATGGCTCTGACACATTTCTTTTCATAACTTTAGTCTATGAATATTAATGGATCCCAGCCCAGTCATCTAAATCAATTGTCCCAGTCCAAGATTAAAGAATCTAAGATTTATTTAGTACCAGAGATCCAAATATTTAGCTGCAAATCAGGAATATAAGATGAAGAGAAAGAGGAAGACAGAAGGAGACTAGGACTAAACCCCTGTCCCTGGGACTTTCTACTGACCACCTCCATGGTTCTAGAACAATCAGATAAGGTAGACATTCATTTTGATGTTGGAGGAATTTTGCTGATGCTGGCTGGAAAGAGAAAAATATATTATTAATCAAATGAGAAAATAATGAGCAATCTTTGTTCAATGATCAGAGTAAAAAAGAAAAAAAAACTGGATTAAGTGAAAATCACTGGTAAAAAATACACATCAATTTCGTGTGTGATGGGATTGGGTAGAAAGCTCAGTGGTAAAGGCACTTGCTTGCATAGCCTGCTGGCCCAGGTTCAGTTCCTAAGCCATGCATCTAAGCTAGGTTCAAAGAATGGCAAAAGAATTGTGTTCATTTTCAGTGACAAGAGGCCCTGGTACTTATTTACCTACATGCATGCATGCATGCATGCATACATACATACATATATACATACATACATATATACATACATTAATACATATGTATTTTTAAAACAATTTTCTATGTGAATCAAGCTACTTCACTGAATTTTATGAGATTTAAAATCATACTTCATCTAAAGTTTCCTCCATGGAAGGAAATACATAATTTCTTTAACGCTAGCTAGGCACGGTTTTTAAAATTTGAGCAAAAAAGCTTCATTGAATTAGTAAAACTAATTTATATTTTTAGTTTTCATTCAAAAACTTTCTATCATAGACTAACTAGTATCTATTATGATGATTAAAAACTTAAATTAGGACTGGAGAGATGGGTCAGTGGTTAAGGTGCTTGCCTGCAAAGCCCAACAACCCAGGTTTGATTCCCTACTACCCACATAAATCTGGATGCACAAGGTGGCACATGTGTCTGGAGTTCATTTGCAGTGGGTGGGGAACTTTGAAGCAGCCATTTTCTCTCTCTCTCTCTCTTCCTTACTCTCTCTCAAATAAATAAATAAAATATTTTAAAAAGATATTAAATTATTTATCACACACTACATCAGTTACTTTCTTGTTAATGAGACAAACTACCTGACCATCAACAGTTTATAGAGGGAAATGATTGATTTCAGTTTGCAGTATTTTGGGAAAATGTCTGTCACGGCGGGAAAAACACAGTAAGAGGAGACAGCTGGTGTCACGTCTTCACACTAGTAGAAAGGAAATAGAGCAATCAGTAATGAGTGTAACAGCTTGAGACTTTCCCTCAGTGACACACTTTTTCCATCAAGACTCTACTTCCTTAAGATTCCATAACCTTTTCAAACAATGCCACCACCTTGGGATTAAGTATTCAGTCACATGAATCTATGGGGGCATTTACATTCAAACCACCACATTCCCCTCCTGGCCTCCAAAGACTCCTAAGCATGTCCTAATGCAAAATGTATTCAGTCCTACTTTAAAACTGCTCACAGTCTTTATCAATCTAAACATTGTCCAAAGGTCCAAATTCTATGGTCTCATCAATAACTCAAGGCATGCTAAGTATGAGCCCTGAAAATTCAAAATGCAAGTTTCATATTTCCAATATACAATGGCATAAAGTAAATATTCCCACTCAAATGGGAGGGGGAATACATACTTAATAAAGAAAGATTGCATCAACACAATACTAAATACCAGCAGGGTAAACATCAAATCAATCTACCAATCCCATCCCCACTATGTGGGACTTGAAATGACATCTCCTGCACTATGAAAGGTGTGGATAGCTCCACCCTTCCATCTGTATTGCCTGTAGCCTCTCTCCTATGCAGAATGCACCCCAAGCCCACAACTTTCCTTGGTGGGCTCTCAACAGTCCTGGAATCTCTGAAATCCTGGGGTCTCCATTGCAATTTACAGTTCACCTTCATGCTGCATACCTTGGCCTCCTTGCAGGTATTCTGACCACACCACATGTTGCTTAGCCTCAAAATCTCTCTGGAACTATGGCACAATCTGTGAATTTCTACTGTCAGATTGGGATGATGGCTTACCTTGGAGTACAGTTATAACAGCCTCTGTAAAATGACCTTTGGAAGCAGAGGACCTCCTTTGCTATTCTCCCTCCAGGCCTTCTTCTTTCAAAAGAATTTGAATCCTTATCAGCTTGAGCTTTCAGTAGGATGAGTCTTACCCTGAGGACATCCTTCTATTGCTCCAGTGCAAAGAAGTTGGCTTTTTCTTTAACAGTGATAATCTCTTCAGCAACAGCAGCTGAAGAATTGGCAGTGTAGGTACCTCAGAGTTGAAACTTGTTTACATTTCTTTCTGTACCAATCTTTTTTTTTAATTTATTCAATTCTTTCTGCTATATATTTTCCTCTTTTTATTGATGATCCGAATTAGAGCTCCAAATAGAAGCCAAGATATAGACCAAAGGCTTTCATGTCTTTAAATGTTCTCAGTGAAACAATTAGTCCATTAGTTTTTATATTCAATTTTTTCAAAATTTCAGGAAATGGTCAAAATTCAGCTAGATTATTTGCCATGATATCCCATGAACTACCTTTAGCACAGTTCTCGATAATTTCTGAGTCTTCATAAACTGAGCCTCCATTGTTTGCATTTAACTCTGCTTTCTGGCCTTCCAAATTCCTACCAGAATAGCCTACTATACTTTTCTTATATTATTTTAAGACTTTGCAAGTTCAAAGCTCTAAATCCCTATATGGCCCACTGTCAAACAGTTCCTAAAACATAGGAATCACCTGGTTAGGTTCATTTCAGCCATGACCCCATTTACTGATACTTCCTGGGACAAATAATGCAAAGAGTTGATGTCATATCTTCACATCAGCAAAGGGGAAGTAGAGAGAGCAAGCAGGCCTAGGTTTAATATCTCAGGGCTACAACCAGTGAAATAACTCCTCCAGCAAGGTTCTACATCCTAAACTTTCCACAGCTTTCAGGAACAGGGTCTGCAACTGTTGATACAGCATTTAAACACATGATTCCATGGGGGACATTTTACATTCAAATCACCAAACATACCATACTTAGAAAGTACTTAATTTAGTCGGGCATGGTGGCACACGCCTTTAATCCCAGCGCTTGGGAGGCAGAGGTAGGAGGATTGTCATGAGTTCGAGGCCACCATGAGATGACATAATGAATTCCAGGTCAGCCTGAGCTACAGCGAGACCCTACCTCAAAAAAAAAGAAAAAAAAAAGAAGAAGAAGAAGAAAAAGGACTTAATTTAGTATAGTAATATATTATACTACATAGTTGTTAGAGTAATGGGAGTGTGTTAATAACAAAGTTATTTTAATAGCCTATTAATAAAATTTTTTCAGTAATAATTTTATCACATTAGCTAAATCACAGTGAAATTATAAAGTTACAGGGCACCTAAGCTTTCTGATTGTGTATTCTGCACTCTGTACTCAGTTCCTTAAGCTTCCCTTTCTTCCTTTTACCTGAATAGCCTCCATAGCAGTATATACTTTTCACTGCATAGGTCCATTGGATGAAAAGATTTAGGTGTTCAAAATATTTACATATATATTTCACCCAAAAGTTTTTTTTTATGTGTATATGTTAATTGTAACTGATATCTACACTTCACAGGTGGAAGGGATATATTTTACATTAATTCTTGTGTAGTCAGCTCAGCTAAGGGGGTGGAGAATGATAATAATTACCAATATTTTATGTCGTGGAACATTGTTTTCTGTTCAGTGAAGACCTCAGCATGTAATTTCACATGCCCTCCCTCACTCACTTTTTTCTGTCTTTGCAGTTCCACCATGGTTTTTAAATCACCCTTCCAACCTCTATGCCTATGAAAGCATGGATATTGAGTTTGAGTGTGCAGTTTCTGGGAAGCCTGTGCCCACTGTGAATTGGATGAAGAATGGAGATGTGGTCATTCCTAGTGATTATTTTCAGATAGTGGTAATTATCTTTTTTTTATATTAGCTTTACAATCCCATTCATTGTTTGCTATTATTTCTATTGTTTTTCTTTTCTGAGAAGAAGGCTCCAGTTAGCCAATTTATGATGTCTTCAGTAGGAAATTGTTTTAAGAAATAAGGTATCTTCTAAACTTAGAATTATGAATGATCTATCCAGCCACCTTTTTTTATATACAAGAGTTAGAAGCAAGAAAGCAAGCATGAAACAAAGAGATGGACAAAGAGGGAAAGAGAAAGGGAGAGAGATCAAGCTAAGAGAGGGCCTAAGACTTTCCATATATTCTCATTGTTAGTTCATAGAATAGATTTAGAAACTCACTTCTAGACCATAGTAAGCCAGTACTCTTTCTTTTTTCTCTCTGATTTCTACCAATTATATTTCAATCAGATGTGCTGTTTATGATGATGGTAGACTTACTTCAGACTGTTTTAACTATTTTCCCCCGAAATAGAACTCACTGGCCTTATTTGAGCAGTGATTATATGGATAGTGATAGTGGCCTTGACAGTACTAGAAAGACCATGGAGACCCAGAGTGCATATCACTTTGTAACTTTCCATGTTGGAAATAAGTGAAGCTATGAGAAATAGTTCCCTAGTTCACACTCAATATTCTTGTGGGGGATCATAGAGATACAAGTACTATAGTCACTAAATTGCCCTGCTATGGAGCAAGTGCTACATATTTACCATTGTTGTCTATGATGCTGCACTCAGTGAGCTTTGCTCATTTAAAATAGGACTATGAAATCTCTTCAGTAGATGAATGTTAGTATCAAAAGTCCTGAAGTCAGGAATATGAAAATATGAAAACTATAATGGGAATTTTCAAATCCAAAAGACCTTTGTAGTCAAATAGCAGGGTCTTAGGATCATTTATATTTCAGAATAGGGTATGACCCTAAAAGAAGCTGTCATAAAAGCTATGTATCCCAGGAAGAAAAGAACCTGTGAAGCCAACACAGGTTCTATATCAGTATACTGGCTCTTATACCAAATGCTCTTTTACAATCAGTTGACTATAAGTAACTTTCACAATCTCTTGTATGTTTTTCTTACAGTATATTTCAAGGAAATAAATTCTTAAATCTTACCTTTATCACTTTTAGTATAACTTTCCATTTTCATTTTTATTTGCATTTTGTTTAATTGGTTAGGAACAGAGTATGAGAGCAACATTTAGCTTTTGAATGCCATGCTAATCCATTCTTTTCAATGTAATGCTCTTTCTACTACCAATGAATAAAAAAAATGGCCTACCATTGGGCAACATGAAAAGTGTTGCATGTGCCTAGAATATATGCTACTTGCATAGAAAGGAAATTGTTGGTGCCCTTGAGGACACATGGTAAATGTAACATTCATTTTTTTCTACAGTTTGAATAACCTTTTTCTCAGTAGGACTCACTACAGCAAAGCCACTTAAATAATTCTTTTCTTAAAGTGAAAAAAAATTGAATATGCCCTATTTACATCAAATTGTGCTAAAAACATTTTACCAATAGTTCTGTAAATCTGAGATGCATTGTATATCACATATGTAATGTTTAACATAAATAGTAACTTCCAAGAGAATTGTTAATTGGAAGTTAGCCAGCTTTTTCTAATAACTTTATATCAGTTGGAAATTTGCTACAAAACATTAAAAACAGTTAGGAATTCCCCATGAGATAATATTTAGCTTTAAATGACTTTAGGAAAAGTGATTTAACATGTCTAACTTACTGAACTAATTCTTGTACAATATTGAAGATAAACTGAGTTCAACTAATTAAGTGCTATCTCTAGATCATTTTATCATCCATCCTTGGAAGAGATGGTGGTTCAATTTATATACAAAAGGAGTTGTTGCTATATTTCAACAATGGATTTCTGAGGATGAAAACTCTGAGGATGAAAAATTTTGACTATGGAACAAGAATGACATGGGTATACAATATCTAGTCTACTGATACTTCTGACCCTGAAAGAATATATCAAAGTAATTGCTAATTTTAAAGGATTTTCAGACATTTCATTGAGTAAAACTTCCAGAAAATATATAACCTAGATAAATTTTCTTTACATTTCCTAAAAATCAGTGTTTTAGCTTCACTTCATGTTTAGTTATTTAACTTAGTATCCTTAGACAACAAACAAAAGAATAAGATTTCTTTTGGTAGAAATCTTGTTCCTTACATGTCTAATAACAGGCCTTTTAACTGACTGCATATTTAGATATTGAGACTGATGATTGTTTTGTGGCACATTTCATGGCAGAAATGGGCTGAATTGAAATCTATGAATTCCAAAATGGGTAATGGGAATGTGTGACATCTCCCATGTATGGCTAGAATCCTCACAGCTTATCTTCTTGTTTATTGGTTTTGTCTTACTAAACTTGTTCTACATCCATTTGGACACCATGAAGGCTCATCCATGTTTCCTTTCTCCCTAGGGTGGAAGCAACTTGCGGATTCTTGGGGTAGTGAAGTCAGATGAAGGCTTTTATCAATGTGTGGCTGAAAATGAGGCTGGCAATGCCCAGACCAGTGCACAGCTCATCCTACCTAAGCCTGGTAAGATGGTGTGAACTTTGGGATCAATTGTCAAGACTATGCATCTTTTGCTTATAAAATTCACCATATTCCTTTGACTGATATCAATATGAAATCATGTAATTGAGGTATGCATGTTTGCACTATTGATGACATAATCCTTTTAATAAATTTTATGTTAGATTGATAGCTATCTCTCTATCATTTATCCATTTTTGATATATGTCAAATGAAATAAATACATGAACAGTAGAGCTGCAGGTTTTCAAGACAGCAACCTCTAAATTATTATTTCCCTTTTTTGACTTTCCTTTATTCCAAATGTTCCATATCAATATGAAATATATTGCATATGCTTATGTAGCTTTTACATATATATGAATTGTTTTTCATCATAGTAATAAATGTACACACATTTATATAGAAGGCATATATATATTAAGAATTCATATATCATATGAAATCACATATATATGAATTCTTAAATAAATATAAGTCAGCAGAAAAATAGCAGAAATAACCCTTTCAAAGTAAATTCATTTTCCTTATGTGACTTAAACAAATTCTGATTTTTTTCAAATATATGTTCTTACCATATCCCTTTTCTTTGTAATGGTTAGGCATATTAATACAGTAATATATTAACTAGCATGTCTAAGTTATACCTATCAAATAATGTCTGTTGGAGGGGGTGACAGGTATAAAGCAAAAGATGGAAATAAAAAGAAAATCAATCACATTAAAAAATGACCTAGCCAAGCATGGTGGCCACACCTTTAATCCCAGCACTCAGGAGGCAGAGGTAGGAGGATTGCCATGAGTTCGAGGCCATCCTGAGACTACAGAGTGATTTCCAAGTCAACCTGAGCTAGAGTGAGACCCTACCTCTAAAAAACAAAATAATAATAATAATAAAAATAATAACCTAATCAACTGCTCAGAAACAGGTGATACCTCAGAAGAATAAAAGTATGTATTCTTAAGGCAGGCGTTGAACATATTATATTGATACCACCTTTAAGATAATACTCTACATTAATGCTATTACATGATAATGATTCCTACGAGTTTTTATATCATGTTAAGTAAATTTCAACTCACTTAGGTGAATTTTCTTCTTCTTCAATGGTTTAATCTTCTCTTCATCTTTCCTCAAAGTACACTGAATAGAATGCAGTTGAGATATGTGAGATATGGCCTTACTTTGGCTTCTATTTAAAATATGACTGTTGGGCTGGAGGGACTACTTAGCTGTTAAGGCGTTTGCCTGCAAAGCCAAAGGACCCATGTTCAATTCCCCAGGACCCATGTTAGCCAGATACACAAGGGGTTGCAAGTGTCTGAAGTTCATTTTCAGTGGCTGGAGGCACTGGAATGCCCATTCTCTCTCTCTCTCTCCCTCTTTCTCTGTCAAACAAATAAAAATTAAAAACATACTTTAAAAATGTGACTATCAAGTCCTTATATTTTGTCCACTACTGTATAATTATCTGAAAACTTGTATAATGATGATCACAAAGAGAACCTATTTTTCAATTGAAAGGAACAAAGTTCAAGCAACAGCACCCGAGGAGTAAGGGGACTGAAGGGAGAATCTAGACTGAGGTGACGAGCTCTAGTTGGAGAGTCCAGTTCTTCCAGTGGACTCTTTCATACCCCTGGCAAATGTGCTAGGCCTGCCAGGGAAACTTCATTTGTGTGATGGCTTACTTCCTCTTCTGAAGAGGATAGAGATAATGAGGAAGAGCAAGTTTTGGGGAATCAAGTCTATAGACTGAGTTATGTTTTAGAAAGCTGCACAATATCATCAGTGACTACTATATTTTTTTTAATTTTTTTGTTTACTTTTATTTATTTGAGAGCAACAGACACACAGAGAATGAGGAGAGACAGAGAGAGAGAGAGAGAATGGGCACGCCAGGGCCTTCAGCCACTGCAAACGAACTCCAGATGCATGTGCCACCTTGTGCGTCTGGCTTACGTGGGTTCTGGGGAATCGAGCTTTGAACCAGGGTCCTTAGGCTTCACAGGGAAACGCTTAACCACTAAGCCATCTCTCCAGCCCCATCAGTGACTACTATTGCACATTTAAATCAACACTAAGTGCTATATAAACAACAGAGCAAGAGAGCTGTAGTTAACCTTGATAGTTCAGCCAATTCCACTACAGAGTAGTATGAAGTAACTTATCTCATGTTTCTATAGGACAGTAGGGGCCATACATTCCTAGGATCTATTGGTACTGACTGCTGATCATACCCTACAACTGCTTGGAATAAAGAATTCTGGGGCCTTCTAAAGGGCATTGTATTAGATGTTGTCATCATTATTACCATGTCAAATATTTGTATAAACATCAAGAAAGTTCCCTAGACTGTGTGTGTGTGTGTGTTGGTGTGTGGTGAGCTGGTGTGGAATGATGGCAAACAGGAAAATGACATGTTACTTTGGCTGAAAACTGCGTGGAGCTGCTCATATTTCAGCATAGTCCACAGTGGGAAGAAGCTCTATGTCTTCCTTTGGGAGGAACAAGAATGTGAGTTCCATTGGAGAATAGCAGGGTGAAACTTTCTTGGCAAAAGGCTGCCCAAGAAATTCTGGCTGCTGTGGATTACTTAGTGAAAGAGCACCAGACAGACACAGCTGGTCATGGAGCTGAGCATGAGCTAGGGCAGAAGGTCAGCCAGAGAGTGTTTGGCCACTTTTTGGAAAGACTCTGCAGGAAATTCTAAGAGGGATGTGTCTAAGGAACCTAAAGAACCACTTGAAAACATAGACACATGCAGATTCTTCCTTGAGGGTGGACTTCTAAGAGTAATGCACTCTTTGTCTCTTCCCTCCAAGTTATTACTCCCCTATATGTTCCTGGAGTCTCTAGTTAGAGTCAGAAATGAAGGCCCATGTGGCATAAAAATCTACAGCCTCTTTGCCTATTTGAGGTCTCAAGCATGTTTAGGTAGGTAGGGATAAACTATAATTTTATTATTATTAATTTGCTTATTTTTATTTATTTATTTGAGAGTGACAGAGAGAGAAAGAGGCAGATAGAGAGAGAGAGAATGGATGCGCCAGGGCCTCAAGCCACTGCAAACAAACTCCAGATGCATGTGCCCCCTTGTGCATCTGGCTAAGGTGGGTCCTGAGGAATCAAGCCTCGAACTGGGGTCCTTAGGCTTTATAGGTAAGTGCTTAACCACTAAGCCATCTCTCCAGGCCTTATTATTTTATTTATTTATTTATTTATTTATTTATTTATTTATTTATTTTGTTTTTTTGAGGTAGGGTCTCACTCTACCCCAGGCTGACCTGGAATTCACTATGTAGTCTCAGGGCAGCCTTGAACTCACGGTGATTCTCCCTCCTCTGCCTCCTGAGTGCTGGGATTAAAGGCATGAGCCACCATGCCCAGCTCCTTATTATTATTTTTAAGAGAGAGAAAAAGAGAGAGAGTGTGTGCATATGCATGTGGTGTATGATGTGTCTGTGTGCAGATGCATGTGCCCATATGCATGGTTGAAGAGGCCAAAGACAACAGGTGTTCTCTACTGCTTTTCCTCCTTTACTTGATACAGAGTCTTTCACTGTAACAGGAGCTCACCACTTTTTGTTTTCATTGTTATTTGATGTTGTTAAACTTACTGATGAGCAAGCCCCTATCCTGATCCCTTAGTGTTAGGGATAAAAGTGTGTAGGACCACTCCCAACTCTTTATGTGGGTGCTGGTGTTTGATTTCAGATCCTCATACATGTGCAACAAGCATCACCACCCATTAGGTCATCTCCTTATCCCCTAATTGAATGTTTTAATTTACATTCTGTAGCAGACAGCTTCAGGTTCACTGAGATGAACTTCTAGACCAGGTACAGTTATGGAGGAAAGGATATTTATTGAAGCTTACAGAACCAGGGGAAGTTCCATAATGGCAGAAGAAGCTGGCCTGTGTTCACAGGCCCAAGCAGAGAGAGAGAAGCACAAGCCTAAAGCCAAAAGCCAAAAGCCACAGCACACTTCAGGAACTCCAGCTAGGCACACTTTGCATATCTTTAGATTGAAATCTGAAACCCACCACCACACCTTAAGATCCACACAATGGCACTGACTCCAGCCAGGTGGCTGCAGATGCAAACTACAAACAAACAACTGAATATATTGGGGGCCATCTATTCTATTCAAACTACCACACATTCCTTGGGAGTGTATATGTGCTGTGTGTATGTGTGTGTATGTGTGCTGTTACTATGTGGACTTTTATTTCTTTTTTAATACCCAAATAAATGGACTTTTAAATACTTTAAAAATTTTATTATGCACTTTGCTGTATAAGCAACTCATGTGTTTGTCCCATTCCCTCCTGTTCTTTTCTTATATTCCCTTCTCCCTGCCACCATTCCACTAATGGATCACTGGTATTTACCAGGGATCATGAATGCATCACTCAGACTTCGAGAGGGATGAAGCAATCGGATACTCCTGATCACCAAGAGGCTCTTACAATCTTTCTGTCCCTTCTTCTGCAATGTTTCCTGAGGCACATGTGGTATAATCTACTTTAGTGTTGAGCTCTATATTTTTGCTTTGATGAGTTTTGGGGGTGCTTGGTGTCTCCCTGGAGCAGGTTGTCAGGTTGGCAGTAAAAGCAGCACTCATGTTTAAATGGCCATTTCCTCTGTGATGTCACCTGTGCCTTGGCAGAGGTGGCTGGACTCATGGTAGGCATTTGACTATCTTTGCTTATTGTATTGATAGATCCCGGTTATTCCTTGACAAGATATACACTCCTGTGCAATAGTGCACACAGCTTATGTAAGTTAATCAATGGTTCTTTGATGGGATAAGAAGCCCACTCAGTGGTTGAGAACCCATACCTAGTACTGAGAAGTCAGAATAGGATGGATACAATGTGCATAGAGTCCAGAGATAATTTCCCACTAGTCTTTGGTCTAGAGGAGTGGGTATACCCGTCAAAATATCTCTTAAATTACTATGCTTACCCCCCTTTTATTCATGTTGCTCTTACCTCTTACTTTTGGTGGAGAATCTGTGTTTTGTTGTTGCTGTTTTTTAATATTTTAAGATCACTCTAGGCCCAATGATTGCTCTACATTTCAAGAAGTGGGAAGACAGACTCAATAAGATGTAATGAAACTTGGATAACAGGAGAAAATAAACTATTTTCATTTGATTCTCCCAATAGTTGAGCTTATTGCTCATATACCAAGAAAATCCCCTTTAGTAGGTATCTCTGTATTATCATTACTTAGATCCTGTTTCATTTAGGTCTATGTAGCCATGAAGGAATGAGGATTGAATCAAAAGAAACTTTATTTACCTCCTGACAAGAACCAGTATAGGAGAACCTTGATCAAGTGGGCAGTAGACGATTGTCAGTGATGCTCTTGGATATAGTGTGTTGTACTTGACATTGGATTAGAAAGCAATGGAAAGAAATACAGACAGAAATCCTAGAAGTGATGGATTGCTTTATTCTGGCTATTTCATTGGGTCTTCAACCATTCCAATTCCTCAGAGATGTAGCATAGGCTATATGCACAGATGGTGGAGAGACTGGCTATAAACATGAATTAAGCAATGAGGCTGGCTGTGGTGTGAAGAACATAGGCACCTCTGTTTGAATGTCAACAGTGAATGGTCACCCTATATTCTGAGGCACATTGTGGGGCTGCATAGCCCAGCTGTTCAGCATTGGCCTATACACAGACTTGTGTCTGACAGTTACTCTTGGAAACCATAGCATGCTATTTTTCACTGGGACAATAATCTATTCAATCCAGTGTTCATTTACATAAATGCCAGGAAGTTTCAGAATAGTCTCTTATATGCAGTTATCTTCTCCTTCTTGAGCATAATAATTTAAGAAATTACATAAACATAATTTATTGGGTTAAATTGAATTAGGTTTATATTTTTCATTCTAGCAAACTTAGGAAAAATATTTGGAATATGTGTACTATAAAACTTGAAATATATATATGCTTTCCTGCAGATAAATATTCAAATGTATGACATTTTAAAACTCATTAAACTTAGGAGACTTCATCAATGTAGTGGTAAACAGCTAACACTACATTGCCATGCACACAGTTCAGATTTTCTGCATTCAAAGCTAATACACCCACATAATTGCACACACACATGATGACCTTCAATCACACAAAGACTGTATATTTACAAGAATGCATAGCTATGAGTGGTGATAAAATGTAATTAAAACAGTTTGGTTGATTTCTACACACACACACACACACACACACACATATATATATCATCTCATCTAAGAACTGAAGAGTATTTTTTTTGTTGCTATTTGTTTTAATTAAGCTTTATGGGGGTGGTAAGTTGTCTATAAAAAGTCTTAAATGAAAGACACTATTGAGGTTCTTATTCTACTATTCAGTAGTTTCAGAAATTAGAGCTAAAAATAGGTACATAGAGATTTAGGATATTATTTGCATGGCCATTGCTGGTGAATTAATTATCCATGTTATCCCTGATTCAACAATCTCTAAAATGGACTTAGGGTAAATGTTGAGTGTAAAGGTTAATTATCATTATTAGAGAGAGAAACTGAGAGGATAGACCAAAGGTTATCATCTATCTGTCTGTCTATCTATATACAAAATAAGTTACATCTACTTAGTATTAGTGATTATTGTTCTAGCTATTGGATAGTACTTAGTATCTTCACAGTCATTGAAATGAAGACTTTATAAAGAAGGAGGTGTGGGTGGACTATGGAACTAGAAAAATGCCTATCACAGGAGAATATGTACTCTCTGGGATGTTTTAAATTATTAATTAAAATAGATAAGGATAAAATAAAATTATCATGGGGCAATAATATATTCTATCGTATGTCACACTCATAAAGATTGTAGAAAAAAAATCTCTGTGATCCCAAGTAAAATAAATACTATCATAAATATTTTCTTCCATTTTAGTGGATTAGGGACACTAGCAACCCATGTGTTCCAAGCAATAAATATATGTTAATATTGAAATGTTCTAATGCTGGATTTATTTTTTCTCTTCAACACATGTAACCAGATAAATATTCCACTGTAGAGGAAGAAATATATTGGTTAGACATTTAGAAAAATGAGAAATTGTGTCAATTACCTGTCCTCCCCAGGAAAAGTTACTGTTTACCAACGAGTATTGAATTTTAAATGCTTTATTAATGCAGTATATCATGTAGCTAGAAATTTGAAAATGTTTAATTCTGGTCATGGATACCAAAGTATAAAATCATAAACCTGAAATATTTGGTTTGTGAATTGGTACTTATTTATGAGAAAGATATCTAGGAATCCAAATAGATAGGAGAAATTTTTATATACACCCTGATATAATACATACTAACTGCAGTCCATGTTAGGTTCTATTGCTAAATGTAAATTGTACTTAGTAACTTCCCTGGAATTACATAGTATGTTAATGGTTGTACAATTTAACTTAGTACTTCAAAATCAGAATTTAACTTGTCACTTTCACAGTACCTAAGTAACTATGTAGGAAAACCGTAACTAAAGCTAAAGGGGTACACCCATAGTGCTATTTTAGAAACCGGGGGTCTATTAATTTGAACTTTTGTCTCTTAATGTGAGAAGGGTTGGTGTGATGTAAATGCTTAATTGTAGTTAGTAGAAGTTCAAATTGACATCAGAGTTCAAAATATAATTTAAGCTAGGCGTGGTGGCACATGCCTTTAATCCCTGCATTTGCACTTGAGGCACAGGTAGGAGGATCGCTATGAGTTTTAGACCACCCTGAGACTACATAGTGAACTCCAGGTTAGACTGAGCTAGAGTGAGACCCTAACTCGAAAAATGAAGAAAAAAGCAAAACAACAAACAAACAAACAAACAAAAAACCATAATTTAGAGCAGTCAATTCCATGTACTAAAGTTGTGTGTCATAGGACCACACCAAGCATGTCACCAGATAACTTCCTCATACAAATGAGGTGTTTGCTGAAACTACATGATTTCTCTTTAGAGCCTCATCATTTAAATCAAATTAATAAAAGTGCAATTTAACATAATGAAACATATTCCCATTTTGATGATTACACTCTATAGGCTTTTATGAATCTTGATGATTAATCATAACTAAGAAGAGACTGAACTTTTTCCAAAGGAGTTAGTAACCTCATGATATATGGCTATATAGTCAAACAATTAAAAAGTTATTTTTGATTGCCAAGGTAAAAATAAAAATAAAAGATAAATAATCTGTGTTCTTCTTACCCATACCTTTAAGTCCTCATCTCTGAGAGGAGTATTGACATTCAAACAAAGTCTTTCCCTGAAGGCCTATTAATTTGACATACATCGGCCATTTGGTTTTTGACCCTGTAATATAATGTAGGATAGGAGTTGTTTCTATGCCCTATCTCTATATTCATAGCCAATTTACTTTGTAGAGTGTTGGAAGTATATTGGGTTATAGACTACATCTGTGGACACATTCTGTAGACAACATTAACTAACCTTTCCAATTCTGCATTCCTCAGCTATAACTAGTAGCAGACAATTATCTCAAAGACTTATTGTAATAATGCATTTAAAAGGGATTTGTAGACTGTAAATTGTGATAAAAGATCAATTATTATTGTCCTCTGTTAGTTTTCTTGGGACTCCAGAAAAATAGCAGGTACTTATTGGGATTAAAAAAAAAAAATGAGAGTTGGGCATGGTGGCACACGCCTTTAATCCCAGTACTCGGGAGGCAGAGGTAGGAGGATCGCCATGAGTTCGAGGCCACCCTGAGACTACATAGTGAATTCCAGGTCAGCTAGAGCAAGACCCTACCTTGCAAAACCAAAAATAAAAAAAAAGAAAAAGAAAAAGAAACAAAGAGAGAAAGAAAGCTTGCTTTTTAATCTAGCATGTTTTTCTATTTTCCAAGGAAATAATTAATAAATGTTTCAATGATAATTCCCGTGTTAACCTTATACTTTTAGCTCCATTGGCATGGTTATGGAAGATAATTTTTCTTAAAATGACTACTAGAGGAGAAGTGTACAGCCAGGTCTGCTTATCTAGTGCTGTTTATGCAGAGGATTTCCTGTAAACACAGGCTGGTCATTCGCCCTGTCCTTCCTTCCAGCAGGAAACAGCCCAGGGATAATCATGAAGATGGATACATGACATACTTGACATATTTTGAAATCAGAAAGAATTCAGCAATGATAGGAAGTATACCCAAACCAGCAGTTACTATAAGTCCATACAATAGGGAAAACACGATAGACTCATAAATATTGATTACATCACACTTTGGTGGTAAATGCATCAAAGAGTATTAAAATCCTCTATCTTTTTTAAAGAGTATATATTGGGGAAGTATTGATCTTTGCAGTAAATCCAAATGTCTTGCATTCATTATATTTTTGCCTTTTACCTATAAATAAATCACCCTTTGATGAGAACTATCCATATAACACACACACACACACACACACACACACACACTGGTATAGTATGAAAGTCTTTTTAATCTTTCAGTGTCAATTTTACATATGGACACAATGTATTTTGATTGTAGTCTCCTCCTGTCACTCTCTTGCTTCCATTCTCCCATATTCCTTCCACTGAAACACCTACCTCTCCTCTAACCAGTTCCCTTGCTGTTTTGATGTCTTTATTTTGTTTCTGCCTTCTTCACTATACATGATGACATGCTGATGGGACCAATATTTTTCAGGTAAGGAAAGGCACTGTGAAGTCATGAATGTAAAGCCTCCATGTGTCCAGAATAGAAGGCTCCTCATCATCTAGCTCTTACAGTCTTTCTGCTACCTGCTCCACAATGGTACTTGAGCCATGGTGGGAATGCCAGAGATGTCTCATTTAATGCAGAGCATTGAACAATTACTATTTCCTATCACTTTGATGAGCATTCCCCAGTAGTCCACTACTATCTGTACAAAGAAGTTTCTTCCTTTCTAGCACCTGTGACATTCCAAGCCATGGGCTTTTAGCTAGGTTTTTAGTACCAGGCATGGATTCTCTCCAGTGAATCAGTCCTCAGATCCAATCAGAGCATAGTTGGTTACCTCCAGTCATGTCACTATTTCACCAATAGCCTTATCTTTCCTGGGTGAAGAGTAGTGTGGTTTGCATATTTCATTGCTGGTTAAAAGAGCTGGTGACTTTCCTCCCTCAGCATAAAGCACTATGAAGGAAAGTTAGCAAGGAGGAATCATTTAGCTTGATTTCGGTTTCAAGCAACTGACAAAAGTAGTATCTTCAGAACCCGGGTCTTATACTCAGTAGCCTGGTGTGTTTGAAAGGCTCATTGATCTCCTCTACCAACAACTCACTGGGAGGTTTCCAAACCCTATCACTAGAATTTTTCATTATCAACCTAGTACTTAAAATTTATTTTTTTAATATTTTATTTTTATTTATTTATCTGACAGAGAAAGAGGGAGTGAGAATAGGTGACTCCAGCTACTGCATACAAACTCCAGACACATGCGCCCCCTTGTGCATCTGGCTAACATGGGTCCTGGGGAATTGAATCTGGGTCCTTTGGCTTTGCAGGCAAATGCCTTTACTGCTAAGCCATCACTCCAGCTCAAAATTTATTTCTGATTGTCTAACAAAGAAGGTTTCCATATGATTTATTCACATCATCTTTGGCTTTGGCTTTAAATCTCCCAACCCTGTCCTTTTTTCTGTCTACTTAGCCTAGCACCTAATAGAACTTTCCACCTTCTCAATTCTGTCCCTCTACTGCTATTCTCTTCCCTTGAAGTCCATGCTCTTCCCCATTTGTGACCCATGCTATATATATATATTTAGAAGTGGTATAGCTAGTTAGTGCATTAGATCTATTTATAACATATTGAGAACCTCCACACTTGATTTTTGTTGTGGCTCTACCAGTTTACATTCTCACTAACAGTAAGTGTTCCTCTTCCTCTTTCCCAATACCCTCACCAGCATTGGTTTTCATGCGATTTTTGATGATATACATTCCTACTGGAGTCAAATGGTATTTCAAAGTGGTTTTAATTTGTATATCCATGATAGATAATATTCTTAAACATTTTAGTTACATTTATTGGTCATTTGTGTTTGCTTTAAGAAAACTTTATTCAATTCATGTTCCATTTTTTGATTGGGTTGTTTATTTCTTCATCATTTAGCTTCTTGTGTTCTTTGTATGTTCTAAATATTAATACTATGTCAGATATATAGCTGGTGAAGGTATTCTTGCATTCTGTAGGTTGTCTCTTAACTCAGTTGACCAATTTATTGTTCAATCTCCAGGAGTCAGTGTTTTCTATAGTTTTTCTTCTTGCTGATATCTAGTTTTATTGTTTTTTGGGACATCTCAATGGTTTTGACAAATTCATCCAATACCTTTGCTTTGTCTTCAAGTCCTGATATTATACCTTCCACTTAATCCATTCTATTAGGGAGGTTAGCCATGAAGATTTGTGTTTGGCTTGCTGTATTTTTCATATCCAGCTTTATTCCCACTTTGTTATTACTTAGAATTTCTGCTGCTTTATTGTATTCTATTTTCATATCCTTATTAGACTTCTTTACTTTGCCTTTCTTTTGAATTTAAGGATTACATTCATGCATTTGTCTGTGCCTTCTATGACTTATTCACACATTTTTGAGCTTTGTTTGGAGTTTCCTCAAGACAGTTCTCAGTAGAGTCCCAATATTGGATTCCCTAGGGGAAACATGTTGGCTTGGATTATCGTGTTATGTTGAATCTTACCCAGCAGGAGATAAGGAGTTGGCCATGTCGTTTTGACACACTTGTATTAAACGGGTACTTTAGAGTAGTACTCAACTTTTCTTTGAGTTTACTGTTCTTTGCTTTGCTCTGTGGTGCACGGGACTCTGTTTTGTAGGTCTTGGGAACTGTTTCATGGGTGAGGTAGGTTAACTCAGTTGTCACTGTGTGTGACTGTGCACTTGTGTTCTTGCCCAAATGGGAGAGGTTTGGTGACTCTTGCTGGGTTGGGAGGAAGAGCTGCTTAAGGGGAATCTCTGTGTTAAAATGTAGCACAAGTCATAGTTCCAATTACTTATCTATGAAGAGTGGAGTGGAGTGTATTTTTTCCCTTCACAAACCTATCTGTACCTTTGTATCTCAATGGTGGGTGGAGCAGAGAGCATCATGCTTTACCAAAACCCATCTGACCTTATTCCAGTGGCAGGTGGTGAGGGTACACCTGGCTGGAGGGCTGCAACAAAGAGGACTTATATCCTTCACAAACCTGTCTGCCCCTCCACATCACAATGATAAGTGGCTTTGTGAGGGGAAAGTACGGCATGAAGAGAAGCTGCTTATCACCTCCTTGCCATAGCAGGTAGAAAATGCCAGCAAGAGAATGACCCAAACTCTGACAAAGGTAGCTGGCTACAACACTCCAAAGCCCACAGCCAGCAGCAAACCTCTCCTCCAGCAAGACTCTGCCTCCAAATACCACCCACTGGAGACCCAGTATTCAGAACACATGAATTTATGGGGACATCTGATCCATACAAACTTTGGAATAAATACATTATCATGTAGTAACAACAAAAGTTCATATGATCTCTTAGTAAGTTGTAAAGGTAGGATGACTTTTCAAGCTAACTGATCCCCAGAGATGGGCATTACATTGAGAGAGCTGGCTGATTTTGACTCAGGGTAATTTTTTCTAGGCATGGATTGAACAGGGAGTCATCATGTACCAAAACTCTTTCTAGCAGAAGCAATGAGTGCTTCACCCCTGAAGGTAGCCTAGACCACGTGCAGCCACAAACAGTTCTTCTCTTGAGCGACATAGACCTATTTGCTTCATATGGTAAATGTAGGGAAAAAATAAAGCTACACCAAAATACCTGTTATTCTGATTCCCTGGGGTAAAGGTAAAGATTATATAGTATGAACTATGATCTTCACCAACTGCAGTTATCTGCTGGCTGCCCTGTTACTATTTTCCTCCTACCAGTTGTATATCTTTTCAGCAGCTAGCATCTCTGCCAATCTGTTCCTTACCTGGAATATTAGTCAGGGTTCTCTAGAGTAACAGAACCAATAGAATGAATTGTATGAAAAGGGAATTTATTGGATTAGCTTATAGCAGTCCCATAATAGCAGTTTGCAGGCCTGAGTGTCAAAGAACCTGGCAGCTGCTCAGTCCACAAAGGTGGATGCCTCAGTAGTCCCAATCCTGCACTGAAGGCCTGGAGGCTTCCTGGAGAGATGCTGCTCTTCAGTCCATATTGGTCTTCAGTCCACACTGGAAAGCAACAAGCAGGGAGCACCAATCAGCCAGGTGGGAGGGGAGGATACTTTCCCAGAGATTCCTTAGATATGCACACCCCCCCCCCTACCCAGAGGGGCCAACCACTCTGGGGGAAGGACTCACCCTGGGGGAAGGATTGTTCCTTTAGTCAAACTTTCTGGGAAGCAACCTCAGAGACACACTTATGAGTAATGTCTGTGCATTCCTAAGCAGATCAAGTTGACACAAAACTTAACCATTACACCTGGTGTGAGCTCCTCCCTTTCCACAGTCCATAGGTACTGACTAGCCACTTCACCATCAAAACTAGAGAAGGAAGCACCAGGAAACTAGAGTCCGTAATCAGAATTCAATTCTTGTCTGTACCTGTTTCTCATCTCATGATCATCTCTTTAGGGTGGATCTTGGCTTGCCTGGAATGACATGGTAGCAGCAATATGTCAAATACATCCATAAGTGGGTCTGAGAGTCACCAGGGCACACCGACTTGAATTACTAGTGTTTATTATTCTTACTAAGGTCATGTAACCATGTACTAGTCATTGATACCATAGAAGAAGGAACTTCATATTTTTAAAGCCTGTCTACTGTCTGGTGCCTCACATGCACCTGTTTTTCTGCATTGAGCCAGCAGCATCTCCATGGTTGATCTGTGAGAGTTTTAGTATATCCCATGGTCACATATTCATACTTGCAGTGCTTTTACTTATAAAGTAAGTTACCTGCCCTTTTTCAATGTTGTGAGGGATCTCAAGTCAGTGATTCAAATATTTGTAATCCCACTGTCAGTGGACAGATTTAAGCCTTGAGTAGGATCATGTGTTTAGTCTAGTCAAAAGGAAATTCTTCCAATATTTCTAAAGTGGAAGGAGTCTAAATAAACATTCCACTCAGAGGCTGGTTGGTCCTCTTAAGGACATATCTTCTAGGGAGCTCTGCCTTTGCCCTTGTTGCTAGTTCATCTCATACACACAGTGATGGTGGTAGATGCTGGTCATCCAGCAGGCTTAGTGAGCTCAAGCACATGCCGATGGCTAGTGTGATCACTCCAGCTGAGCTACTTTAGCTTTTCATCTGCTCTTCCACTGAGGATACAATATAGTGTTGACATGCAATATAAAGATATTTACACTTAGTTTATTCATTCTCAGAGTCCCATGCATAGTTTTTTGTCTGTTTTTTTTTTTTTTTTTTACAAATTCCTGTGTTCCTGACCATCTTACACTGGACCTCTAGATCCCTATCAGTCAGGCTGTTTGACCTTGCTTCTCTATCTATCTATCTATCTATCTATCTATCTATCTATCTATCATCTATCTATCTATCTCTATTTTCCACTGTGTGTGTATTTTTTACCTTTGATTTCTATTTTTTTTAAATTTTTTTGAGGCAAGCCCAATAGGCTGGATTTTTTATGCAAAAGATACATATGTATGTGTATATATACATATGTATATATATGTATACATATAAACATATGTATGTCTCTCTCTCTCTCTCTCTCTATATATATATATATATATATAGAGAGAGAGAGAGAGAGAGAGAGAGATAGAGAGAAAGAGAGAAAGAGAGAGAGAGAGAATTGGCATGCCAGGAGCTCTAGTCACTGCAGTTGAACTCCAGACATATGTGCCACCATATGTGCATGTGTGAACTTGTGTGCTTGCATCATTTTGTGTGTCTGGCTTACGTGGGACCTGGAGAGTCGAACATGGGTCCTTAGGTTTTGAAAGCAAGTGCTTTTACTGCTAAGCCATCTCTCCAACCCAGGTCACTTCTATTTTAATATGGTAACACATTCTGCTTGTTGGAAATAACTTCCAGCATTTTCTTTCAATGTCATATTCCCAGGAAAGGCTGGAGTATAGGAATGATGCAATTATGGGTATGCTCACATTCTAAGATGAACTAAACTTCGTCTTTTGATAATCAAATGATCATACATGTGACTGACAAAAAACTCATATTGTGCTGTAGTGATTAAAGACACAGATAACTGGTCCTCTACCGTTACGTGTTCTAGTGCCACATATAACACTTCTATTACAAATTAATGATGGACCTATTTGGTATTGTGACTGGTTTGAATGGGCAATTCTAGCCACTAGCTTCACAATTATCCCATGGCTAAACAGTGTCATTTTTCTTGAATATCCTCCAATCATATTCCAGAAGAAATTTTATAAATGGTGTGAACTTCTGATATGATCTTGCTACAGAACTCTAAGGGTACATTTTATGACTCTTTTTTGGAACTTGCCACAGTTGCTAAATAAATTCTTTCTCGACATCACCTTCAATATTGTAGAATCCCCTCAGTTATTTGACCCAAGTGGAAGGGCCACTTGCTATATTGCCTAGACTTGCTAAAATGTCTGTTTCTACTCTAGACTATTTACTCAAAAGTGACAATGTTTAACATTACCCAGTAAATTGTTACAGTAAGAATGCATTGCCTAAAATATACAAATGACTAACACAAATTGTGATTCTTTTAGAGTATAGCAATATGATGGTGCAGCATTATGGTATAGAGGTGAGCATAAAGTATGGCAGTATGAAATAAAAACTTTCTCCTTATTTATAAGGTTTATATTGTGCCATGTACCAAAATTTAGTGCCCATAAACTTTATTGACATGGCAGGCCACCTCATATTTATTGGCTTTATGTCTCAGTATCAGAGATTCCCATGGGGCTTTCACAGCCTGATTAAAATGATTTTATCATGTAATGGTGAAGTAGACTAGATTGCAGAATAAGTGGATTATCTAGATTCCCTTTGGACTATGTTGTGGCAGAACATGAGAGAGTTTACACAACCCTGGGGCATGACTAAAAATGACTAATGATTTTCCAGTTTCATAAATGATTGATTATCTTATAGAATTTAAAAAAAGCACATCACTGTGTAAAAATATGTTTTATTGGTAGGTATATTACTGACCTCTAGCAAAGGCATGGCTTCTAGCACAGTCAATATAGTAGGAACCACACTTACTTAGGTTTGTGGTTATTCACTTCTCTTCTAGGTTTTGCTGGTTCTTGCAAGGATTGCATGGTCTCATTAAATTAGAATGTAACAAAAATACAGATATATAGAATATTCTGAGTAGCATTAACCTATTCCCCCAACATGTGATGTGATATAGTAATAAAGGAAATATAAGATTCAAATACTGAAATATAAATACATAGCAGAATAAGATGTGTGAAATAACATTTTTTAAGTATAAAATACACATAGTAGCATGAAATTTTATACAGTAGAGATCTGAGCTTTTAAAACAAGTTTGACTTGAAATCTATCTCAGTATTTGTAAATAAAAAGTAAAAACTGACTTTTATTTTTTAAAGAAAAATATGTAACTGCAAAGGACATTAGAGAGTCAGCAACATAAACTAAAGCATGCCAAGGGTTTCATGTATGTGGTAGTAATTTTACCTTGGGTTTGTGCCCTGAGTAACTACTTAGAACATTACCTTTTTCTTTAAGTACTTACTTATCTTAGAGGGTAAGGATTTTGCATTTGAATATTTTCAAATAAGAGATCAAGAAATAGTAAATATTTTAATTTATAGAAAAGAATTCATCAACTGCTAATACCTTTTTTTTACTTAAGTTAGAGATTAATGCAGAAGAAATAGAAATCACAAAAGAAAGTAGAATATTTAAGAAACTTCTGTATCAGACCATAACTGCTAATTCTTCATATCATTCCATTCACTTTCAGTATAATAGAGTCTAGAATGTACAGTTCTTATTTCACAGACTGGAATATTGAAATTCAATGAAACAGATGTCACTATCTCTAATATCAAATAACTGCAAAAGAAGTGGAACCTGATTCATAAACAATTACTTAATCTTAATTTGTGCTTGTTGAGTCCTAGGCATCATGTTAAATCAGAACTTTATGATCATATAATAGACAGTTTAACCAAACAATTGTACTTGGGGCTGAAGGAACTGTTGCACAGAGGCTAACAAAGAGCACATAGCTAGAAGGGAGTCCGAACTTTTAGCTTGGGCTTGTTGTGTTATAATGACTGCCACCCCTTGAAGTTGTTCTATGAATTATAATCTCTTCAGATCAATGGGCAAAAATTTAGACTTGAGTCTTATCAGAATAGTTGGGAATAACTAATATAGGAGAAAAGATTGAAATTAATATAAATGTATGAGAAAAATGTATGAGAATCTGCCTCAGAAATGATATCTGAGCCCATGTTAATGTACTATTGTTTTTGTTGTAATCCTATAATGTAAGGGGATAGTTCCATTTGTCACACAGAATGACAAGATTTCTATCATGTTAAATGCTCTCTCACTTATTGTTTGACTGTTCAAAACAATATGTACTTAAAAGAAAAGTTGCCTTTCATGTGAATATCTACATAGAGGTTTTCAAACATAAGCAACTCTAGTAATTAGTCAATAAGCCTAAATGTGTAGTATATGCTATACATAACCACCTTTTTTATTTTTATTTTTTGTGTGTGTGTGCATAGTATTTGTGGTATGGTGAGTGATTGTGAATATGTGTGTGTATGTGTGTGTCTGTGTTAATATGCATTTTGCATGTGCTGATGTGATGTACACTTCCTTGTTGTCACTGGGGGATAACAATCCTTGTCCCCTCTATCACTTACTGTCCTGTGTTCCTAGCAGATAATGACTGGTTTCCCCTCCATCACTCACTCACCTGTTGTGCCTAGAGGATAAACAATGGCATCCCTCCATCACTCTCAGGCCTGTTTTTCCTTCGGGACAAAGTCTATTCCTAACTCTGGAGTCCTTTATTGATTTGAGAGCTTGATGTTGGAGAGCCCCAGTGATTCTCTGGTTTCAACTCTCCCTATGACTAGGGTTACAGATGTGTGTATGTGGGAACTAAAGTTTCAAATTCGTTCCAATTCAGTTCCAAGTACCCTCAGGCCATCATTTTTGTTGAAAAAGTGCATGTAACTGCTGATTATCTCTCTAGCCAAAGTTTTGTTACTTTTTCTTGCCAAATATTATGAATTCATGAATGACCTTGCCTTTCCCTGACAATATTGGCAGAATATATTCCTTCATTATTATGATTGCCAGTTTCATGTTTTGGAGAACTTAAGTAAATTCACTTGAAATACACAGTAACCCATCTTCAAAATGAAACACCCAGCATTATAAAAAGAAGCCAACTAGATATGTTTACTTTCCATGGATTTTTGTCATATTTTTCAAGTGGAGCTGCTATTTAAAGATAGACCTATGTGCTAATCAGGTCTAGTGTTCTTTGACTGGGAAAATATCAGCTGAGTGTGTGTATATGAAACATCCCCAGAACAGAGCACACTGTTTTGAAGAGAGCGGACTGACTCTTTCTCTGTTTTCTTCTAACTCTGGCACTTATTTGGAAAAACAACAAATAAATAACCATGTAGCTTATTTTATTTTTTGACTTTTTTTTTAAATTGACAACTTCCATAAATATAGACAATATCCTGTGATAATAATTCCTTTCCACCACACTTTCTCTTCCTCTTCCCTATCCCAAATTCCATCTCCACTGAATTCCTTCTCCTTTCCAACTGGTCTCTTTTCGATTTTGATAAGATCATTATTCATTATTTTCCTCCTATTATGCAGTCAGCTGCTGTGTGATCATAAATATCAAGGCCACTTTGTGTACCTTAGCGCTTATTGCTTATTGTATATTCTGTCTTGTCTTTTTTTTTTTTTCTTTTGTCTTTTTGTTTTGCTTTGTTTTCAAGGTAGGGTTTCACTCTAGCTCAGGGTGACCTACAATTTACTATGTAATCTCAGGGTGGCCAGGAACTCATGGCAGTTCACCTACCTCTGCCTTCTGAGTGCTGGGATTAAAGGTGTGCACCACCATGCCCAACTTGTCTCATCTTCTGGATTTCATAAATGCTAAGAAGTATGGGTAACACAAGTTATTTCCAAACATAAGCCTACAGATCTCATGAATTCCATGTAGCATTTCTGCCTGGCAGACCACCTGGTTTCTTGCCACCCTTGAGATTTACGTTCCAGTACTAAATATCAGCCACTGAGTCCAATTCTGACCCAATAACATAGATTTTTAATATCTGTCTATGCAGGACAGATGTCCCTTGAGAGAATGCAATTGAGAGATTGGCAAACAGTACTATATTGCTTTCCTAGGGCAGGAACAGCAACTGTGGAACTTATACTAAGTGTGTAGCTTCTTTGAGCACCAATAATTATCCTAGAGAAACTTCTCCTTATTTCCATATGATAAGGATGATTGACATAGAGAAAAGCGTCATGATTTCTAGGAACATGTAAGTACAAAATAAGGGTGGTGGCATTCCATAGAAAACAAATTTTTCTATGGGAAGCCGGTAAATTGTCACTGGGGATGTGACATCAGAGCAGTCAAGGACAAAGAAATAGCAAGGAGCAGAAACATTATGCACACAGCACAGAAAGAAAGCAGAAACAGAGATGTATGTTCTCATGTTGTGCGTAGTTCTGTAAGGCAAAAGAGTTAGGAGGGGCTAGATCATAAATTGTCTTCTAAACTGGGCACCTTTAATCCCAGCACTTAGGAGATAGATGTAGGAAGATCACTGAGAATTTGAGTCCACCCTGTTGGGAGCCATTTGGCTGGCCTTGAATCCATAGCTCTGGGCTGTTTGGCAGCAAGACTTTAGCACCTACATGTGAGCAACATTATGCACATTCAGTGTCACTGATAAGAGCTGGCCATTCCTTAAGATCTATGTTTGTATTGATGGATCAAAGGGTTTGTTTGTTTCTGAACCTTGGGATAATCTTTTGTACTGACAAGTGATTGAAGTGCAAAACTCTGTAACAGAAAGGAGTTGTCTTGATAGAAACTTGTGTGAAGCTCATGGAATTTTTGTCCATGGGCAAACTGTTTACAAGAAGATATAAAAAGGACTGCTGAGAAATAAACGGTGCTTCAGTCCTGGACTGGAGTCCTATCTTTCATTCTTTCTCCTGCCTTTCTTTAATCCTCACTCCCCATCAGGCTCAAACCCTTTCAGCCAGCAGGCTCCGGCACCACCCTAAGACTTCATAGTGAATTCCAGATCAGCCTGAGCTAGAGTGACACCTTACCTCAAAAAAACCAAGGGGAAAAAATAATTATTTCCTTAGAACATGTATAGAAAGTTGGGGTTTTGATTCAGAGCCCCCTCCCACTTTCTCTCTTTGCTCTGAGCCCACCAGCATCCTGTGTGTCCAAAATGAAATTTGGGGCTCTTTTCAAGTTATGTGCATTACTGATGGCTTACATTTGAATCATACATGTGTTTCTGTTTGTGTTTTTAAAGGGTAATTCTAGATTTATAGATGGGTTGGGGATGTCAAAAAGATTGAAAATAGCAAAAGTAGTCAGAAAGGTGTACCCTTAATAAGCAAGGCCAGATAGAATGAAAATGAGGCCATTTACCACAACTGTGCATCCACAGTAAGGATGATCAGCCAGCCCTCCATGCAGGAGACTGTTATCAATATCTAGACGTGGATGGATTAGGAATCTGGAAACAGTCTAAGAATCTTGCTTAGCTGAATAAATAGTAAAATATTGATCAAGTGAAGAGATTTTATAGGTCACTAGATAAAAGGGAGGAAGAGCAAGAAGCATGGGTTCAAGCTATCTTAATGGCCTATCGCTCAGTCACCTGTGCATTTTTGTCACCTTGAGAAGGCTTTCAAGGTAGACTTTCATTAACGCATGAGAAGGCTGGAAATACAACTGATTTGTTACCTGGTTATTCCATAAAGCCAGGTATAAACTATCATATAGTAAAAGATGAATTAGAAGAAATAAATATTTAAAAGATCTCAAGCCCTAGAACTAAATAATTGGCAGTGGAAATAAAATTAATAGGTTGGTTGAAAAGCACATTTGACTGTATATAGTTGATAGATTGGAGAAGGAAATATGAACATAGTATATTTTACAACCTCCCTGAGGGGAATGGTTATGGTCTGAACTGAGTAGCATTTCTGCTCCTGTAGAGAAAGATGAATCCAAAAGATGATATGAATGAGAAAATGGTTAGCAGTTTGCATTTGAATTGAAATGGGGCTTTTGATGCTGGCTGGAAAAGCTGTAAGCTATTGGCATTGCTAATGGTAATGAAAAGCTTAAGGCTGAGTGTGACAGGGTTGCATTATGCATCTTTAGTTCCTCAGTCGGATCTAAGTGAATCATTCTCCTATTGATGGGATGATTCCTCCTTGCTGGACGTGTTTTACTCAAGCTTTGACGAAGGGTGCTAATGTATGGCCATCACGGTACAGAAAGATGAAGGGTTGTGCATTAATATAAGACAGCTGGGAGTGGTATCAGTGCCACAACTAGAACATACTGATATGATTAGCTCTTAAATATCAGAATATTCGCATCCCTTTCTTCCTCTCTCCTCTTTGTCTGTAACAGGCACAGAGTAGAACTGAAGTTTAAGGACTAACTTTGGCTTTCTGCCACCTAGAAATAAATTCCATTTAATTTACCCTGGCTATCCTTGTTATTGTGTTAAATATAGACTAAATAGTTTAATATGGATTTATGTAATGAGTTCAAAAATTGATTTTGCACAGCGTGTTTGCATTAGGAAATAAGTATCTGATTACTGCAGATTGAATGACATACCTCTCTGTGGATTCATTCTGATAGAATAGATGGATTTGTTTTTAAGGATAAGAAAAAAAAAACCTAACCTATGATCATTTCATCACAATATTTTTAAAATCTGTGACTCAACACCAAGAGGAAACTCCAAATGTCACCTAAAGGCATCTGTAGCAATGCCTTATCTGAAAGACTGGGTAAATTGTCAATCAAACTCCTCCACACTGTCTTTAGGAAACACCCACTTCTCTTTTGCCCTTGTTCATGAAACTCATGTGGCCCTTATTTAAGCACTAATTGTTTGGCCTGAGCTATAGGCAGCTAATTTGTGAAATAAAATCTCTTAGAAGTGTGAAGATGAATCCAGAAATGCCTTTTATCCAGACTTCACTATCTCTGGTGGCCAAATTGGATGTAACTGTAATTGGCGATGGGCTAGCAATGACAGTGTCAGCCAATCATCTTAGGAATGGCTAAGATTTGTAATTATAATGTCCTTTACTCTGATTTAAATTCAATAGTACTTTCACATTACTCTTCCTTCCCTTGAAACATGGAAATTTGAGTTTGGGGGCTGTGATGCTTAAGGGACAGGGTTTCCCTTCTTGAAATCTATACATTTTCATAGCCTGTCCCATATCTCTAAGGCACCATAACAGGGGAGGCCAACTACCAAAAATAGGAATTTACAATCTCAGAGTGCCTAATCTAAAATCTGTCCTTGCCAAAGGAGAATATGTTGGTCCCCATGTAGCAGAGATAGAATTTTATTTCAGCCTAAATTTCAGTGGGGGATTTCAATTGTATTCTTTAAATTATCCTATCTTTATCAATTTATACAAAGTACAGGTCTTGTGGGTCTTTAATATCCATCATTTTACTTTTAAAATACAAAATACCACTAAATATAATTAATAGTCTAATCCACACTGAAAACCTGTTACTTACCTTATCAGCATAACAACTTAAATTTTTATAAGATTATGACTGAATCCCTTTATTGTTTATCATTTCTCCTCATGAATAAAATTTAACCCTTCTAAGATATCATTTGCCTGACAGACTCAACTTCTTTGACTGTAACTATTCTATATCCTAAAATTATTTCTTTAACTTTCCACTTCCATAAGCAATAGTGCTTTCCTTGTTTAAAAATAACTAATACTCAAGGAATATCATACGTCAGGGAGAAATAAAATCAGAAGATCCAAGAATTAAGATAAACATGCAAAGGGTAAGTGTTTATAGCTATATATATATATATACTTCCAGCCATGCCATTCTATTTTGCATGTCAACCACATATATATATATATACATTTTTTGGGTATAATTTTATATATATATATATATATATATATATATATATATATATATATATATATACACATTTTTTTTTTGGATAGGGTCTCACTATAGCCCAGGCTGACCTGAAACATGGATGGTAACATGAGATTATGTTATCAAAATAGCCATAATGGACATCTGGCTTTAGTCAACTTTCCCACCCTTTCTTTCAGAACCTTTAAAGATGCCACCCTTAATCATTCCACATGATTTTTATATGTTTATTATCTTCTGATTCAGAAAACATATATCCTGCCTTCACTATCTCTCATTTTGTAGCATGGAGTTAGTTAAATAGCAGCAACTGTCCTCACTGTCTTCCTTCAGTGACTCTCCACCCCTTACTTTCTTCTTATTCTTCTGCTTGTGCCTGCTTTTATTCTTCCTTAAATCCTACATGTGCCCGATTTCTTAGTGCATACTTACATGTATTAGTCAGGTAAATAGTTTCCTTCATACTAGATCATATCTATTTTTTTCTTTTTTTCTTTATTAGTTAGTTTTGTATTCAGCAAATACAGTCAGTTTGGTACCACTATTAGGCTCATCCGTGACCTACCCCCTCCCCTTGGTCCCTCCTTGTTGAGGTATATGGGTCATGCATTGTGGAGTTAGCCCACAGTTATGTGTAAGATAAGTGTCTCTGCATATCATGACCCAACATGTGGCTCTGACATTCTTTCTGTCTCCTCTTCCACAAAATTTCCCTGAGCCATATTGGGTTCATTTTTGGTATCCTTCATTGATGAGGTGTTGGGGACCTCTGAGGCTCTGGCTCTCTGATTTGGTAGGAGTTGATTTTTCTCTCTGTTGGTCTCCTTCCCCCTTATGCTGGTATCTGGTTCATCAGGAAAAGAGCCCCCTTGCTTGTTTCTCCAATTTTTCTTAGTTTCAGCTGGGGCCCTTTTGAGGTATGATGGGGTGGCTCTCTCCTTAGGATCTACATCTATCTGAAAAAGAGAAGCAGATTCTCCAATGGAGAGTAAATTAGCACCAGGACAAAAGAGATAACCCTTACTTTTTTTATAGAGAATTTAATAGGTGTAGGCCCTCTTGTAGCCCATGATTGATGGTAGCTTGATATTGGAGAGTGGGCTTATGTTTGGATATGGTTCTGACTTATTTCCCAGGTCCAGTTATGGGTCCTGTACCACTGAGGAGATCAGTTAGCCAAATTGAGAGCAGTTGGTTCCCCTCCATGGCTGTGTGCCACTATTGGGCATCACAACAGGTTATTTGCTGCTAAGTAGGTTAGACCATGAGTTGCTTGGACAGATATTGGTCATTTTCCCCCAGTTGCCCATGTAGACGTGCTGACTGTCTGGGGACTGACTATGTTCCAACTTCCAGCCATGCCATTCTATTTTGCATGTCAACCACATAAGGTGTCTTCAGCAGTAGGGTCTTACCACTAACCTTTGGTGGGTCATCAAGTACTCTGATAGAAATCTGTCTGTCTTTTAGGAAATCTTGTAGGTCTCTATGATCAAAAACTCATTGTGGATGATAGCCCCATGCTGGTACTGGGAGTTACAGGTCAGTGCCCACTAAGAAAATGAGGAAAAAGATAACTAATATACAAGAGTTGGAGAGAAGAGAGAGAGAGAGAGATGGGGAGAGGGAGAAGGAGAGGGAGAGGGAGAAGGGGGGAGGGAAGATGTAGAAGATTAAGGTTAGTCATGATCCTACCCTTTCCAGTGTCTTGTAGTTCAGGTGTTCCCTGTAAGGGTCTAGTGAAGGGTCAGCCATTTGGTCTGTCTTTTTGTAAGTAGAATTTTATGGTACCATTGCCATTTGGGTCTAGATTTGTGTTTCCCACCCCTTTGATGCCCTCCCCTCCCTCCCCTTCCATCCTAGTGTCTAGTCTAGGAGATGCTTGCTGGGTATGTAAGGTATCTTGGGTAGATTCAGGTTAGGTGCTGTAGATGAGTGAGATTATGTGGCGATTTTTTTTTTTTTCTGTGATTGGGTAAGTTCACTGAGAATGACCTGTTCCAGGTTCAACCATTTTGCCTCAAATTACATTGTGTCATTTCTTCTTACTGCTGTATAGAATTCCATTGTGTAGATATACCACATCTTAGTTATCCATTCTTCTAGTGATGGACATCTGGGTTGATTCCAGCACTTAGCTATTACAAATTGAGCCACTATAAACATGGTTGAGCAAATCTCTTTAGCCTGTGGTTTGAAGGTTTTAGGGTAGATGCCCAGTAAGGTAATAACTGGGTCTGTTGGTATCTCTATACTCAGCTTTTTCAGAAGTCTCCATATTGCTTTCCAAAGTGGTTGCACCATCCTACATTCCCACCAACAGTGGATGAGTGTTCCTACTTCTCCACATCCTCACCAGCATTTATTTTTATTTGATTTTTTGATGTTTGCTATCTTTATTGGGGTAATGTGGAATCTCATAGTTGTTTTAATTTGCATTTCTCTGATGTTTAGGGATGATGAACATTTTCTTAAGTGTACGTTTGCCATTTGTATTTCTTCCTCTGTGAACTGCATGTTCAGCTCTTTGCCCCATTTTGTGAGTGGGGTGTTTGACTTCTTACTGTTTAGATTTTTGAGTTCTTTGATCAGGAACAAGACAGGGTTGTCCACTCTCACCTCTGCTTTTCAATATAGTACTGGAAGTCCTAGCTCAAGCAATAAGACAGGAGAAGGAAATAAAAGGGATACAATTTGGAAAGGAAGAAGTTAAGTTAGCTCTATTCACTGATGACATGATTGTATATGTAAGAGACCTGAGGGACTCCATCCCAAAACTTGTGAAGGTGATTAACTCCTATAGCAAAGTAGCAGGATACAAAATCAATGTACAAAAATCAGTAGCCTTCCTATACACAAATGATGAAAATACAGAGAAAGAAATAAGGGACATAGTCCCATTTTCAATAGCAACAAAAAAGTAAAATACCTTGGAATAATGTTAACCAAGGAAGTGAAAAATCTATACAATGAAAACATAAAATCACTCAAGAAAGAAATTGAGGAAGACTTGAGAAAATGGAAAGACCTACCATGTTCCTGGATAGGCAGAATTAACATTGTGAAGATGACAGTCCTACCAAAGGCAATATACAGATTTAATGCAATTCCAATTAAAATCCCTACAGTGTTCTTCACAGAGATAGAAAAAATGATCTCAAATTTCATATGGAAAGGCAGAAGGCCTCGCATATCCAAGCATATCCTCAGCAAAAGAAATACCTCTGGAGGCATCACCATACCTGATCTAAAGCTATATTACAAAGCCATAGTAATAAAAACAGCCTGGTACTGGCATACAAACAGGAGTATAGATCAATTGAATAGAATTGAGGACCCAGACTTTGGGTCAAGCAACTATAGCTACTTGATATTCGATAAAGGCCCGAACAATATAGGCTGGAAAAAAGACAGCATCTTCAACAAATGGTGCTGGACAAACTGGAAAACCATATTCAGGAAAATGAAACTTGACCCACACATTTCATCATGCACTACACTCAAGTCCAAATGGATCAAAGACCATAATATAAGACCAGAAACTCGAATACTACTGGAAGAAAAGTTAGGAAGTACTTTCCATGATATAGGAATGGAAAAAGACTTTGTGAACAGAACTCCAGTAGCTCACGAACTTAAACCATCACTCAACCAATGGGATCACGTGAAGCTGAAGAGTTTCTTTACAGACAAGCATACAATAAGCAAACCCAATAGATTACCCACAATATGGGAGAAAATATTTGTGGGTTATCCAACTGATAGAGGCCTAATCTCTAGAATCTACATAGATCATATCTATTATCCTTCTTTACTTTTACTTGTGATTTTATTCCTAGATATTATTGAACAAATGAATAAACAACAGAATAATAATTATGTCCTCACCATCATCATCACATATAATACTTATCACATATTTTTACTTAATGTTTTGTCTGTAAACCTCAGTTCCTTCATGCTGTACAATTTTACCAAATGTGAAGGTGACTAGTTTGTTAAAGATGACATAACGATGAGGTATATATATATATATATATATATATATATATATATATGTGTGTGTGTGTGTGTGTGTGTGTGTGTGTGTAGTTTATTACCAAAAGAGATATCAGGTAGCTTTGGGCAAGTTTCTATTTCCAACATGTTAGTTTTTTTTTTGCCCAGTAAAGCATAGCTAGTTGTAGTTTTAGTGATTAGCCATGCAAATTAACAGTTGAAAGTGTATGCTATATAGGGAGCCAATTCCTTCCTAGTTTTATAGAACTTTTAGGAATATTGGAATATATAAATGTTATAAGACCCCTTTTGTTTTTTTTTTTTACTTAATTACTGGCTTTGATTTATCCTAAGAAAGCTTGGCATTCCAAAAAGTAGATTATATACTTAAATGTGCTATATACAACTGCAGAGATTCCATGGACACTACTTCCTGACATACTCATGCTTTAATTTTCTTCAGCATTCAAAATAAAATTAAACAATAAAAGTACAAAGAAACTTACATGATATTCTTTTATTTTGAGAGCATACAAGGAACCTTCCTCATCCACATACGTATACAAACCTGACTGAATTTTGAATTAGTCATGACCTGAATTTCCTCTACTATGCTTCTAGAGTTTACAGACTTTGAAGGAATAAAATCAATGATGAAATCATGGCAGCAGAATTCATTGTCCATAGCCATGTTCTGTTTGTGGCAGAAGCACTACCGAGCAGGATGTGGTATAGTTTGCAGTATGGCTGTAGTCAGCCCCCAGCAACATTCCTCAGAGCTTCCTTTCCTTTATGGTTCTCAATTAAAGAGGACTTTCTGTGAAATTTGACAAGTAGACACAAAATTGTTTCAGGGCATGAGTGGCTGCTCAACCTGCTATCTCACCTATTGTCACAGAACAACACACAAGAGCCAGCAATTCCTGGAGGACTTCCCAGACCTTCTGCTTTGGGTTCTGCCACTCTGGGTGTGCTTTTGCCCTTGCTGAACATGGTGTGTCATCAGCATCGATCCCACTTTGTCATCAGAGTTCCCTTCACCTTTGCAGATTTGCACTTGTTCTCTCTTTCCCCATGCTTTGTCCTTGTTCCCATCAGCGCCTCCTGCCCTTTTTGTTAACAATTGTCTTGTCTGGACCAGATGTTTCCAGGCGGTTGGTGTTATTCAGAGAACTGAAAAGCAAAGCAGCAAAAAGTTGTACTTAAAGTGACAATATGGGATAGACTTAAAGGGAGCAATGGGATTGCCTAAGAGTAGTGGATTATTGTCCAGGATTTCTTTTGAAGATTCTGGAGGAGGAGGACTTGGCTTTTGGGAGTAGGGTGTGGGTAGTTTTCTGTTTTGTCTGGCAGAGTTTGGTTATGTAAGCTTTTGTTCAGGGTGCATGTCCTTTCCCACAATGCATCTGATTTTAGTCATATGCAAGCCCAATTATGTACAGACATTCAATGCTAAATAGAGGTGTTTTCTTATAAGTTCATTTTGAGAAAACAGTTTTCATTTCTGCTCCTGGCCCTAAAAGCTAGATAAGCCAAGATATGTCCCAAAATATATTTGAATGGAAGTTAATCCTAAAATGAGGGTTGCTTATGGAGTTGCTGGGGCAGAGGCAGGATTGCTACACTTGCAGAGGCTTGTGCGAGCTCTGATGCAGGAGAGGGAAAGGCACTTTGTTAGGAAAGGGCATGTGAGCAGCTCAAGCCAAGTAGTGTCCCGGCTTGCTCAACTATCCTTATGCTGTATAGTCTCAATATGAATCCAGGATCAAGGAGCAAACTAAGACACAGCCTTATATATACTGCATTCATCATCAGTTCTACAATTTTGAAGCAACAGATCCTGTAATAGCTCCTCCCAGTGCTCTGACCGAATCCCGACTGGTACAGTGAACAAATGGTAGTGGCAATAACAGTAACTGAGGAAGTCAGGGGAGGGGTAAGATGCTACAGAAGAGGAAAATACCTAATAACTTTCTATTTTCTTAAGCATACTCTGCCAGCAATACATTTTAGATTGTATAGTATTTTTTCATCAAAAATGAGAATTTCTTATCATCTATTAGAGAGATGAGCTAAAACATATTAGTCCAAATCTACAAGGGCCCTAGAATGAAATAAATAGAATACTTAACTTAAGGAAGGTTTAATCAATTGGCTATTGATAAAGGCATTCACAGGATTATGAATACCAAAAACCAGAGTGAAGTATCAACCAGCTGTTTACCATGGATCTGTTATCCTTCAGGTCAAAGTGGGAATTGTTAGACCTACTCACAGAGCCAGAAGTACAGATGGCTATCTCACAAAGAGTTGACTTGTGTTGTAAAGAAGAATCTCATGTCTAAGAAACCTATATGGAGAGAGGCAGGAATAGACACCCAAGACTCACTCTCACCCTCATTCAGACCCCAGTCAGTGTTCACACACACACACACACACACACACACACACACACACACAATCAATGACCAAGGAAGTCTTATGATATATGCTAGTGGATCAGCCTTTCAGGGTTAAGAGCCCAGGTTAGTGAAGGGTTCAGAATACCAAAGACATCTATATGAAAAGTAAAATGCACTCAACACTAGATATTAGTATTTCTCATAATTTGCTATTTTTATTTGAGTTTTGAGAAAGGAAGATTTGTGAAGGAAATTGAAAATGCCAAGAGGATTTGTTACTTTTTGATTGCTGTGACCAAATACTAGACAAAGCAGCTTAAGGGATGAAGGGTTTATATCGGTGCATGGTCTTAGGGGATACAGTCCATCATGAAGGAGAATGAACAATGGCAGGTGGTTCTTTGGCTCTAGTGTGTGATGAGAAATCCTCATATTTCCAGATCTTGGCAGAACAGATGGAAAACAGAGCCAATCTATAAATCTCAAGGCCTACCTTCTGGAGATCTACTCGTTCCAGGTCAACCCCAAGTCCCAAAAGCTCCACATCCTCCCAAAACATTGCCACCAGCTTGGACATGATCATATGCAGGATGGGGGCCATTTTATATACAAGCCATAACACACGTAGTAAATGGCCCATATATAGAGAGCACAGGTCCCTTCCACCAAAGATGGGCCCATCATAACCATTCTAGAGCTTTGATGTGGTTATGCTGTGTGACAAGGAGGAACTGAATTGCTAAGGATTGGTGATCAGTTGATCTTAAAGTAGGGAGCTTGTCCAAGGGTACATACTATAATCATAAAAGTCCTTAAAAGGCAAAGATGCAGACAAAAATGTGATGTCATATGGGGGCCAAAGAAAGAACCCAAAAGCTAAAGAATGTGGGCAGACACAACTCTATGAGCTAGAAAACGTGAGTTCATGTATTCAGTTTTAGAGCTTAATTAAAAGAACACAGCTCTTAAATGTTTTAATTTTAGCACAGTGAAACCATGCAGACTTCCAGCTTCCAGAAATACAAAATAGCAAATACATGCCATTTGAAGACTCTACATGCATAGAATTTGACTAAAGTTTCTTCAATTAATTTGATTCAGGTTTTTGCAATTAATTTTGCCTCTGGCGTTTTATCAACTTGGAAAATTCTTGTAAATGTTAAACAACATTGATCAAATTTGTTATGTCATAGTGAGGACTAGAATTGTGCAGAGACTGTGAACAATGCTTCACAAAAGGATTTATAAAACTATGAAACTGAGAGATTCTGTTTTGATTTTTACTCTACATAGCAGGAAAATCAGACTGCTTCAAATCTATGCCAAAATCCAGCCCCACAGCAGATACAGAACAGAAAGGAGGTTTCCCAGGAAACACAGCTATAGGGATTGTCCTGTGGTTCAGAAGATCCAATGTTTCTGTGCTGAGTATTTCTCCTGGGATTAATCAATGAAGATCTTGTAAAGACTACAATAAAGTAATTAGAGTACACAGAAAAACTAGTATCACCATGTTATGCTATGAATCTGGAATAACCCCACAGACTCCTGTATTGAGTACTTAATGTGTAGTTTGGCATGCTACTCTGAGGACTGTGGCACCCTTTTAAAAGTGAGCCCTGGCCTTTGAATGTTCCCTTGGTTTCTGGCTGCAGCCTGCTTTCTCTACCCCTCCTGTACTACTGAGAGAATAAGCTTCTGATTCACATTCCCTGCCTTGAACTCCACCATGCCTTCTCTGCTATGGTAGACTGAAGCCTCTGAAACCATGAGCCAAAATAAACACAAGTTGTTTGTCATACATCTGTTCATAGCAACAAGAGAAGTAAGTGATTCACATACATCTGCTGAGAGTTAGATGTGTTTTTGTCAGCCAACATAATTAAGGGCTTGAGCACTTCCTTATTAGTGAAGACTAATATCAACTTGGGGCTTTGTCTTTATTATCCTGTATATGTAAGAAGCTAAGGTAAACAATGAAAGTTTTCAGAAGAGGGGGTGGAAAGAATGTAAAAGCCACAAGGTGGGAAGAAACATTGAGAGACACAGCCCTCCCCACAATGACAGACTGCTGCTGTCACAGCCCATAGCCTACAACTACATGGTACTAGCAATCCCACTGAGGAGGGCCCTCAGTGGAATGGGGGCAGGGAGGAAGGAAATGATGGTAACAACATATTATAGGCCTATACAAAGTTTCTACTTAGTGTAAAAAAGGTAAACAATTAAAAATTCTTATAATTACATACATGTTCAATAAACTCCATAATCGTCAACAAAGCACTTTATCAAATTCCTCTTGAAAGCACACAGGGTGTTATTATGAGGGGGTTCTGAATTGGTTAAATGTTAAATACTATCTAATCAAGAGTGGACAAGCCAGTGATCAGCAAGGAGAATACACTGTGGTGTATTTATCCTTTCAGAAAAAAGGGGAAGCTGAAGCTTCTTGTTTGGTTGAGAAGGTGCGAGCATCCCTACAGTCTCTTATAAAATGGCATTGTCTGATGCTGATATATATACACTATGGTGGCTTAAATGTATGGCCCTATGGAGTCAGGCATTTTTTTTTTTTATTAAGATTGAGCTTGCTGTTCACAGCGGGCTGGAGAGATGGCTTAGCAGGTACGTGCTTGCCTGTGAAGCCTGAGGTCCCCGGTTTGAGCTCGACTCTCCAGGACCCATGTAAGCCAGATGCACAAGGTGGCCCACTTTGCAGTGGCTGGAGGCCCTGGTGTGCTCATTCTCTCTTTCTCTATCTGCCTGTCACTTTCAAATAAACAAAAATTAAAAAAAAAAAAGGCTGGAGAGATAGCTCAGCGATTACGGTGCTTGCCTGCAAAGCCTAATGATCTGGGTTTGATTCTCCAATACCCATGTAAGCCAGACACACAATGGGCACACACATTCTCTCTCTCTCTCTCTTCTCTGTCTCTCTCTGCTTGTAAATAAATAAATAAAAATATACTTTTTAATTCTATAAAACTCTTTGGAACAGAACTGGAGAGATTGCTCAGTGGTTAAAGCCTTGTGTCTAGAGTTTGTTTGCAGCAGCAACAGGAGGTCTTGGCATGTATGTATGTATGTATATATATATATATATATATTTAGAAACTGTTTGGAATGGTTTGTGTTACAAAGCCATGTCACTGTACTAAATGGGTTGATGAATGATGAGTGAAAGTTGTCTTTAATGCCATTAGTATTAACAACCTGCTACTGCTATAGTATATGTCATCACATACAGATCATGCATAATAACAGTGGATGGGCAATCATCGTAATAATAGCTTGTATGTAATGTGCTGTTACATAAGCTATTTTTACCATGCCAAATGAATTCCCATAATATTCCTGTAAGATAAGTGGGTTAAAGTTCATGTCAGAGATGAAGTCACAAACACAAATAGAAATATGTTCTTTCTTTAAAAAAAAAAAAAAAAAAAAAAAAAAAGATTGAGCTTGCAACTTCAGTTTCCAGTGGGCAGAGCCCTGCTGGAGGTAGGTATGTTATGTCACTGCAGGGCAGATCTTGTAGTTTAGCTCTAAGGTATGTAAAGAACCAGTTTGAGTTCTAGCTGTTCGTGTTTGCTGACTGTATGATGCTCTTTCTCTTCTATGATCTATGGAAGTGATCCAGCCTTTTCTGCCATTGATGGTGTTTCCCCTGGATTCTGTAAGTCCCCATTCCTCCTTTAAGCTGCTTCTGATCAGGTGTTTGTCCTGCAATGAAAAAGGGACCACAACTTGCACAGACATTAGCCAATTATTCATTTGCAGATATTGGTAATAATACTCATCTTTCAAAAACAATTTTCATAATACACAGAAATAAAAATTTTAACAGAAAAAAAATGAGCACATTGTTTTCCATACAAAATCCACAGCTCTGTTATGTTAAATCATTGCTATCATGAGACACTACACTGAGTCAATTATGAGTTCTAACAGTGATTTTCTATTATTTTGTATTTGTTTTAAACAAGAATCTCAAGGGTCAGGCACTTTCATTTTGAGTGTTAAGAAATTATCCATTAATGAATATTGATTCAATATACTTGGTAAGCTTGTTTTAATAGTGACTATATAAGTATTGATCACTTAAAAATAAATAAGACCACATAGTCCTCAAAATACTAGGCCTTGATGGGACAATACTTTTTAAAGCAATACTATGCTCTATTAGTATACTTTGAAGTGGTTATTTCCCCACACATGCCTCAGTTCTCCTAACTCTCCTCTGAAAAATAGGAAGAAAAATGGATGAATGTTGTAGGACAAGATATTTTTCTTGGTCCCTTATATCTTATCAATAAATTAAGGTTTTGTCACAACTAGTCTGTAAGTAACTTTTATATCCAGAAACACTCTCACTCATATTGTTTTCCTCACTTTTGCAAGTTCTATTTTATAAATAGTCTTACATGATCATAATGTGATTCAGGATGGCTTACTTTCATTACATGTACTAATTTAAAGAGAAGCTTAAGCCATTTTCATGGTCCTCCTAACGGTATGGTAGCCTTTGTTATGGTGCCTCTCTGGCCAATGAATTAGGCATCAAAATCATATAACTATAGTCAATTGTACCTTTAGTTAGTTGGCAAAATGTTCTCAATTCTTTGTGATTGTTTGATGCATATAACAGTAAATTAATAATTTCGTTACTCCAATTTTCATAGTATATATCTGCTTTTAGTTTAAATCATTCTGTAAGGATGTACCAATTAATTGTTTAATCAAAGCAATTATTATTTTCAGTAGCCTATATCATGACAGTGAAATTGAAAGTTTCTTATCAGTTTCCAGTCCAAGTGGCCGCTCCCATTTGATCTTTGAGCATCTCTGACTCCTGTCTCCTTGCCAAACCTCTCCTTGAGCACTACTTTACTGATGTTCATATTCTGATATTCATAGTCCTCAAAGCTACTGAAGCTGGTGAGATTATTTTTATTACTATGATTATCTTTAAGTTAATTTCAACTTCACTTAGAAGATTAAAGTGTCTTTTTCTTATAAAGTGAGGAATATGAAAATATTCTTAATACAATATGTGCCTTTTTAGAAGAAGGTAGGTATCTGTGTTGTTTATTCACCAGTGGAATTCTAAATACCCATCCAATGAGGCTATTACAATCTCTTACTTGCTATTACTTAAACATCTTTTGGTGTGCTGGAGATTATCTAAATATTCAGACCCATACAGACACCATTGAAAGAGCTGATGTTTTCATGGCTGCTTAAAGAAAGGTAGCATGCTTCTTGATGGTATTTTGATTAACTTATTATTACATCACACATTTGTCACCCTAAAAGACACAAGACATACAGTATTTGACAACACTCAGCAAAAGATTGTTGTCTCCAGTAAATAATCAAGAAAAGACTGATTAAAGTTTTTCTCAGCCCCATACATTTAAGTCTGTGATAGGTTTTGAACTCTGACCACAGGAAGGGAAGATTTAGGCATGTTAACCACTAGATTAGCCAAATCCCATCTGTCTGATTTTATTAGAATACCTTCAGGATTTAGATTGTGACCTTCAGTAATTATTTACACATATTTAATTTATCTCTTCATTCATAGCCAAGGCTCGCACAGCTGCTAGGGCACATGTAAATACATCACTGTGGCCAGCACAGGCTGATTGGCATTCATGCTTGAGTGTCTTTTTTATTTTCTCCTTGGCTGCTGGGAGTAGCCTGAACAACACAGAAACTAAAGAGCTTCATCTATTAGGCATGACAGATTTGTATTCAGTGGTAAATGCCTGACCTTGCTCAACTCTTTCATCCATTCCCATCATCCTTTCTGCAGATGAAAGAGTCTGCTTCACTCCTGCTTCCTGGTTGTTTCCTTGGCAACGATAATGGAATCAGTCTATGGGAATAACTAAGAGAAGAATTTGTTGGTAGTGGGATTAAGGTGCTTTGTTTCTTAAAAAGAATGTCATTTGCAAAATTACAAATGATGTGTGCTTGATCTTGGAAAAATAATTCCAATCAGAGACTTACTTCTTTATTTACCTATATCATGCTACAGTAATATTTACAATTTTTTCCTGGTATGTTAGTTGATTCAGAGTACTTAAGCTCGAGGTATCCATTTCAATTTTAAGATGAAAACTTGCCTTATTTTAGATGTTGAATTTATGGATAAAAGAAGGTATAGATTGACAATCTCCCAACTGGTGGGAAGATCAATAGTCTGACATATGTGCAGTATTTCTCTTTACTCTTCTGCAAGCAATGTACTTTTTAAAGAATTTTACCTGAGAAATCATTAATCTTTAAGTTTCATTCTCCTTTAGCAGTCTGTCATATTTAGCTCCAATTCTTACTATCTGAGAGATTCCTCAACATTCTGGTTTTGTATTATTTTTGACATGTCACAAGGTCGTCAGAAGACTCAGGTCCCTGTGGAATTCTTAAACTTGCAGCAAATTTGTAACATCAACTAAAAGTAAGCTAATAATTTTTTTCAGGGAAACTGTGTTGGAATTATATAAAATAATTTTAGATGACTTTTGTGTTATTAAGAGCATGTGCAGCTGAGAGATATAGCACAGATAGTTCCAGCAGAGAGACCACAGGAGACTGGAGAAAATGTGCTCTGCTCTGGACCTCACCAGCAATTCCATCATTATCTATTAGCTTTTGCTTTGAGCCAAAAGTAATTTTAAATTACTTCTAGTTATCTATTTTTAAATTATTCTAATCTTATTTTTAGCCTTATAATTTACTGAAGCTACTTAATGTTTGAGTACACTTAAGTGGGTCTAATAAATAAGAGGGAAAGTAATGATGTAATAATGCTAATGTAGATAATCTACTCTAGACTCTGTGAATGAAAGCTAAGCATCACTTATGATTATGTGTTCATATTTCTAAAAATCATGAAAGTAAAACTTCCTCCAATTATAGGAATCATAATTATCATTGGTGACAGAATTTCACAAAATTTGTTTTCCAATTAAAATATTAGATATTTTCACTCAATTTTAATGCTGATAAGGATGGACATTCTGCTTTGTAGTCAATATAGATTTATGTGATTTGGCATGGCAGATACTCATTTGAGGACATGTATGTGATCACAAAATAAAGTCTGAAGAAGGAACATACCCTGGGTGTCATGTCAGACTGTAGAGAGAACAACTGTTGTCTTCTGCAAGGCATGCAAGTGAACTGCTTGCTTCCCTGCAAGAATCCTTTGTTTTTCCACAGCTAAAGCAGCCGTCTGCTGACATAGTTCACAGGGAAAGATTTTAAACAGTGTTTTTTAGTTCTAAGAAAATGAAACAAGGCAATATCAGATACTAATCACTGCTATAACATATTACTACCAATTTAGTATTGTAAACAACACCTATTTGTCCTAAATTCTGGAGGCCTTATGTTTGAAGTCAGTCAAGTGGGTTAAGGTGTGTTCATGGTCCCTTGTCCACATTTCAGCCCAATATATACTTCTCCTCCTACTGCTTCCTCTCATAACACTCTGCCTGAGCCTTACATGGATAATCCCCGACAATCCCCTTATAGTAAGATCCTTGATTCATCCATATCTGTAAGGTCCATGTGAGTTAACATGTTTACTATTTCTGAGTATTACAATGTGCTTATCTTAAAAAATTGGGTGGTGTGGAAATATCAGTCACTGTACCATCAAAATCAGTAAGCCTTTTAAAATGTGTGCAGAGTAGATATCAATGGCTGTGTTTCAAACTAATAAATGTTAGTGAGTACACAAAAATATCCAAGAAAGAATATTATAAATAGAACCATAACTTGTGGTGTCAGAGAAGTGCCATTTTCTATGAGGTGTTCAGGAAAGTCAGTCACATGGCATGATAGTTGAGTAGATCATAGATTTCCAATTTGCAGTTGATTGATTTTTCTGTGTTGCATCTAGTTGGTGTTTCTCTGTTTCCATGGGAAACCCAAAATGTAGACATAGAAAAGATAATGAAAATGGCATATGGCAATTGGTGTAATCAAAAGATGTAATGAAGGGGGTATACTATATATTGGAGATTACATCCTTATGGTGTGATGTAGGTTAACTTTGACCTCTTTTTTTTTTTAAATTTTGTTATTTTTATTTATTTATTTGAGAGCGACAGACAGAGAGAGAAAGAGGCAGAGAGAGAGAGAGAGAGAGAGAATGGGTGCGCCAGGGCTTCCAGCCACTGCAAACGAACTCCAGACGCATGCGCCCCCTTGTGTATCTGGCTAACGTGGGTCCTGGGGAGTCGAGCCTCGAACCGGGGTCCTTAGACTTCACAGGCAAGTGCTTAACCGCTAAGCCATCTCTCCAGCCCACTTTGACCTCTTATTACAGTGGATACCAATAGGAAGATAAAAAGATGAGGAAGAAGATAAAGATAGCCAAAGAAAGAGAGAAAGTAGAGAGAAAAATGGAAAAGTAGGATTAAGCAGAGAGCCCAAGCAATTGCTTAAAACTCAGCTTGCAGTTTATGATACAATTATTATCATGATCCTTTCCTATGATACCATTAGCATAATTACTATGATAAAAATATCACAGCCACTTTAAAATGAAGAAACATGTATTAATATTTAGAGTGGCACCTCCTGCACAAAATATATTCTCAAAAGGTTTACAAAGTTGAATAATGTAGCTACAAATAGTATCAAGATGAAGAGAAAGAAGGGAAGATGTAAGAGAGATAAAGCACAGATGTGAATTAGTATACCATTTGAAGATAAGCCCTATTTAATGAGTTGAGATAATGAAAATCTAAGGTAACAAAAACAAAGTTGTTATTTTAGTATGTATACATTAATAAATTACTTAGTAGTTTTAATTTTAATTCCACCCAGTTGAGGATCTATATGGTACATACATCTTGTGTTTCTCATGGTTTCCATCTTACAAATATCCATAGGTATGAAGTTAGTAGGTTACTCTTGTCATCGATTAGGAGCTGGCCACTTTTGTATGATCTCATTGGTTGGTCACACAGGACACTATTCCACTCACACTGTACTATGTTCTCACTTATGGGGTTTTCTTTATTAATCTAAGTGAATTGTACACATTTTTATTAAAATACATTTTTCCTACCATATACAGAGCACAATTTCTTACCATAATGATATCTAGAAATAAGGAGCTCAACTTTGTTTCAGTGAAGACACTGGAAAAATATAGAAATTAGATTTAATCTAACATATTTAATTTTTGTGTACCTTTTATGGCCTGAACTTACATTGTTCCCTATTATGACACTGTAATAGTCTGCTTGAACAGCTATGACAAAATTCGGCACACTGGTGACTTAAACAACAAATGCTTATTATTATTTTGGTTTGGGAGGATAAAATTCTGCCATAAATTTAATTTCTAACACACCCCCATTCCTAGCCTTTAGATGGCCGTTTTCTTGTCTTGTCCCTCCCCGTCTTTGTATGATCTTTCTTCCATGTGTATTTGAGGAAGGAGACAGTTAGAGAGAGAAATAAAATTAGGATGAGCAGAACAGGGGAAGAAGGGAGGGAATGTGAAGCTGCTAGCAAGAGTAGAGCCACAGTTCCTTCAGGGGTCACATGCTTGGTGGCTACTTCCATAATCTGACAGTTGCTAAGTACTCAATTTCTAATCTCTGGGGTGGTAAATAATATAATTCTAATATTTGGCTTTCACTGAAAATTTTCTATGCCATCTTTTTATCTCTGGCTTCATATATACTGTCCACATGCTTTAGGATTCACACTTACCTTTGTGTTTATTTACCATCCAGACCTTTTATGGTGGAGAAGATGCTTCAACCTATCCCACAGGCATTCCCTGCAATTCACACTGGTTTGAGTGATTCCTTTTTAAAATAATAGTATTTTTGGATATACACATAAAGGGTTATACAAAATATTTGAATACTAAGGGTTTTCTTTGGTATTTGTCTTATTTTTAATTAAGAAAAATATGAGGTAGAAACTCTGTATGGACAAATAATGTGTTGGTAAAATTCCCCTCCTCCTTGTTAACATTCCACTGCGGGCCCTCCTTAGTGGGGTTACTGGTATTCACCATAGGGTTATTGGTTTCACACTGTGAGAGCAGCAGTCAGTCAAGGAGACGTGAACAATGCCTCTGGATACCCCTTGCATCCCTGTGGCTCAATCTTTATTGCTTTCTCTTCTGCAGTGTTCCCTGAGCCTTGGTAGGTGTATTATGTCTACCTTAGTGCACACATCTCAGCAACTTCTTGATCTCTGCTTTGTTAACATGTTTTGAATGTTCTCGGTGTCTGTCGCCATCTGGCACAGGTTGTCAGACTCCCCATGAAAGCAGCACTCAAGCTTAACTCACCATTATTTGTCTGTGGTTTCACTGGACCCTGGCAGTTGTGCAAGAGGTGGCTCATCTCATGACAGGGAGTCAGCTGCCTTTGTTCATCAGGTTGATGGATTTTGTTTGTTCCTGGTTTTCACTGCCTTCTGTAAAAGAAAAAAACACATTCTCCAATAGAAAGCAAAAACAGCATAGGTTAAAGGGGATAGACATAGTTAATCAAGACAGATTTTGATGGGTGTAGCCTCTCTTTTGGCCAAAGCCTAGTGGGAGCTTTTCATTGGAACCAATCATACTCATCCTCATTGGATTCTGACTTGGTTCCCAGAACCAGCTGTGAGTTCCTTCCCATTGATCAGGATGCTTAGCCAATCAGACAGACATGGGTTACCCACCCAGGCTGTGTGCCACTGTTGTGCAGGAGTGTACACCTTGTCCAGCTGGTTGACTTCAGATAGTAGGAAACCCTTGCTTGTTCCCAACGATGGTGGCCATTTTCTCCCAGCAGCTCATTAGTGATTTCCAGCACCACATGAACTAGCATCAGCGAACTAGCTTCCTTCCAGATTCCAACATGATTTCTAGATATTCTTTGTCAGCTTCTAGATATTCTTTGTCAGCTTGTGGTGCCTTCAGCAATAGAGTCTTGCCTTTTTTTTTTTTTTTTTTTTTTACCTCAGGCAAGTAATCAAGGGCTTTGACAGAAGCCTATCTTGTTGGGGGACCTTGTATGTCTTGCTGGTCAATAGCTCAATGTGGGGTGTAACCAATTTCTGGCACAGGGAGTTACAAGCCAGAGCCAGTTGTTTGGGTTAGGCTCCATCCCACAATCTCCAGGGCCCTTCTGTCTAGACAACCCCCTCCCGTTTCCCCTCCCTGCATGCTCCTATTGAGGGTTATATCTTTTAGTCTGCTGTCCAGGAGAACGGTTTCTATGGCACTGATTTATTTTGGCTTCAGTTTTGTGCGTATCTCTCCCCACCCTTATATTCCCCTCCCTCTAAAACCTTCCATCCCTCTTGTATGTCCCTCCAGTTGTCTGTCAGGTATGACTGTTCCAAGTTAGGAAACACACATGACAGAGAACATATTGTGTTTGTCTTTCTGTGTTGTGTAACTTCACTTAGTATGATTTTTTTCCCAGTCCATCCATTTTCCTACAAATTTAATTATTTCATTTTTTACTTACTGCTGAGTAGAATTCCACTGTGTATATATGCCCCTTCTCCATTATTCATTCATTTATCAGACGATGGACACCTCGGTTGATTCCAGTTTTTAGCTATTGTGAATAGAGCAGTTATAAACATGGTTAAGTAAGTCACTCTGAAATGAAGATTGGAGCTTTTAGAGTAAATATCCAGGAGAAGAATATCTGGATCAGAAAGTAGATCTATTTTCATCTTTTTGAGGAGTCTCCATAGTGATTTCCATAGTACTTGTACAAGTTTGAATTCCCATCAGCAGTGAATGAGGGTTCCTGTTCTCTCACATCCTCACCAAGATGCATCCTTGTTTGATTTTTTTAATGATTGGCATCTTGACTGAAGTAAGGTGGAATCTCATAGTTGTTTCAATTTGCATTTCCCTGATGGCTAAAGATGAGTGATTACTTTTTGACATCCCTTACAAAAGTGTGATTTGGCTTTGTAAGTAAGATGCAACAGGAGCAAACAAATGAGAAACAATTACCATGATGAGGTGTACTCAAGGAGACATCTTCTTGCGTATTATGATGTCATATTTCTGATCTTAAGCTGACTGTGAGTCTCAATGATGATGACATATTTAGTTGTTGGAGAGGAATTGGAAGGCAACACACATGTATATAAACTTGCCAGCATGTTTTTCTAAGATATCAAAGGAAGCTTGAGATAACCAAGTGAAGAGGATGAGTAGTAGCTAAATAAAAATGCTGGTTATAAGACTTTTGGGGGATCAAGTCATGAGGTACAAGAGAGACAATATGAGTGATAATTGGTCCTATATCCATATACCTTCTTGAGGCACATTGACTGCAGTCCTAATACAAAATATTACGAGGCCTGAAAACATGTTTTTTATTTATTTATTTATTTATTTGTTTACCTTGGCCAGTCTCTGGACCGATAGTTACACACCAGTATATTGGGAACAGTAAGTGCACAGAGGTATTCATTCAAAATATTTGATTTCCCATTGGGTTTCTTACTAAAAAAAAAAAAAAAAAAAAAACGCATGTAGGACAGCTGAGTTTTTACTGACATGTTTCTTGTCCTTTGTTCCACAGCCATCCTCCCAGGATAGGCATAAAATGCAAAGTCTTTATTCTGAGACACAACTTGTCTTTACTGGAGATGCTATCAAGGTCCTGGTGATTCCCTGGGACAAATGGCACTGAAACTACCACTGGGCTGTTTCTGTAAGATCACTGACATTGACTTCTCTTCTCTTGGCATGTAGAAATCCCCCTGGCCCTTCTCTGAGCCTGTAGTCATTCCAGGAGCCAGAATGAAAAGGGCATATCTCTTTTACTTTCAGAGAATGACAGACTCAAGAATATAAGCAGACCCTGTATTAAAGCAAATCTCTCAGGAGAGCCCAAAGACTCCAAATCGTGATTTCTGCATTTTTACATCAGTAGAGGCCAAGCTCATTACCACCAGAAGCTGTAGAGGAGGTAGAATGGGCATGGGGTTCAGAAATGGCTCTGTCATAAAGACAAGTTCTAATGCCTCTGCTGGAAACCCAGACACACACACAAAATTATAATTGGTATAATTAGCTAGCTTCCTTTCTTTAGAGTACTGCTATTTAATAAGTGCTTTCCTATGTCATTAAAAAAAAAAAACATGTCCTTATGTGAGCTGATATTCACCTGCCATTACAGCCATTTTTGGAGTGAAATGAGTGATTATTCTATGTATTTTTAGCCGTTAGCTTGACGGAGAGCTAGATTTTGTACATCTGTGAAATCCATTTCCAAACTCTGCAAGGTGCTCTATACATTATATCAAATATCTCTTGCCTAATTTTCAAAATAATGTATGTTTTTAGTTTAATAACCAACCTGCATTGTCCTGAGGGAGTTTTGCTGCCTTAATCAGACAGTCTTCTTTAGTTGATTTTTAATGTTAATTGTGGTACATGAATTCTAAAGGTAAGGTTTTGTCAATTTTTCAGGAATTGCTCAATATTATCGGATTATGGAAACCAGATAAATTCCTTAACTGCAGACCTAACTAATAATAGCTTTGTATACCTTAACCTATTACATGTTCCTTAATTTTAGACTCTTGTGTGGCCTGCCAGATCTTTATACTGGATTATCACCCATGAGCCTCAGTGGTGACCTCCCTTATAGAAATTCTAATCATAAGCATAACTCTGGCTTTCTGTGCTATGCTTCCAAGTTATCGAAGTGTTTTGCAAATTGCCTGGATTAACTCATTTTATCTTACAACCCAAGAAAAAAATTAAATTTCAGAGAGAACAGTTTTGTAAATTATTCATTCATTCATTCACTTATTCACTCACTCATTCCATCTGCTTGTATATTCATTCATTCTGTGATTTCTTACTGAGCAATAAATAGAACCCAGGATACAAAAAGCAGTGTACTTTGTATTTTTAGGGTATATGTCTCTTCAAAATAGCTCCAAATATACAAGTGTAGTTGATTGGTGATGACTTTGTGAATATATGAAGTTTATTGTTCTGATAAAATTATATTTACATACATTATCATAAGTCACTGGTTTCCAGATTACTTCTGGAGTGGTTTGATAAAACACATGATCTTTTCAAGATTGTTCCTTCTTCTTCTGCAATGACAAGTTCGTATGCTCTTATAAGTACATTAACTTAAGATGGAAGTAGGTTCTTAACAGATGCTACCTCTGTTAACAATGGAGATGTCAAGTTTTCCTATTGCTCCAAAGCTAACTATATTCAAGATTTTAGTCCCAGAGTTTCTAGCCTCACATCTACAAAATATCATCAGTCTTTTGAACCTTGTTTCAGCCCTGTATCAGGAAAGTATGCTTATGTGTATTCATTTAAATATTATTAATTAACCAAATTTCAAGTTACACTGTACAAACAGGCTCTAGCTTATTCTAAAATATGTAGCATACTATGTAATACATGGGATGTTTTGAAAGAGTTGTAATGTTCTTTCATCAAAACTGACAAGTTATGCAAATTCTGATTCATAATGACTTTTCCTAGCCCGCGGAACAGAAGGAATTGCTTATAGGCCAGAAGTTATTTTCTAATCAACTTTTGACAATTTGTTATTTCACACTCTTTCTTTCTGCAATCATGCCTGCATGAAACAGTTATTCTAGCATGACCAACTTTGGAATGTCCAGTCCAACCTCTTCAGTATATTTGTGAGCACTGCATGAGGCATTTTGTTCCTTGGTGACCAAACTGCTTCCCTGGGGTAGCATGTTTATGTTCATGTTTATGAGAGACTTTATCCATCTTGGTGACTCATGTTCATGATTATAGAAAGACTTGAACACAATAAGAGAGGTGAAAGTGAGAGTTTAGATATTTCTGTTTTTATTGTTCTTTAAATGTTTATTTTAATTTATGCTTCTATTTTGTCTCATTTCTATATTTTATCTTATCTTCTTTATTACTTGTTTATATTAATCTCTCTGTTGTCTTTACTTCTTATCTGGTTGTATTTTTCTCCTTATCATCATCAAGTGGATAATCACCAGAGGATTAATGTATCAGAACAAAATAACTGTAATCCAAGTGTAAAACTCAAAGTAATTTTCAGAGACTTAAGAACTCTAAACTTATAACAGTGGGTTTTGTTTATTTGTTACCATTCCTATTTTGTAATATAAGACAGTGAAAAATGATACATAGTACACACATACTCACAATATGCACACACACACACACACACACACACAGAGAGAGAGAGAGAGAGAGAGAGAGAGAGAGAGAGAGATGCAGCTCAATGAATTTTTACATAATTCCTTTGTGTTAAGAAACAGAACATTGTCAGTTCCCAAAGGAATTTCCTTAAGACTTTCCTAATCTCTTATCTTTACCTATCACAGGAAGACATCATCCAGAATCATACTGAAACCAAAACCTTTATTCAATTTATACTTCCCTAGAAACCATCCTTTGACAAACTTGGTTTAGATTGGAGCATAATGTCTGAGTCATCTTTGTCATTGTGTAGTTGTTTGCTTGTTTATTCCTACATTATGTTCTATGGTAGCACTGTTCTATTTTACCTATTCCTTCTATCAGTGATGGCAATTGGGATTGCTTCTAATGTGTAGCTGTTACTCTGGAATAAAAAAAAAATATTTTGAAATGTCTCTCCTGGGCAGTGTGGACTGTATATATCTGCCCCATGTACTAACATCATATACTTACTTACGTCAACTGGATTCCATAGCAGTCATGTCAATTTATATCCCCATTTACCCCAATTATGGGGGTGGCCATCCCTCCAAGTCCTTACCAACTGTTTCAGTCGTTTTACTTTATGGATAACTATAGTATCTGCTGTGGTTTGGAACTGAAATGGACCTGAGTTGAAAGCCTGGTTCTCAGCTGGTATTACCATTGATACATAAGTGGTTTGTAACCATACTAGGACCTTAATGGGATGATAAATCGATAAGTGCATGGCTAAATGGGTGACTAGAAGGCAAAGTCTCATCAGAGGAAGTTATTCCTGGACGTGTGCCCTGGAAAGGTGTATCTTGGGCCAACATTTTTCTTCACTCTATTGCTTGGCCCTCACATAATGCCCTTTCCACCATGATATCCTCACTCACTACAAGCCCAGAATCAAGCAGAGAGGGGAAGTCATCATCCCAGAAATCTCTGAATCCTTTAGCCAGATGAATATTTCCCCCTTTATTTTCCCAGATGTTTTATGACAGGGATAAGAATTTACCTGATACAATAACTATGTGTGGTAATAATGTCATTTATGATTAATGAGGTTTATCATCTCTTATTTTATATTTACTGACAATTTGAGTATCTTCACTCAAATGGTGCATATTAAGATCCATTATGTATTTTTATATTGAGCAGTTAACTTTGTGAGCTGAATCTATTAATCAATTTTGGGAGACAGGATTTCATTGAGTATTTTATTAGTTTTTAATAACCATTATTTTACTATTTCAATATTTGACGTAGTATCTAATAATCTCATCATTTGAAATATGGAGTCTTTAAGTGTTCAAAAGTTTAGAATTTCTTTAATAATGTTCACTGTCTCGGAATGATGCTTCTGGGAAGAGCACTCTAACTGCATACATGAACACCTTCAGTGTAGTATACTCAACCAAAGTCTCCAACAATGTGGTTGAGCCCTACACCACCCACCCTCTCTGTCCACCAGTTGGTAGAGAACCCTCATGAGACTTACCACACTGACAATGAGACCCTTTATGACATTTGCTTCCATACCCTTAAGCTGACCACACCAACCTATGGGGACCTGAACCACCTCATCTCAGCCATTATGAGCACCTGCCTCCACCCCCCAGGCCAGCTGAATGCTGACTTCCAGAAGCTGGCAGTGAACATGGTGCCCTTCCCACATCTCCACTTATTCATGCCCGGCTTCGTCCCTCTCGCTAGCCATAGAAGCCAGAATCCGACCCTCACTGTGCCTGAACTCACTTAGCAGGCCTTTGATGCCAAGAACATGATGCCCCCCTGTGACCTATGCCACAGCTGGTACCTTGCTGTGGCTGCTATCTTCCACGGACAGGTGTCCATGAAGGAGGTGAACGAGCAGATGCTCAACATTCACAACAAGAACAGCAGGTACTTCCTGGAATGGACAATGTCAAGACAGCTGTCTGTGACATTCCACCTCGTGGCCTCAAGATGGCAGTCACCTCCATTGGCAACTGCATGGCCATCCAGGAGCTCTTCAAGCGCATCTCTGAGCAGTTTACAGCCACGTTCTGCCAAAACAACTTTCTCCTCTGGTACACAGGTGAGGGCAGTGTAAAGATGGAGTTCACTGAAGCTGAGACAACATGAATGACCTGGACTCTGAGTATCAGCAGTACCAAACTGCCACAGCAGAGGAGGAAGAGGATTTTGGTGAAGAGGCCGATGAGGAGATCTAAGGCAGAGCCCTCTGTCACCTCAGTTCCTTCAATTGCCCCTTTCCATTCCTTTTGATTTGTTTCTGCTACCTCTGTCCTGATTTTGTGTATCTTTTTTCTTTAATTTTTTTTGGCAAGGTAAACAGTGTCTAATACTTGGCACTAATATATATTTTTTTGAATGTCTTCTCTCTCTTACCAAGTTGAAAAATCTAGATTTCTACCATTCTGGATTACCTTATATTTCCTTCTGCATTCACTTCTCAGAACTGTCCTGTTGATTCTCTTGCTTTCAAAACTAACTTTCCAAGAACTTGGATCTCCTCCAAATCACATTAAGAAACAGCCTGGTGTTTCCTTTCCATTGACTAAAGAGTTATTGAGTAGAAGAGGTGAAACCTTGGCCTGTACCTCCAAAACCCTAGCCACCTTTGAAAGCACAACACCCCTGATGCATGGGAAGGTGTGTGATGCCACGTAGGCGTTTGGATCACTCCCCTGAGAAAAGGTAACAATGCCCTCCATCTTTGCAACTTCTTCTTGCTATTGCAGTTTACTTCCTACTTGGTTTTGTCTTATCCTATACTTCAGATTTCTATTTTGTGTTGAAATTGCTTTTTTTCTTCATATTGAAAAAAGGGTATTGCCTGAAGAGTCAAAAATAAATGGGAATTGCCAATTTTTTAAAAAATCTGTATTGATATCTTCCTTATCTTGCATTAGCTTTATGCTGGACTTTCTAGCCTTCTTTCCTTCCTCTGTATTTATTTCTCTCCATCTCTCTGTCTCTTTTTTTATTTAAGTTTGTTTTACCAGGTGGATTGCCTCATAAAATAGTGGCTCTTGATCTTGGGTAATATTGCCCTCTAGGAAAGATTTGGCAAATTGTACATAGTTTTGACGGCTACATTGAAGAGTGACACCTGTATGCAGAGACTTGTCTTGGTACAAATCACTCACAACTCACAGACATCCCTGCACAACAAAGAAATTTTGACCCCCAAACATTTATAGTGCTAGCACTGAGTGATTCCTCAGCAGTGTTGAAGAGGAGTGGGATAGCAAAGTAAAAACATACCACTTTTATGCAATTATTCTGGTATATCTTATAGGCATTTGGTACATAGTGCTAAAAGATCATTTTGTGCATTTCTACTTTTCTTAGAATTTTTAGTATGTGCCAGACATCTTTTTTAATATTTCATTTGTTTTTTATTTTTATTTATTCATTGTAGAGCGAGAGAGAGAGAGAGAGAGAGGAAGAGAGAGAGAAAGAGAGAGAGAGAGAGAGAGAATGGGCACTCCAAACAAACTCCAGACACATGTGCTTCCTTGAGCTGTATAAAGGGTTGGGGGAGGGGAAAGGCTCTATTTTCATTTTGTTCTGAACATTGGTTTCAATGGATGATGAAGGTTATTTGCACTGTGACTTTGGGCCCATATCTAGTAGCTCTACCAAGCTTTTAGAAAAAAAAATTCTCATAAATAAGTAAAACCTTGTCTATGTCTAGGAGATGTTATATTTAAAAGTGTGCTAGAAATATTATGAGACATAATGAGACTGCTAAGTATGAGAAGGAAGCAATTCCTCTTTTGTACATATAACTTATTTTTACATAGTTATAACATTTTTGGCATAGTATAGTATTAAAATATCAACAATTGACATTTAGTGCATCCTTACTAATTGATTTACTCATTTTCTTATTAAATTTATATAATACTGTCATGAGATAAATTCTGTCCTATATAAAAGAAAATAAATTTTACTCAGATAGTAAATGACATCAGAATTTGACTCCAGGTCCAAGGTATCTTCAATGCATAATGCTATGTCTGGTATTGGTTGCTATATAGTAACTAAGAATTCGTATCTTGGCAGTGAAATGGATTAATAAGGATAATTCATAAGCTTTGAGACATTAGCAACTATTCTTAGAAAAGCTGAATAATCCTTGGAATTATGGGAATAAGTGTTCTATTCCCTTCAGAGATTCCACATAGACAGGAATCCTGGTGGATTCTGTTCATACTCAAAAGATCTCCATGCAAAGAACACAGACTAAGTTGACATATATGGTGACTCACTCTGGTGCTGCATACCTTTTCAGGTTCCAGCATCTAACTGTATAGTCACTATGGAGATCAGTTTTCACTGCTACTTACAGGGTATGCCACTTCATTTCAAAATCAAATATAGAATATTGGTTTACTTTTTTTAAAAAATCTTTAAAAATCACCCTGTTTCTCTTGGATTCTGCTCATGACTGATAGGATCAATAACATACAGGGCCAGTATCACACGACTTTTTTAAAAATGATTTTCCAGGGCTCCACTGATTCAAAAAAATCCATTAAATATGTTTTAAAAATTAAACTGAATACAACATATAACATATTTCTGAGTGCTTATTTGAAAGCAGTTTAAGGAAAAGGTTAAAGACTTGATGTATATTTTATTGTTTTTAAAATATTTATATAGAATGAAAATTCATTGAGTTAAAATATTTTATTCAGAAGCAGCTCAGTAAATAAGCCTACAGAACATGGATGGTTCATGTGTATATAGTTAGATATAATTTATTAACTCTATTTCAATGACAATGGGGTACTAGAATAATTTAATGATAGACATGATTTACAAACCTTATATGCATCCTCATTCAGTTTTCTTTTGAAAAACACATAGGTTTATAGCTGTACAATGATTTTATTAGCCCTGATCTATTGTTCCTCTACATAAGATATTGCTATTTCTTTTTCTTTATTTTATATTGTTAAGATGTATAACTCACTAACTCCAGACCCTGTTATTTCTTAGTTACATGGAATTAAAAATTGACCTTATTGTTATATTGTTATGGTTACAACCATAATTGAAAAAGTATTGGGATATAGATTTATTTATTTATAAAAAAAAAGCCTTCAGTTTTTACCTCAAAGCGTGCATTTCCTCAGTAATGGTTACTGACAATAACTCTTCAAAGAGCAATGGGGATGCATTCCACCATCATCCACGAAGGAATAGTGACAAGCCCAGTCTCCTGCCAGGCTTATAGAGGTAATGACAGTCTCTATGAGGTCATAAATGTGATGTTCATGTCATGTCCACAAGACATTGTTCCACAGAATTATCCCCTATTCTCTGGCTGTTACATTCTTTCCACCCCCTTTTCCATAATATTCCCTGAACACTGGGGTGCATGGTGATATAGATGTCTCATTTAGCACTGAGGACTCCACAAGCTCTTATTCCCAGCACTTTGATGTACTTTTAAGTCCACTCAGTAGTCACTGCCATCTGTGAAAAGAAGTTTCTCTCTAACCAAAAGTGAGAGCAACACTAATATATTGGTGAAACACACACATTTAGAGAGCAATTTCATAGGTCTGACATATTCATTTAGCCAAACAACAGTGTTGCTTCCTTCATAGAGCCTATAACCTCCCTAGCCAACATTTCACTTAGAAATAGTTGTATTTTTGTCTTTTTAAAAAATTATTAGATATGGTGCCATCATTTCCCTCCTCCCTGACCCTTTTCTGAGGAGATCTTCCTTATTGGGGATGCAGGTCAACCCCATGGAGATTGTGGGTCATGCATTATGGGGGCAGCAGTCAGTTATGGGGGAGAGGCAATGTCTTTGTGCAAAATGTTCCAACTTATGGCTCTACCAATGTTTCTGCCCCATCTTCTGCAAAATTCCCTGAGCCATGCTGGGAGCATTTTAAGTCTACTTCAGTGATGGACACTTAGGAGCATCTAGCTGTCTGGTTTGGTAGATGTTGACTGTCCTTAGTACCTTTCTCCATCACCCTTGTGCTGATGATATCAGATTCACTAAGAGAGAAGCATTCTTGCTCATTTCCTCAATTTCTCTGTGGTTTCAGCTGGAGCCAGAGTGGAGTGCTCTGGGTCATTTATCTCCTCAAGTCCAGTTCCCACCTGAAAAAGAGAAGCAGATTCTCCAACTGAGAGTGAAGTCAGTGCCAGTTAAATGTGATAACCATTATTAATTTAGAGAGAATTAAAAGGGTTTAGATACTTTAATAGTCTAAGGTTAGTGGAGCTTGACAATGGAAAGTAGAATCATTATCTGGATATGATTCTGACTTGTTTCCCCATTCCAGATTTTCCACTGAGCAGATCTGTTAGCCAATCCAAGAGCAGATGGTTACCCACCATGGCTGTGTGCCACTATTGCACTTGTGTGAGCATCACATCAGGCTGTTTGCTTCTGAGTAGCTTAGACTTTGAGTTGCCTGGACAGATGTTGGCCACTTTCCCCTGGTAGCACATATAGCATCTTCCAGCACTAGATGGGCTAATTATCTGGGGACTGGCTCTCCTCTGGATTCTAACCACTTCTCTCCATGGTCTGTGCCAACCGCATATGGTATCTTCAGCAGTAGGGTCTTACCATTAACCTCTGGTGGGTAATCAAGCACCCTGATAGAAGTCTGTCTTGTTTGTTTTGGGAGATCTAGTAGGTCTATCTGATCAACAGCTGATTGTGGATGTAGACCACATCCTGGTACAGGGAATTATAAGCCAATGCCAAGGGAAAAGAAAAAAGGAAAATCCAGAGAAGAAAGAGAAACAGGAGAAATTTGAGGTTAGGTTTCATCTCACTCTCTCCAGAGCCCTTCTATTCAGGTGTTCCCTCTAAGGTTCACTTGATGGGCCCACCTTTTACTCTGATTTCCAGGATATAGGATTCTATGGCACAAGTTCAATTTTGGTTAGATTTTGTGTCCCCTGCCCCCACCCCGCTTCCCTTTCCCCCAAGCCTACCCTCCATATTCTCCAAGCCTCAAGATGCTATTCAGTTATGTCAGCAACTTGGGCTGATCCAGGTTAGGAATTGCAGATTTGTGAGATCATGCATGATTTTCTTTCTGTGATTGTGTGAGTTCACATAAAATGATCTGTTCCAAGTTCAACCCTTTTCTACAAATTTGAATGTGTCATTTTTTTCTTAGTTCGAGTAGAATTCCGTCATGTAAATATACCACATCTTGGTTATCCACTCATCCAATGATGGGCTCCTGGGTTGATTCCAGTTTTTACCTATTATGAATTGATCAGCTATAAACATGGTTGAGAAAATATTTCTAAACTGAGATGTGTAGCTTTTAGTGTAAATGCCCAGTAATGAAATAACAGGATTTGCTTGTAACTCTATATTCATCCTTTTCAGGAGTCTCCAATTGATTTCCACAGTGGTGTACCAGCTTACATTCCCACCAAGAGTGAATGAGGGTTCCTATTTCTCCACAGCCTTGCCAACATTTGTGATCATTTGCTTTTTTAATCTTTGCTATCCTTACTGGGGTAAGGTGGAATCTCAAAGTTGTTTCAATCTTCATTTACTTAATGGTTTGGGATGTTGAACATTTTAAGTTCATGTTAGGCATTTGTAATTCTTTCTCTGAGAACTCCATATTTAGTTTTAGTTCCCTACCCCACTTTTGGAGTGGGTCATTTGATTTTTTATTCTTTAGTTTTTTGAGCTCTTTGTAGATTCTAGATGTTAGGTTTCTCTCAGTGGTATAGCTGGCAAAGATCTTCTCCCATTCAGTGGGCAACCGGTTGGCTCTGCTTATGGTATGTTTGTCTGGGCAAAAGCTTTTTAGCTTCCTGAGATCCCATTGGTTGAATACTTGTTTAATTTCCTGGACTACAGAGGTTTGTTCAGGAAGTCTTTTCTCAGTTCTATATAGTAGAGAGTGCTTCCTATTTTTTTTTCTTCCAGTAGTTGGAGAGCTTCAGGTCTTATATTGAGGTCTTTAATCCATTTGAACTTGATTTTTCTGTATGGTGAAATGAGTGAGTCTAATTTCATTTTTCTACATATGGTCACCCAATTTGTCCAATATCATTTGTTGAAGATACTGTTTTTTTTTGTTGTTGTTGTTGTTCTTTGTTTGTTTGTTTTTCTCAAGGCTACATTATTGGCACCATTGTCAAAGATTAAGCAGCTATAGTTGTTTGCCCTAAAGTCTGGGTCTTTAATTCTGTTCCATTGGTCTATGTTTCTGGTTTTATTGCAGTAGCATGCTGTTTTTCTCACTATGGCTTTGTAATATAGCTTTAGATAAGGTATAGGGATACCACCATAGGTGTTTCTTTTGCTGAGGATATGTTTGGATATCCAAGGCCTTCTGCCATTCCATATGAACTTTAAGATAATTTTTTTTTTCAGCCTCTGTGAAGAATGATGCTGGTATTTTTATTTTCATTGTGTTAAATCTGTATATTGCTCTTAGTAGAATTGCCAATTTAACAATATTAATTCTACCTATCCAGGAACATGTGGCATCCTCTATCTCTTTCTTAAGTGTTTTTATGTTTTCATTATACAGTTCCTTCACATCATTTGTTAGTGTTATTCCAAGGTATTTAACATTTTGTTGTTATTGACTATTGGAAAGTCTCACTGATTTCTTTCTCTGTATATTTGTCCTGTGCATATGGAAAATCTACTGATTTTTGTGCATTGATTTTGTATGCTGCCACTCTGCTGCAGAATTAATCACCTTTAGAAGTTTTGAGATGGAGATTTTCTGGCCACTTATATATAGGATCATGTCATCTGCAAATAGGGCGAACTTGACTTCTTCCTTTCCGATTTGAATCTCTTTTATTTCTTTCTCCTATCTTATTGCTTGGGCTAGTACTTCTAGTACCATGTTTAAGAGCAGTGGTGAGAATGGTCAGCTGTGTCTTGTTCCTTACCTCAGTGGGAACTCCTTCAGGTTTTCCCCATTAAGAATTATTTGTGCTTTAGGAGCTTTTGTGGTATTGAGATATAAGCCCTCCATGCCTATTCTTTCCAGTGTTTTGATCGTGAAGTGGTGTTGTCTTTTGTCAAAGCCTTCTCTGTTTCAATTGAGATGGTCATGTGGTTTTTATGGTTCAGTTTATTTATGTTGTATATTATGTCGACCAATTTCCTTATGTTAGACCATCCCTGCATCCCTGGGATGAAGCCTACTTGATCAAGTTGGGTAATGCTTTTGATATCTTGTTGAATTTGGTCTGCAAGAATTTTGTTTAGGATCTTTGTATCTAAGTTCATTAGGATATAGGCCTATAATTTTCTTTCCTTGTTGCCTCTCTGTCTGGTTTTGGTATTAAAATGAGTAAGGGAGGATTACCTAGTCTACGATTATGTAGAATAATTTGAGAAAAATTTGTTTGAGTCTTTCTTTGAAGGTTTGATAAAATTCAGCTGAGAGTACATCTAGTCCTGGGCTTTTCTTTTGGGGGAGGTTTTTATCTTTTCAATCTCCATGGATGTTATAGGTTTGTATAGGAGATTACTGTGCTCAACGTTTAGTTTTGGTAGGTGGTATATGTCTAAGAATTCATTGATTTCTTCCAGATTAGTCAATTTTGTGGAGTAGAGATTTTGGAAGTATGCCCTAATGATTCTTCCAATTTCATTGATATCTACAGCGATCTCTCCTTTTTCATTTCTGATTTTGTTAATTTGAGACTTCTCTTTTTGTGCTTGATCACTTTGGCCAGGGGTTTATCAATCTTGTTTATTTTTTCAAAGAACCAGATCTTCATTTCACTGATTTTTAAGATTGTTTTCCTAGTTTCCAATTCATTAATTTCTGTTCTAATCTTGATTATGTATTTTCATCTGGAGCTCTTTGGGTTTGATACTTCTTGTTTCTCCAGCACCTTTAGGTGGACAGGCAAGTTATTGATTTGTGATCTCTCTGTCTTTGTAAGGAAGGCATTTCGGACTATGAATTTTCCCCTTATGACTACCTTCATTGAGTTGGGATGGAAAATTCTGTAGATATTGGTTAGATCTAGTTGATCTATGATGTTGTTGAGTTCTATTATTTCCCTGTTGATTTTCTGCCTGGATGATCTGTCTATTGATGATAGTGGAGTATTGAGGTCTCCAACTATGATGGTGTTGGTGTTTATTTCTGTTTTATTGTCGAGATTTTTGTTGTATAAACTGTGGTGCCCCTGTGTATTGACTGTGCCTTTTCTAAATTAGGGTCATGTTCACTCTGTTACTATCTGCTACTGATTTTTCTGAAGCTTCTATTTTCTCTAATTATCAAATAAATTTAACAGTGTATTTTCTTCTACTGAAAGTTTAAATTCTTAAGTATGAAAGTATAAATTATTAAGGAATGAAGAAAGATCAAGTAGCACTATTTGAAAGTAGTACATCATGGCTCTTTACTTTTATAACTGGTAGATAATATTTGTGTGTTCAAATAGCACCCTAACAAATAGTCACTACTCCAGATAGTGACATTTATATTGTCATGACAATTCTTTGTAAGTTCTACCCATTTTTATTGCCAATTTTCTTTTTTTTCTTTCACCTTTTATGATTTAAGGGTTAGAGCAGTGAGGAAATTATTTTGAAATAGCTGAACATTGCTTCTTTATCAGGTGTTTAATCAACATTCAAGAAGAAAGGGGCTGGGCCAGGGACTCTCCAAAGAATCAAATCTTGTATATACCAAATCACAATCACAACAAAATGTATGACTGTGCATAGAGCAAATTCAAAAGACTTTTCTCTTCTACTTTAGCTTGTGTATGTGTGTGTGTGTGTTAAATCTGGTGTGCGACATCTTATAATCAGTTTTGCTGCTATTCTTTTTGCAAAGTAGAAGATGCAGTTTTCAAGGTGTCAGGCAATGGACAGCTCATCTACCAAACCAGTAGGCAACAGGACAATTGGCAGAATGAATTTTCTGGGAATTTGAAATGGTGGGTTATTTACATGCAGACAACTACACTGGCTGAATTGTTCCCACATAGACTGTGTCGGGACTTCAAATCACTTTGAAAGGAACAGAACTGTAGTTTTGCAGTCATCCTCTTGCCTTGATTAAATTTATGGTTTGATTCACTATATATATAATTTTATTTATTTAGGGCTAAGTGGAATAGAGGTGAAGAAATTTTTATTCACTTGATGAAAAAATATATCTAAATGCAATTATTATTTTGAATACTGGGCAAGTATCACAATAGTCATTGTCAGGGCATGAGCTCCACATTGTTCACCTTGCAAGACAAGTTCCTGTTGAAAATGGACTCTCCAAGCCAGTTATGGTGGCATATGCCTTTAAGCCCAGCACTCAGGAGGCAGAGGTAGGAGGATTTGTGTGAATTTGAGGCCACCCTGCAAATACAGAGTGAATTCCAGGTCAATCTGGGCTAGAGAGAGACCCTACCTCAAAAATCCAAATTAATAATAATAATAATAATAATAAGCACAATAAAATTGAAAGTCAACGTTTCCCTGATCATATTTAAAGTATTTTACAAAGATTGAAAATATATTAAGTATTCTAAAAACCAGTTTAGATGTTTCACACATTCTCACACCAAATTGTTGTTGTTGCATGTGTATGTGTTAGTTACCTTGTTTTGCAGGGATAAAACACCTGACAAACATCAGTTTAAAGGAAGAAGGATTTATTTTAGCTTACAGTTCCACGTCACAGTCAGTCATAGCAGGGAGTGCATGGCAGCAGGAGTGTGAAGCCAAACTGGTTATATTCAGCCCACAGTGAGGAAGCAGAGGTGATGAGTACTTCCCATACAGTCCAGGGCCTGGGCTAATGGAATGGTGTCACCCACTCTTCTGGTGGGCCTTCCCACCTCAATTAACCTAATCAAGACAATCTTTCACAAACATGCTGTTTAGAGACTAATGTATTTTAGGTAATCTCACAGATGTTATGTTCAAATTAACAATATAAACTGTACAAATGTGTGTGTGTATGTGTGTGTGTGTTCATTGGTGGGAGCAGACTGGGGAGATAGTTTAGCAGGTGATAGTGACCTAGTTAAATGAAAATGTGACAAGATTACTTTCAAAAATCTTAGTTTGAAATGAAGTCATTGAAACTCACTAATGAACTGAGTTCACCCATCACAATGTTACAATTTCAGTAGTAGTTATGAAAAAATATAAACACTATAGTTGTTATATTGTCAAAATTATGGTAGCATTTGAATTACAAAACAATATATAAGGTAGCACTCCACAACCTGGGATAGGGGCATTTCAGAATAGCATAATCACTCAAGAAATAAATAAATAAAATTATACAGCCATTTTGTATATAAAAAGTAATAAGCATTCTTTGATGATAAAACTCCAAGATTTCCCTTTCACTTAATGTGTCTATTTAATTCTTTACAATAAAAATTAAATCAACTTGAAATTGAAACTGAAGTTATTTTATATTTACTAAGAGATTTTTAGGGGTGTCTTAATGAAAAGATTAAAATCTGTCTTTGTGAGAATTATTTTTTTTATTATACTTCATTCTGCGCTAACAGATGTTACTAATGTGTTTATTTTTCATTTATTTATTAGCAATCTCAATAATACATTATGTCAGTCTGTAATGAGATGTAAAATAAATAAATAAATGAAACATGGATAAACTCTTACACCAAAAGTAAGCCACTCCAGAGTACAGGATTAGCCAATGACATCTTTATCATCAACTGAAAGTGTCATCACATTATAAGATGGCATTTAGTAAGATGAAGCTATGTTTACAGCACATGTCTTGAACAAATTTCAGTGACTTTGACTGTCTGTTGGATACCATTACTTCTGTCTGATCTAGTATATGTGGATTTTCTCTAGTGTGCTATACACATTCACCACTATCCATGGTTATCACATAATCATTTCTGGGCTTTGAATCAGGTATTATTAAAAATGATTTATAATAAGGAAGGTTATTTTATATCCTGTGCAATATCATGTTTCTCCTACTCTGTTCTTTGCAAAAATTAATCCTGGGCTCTACTTCAATTTCAATTTAAGATTTCTCACCTTTTCTTGATTTATAATATATATTAGTAACCTTTCTCAAACACTACAAATTTATCTCACCCATTTCCCTAATTCCTGTGTCTAGACCAAAAGGGCACATCCCTCATATTAAGTTAGATTTGAACAAGTAAAATAAATTTCTTTTTTCTCTTGTGACCTGGATAGTTTGGTTTTCAACTAGCACATCAGTGAACTTTTAAATAACTAAATTCATATTGAGCTATTTTTCAGATGGAAAGTTGTAATCAATGAAAATCCAGTAAAATGCAAATATAAATCCTTCAAATGTCAAAAGGAAATATCTGAGCCAAGCTTTGGAATACTAAATATTTTATGTTATTTTTATAAATTTAAAACATCCAACTTCTCTTAAAATTTGCTTATATGATATAATTTAATCCATTTCTAAATCTGGAGTTATTTCAGTTGGATTGCATTAGTAAAAATTACCTGTGCAATATTTGTCCCTAAAGTTTGCTTGCACTTTATAAAATTGCTAATATTCCATGATTGACTTTTGACCTACAGAAATAGTAGTTCCATTAGGGTCAAACTAAAACTGTCCTTACTAAGCTCTATTGAAACTTACAGTTCAGCAGGCTAGCACAGAAAGTAACTTGGGGTCAAGTCCTATTTTTGTTATTACAACCCCAAGTTATCTTGTATCCCTTTTCCCCTTTGAGTGTTGTCAGTCTCCTTGATGGATATTTGACACTTCAGTCCAAATGGTGTTGATGTTTCAAACTTGATGCTGCTTCACCTCTTTTTACATGAAGATAGCCCTTGGAGATAAGTCCACTTTGGGGTTTGAATTAGGAATCTTCAAATTCAACCACTTTTCTTTCAATTAAAGAATCTCTCTACCACAGCCATTAATGTTTCATTAAGTCCAGATAGGAAGTATTTTAGACATTGCAGGTCACATTGTCTCTGTTGCACCTTCAGTATTCTGTAATTTGGGAGAAAATATAGTCATAGAAATCATGTTAATAAATATATATGCTTTTGTTCCACTAAAATATTTTGATGGGTTGTCAACTATGAACTTTATGTAATTGGTGAATAGCATAAATACATTTTATTTTTCAACTGTATCGTGTAGGTAAAATCCTTTCTATCTCATGGGCCACCCATAAAAGGTAGCTAGATGGGTTTGGTTTGCAGGCTATAACACAATAATCCCAGATTTTTAGCATCTCCAACATGGATAAGCAAACATTTTCGTAAAAACCTGTGCTGATGGGGTAATGATTATTACACAAGTCACCACATTCCAAGTGTCATGTCTGAATTACTATAATGTAGTTCAATCATAATACACATTTTTGATGAGAAAGAGAGAACTGGTATGCCAAGGCCTCCAGCCACTGAAATTGAACTCCTGACATGTGTGCCATTTTGTGCACATGTACAACCTTGTACACTTGTGTCATCTTGTGTGTTTGACTTAGATGGAATCTGGTGAGTTGAACATGAGTCCTTAGGCTTTGTAGGTAAGCACCTTAACCACTAAAACATGTCTTCAACCCCACAATTTTTTTAAATATTTATTTATTTATTTACTTGAGAGAAAGAGAGAGAGAGAGAGGCAGATAGAGAATGGGTGCACCATGGCTTCTAGCCACTGTGAAAGAGCTCTAGATGCATGTTCTACCTTCTGCACCTGTCTTTACATGGGTACTGGGTAGTAGAACCTGGTTCCTTTGTCCTTGTTGGCAAGCACTCTTTCCAGCTCACACAAGTTATTTTTAATTAAGCAAAAGAAAAACAAGCTCCAATAATATTTTGATGATGTAATTAGCATTTTCCCTCATAAACCATATTCTGTTCATGTTTTTGATTACTTAAATTATAATGTATATATTGTAAGCACTCCCTTTGTCATTAAACACTGTGCTGCAAGTCTTTTTATTATTTACATAATCTTATAATCCAAATAATAGATGTTATTGCTCACAAAATTTCATTTGAGTGTCTACCTCATGCTGTTCTTGGCTTTTATCCAACTTAAAACATTTATGTTATTTTTACTTATGAGTATGCTTTGTATGAATTATTGTTGAATCCCCAATGCTTACATGTATTTGGGGGCAGATTTCCAGAAGTGGAATTAATAGTTCTGAGTGCATGATCATTAAAATTGTTGAGTTTTCTAGAGCGCATCACAGCACTTGAATTAATAGGAATGATTTATGCTAAGTTGGACATACATTGTCACAGTTCATGACTTAATAGAATGATATTCATTAGGTGGTCCATATTTGGCAGACCATGTACTACTTTAAGGCTTCTCCTTCATTTAATCCTCACAAAATTCTATAAAATAAGTACATCATACATGCTTATAAAAACAGAACAATGACTACAATTAAAAGAGTCCAAATTAAGACTTAGCTCTGTCTGACACAAAGCCCATATAGAGGCATTTCATTGCACGTACATCCTAGAGTACTGTCTTAATTCTTTTCTATTTTAGATGGAATCTACCTTGCCCTTTATGTCTTATTTTTATGTTAAATCATCCATGAATACTTGTTCAGCCCCAGTGAGGAATATTCTATTTGTCATTCCTGTGTGATCCCATCTACTGGGAACAAGGGTTTTTCACACTGCATTATTTTTTGCATCTTGAAGTAGGTACTATGGTTCACTTATGCATTGTGCTCCTCAATTGTCATAAAGCTGTGCAAAATTTCAGATGCCAAGGTTACCTAGTGAATATAAATGTAATGAGTCATGATCTGTTTTGGGAAGCTTGATAGAGCTAACACAATCCCTTTCTCTTTGGTATATGAAATCCAGTAAATCCAATGATTGGATCTTATCCTAGCATTATTATCTATATTCTCCTTTTTTTGGTACTTATGTCCAATCTCATTGCTTTGCTAACCTGACAATATCATTTCTATTAGTTTAGCTTCCTGTATGATGTGTCCTAACACAGCTTCCTCATCTGCAGCAAGCATGAACAAAGCAAATCTTCCTCTGTCACATAACAGACTATGTTTACTTAGGCATCTTGGAAAGGAACTCAGAGTACTCTTGTAGAAATTAAAGCCATAGCATATCACAAAGAGTATAAGGCAATTTCTCATTAATGTATGTTGAAATTATGGCAGGTCTAATTTGAAGCATAACTGATAATGGGAAAATATCTTTTTCATTGTATTCTTTCTGTTCTACTCTATCCTATCCTATTGTATTCTCTTCTAATGATTATTTCTGTTTTGTTATATTCTATTTTTCTTTGCTAGAGATTGAAATTAGGAACTCATTGATGCTGGGCAGGTATTCTACTGCTGCTAGCATCCACCACTAAAATTTCAATGTGAGGGTTCTAGTCTTGTCCATTTATACAGTGAAGAATGGTACATACTCATAATAGTTATTACCAATCTTCAATTTTCTTTTCTTGGTGCTGTATAGTCCTCACCAGTGTAGAACTTTCTTTATTTTCTTTATTGTTCTAGGTCTTTGCACAGTAGACCACTCCTATCAATAGGAATGCCTTTTATCTCTTTTCATATTTTGTTTTAGCTTTGTCCAGCTCCTTGCCTTCAGCATCTTGGATAGGATGAGATTGATAAAGGTAGAGATTTTTTTTCAAATAATATGAAATGGAAAAATCTATAGTTGAATTAGAACTATTAGTGATCACATAATACTCTAAAACATGGTATCTCAAACACATTTACTGTCATGAAATTTATGTGAATTGATTTTTTTCAGACATATAAACAGGGAACTGGTCATCCCATAGGTCCAGTTTTATTTCACTAATCATTCCTTCAAGTCCTAGGTATTTCTAAGCATAAGCTTCAACAAATTAATTTTACATAAGTTCCATGTTTCCATAAATGGTGAACTTAGAAAATATTACACTATAAACATTTCAGTCTTTTCATGTTGGAAGAGCCTTTGTATAAAACACTACCCATTTTCCTCAATTAGCATTTAAAAACTTGTATTTATAGAATTAAAATACATTTTGAACATAGAATTTACCTTTCAAAGAAATTTTTATTTTCAAATATTTTATTTTTATTTCTTTGAGAAAGGTAGATAAAGAGAGATAGAGGGAGAGAGAGAGAATGAGTACACCTTGTGCATCTGGCTTATGTGGGTCCTGAGGAATTTAACATGGGTTCTTTGGCTTGCAGGCAAGCACCTTAAACACTAAGCAATCTTTCCAGCCCAAGATATTTATCTTTAATGGGTGTATTTTTTTCTGTTGAGACATATTAGCAAACTTTTAATTATATATCAGTTTAAGAAAATGTTTACCATCATTCTTTGTTACATTTGTATTTATATGTACACTGATGAGGAAGTCACATAATGCAATTTTTTTTCTGTGTTCTACCTGCCTTTGTGCTGACCAAAAATGCTTTCATTTATAAGAAAATCATGAAAAAATGCTTTGCTAATAAGCATGGTAATGAATATGAATAATGAATATGGGAATGCTATTATTGAATAAAGTCACAGGCCACTATGTGCCTTGCTGCTAATTTATTTACAATTCTGCCTATTAATTATATACTTTTAAGTTATCATCTGTACATGATAAAGCTATAATCACAGTTTCTAATAAGTACAAAGTTTTCCTTCTTGGCTAGTAGGGAGGAGAATGTTCATGACATGAAATATATCTCACAGAATATTTAAAAAGAAATCTTATGTAAATTAATAGATGTTTGTTTGGGGCAAGCATTGTTGTTCCAGGGCAAAGATTACTGGGGAAATTTTAAAATTACATTGGTGATTAATGAATTGTTTCTATGCTATATTTTGTAGCAAGAATTGAGAGAGGAATGCATTTTATCATGAAGGAAACAAAATATGAATTATATATTTAACACTTCATTAAATATGTAGATTGCTGTGAAATCTTGTGAGAAAGTTAAGTATAGTCAAACAACATAAAGCCATCAGTTCCCACAAATTCATTTGTTTCTAATATGATGAAGCTACAAAGTGGGAAAGGGGCAAAAAGGTAAAATTAGTTACTCATATAAAAATACACCTGAGAAGCAAAAACAGACTATTAAGAATATGCTTTCCAAAGGTAAGCCATTTTAATCACTCTTAAATGCAAAACACTATTCTGATCAAATATTTGTGAAACACAGCTTTAACAATAAACTTTGAGTATTGTAGCACATTCCACACAGACTATTGATTACCACGAGGTTCTTCCATCTTTGAATCAAGTAGGAGCTCGTTGTATTTCTTTTTTTTTTTTCTTGTTTTTACTTCCCTTCCTTCCTCTGCCCCTCCCCATTCTATCTCCCTTGCTTTTTTGTTCATTTGTCTATTGTTTTGGAGACAAGTCTCTGTAGATAGCTCAGTCTGGCCTTCAACTTGTGACACTTGTGTGGTGTGCATGCTGAGAATTGGAAGCACAGCCATACAATACCACACCTGGACACACGGTGTATCATTCTGCCTGTTGTCTTTCCATTCAGATTCACAAGCAGTCAGACAGCTTCCATTTGATTCCAGGTTCATTAAATCAATTTCTACTTCATGCACTTATTTTGTGGTGTTGATATAACTTTATTACTCTAATCCCCAGGAGAATTTATATTCATGTACTACATGCATAATTCCAGTTTCAATTTTTATACTGGCAAATTTCTTCCCTTTTAATTTTTATTGTTCTGTCCAAATGCAATATAATACAGATAATATTACCTGAGCATATAATGATGCAGGTAATATTAACTGAGTTCCTTATAGGTTCTTAACCCTATGGCTCTTTTACATATATTTTCTCTTATAATTTTCATAATAAATCTGAGCCAAGTACAAAACAAAACTAATAACAAGAGAAGCTTAATGTTGCAGTCAGGTTCACATTACTGGTAGAAATCACCCAACCAAGAGTAGCTTGTGGGGAAAAAAAAGAGAGGTTTATTTTGACTTACAGGCTCATGGAGCTCCATGATGGCAAGAAAAATGATGACATGAGCAGAGGGTGGACGTCACCCCCAGCCAACATAAGGCGGACAACAGGAAAAAGAGGGTGTGCCAAACATTGGCATGGGGAAACTGGCTATAACACCCATAAGCCTGCCCCCAACAATACACTCCCTCCAGGAGGTTAATTCCCAAATCTCCATCAGCTGGGAACCTAGCATTCAGAACACCTATGTTTATGGGGAACACCTGAATCAAACCTCCACACTATTGATCTTGTCAAATCCTTAAGATACTTAAGAATTATACCTATTAACTTGTTCTTCTATAAATTTCACTTTGTATCCAATTCTACTATTTAGAAAAAGTCAGTTTTTATTGAATGCCCCAAGAGCCCACTTAAGGAAGAACAAGTCCCTGCACAAATAGAGTTGTGATAAAAACAACATATTTTAATTTTTTTTCCTTTTGAGATAATCATAGAAAATTTGTTAAGAAGTATTAAGTGAATTTACTTAATTGTTTCCTCTCTGATTGTTTTAATCAATTGCTCCGTGAGCTTTGGCCTGTAGAGCAAGAGATTTCACGCTTTCAATTTTAAAGATGATTCACATCAAGTAAGATCCTTGGGATTCATGAAGCTGAAAGCTCCTGGCCTACAATGCTTTTACCTGTTCATGGTCTTGAAATTTAGCATGGATTTCACTGTAATAGATGAAGAAATAGAATTAAAATTACCTGAAACCATTATATTCCAAACAAACTTTATTTTTCTTATTTCAGAATATGATATGTGATGATGTAACAAGATACACTGAAATCTCAAAATATAAACTGTAAATAAAAAAATAATAATCCACGGAGACTATTTCTCTCACAATTGCATTTCTTTTTCATGAAAACTATCATTTTCATGGAGAACTCAGCATTTCATTAAGATATATATTTTTTTAATCTGGCTCTTCCATCTGTTAATAAGATATCATGATTGTCCATACTGGTTTTGGGCCACCATTAGGTCATTAGAATAGATATCAGCTGTTGGAATTGATTCAGGATTTAATTAGGTTGTACTATAGCCTGACCTTAAAGTGGAATATCAAAGAACTTCTGCAGTGTTAAAAATTCTATTCAAATCAGTTGTTGTAAGAGTGCTCTTCTGAGTATTTGCAGCATTTAGCAAACACTAGTTCATTCTACACTTTAGCCCTTTTAAAATGACTCTAGCAGCTTTATCCCCTTTCAGTCATGCTTATTCACCAAATGTCCCAGGCTTTGGTGTTCACTAATTTTCTACAACAACAAAAATAATTCTTGCATGTCTGCTGTTTTTTTTTAAGACATGGAGCATGGCCTGAATAGACACTGCATCTGTTTGCAAGTTTATCTTACAATGTGAAAAACTGGTATCCATCACAGTCATGCCACTATTGCACCAGTGGGCACAGCTTACTTGGCTGGTTGGTTGTGTAGTCTTAGGGTCCTCTGCAGTTAAGACTGTTGCTTGCTTTTCTACCCCAGCAGCCTGCATGACAGTTTCCAGCACTATGACAGGTAGCAAGCAAGGATGAGAATTCCAGGTCAATTTTCATTTGATTTCCCAGTGTCATGCTACAGAAGCATGTTATATGTTCAGCAATAGAATTATCACCTAGTTCAGGTGGGTAATCAAGAGCTTTGGCAATAGCCTGTATTTATTTTAAAGCTTCAAGAACCTCTCTGACCCACAACTCAGTGGGAGCTGTACCACTCATGGCACTGAGGTTTCCCTGTAACAGGTTCTGGGAGTAGCATCATCCACCCATGTGAGTGAATATATACCTTGTTCTAATTGACACAAGAATGTATAGGATAATATATGTCTTAATATTATATTGGAAAATGTTGGGTAATCTGATAAAGTTTTTCTGGGGAATTTATCTTTGAGTTGCTATCTAAGTGAGGCCCAGAAGGGACAATAATGAGTGTTGGAGAGGACTGGGAAAACACATTCATACACACACACACACACACACACACACACACACACACACACAGAGAGAGAGAGAGAGAGAGAGAGAGGAAAGAAAGAGAGAGAGAGGGAGAGGGAGAGAGAGAAAAGACATAGGTGGGGAAAAGGCAGGACTTTCAAGCACTAAAATGATATAAATCTGGAATTATAAGGATGTACTATGAAGGGAATCTTGCAACTTCGTCTAAGGCATGGGTAGAAATTTCTCTTTAAATCTGGCCTCATGTATGCAGTTAACATACACATAGTTCTTCTACTTGTCTTGCATGTATGTATAAGACTATGGTGTTCATCTCTACGACACTCCCTTCATCAGGAAAAAGACAAGAAAAGAACCTCTGTATAACATGAGCATCGCTTTCTTTCTACCTTGTCTTTCTCCCCCGCCCCCCCTCCCATTTTGGTTCTTTTGATACCTTCTTAGTTCCTTCATGTGATTGTTTGTTAACAGGTGAGGCATACTATTGATGCGACTCCTTTTCATATGTAGCTTTACTCCTTTAGAGTTTCTCATAATAAAGCCATAGATATTCTTCCCTCCATCCTTTGTTTCCTTTGCTTCAATCTTTCCATTGCTCCTTTCCATCTTCCTTGCTGCCTAAATCCCTTTCCATGACTAGTTTTAGTCTTCATCCCTCCTACTGTCATTATAACACTCAAACAAGAGAGGGTCCTTGTCTCCAACCTTTCTTAAGTTCACTTCCATCTCAGCCTCTAGTTCTTTCTCTGTGGATGAGTAGCCACTTGCCCCCTTGCTCTTTTTTTTCTTTCTGTATGATAGAATCATCATGAGGCATGTCAGGAACATATCAGATATCTTTGACTATCTCGCACTTCAGGAGAGGCACAGGTCATTGACGATTTCTATTCCTGGATTATCCTCTCTGTATCCCCCCAACCCTCATTTTTATTCAATATTTCATAGAACTTGTCTCACAGCTTCCTCCATGCCTTCAATCTTTATTGAATTTCTGTAATGTCATTATCTTCTTTCTAAGTAGTGTAAATTTTTGTTCAAATGCTGCTTATTGCCATGTGCATTGACAATGCCATAAGACCCAGGGAATCACTCACTGACCAGTGCTGGAAAAATAGGATAAAACTCAAGACAAGGCAGTTCAAGAGCCAGGAGAGAGACATTAGCCCTGTGAGGAAAGCAAACAATGTTCAATGAGGTGATAATTAGGATAATCCCCCTGGCTTATATGGTAACAGGTGAGGCCAATAATTAATACAAGGCAAGTTTAAAGATGGTAGTAATAAGATAGAGTAAATGTGGTGTGATAATACACATGCTTAATCATTTCCATTTTTAAGAAAACCTTTAAACTTCATTATTTAATGTGTGTAAAATCTTCAGAATATCATAATTCATTTTCCAAGTTAAGGGAACAATTAAAAGCAAGCTTAACGAAATCATAATTTGTAGATAGTAAATATTTTCTGGTAAGCATTTCCAAGTTACAAATAAAGAATATTCATTATGAGCCGGGCGTGGTGGCGCATGCCTTTAATCCCAGCACTCAGGAGGCAGAGGTAGGAGGATTGCCGTGAGTTCAAGGCCACCCTGAGACTCCATAGTGAATTCCAGGTCAGCCTGGGCTAGAGTGAAACCCTACCTCGAAAAACCAAAAAAAAAAAAAAAAAAAAAAAAAAGAGAGAGAATATTCATAAGGTCAAATGAAACTTGGTTTGAAATACTATCATGTTCATAATAAACCATGACAATCTTTGAGAATCATCAATAATAATTTGTTAATTTTACAAATTCAATTTTATTTTCTATGTCAAGGGGAAGACATGAGAAATAATTCTTGATTTTTAAAATCTATAAAGTTCTTAAGATACTACAAGGAGTTATTTGCTGAGTGAGTTTTAAAATAGTAATGCATTTGTTCAAAGAGATGAATTTTTATTTTTTTGCAAGGTTTCTACTGAGCTGGCAAAGGTCATGGCTCACATATTCAAGTTGGCTTCCCATAGATCTGGTGTATGTTCATTAACTTTATTTGAAATCTTAGATACTTTAAAAAAAATATTTTAAAGTATTTTTAAAATATTTTTTATTTATTTGACAGAGAGAGTGAGAGTGAGAGAGAGAGTGAAAGTATGCATACTCCAGGGGTTCTTGCCATTGAAAATGAATTTTGGCATGCAAGAATTGCAAACAAGCATTTTTAACTGCTGAGACATTTTAAATAATTGTTTTTCAAAGCACATACAGTACCCTGAATTTTTTTTTTGTTATTGTTGTTCATTTGCTTTTCAAGGTAGTGTCTCACTCTAGCCCAGGCTGCTGAATGTTTTTTTTTTTTCACTAGTTTTCATTGATTATAATTTTATCTTTTCCCCTTTTAATTAAACATAGAAATATTTTAAATGAAATTAACTGAAATAATCATAGAAAATAATCTTGTATCAGTCATTGTTGGATAGTTACTTGCTGGTCTGTCAGAGATGTATGTATCATACCTAACTAATATATAAGGGATGTTACAGCTTTATTTCATTATTTTTTTATTCAAATTAGCACTTTTTCCTAATAGGCAGATTTCTCAATTAAATTAGGATTTAGGTAAATCAATTAACCAATTCTTAAAGGACCATTGAAGCCCTGCCCTCCACACACATTAAGCAATTTCATAACTCATATAACTCATCCCCTGTCTATATGATTTGTTTTGTGTCATTGAAAAGTTTCTTCACAGGACTCCCTTGCCAAATGTTCTTATATCTTAAAACTAGCTACTGCTGCTGCTTCTAGCAACTTTCTCTTGATTGGAATTTATTCTCAAGTTACATCCATTTGTTAAGATGGATGCTTGGTACAAAGTGGTTTCTACACAACTCACCACCAGGGATATTCCAGGCAAAATTATTATATCTAGCAAATGATTAAGGGGCATATGCTTGCTTTTGTTCCCAACTATTGGGGTCTAGAGGCATAAAGCAGTTTCCTTGGGACCATGTCAACTCAGCACAGATTGTGCTACAGCCCCAAAGTGCAACATAGACACAATGATTCTCTTATCCTATCAAAGTTAACATTCAGTTTTCAGAGATGGGCACATAAAATACAAAAGGGAATGGCATTCATTTTTTATTTGTGAAAGTGAATGAATCAAATGCCAAGAACTGTCAGGTAGCTTGTGCTATAGTAGAAAAATAAATAACTTCAACTATTGAACATTTTAGAATTATAAAATATGTGGGCCTAGGAAAAAGAGACCTCACCTGTGAGTGTTCTGATTAAAGAATGAGAAGTAAATTGGGAAGTGAGAAGTGTCAGCCAACCAGATAATAGGGCTTGGGCAGAGAAGTATGGGTGAACCCAAAACAACTAGTGTTTTCAATAAGAGTTCCATACAAGCTGGAAAATTCCAAATTTATACTTCCTGAATTTGCTTTTTTATGCATAAGACTCTTTGTAGATTGATCATTTCCTTAGTTTTAGCTGTGGATAACTATATGTGCTTAGACAATTTCAGAAAGGAAAACAAAAAGAAAACATTTCTACAATGTGGTAACTCACCTTAGTTACAACATTGCCTAAGTAGACTAAAACAGCCCTGTAGATCTGCAAGTTTTCTAAGATTGAAAGTATTTTCCATTTATTTTTATACCAAAATTGGATTGCTCACAGTGATGGATATGAGAAGAGCCATTTTGGAGTGTTGAAGGAGTAGTTTTCAATTTTACAAATCTTATAAGTAAAGGAAACACAGAGATTTAGAAACAACACATATGTCATGGATTGCCCACTGATTACCTGATTAATCTGATTTTTTCACCTATTTGTTCTAGAAATACTAAAAATGGAACACAGATCCACATCACTCAGAGAGGTACTTATGTTAAAGTTCGCATCTCTGCTGTCTCTGGTTTCACGCAATGCCAGCGTTGTCCTACAGTCCCACATTTTACAGAGAGGTGCTCATGTTGGAGCTCCTGTTCTCTGTTGCCACTGTTTTTATGCAACGCTGCCTCATCCAGATGCTCAGGTCAAGTGACAACACAAGTGTGAGAGAAACTGCTGTGACATTTCAGATGACAGGAACAGTTATGACATGTGGAAATCAGTGGGAAGAAAAACACAAACAACAGCTCAAAGTAAGGATCATGCCATCTACTCTGGCATTATTTGATTAGATAACCAGTATTTTATGCCAAATATAACTCAGGTTATTTTTTTTTTCTCACAGAAGAGAAAAGATGAGTACTTGAAAGTTTCCTAGGAGCCAGTGTCTGCCATCTCTTTATCATCAACACTGGTTAGGGTCAGCCTCAACAATAATTGTTTTGGAAGGGTTTGCTTAGATAAGTGACATCCCAAAGAGGTTGAAACTTGGCTTCTATGGTTGACAATCCACAGTTTAATTTTCCTTTAGTCTGTCTTGAAAGATGCAAGCCTTTTATTTGCCTTGGCCATTCCAGCTAAACTGGGTTCACAATGATAACAGTGTTTCATCAGTCTACTGCAGTACTGTAAACCCATCTTCCCTATGCTGAGTCTAGCAAATACTATGATGGAAGAACGAACCACTTTGAACTCTAGGGTCTTCTGCACCATCTAAGAATTGCAAGTTTAAAATTTTTTATAAATTAGATGTGCTTCTGATTGGCAAGAATAAATTGTGTCTTTGAACCAGTGAGAACCAACTATGAGTGTCTGTATGTGAATTTATTTTTCTGAATAGTACTTTGGAAGATAACTTACTGGTATTGGAATTCTACCTTTGGACAGTAGCTCCAGAGTCAGGTTACTAGTGATACTGAGACATCATCATTGTTTGAGCTTCAATTTCTGTTTAATGTTTGTCTGTAAGAAAAAAAAGTATGTCTTGATTGATCTCTGTGACTGCTACTATATATATATATATATATATATATATATATATATATATATATAGAGAGAGAGAGAGAGAGAGAGAGAGAGAGAGAAAGAGAGACTGAACCAACACATTACACTGTTAAACTATTAAAGCATGTCACCAAAATATTTTTGTTGGTTTTTCCTGTAAATCAATTATTTTCAAGAACAAACTCATTCATAACAAGTTTTTAATATGTGGTAGACCATAAAAGTAAGTTCCAAATAAAAGCCCCACAAATTAGTTTCATATCCTTAGCTTCTTTATAACATTTGCATAAGCTACTAAGGTGCCTCTTTGAGAAAATTACATCCAGGTAAGTGCTTATATATGAAACTTGTGTTGAGCTTGTTATTAGTATAATGTAACCAAAGGTTCTATGTGCCATCAGCTAAAGGTAATGGAGTAAATTTCCTTTTACACTTATCTTACTATGAAAGATAGCACATTTAAAGATTTTTACATAAATATTCTTATTTCCCCAAAAGTTTTTAAAAATTAATTTTATTCATTTGTTTAAGTGAGAGATTGAGAGAGAAAATGAGAGAGAGAAAAAAAAATGTATGGGTGCACCATGGTATCTGGCCACTGCAATGCAACTCCAGATGCATGAACCACTTTATGGATTTAGCATTATATGGAAAATCAAACCCAGGCCATCAAGCTTTGCAAGCAAGTGACTTTAACCTCTGAGCCATCTCTCCAGTCCTCCCCCTAAATTTTTATTGATAGTTATTTTGACATTTTATTATAGACAACATAGAAGAGATATTTAGCATAGAAAATAAATATATAAATGCAGGAGACCTTGGTTTTAAAGTACATCTTTCTCCTAATTTTTGATGGCAACAATGAGACATCATGTGTGTCTGTTTTTCCCTCCTTGCATGCATCCCACCCAAATGGCAAGAGAGACATCTGAGACTAGATGATTAATGTTTGGCTTTACAAACAATTTCTGGTGAAACTGTCATTAGCAAGTTTTCATAAAAAAACTGAGAATGCTGAGTTTTCTTTTTTTTATTGACAGTGTCCATAATTGTAAACAATATCCCATGGTAATTCTCTCCCTTCCCCACTTTCCCCTTTGAAACTCCATTCTCCATCATATCCCTTCCCCCTCTCAGTCAGTCTCTCTTTTATTTTGATGTCATGATCATTTCCTCTTATTATGATGGTCTTGTGCAGGTAGTGTCAGGAACTGTGAGATCATGGATATCCAGACTATTTTGTGTCTGGAGGGGCACATTGTATGGAGTCCTACCCTTCCTTTGGCTGTTAAATTCTTTGTGCCACCTCTTCTGCAATGGACCCTGATCCATGAAAGGTGTTATAAATAAAGTTCAGTACTGAGCTCTCCTCTGTCACTTTTTCTCAACACCATGGTGCCTTCTGAGTCATCCCAAGGTCACTGCCATCTGTAAAGAGAAGGTTCTTTAACCAAAAGTGAGAGTAGCATTAATATGTTGTTCATTAGGGAAGGGTCTCACTTGGTCACAAGCTGACTTGGAACCCTTTACAAACCAGAAATCTTAGCCTCCTAGTTGACAGAACCAAGGGTATAGGGCAACACACTTCCTTAGGGACTGCGACTTTGTTAGAGGATCTGGTTGTCATAATACCTACCTATTCTTGCATAAATATTCTGTGCAGTTTTTCATTGAATGTGTACATTGTTTAGTTAAATTTGTGAATCTGCCTGTATTTTGTTCCACTCAGCCTACTTGAATACTCTCATAACAGACAAACCCAACACCTAGGGCCACTTTTATGGTTAGTCTGAGAGTCTTAAGAGCCACACCTAGCACCTTAAGCTCGTACTCTGAAGATACATAACATCAGATTGATTGATACATCTAGTGATCCTGCAGATAATTGGAAAATCCAAGCATTAAATTAATCCAAGATGCAAAATTATGTACATTATAACACAAAAAAAACCAAAAATTCAAGACAATATAAATCCACCAAAAAGTATTAATGCATCAGAAATGACGTCCGGTGAGACTGATTTAGAAGAAATGCCTGGGAAAGATTTCAAAAGAATGATTATAAATATGTTCAAAGAAATTAAAGAGGAAATCAAGGGAATGCAAGAGGAAATCAAAGGAATCAAAGAAGACACAGGAAACCAATTTAATTAAATAAATAGGTCAATATAAGACATAAATATGGAAATAGGAATAATAAAGAAAAATCATTCAGAATTACTAGCAATGAAGAACACAGTCAGTGAAATAAAAAAAAATAAAACTATATAGAAAATCTCACCAGTAGAATGGATGAAGGAGAGAGCAGAATATCTAAACTAGAAGACCAGGTGGCAGATCTAATACAGTCCAGGAAAAAGAAAGACAAGATAATAGGAAAGAATGAATGGGAATTTCAAGATATTCAGGACACTATGAAAAGATCAAACATAAGATTTCAGGATATAGTAGAAGGAGAAGAATATCAATCCAATGGCATAGTAGGCATTTTCAACAAAATCATAGAAGGAAACTTCCCCCAAATTGGGAAAGAATTATCAATGCAGATACAGGAAGCCTTTAGACAACCTGGAGGGAACCTCTCCTCACCATTCTATAATTATACTACCAAGCATACAAACCAAAGAAAATATATTGACAGCAGTTGGAGAGAAAAATCAAGTCACTTACAAAGGCAAACCCATCAGGATCACAGCAGATTACTCAACACAAACATCAAAAGCCAGAGGGGTTTGGAATGCTATTCCATGTTCTAAAAGATAACAACTATCAACCAAGGTTACTTTATCCTGCAAAGCTATCCATTCAAAAAGGCAAAGAAATAAGGACATTCCACAGCAAAAACAGGCTAAAGGAATAACTGAAGACAAAACCAGCTCTACAGAAAATACTTGAAAGACTCCTCCATGCTGAAGAGAAAGAGAAAGAAAAGTACATATTTATGTCTGGAAAAAAAAAAAAACAAAGCATACTGAATTACAATTACTTTCAAGATTAAGTTCTAACTTCCAATATTTCCTCTTGTATTGCTAAGGATATTTATGTACAGATATATTTCTGTTATCATCTTTGATATACAATTATTATGCAATGAATTTTAATTCTACCCTGCACATATTACCCCTTCCGGATTATTTTTTCTTTATTTGGGACAAAATTAATATGTATTAAAATTCATATAATTACCTGCTTATCTCATTAAACTTTGCAATTTTGTACAACTAACAACATTATTCCAAATAAGGTCCTTTCTCCATAAAAATCTCTCAAGCTTTCCTATAGTAACTTCTCTTTCGTATGCACATTTGTCATTCATTACTTTAAATGTCATCATAATTTTAAATTCATTATTTTAAATGCCATCAAGTACTTTATCTTAAATGTTATATAAATGGACTGAAGCAGTGTTTTCTCTTTTGGTTTGCCTTTTTCTCCTTTTGCTAAATGTTTTAGGTTTATCCATGATGAATGGTGGTGCATCAGCAGTGTGTTTTTAATTTTTTTAAAATCATGTTCCATTATATAAGCAAGTCACAATTCATCTACTGTCTTGTTTATGAATATTAAAATGGTTCAAAATTTTGACTGCCATTGATAAAGCTAAAATGAATGTACACAGGGAGATCCTTTTCCTCTTATATTTTTAATTTTTTCTTGGGTAAACACTTAGAATTAGAATTGCCAGTTTATATATATAAAATGGAGATTTGACTTTTAAAATATAAAATCATTCTTCAGTGTTACTAAAACCAAATTCCATTTTATAATCTTTTCAGAAATATATTTACATTTTATTCTTCTTTGTCAGTAGTTGAGGGTTAATGTTAGCTATTTGTCCTCATTTCTGTACCTTTCTTGTGTCATCTAGTTTCTTCCTATTCCTTTATAATTCTTTTTCTCACAATTCATCAACCCTTATATTTTAGGGATCCAAAGCAGCTCATTTATATTTAAAAGTAAAACACCAAAATCTAATAGAAGACAATGCTTATAGGGTAGAATTAATAAATGAAGTTTCACTTTAGAGTCATTGTGTGGTCATGTGGCCTTTAGTACGATGTCCTGAATAGAAGCTTCTTGTAATGTAATCTGATGTGATTCAGAATCTCAGTAGAAAAATGATCTGATCTGGAATTTTGGATCTATAATTCTGTTTCTCCTGACATGGAGTCAAGAGAAGAAAAGAAATATGGAGCTCTTGTTCATTTTTATTTAGCCTTTCTCTTTCCATTCTGACATATCACCCTTCTTTTCTCGTGTTTTCACTGTTCCCAGGTCTAGGGAGATTTTGACACTCCATATTGCTCAACTATAGGAAAGCCAATGACTTGATACATGATGAAGGGATGAGAATAGACAGCTAAGTGTGCATCACACAAAACTCCAGACAATTATCCTGTATTTGACCTTGCATCAGTATAGGCACTGTAGTACCAGTATTCTTCATACTCTGCTGTCTGGCAGTGTCCCACATTGTGGACTTGGGTTACTCTTTTGCTCTGCTAAGTTCCATGCCACTCTCTACCTATTTTGACTCTTCATCCATACTTTTTAGTATGTTTGGTCCTAGATGTCCACTTTTTTTTTTTTTCCTGAAAGATGTAGCTTTTTTTCCTTCTTTGACTTTTTGCTATGAAATTAAATGTAATTTTATGTATTGGTTTTACATAGTTATGCCTGAGGCATTTGAATGATACTGCACTTGAATCTCGAGGGAAATTGTGTTATAGGAAAATGATGCTGTTTGATGAAGAGGGAATGTAGTGCTTTAGGAGTTAAGTCTAATGAGGCATTCATTTTCAAGAAGGCTTAAAATACTGCTTTAAAAATGACACAAAGGGACTTCAGAACTAAAGATGGGAATAGCATCAGTCTCTCTTTACCATCCAAGGGGTGTTGAGGGTAAAAGTTCAAACAAAGGGTGCAGTCACCTTTTAAAATGTAAATGAGTTGTAACATCAGCATAATCTTCTTGTACTATCTTTGAAAAAATAAAAATACACCCACAGTTTTCTTTATTTTCTCAAGAAGGGCTGTGAAAACCTATAATTATAGATTTTATTTAGGAAAAAATACTAAGAAATACTTCTGGAGAACAATATTCAAAGTTTTAAAGATTGCTGGCCAAAATATCTTTTTTTTTAGGATGAACCTTGGGAGAATGGTAAAGAAGTTACTGACAGAGACAGAGACAATTATAAATTCAGCGTATTGGAAATAACAGGGAGGGAACAAGCAGACAAATCTTTGACACTGCAGCAAGGCACCATGGAAGGGTGTCCTGAAGTGGCACCTTGTTATTCTGGCACGGTGTGTGATTATAGATACGCATGATCAGAGGGGAAATGTCTTCCTCCGTGTATCAATCAACATACATAATCAAGAACTCATCCTGTGCTTGTCACTGTGCAGGCAATGAAAAACAGGAGCACACCCCTGATTTCAAGAGATTAGTCAATAGAAGAGGCATATTCAAATAAAGACATGACAAAAGAACAGACACTAAGTGCCACAGAAGTGAAACAGACAGTAAATACTACCCTAGCTCAAAAGTGACAGAGAAAATCATAGGTAGGTAGAGAATGGCGCTTGCAGAGGACAGCAGAATTTGCCATATCTTGTAAAAATAAATCAGCACTACTCAAAGTAGATTATCTAAATTTTGTACTCTACGGAGACTCCTGGCAGACACGCTATTATTATCTCTGAAGCTTTCTTTTTTATTTATAAATTTATTTTTTCCTTCCATTAGCTTTTGACTAAGGCTAAGATAGATTCATATATTCCATCATTGACTAATAGATAGACACTTTTATAGTGGAAATGTTTCTTCTTGTTTTGCCGATAGGGTCATTTTTGATAGCATGACAAAATAACAAACAGAAGATCTTCTCATATAATGTATCAGTTACCTTTTTGTTTCTGGGACAAAATAACTGTCCCAAATGAGGTGGCTCTTAGAAGGAAAGGGTTTATTTGGACTTACAGTCTCTGGGGAAATTTCATCATGGTGGGGAAAGCACAGACGAAGCAGACAGCTGGACATCACATCTCCACGTCACTGGGGAAACAAGAGAGAGTTGAGGATTGCCGAGTGTCACAACTTGAGCTGAACTAATAAAGTTCAGGGTCTGCCTGTAGTGACATACCTTCCCCAACAAGGCTTTACTTCCCAAAGCCTCCACTAGCTGGGAAATGAGTATGAAGCTCAGTCACAAACACATGAGGCTATGGGGTAGGAAGGGGTTCATTTTACATTCAAAACACCAGAAATGTAGAAAATGTTATATTCATTTATTATACCTGTGTTTATAATAAACAGCTTTTCTAGGGAAGAATTCAAAGTAGGCACTAAGTCTATTCAGCAAGGTACTGATAACAAAACCACCCCTGACTGACAGAATTTGAAAATTTCCATGATGTAAAATAGGACAAAGTTAAGGTGGACGTGCAACGACACATCAGTCCCTCTTACATTGTGATTCTCATTTAATATCCTTGCTATTCTTTTTCAGATAGCTGACTTGTGAAAACAGCATCAATGTCAGCAATGCTCTATCCAAATATATATCTTGTTCATTTAAGCTGTCACACGCAGTTTAGTTGTTATTCAGAACAGCAGTGTCTTGTTGCTTGAGCAGACATGTGGCAGTTATGAGAGCCACAGAGGAGAGCAGAGGCAAGACCTGGTGTGCTACACTGTGGAGGTGCAGCTGTTTATTATGACTCCCTTCTGAGATGAGCATGTCACTCCAGGTGTGTCTTCTTAATATAGATGTAGCAGGTCCCACGTCTTCTAGTGAGTTATAGCCAAGAAGCCAAAACTACATAACTCTAGAGGCTGGTTTCTTTATATCATACTTCATGCTCTTTAATGGGTCTGGATCATACTTTGTAGAGATGACATTCCAGTATTAGCCATGATAACACATGTATTTACACAGATATATGTGATGCAGAATCTTCAAACAGTGAGAGGAAATCCATTAGGGACTATTTTGCCCAGTGGTCAGCCAAGGTAGAGTACTCATATACCATTAAGGAACTAATAACTTATTCCATGTAATTTCCACATGTGCAAGCATCTAACAGCACCCCCCCCACACACACCAAGTTACCGCTAGATATTTGCCAAATTTAACTCTGTATTTATTCATGCTGCTATGCCTGTACCAAATCTGGGAGCACTTATATGTACAACCATTCAGCTGTCCATATTGGTCTTGCTAATCTCCAGGAAGATGCTGGGAAGACCCCCACAAAACCTAACAGTATTTTCAGGTATAAGACCACCCCCACAAGCGGTGTCACTACTACCACTTTGCACACTAGCATATCTCGATTGTAGCACAAATTCTGGAAACTTGCAATTTCCCTCAGAGGTTGTAGTAGAAAGTCCAAGGCCATTTTAGCTATTTCCCCTCCCATGTGTTGAGAGCACTTTCCATAACATTGAGCCTTGTGTCCCCAGGATAGAGCTGAGCCCAGTGGTCAGCAGGCTCAGCATCCCTGCTGTCCTGAGATACTTGGCTGAAGTCACATATCTGTCCTTTTCCATTCCGTGGGATATAGTCCGTCCATGGAATTTTCTTTTTGTTTCCTTCACCGATTGACCAAGGAAGCACTCAGTAATACCATCTTCCAATGGAATGCACCAGTTACATCCCATAGGTATTGAAAGGAAACAAACAAATAGTGGGTGTACTGACCATGCCTCACTGTCTTCCTTCAGAGAATTCAGTGAAGGCCATGATGGCTGTTGCAGCCACTGCCCTAAAAGTCTTAACTGTGTGTCCTCCAAATTATCAAATAGCAACTACATATTTGAGCCAAATCCTGATTAAAGGCAAGGATCATAGCCAGGAATGAGAAACTCATGACAGTTATAAAGAGCTGGGGTGATTTTTACAAAGAAGTAAAGTTAGAATTCAGGTGCTGGAATCTAGAGTGGGAAAGAGCTGAGATATCTTACTGGTTAAGCTGCCACCGATTCATTTTTGACCTGGAAACTAGTGTGTGGGTAGTCTGTTTGGCTAATGGGATTGAGAGTGAGGTTGGTGAACTATGTGAAATGACTTATTTTAGCCAAATACATTCCAAACTATGTATTGGACTAGTAGAAGCTACCTGTCTCTAGGTTACACATGCCTCTGCAACACAGGATAGTTTGCAGTAATGTAGGTTTGTTAAAATATACATATATGTGTTGACAACACAGAGTGTATTAAATGTCTTTATGGGTAGTCAGTCCTAACAAAGCAGTACATGCACTTAATTATTGTCATTTAATGGGGGTTTTCTTAGTTTAATTATAGTTTTACATAATCTAAGTTTGATTTGGTTGAGTAGTAATAAAATAGGTTTTACATACTGAATATGGAGATGGTTTTGGATCCTTTATATTTGCAAATTATGCTTTCAATCTGGATTCATATAAATAGTATATACACTTCTCAATAATTATATTTTACTAGAGTCTCTTGTTATTCAAAATATGAAGAAAAATCTGTAGGTCACTGATATAGAGATATAGAGGGTCACAGAATCTCCTTGAAAAACAAATTATGAAAACATTTGGATTTCACTTCTCCTACTGGCAGATCATTATCCTAAGATCCAATGACAGTAGGTTTGTAGCAGACAGATTCAGGTTCGCTGAGATGAACTTCCAGACCAGGCACAGTTATGGAGGAAGGGATTTATTGAAGCTTACAGATCCAGGGGAAGTTCCAGAGAAGCAGAAGAAACTGGCCTGCTTTCACAGGCCCAAGCAGAGAGAGAGAGAAAAACAAGCCTAAAGGTCAAAAGCCGGAGCACACTTCAGGAACTCCAGCTAGGCACACTTTGCATATCTATACATTGGAATCTGAAACCCACCACCACACTTTAAGATCCACCCAGTGACTGCCTCCAGCCAGGTGGCTAAAGATGCAAACTACAAGCAAATAAACAACTAAATATATTGGGGGCCATCTATTCTATTCAAACCACCACATTCCGCCCCTGGCCCCCAATAGATTTATAACCATCACACATTGTAAATTGTACTCAGTTCAATTTCAAAGGTCCCCACAGTCTTGACCAATTTAAGATATGAAGACCTGTAAAATCAAACAAGTTAAACACTTCTAACATATAAAGGCACAGAGTAAACATTTTCAACTGGTATAAGGCACAGCAAGGAGAGACTAAAACAATGCAAACTCAACCACCATCAAACACACACCAAACTTTTGCAGTTCAAGTTCAATATACCCAGAGAATAACAGTCTCCAGACTTTTCAATTCGGCCCCTCCAGCTGGGCAGGGTACCTGGGGAACACTTCCATCCCAGGCCAACAGTGTGCTATATGGTAGCCCTTGCACAGTCCTGGTATATACAAAACATTTTCAGGTCTTCATGCAAACCATGGTCCATCTTCCAAAGGCTCTTTCAGCCTATCAGGGCATCATGCCCTGCCTCATGCCACATCTCAGCAGCAGCTCCTGGAACCATGTGCAATTCATGACCACTCTTCACATTTTCCAAAGGCTCTTTCAGCCTATCAGGGCATCAGGCCCTACCTCATGCTGCATCTCAGCAGCGGCTCCTGGAAGCATGTGCAATTCACGGCCACTCCATGCATTTTTCATGCTTCTGAAACCAATACCAGGTATGCAGGACACAGCCATATTCTTAATTCAGGGACGAAACAAATCATAGCCTTGAAAAGCAGGTTCCTTCTCCAGTCAACTCTTTCCAAAAGTGTTTGCATTTCTATGATAGTCTTTCCTCAGGCATCCTTTCCATTGTTTTAATGTAAAGCAGTTGGAACATCTTCCTTAAGATTGCTAATGTGTTTGACAATAGCAGGTTCAGTAACCTAAAACCAGTCTCAGTGCCAGTAATTTTAACTTGCTTGAGGTTTTCCAGCTTAAAATCTTAAATCTCTCAGTCCAATATCTCTAGCCAAGCACATCAGTCCATTACAAATTTAACCTTGATCAAACACTCTGGGCCTGGGCAGCAGGACGCAGCCAGCCCTTATGCCAGTAGCCCAGTTCTAACAAAGTCCTCTTCAGTCTTTCCTTCCCCTTAGAAAGCTCATAAGCCAAGCCTTGAAGTTCAATGCTGTCTGCACTTAGCATTCTCAGACTCTCATCAGAATAGTGCATAAAACTTGGCTTACCACTCCAGACGACATCTTGAGTTGCAAGCACCAAGTCCATGCCTGTTCCTCCAAAACAAAGGTTCCATAAGATCAACATCCACATAGTAAGGTTCATCTCACCCCACTCCCGGTACCAAGTTCTGTAGCAGACAGATTCAGGTTCGCTGAGATGAACTTCCAGACCAGGCACAGTTATGGAGGAAGGGATTTATTGAAGCTTACAGATCCAGGGGAAGTTCCAGAGAAGCAGAAGAAACTGGCCTGCTTTCACAGGCCCAAGCAGAGAGAGAGAGAAAAACAAGCCTAAAGGTCAAAAGCCGGAGCACACTTCAGGAACTCCAGCTAGGCACACTTTGCATATCTATACATTGGAATCTGAAACCCACCACCACACTTTAAGATCCACCCAGTGACTGCCTCCAGCCAGGTGGCTAAAGATGCAAACTACAAGCAAATAAACAACTAAATATATTGGGGGCCATCTATTCTATTCAAACCACCACAAGGTTTATCTGTGTTTGGTATTAAATTCTAGGGTAGGAAGACTATAGTCAAAAGGAATTCCTGGAGCTAGGGAGATGACTCAGAGCATAAGCAACTTGCCAGGCAAGTGTGAGGACCTGAGTAAAATCCTCAATATTCATCTAAATCTTAGATGAGCCATGCTATCTTGCCTATAATCACAGCACTCAGAAGGCAAAGGCAGGGTAACCCCAGAGTAAGCTGGCGAACTAGACTCACCAAATGGGTGAGCAAGTGAGAGAACCCACATCAGTAAATAATGTGAAGAGTGACAAAGGAGACACCTGATGTCAACCTCTTTCCTCCAATGTATGCATGCATGTGCACATACATCTGTGCACACATGAAAATACATGCAAACACACTACAAAAGTACATATCACACACATATGTAGACATTTTGTTATGTATATGTGTGGGGAAACATTTGTGTGCAGATGCAAATGCACATGTGTGTGTGTATGTGTGTGGAGTCCAGGAGCTAAAATTGGGTGTCTTCTTGAATCAGTGTCCATCTTAATTTCTGAGACCATGTCCCCACTATATCAGGAGCTCACCAATTTTTCTATATTGGACAGAGTCCCCCCAGGATCCCCAGATTTTGAATAACAAGTGTGCACTGCTATGTCCAGCTTCTTCTAATGTGGGTGCTGAGGGTAGAACTCAAGGCCTCATGTTTGTCAAAAAGCACTTTACCACTGAGTTGTCTCCCCAGCCCAAAAGAAACTCTTTGTAAGGGAGTCATTTACTTGTGATGATTAATTGTGTAAATTCACTTGATTTCAAATAAGATTTAAAACATCTTCTGGTAAGGTACATTTCTGACAAGATCTGGAACAAGAACAGGAAACCATAATTGATAGATACTTTTTTTTCCCTTCCACTAGCAACATTTGTGCAATAGATTTGCCAATCTCTCTGTTTTCCAGACAATATGTTTGTACCTTGCCTCTTGGCTTATTGGAATGAAAGGGGCAAAACACTATGCTTTTCTTCTAGTTCCTAGGGCTTTCTTTATATGGGAGTGAAGAATGATATGGAGAAACCAAGTAAGAGCAAAGTCTCCTTTCAAAGATGATGTCACTTGGCAACCAGAAGCTCAAGAGATAGGGGCAGTGAAATAAGAATTGAGAAGCCAGAATTCATCATACAAATATATGCCCAATATGAATTATGGGGCAAGAATGTCAACCAATTAATTAAGTTTATTCTATAAGTGGAATAAAACCAAAAATAGTTTTATCTCTCTACCCTCACTCCATACACTTCCAGTCAAGATGGCAACCGCATAACTGCACTGCACCTCCTGGGGAAGGAAAGGCAAAGCATTAAGTGTTCATTGGGTCTTTTAGGGGACAGCAATCTCTAATAGATCACCAGTCGGAGGGCATGGGGGGGCATAAAAGGTAATCAGCTGATTCCCTCACTCACAGGTAGCCCAACAGTCCCCCCCGCAAGCAGCCGTCCTGCTATAGTTCCAGCCTCAGGATACTCCTGCACTAACTGCAGGCAAGGGGACTCAGACCAGCATAGTTCCTCCTGCTTTGCTGAACAGGGGCAATCACTTGGCTACCCCCCGCCCACACATGACCTTGGTCCAGCTCTGCCTGCTCACCTGCCCATGGCATGGGCTCAGGCCTGCTCTGCCCACCTGTGTGCAACCTCAGGCCCTCTCCCCAGAAAATGCACCACCTCCCCCACCCATCAAGGCCACAGTCTCACTCTCCCTGCCCACACACTGTGATGGGCAGACCACAGCACAAAAGGAACATCATGAACAATCACATGAAGTAAATCCAGTAAGATCATCCAGTCCTACAATGTATGTCCCCAATCAAACCATAGAAGAGATATTAGGATCAGAACCCCAAAATGAAGTTATGAGCCATGCAACCCTGACCAAGCTACTGGTAGAACTTGCAGAAAAGCAACAAAGGACCAATAATCATGTGGATGCTGCCATCACTAGACTAGACCTAATAGATAAGAAAATGGAAGGGGTCCAAAGACAGTTAAGGATATGAAGGAGAGTGAACAAAAAGAGGACCTCAAAAATCAGCTGGCTATGCTAAATGAAGACATAAAAATATGCAAGGATGAATTCCAAGAAGCAACAAGAAAATCAGAATAATATGTGAAAAGGGAACTTGGCAGAGGGATGGAAACCATACATAGAAAAGTAGTAGAAAATGCAAACCTAATTGAACAAGCCCAAAACTCTTTATAAGCTCTCAAGAATAAAGTCAGCCATGTGGAGAACAGAAACTCAGATCTGGAAGACAAGACAGAAGAAACAGTTCAAGAGTTCAAAAGTTTCAATAAGTTCAAAATTTTCTTTGAAAAGAGCATAAAGGAATGGTGGGATACCCTTAAACGTAGCATCATTCTGATCATGGGAATACCAGAAGGGGAAGAAATTCAGACAAAAGGCATAGAGAAAATTTTTAACAAAATTATTGAAGAAAAATTTCCCACTCTCTCGAAACAAAGGCCCATCAAGATACAAGAAGCTAACAGAACTCCAAACAGATTGGACCAAAGGAGAAACTCTCCAAGACATATTGTCATTAAGACTCTAAACATTGACAACAAAGAGAAAATCCTAAAATCAGCTAGAGAAAAATAGCATATCACACTTAAAGGTAACCCCATCAGAATTACTTCAGACGTCTCAACGGAAACCATGAAAGCCAAAAGGGCATGGAATGGAACACTGCAAACTCTAAGAACCTATGGCTTTCAACCCAAACTCCTCTACCCAGCAAAAGTACCCCTCATGATAGATGGTGAAAGAAAAACTTTCCATGAAAACTCAGGTTTACAATTATGAACACAAAACCAAACCTACTGAGAGTATTTCAGGAAATTCTCCACACAGAAGAATCAAATAATCAATGTCAAATGCCTACAAAAAGCAGATCACAATAACCAAACTCAGAAAGCACAAAAAACTTCAAAGCCCATGAAAACACCAAACCACAAGTTGACACACCTTAACTATCACACACATATACCAACACAATAGGGCAGGGATCAAACCAAACCTCACAGTCATTATCCTAAACATTAATGGCTTTAATTCACCCATCAAGGGACAAAAGCTAACAGGATGGATCAGAAAACTGGATAATATGGAGGAAATGGATAAATTCCTGGACACATACCATCTACCAAAGTTAAACTCAGAGCACATTAATCTGCTAAACAAATCTATCATACTCATTGAGATTGAAAACGTAATAAAAAAAAAAAAAAACCTCCCCAAAAAGAAGAGTCCAGGACCACATGGCTTCTCAGCTGAATTCTATCAAACCTTCATGGAAGAACTCAAACCAATCTTTCTCCACACAATTGGAGAATGGGGAAAGCTCCCCAACTCCTTCTATAAAGCTAGTATCACCCTAATACCAAAACCAGGCAGAGATGCCACAAGAAAAGAAAACTACAGACTTATTTCCCTGTTGAACTTAGATGCAAAGATCCTGAACAAAATCCTCGCAAAGCGAATCCAACAACACATCAAAAGCATTATCCACCTTGACCAACTGGGATTCATCCCAGGAACACAGGGGTGGTTCAACATACAGAAATGTGTCAATGTAATACACCACATAAACAAGGTTAAACACAAAAAACACATGATCATTTCAATAGATACAACATCACTTCATGATCAAAACGTTGGAGAGAATTGGCATGGTCGGTTTATATCTTAACATAATAAAGGCTATATATGATGCTCCTAAAGCCCAAATAATACTTAATGGAGAGAGATTGGAGGAATTCCCACTGAGATAGAGAACAAGACACAGGTGTCCACTCTCAGCTCTGCTCTTCAACATAGTACTGGAAGTCCTAGCTCAAGCAATCAGACAGGAGAAAGAAATAAAGGGGATGCAATTTGGAAAGGAAGAAGTTAAGTTAGCTCTATTTGTAGACAACATGATTCTCTATGTAAGAGACCCAAAAACCTCCATCCCAAAACACTTGAAGTTGATTAACACCTTCAGCAAAGTAGCAGGGTACAAAATCAATGCACAAAAGTCAGTAGCCTCTCTATATTCAAATGGCAAAAATACAGAGAAACAAATAAATGACATTGTCCCATTTTCAATAGCAACACAACACTCTAGAGTTGTAGGTGTTAGGCTTTGTAAAGGTCCCTGGTAGTTGCCAACCAGCTATTCTCTTCTGATATGGTTTTGATTTGGAATGTTTCTTCCCCATGGTTGAAAACTTACTTTAAAACTGGCAAGATATCGTGTGTGTGTGTGTGTGTGTGTTTAATCTCCCAAATCTCCTGCATTTATTTGTTTATTTTTGTTGCTCTCATGAATGGGGATAAGCATATTGTTCAGCAACTCAAACATGACTGAATGGAGCAGCACACTTTCCTATTCTAAGGGGACATGTGCAGGTGACTGAGTTGCCCTCAATCTATAAGCCAAGTTTTCACACCATCTTTTCTATTTGACTAATTGATTATGACAGATGCCCCCTAACTCTGCATATCAGTCTGTCCTAATGCTAAAACATGAGCATAGCAAGCAACCATTGTTGAAAAGCTATGCAAGAATATTTTTCTTATTGGTTTTCTTGTACAGGAAGTCAGTTAATTACTGAAAGCCATTCATTGCACAGTTTAAGTGGCTATTGTGAGTGTATTTTCCATTAATTTGCCCCTACAAACATGATCAATTATTTGTTTATTTCAATGGAAAAGCAAATGGCTATGTTTGTATTCCATGTGTGTGTCCATATCAAATTCTACATATGCAGAATACCACATCCCTATAAACAATAACTTCATTGAATTATGCATACAATTGTGTATGGGTAAAATAAAAATGGTACAAATATGATAAAGTGTGCATTTTATACTGAAAATTGGATTCTCCCACTCCAGTACTATCTAATCTCAACCTTGCTTGGCTTTGGGTTCAGAGAAGATGAGGCTTGTTCAAGGTGTTATGACACCTGGGAAATTTCTTAGAGCCCATGTTTAAGTTATTTATTTATTCAGGTTATTTATTCAGGTTCACAAGATAATTAGAGTACATATGTCATGTTAAGGAAAATAAGTCAGACCTGTGAAAAATACATATGTATTATTCCAATACTATAAAAACTGAGGAAATGCAAACTGGACCTATACTGACAGAAAACAAAGGACGGGTCTACTGGAAGTTCAGGAGGTAAGGAGAAGGGGATGACACAAGGTTGGTAAGACACTCTTGTGCTTTATGGATTTGTTCAATTTCTTAATTATGGAAGTGGCTTCATGGAGTTTGCACATGTCAAGACTTATCAGATTATATATGACTAATTGTTTAGTTTGTTGAACACCTCAATAAACTTGTTTGAAAATGAGAGCTTCTAGTCTCAGTAGTTAAACAGAATATAGGGAATTACCTGAGATTTGTCCTATCTCTAATAATGTTAAATGATTCGTGCTTATGAGAAAACCCTCATAATTCTCAGACTATATTCTAAGGTTAGGAAATACTGAATACTAACACCGATGATGTATGTTGAATATTCAAGCTCCAAAATGCCATTGTGAGGATAATTGTAATTTCCGCTTTCCTAGGAATAGGACAGCAAGTTTATTGTGTTGACCCACATTGCTGCATCAGTTCACTTTTGCTTCATACCAAATAATCTTAAACTCTGTGATTTCATATAAGAAACATCTGCCATTTTAGAGTGTCCATGGCTCAGGAATCCAAGACAGGCTTTGCACAGTTCTCTACCTCATGGTTTTGCTTGATTCAAATCCAGGTGATGGGTAGAGTTGAGGTCTCCTCATAGGTTCGACTGAGAAATAAGCCACTTTAAAGCTCCCAGGTTATTGGTAGGATTTATCTGTATGTGGTTATACCTTAGAAGTCTCCATTTTCCTTCTTACTATCCTCACATCACAGTGAACACTGTCAGTTCTCTGTCACGTGAGCCACCCCACAGGCTCTTCAAAACATAGCTGTTCACTTCCTAAAGGTGAGTGCAACAATCTCTTCTTTCAGTCCAATAACACATGGCTATATAAAAGTTTCTGTATAAGCTTTGTTGTACAGTGTAATCTTATCAGGAAGTAACTGTCTCATCAGTTTTGCTATATTTTTTGCTAAATATTTTATGGAGGGAGCACATGGCTACACAAGGTCCTCCTCCTGCTACTGCAAAGGAACTCCAGATGCACGTGACATTTCTATATATTTGGCTTTACGTGGATACTGAGGAACTGAACCCACACTGTCAATCTTTGAAAACAAGTGCCTTTAACTGTTGAGCTATGTCCCTAGCCTCCAGATTCGCTATAATTTCTTGACTGCATTTCCAACAACACTTAAAAGAAACAGTCAGATTAGGTCACTTGGACAACTTTAGAGTATATCTACCACAGTTAGAACACCTATGGAATACAGTACTTTCTAATAGCATAGTTCACTACAAGTATCATTAGTCAATGCATAAGTATATAATCTAAAAAATCAGAAAGAATAATACCTTTAAAATTTGATTAATTTATATTGATTTGGTTGTTATGCACAATATCAGGGTTAGAGCATGACATATCAGGCCATGAAGGAGTTAACATACTTCTCTCTAAAATTGTTAATTTCCATCTTCATCATCAGGAAAATAAGACCCATAATTTGTAAAATGAATCCACATTTTGAACAGTGACTGAATAAAAAAATGGAGCATTTTAATAATTAGCTATTCAAATTATCTTATGGTGGCCTACTGTTCATAAAATCAAAAACATAATATAAAATAACATAGATCATAATATTAGTTACAGATGTCAGCTTCCTCTATTTTTTTCTGTAGAAAAGGTGTTAATTACTCTAGACTGATTTCTGACATAATTGCCAGAATCATACAATATATCATTCTACATTTGTACTAGCAAATTAGCATCTATAATTCATACAGTGTAGGCATTCTTAATTTTATGCACTAAATACATGTTGTTGAGGTATTCAAAATAACAGGTGGCTCTGTACCTTCTAGAATGAGCAGAATTTACACTTCTGTCACTGAATTAGTGAATATTTCAAAGATGACATGAACGATATATCTGCAAGTTTGCAGCAAAAGAAGTGTGCAGCTAGGACAAACTACTAATTAAAAGCAAATGCATCAATAATTTCAGCCTGATAAATATGACTTTTAATACTTCTATGACCCTTTTTTCTACTTAATGTATTTTTTCATGACAACTATATAGCAATCAACACTTAATACCCATTTTCTAATACCAGGAAGGCAGCTACAGATGCTGTGAGTAGAATTCGTTCATAACTTTCTATGTTCCTTTTAATTTAATTAATTAATTTTTAACTTTTATTGAGAACTTCTATACTTACAAAAAATAAACCATGATAATTCCCTCCCCTCCTCCTTTCCCTTTCACAATTCCACTCTTCATCATATCCCTTCCCTCTCTCTGTTAGTCTCTCTTTTATTTTGATGTCATCATCTTTTTTTCCTATTATGAGAGTCTTGTGAAGGTATTGCTAGGTTCTGTGAGGTCATGGATATCAAGGCCAACTTCTGTCTTAATAGTTGCATTGTAAGGAAGGATACCCTTCCTTTGGCTGTTACATTTTTTCTGCCACCTCTTCCGCAATAGACCCTGATCCTTGGAGGGTGTGATAGAGATGTTTCAGTGCTGGACACTCCTCTGTTATGTCTTCTCAGCACTGTATTGGCTTTTGGGCCATCTCAGTGGTCACTGACATGTGAAAAGAGAAGCTTCTGTAACCAAACATGAGAGTAGCATTAATATTGATGAATATTAATGAATTAATGAATATTAATGAATATGAACATTAAGTGTAGTGCTTACAGGGTGGTTTGCTGAGCAAAATGTATGCATTAAGCCAGACAAGAGCAGGCTTGATACCACTAAGGCTCATGACCTCCTATGTCATAGGCTTTTGATTAGGTTTTCAGTACTAGGCATGTACTCCCTCCCATAGAGCTGGTCTCTAGACCAATTAGAGAACAGGTGGCTTTCCCCAGAGCAGACATGCCACAATTGCACTCATTCCTTCATTTGACCAGTGTTCCAGTGTCCACTGTTTTCACTGCTGATGACTTCTGTCTCCTGTAGGGTTGCATGCGGTAGAGCTTTGTACAGCTTTCAGTTGGATGATCTACAGGGAGAAAGTTTTCAGCTCAGTACCAGCTTGATTTCTTAGTGACCTTGCTGTCCACTCATGTGAAGCCTTCAGCAATAGGGTTTTACCATCTGTTACTCATGGGTGAACAAGGGCCTTGGCAATAGCCTGTAATGTTGTAGAGCCAACAGGGACCTCCTTGGCCAACTCATTGGAAGGTAATTACATCCCTGGTATTGAAATTTTTCTAGTAGCAATCTATGGCTTCTGGATGTGCCATTAGCAAAAATAATAGGCTTTCATATGTCTTATTTGGAATATCTTGAATTTTGATTGGTTCTCACCCCACCCTTCTCTTACTCAGTCTCTTCCCCAGGCCTCACTAAGGCCATTCTACTCCCAGTAATCTGTTCTTCTACTTACATATATACAATATTATCCCCTAAAGTCCTTCTTTCTCCTCCATCTCTTATAGCCTTTTTCTAGCTTACTGGCCTCTGCTCCTAATTTTTTGGTTCCAGCTCATACACAAGTCTAAACATTTGTGGCTAGGATCCACATATAAGAGAGAATATGTGATGTTTGGCTTTGTGGGCCTGGGTTATCTCACTTGGTATAATCCTATTCAGATCTATCCATTTTCCCTGCAAATTTCATAATTTCATTTTTATTTACTGCTGAATAGAACTCCATTGTGTAAATGTACTACATCGTTACTACCTATTCAACTGTTGAGTGACATCTAGGCTACTTCCATGTCCTAGCTATTGTGAATATATTTGAAGCTGTCTTTCCTCCAGTGAAGATTTTTCACACTTTTGTCAAAAAAAAAAAAAAAAAAAACAGATGGCTGTAGCTGCCTGGATTAATATCTGGGTCCTCTATTCTGTTCCATTGTTCTACATGCCTGTACCATGCTGTTTTTGTTAGTATGGCTTTGTAACTTAGCTTAAAATTGGGTGTGATGATAACAACAGCCTTATTTTTGTTGAGCAAAATTGTTTTGGCTATTCAAAGTTTTTTGTGCTTCCAAATGAATTTTAGGATTGCTTTTTTCTATTTCTATGAAGAGTGCCATTGGAATTTCAATGGGGATTGCATTAAATGTGTAGATTGCTTTTAAGATTGACATTTTTACAATATTGATTCTTCCAATCCAAGAACATGGGATGTCTTACCATTTCCTAGTGTCCTGTGCAATTTCTCACTTGAGTGTTTTAATGTTCTCATTGTAGAGATCCTTTACTTCCTTGGTTAAGTTTATTCCAAGGTACTTTACTTATTTTTTTTTTGAGGCAATTATGAATAGGTATTCCATGATTTCATCCTCTGCATGTTTGTTGTTAGTATATAAGAAAGCTACTGATTTTTGTATGTTTATTTTTTAATCCCACTACATTGCTGAAAGTGTTTATCAACTCTAGCAGTTTGCTGGTACAGTCTTTAGGGTCCCCTCTGTATAGAATCATATCATCTGTAAATAATGATAATTTTATCTCTTCCTTTCAAGTTTGTATCCCTTTCATGTGTGACTCTTACCTTATTGCTATAGCTAAGACTTCCAGTACTATATTAAATAAAAGTGGGGGCAGTAGGCTCCCTTGTCTTTTTCCTGAATTTGGTGGAAAAGCTTCAAGATTTTCCCCATTTAGTATTATATTGGCTGTACGTTTGTCACAAATAGCTTTATTATGCTGAGATATAGTCCTTCTATTCCCAGTTTTTGTAGGACATTTACCATGAAGGGAAGTTGGATTATGTCAAATGCCTTTTCTGCATCTATTTAGATGACAATCTGATTTTTTTTCCTTCAGTCAATTTATATAGTTTATGACATTTTGCATATGTTGAACTACCTGGCATCTCTGGGATAAAGCCTACTTGGTTGGGTTAAATAATCTTTCTGATATATTCTTGTATTCTGTTTGCCAATATTTTGTTCAGAATTTTTGCATCTATGTTCATGAGGGAGATTAGTGTGCAATTTTATTTTTTGGTTCTGTCTTTGTCTGGTTTTTATATCAGGGTGATGCTGGCTTCATAGAAAGAGTTCAGTAGAATTCCTCCCTTTTCTATTTTATGGAAAAGTTTGAGAAACAGTAATCTTAGTTCTTCCATGAAGGTCTGGTAAAATTCACTAGTGAATTCATCTGGGCCTGGACTTTTTTTAATTGGAAGACTTTTTATAACAGTTTGGATCTCAGTACTTGTTATAGGTCTATTTAAATAGTTTATCTCATCTTGATTTAATTTTGGTAGGTAATATGAATCAATGAAATCATCCATTTCTTTCAGATTTTCAAGTATGTATTTATGATTTTCTGAATTTATTTGGTGTCTGTTGTAATGGTTCCTTTTTCATCTATAATTTTATTAATTTTTGTCTCTTCTTTTTTTCTGGTCATATTTGCTAAGGGTTTATCAATCTTGTTTATCCTTCCAATGAACCAACTCTTTGTTTCATAGATTCTTTAGATTGTTTCATAGGTTTTTTTTTGTTGTTGTTATTTGTTTGTTTCTACTTCATTAATATCTGCCCTAATCTTTATAATTTCTTACCATTTACTGACTTTTGGTTTGCCTTGTTCTTCTTTTTCCAAGGCCTTAAGGTAAAGCAGTAAATTGTTTACCTGTAAACTCTCTAATTTCTTTTTTTTAATTTTTTTTTTTGCTATTTTTATTTATTTATTTGAGAGCGACAGACAGAGAGAAAGAGGCAGATAGAGAGAGGGAGAAAGAATGGGCACACCAGGGCCTCCAGCCACTGCAAACAAACTCCAGACGCGTGCGCCCCCTTGTGCATCTGGCTAATGTAGGTCCTGGGGAGTCGAGCCTCGAACCAGGGGCCCTTAGGCTTCACAGGCAAGCGCTCAACTGCTAAGCCATCTCTCCAGCCCTCTAATTTCTTAATGTAATCTCTTAAAGCTATAAATTTCCCTCTTAGGTCTGCCTTCATTGTTTCCCAAACTTTTTGGTATATTGTATTCTCATCATCATTTGATTCTCTGAATTTACTGATTTTTTTTTTATTTCTTCAATGACCCATTCATCATTCAAGAGTGTACTGTTTAGCATCCATTAATTTGTGTATGCTCTGTAGTTTTGTTGTTGTTGTTGTTGCTGATTTGTAGTTTAATCCCATCATGGTCAGATAGAGTACAAGGGATTATTCCAATTTTCCTCTATTTGTTAAGATTTGCTTTGTGTTCTAATATGTGGTCCGTTTTGGAGAATATTCCATGTGTAGCTGAGAAAGTAGCATTTTGATGGAATGTTTTTTAGATATCTGTTAGCTCCATTTGTCCATGACATCATTTAATCCAGATGTCTCTCTATTTTTTGCTGGGATGACCTTTAAATTAATGAGAGTGGAGTATTGAAGTCACCCACTACAATTGTGTTTGATGTCAACTATGACCTTAAGTCTAATAGTGCTTGTTTGATGAAATTGGGAGCCCCATGTTAGGTGCAAATACATTTAAGTTTGTAATGTCCTCCTGATGGAGTGTTCCTTTAATCAATATATAGTTACCTGTTTTATAATTCTGCACTAATTTTGGTTTGAAGTCCATCCTGTCAGATACAAGGGTAGGAACCCCCACTTGTTTTCTAGGACTGTTTGCCTGCAATACAGTTTTCCATCCTTTCACCCTAAGACAGTTTCTGTCTTTTATTGACAGATAAGTTTTCTGGAGACAATAAACTGTGGTATCTTGCCCTTTAATCCAGTACGCAAGCCTGTGTCTTTTAATTGGGGCATTGAGGCCATTGATTTAAAGTTATTATTGAAAGGTATGTGTTTACTCTTGCCATTCTTCTTGTTGTGTAGTCCATCCTATTTCCCTTTACTCTCCTGTTGTAACTGTTATTTTAGTATAATTCATGTTCTTCTGATTCCTCACATGTGTGCTTTGCTTTCTCTTCAGCATTAAGGATTCAGTCAAGTATTTTCTGCAGAGCTGGCTTTATTGTCATAAGGTCCTTTAGCCCGTTTTTTGTTGTGGAATGTCCTCATTTCTCCTTCAATTTGGATAGATAGCTTTGTACAATAAAGTATTCTTAGGTGACAGTTGTTATCTTTCGGAACTTGGAATACATCATTCCAAACACTTCTGGCTTTTAAAGTGTGTGTTGAGTAACCTGCTGTGATCCTGATGGGCTTGCCTTTATAGGTTACTACCTTTTTCTCTCTAACTGCTTTCAATATATTTTCTTTGATTTGCATGTTTAATATTTTAATTATAACATGGTGAGGAGAAATTTTATACAGTTTTGTCAGTTTGGTATTCTAAAATCTATCTGCATTGTCATTTCTTTCCCAATTTGGGGACATTTTTTTCTATGATTTTGTTGAAAATGTCTACTAATTCTCTGGATTGAAATTCTCCTTTTACTATATTGTTATTTCTTACATTTGCTCTTTTCATAGTGTCCTGGATATCTTTAAATTCCCATTCATACCTTCCTATTCTTCCTATTAGCTTGTCTTCCTCTTTGTTGGACTGTATTAGACTTGCTACCTGGTCTTCTAGTTTAGATATTCTGTTTTCTCCTTCATCCATTCTACTAGTGAGACTTTTCACAGTGTGTTTTATTTGACTGACTGTGTTTTTCAGTGCTAGTATTTCTGCCTGGTTTTTCTTCAGTATTTCTATTTCCTTACCCATGTCTTGTAATGACCTCCTTATTTCATTAAGCTGGTTTCCTGTGTTCTCTTGGAATTCCTTCAGGAGGTTGTTGTCTTCTTAATTCCTTTGTTTTCTTCTTTAATTCCTTTGTTTTATTCTTTTATTCATTTGTTTTCTTCTTTGAGTATAGATAAAATCATTTTTTTAAATCTACGTCAGGCACTTCTTTTAAAACAGCCTAATCGGGGACCATTTTGAATGGATTTATAATTTTTGGTAGGATTTTATTGTCTTGATTCTTTTTTTTTTTCTTCTATTGTAATGTTGCAATGTTTGCACACTGAGTTGATTTGATGCTTGGATTTTCTAATAATCTTTGGTGCATTTAGATTTGGAAATCCAACTTTATGTAACTTCAGAGTAGGAGTTTAAGGTACCAAGTGTAGCTCTTGTACTCTAATCTAACCACAGAAGCAATCCTAGGTATGAAGTTTGCCTGCTGTTCAAGTGTTCTAGTGGGCTGGATTGAGGAATTTACTGGTGAATTCTAAAATTCAACTGAGCAATATAAACATTCCCTAAAAGCCAACACAGAGTATGCAATGTAGGGATTGAAACAAACAGATAACCTTATAAAGCGACAATCCCCAAGGGTGTGTGTTGCTCTACATACTTAATCCTGTCAGCTGGGAGGTTGAGATTTCTGTTCTTAAATGGGTTCCAGGTCAGCCTGGGTCTGAATCAGACCCTGTCCCCAATAATGACAGAAGAAAAAGATAAACGCCTTATGAATCTGAAATCATTAATGGCAAAAATAATCAACCCCTAAATAAAGCTTAACTGAGAATGGTATAACCAACCCTGAATATGTAACTCATAACCTACCCTGCCATAGAAAGAGAGATTAGCACTTCCAGTGCAGGCCTATGTACCTGCTTTTTTGTCAGTTGCCCTTGTTACCTTTTTTCGTAGCTTCAAATCTCACCAATGCTGACTGCCCACCTCGATTGCTCCATGTTGTGCTGTGAGTCTAGTGTTCTGACCAGCTGTGCTGGATGCCTTGCCACATGGAGCTGCATGTGTTCTCCATAGGGTCACAATTATGTAGGCTGGGGGAAGGGAGAGTGCAGGAAGTCTGGAGTTGTACTGGTACTACTCAGCTGGTCCTGCCTGTGTCCTGCTGTCTCCCTTTCAGATTTCTTGACTTTGCAAGGAGGATGATGAGGTTGGAGAGTCCCCTTGTTTGGTCTCTGCCTTCTATGTTCTTGTGTGAAGTCTGTATATTATCTCTGCAACTGTGAGCCCAAGTTAGTATACCTTTTCTGCTAGTTTCTGACTTTGAATACATATCTGAACTACCCAAGCTCTCCTATGATACACATTTATAATAGAAACAATTTTATGAATATAGACAGATTTGGCTACTATCTAGTAAGAATCATTCAGAAAAACAGTGATGATATGATATTTATGTCCAAAGTTTATATAATTTTCCAATCTAATGTTGCCAATGGGCTGGCATCTCATAGGGCAAAAAGGAGTAGAGTATATTATATCTAACTATGAAAATTTTCCCCAGGATAAGGAAATGATTCATCCTCAGTTTTCTCTTGAAAGAAGAAATGTAATTTGTTATTTTATTTGTTTTATACTGATAAAATATGGGCACCAAGGAATATTCAATTAGCAGTCACCATCTTGTGCTCTCATTTCCAAATAGGTTGCCATGTTTTTCACTTTCATGCATAGTCTGTACTTCCTATGATACAGCCAGATATGCTACATGTTATTTATAATTGTTTCACATTTTGGTGTTCAAGACAGTACTAGGAACTAGGTACTTCTGCTATCATGCACATTTGTATGTAGAGAAACTAACACATGAAAGATGAAAGAATTGGTATGAGAACACATATACTTATGTGGCAGAAGCATTTTAGTTGATTATAAGCATGGTGCTGTTATACTCCAGACAAGCACCACATCCAGTGATATGTGTCTGCTCATTATCTTAGCCTATTTTTGTTGCAATATCTAAATATTAAATGATGTTGAGTAATAAATAAGGTTTATCTGGACCACAATTCAGGTGCCTTGTAGGTCCAAATAGCATCATGACACACTTGCAGCTGTGTCACTACATGAGAATAAGAAAGGGAAATATTTGTGTACTGAGTTGTCCAAACAGAGTGGAGTGGCTTTATTTTATAATATTCAGCTTTTCTGAGAATAACTGAAGTCAGAAACATCCATCAAAATGTGCAGAAATCCAACTTATTCTCCGTTGGAGAATCTGCTTCTCTTTTTCAGATAGATGTAGATCCTAAGGAGAGAGCCACCCCATCATACCTCAAAAGGGCCCCGGCTGAAACTAAGAAAAATTGGCAGAAACAAGCAAGGGTGCTGTTTTCCCGGTGAACCAGGTACCAGCATAAGGGTGAAGGAGATCAACACAGAGGAAAATCAACTCCTACCAAATCAGAGAGCCAGAGACCCAAAGGCCCCCAACACCTCATCACTGAAGCAGACCAAAAATGAACCCAACATGGCTCAGGGAAATTTTGCGGAAGAGGGGGCGGAAAGAATGTCAGAGCCACATGTTGGATCATGATATGCAGAGACATTTATCTTACCCATAACTGTGGGCTAACTCCACAATGCATGACCCATATACCTCAACAAGGAGGGGCCAAGGGGAGGGAGTAAGTCATGGATGAGCCTAATAATGGTACCAAACTGACTGTATTTGATGAATACAAAACTAATTAATAAAAAATTTAAAAATTAAAAAAAGAAATATCCCTAGGATAAAAAGAAGAAAAAAATATATAACATTTACTCTCCATTTAATCAAAATTATTTCAGATTTGGGGACAAGATAAATATATGTTCAGTTATTCATTGAATAAATAGCAAAGAATAAAATAAAACATAAAAAATGTGCAGCAATCCATTTGAGGATGGAGTATACAATCTAATCATCTCTCAATATGCCCCATCTTTTAAAGTTTCTAAACTTCAATACCACTAGACAGGGGACCAAGTTTCTAGCACACACACCCTTGGAAGGCCAACTACAGTCCAATCACTACCTCTTGTCATTTGCTACTAGGGTTAATCTGCTTGAATCAATCACCATTGAAATAATGTAAGCTCCGAGAGAATAAAGGTTTACCCTGTTTGTCCGTGTCCATCCCTTGGAACAGTACCTGACATATGGAAGATACTTGGAAGAAGTATTTTGAGTGGATAAATGATCAGATGGTTAAATGAATGAGTGTATGAATGTTTATATTTATACTTTGTTTTCCCGAAGCTTCTATTCTGAGATAAAATCATAACTCGTGAGAATGAAAGACTTTATATCTTTTCATTCCTTTCAAGATCCTCGAAGAGGCTTTCTATAAATAAATCTACTCCAATCTGGGTGAAACAGATTTGCTTAGTTTTAAAATATATATTAGAAAAACATATGTTAAAACCCCAATTAAACAAGCTTTTATCTATATGGCTCAGGCTCAACTCAGATTAATTTAGTAGAGGTGAAAATGAATTCCACACAGAAATGATATTGCTATATTTTAGGATGATGCTTCCATATGGAAAGCATCTTTATGATCAGAATTTGAGGAGCAGAGTAAGAAATCGGCAGAGGGAGTTGTTGGAGATACCTAAATCCTTTTGACATTTTTGTACAAAGGGCTGAGCCTAAGTCCCTATACTTGCTATATTTTTAGCCTTTTCTGGAACTTTCATTTTAAGGCAGGGTCTTTCTATATTGCCCAGGATGGCTTCATTCTGTATCTCATGCATATCTTGTCACTTTAGTCTCCCAAAGTAGCTTTTATGTTAAATTTATCCTAAAAAAGGAAACAAGTATAAAAATATCAGTAATATCTTAAGGTTAGAAGACATGGTTTTGAAATTCTTATCATTTTATAAGATATGAAGGCATAAACTGGGAAACTCATTGTCCGTTAGTAAAAGAGAGAGATAGGTATTACACACACACACACACACACACACACACACACACACACAGTATCATCATATAGAGAGGAGAACTGACTTCTATATAAGGATTATAGACACTGATGGAAATTTAGGAAGAACATGTCAGCTGCTGTGATGTGTGGCATTTGAGTAATAGTTTCATAATTGGCAGGACAAAAACTGAGCAAGAGAATTTCAATAAAATGTACAAAAATAAAAATATATGATATTTATCTATATATATAACAAAGTACATTACCCCACATCCAAGGATTTTCTGAAAACTTAGTAAATATTGCTTAAGGATAAAGTCTTAACATAGCAAATAATGAATTCAGAGGAGAAATGGCTTAAGAAGTTTTATAAGTCACTAATGTTGATTGTGAGATTTTTAGTTCACATCCCAAACTTTTGTAATCTGTACCATGGACATCAGTGAAATATTAGTAGAGCTTAATCCTAGTGAAATCTCCATCAAGTAAAAGACTTCTCAGCATTTTGACCATTGCACAATTCTTCTCTGGCCTCCACACATGCAGGACACAAAGTCCACACATATTCCTACATACATGCTTATACCACACACAGACCACACTATGCACACTCATATACATGACCTCCACATACACATTAAAGAATACTGATCTGCCATATTTATATATGAATATATATATATGTATATATGTATATGCTATTATGAACAAACTGTGCTCTTGCTAAAACTTAAATTTTATTAATATAGTTATGTAACCATTTTTCTTATTGATGTTACAAAGAAACTTGATAGGGCCTGGGGAAATGGTTTAGCGGTTAAGGCGTTTGCCTGCAAAGCCTAAGGACCCCAGTTCGATCTCCCAGGACCTACGTAAACTAGATGCACAAGGGGGCACATGCTTCTGGAGTTTGCTTGCAGTGGCTAGAGGCCCTGGAACACCCATTCTCTCTTTCTCTCTGCCTCTTCCTCATTCTATTAAATAAATAAATAAAATATTATAAAAAACTTGGTAGAATAAACTCAAAGGAGGGGATATCTATTTTGGCTCTTGCTCCAAAGGGAACAAGGCCTCAGTTGATCCATGGCAGGAATAGCATGTGACTCCAGTCTCTCACATGATAAGGACCTGGAAACAGAAAGAAGAGGAGCCAGGCTATAACTGTCAGAGACCTCCCCTGTGCAATTAACCTCCACCATCCATGCCTCATGCCTTTAAGGTTCTATATCCGCCCAATGCAATGCCAGAATTTGGGGACCAATTGATCACATCTGTGGCCCCTTTTGGTCCATTTCATATTAACCAGAACACTTTGTAATAGTCAAGACAGGGCTAGTGTCATTTGTTTTCCTTCATATTTTCAGATGACCACTACCTCAAAGTATTTTATTGCCATCATCTACTATATTCATGCCATTGTGTTATGTGGAAGAACAAGAATGATTTTACAATGTTTTGATATTGGACATGGTTAAGGGATCATGGTACTATATTGAGATTTTATAATCAGAGTTCACCCTGGCACAGTGTCTGACTTCATAATTACAAACATATTCTGTTTTATAGTATCACAGAATCAGCTTGCTATGGTCTGAATGTTTTTGTCCTTACAAAATTCAAATTGAATCCTTCCTACTGTGGTAGAATTATGGGGTGGCGTTTTTCAGAAAATGACTAAGACAAGAGGGCTCTATCTTCATGAATAGGATTTCATATAAAAGAATAATGGAGCCACTTTCCCCTTTCCACCATGTGAGGCTGAATCCACAAAGGATTCCAAGATAGCACATCTGATAGTGCCTTGATTTTCTACTTTCTAGCCACCCAAACTGTTAGGAATAAATTCCTTTTGCCTATAAATTATTCATTTAAAGATCCTTAACAGACTAAGATATAGCTATTCCTGAAAAATCTGCACAATTAAGCTGTCATTGGGTTCCAAATTTTGTATCATAGTTAGGTGAAGTAGTTTTATAGGAAATTAAAAGCAATAATTAGTGTAAGGGAAAGAGAGATGAGAGAAGGAAGACATCAATAATGCCTCACAGAGCCAAGCTTCTGTATTGACTTTAGAGATTTACCTATCTACAGCCTAGAAAACATTTACTCAAGACTAACTGGAAAATTAAGCATTACCTTAATCTGTTTTAACTGTTATAATAAAATATCAGACTCTACAATATAAAAATATATCAGAAAATTTTCATATTTGTCAGATATCTTCCATGTCAAAATCTAAATTCAAGATGACTGCCAATGACCTTGAAAAATCAAGAGGTAAGGAACACATGTCCTCACCAAAGGGAAAGAATAAAGTTCCTGCTTATTAGTTCTTCCTTCTATTATGCTCATTTATTAAGACACATCATCACTCAGTCACCTCTCAATGGAACAAACACCTCTAATATGATTGCACTGGTTATTAAGCTTCAAATCAATTTTGAAATGGGAAAAATCTTCCAATTCATTACAAGCTTTGTTTCTTATTCCAGTTCTAGGGTTTGTTCATTTAACATCTTATATTCTGGGTGACAATGAATGTGGGATTGTAGGGTCTATGCATATGCTGCTTGGATATAACAACCAGAAACTATAAAGTGGATTCATTAGTTACAGTCAAGGAAATCTATATCCTATATATCAGAATTCATATTTGCCCTATGTTAAAGTTTGAATTATTGAATAACTTTAACAACCATAATGAAAATAAACAACTTTTGATGCATCTTCTCTGCAGGAATGAATAGTGTTTTATTTAGAATTATAAAAGAGAATCATGCATTTGATGCACAGCTACAATTTATGAGTCTATAATATGCTTTATTTCTTAATCGATCATCTCAGGTAGTTATTTTATTTGTCTGGCTGCTCTGGGATTTAAAGTATGTATACTGGGTTCAACTGAACAATTCTCTGTGTTGGCTTACATCATTACCATCACTTTTCTCAGTGTAACACATTGACAAGGGGACAGGATGTACTTAGATAAGGATCCCTTATCTATGGTTTCAAGTTTGGCCTGTTCAGGACCCTACTTCTCAGGAAGGAGATTTGGCAGAGCTAGTCAGGATAAGTTTGTTTCTGTCTCTGATACTTCCTACTAACTTGGAAGGCAATCCCTCCTGCAAAAGAACTCCAGATGCATGTGTCCCCTTGTGCATTTGGCTTATGTGGGTACTGGGGAAGCAAACCTGGGTCCTTAGGATTTGCAGGCAAGCACCTTAACTGCTTAGCCTTCTCTCCAGTGCCCCCCCAAAAAATCTACACTTTAAAATTTCACTAAAAATCCTAAACAAATAGACTCAGATGTCATACCTCTTTAATTTTTGTAAATATGCCATTAAAAAATTACATTTTGTAATTTTAATCCCCACACAAACAAGCTTCTTATTGTGAACTTTGTGAAATTAATTGATGAACCATAAAAATGTTAAGAAAAATACTAGATTTTTTCTATGTAGACAAAAATGCTAGGGTTTAATGTCAAGGGAACAATGGCCAAAATTCAAACAGAATAAAATGTAGTAGATATTTTCCTGAGAACAATGAAATGTTTCCTATCATTTCATGATGCATGTTTTCTTGTTGTTAAATAAAATAATTGTTATTAATGTATGTTTTATGAATAACATGATGCAATAGCTAATAATGCAACTAATTTAATGATAAATGCATTTATCATATTTGAGTAACATATACAATGTGACAATGGAATGAATGTCATTGCTTTTTTGAAGCTTAATGTAAGTTACATATTTTTGGATTTATAAATGTATTTTGCAGAAATGCTTACATGTTAAAATTATAACAGAAAAATGCCTCTGGCATCTTTAAAAAATTAACACAATAATATAACTGATACCATGGCTATTGTACTGAACATAATGAAAATGTTAACTTTTTCCTTTCAAAAGCATCTGCTGTATTTGTAATCAACTTCAGAAATCATCTTAATTTCCTGCATTTTGCAGTGTTAAAAAATTTAAAGTGTTCTTTAAAAAAAGACTATGTTATAATATGGCAAATTCACAGCCTCTTCTCCATGACAACAGATAAAGAAACTGTAACCATGGCAACAGTAATGGGCCAGAGAGATTAGGGCCAGTCAGGAGATTAGGCCTCTAAAAGCAAAGAAAAGATGTTCTGATTGGTTCTTTACTGACCTTATTTGAAGACAAATTGCTGTTGAGAGAAAGCATGGAGGATTAGTAAAGACAAAATTAATTCTTCTGTATAAAGTAAGAAGCCATTCCTTTGTCAGAAATGTGTCCACCCTTTTTCATGTAACAACTGTCCAAACTGAGGTGAAGAATCTGTGATGTAGGCTATTCCAAGATTTGTCTATATCATCTAATTCTGGGCCATGTTATTAAGAAGTGAATGCCCAGAGCCAAGGCAGAGAAGAGCAGCTCCACGCACACAGTCTCACCCTTCTACACCTTGGCAGGCTCTAGATGAGAGAAGAAGTCAGATTACTTTGTGTGATAATGTCATGTGCAAGTAAATTGTCCAGGAAGGAAAATGACTTGAAACTTACATCATATTCTATTGAAACTTATTTTCTAACTTCCTTTTCTTAAAACCTTCTATATTTGAGATAGAAAAAAGCAAAGAGAGAAAAAGAGGCAGATAGAAATAGAATTTGCACAAGAGGGACTTCAGCTGCTGTAAAGGAGCCACAGACACATGTGCCGCCTTGTGCATCTGGCTTACATGGGGCCTGGGGAATGGAACCTCTGTTCTTTAGCTTTGCAGGCTAGCACCTTAATTGCTAAGCCATCTCTCCAGCCCTCTAACTTCTTTCTTAACATTTTATTTATTCATTTATTTGCGAACATAGGCAATGGCTGAGAAAGAGAGAGAGAGAGAGCTTGCACAGAGAAACAAAGAAGAGATTGAGAGACAGGAGATTGTAGGTATACCAAGGTCCCTTGTGACTACAAAGCTCCAGATGCATGTGCAACTTTGGCTTAAGATGGGATTCAAACCTGTGCTGCCAGGCTTTGCAAGCAAGTGCCTGTAACCACTGATCAATCTCCTCATCCGTCTTTTAAACTTATTGATACTTTTCATAATGGATTTTTGACATCATCATCACATTAATAAAATATTTTATAGGTTCTGATAAGAACACCACTTTCTATAAAATTGGTAGATTGTAGATACTCTATTTTCAGCAAATATGTTACTTCTACTTTTTAATGGGTTTACTAATGAAAATGGGATATGTTAACTTTTACATAACTTTTTTTTTTTTCAAAATCAACTGCTTTATGTAAGAAATACTCTCTCCAAATCTCACATACTTAGCCACACCTCTATGAAGTAGGGTTAACAAAAGATTTTGTAAAATTATGATGCTGCATTAAAGTATTTCACTCAAAGCCAAGCACAGAGCAAACCCTTTTTGAAATATTAGCTATTATTCTTAACTTAAATCTGACACCTTTTACAAATTTTGTTGTATCTCAAAGAATCATGTAGACCTTCAAAACAATTCCTGGGTTTGTGTACAGTGTCAAATCAAATTCCCAGAGCTGCTCATCAGCATATGTGAATACTGCTGTATCCTTAAATATTTAAATCCTAAAAGTATATAATCAAGACTAATGCACAAGTGACATATTAAAGGGGAGCACAGAGTACACAAACTAGCCTTCTAGCTCTCATCCTCACGGCACCACCCCCATAAGTGCATCTGTTCCTTGATTTTTAAGTTACTCCATCATTGACAGTTTAGCATTAAGTTCAAAGAGGATCTGACATAAAGCAATTCATGTCCATCTATAGGCTAGAATTCTTGTCAACAATAGAAACACCTTATTTATAGATCCCATTTATTTTTTTAAAAGTTAGAAGGTAACCATTGAAAAAGGTGAAATTATTTGCACAAATGGTTTCTCAGACACTAACACACAGAGATTCCTACAATGACAGGTAACCTCACTGGGCGACAGTTCAAACCACAGCTCAGTTGAACTAGGGAGTCTGTGCAAGGATGAGGCCACTAAGAGAAACAGAGTTTGAAGTAGCAGAGGACTCTTCAGCCAGGACACCCATATGTGCACAGGCAGGAAGACCTGGAGGAGGCTGCTGCCTGATCTTTCTCAGCGCCTACAGTTCCTCAGAAAGCCGGGCTTCAACTACAGCTCAGCATCACATTCCAGGCCAGGAACACATGTGCATATGGTGCAGAAGGGACAAACTGCTCAGCCACCAGTGTCCTTCCAGTTCCTCAAGGTGTGGAAGCTTCTCTTTCTCAAGGTGGTAGTATTCCCCTGGGGAGATGCTACACCTGCTCAGGTGTCTGATGCCAGTGAGGAAGTTCTAAGACGAGAAAGGTTTCTCTCCCTCCAGGGCCAATGCATGCCTCTCCTGCACCTGTGAGTCACTTTGGGCGCTGGGTCTTCCTCCCCACTGCAGGGCCTAGAGAACCCTTCAAGGAAGGGTGGGACCTCTGCAACCGGCCGCAGGTAAAGAAGGCAGGATGGCACCAGGCTGGATGCTGCCGAGACCCCTGCAGCCCCATGCTCTCAAGCCGCACGCGGCCTGGTCCTCCCGGGACCCGGGCAAACAGCAGGGCATGCCCCTGCCCGGCCCGGCCGCCCCACACCCCGCCGCGGCCCTGCCACATGCTCCGCTGCCACATGCTCCGCAGCACAGCCGCCAGCCCGCCAGGCTTCCGCCGCACTCAGCCCACGCTGCCCAGGCAGCTGCAGGCGGGCGCGAACCGGCGGCCACCGACCGGGTGGGAGCAGCCGGCGGACAGCCACCAGCCAACACCGCACGGCTTACCTCCCTTCTCAACTTTTACATAACTTTTAACTTTTAGTAATTAATATATTTGGCTAAGTGATTTCTTCAGTTGGAAGGATTTGCCAAATTGTTTTCTGAAAAGGTATCACTCATATAAATCAGATGACCATGTGTGAAAGTGTCGCTTTCTGACTAACATGAGATATTAATACTCTTTAAATATATTTGTATTTGGGCTGGAGAGATGGCTTAGTGGTTAAGTGCTTGCCTGTGAAGTCTGGGGACCCCGGTTTGAGGCTCGATTCCCCAGGACCCATGTTAGCCAGATGCACAAGAGCACACACACGTGTGGAGTTTGTTTGCAGTGGCTGAAGGCCCTGGCACGCCCATTCTCTCTATATATCTGCCTCTTCCTCTCTCTGTCTGTCACTCTCAAATAAATAAATAAAAATAAATAAATAAATTTTGTATTTGAACAGGTTTATTTTGAGGTTTTATTTTAACACATTTTCCACTATTTATCAACTTGAAGCCTACTTTTAAATAATATTCATTATTTTCTTCTTTAGATGTTCATTTTATAGTAAATTATTGACAATTATTTGTTTTACAAATACTTTGGGCAACTCTTTTTTCCTTCCTTCCTTCCTTCCTTCTTTCTTTCTTTCTTTCTTTCTTTCATTCTTTCTTTCTTTCTTTATTTTTTCTTTATTAGTTAGTTTTGTATTCAGCAAATACAATCAGTTTGGTACCATTATTAGGCTCACCCGTGACCTACCCCCTTCCTTTGGCCCCTCCTTGTTGAAGTATATGGGTCATGCATTGCGGAGTTAGCCCACAGTTATGGGTAAGATAAATGTCTCTGCATATCATGACCCAACATATGGCTCTGACATTCTTTCCGCCCCCTCTTCCACAAAATTTCCCTGAGCCATGTTGGGTTCATTTTTGGTCTGCTTCAGTGATGAGGTGCTGGGGGCCTCTGAGGCTCTGGCTCTCTGATTTGGTAGGAGTTGATTTTTCTCTGTGCTGATCTCCTTCACCCTTCTGCCGGTATCCGGTTCATCAGGAAAACAGCACCCTTGCTTGTTTCTCCAATTTTTCTTAGTTTCAGCCGGGGCCCTTTTGAGGTATGATGGGGTGGCCCTCTCCTTAGAATCTACATCTATCTGAAAAAGAGAAGCAGATTCTCCAACGGAGAGTAAGTTAGCACCAGGACAAAAGAGATAACCCTTACTTTTTTTATAGAGAATTTAATAGGTGTAGGCCCTCTTGTAGCCCATGATTGATGGTACCTTGATATTGGCAAGTGGGCTTATGTTTGGATATGATTCTGACTTGTTTCCCAGCTCCAGCTATGGGTCCTGTATCACTGAGGAGATCAGTTAGCCAAATTAAGAGCAGTTGGTTTCCCACCGTGGCTCTATGCCACTATTGCACTTGTGTGGGCATCACAACAAGGTATTTGCTGCTAAGTAGGTTAGACCATGAGTTGCTTGGACAGATATTGGTCATTTTCCCCCAGTCGCCCATGTAGCACCTTCTGGCACTAGACGCGCTGACTGGGGACTGACTGTCTTCCAACTTCCAGTTTGGGCAACTCTTTCCAGAAGAAAAAGTAGGTAGGAGAGAAAGGAGAGACAGGTAATTTACCCAGGCTTTTAAAAAGTGGAACTTATTGAGTGAAATTGCTACAAGATGGAGGGGTTGCACATGAGTAAAGAGGAAGGATAAATGGATAAATGTTTGTTAGAGAGAATTTAATAGGTGTAGGCTGTCTTGTAGCCTGCCATTGGTGGTAGCTTAGTTATGGAGAGTGGGCTTGTATTTGGATATGGTTCTGACTTGATTCCCAGCTCCAGCTTTGGGATCCATTCCACTGAACAAATCAGTTAGCCAAATCAAGAGCAGTTGGTTTCCCAACATGGCTGTGTGCCACTATTGCACTTGTGTGAGCACCATGCCAGGTTGTTTGCTGCTGAGTAGCTTAGACGTCTAGTTGCTTGGACAGATATTGGTCATTTTCCCCTAGTCACTCATGTAGCACCTTCTGGCCCTAGATGAGCTAACTGTCTGGGGACTGACTCTCTTCAAGCTTCCAGCCATGTCACTCCATGTTCCGTGCCAACAGCATATGGTGTCTTCAGCAGTAGGGGCTTACCACTAACATTTGGTGGGTCATCAAATACTCTGACAGAAGTCTGTCTTCTTTTGAGAAACCTGGTAGGTCTCATTGTGGATGATAGCCACATGCTGGTACTGGAAGTTACAGGTCAGCACTGACAAAGAGAAGAAAGAAAAAGATAAATAATATAAAAGACATAGATGGGAGAGAGAGAAAAGAGAGAGAGAGAGAGAGAAATAGGAGAAGATTAAGGTCAGTCTTCATCGTACCCTCTCCATGGCTGTGTGATTCAGGTGTTCCCTCTAAGGGCCTAGTGAAGGTTCAACCAATATTTTGGGTTGTTTTTTTTTTTTTGTTTTTTTGTTTGTTTTTTTGTTTTGTTTTGTTTTGTTTCATTTTTTCAAGGTAGGGTCTTGCTGTAGGCCAGGCTGACCTGGACCCTGGAAATCACTATGTAGTCTCAGGGTAGCCTCAAACTCATGGCCATTCTCCTATCTATGCCTCCCAAGTGCTGAGGATTAAAGGCATGTGCCACTATGCCTGGCAAGACTATTCTTGATAGTGTAAAGAGTATATATTTAAGGTTAGGTAAACCTTAATCAGGTTCTGCGGGCCAAGTGTGGTAATTCTGGTGAGCTTGCAGGTTTGTGGAATAGCACCATTGTAGTGGATGCAAACAACACATGTCTCATACGTGGATTGTCCAGCAAGGAAATCCTACATTGTGGATGCATTTTGGGTTTCTGGGCAATTTATTTCTAAGGACCTAGTATATAGAACTTGAGTAGCATCCCAAAAGGAGGGGCAAGGTGAGAAGAAGGAGGGGAGAAATTCACTTCGGTGAGCTGGTTTGAGCTGTCTGCTAGATGTTGAAATGGAGTTTTTGTGTGAAGAAGATTTATACGAGCCCTATTCTTGAGATAAAATTTCCAAATCCAAACATCAATCTTTTCCCTTCCTCTTATCATTCTGCTATAACAGGCTGACTAACTCACTGCCAATCTTCTATTCATTTCCAAACCATGCTGATCAGGGATGTACAGGGAAAATTTTGTTTACAAAGAATCTATGCGGTCAGCAATAATGTGAAAGCTTACTGTCATTCTTTAAAATCTCTGCATCTTTGTGTGACTGACAATAAATGCATATTGAGACTGTTTCTGAAACCCTTGGAAAATGAGGCATTCCATCTTCTCAACTAAAGGAGTTAGCTCGCCACAGGAACGAACATAACCTGAGTCAGCCTATGCACAAAGGGACACAACACAGAGTCATTTGGGTAAGAACTAGATAAAATGGCTTACAAAGGTGAGTTTGAAGATTGTATATCTACAAATATATATTTGTAGTTTTTGGCTAGAAATCAGCGGTCAAGATGAAACACATTTTCTTGGCATAGGAGCTGAACAAACACAAAGAAATGAAATACTGGTGAAGATGAGTTACAAAGTCACAGACATGCCATAGCTGGAAGAGTGCATTATAGTCATAAGTGACTCTTGTGCAATGCAGTCTCATAAGTGAGGAACGCAATGACAAATACACTGTGATCATATATCTATGGAGAATCCAACTCACAGGAATAGCAGAATGACAGTTACAGAGGCTGGGATGAGAGTTGTGGATAAAATGATTCCAAATAAACCACCAACTTCTAATTTATGGCTTTTAATTTTCTGTGGTCCTAAACCTAATTAAGTTAGCCAATTCATGCTATATTGCAATAGTATAAACAGATGCTGAATGAAATAAGGTTTTCCAATTACTATTCAATTTCATTAGTACTTATTTCCACATATAAGCCCATATTTATGGTAAAATTTTTGGAGTATCCATTCATGTACCATCAAAATTAGAACTTGATTAAAGTCCTTGTCAATTTATGTACACATATTTGGTTTATTTCTTCTATTGTAATCACCACTTAATTATAAAGTCAATAATTTAAAAAATATTAATGTTCCTTAAATAAAAAAGAATGGGATATGTAAAATTTAAATATATATATTCATATTTTAAGTAATAGCAAACAAATTAAATTTATCTTATAGTATGACTGTTTCCTCACTTTTCTTTGAACACTTGAAAAAGCCAATAACAATTTAGACAAAACAGTAACTGAATTTCTTTCTTTTTAAAACAGACCTTTAAATATTTTTATTTATATATTTACAAGCACAGAGAGAGACAGACAGACAGACATACACACTCAGGGGGTGGGGAGGAGAGAAGGAAAGATTGGACATGCTAGAGCCTCTAGCAGCTGGAAATTAACTCCAGATGCATGCACCCCTTTGTGCATCTATCTTTGCAAGGGTTCTGGAGGATCAAACTTGGGTTGTTGGTTTTGAAGGCAAGCACCTTAACCCCTGAGCTATATCTCTAGCCCTGAATTTGTTTTTATATTTAAAATTTCTTGTTTATATTCAGAATTATATTTTTACTTTAAAAATGGATACATTAGTTTATTTTCTTATTTACTCATTCATTGATTCAATCCCTGTCTCATTTCAGAAAGAATTTAGAATAACATATTATTAATTACATTAAATATATTGTTGAGCTTTGGTATCACTGACATGTATCTTGTTCATGAATATTTTAATCATCATTAAATATGTAAAATATAATCCTTTCACATGATTGAATTATTTAAAGTAATCTCTTTGTGGCACTTATGTTGTTGTTAAAAATTCACTTTACTCAGTTTCTCTCACTGATTTTAGTTTGAATAAACATTGTTTTTCATCTTGCCATAAAGTCAAGGTGTAATAAACTGTGTATCTACAAGGTGCAATCATATGTATTCCTGATTAACCATCATTTCAAAATGTAAGGGTTTTAAATATATCTTTTTAATTTAATTTATTCATAGAGAAAGAAAGGGAATATGGGCACACCAGGGCCTATAGCTACTGCAAACAACTCTAGATGCATGTGTCACTAGGGTACTAGGAAATTGAACCTGGGTTCTGAGTATTCATAGGCAAGCACCATAACCACTAAGCCATCTCACCGTCCCCTCAAATATATCTTTGATTTTACTTTCAATGTTATTTCTTTCCATATCCTTCCTCTAGCAGCTGTATAATGTTAACCCCAGTATATGTGAAGTAGGTTAGCACTCAATTCCTGCCTTATTCACACAGAAGCACCAGCTTTTCTGATAGCCTATTTCCTTCCTCCTCAGCTATCCCAAGCTCCAGTGTCCTCCCTTCTGCTCCCAGAGACGTGGTCCCTGTCTTGGTTTCTAGTCGATTTGTCCGGCTCAGCTGGCGCCCACCTGCAGAAGCAAAAGGGAATATTCAAACCTACACGGTCTTTTTCTCCAGAGAGGGTGACAACAGGTAAGTGTTATCAGTGAATTTCAGCTTCCTCCACTATCACTTTTAGTGCCCACATGTGGAAATAGCAGTGAGAGATATTGAGCAGGAAGACTGTGAATCTTTACCTTGTTAATTCCTGACTAAATGAAGATGGTGTTGGGGTGGGGGGAAACAGGATTGCTTACAGATGATATCTGTGTACTTTATTTCCTTGATTTTCAAAGAAATAAAGAAGAGAATTAGTCTGTACTCTGGTAGAACAGAATATAGAAAGAAACACTGTGATCCAAACTCTACCACTGATATCATAGTATCTAAAGAAAGCATAAATTTCTCTTAGCTTCATTTTAACAGGGACAAAGTAATGATACTGGCCTTAGAAGGCTACTGTCACTACTAAATTAAGGACATAGTAGAATATGCAGTGTTCGATAGATGTTGTTATTGCAAATTATCTTGATAGACTAGGCAAGAGTGAGCTGTGTTTGGTGTCTAGGTTACAATAAAGTTTGAGGGTCCTTGTTTTACCAAAATATTTGATCCTCAATATATTTTAGGATATTGAGATTTCTAAATGTGTGTTAGGTAGATACTGAATAGTTACTAGGTGAGAAGCAGAGGTTCACGAACAGGCCTTTAGTCTTTCAAATATATATATATAGTCCTACCATTTATCAGTTTTATGATTTTTGTGCCTTTGATCATGTTTTTAAAATATGAATAATAATTCTCTTATAGAGTAGATAAAAGATTAAATGGTGATTTTTCAGTATTGCTATGAGAACTAAATGAGGGAATCCAGGTATAGTAAGCAGGGCAGTCACTAACTACAGGTAGAATGAAGGGCTCAGAGACAATTTGGAATGGAAATGGGAATAAGTGTCACAGGGTGAGGAGAAAGAAGAGAAACAGGAAGAGGAAGAGGAAGCTAAAAGAAGGAAGGAAGGGAGAGCTCTAAAGAAGAAAGAGGAAGGGAGGATGGAAGAAAAGAAAGAAAGAAGGGAATCTTTGTTGTTGTTGTTGTTATAATAGTGAGTCATTTATTTTCATAACTGTTCAGTTTCCTTATTGTAACACCATTTTACCCTATCCACTTCTATTAAAATCTTTCTTATCTTTCCAACCAATGTACCATCCCTTGTTCTCCCTCATCACTTACTCCCATAGAACACAGTCCTTATCATCAGTGCTCACTGCAACATCTCCACTATCCCAGGGCCAAGCATCATCCTCTTGACTCTTGCTCCATGCCCTTATTGTCCCATCTTCCATTTAACTCCCTTCTTCAAGAAAACTTTTGATTGCGCAGGGATCCATATTGCACTGATCCTGACGTGTCTTCACTGGGCCCTCATCGTCCGTTTCCTTCACTCATTGAGTATCTAAATTTGTATTGGCAGTCACTGATATACACTACCAGCATTTACATTCTCCTCTCACACTTCAAGCTACTTGTGTAGTGAAATTTCACTTAGGTAAATATCATTTCCACCTACACTGACACTCTGGTAGCTTAATTTATCTGGAGGAAAGATTCAACTGTGCTGACTCATCTCACTTTAAATTCACAGCTATGAATCTCACATTTCCTGTTAACGCTACTAGCAGTTATATGATATTTATGTCAACTACCTCATACATGCTCTTACTGGTGTTTCATAATTTCCTCCTCAAATCTTCAACACCTCGCCCTGCATTCACTCTTAATCTACTTTGCTTCCAATTCCGTGGAAAGTCAGAGGATGTGCAAGCTCCCATATGTAATTTCTCTAACCAGATGTATCTCTGAGCATAAAATACATCTTTTCTGAAATTTCCATAAAAGAAGTGCCTGTACTTTTAACTCAGGCCAAACCTTCCCATGAGTACCAGATGTTATCCATAGTTCCATCATGCCATTCTTTTGCCTGACATCAACTTCCTCTGCTCAAAAGGGTTATATCTATGAGTATATAAGATGACATTTTAAAATTTTTGTTTATTTATTATTTATTTGAAAGTGACAGGCAGAGAAAGAGGGAGAGAGAGAGAGAGAGAGAGAGAGAGAATGGGTGCACCATGACCTCCAGCCACTGCAAACGAACTCCAGACGCGTGCACCCCCTGTGCATCTGGCTAACATGGGTCCTGGGGAATCGAGCCTTGAACCAGGGTCCTTAGGCTTCACAGGCAAGCATTTAACCACTAAGCCATCTCTCCAGCCCAAGAATGACATTTTATCTTCCCCTGCCACAAAGTTTTCCTTAATCCCAATCCCCTCTCTTTTACACATTGTTCCTTTTATAACACTGCTGCTTGAGTTGTTTCAAATCACTCCCATGTGTCACCCATATTCCAATCACCATCTTGTCCTTATTATTTCATATCAACTCTTCTCTTTTCAACATTTACCACTGAGCTCTTTTATTCATAAATCCAATCAATAACTCTTGGTCTAATATTGCTTGATCACCAGCAAGATTTGTGACACTGGCTACTCTTCCCCTATAGTTAGTACTCTCAGGCTCTTTTAACTTCTTACTTATAATCTCCCTGGGAGTTGAATTGCCCAGACTAGGTCCTTTGGAATCTTTTTATCCACTTCTTACCTTGACAGTCTATGATTATATGTCCATGTCTTCTACATTTGTTTCTATGGTCCTAACTTTTTACCTATAATCAATACTTCCATATCAAATTTCTCACTCAATTTATCAGGAACCTGAAACTTAGGAGTAAAACCAAATGCATCATTTCTCTCAACTTTATCTTCTTTCAACCAATTTCTTATTTTCCTGAGTTTTAATCATGTTCATCTTTCTCCTCAACCATGCCAAAGTATCTAGAGTAATTTATTTCTCCTTTTTTATTAAAACCTATGCTATATTAATTGCCAAATCTCTGCAACTTCATCAAAATATGTCCTGAATCCATGGAAAAATATACTTTGTATTTCCTACCAAATAATACAGAAAAAATAGTAATAATTTCTAGTTCAGTGACGGAAACAAAAGGGCCATGTTATTCCAGTTCTATGTTGCTTGAATGTGTACAGCAATATCAAAAACCCAGTAAACAAATTAAAATGAAACACATTTTCAAGTCTTATTTCATTTTCCATCAAGTACAGCTACATCTCAGTGTCATTGTAATAATCTGCCACATCAGGTCTCACAATAACAGCAATATCAGCCTTTTAACCAATCAGCTGGTTTATGTTGTTCCTCTGTTTCAAAACTGTCCTGCAACCAAGCATCATTTAGATGACAAGCAAGAACCTTTCCCCTCTGATCTCTTGTCCACTACCCTCATTCCTTACTAGCCTCATGATTCTCCAACTGTCATTCCTCTCTAGTCTTCTGGCTTCATTATATTTTCTAATTATACCAAGAACCCTCCCACTGCAAATGTCTGTACTTTTCCCAAGAATACACCTCCCAGATATATGTGGATCATTTTCCAACTTCCAATGAAGTTGTTTCTGAAATGTCACCTTTTTGTGAACATATTTCCTAATAGTAGTCCTTTTCTTGCACATGGATTTTATCCCATTTTCTTTTTGATGTTTTTTTTTTTTTTTTTTTTTTTTTTTTTTTTTTTTAAGGAAGGAAAAAGGTGAGAATTTTGCTGTGCTAAGTAGGGTGGCTTCAAGTTACTAAGATCAAGCAATCCTCAGAGCTTCCTTTTCCAAGTACCTGGGTATACAGATATGTGGCTCTGTACGTGCATGTCTCCATTCTTAATAACTGTGATTCTGTAATCTTCTTTTTCCCATGAGAACACAAGCTTCATGAAAGAAGGGTTTTTTAATCTCATTTGTTGGAGGAGCTGTTCTGTGTACCAGGAGCAACATATCACATAGCAGACACTCACCCAATATGTGTTGAAGAGAAGTCCTATCCAAAATGTCAGCTACTGCATGAAGGACTCTACTGTCCTTCAAGACAGAAGTCATTCATTTCCTCCTTATCTCCTCACCATCCTTTGACTGCATTACTATTCTGATATTTTCTACTTTTTGACCCATGTTGTTTTTAGTGCATTTCTCTCTCTAATGGTTGAAAATAAGATCCATTCATAATTCCATATCCATGTTCCTAGCACTCTGCCACAGATTGCCACTTATTGATCAGAAGTGATATGATCAAGATATGTGAGACTCTTGATAGACTTTTTCCTAACAAATAAAACATACTGTAATTTTTTATAAGGCAGATGAAATACTGACTGCAGTTCAATACCAGCTTTCTTAATTGAAAAAAATATGTTGGAACATGATTCTAAGACACCATCCATTCTGTGTGTTCTAGCCCTTCATTGGAACAAATGCATGCTGTATGTCTCTGAAGAGTTAGCTGAGATGTTTCTTTGCTTATGTGGGTTTATTTAGTTCCTTAACACAGTGGTTTTTTCAGAGGTAGTAGATTTAATGTCTGCCTCTGATTAGCAATAACTTGTCAGGCAAATTACTCTTGCTAAGATTATCATTAATCTGTCTCAGGGGTTAATGGTATCAATAACACAAGTGCTATATTTAGCATTTTTAATCCTGCTCTTTCAGGATTCTTTCACTTCATAAGGCAGAGAGCATCATCAGTCCCAAAATCTGAAAGCCAGAATTATGAAGGAAATATTTGCTCCACCAATGTCCCTTACCACCTAGAAATGATTAGAACTGAAAGTAATCGTAGACTGTCAGTAATCTTACTTACTGCTACTTACACTTGTATTCACAGAATGCTGCTCAGGGGAGAGCGTCCAAAGTTATGGAGTTTGTGCCTCCAGTAATAACAAGCATTTACTAAATACTTGTTGAACTTTATGCCAGGATAAATATCTTATGTACAAGTGATCCTTTACTATCTTCATCATAATATATCATGTAGATAAGGCCTGAAAGCTTTCACACGCTTGTCATGTAGCTTGTAAAAAGCAAAATAGCTCATTAATGAAAATGCCAGTCAGGATCAGGTGTTGTAACTTGCCTCCATGAGGGGATTTAAAAGGAAGAGACCAACCTTTCTCAATATTTATAAAATTATAACATGGATTTCTTCTGCGTGTTTTTACAATAAATTGATGACTTAAAACTAAGCTTATTCCATATTATTTGCCATTATTGAAACATTCTGGGATAGTTTCTGTATGTTTAAAGAACATTACACCTGCCATTTATTAATTCAGGAATCGTTTTTAGTGTGTGATAAGGTGTAGTCAAAAGGTCAAGGCTGTACGGCTATGAATTAGAAAGTATGGGGTTAATTCTTGTCTTACAAATGTACAACTTATGTGGCTTTGGGCCAATGAGGGTACATTAGTCTGGATTATCTATAGGAACAGAACCAGTAGTGTATGCAGGTGTGTTCGTGTGTGTGAACCTATTTATTACATTAGCTTATATAATCGTAGACTGGCTAATTTTACAATGGTTGCTTGCATACTGGAGTGTCACAGAAAATAGTAACTATTTGACTGAAGAATTAGAAACCTCAGAATATGGGCTGGAGAGATGGCTTAGCAGTTAAGCGCTTGCCTGTGAAGCATAAGGACCCTGGTTCGAGGCTCAATTCCCCAGGACCCACGTTAGCCGGATGCACAAGGGGGCGCACACATCTGGAGTTCGTTTACAGAGGCTGGAAGCTCTGGCGCACCCATTCTCTCTCTCTCATCCTCCCTCCTTCTCTCTGTCACTCTCAAATAAATAAATAAATAAATAAACAAAAAATTAAAAAAAAAAAGAAACCTCAGAATAGGAGGGACCAGTGATGTGGTCCCAACCTGAGGCTTAGAAGCTCCCTGAAGAGTAGTATCCTGGGAGCCAATCTACTTTAAAAGGCTTAAGAAGCTGGAGTCTGCTTTCCAAGTGTGATAGCATCTCCCCCAAAAGAGAGGAGCTTGCACACACTGATTTCCTTTTTCTCCTGTTCTAATTCCAGCTTATTGGGCAGTTGTGCCTGTCTTTCCCTCTCAGTATGCTGTCCCATTTGACAATTGTCCCTGGAATTAACTTCACAGACACATCCAAAAGATTGCTTTGATAGTCTCCTAATTTGTTAAAACTGGCAGTCAAGATTAACCACCACAATTAATGATTTTGTTTCCTGAGAATATAGTATATACAATATAACATAATAATAATATCCAATACATAAGATTGTGATGTATATTAAGGAATCTTTTAAACAAGTTTCTGAAATACTCAGCCTTTGCCTACTGTGTTAAAAGCATTCAGCTCTTGTTAACTAGTCCCAAATATAAATCAGTGTGTGAGTTTGCAATGAAAATAAATGAAATGAAATACAGGGGCATGTCCTGACTTATATTTAGAGAGAAATTTATTGCTTTCATAAGCATTATCCCATTTGAACCTCAGATAATGTAGTTATGATAATTCACATTTCACTGAGGACATGCTCAGAAATACTGAAAAATATTGCCTACAAATCTATGCAAGTAGTAAATATTAGACCCAGTATTTAAATGGAAGCGGATCTCTTCACTATACATACAAAGTAAGAGATATTTCCTTCAAAAGCTACATATAAAATACAGAGTAGTTCAGATGAGGTAATTACAATGCTTTTATGAGCATCATTCAATTTAATCCTCACAATAGCACTGTGAGGTAGGTAGATAAGGGGCTGGCATCTTCATTTTGCAAATGAGCAGGAAGACTCCAAGGCACTCCTGATGTGTTCAAGGTCACACACTGTTTTGCAGCAGAATAAAGGCTCAACCAGGGCTTCCAACTTGCAGCATCCATGCTTTCTTGCTGCCTCAGAAACCTGTGCTCAGGATTAGAGATGGGCACTCTATGACTGACATGGAGGGTTCATTTTAGAATTCACTGTGCATTACATTTTCAACATCGTGTTTACATATGCTTTCCCCGCTCTTCAGAGTTGAGGACTCTGCCGCTCAGGAAGCTTGTTATCTATGAAGGGAATGTGTTATGATGTAGAGAGGACAAGACTCAGAATCCAAAGCGCCACAGTGACCCAGGTTTAAAACTTGGCAAAGTCAGACCACTTCTCAGAGCCTCTGCTTCCCTGTAAAATGTGAAACTGCCACTGTTGCTATAAAATGCTCTTAAACAGTTGGATGAAAGAATAATGATTTCATTTCTCCAATGTGCTTAAATCATACTGAAAACTAAAACATAGCATCCATAAATGCTGTGTGTAAATCAGCCATTACTCACGGGATCAGCAAATGTAGAATGTGAATCAAAAGCTTATCTACTACTCTGCTGGAACCCAGGATTTTCTCTAGAAGTCATTTAGTGGCACTGGAAGATGGTGCTATTGGAGAATGGATAAGCACCACTGAGGGAACAGCTGTCATGGAAAGTCACATGTCTCTAATAGTAACTGCAAGGAGTATATGACTGATGACTCCACATAGTACAGCTTCTGATTTGAATGGGTGACTGTGGTTGGAGAGATTAGCTGGATGGAAGCCAAAAGGCAAAGAACAAGTTCAGAGAGGAAATGATCCTGACTCAGAGGAAGGAAGGTATGTCCTTCGAGACAGAGTAGAAGAGATAAATTGAGATATATGTAGGCAGAAATACTGATAGGACCAGGAGAAAGAGAGTACATGACTTGGGAGAAATAGGCAGGTGCCAACTACAGTCACTAGATATCTGTTGCATTTGTAATTAATTAGTTATTTTAGAAACAGAGTCTACTCATGTAGTCCAGGTTGACCTATAATACACTCTGCACCCAGGCTAGTCTCAAAATTGATATACTCCTATCTCCTGCATCTCCTGAGTGTTGGAGTGACAGGCAAACACCACCATGACTTACTTTCTGTTGTAATTTAATGGAGGAGAGTGGTGCAATTCTCTGAGATTAGTATTCCAGAAATGGTCAAGGTTTGGGAGTAAGATGATAACTAAAAGTTCATGACACACTGGGAAAAAATTTACATTTCAGTGGGAATGCAAAGACAGACTCAAAGTAGAAATCTGGGGCTAAGAGATGTTTACACCAGATAAATACATCAGGATCTAAAACATGTGAAGGAACAGCTGGGCCCCCAACCAGAAGAGTGATGATTATCATCAAGACAGATGTTGAAACTGAGCAAAATAAATAATATGATGATAAAACCTTTCTTCTCACAAAAATATGACATTTCATTTGTTAAGAAATGTTTTATGAAATTGATTTCTCAGATATATATTAGATATTGAGGCAGAGATTGTAGAAAATAAAATGTTTTAAAAGGCTGTGTGTGAGGAGATCTATGATTCTTATTAACTCAAGAAGAACAACAACAATAAAACCCCACAATTTTTATACAAAATGTAATGGAATGCCTCAGATAGAAATAATCTCTATTCTCATCATGCTTTATCTGCTGATAACTTTATACTCACCATCCTTTTCTTCCACAAATTAACACTAATTCCTAAATTTGTTGTTCCTGGACAGGAAGGAACATGGATAGGACTTGGAGAGTTGTGGTTCTTGTTGCTTTAAGTCATATTTTAGTATTGAAATATTTTTGTTGAGCTGACGTTTGTTTGTCTGTCTGTCTGTTTTCCTTCCTGGGCCTCTGATCACAGTGCTGGCATCATAGACATACCTCCCCAGCTTTGCTATCCTACTGTTTTATTCACCGGAGAAATAAAAATGAATTGGATGAAAAGGTGATGGTAAAAATATTTTCCTTAAAAATAGCATAGCTTATTCTCTACAAAGGAATTAATGTAATTCTTCCTGCTAGAAGCAACTAATTAGGTATTTGGCACCTTAAAACAGTATTTGTTACTGAATTCACAGTTGTACCTAAGTGTTAACACCTCAGTGTGCTTAGATAAGTCAGTATACACTGATATGTGAACTAGAGACTTTAGTTACAAATAATCCTCTGAAATGCAGGATCAAGTTTAATCTGCAAACTCTATTTACTCCAGAAATATAAAAACGCTTGCCCTGTATTGAACTAAAACTAATACCAAAACACAAAGGAAAGAATAAATATAATAGCATCAAATAAAACACAAGTGATTTTCTATTCCCAATAAGGAAAATCAAAGTAGAAAGCCTTCTACGTATTGATCCTGCTTTCTGTTTCTTTTTCTTTCTTTCTTTTTTTTTTTTTTTTTTGCATAATGAAATAAAGACCCAGGAAAGTGAAGTAGCCTGCTAAAGAGGACCAACTAGGTTGGGAAACATGGTATCAAATCTAGATTTTTAGGCTTTTTCTAGAATCACAATATGTATGAAGATTTCATTCAAGCAATCTTCTAAAATGCTCACATTTATTTATATACTCATTTAAAAATATTGACATCAGCAGCCAAGCTATTCTTTATTTTTAGTGGAAATATATGCTGAGTGTGAATAATATAACTTGTGACTCAATCAAAGAGTTAGGCATGGTCATTCATGTGTGCTCTAATGTGATGCACACTGCATTAAGTGTATAAATCAAGAACAATGAAAACAAGAGAGAACGTAGCCGGGCGTGGTAGCGCACGCCTTTAATCCCAGCACTCGGGAGGCAGAGGTAGGAGGATCGCCGTGAGTTCGAGGCCACTCTGAGACTCCATAGTGAATTCCAGGTCAGCCTGGGCTAGAGTGAGACCCTACCTCGAAAAAGCGAAAAAGCAAAAAAAAAAAAAAAAAAAAAGAAAACAAGAGAGAACGTTACTGCTGTTGGACTTGGAAGGTATGATGGTCAGAAGGGAAATTCCCTCAAAGTAAATTCAAAGTGGATTTCATTATAAATAAGACTTCAAATCAAACAGGAAATAATTACCTTAAAGCAGAGAACTATAGGACAATCCAACTGAACAAAACAGAACCAAAAGGCAACTTGTGAAATGGCAGGGCCAGGCCTAGGTAAAGGTGTTGGTGCAGGTGGTCCATGGCAAAGGAATATGAAAGGCTTGGGTTACACTGTATAGACATCTGGTTGGTTCCAAGAAGGTGAGTTTGTTCTGGATCCAGTATGAGCCAACATATGGTTCTGGGCATGGAGTTAACCAATTTTATATGTGTATGTGAACAGGGTATATGTCAGGGGCTGGGAAGATGGCTTAGCAGGTAAGAGCACTTGCTGCACGAACATAAGAGGGCCCGACTCACCCCAGTTCAATTACACAGCATGTAAACAGATGGATGTGGCCATGCATTCCTATAAGTCCAGTCCTTTGGGGACCAGAAAACTTGAGAATCACTAAGGCCATGGGTAGCCATATGTTTAGAGACTTCATGATGTAGTTTCCTTTTTGGACAAAGTACTTGACAAAAAGTAGCTGATGAGAGGAAAGTTTTTAGTTTAGCTTTCAATGTCAAGGGTAAGCTTTATGATGGGAGGGGAAAGTATGGCATGAGCAGAGGCTAGATATATATCTGCTTTACCACAGCAGGGGAATACAGCAGCAGGACAGTGAGCTGATTTCTGGCATGGGCAAGCTTAACTGGCTATAATACCCCTGAGCCTGCCACCAGCAACACACCTCCTCTACCTAGGGTCTATCTTCTCAGTTGCCATCAGCTGGGGACCAAGCATTCAGAACACAAGAGTTTACAGAGTACACCTAATTCAAACCTCCACACTTTGTATAAAGGAAACTTGCAGGTGAGTGGTAGAGGAGGACACCGGAAGTTTTCCTCTGGCTTCTGCATACATGCCCACAGGGCACATAACCACATATGCCCGTACACCATGCAAAGCACACATGTAAAGAGGAGTGTGTCAGTAAAAAGTAGAAAGAACTGAGAAATCCAGTGGTCAAGAACAAGGAGAAGCTATTTTTATAGTCATGATTTACATGAGACATTCGATTAAGTAATTACTTCAGACTGAAGTAAATTCTTTTATTTCTCCCTTTTACACTTGAGGAATTGGGTTCTGATAAATTAAAGTCAAGAAAAATCACCTCAGGTTCTTACTCCAGTCCTGAAATTGCTCCACAGCTTAGGTCATTTTGACTCACTAAACAGATTTCTGAAAAGTACACATAAAGTTGAAATATTAGACTGGGCATTGTGATACATGTCTATAAACCCAGCCCTCAGCAGGCTGATCCAGGAGTATCACTACAAGTTTGAGTCCAAACTGCTCTGCATAGTGCTGACCTACATAGTAAGACTTTGCCTTAAAATAACAAAAAAAAATAAAACAAAACATGGAAGTTTTTTTATTTTAAATCATTGTTTAAAATAATTAAGAACTTTTACTGAAGAAATAAATGGCTGGTACTGACTAGCATCCACAGGCACAGTAGACATTTTAACACTATGTTTGCAGTGTTTGACTAAGGATTGCATTTCACATAGAACATTCTTTGAAGATGCTTGGCTCATACTTCATGTAAGATTGAGGAAATCTCAATGAGTATAAGTTATATGTTTGTGTGGCTTTGCTTGATTCGGGAAACTATTCAGAGTTCCATAGAAACTATGTGAACTTGGAATACGTCTCTCATGAGTTTAACTTTCTTCTTCATATGTAAACAGAATTTTCATTGTGTGGTATGTGTATATTCACTTGCCTTCCTTCCCCTTTAAGAATGTCTATTCAAGGTTATCCAGGCATCATCTAGAACATAGTTGTTTTTTTTTTTTTTAATCTAGGATGTAAAAGGTCATTATAGTGGTCTGATTCAGGTGTCCCCATAAACTTATGTGTTCTGAATACTAAGTCACCAGCTGATGGCAATTCATGAGTTAAAGCCTCCTGGAGGCAGTGTATTTTTGGAGGCAGGCTTATGTGTGTTATAGCCAGCTTCCCCTTGCCAGTATTTGTCACACTGTCCTGTTGTTGTTGTCCACCTTATGTTGGCCAGGAGGTAATGTCCATCCTCTGTTCATGCCATCACTTTCCCCTGCTGTCATGAATCTTCACCTCGAATCTAAAAGCCAAACTAAATCCTTTCCTCTCACAAGCTACTCTTGGTTGGGTGTCTTCTGCAAGCAATGTAATTGGACTGCAACAGTAAAATTAGCACCAGAAGAGTGATATTTTTGCTGCTACTACCCTGATTCTGTGATTTTGACTCTTTAGAACTGATTTGCAGAAGGAAAGTGGAAGGATTTGAAACCTTGGCCTAAGAGATACCTTGAAGGGCAAAAAGTAACAGTTTGATGGATCTTTCTGGTTGGAACTGAAAGACCTGGTTGCAATAAGAACTATGCAGTTAGAACTAGGTTTGGCTTATGAGGGTGAGAAAGAGCTTTGCCTTGACTGAGCTAGAAGCCATTTGTAAGAGGCTGGTGCTATGCCCATGTCCTGAGAATGTGTGCAGGGTTGCATTGTATAGAAATTGACTGATGTGAACAGAGAGATATGACACAGAAAAAAAAAAAAAGAAAGAAATCTTTTGGCCAAAACTGCTACCTGTTCAGTTGCAAATGTTTTAGACATTATAACCACTGAAACTGGACCAACTAACCTGCATTTGGACAACAGGAAAAATACAGACTCTTTTGATGGGTCCTGAAGGAGTGTCCCCTTCTTCAAAGTCTGCTTTATTTCCCCCTGGATCAAGTTGGCAGCCCACCTGTTATTATGGAGTATAACAAATGCAAGAAAGAGCGGGTCATTGGATTTGCACCATGGTTGGAGTCAGGTTCACATTGCTGCAGAAAATAACCAGTGAGTGCAGCTTGCGGGAGGAAAGGGTTTATTTTGGCTTACAGAGTAAAAGGAGAAGCTCTATGACGGCAGGAAAAAAAATGATGGCATGAGAAAAGGTTGGACATCACCTCTTGGCCAACATAAAATGGACAATAGCTAAGGAAGAATGTGCCAAACACTGGTATGGGGAAGCTGGTTATAACACTCATAAACTACCATACACCACCTTTGAGAGGATCCGATTTCCAGATTTTCATCAGCTGGGGACCTAGCATTCAGAACACATAAGTTTATGGGGAACACCTGAATCAAACCACCACATTCTGCCCCTGACTCCCATAAACTGATAACATGTAAAATACAATGCATTCAGTCAAACTTTAAAGGTCCCCATAGTTTCCAAAACACAATACCATGTTGTAAAGTCAATGACCCTTTCTTTCATTCATGTCTCATGATCAACAATACCTGCTTTGGTGCCAATTTGTTAATCCAGGGGAGAATAAAGCATACTTTGAATAACAGGACACTTCTTCAGCACTCAGGCTGCTTCAAAAGACTCTGCATTCTTGCTGTTGTCCCAATGACAGCTGGTCCAATCTCAATTGTTGTAATCTCTCATACAATTGCAGCCCCAAGATTTCTTTCTGTGCCATATCATATGCATACACCAGCCTGTTTCTCTACAATGTAACCATGCACAGGGCCATAACAACAAGCCTCTCACACAAACTGTTTCTGGACCAGTCAAGGCAAAGTTCTTTCTCATCCTCATAAGCCAAATCTCACAGTCCAGAGTTCTTACTGCATTCAGGTCTTTCAACTCTGACCAGAATAGTCCATCAAGCTGTACTTACAGCACTGCAAGGCATGTCTTAAGCCAAGGTTTCAAATCCTTCCACATTCCTCCTGCAAAGCAGTTCCAAAAGGCCAAAAGCCACAGATTTCTAGAGGATATGATACCACTTGTTGGTATCAACCTTTACTGTTGCAGTCAGGTTCACATTGGTAGCATAAAACACCCAACAAAGAGCAGCTTGTGAGAAAAAGGGTTTATTTTGGCTTACAGACTTGAGGGGAAGCTCCATGATGGCAGAGGAAAATGATGGCATGAGCAAAAGGTGGACATCACCTGCTGGCCAACATCTGGTAGCCACCAACAACAGGAGAGTGTTAGAAACACTAGCCAGAGGAAGCAGGCTATAATACTCATAAGCCCACCCCCAACAATATACTGCCTGCAGGAGGCTTTAATTTCAAACTGCCATCAGTTGGTGACCTAGCATTCAGAACACATAAGTTTATGGGGGACACCTGAATCAAACCACCACACTATCCAAAGTACTTATCAAGATTTATACTCCTTTTTCTCTACTGGATTGACAGGAAAAAGTTCCACAGGTGATGCCCTGCAATTGTGATGACTACTAGGCTATATATTATTCCTTGGAAAAATATCTTTGTTTCTCTGAATCTCATTTTGACATCTAGACACTAATGATTATACAATCATCATATCTATATCAATGGACTTATGATACACTGTGTATATGAATTATACTAAGAGGAAGTAACAAAATGACATGCAAAATCCTGACATCTATGTGTTTGGCTTAATAAGCTATATATAGCAAGCATACTATCTGATTAAAATTAATTAAAAAATTCAAAAATTAATTATGTTTATTTATTTTTCCTTTATTAGTTATGTACATACTCAGTGTGCAAACAGCCATCTTGGTACCATCGTTAGCCTCCTCCCTGTCCGCCTCCCTCTGAAGGGACCCTTCTTTTTGGGGATTGTAGGACATTATGTTGTGAGGGTAGCCATCAGTTATGGGGAAGTGACAATGTCTCTGTGCATAATGGTCCAAGCTGTAGCTCTAACAATATTTCTGCCCCCTCTTCCACAAATTTCCCTGAGTCATGTTGGGTTCATTTTAGGTCTATTTCAGTGATGAGGTCTTGGAAACCTCTGTGTTTCTGGATATCTGGTTTAGTAGGAGTTGAGTATTCTCTGTGTCTATCTCCTTATCCCTTATGCTGGTACTAGGTTCACCAAGACAGCAACACTCTTGTTCATTTCCCCAATTACTCTATGGTTTCAGCTGGGGCCCTGTTGTGGTACCAGGGGCTGAATCTCTCCTCAGGCTCTGTGTCCATCTGAAAAAGAGAAGCAGATTCTCCAATGGACAGTAAAGTCATCACCAGATAAATTGAATAACCTTTATTATCTTAGAGGGAATTTCATAGGTGTAGGCCCTCTTGTAGCCCAAGATTGGGGGGACCTTGATATTGAAGAGCAGATTCGATTTTTGGAAATGGCTCTGACTTGTTTCTCAGTTATAGCTATGGGTTCTGTTCCACTGAATGGATCCATTAGCCAATCCAGGAGCAGTTGTTTACTCACCATAGCTGTGCACCACTATTGCACTTGAGTGAGCATCACATCAGGTAATTTGCTTAGTAGTTTAGACCATGAGTTGCTTGGACAGATGTTTGACATTTTCCCCCAGTTGCTCATGTAGCACCTTCTGGCACTAGACAAACTAGCTGTCTGGGAATACCTCTCTTCCAGATTCCAGCAAGATCTCTGTATGTTCTATACCATCAGCATATGGTGTCTTTGGCAATAGGGTTTACTATTAACCTTTGGTGGGTGATCAAGTTCTCTGGCTGAAATCTGTCTTCTTTTGGGAAACCTTGTAGGTCTCACTAGTCAACAGCTCATTGTGGATGTTAGCCACATCCTGGTATTAGGAGTTATAGGCCAGTGCCAAGGGAGAAGAATGAAAAAAAGATAGGTAATATAAAAGAGAAAGAAAGAAGAGAGGAAGAGAGAGAGAGGAGATGATTAAATTGAGTCTTCATCATACCCTCTCCAGGGCCCTTTGATTCAGGTGTTCCCTCTAAGGACCTGATGAAGATCCAACCTTTTAGTCTATCTTTCAGGATATATGATTTTATGGTACCATTTCCAGTTGAGTGCAGTCTTATGGCCCCCATTATGTTTATTTTTAATGTGCATGTTTATGGATATGCTGATAATTTGATACATGTGAAAATGTGTGATGATTACTAGATCATTATATACAGCCAGCATTACCATGTCCTTAAACATTTTTTAACATATTTTATTAGCACATTATAAATGTGCATATTTATTAGGTAAAGAATGATATTTCAGTGCATATATACAGTATACACTGATCAAATCAGGACTAGTATACTACCCCTCTGTCTTTCATTAAACTGTGTCAGGGGCCTTTGAGTTCCTCCTAATTGTAGAATGCATCCAAGAAAACTATGAGCTAAGCAATCCCCACTGCATTATAAAACATTAGTGCTTGTCATTCCTGTGTAACTATGTTTGGTACTCATTAGCCAGCCTCCCTTTCTTTCCTTGACTCCACTCTTCTCGGCTTCTCCTGATCACTGTTCTACAATCAAATAAACTTTGGTGTTTTAGCATCAATATGAGAATATGAGTTCCATATGATAATACATAGAACTTACCTGTTTAAAATGTTTTATATTTATTATTTATTTATTTATAAGTGGTAGAATGAGGAGAATGAATGGGCACACCAGGGCCTCTAACTACTACAAATTAACTCCAAATGTATGTGCCACTTTGTGCATCTGGCTTCTGTGGGCACTAGGGAATTGAACTGGGTCCTTAGGCTTCCCAAATGCTTGAATGGCTAAGCTATTTTTCCAGCCCATACTTACTTATTTTTAATTGACTTATTTCACTAAATGCAATTTCCTCCAGTCCCATTCATTTTGTTACTAATGATAGGATATCATTCTCCTATCAGTATCATTGCATTGTCTATATCACATTTTCATTAACCACTCCAAGGTCATCAAGGTTGGTTGCATATTGTGAATATTGTGGTAATACACACAGGAATGCAGATGTCTCTTTGATAGCTGATACCACATCCTTTGAATATGTACAAGGATTAGATTATCTGAACTTTAAGGTAGTCCTGTGCACACGTGACTCTTTTCCTAATGGCTGTAAGAATCTGCTTCTTTGTCCATCCTCATTGCCATGTATGTATTTTGAAACTGCCATTCTGATTGGCATGGGAGCTCCCTGTGTTTATTATTTGCCTTTCCCTGGTATTAGTGAAGTTAATTCTTTTCATTATTTTACTAATAATTTTCATCTAAAACTACACCAATTAAGCATAGAGAGCTTGCGCTAATCTCTACCCTAGCCCTTAAAACTAGGCTGGATGTACATTTTACTTATCAACAGCTCTGGATAAAGTTGTGCTATTATATGAAATAATCACTAAAGTGGATAAATATTTCTGCTTTATAAGATACAAAAGATATTTCTGTTTGTCAGCCAATTCTTTTATCAGCTCCTCTCTACAATTCTTGAAATTTTTGACCACACCTTAAATGTTTTAATAGCGCACTGCGCCTACTTCCAACCCACACATAAAGAATCTATGTGTAGGATTAGCTATGTATAATTTTTTGAATCTTGATCTAGAAGAATTCACATTCCATATACTCAAGTTCATTGTCTTATCAAGTGCTAGGCAAGGCTAGGAAATAGTCTAACACAAAAAAGAGGAGGAGGAAGGAAGACGGAGGAGGAAGAGAAGGAGCAGGAGAAGGAAAATTTTAAATTTCAGGATGAGTTAGCCAATCTTTGTTATACCATATTTAGAGTGTACATAACTCAAGAGTCACCATTTATGCCTTTGGACGTTTTGGTTTATTTGTGCTGTTTTTAAAACTTAGTTTGTAATAGGATAGTAATATATTTCACTTCAAATGGCTCCAAAAAAAATAAAGTTCTGAAAAGGATAAAAAATTGTAGCAACGGAAGCCTAAGATACAGTTTGTGAATTTTTTTCTTTACTTGGTTCAACCAATTATTGACAAAGGCTCAATGAGGACACCACATCCATAGCATCCATCCTCTTGTTTTTTAGTATGGAACACTTTGTGAATTTCCATGTCACCCATGTGTAAGGGTCATGCTAATCTTCTCTGTACCATTCCAGTGTTATTATATATGCTGCCAATGTGTGTGAGTAATATTTGTCTTTTTAAATATGTACTGCCAATCCCACCATGACCAGAAGATTTATTCATTTGCAACATGGAGAAAGTTTTCAATTGATAAATGTAGTGAAAATATGTAGATTTTTCTTGAAGAATAAGGCAGTGGGACATATGTGCATTACTGTTTCTTTTCACAGAGAATGGAATTCACTTCCTTTCAGTAACTGCACTTAACACAAGCTGCAGGAGTCAGAACTCCATTTATACATATAAATGTTTGCATCTGTATTTTCTTCCATTGGTTGGTAGCACTAACAAAGGCCAATTTGTAGAATGATTGAACACTTGATATCTATCATTGTGTTCATAAATGTATCTTCCTGTCTACATTCCAGATGTTCATTCTTATTTTAATAACTTTGTGCTTGTCATGAGTTTTGAATTCTAAATTTAAAGTGTCAAGGAGAAAGGCTTTAGTTTGTCAGTTTCATGGAGGATGGCCCAGTTTGATCTTCCCAGAAGCCTTTCAGCCTCTTCCGATTGGTTCTTACCATAAACATCTGAGGTCCTAAAGTCAACATTAAATTAATTAATAAGTAAGCAAACTTTCTGTGCTCATTACCCTTTTATACCAGTTAAAGATTGGGTTAAATGTATTCATTGTAAAATGATAATTCTCTTTACCTTGATTTATAGGGAGCGAGCATTGAATACAACCCAACCTGGGTCCCTTCAGCTCACTGTGGGAAACCTGAAACCAGAAGCCATGTACACTTTCCGAGTCGTTGCCTACAATGAGTGGGGGCCAGGGGAAAGTTCTCAACCCATCAAGGTGGCCACTCAGCCTGAGTGTGAGTATGAAAAGGGAAGGGTGGTATGTAGAAAGGATTTGTTTTTATCAGCAATGTCATTGAATAATCTTATAGAACTTTTTGATATGAAAATGGAAGGAATATTTTATTTTATTTTTTCCCAGACATCTGGAGTCTTTATTTTATTTTATTTTTATTAGTCAGTTCTGTATTCAGCAAATACAGTCAGTTTGGTACCATTATTAGGCTCATCCGTGACCTACCCCCTCCCCTTGGCCCCTCCTTGTTGAGGTATACGGGTCATGCATTGTGGAGTTAGCCCACAGTTATGGGTAAGCTAAATGTCTCTGCATATCATGACCCAACATGTGACTCTGACATTCTTTCCGCCCCCTCTGGAAGGAATATTTTAGCTTGAGGATTTGTATAGGTGAGCTATTGTGTTAACAAAATGGCTTCTTCACCTAGGCCATTTCCTATAATGGGGAAATCTCACAGTGAAAGTCCAAATCCATCCCTTCAGGACACATATTCATTTCCTAAGAAAATGACTTACCCAGTCAACACTATGTCATCATCATCATCATCATAATTGTCATCATTTCAATTCGACCTTCACTGATTTTACAAAGTTTTCTGTGTTGTTCTACGAAGATTTAATATCAAGGAGAAAAGATCAATAGCGTGGGATGTTTACACAAAGGGACTTAATAGAAATTAATCATGGAACTGGAGAGATAGTTCAATAGGCAAATGCCTTGCCAGGCAAGTATGAGAACTGGAGTTTGGATCCCCAGAACCCACATGAAATTTCACAGAAGCAGTACTACTCTTTGTGTAATCCCAACATACAAATGGTGAGATGCAAGGTGAAGAGAGGAGAATCAAACATTTCCTAGACTGGGGAACTACAATTAACAAAATTGCCTCAAAGAAAGCCAAAGAGGAGGACAGACATTTGAAGTTGTCCTTAAGCTTCCTCATAAAAACACACAACACATTAAAAATATCTTAAACATGCATGGAAAGATGCACATGAGTATAAGCACAAGAGGGAGGATATTGGTGTAGGGAGGAAAAACGGGTAAAGAGAGTGAGCAGAGGAGGAAGGACGAGAATCAAATAAAACAACTGACATTTTAAAATGCCAGAATGAAAGAGATCTAAATCTCTGTATGTCAACTCAATACATATATATCAAGAAAATACCAAAAGAGGAACTAAAATTCAGGATAAGTGAAAATAGATTATTGGGATGTGCCATCTTTTCATTCATTTATTTGGGTTGGGTGTGTGTCAGGGGGGGGAGTGGGTGGGTGCATGCCAAGGACTCTTGCCATTGCAAATGAACACCAGACACAAGCACGACTTTGTAGCAAGATTTATGTGGGTAGCGGGGAATTGAACCCAGGCTGGCAGGCTTTACAAACAAACATCTTAAACCACTCAGCCCTCTACCCAGCTTCTCATCCTATAATTTGCTGAACTTTTATTTATTAATTAATTTATTTTTATTTAATAATTTATTTAATTATTTACAAAGAGAGAAAGAGGAAGAAAGAGATAGGGAGAGAAAGAGAAAAAATGCGTGTTCTAGGGCTTCTAGCTACTGTAAACAAACTCCAGATGCATGAAACAATTTGTGTATCTGCCTTTACGTAGGGAATCAATCTCAGGTCACTAGGCATTGCATGCAAGCACCTTAACCACTGAGCAATCTCTCCAGCTCTGCTAAACCCTTTTTGACAAATTATAATTCAATTATTTCTACTGATGAGCAGTTCATGTTAATTAAAAATTATAGTGTAAAAGTACAGGATAGTTTCTTATAACAATAAGTTTTTGTTATGTGGATGTAAATAAAGCTAATGTAGCATGGTGGCATAACCTTGGACGTCCTAGCACTTGGGAGGCTGAGTCAGGAAGATCTCCTGTTCAAGGCCGGCTTGAGCCACATAGTTAGACAATACCTCAAAAAAAAAAAAAAAAAATCCAAATAAGCCAGGCATGGTGGCATACCCTTTTAGTCCCAGCACTTGGAAAGCAAAGGTAGGAGGATCAACATGAGTTTGAGGACACCCTGAGACTACATAGTGAATTCTGGGTCAGCCTGGGCTAGAGAAATGTGCTACCTCCAAAAAGCCAAGCAAAAAAATATTCCAAATAAATAAACACATACCTCAAAAAGCCAAGCACAACAAATCACAAATAAATAAACAAATAATAGCATATTCTATTTCACAAGATTTGTTAACACATTTGAGTTACTGACCTCATTAACTTGAACTTGCTGTTTATAGCTTGTATATAGTATCAGTGACTTTTACTATTTTATATTAATAATCAATAATGTTAAGTAAAAACACAAATCAACAAATAATGTTAAGATATAAATTAAACACTTAATATAACTATGTAACGCATCATGTTATGGACATGGTAGCTCATAGCTGTAATCTCTGTACTTAGGAGGATCAAACAGGAAGATTAGCATAAGTTTAAGGCTTCCTAGTACTGGAATTTTTTTTGTCTCAAAAATATATCAAACAAAACAAAAATATGTTCTATTATCTTTAGTGGTTTTTTGTTTTGTTTTGTTTTGTTTGTTTGTTTTGTTTTGTTTTGTTTTTGAAGTAGAGTCTCACTCTAGCCCAGGCTGACCTGGAACTCACTATGTAGTCTCAGAGTAGCCTCAAACATAGAGATCATCCTACTTCTGTCTTCCAAGTGCTGGGATGAAAGGCATGTATGCCCATGCCTGACTTTTAGCATAATTAAAAAAAATAACAGAGTTTGCACTTTGCTACACAGATCACTACCAGCGGAATTTTGCATATACAATATAAACATACTTACTTATATAAACATGTATGATATAAATACTCTCTTACTCTTCATCACTCTTCCTTTATATAGATTGTATGTACTTCCTTGTACAATTATAACTTCAAAACCTCAAAAATTATATTAACATGTCTGAACTTATATTTTAGGGGCTGGAGAGATTGCTTAGTGGTTAAGGTACTTGCCTATAAAACCTAAGAACCCAGGTCTGAATGTTCAGTAAGCACATAAGCCAGATGCAAATGGTGGTACATGCATCTGGAGTTCATTTGCAGTGGCTACAGGCTCTGGCACACCCATTCATTCTCTCTGTCTCTGACTCTCTCTCTCTTTCTTCATCTTTCTCAAATAAAGAAATAAAAATGCATGAATTAATTAAAAAATACTTTAAAATTTAGCATGTTTTCTCTTAAAAATACCCTATTTTTATTTCCTTCCTTCTCCCTTCCTCCCTTCCTTTCTTTCTCCCTCCCTCCCTATTCCTTCCTTTGTTCCTTAATTATGCACAAAGAATTAGGTTGCATTATGTTGTATTTCAAACAAATTTTGTTCTCTGTTTCCTTCCTCTCCTGTTTTGCACTCTCCTCCCACCATAGCCTTCTTCCTGCTTTCATGTTACATTTCTTTCCGCCTGACTCTCCCTTTTCATCATCTCTTGTTCCTCTCTTGTCTCCTCTCCCAGGCGGGACTGCAGTTACAGGAGCCCAGCTGTTCATGAGTGATCTGGAGATTCCAACTCTGGAAGTGTTAGTCCCCTTTAAGCCTTCACGCTTTTATAGGAATCTCTCCACCTCTTGGGATCCTAAATTTCAATGCTTGTATATAAGTAAATAAGGAAGTGTTAAAGTGACTGTTGGTTATGAATTGAGATAGGAGACTGCAGGAAGAATTGAAAAGCTGAAGAATCATTAAAGGGAATGTGACTGAATGAAAGACAAAGCAGAAGAGGAATAGAGAGGAACACCTAACATTCCACACTAGTCACCATGGTCAAGAGCACCCTGCTGCCAGCAGAGGGAGTGCCACATGGGCACATACACATGCATGCATCACATCACACCGCACCTACACCACACTGTGCACATGCATACACACACACACACACACACACACACACACACACACACGAAGCTTGGATCCTTACGTGAGAAAGACCATGCAATTCTTGTCTTTCCAGGCCTGGGTACCTCGTTTAGTATGATCTTTTCCAATTCAATCTATTTTCCTTCAAATTTCACAGTTCCATTTTTCACTATACCTGAATAAAATTTCATTTTACATCTGTTCCACATTTTCATTATCCAACCATTAGTTGATAAACATCTAGGTTAATTCCATTTCCTAGATATTGCAAAGGGAGCAGCAATGAACAGGAATGTGCAAGTATCTCTCTATCGTAGCATATTGAGTCCTTAGGGTATATGTTCAGGAGTGGTATACCTGGGTAATACTGTAGTTCAATTAGTGTTTGAGAAAACTTCATACTGATTTTCATGGTGGCTGTAACATTCCTACTAACAGTTAAAAAGGGTTTAAAAAAGGGTTTTATAAAAGGGTTTCTCCCCACCACCTCATCGGTATATGCTGTCACTAATTTTTTTGATGACAGCCATTCCTAACTGGGATGGGATGAAATCTCCAAGTAGTTTTAATTGGTATTAAAATTTGCATCCTCGGGGGTAGGTCATGGATGAGCCTAATAATGGTACCAAACTGACTGTAAAAATAAAATAAAATAAAATAAAAATAAATAAATAAATAAATAAATAAAATTGCATCCTTATGGCTAAGTTGGTTGAACACATTTTTAAATGTCTGTTTTTCTTGTTTTTTTAAACTATTAGTTTCACCGGCCAATTTATTAATTGACAAGATTTTTGGTGTTTTAGTTTGCAATCTTTATATATATCCACCCCTGGATGAGGCTTTCTGATTGTTCTTCTGTTAGTTTCTTTTGCTGTGTAAATGTTTTCAGACTTCATGTGATCCTCTTCATTGTCTCTTCAGACTATTTCTTGCTATTCTCTTCAGAATTGTACTTACATGGACAACTTAAAGAGTACTGTGTATGCATTTCCCTAGTATTTTCAGTGATTCTAGCTTTAAATAGAGATCTGTGATTTATAGGATAAGATATGTGAATCTGATTTCTTTTCTCTACATGTAGTTATCCATTTTGTCAGTACCATATTTCCATAAGCATTGTTCCAGTACATGTTTTTGCTGCCATTGTTGAAAATTAGGTGATCATAATTGTGTGGGTTTATTTCAGGGTCCTCTATTCAATTCTGTGATCTATACATGTATTTTGTGCCAGTACTGTGCTATCTCTGTCACTATGGTTGTAAAGTATAATTTTAGACCAGAGCTTGTTATTCTAGCAGTGTTGTTTCTGTTAGGTTTTCATTGGCTGTACATGGTCTTTTGTGCTTCCATTTGAATTGTTGGATGGCTTAATTTTTTCTTATTCTGAGAAGAGTGACACTGAAATTTTGATGGGAATTGCATTGAATATTTAGATTACTTTTGGTTATATAACCTTTTTGAAGATATTGATTATCAATCTAGAAACATACAAAGTCTCTCCAACATTTTTCCTTCTTTGTGATTGTGTTTATTTTCTTAAAACAAGCATATTTTATTCAGGCAAAGGTGAACATAAGTAAAAGTTCCCTTCTCTATGATTGCTGGTTTATATCTAGGATCACAGCCCCTTCCCCAGACTATTGGGTCTGACCTGTTCATACAGTCTTACTTAATACTGGATTAGATGCCCTGCTTCTGCCCATTAGGCCAAAAGTGTCCTTCTGGTTTGTTTCTCCCCATTTCAGGCCCTGAACACAGAAATACTCAACTAGTTGACTAGGCTACAGACTATGCGAAAGGGACAACAACTTTTCTCTCGGACCTTTTCCTACCCTGTGCTTCTAGGACCAAGACAGTTTCAAGTCATTGTCATATCTCTATGATTCAAATTCCTCTCCCTAACTGCTTATCATCCATCTATGTCTCCCTCAGTCACATTTGCAGATATTCTTCTTTAAAGCATATACATATATTGCTACATTTTCTCTACCCATGCAAATGATGGTGGGTGTTTGGATGTTTCCATGTCCTTGCTATTGTGAATAGTTCTGCAATGAGTATCTTTCCTTTTGTAGTATCTAAAAATTTTCTTTATAGAAATTTTCCACATCTTTAGATTAGGCTCATTGATAATTTCCTCCTTCCTTCCTTCCTTCCTTCCTTCCTTCCTTCGCTCTTTCTTTCTTTTGGAGCTATTGTGAATAGGGTATTTTTCCAATTTCTTAGCATGTTTATTTTTGGAATATGAAAACAACTGCCTTTTGTGCTGATTTTATGTCTTGCAACTTTTTGAATGTGTTAACATTGAGAGTTTTCTGGTAGTGTCTGTAGGACTACTTATATATAGAGTCATGCCATCTTTAAATAAGGACAGTTTCATTTTTTTTCTTTTATTCTTTATCAGTTTTGTATCCTTATGTCTTATTTCATTAGCTAAGATGTTGAGTACTATTAAATTAGAGTGGAGGAAGTTGACACGTTTGTTTTGTTTCATATTTTAGAGGATATGTTTTACATTTCTCTCATTTGCTGTAATGTTGACTACAGATTTTTCATCTATAATCTTTATTATTTTGATGCAAGTTTCATCTATTCCTAGTTTCTCCAGAACTTTATTCATAAATGCATGTTGAGCTTTGTTAAGTGCCTTCCATGTATCTATTGAAATGATCATATGGTTTCTGCCCATAAGTTTATTTACATTGTGAACTATGTTTATTGATTTTCATATATTGTTATATTTATTTTGAGGTAAAAGGAATATATATATATATATATATATATATATATATATATATATAAAGAGAGAGAGAGAGAGAGAGAGAGAAATAAATGGGTGCACCAGGGCCTTCAACTGCTACAAACAAACTCAAAACATATGCACCACTTTGTATATCTGGCTTACAAGGGACCTGGGGAATCAAACCTGGGTCCTTTGGCTTTGCAGGCAAATACCTTAACCACTAAGCTATCTCTCCATGCTAACAGCATTTCTTTTGCAGGTTGTGCATGTGCACTGCGACTTATTTCTATCTCCTGAGTATTATCATGACATAGGTATATTAGAATAATTCAGCCTATGTAAACAAGATATAGATGCAAAATATCCTTAACAGTACAACACATTGCACCAACTCACTTGCTATATTTATTGCAGGCATTAGGATAAATAAATTATATTATCACAATGGATAGATGCTAGATATGTGTTTTAGTTTCTGTTGTTAAGAACAAATCCAATTCTATCAATGTAAAGATATTTCTAGGGAAAGGTATGCTTTATCTTCTTCAAACTTGCTCAGTGATATACCAGATAGTGAGGAATATGGGGCACTCCAGAAAGCCTGTCTTTCTCCTGTATTAATTCCCTTCTTATAAGCCCATTTTCTGTCTTTTTAGAGGAAGGACAAAGGCAAGCTTTACTATGTGGCTATATTATCAGAATTTGGAGTCATAAATACAAAAGCATTGTCAATATTTCCTACTCTAACACAGTGATTTTATCTCTTGTAAGCAGGTCTTGTCTGAGTATGTATGTAGTTGCTTTTCTTATTACCTCTTTTCCAATTGTGAAATAGTAATTGTACACTAACATTCCATTGCTTTTATACTAACTTATTCTCAGGGTTTTCCTATTATTGGAAAAATCAACTGCATTAGGAAACTATATTTTCAATGAACAAAAAAAGAGGAAAATATGTCTGAAATAAAAATCATCCAGCCCCTGTTTCTGAAAGTGCATACATTTTATAGTAATCACTTAAAAAGATCAACAGCCTAAGATTCAGTTTATGAAATAATCACCCAGAACAGAAAGCCTTGATTTATATGAAGGCTTGTGTCCTCTGATTATATCTTCCTTTTGCTAAACTTTGCCCTTTCTTCGCTGCCTTTATGGTATGTAATTTCTCCACTGTGTTATCAGCCTGGATTTAAGTCCTGCCTGCCCAAGACATGTCTAATCTTTTCATACCACATGTGGCAAATTTTTGAATTATTATGGGGAGTCCTATAAGATGCTGTTAAGGCAGTTTAATCATAGAGGATGTTAAAACAGACCTCATGCTGGCCTAAGGGCTTGAGTTTTAGAGTAAGAAGTATATTTGCTAGAACACAGCCCAATTATCCAGAAAGTTCTTTTATAGTTAAGAGTTGTAAGTAATATTCTTAAGTCTATTATATTCTCTACATAAAAGGATAATGAGGGCTGGAGAGATGGCTTATCGGTTAAGCACTTGCCTGTGAAGCCTAAGGACCCCAGTTCGAGGCTCGATTCCCCAGGACCCATGTTAGCCAGATGCACAAGGGGGCACACACGTCTGGAGTTTGTTTGCAGTGGCTGGAGGCCCTAGCGTGCCCGTTCTCTCTCTCTCTCACTCCCTCTTTCTCCCACTGTCTGTTGCTCTCACATAAATAAATAAAAATGAACAAAAATTATATATTTTAAAAGGATAATGAAAGCAAACCCCTCATTTTCAAATATTTTATGTAGATATATATTTTCCCCCTCTTTCCATGAATTTGGTAACATGTTGATAGGCCAGAATAGAGAGTATGGCTGGGCATAGTGCTATATCTCTCTAGAATGTTTTATTTAATTATTGAGACTCCAGGTTCCTGTAGCAGTAGTATTCACCCCACTTTTCTCAGGTGTGAAGAGGAAATGTAATGACATCCTCAATATTTCTAGGTTTTGTCTCACATCTTGTAGAAACTTATCAGGCTGAAAATTTCTTATCTAGTGGTATGAGGATTAAAGGTGGACATAATTTCTACTGTATCCTTAAAAATTTGGGGGCTGGAGAGATGGCTTAGTGCCATGGTTAAAGGTGCTTGCCTGTGAAGTCTAAGGATCCAGGATCAATTTCCCAATAACCTTTTAAGCCAGATGCACAAAGTGGTGCATGTGTCTGGAGTTTGTTTGAAGTGGTTGGACGCCCTGGCCTGCCCATTTTTTCCTCTTTTCCTCTTTCTCTCTCTTTCCCTCTCTATGATAGCTAAAGAAATAAACAAAATATTTAATACAAAAAATAAAATTTACCAATTTACTCACTGTATGTAAACATGGCTAACAAACAATCTTATTTGTAGTTTGGAACAGATTTGAGTACAGTACACTAACACTTTTATATATTTCATTACTTTTCTTCTATTTTGACTTCCCTAGAATTTTGTAAAATTTTACAAACCAACTTATTCTTTAATTTTACTTGTTACACATTGTCACAGTAAAGTGTATCCCTGGGAGACATGAGAGTACCTCCAAAGTCACAGACTAAAGACCAAAGGACAATTAAACAGTTTGGGTCAACCAATGAGTTTGGGGAGTTATTTACAGAAAATGGGTGACTTAAGGGTAGCTGCATCACCTCATTGTCCCACCCTATGCTGACCTCAAGGTCCCTGCACCATAGAGTCCCCTAAACACCTACAATACCAAGAAATCGCCTCTGATTTCTCATGGTGATTTCCTCCAAGCTGCTGAAGTGAAGCTCTATACGTTGGGATTATACCCAAGATGCTATTCCCTTAGCCTTAGGCTGAGAGGTGGTTTACAGAGCATCACAACTTCAAAGAGTCTACATCATTCAGAAGTCTCATCCCATGCTATGTGATGACTTCAGAAGCTGCATCATGAGGTCCTATCACTAGTAGTAAACTCCTGCCTCCTATGTAATCTAGCTTTTTCCCAAGATTTCTTGCAGCTGAGGAAGGGCAGACAGGAACAATTGTTGTAACTTCAGGCTTTCCTCCATCTACTAAGGAGTCAGTAGCTCCATTACCATTACTTTAAACATTGTATCACAGTGTTGTCCTGCTCCAAAGTTGTCATAGATACCTGGTCAAAGCCATTCTTTACTTCAAGATGGCTTCATGATATGCCCAGGGGACAAACACCATTCAACACCCATCTTTGCAGTTATAACTAAATATGAAGACTTATGATGAGAAAACACTACAGTATCACCTGAATGTGCTACCACATTGCCATTGTATAAACAGTGGATTGATTAAAAGGTACAAGCAGAGTATGATATGACATGTACTTCATGAGTAATGGAGATATGAAATATCAAAGATATTTGTTTCTGTGTAATCTGTGGACTAAGTAGCACAACCTTAGTATAGTTCTGCCTATCTCATTTCTTTGATAACTAATGCTGGTTTAAAACAATTACTATTTAGACTTCACAATGTTTTGGGTGAATGATTGGAATAACCTTGATAGCAAAGTTGACTACTAGCCTATTGACAGTGGTCTGATTATGGAATCACAGACATGGCTGGACAGTAAGAGTGGCAAAAAAAATGAATCAAAAGATTGACTATATGTTTATTTTGGTGGCCTACAGACATTATTCCTATTTTTAAAGTTCCTCAATGGAAACTATGTTTTCCATTATTACAGACATACAATGGGAGACATAAAACTCTTATGACTTGGCAACCTTAGAAACATAAGACCTAAACAACCCACTTGCTTTTAATGGTCAGTTAGGTGAAGTATTATTGTTTTATAATAACATATTAGCAGAAGAACTAGAGGGGATCTTAGAGAGATAAATGGATATTTAACTGCCCTTACAAGTGTTCAAAGCAACATGAGTCACTGTCTTCTTCAATTTACTCAAAAATGATTATTTTGTGCTAAGTTCTAGATCTCTAGTCATGGTTACCATGACCCACATGTGTCTATTGAAATGAATGATTAACTTTCAGTCCCATTAACTATATTTCAACTTATCAACAGCATCTAAAATTTAAATTATATTAGAAAAAAAAAACAAAATAAACCTGTTTTTAAATCACTGCCTGCTAGAGTGGACAGTGCAGAAAGCAATCATTACTTTAGAAAGTTCTATTAGATGGCACAGTTAATGTTAACAAAAAAGCCAGTTAGATTACTGTCTTAATATTTCTACATAAGTACTACATATAAACTACTGTAACTCATTAAAATATAAATATATCTTATTAAGTATATTTAACAGACAAAGTCCCCTTGAATATTAAAATTTTTGTTTCATTAAAAAGAAAAATTTTGGCCTGGAGAGCTGGCTTAGCGGTTAAGTACCTGTGAAGCCTAAGGACCCCAGCTCGAGGCTTGATTCACCCATGTTAGCCAGATGCACAGGGGGGCGCATGCATCTGGAGTTCCTTTGCAGTAGATGAAAGCCGTGGCGCGCCCATTCTCTCTCTCTCTATCTGCCTCTTTCTCTTTCTGTCTGTCACTCTCAAATAAATAAATTAAAATGAACAAACAATTTTTAAATTCTACTAAAAAAAGAAGAATTTTCTTCTATAAAGATCTGGAAATCCAGCTCTGAAGACATTACCTGATTATTTATAGTATAACAAATATTTTTTCCTAGTAAGATGAAAATATCTTTACAAGCTCAGACAAGGAAAGAAATACCATTAGTTGCTTGGTTAAAAATGGTGTAACATGCCGGGCATGAAGGTGCACGCCTTTAATCCCAGCACTTGAGAGGCAGAAGTAGGAGGATTGCTATGAGTTTGAGGCCACCCTGAGACTACATGATGAATTCCAGGTCAGCCTGGGATAGAGCAAGACTCTACCTTGAGAGACCAAAATAAAAAAAAAAAAAAATGGTATAACATAAGTGCAGTTTGTCTGAAAAACTTTGCTTGTCTGTTGTCTTTTTATTCTAAGTGCACAGTCATCCTCATTTGTTAAAAGAAAAAAAAAAAAAACTCTTGAAAAACTGCTCCATGAGAAGTAAAATTCCAATAAATGACTTTTTCTTGCTGAAATTGGAGGATTTGTGAAGAGGTAATGTGAAAATTGACAGGAAGTTCCTGCATATTTGTTTGGGGTCCGATTGTTGATTTTGGCTATACATTCATTGAAAATAAAAGAAGGTTGCTTGCTGAAAAGAACTGGACCAGAAGGCAGCTTGGGAGGCTAGCTGAACAAAATGCCCCTCCAGAGGAAACACAAGTGCTGACCTATTCTGGGAAATGCTTTCCATTCCGATGGTAAAGAAGAGTGAAGATAAACACTAAGTGTGGAATTTTACAACAATCATTTAAAAATTTTTAACTAATTTTTAGACAAGCCCAATAGACTGGGCTTTTTTTTTTTTTTTTAAGTCAAGTGAGAGTGAGAGCAAGGGCAAGAGAAAGAGAACTGTAGCACTGTAATTGAACTCCAGATGTGTGCATCACTTTGTGCACATGTGCTAACATGCATGCATGCATCCCCTTGTGTATGTGGCTTATATGGAACCTGGAGAGCCAAACATGGGTCATTAGGCTTCACAGGCAAGCACCTGAATTACTAATCCATATCTCCAGCCCTACAACATTCATTTTTATGATTCCTCATTTTGAGAGAAATTCTTATTCATTTAGAACATGACTATTTGTTTTATCCAAAATTTTGGTGTTTCAAAACTTCTATCAAGTTCTGGGTTAGAGAATACAATGAGAAGAGCAGTATAGTTTCTTACTTTGTCTATTTCTATTTCTATAACAAACTACTTGGCTCTGGGTAATTTATCAGAAAAGTATTTTCCATAGTCCTGAGAACTAGGAATTTCAAAATCAAGTTTTGATGTCTACTGAGAGCTGTTTTCTGCTTCCAAGATGAGACCCTGTTGCTACATCTTCCAGAGGATACAGACTGCATCCTCACAGTGTGGAAGCAATAGAACAGATGGGCTTGGGTGATCATGTAGCTGTTTCATTTCGGTTTTAAAGTACTAATCTCTAATTGACAGCTAAGTCCTCATAACTTGTCTCCTAACTCTCTTGCTTCTTCTTGTCTTCAGGGTGAAGTATGAACAGGAGTTTTTGAGGAGAAACAAATATTCAGGCCATAGATACATGAAACAAATTATATGAAGCATATGAAATAACATAAAATGTATCTGTAAATTATTGAATTTCATACTGTGGGAATTAATTTCTTTTCAATAGATAGTGTTACAGGTAGTAACAAAAAATAATGTACAACTAAACGCATGTATCACTTCATGCACAAAACAGATTAGCTTTTAAAAAGTAGGAATTATTTTGGAGTGTTTTAGAATCTATCACATTAAGAAATATACCAAGAGCTGAGTATGGCAGTGATCCCACTATTCAAGGGGAAGTGGCAGGAGGATTTTTGTTGTTGTTGTTCCATGGTAGCTTGGAGTAAAAATCCCTGTAGGAAGGAAGTTCAGAAAGAAAGAGAGAGGCAGAAAGAAAATTATGGATGGCAAAAATGGGAGAAAGGGAGGGAAAGGAAGGAAGGAAGGAAGGAAGGAGGGAGGGAGGGAGGGAAGGAGGGAGGAAAAATCATGACTAACCTTATTTAGAGCCAAACCAAAAGTGAACAAAACTCACTTATAAATCATTTCACTGCTTCCTGAATTCTTTTAAATATGGACTGTTCTGCCTACATGAAAGTGGTAAATTGTAAATGTCACCCAAAATTCATTAAACATTAACTTTTGTTTTCTAAGTTCATGCATTACATAATTTTTAATAGAGTGATGATTTCTGTTGTAGAAGAAGGTATCAGGCATGAGCATAATCATGTTCTAATACACAGAAACTTCCAAACTTCCACTTTGGCTCAGTCTTTCCCCCACAGGGTCCTAAAACTACACACAAAGGGGAGTTGGAGCAGGTCTTGGTGGAGCACGCCTTTAATCCCAACTCTCTCGAGCTCCCAGGAGGCAGAGTTTGAGGCCACCCTGGGACTACATAGTGAATAGTGAATTCCAGGTCTGCCTGAGATAGATTGAGACCCTACCTCGGAAAAAAAAAAAAAAAAAAAAAAACGGAGTAATTGGATGGAGTACAATTTCTGATCATAGAACATTTTATAGGTACAGGAATTTCCATGGTCTTAAACTGAAGGTTTAATGGTGATGAGAATTACTTCTTAACAGCTAAAATGTCATTAGTTCCTGGAGGTAAAAGATCATGGAGTTTTGTCTTCAAAAGTCAAGCTGTAGGATTTGTACATTGTCTATTGAAACTCTAGGCATCACTGGAGGTATTCCATATGGAAACAGTAAAATGTGTTCAAGAACAATGATTCACAAGGCAGGCTTGGTTTGAATTCTGGATTGTTCATTTACTCTGTAACTTGGGTAACCAGTTTCTTCATATGTAAAATATGGTATTGAGCTTATAGGGATGGTGTAAGGATTAATAGAAAACTTTTAAAATAGGAGTACAGCAGTACAGCTTTAAATGGCAATTTTGAAAATAAATGAAAGCTTTAGTCAACTTCTCGAACATTATCATTCTTCAGTGAATGTTAGATCCTATGCTAATTTCTCATTATCTCATTAATTAGTTCTAATTATTTATCATATAGGTATATTAATTGGACATGCTTTCCTATTTACTTAAGCAAATTTATATATCTTGTCTATGCTTCCTTGACAGTGTTTATTAAATAGTTTTAAGAGCAAAGAACTTTTGTATCACATGCCGCAGTCTTTCCCTGCATGAGTCCATGTTTAAACCTTTCAAATTAGTTAGAACTTCATCCATCCATCCACCCATCCAGTAATCATGTGTACACCCAGTGGGTTCCACTTTCATGGTACCAGGAATCCCACAGTACCCAAATAACAAAGCCCTTATCCTTATACAATTTGTATTCTAGTCATGGAAAGGGACAGTGTAGAATTAGGAGGATTCTGATGATTCTAGACAGGAACATCTGGGAAAGGCTTTCCAAATAAAGTGCATGTAAAGGAATGTTTGATAAATGTGGAGAGGTGCTGGAAAAGTTCTGTGTTGGAGCAGAGTCATTGTGAGACTAGCAAGTAGGAATTGCCAAGACCCCTGAGTTTAAGAACAAAAGATAGCTGGGCTGCAGCAGAGCATGAAAGAGGTGGTGTTGAGAGCGGCAGAGTCTAGTCCTGAGAAACCTTGGAATCTGCCTTTAACTCTCAGCAGGGATGTGTCATCCTCCCAGGGAGTGACTTGATCTAATTTTCATGTTTAACATGGAAGCTCTGAGACTAGAAAGGAGGCTAATGCAGTAACTTAAACAAGTGAAAAGCTTTGGTTTCCATGGTGATATTGGAGAAGTGGAAAACTGACTTTAGGACAGGAATAAGAGTTATTACTGGGTGTGAAGTCGAGAAAGGACAGCGATTGTACTGATTCTTGTGTCTTTAAGTTTCAGAATGTGTATGAATTAAGGCTCATTTATTGGGATTATGAAACTAAGAATACAGGCAGTTTGGATATAGGCAGGAGGGGAAGAGTTATTGAGAACAGATTTGGATATTTTAACAGGTTATTTTTAACTGGTAAATATATGTGGATACTATTTATTTAAATAGACTGGAACCTAAAGCAAATACATAATATTATTTGACTATAAAAACAAAAGAAAATGGTACACACAACCTATTCATTGGTCAGTACATTGCAAATTTATCTTCCAGTAGAATCAGAGATGGAAAGTTTTGGGAAAATCAGATTCTCTATGTCATAAACTGTAAAGCATCTGTACCCAGCAAGTCCCTCATGGTTGTACTAGAGACAGGCACAGTGTCGTGCATAGAAGATGTTCATACAGTTGTCAGTCATAGAAAAGCCTCACTTTTACAAACCTGCCTTTGAGGCCTGTGATGTGTAATTTGATGAGGCTGATACCAGAAATAATTGACTAGACGATCCACAGCCCAGTTTCCTAGCTGCCAAGATTTTTCAAGGAACTCATCCAAATGCAGCAAGTTAATGCTACTGTATTAGATGAGAGCCGGCCTGTCGTCTGCTGTGTGCTTTGCCTGTGTTCACTAAACTGGAGGCAGAATTCTAATGTGATGCTCCAAGAATTGCCCCTCATTGTTCTGAGACTCTGACACCAAAGTACAGGCAGAAGCCTAGTTTAGGTCTAAGCAAATGCTATGGAGTTAAGGAGGAATATAGCATCTGTCTTAAAACATTATTTCATTTAACCCTTTACATATTTTGGGGAATCATTAACTCATCCACCAAATCAGAGCACCCAGAATCCAAATCACCAATGTAGTGGTCTTTAGTATGCTGCTAAATCCACGAATAACCTTGGCATTATATAGTTTCAAAACAGTGAATTCTAGAAAAGTTAAATTTTAGAACCAAGCGAAGAATCATTCAGACTTGATGAGATCACTAGGCCTAAGTCTCGAGTCCTGGTTTAGCTTTTCATATTAAATAGCAGATAGAAAATAATTGTAATTTCTCTTCTTAAAAATAGAAAAAGCAAATGAGTAAAAGGTCTGGGTTCTAGACTCAGTTATTATTATTGTTTGCTTTGCATTTTTAAGAAAGTGAATTATTTATTCACACTTCCTTGTCTGCCCAAACAAAGCACCACAACCTGGGAGACTAAAATCAACAGAAATGTGTTCTCTCATGATCCTGGAGCCTGCAAGTGTGTAATACAACTACCTTCAAAATAATTGTTCCCTCTGCTGATGCTAGCCAAAAAGCCTTCCTTGCCTCCTGGCTTCTAGATGTTTCTGACAGTCCTAGGCATTTTGTTTTTTTTTGGTGGGGGCGGGGGGCGGGGGCTGGTATCTGCATACTCAGGTGCTTCTTACTGCTGGGTCTGGGTATCTTGTTTTACTAGGACAGCTGTCATGTTGGATTTAGGATTCGCCTTATTGCCATATGACCTCAACTATGCTAATTGGATTGGCAAAAATTCTCTCCCAAGAAGGATTCATTCTGACATTCCAAGAGTACATAGATTTGGGAACTATTATTCAACTTAGTATGTAACACTGTGAATAAAAGATATTGCAAAAAATACATGTAATCTGGTTAAGACATAGGCAAATTATGTTAACTTCTAATTAATAATTGTCTTTTTACTTAAGAAACCATTCAGACTTTGTCTCTCAAGCAAAGAAATAATGTTGGTGTTATGTAACATCTCCAGTACCTTCACAGTGTATTTGATATATGCCTACTTTCTCTCCAGAATTCTAAATCCTGCCTTATAAGATATAGGACATAGTTTTATCTGAGCATTAAGGACTGAGGATTACTTACGGAGACCACTAGATTCAGAGTCTGCTGAGGTCTCTAAAGATAGCTAACCAGACAAGAATCACATTCAGATTTCCATAAAAATAAAAATGGTATTTTGAAGTGGGGTCTCGCTCTAGCCCAGACTGACCTAGAATTCACAATGCAGCCTTAGGATGGCCTCAAACTCACAGAGATCCTTTCACTTCTGCCTCCCAAGTGCTGGGGTTAAACAGGTGCACCACCATGCTCGGCTTCCATTTTCTAATTTTTGTAGTCATTGAATACAGTCAAGTTGGTACCATTGTTAGCCTCCTCCCTGTCCTCCCCGCTTGACAGGGACCCTCCTTGTTGGGGTATATGGGTTGTACATTGTGGGGATAGCCTTCAGTTTTGGGTAGGAGGAAATGTCTCTGTGTTTCATGACCCAATGTGTAGCTATGACATTCTTTCTGCCCCCTCTTCTGTAAATTTTCCTGAGTCATGTTGGGTTCATTTTAGGTCTGCTGCAGTGTTGAGATCTTGGCAGCCCCTGTGTCTCTGGATATCTGGTTTGGTAAGGGTTGATTATTCTCTGTGTCTATCTCCTTCACCGTTGTGCTGGTTTGGGGTTTGGGTTAGCCAAGAAAACAGCACTCTTGCATGTTTCCCCAATTATTCTTAGTTTCAACTGGGGCCCTTTTGAGGTATGATGGGGTGGTTCTCTCCTTAGGATCTGCGTCTATCTGCAAAAGGGAAGCAGATTCTGTTTCCATTTTTTAAAATTTATATATTTACCTGTTCATTTGCAAGCAGAAAGAGAGAGGGAGAGAGAGAAAGGATAAGAGAAAGATACAGAGAATGAGAGAGAGCACACCGGGGCTTCTAGCTGCTGTAAATGAGCTCCAGAATCATGTGACATTTTGTGCATCTAGCTTTGCAGTGGTACTAGGGAATTGAAGGGAGGTAGTCGGGCTTTGCAGACAGTTGCCTTAATTATTGAGCCATCTCCCCAATCCCCAGAATTCCACTATTTTACCTTCATTTAATAAAACTTCCATGGTTGTTTGTTCCACATTGTTGCCCATATAAGGACTTAATTTCAGGAGCTGTGACCTAGAATGATAATTATATGGTATTTCTTAACATCTATCTTTAAGCCATAGAAATTCCTATGCCTATAAAAATAAACTGTATGGGACAGAATTCTGCCCCAAATCGATTCCTATATTAGGTGGACAAAATGAAAAGTTATAAAAGTAATATTGTCAGAGCAGGGGTTAGAAACTAGCATTCATTTATATCACACAGCTGTGTAATTGTATGTGTGTGTTTGAGTGTATATGTATGAGTGTGAATATACAAAATAACATTAGCTGTGGTAATTTTTGGAGATACTACAGAGGAAATAGTTATTTAAACATGAGTGCTGCTCTTAATCCTAGCCTAATATCCTTCTTCAGGCAGACAGTGTAACACACTGAGAAGACTCAAAACTCATCAAAGGAGAAACTCAGAGAATTCAGAAAGCTCAACACTAAAGGAGACTTGACCATGTCTTCCAAACTTCAGGAACTATTGTGGAAGCAGGGGGCTAGCTATTTTAAGAGCCATGAGGTGGGAAAGTGTATCCTGAGACATTGCCCCCCACCTACTGAGACTGACTACATTCATGACCTTACAGTGAATAACAATAAACCCACTGAGGAGGGGCCTCTGCAGTATTTTTATACTATAAAATTCATAATAACAAAAATAATTTTCTAATTAAAAATTTTAAAAACAGTATTTAATGAGTTAAAATCATTATTAGTTCACCACTGCTAAAAATTCTTTTAGTAAACATATTAACAAAATTATATTTAATGAGAAATCTCAACATTAATGAGATTCTACAAACCTGGTTTAGCTACACTGACCCTCATGCTGAGAAGATTAAACATATATATTAAATCTTAACCCTCAGGTTTGCCTTATTTAATTTTTTCTTCTGCCTTGCAGTAAAATAAAAATAAATTATTACTATTTCATTTTTTCTAGTGGGGTTGATCAACTTGTAGTTTGAAAAAATATTGTAGAATTATTTAAGTACAAATAGTAGCATAATAGATTTAACATAGCAATAATAATTTATATTTTCACAGTGTTTAAATTTAACAGCTTAATTAATTTTATAACTTTGAGGTTGAATTGTTTTATATCTCTAGTGCTCTTTGGGTATTTTTTTGCTACCTCTTTGGAAATCCCTTCCCCTATTCCCATTTAGGAGTTTTTAATTGCTCCTCAAGAGTTGGTCTTTATCTGTAATGTTCAGTTTTATAGCCACTAATCACAGTGGTTATTGGACCCTTGGATATTGGCTTTCCTTACTTGAAGGGTGCTGTAAGCATAAAACACATTTAACATTTTAAAGATTTAGCATGAAGAAAGTATCTTATTGTATTTTATAATGATTAAGTATTGAAATGATAATATTTCACATATGAATTAAATATATGTAATGAAAATTAATTTTACTTATTTCACTTCCACTTTTTAATGGGCCTATTATGTGATTTAAGTTACATATGAGCACTCATGGATCACAACATGTACTACTTTCACAACGATGGTGTGCACCTATATCCTTATGTCTGATTCCAACCAAGGAAAAATATGGAAGGTTTTAAGTCTTACATTAAATTTAGTTTCAAATTTGTTGAAATGCAATGATTGAATTTAACCTTTTGTCAAAGAACTGTTTCTTAAAGTTATCTAATGTTTACATATCACCATTATTTTTCTTACATTAGTGTATATTTATTTAATATCATAATCAATAGCCTAAAGTCAGTTTCCAGTAAATATGACATTTTCTGGCACCACTGGCATTGAAAACAAAGGAGATGGGGCTATGGAAAGAGGAAGATATTTAATGGACCAAAGCCTACCAGGGTTATTGTATTTAGTTTTGCGCAGAGTCACTCTCCATCCTCTATGGGATGATTTACTGTCCAATTCTGTCTTGCTACTGCTATCTCGGAACAAGCTTGAGTCTTCCAAGTGGTTAATAAACTTCTTATCTTTTGAATACTGAAAATAAAATAAACCTAATCCTCAGGGTGGTTCAGTCAGTAGACCGGGAGCCTTTTAGATGCTTTCTGGAGATACAGGACAGCTAGATTTTCTGCCCTGTATGATTATCAGTCTTCTTCTCGCATGCATGTATGTGTAAGGGCATCAAAGGTGCTTCTCAGTGATAAATGTCAGCAGAATCACAAAGTGAATATTAATCTCAGGATTGTCAAGGTCATATGTCTTCCCAGGTTCATTGTTATTGGAATTTTTATTACTGCTTCTAGAAATGATATTTAATCGCTGGTTGCCTTTCCCTAATACCAGAAAGTGAGTAAAATTTTTCAATATGAAAACACATTGCTCAGAAAAAGGTACCTTAGCAAAACTGATCTATCAATTAGGGTTGTTATTTTCAGTCTCTTAGAAAAGATTGAGGTGTGTACTTACAGACACTAAATTAAGCAGAAGAGAGAGAAAGACAGAATAGAGAAGAGGGGGAATGAATCACAACATCCTGACTCCAGCTGAGGTTCCTGAAAAGTAGCTGACTATATATTGGAAAAAAAAAAAAAAAGGAAGAAAAGTATAGAGGAAATACAGACACAAAACTCTGTGATGAGTCCATTTATAGAATTAGGGTGTAAAATTAAATGAAAACACAGAGAATTAAAGTAGAAAATAACATGGAGAGAATTATTAGGTTAGGAATGTTTCTATGAGTATAAACTCATATTGCTGAGCATCTTAGTAAATAGAAAGTATCACACACGCAATATAGTGAAAAACTGATATCCACCCCTCCGTCCCCCATAGCTACACCAACATTTCTTCTCCCTTTTGTCTGACCCAGTGTTTCTCACCTCAAGAAACAACACTCAAGTCACCTATCAATGCAGATCAGCACTATAAAAAATTGCAAAGATCTCCACAGTTTTCACTCTCATACTTCCAACAAAATTATACATAGAGAACTGGGCGTGGTGGCACATGCCTTTAATCCCAGCACTTGGGAGGCAGAGGTAGGAGGATCGCCATGAGTTCAAGGCCACCCTGAGACTACATAGTTAATTCCAGGTTAACCTGGACCAGAGTGAGACCCTACATCAAAAAACAACAACAACAAAAAATTATACATAGCGCTCTTCAATCCATCTTTATCTCTTCAACTCCACCAATATCATAATAATTGAAGATAGTTTTTTGGATTATAAGGTATTTTAAAATATGCTAAAAAAATTCTGATAAAATCTACATTCCCCTCTCTAAATAACCTTTCATATTGTACATAAAATACGGCGTGCTTAAGTCCATCAATTCCTTTCTGATTTTCACAATATAAGACGAAAATCTTCCCAAGTTCTATTATTACCTGGAATGCTGGTCCCTGGCAATCTCCCCACCTTATTTGGAACTCTTCTCTTCCTACCTCCTTTGACTATAAGTACTACTGAAGTTTTTATGCTGTCCCCCATCAGTTCCTGTGGTGTTAGTCATGATATAAAAATTAGTTAAAAATACTGAGCATTTTCTTTGTATCATTCATTATTCATAACTTAATTATTAATAATCTACACAGCAAATCTATGAAGTAGGACTGATAAAAACATCATCTTTTAAAAATATGTGTGTTTATATGAGAATATGTTAATACCAGAATATAACATACTTTGAGTATGTTTCCCCTGTAACCTTCACATATCTCCTTGTCCTTTCTCCCTTTCCATTCATCCCTTTCTTTCCTCATACTGTTTCACTTCTACCTTCACATCACATTTACCTTCATGATTTTATATATGTATAATATCAAGGAGCCATAAATGTAAGAAAATGTGATATTTATTGTTATGAGACTGATTTCATTTGCTTAATATGATTATTACTAGCTCCAGCCTTTTACCTGCAAATACCTTAAGTTAATCCTTGGTTATGGCTGACAAATTTTTCATTGTGCTTATAAATCACATTTCCTTCTTCCATTCCTCTGGTTTTCAACACATGTAGGTTGATTGTCTAGCTTAGCTATTGTGAGTAATTCTGCAAAGAAATTTGATGTGGAAGTAGTTTTATAATATATTGACTTTGAGTCTTTTGGGAAAATACTGAAGAGTGGTATTATCTGGGACATTTGGCAGAGTATATTTTTAGTTTCATTGAGGAACCTCCATACTGATTTTACATAGTGGCTGGATTAGTTTACATTTCTGTCATGTGTATATGAATTTTCTTTTATCTGCATCTTTGCAGTATTTGTTGTTTGATGACTGCTGTTCTGACTAGAGTGACATAGAATCCCTGGCTAGTTTTATTTTAATTTTTTAGTGGCTAATTATGTTGAACATTTTCTTTTTAATTTCAGTCAGGCATTGATACTTCCTTGCATGAGAACTTCCTGCTCACTTCATTAGCACATGCATTGATTAGATTGTTTGGGTTTTTGTTATTTAGATTTTTTTACTTCCTTGTATATTCTAGATATTAACCCTTGCCAGATGTATAGATAGCTAAGATTTTCTCCTATCCTATAGAGTGTGTCTTCACTTGTTTCCTTTGCTGTAAAGAACTTTTTAAAAAAAGTTTATTTATTTGCAAGCACAGAGAGAGAGAGAGAGAAAGAAGAAAGACAGAGAGGGAGAGAGAACAAGCACACCACAGACTCTAGCCACTGCAAACGAACTCCACATACATGTACACCTTGTGCATCTGGCTTACACTAGTCCTGGGGAATCAAACCTGGGTCCTTGGGCTTCACAGGCAAGCACCTTAACCACTAAACCATCTCTCCAGCCCAAGAACTTTTGTTTTTCATTTCATGAGATCCTATTTGTTAGTTGGTGCTCTTTCCTGAGTTAATGTCATCTTATTCAGAAAGTGCTTGCCTATGCCCATATCTTTTTTTTTACAGTCAGATTTATTTTTAATTAATTATTCATTTAATTTACTGAAAACTTCCATAATTGTAAACAATATCCCATGGTAATTCCCTCACTCCCCCACTCTCCACTTTGCAACTCCACTCTCCGTCATATCCCCTCCCCCTCTCAATCAATCGCTCTTTTATGTTGATGTCATGTTCTTTTCCTCCTATTATAATGATCTTGTGTAGGTTTTGCCAGGCACTGCAAGGTCATGGATATCCACACCATTTTCTGTCTGAAGGAGCACATTGTAAGGAGTCCTACCCTTCCATTGGCTCTTAACATTCTTTCCACCACTTCTTCCGCAATGGAACCTGAGCCTTGGCAGGTGTGATAGAGGTATTTCAGTGCTTAGCACTCCTCTGTCACTTCTTCTCAGCACCACGGTGCTTTCTGAGTCATCCCTAGGTCACTGCCCTCTGAAAAGAGAGGCCTCTCTAACCCAAAGTGAGAGTAGCTTTAATATATGGGTATGGACATTAAGAGAAGGGCTTACTGAGCAGCTTGGTGAGCATAGTATATACATTTAGCCAGATACCAGCAGACTTTACATCTCTTGGGCTCATAACTACTCCTGTTGTAGGTTTTCAGTATCAGGGATGTATTCCCTCCCATGGAGTCAGCCTCCAGTCAAATTAGAGGGTGGTTGGTTTCCCCATAACAGATGTGCCACTATTGTACCCGTTGGCTCATTTGGCCTGGCTGGCCAAAGATAAGTCTCGCAGTATCCATGTTGAGTATCTTCACTGGTGATTTCTCTTTCTCCCATTGAATTGCATGCAGCATAGCTCTTTTCCAGCTTTCTGTCAGCTGGTCTACATGGAGGAGGTTATTTTATTTTATTTTATTTTATTTTATTAGTCAGTTCTGTATTCAGCAAATACAGTCAGTTTGGTACCATTATTAGGCTCATCCGTGACCTACCCCCTCCCCTTGCCCCCTCCTTGTTGAGGTATACGGGTCATGCATTGTGGAGTTAGCCCACAGTTATGGGTAAGCTAAATGTCTCTGCATGTCATGACCCAACATGTGACTCTGACATTCTTTCCGCCCCCTCTTCCGCAAAATTTCCCTGAGCCATGTTGGGTTCATTTTTAGTCTGCTTCAGTGATGAGGTGTTGGGGGCCTCTGAGGCTCTGGCTCTCTGATTTGGTAGGAGTTGATTTTTCTCTGTGCTGATCTCCTTCCCCCTTGTGCTGGTATCCAGTTCATCAGGAAAACAGACCCCTTGCTTGTTTCTCCAATTTTTCTTAGTTTCAGCCAGGGCCCATTTGAGGTATGATGGGGTGACTCTCTCCTTAGGATCTACATCTATCTGAAAAAGAGAAGCAGATTCTCCAACAGAGAGTAAGTTAGCACCAGGACAAACGAGATAACCCTTACTTTTTTTTTTTTTAATAGAGAATTTAATAGGTGTAGGCCCTCTTGTAGCCCACAATTGATGGTAGGTTGATATTGGAGAGTGGGCTTATGTTTGGATATGGTTCTGACTTGTTTCCCAACTCCAGATATGGGTCCCATAACAGTGAGGGAATCAGTTAGGCAAATTGAGAGCAGTTGGTTCCCCACCATGGCTGTGTGCCACCACTGCACTTGTGTGGGCATCACAACAAGTTATTTGCTGCTAAGTAGGTTAGACCATGCGTTGCTTCGATAGAGATTGGTCAATTTCCCCCAGTCGCCCATGTAGCACCTTCTGGCACTAGACACACTGACTGTCTGGGGACTGACTCTCATCCAACTTCCAGCCATGCCATTGTAATTTGCATGTCAATCACATAAGGTATCTTCAGCAGTAGGGTCTTACCACTAACCTTTGGTGGGTCATCAAGTACTCTGACAGAAATCTGTCTGTCTTTTAGGAAACATTGTAGGTCTCTCTGATCAAAAGCTCATTGTGGATGATAGCCCCATGCTGGATCTTGGAGTTACAGGTCAGTGCCCACTAAGAAAATGAGGAAAAAGATAACTAATATACAAGAGTTAGAGATGAGAGAGAGAGACAGGGAGAGGGGAAGTGAGGGAGGGAAGATGTAGGAGATTAAGGTTAGTCTTAATCTTACCCTCTCTAGTGTCTTGTGGTTCAGGTGTTCCTTGTAAGGGCCTGATGAAGGATCAGCCATTTGGTCTGTCTTTTAGTAAGTAGAAGATTGTGGTACCATGGCTGTTTGGGTCTAGATTTGTGTTTCCCACCCCTTTGATACCCTCCCCTCCCTCCCCTTCCATCCTAGTGTCTAATCTAGGAGATGCTTGCTGGGTATGTAAGGTATCTTCGGTAGATTCAGGTTAGGTGCTGTAGATGAGTGAGACTATGTGGCATTTTTTTTTCTGTGATTGGGCAAGTTCACTGAGAATGATCTGTTCCAGGTTCAACCATTTTTCCTCAAATTTCATTGTGTCATTTTTTCTTACTGCTGTATAAAATTCCATTGTGTAGATATACCACATCTTAGTTATCCATTCTTCTAGGGATGGACATCTGGGTTGATTCCAGCTCTTAGCTATTACAAATTGAGCCACTATAAACATGGTTGAGCAAATCTCTTTAGTCTGTGGTTTGAAGGTTTTAGGGTAGATGCCCAGTAAGGGAATAGCTGGGTCTGTTGGTATCTCTATATTCAGCTTTTTCAGAAGTCTCCATATTGCTTTCCAAAGGGGTTGTACCATCCTACATTCCCACCAACAGTGGATGAGTGTTCCTACTTCTCCACATCCTCGCCAGCATTTATTTTTATTTGATTTTTTGATGCTTGCTATCCTTATTGGGGTAAGGTGGAATCTCATAGTTGTTTTAATTTGCATTTCTCTGATGATTAGGGATGCTGAACATTTTCTTAAGTGTATGTTTGCCATTTCTATTTCTTCCTCTGTGAACTGCCTGTTCAGCTCTTTGCCCCATTTTGTGAGTGGGGTGTTTGACTTCTTACTGTTTAGATTTTTGAGTTCTTTGTATATTCTAGAGATTAGTCCTCTATCAGTTGGATAACCCACAAATATTTTCTCCCATTCTGTGGGTAATCTATTGGCTTTGCTTGTCTGTAAAGAAACTCTTCAACTTCATGTGGTCCCATTGGTTGAGTGTTGTTTTAAGTTCATGAGCTACTGGGGTTTTGTTCAGGAAGTCTTTTTCCATTCCTATATCATGGAATGTACTTCCTAAATTTTCTTCCAATAGTATTCGAGCTTCTGGTCTTATATTGAGATCTTTGATCCATTTGGACTTGAGTGTAGTGCATGGTGAAATGTGTGGGTCAAGTTTCAGTTTCCTGCATATGGTTATCCAGTTTGTCCAGCACCATTTGTTGAAGATGCTGTCTTTTTTCCAGCCTATGTTGTTTGGGCCTTTATCGAATATCAAGTAGCTATAGTTGCCTGACCCAAAGTCCGGGTCCTAAAGTCTATTCCATTGATCTATAGTCCTCTTTTTTTGCCAGTACCATGGTGTTTTTATTACTATGGCTTTGTAATATAGCTTTAGATCAGGTATGGTGATGCCTCCAGAGGTATTTCTTTTTCTGAGGATATGTTTGGAAATGCGAGGCCTTCTGCCTTTCCATATGAAATTTGAGATCATTTTTTCAATCTCTGTGAAGAACACTGTGGGGATTTTAATTGGAATTGCATTAAATCTGTATATTGCCTTTGGTAGGATTGTCATCTTCACAATGTTAATTCTGCCTATCCAGGAACATGGGAGGTCTTTCCATTTTCTCAAGTCCGCCTCAATTTCTTTTTTGAGTGTTTTTATGTTTTCATTGTATAGATCTTTCACTTCCTTGGTTAACGTTATTCCAAGGTATTTTATTTTATTTTTTTTGTTGCAATTGAAAATGGGAATATGTCCCTTATTTCTTTTTCTGTATCTTTGTCCTTTGCATAAAGGAAGGCTACTGATTTTTGTGCATTGATTTTGTATCCTGCTACTTTGCTATAGGAGTTAATCACCTTCAGGAGTTTTGGGATGGAGTCTCTCGGGTCTCTTACATATATAATCATGTCATCAGCGAATAAAGCTAACTTAACTTCCTCCTTTCCAAATTGTATCCCTTTTATTTCCTTCTCCTGTCTTATTGCTTGAGCTAGGACTTCCAGTACTATATTGAAAAGCAGAGGTGAGAGTGGACAACCCTGTCTTGTTCCTGATCTTAATGGGAATTCCTCCAGTCTCTCTCCATTAAGTATTATTTGGGCCTTAGGAGCTTCGTATATTGCCTTTATTAGGTTAAGATATGAACCAACCATGCCAACTCTCTCCAATGTTTTCAACATGAAGTGATGTTGAATCTTGTCAAAGGCCTTTTCTGCATCTATCGAAATGATCATGTGGTTTTTATGTTTAACCTTGTTTATGTGGTGTATTACATTGACAGATTTCTGTATGTTGAACCACCCTTGTGTTCCTGGAATGAATTCCACTTGGTCCAGGTGGATAATGCTTTTGATGTGTTGTTGGATTCGGTTTGCAAGGATTTTGTTTAGGATCTTTGCATCTAAATTCATCAGGGAAATAGGCCGGTAGTTTTCTTTTCTTGTGGCATCTCTGCCTGGTTTTGGTATTAGGGTGATGCTAGCTTCATAAAAGGAGTTGGGTAGCTTTCCCTGTTCACCAATTGTGTGGCACAGTTTGAGGAAGATTGGTTTGAGTTCTTCCATGAAGGTTTGATAGAATTCAGCTGAGAAGCCATCTGGTCCTGGGCTCTTCTTTTTTGGGAGGTTTTTTATTACTTTTTCAATCTCCATGAGTGTGATGGGTTGATTGAGGTGATTAATCTGCTCTGTGTTTAGCTTTGGAAGATGGTATGTGTCCAAGAATTTATCCATCTCCTCCACATTATCCAGTTTTGTGGAGTAGAGGTTTTTGAAATAAGTCCTGATGATTCTCCCAATTTCACTTATGTCTGTTGTGATCTCTCCTTTTTCATTTTGAATTTTGTTAATTTGAAGCTTCACCTTTTTTTGCTTGATCAGATTGGCCAGGGGTTTGTCAATTTTGTTTACTTTTCCAAAGAACCAGCTCTTTGTTTTGTCAGTTGTCTTAATTGTTTCCTTGGTTTCCAATTCATTGATTTCTGCTCTGATTTTAATTATTTCTTTCCTTCTGGAGCTCTTTGGGTTGGATTTTTCTTGTTTTTCCAGTGCCTTTAGGTGGATGGTTAGGTTATTGATTTGGGACCTTTCTGTCTTTTTTATGAAGGCATTGAGTGCTATGAATTTTCCCCTGAGGACCGCCTTCATTGTGTCCCATAAGTTTTGGTACGATGTGTTCTCATTGTCGTTCAATTCCAGAAATTTTGCAACTACATTTTTTATTTCATCCACTATCCATTTATTGTTTAAAAGTGTGCTGTTCAGTTTCCAGGTGCCTTTGGGATTCTTGGTGGGTCTTTTGTTGTTGATTTCTAGCAATATAGCATTGTGATCTGATATCATGCAGGGAATTATGTCAATCTTCCTAAATATGTGGAGGCAGTCTTTGTGACCCAATATATGGTCTATTTTAGAGAATGTTCCATGGATTGCTGAGAAGAATGTGTAATCTGTGGATTTGGGATGGAAGGTTCTGTAGATGTCCATTAGGTCTAAGTGATCTATGGTTTTGTTGAGCTCTCTTACTTCCCTGTTGAGTTTCTGTTTGGATGATCTGTCTATTACTGATAATGGTGTATTGAAGTCCCCAGCTATGATGGTGATTGTGGTTATTTCTGTTTTATTGTCAAGTAGGTTTTGTTTTATGAACTGTGGTGCCCCTGTGTTTGGTGCATACAGATTTATGATTGTAATATCCTCTTGATGGATCGTTCCCTTGATAAGTAGGAAGTGGCCTTCTTTGTCTTTTTTGATTATATTTGGTTTGAAGTCTATTTTGTCTGATATTAATATAGCTACACCTGCTTGTTTCTTATTCCCGTTTGCTTGGAATACTGTTTTCCACCCTTTCACCCTGGGGAGATGTCTGTCTTTAATAGTGAGGTGGGTTTCTTGAAGGCAACAGATTGAGGGGTCTAATTTTTTGATCCATCCTGTTAGCTTGTGTCTCTTGATGGGTGAATTAAGGCCATTAATATTTAGGGTAATGACTGTGAGATTTGATTTGATCCCTGCCATATTGTGATGGTAAATGTGGGTTGGAGTTTTCATGGACATTGAAATTTTTTGTGCCTACTCTGAGTTTGGTTGTTGTGATCTGCTTCTTGTAGGCAATTGTGTTTGATTATTTTTTTCTTCTCTGTGGAAAATTTCCTGAAATACTCTCTGTAGGTTTGGTTTTGTGTTCATGTAATTGTAAAGCTGAGTTTTGTCATGGTAAGTTTTTCTTTCACCATCTATTATGAGGGATACTTTTGCTGGGTAGAGTAGTTTGGGTTGGAAGCCATAGGTTCTTAGACTTTGCAGTGTTTCATTCCAGGCCCTTCTAGCTTTCAGGGTTTCCATTGAGAAGTCTGAAGTAATTCTGATGGGGTTACCTCTGAAGGTGGTGTGCTGTTTTTCCCTAGCTGCTTTTAGGATTTTCTCTTTGGTGTCAATGTTTAGAGTCTTAATGATAATATGTCTTGGAGAGTTTCTCCTTTGGTCCAGTCTGTTTGGAGTTCTATTGGCTTCTTGTATCTTGATGGGCCTTTCTTTTAAGAGATTGGGGAAGTTTTCTTCAATTATTTTGTTAAATAAGTTCTCCATGCCTTTGGTCTGGATTTCTTCTCCTTCTGGTATTCCAATGATACTGATATTGGGACGTTTAACTGTATCCCACAATTCCCTCATGTTCTGTTCACAGGAGCTTTTAAACTTACTGAAATTTTTGAACTCTCTAACTGTTTCTTCCATCTTGTCTTCCAGATCAGAGTTTCTATCCTCCACTTGGCTGACTCTATTCTTGAGAGCTTCTAGTGAGTTTTGGACTTGTTCAATTAAGTTTGCATTTTATATTATTTTTCTATGTATAATTTCCATCCCTCTGTCAAGCTCCCTTTTCACATCATTTTCTGATTTTCTTGATGATTCTTGGAGTTCATCCTTGCATTTCTTTATGTCTTCATTTAGCATGGCCAGCTGATTTTTAAGGTCTTCTTTTTTTTCACTCTCCCTCAAATCTCTTAACTCCCTTTGAAATCCTTCCATTTTCTTATCTAATCCTTCCAATTTCTTATCTATTAGTTCTAGTTTAGTGATTGTCAGCCCTTTGTTGCTTTCCTGCAAGTTCTACCAATAGGTTGGTCAGAGTTGCATTGCTCATAGCTTCAATTTGGTGTTCTGTTCCTATTGGTTCTTCTATGTTTTGGTTAGATGTATTCATTTTGGGACTGGGTGATCTAATTGGATTTTCTTGCATTTGATTTTTCATGTTATTTCTTTTGCTCTGTGTTCTGCCCATGACAGTGTATGGGCAGATAAGTGGGCATATCAGCCTGGGCTCAAGAACAATGGGAATCTTATGCAGCCTGGGGGCATTGCCACGAAGCCTGGGCTTTGGCTGTCACTTGCCAAAGCTGCCTATCTACTGCCTGGCAGGGGCGCCGAAGTTGCCTGAGTTCTCAAGCGGTAATGTGCCAAAGCTGCCTGTGTTCGAACTAGGAGTGGCACTGAGGCACCAAGCACTGATGCCACCCGAACTCTGGCTGGGCACGCTGGGAACCGGAAACAGTCTGCGCTCCCCCGCCACAGGACAATTGTGGACGGCCACGTGGAGACATATAGGAAATGGGATCTGAGCTGGTGCAAGCAAGAGACACAGTCTGAGCTTGCGTGGCACCTGCTGTGGGACTGGGCACACTCAGTGAGTGGGCGAGTTCATGAGGTGCGGAGCAGCCTAAGCTTCTGCACGCAGGGAACAATCTCACTTGCCAAAGATGCCTATCTACTACCTGGCAGGGGCGCCAAAGTTGCTTGAGTTCTCAAGCGGTAATGTGCCACTGCTTCCTGCGTTCGAGCTAGGAGTGGCACTGAGGCACCAAGCACTGAAGCCGCCCAGACTTTGGCTGGGAACGCTGGGAACCGGATGCAGTCTGAGCTCCCCCACCACAGGACAATGGCGGCCCGCCAGTGCGGCAGGCAGGTAGGGGGTGGCACCTGAGCTGACGCAAGCAAGAGATACAGTCTGAGCTTGTGGGGCAGCTGCTGTGGGACTGGGCACACTCAGTAGGTGGGTGAATGGACGAGGGTGCGGAGCAGTCTAAGCTTCCGCGCGCAGGCAACGATCGGTGTGCTGTGGCAGCCGTGTGGGCTCCGGAGCAGCAGCAGCGGCAGGGGTGGTGCTGTGAACACAGCGGTTATTTGGGGGGAGGGGTGCCTACCCGGCCGCAAGGGGATCAGCGATTCCCTATTCCCCCACCTCTGTGCCCTCCCAGATTTCTCTCCCCTAAAAGCCACTATATACCCTTAATATCTTGCCTTTCTTTCCCCGGGATTTGCAGCGCAGCTAGGCAGTCGCCACCTTGGGTGGAAGTCCACCGGGGGAGGTTATTTTATTTGTGATAACTTCTTACTTGAACGCAATGTAATTTGATCATAACCCCCCACCAAATACTGTTTGTTGGTCTCCCTTCCCATCTCCCCTTCCATTGAATTCCTTCTTTTTACCAATTAATCCCTCTTCTATTTTGATTTCTTTTTAATTTTTTCCTACCTCTATTATACATACCAAACTGCTACTGAGCTCAATATTGTAGAAGTTTTATAAAAGTAATGATAACAACAATAAGGTTTTGAAGTAACAGACACAAAATCAGAAGATAGTGTACTGACTCTTAACATTCTTTCTGTCCTCTCTTTCACTGTGCCTTGGAGGACCTGATAAAGATATCTCATTCAGCACTGAGCACTCTCAATGATCACTTATGTTCAGCACTTGTTTTTAGTCTCCCCAGTAGTCAATTTCATCTGCAAATATGAGCTTTTCAGATCAAGGTAAGAATAGCATTAATTTGTGGGCATAAACATAATAGAAACATTATGGGGCAATTTTATGGTCATAACACATCCTTTTAGTTAGCCAACTGTAGTGGTTACTCCTCTAGTGTCCATGATTTTCCCAGCCTCTGGAGTTGGACAAGCTTTTCAGTACACTGAAGAATTCCCTCTCATGGAATGGGTCTCCAATCCAATCAGGAAGTAGTTAGCTATCCACATAATAGGCATGCCACTACTACATGGAAAAAAAAAATCTTTTAAAGATAATGTAATTGCAAGGCTCAGGGAATTTTGTGGAAGAGGGAGCAAAAAGTATGTAAGAGGCACAGTGTGGGAAGGAATATCCAGAGACATTGACTCCCCCGCCCCAAAATGACTGACTGCTGCTCTCACAATTCATATCCCACAATTCCATGGTGAATACCAGCAATCACAGTATGGAGGGCCCTCCATGGTGTGGAGACAGGGAGAAGGGAAATAATGGCACCAACATGATGCATTGCTACAAAGTTTGTAATTTGCACAAAAATAAATTACAAAATATGAAATGATAAGGCAATTGAAGTTAAAAGACTAAGATGTTTGGCTTTGGCCAAATATTCTGAGTGAAGCATCTAGGTTTCAGCCCAGAATCCCTGACTCTGAAGGTTATACTTTTTTCCGCTATTTCCAAAGGTTTATTGAATGAGATCTGATGGAACTTTCTATATTAGAGTAACACAAAACTCTCACTTTTGTGAAGCCTATGAGTTCAAAGAAGAGAGTTATGAACATCTTCATTAATCTATAGTCATTTTGCAAAAGCTAGTATAGCTAAGCCAGTTCCTTATCTTCTAGAAATTGATATAGATAATACATTTTGTCCACATATGAGATGGTAACTTTAAAGGTAGGATCTTTATGTGGTTATATAGAAAAATCTGTTCATTTGACTGTCTGGAAAAGATTATTGCTTCTATTACTTCTAATAAATGACAATAGTACTCTTTTATATCAGAAATCTGTACATGTCTTCAATTGATCTATTGAAACTACAATCCTCAAACATTTATTCTTCACATACTGACCATAGTATGGAGAAAGGTTACTGGTGTTTAGTTACATTATCACCATGCGAAACCCTCTGGTTTGTGTATAAGTGGAAAGAAGTAACCCACTCATCCATCTATATAGAGAGGGCTAAGACTTTTATGTGAACACTTAAGTCCAAATGTATGTATGTACATAAGTAGGTATATATGTATTTTCTTTTGGAACAGGATAGCAGCCATATGTAGGCTAGGGTGGCCTCAATTCGCTATGTATCTAACACTGGCCTTGAACTCTTGATTCTCCTGCCATAGTCTCTTGAGTGCTACCATACTTGGGTCAAACTCAAGATTGTGCTACTGAAAAATATGAGCTTCCTTCTGAAGATAACCTTATTTTAAGGTCGTTTTTTGTATTCATTTTAATTATCAAACCAGTTCAAATTACAAGTACACTGGTAAGGGCTATTTATACATTATTCTCAAAAATACCCATCACTTTATACCATTTGTGTATTCAATGAGCAATATATGAGACATCTTACCTTATGTGTATGTGCACCTCTATTTATTTGTCTCTATTTATATTCTCTCTAAATATGTATCAGTGACACTGTTAAGTACACCATGAGTTAGTACCTATAAAACCAAAAGCAAAATTAACAATAATAACTGCTTTCTTCAACCAAATCTCATAAGTCTCCTGTGGTTTCATAATAGAAACCTACCGCATAGTTTTTGCCTCTTCCTTGCCACTTCCCGTCATATTTCATAAGTATGTATAGTTCTGTCAGGAAGGGGTTTCACTATGCCAATCATTACATAGTCTGCAGGCTTTTTCATGCTGAATTCCCCATGTAGAATAGAAGAGGATTTCACAGAAATATCATAAATACTATTAACTACAGAATGAAAGTATCAAGGAAGCCATCAAAAGATGCACTTTATTGTCAATATACAGTCCTCTTTTCTGAAATCACTTACATTTGAGACACATTCCTGGAGGAACCACCCACAATTCAAACTACTGCTTAAGGAAAGAGTCTTTGACCCATTTGGATCGCTACAGATAATTGCTTACATTCCTTGTTATTCATGTTTTAAAGCAGTCTCAAGGATCATTTTTAAATTATTAAAAAGATAAAAAGATCAAGTCATCCTCAGAGTTATGTTCTGAATTGAGGACTTGTGAATGGCAGGTCATCCTTGAAAATACTTCATGTGATCAAATACAAAATGCAGTGCTTCTTTAGCTCTTCAGACAATGGAGGTGGTTCATTACCACAGAGTAAACACCAATATCCCCAATGAGGAGAGCCCTTGGTAGACTGGGGTAGGGGAGAGGGAATATCAGAGTATAACCTGATGGGAATATGACCAGTATATGATAGTATCATGAAGTAAAATTCATAAACAATAAAAAATGGAGGCAGTTAATGTGACGATTTAGGAACATAGGTACTCATTCCACTTTGCAGGTTTTTAAGTGAAAAACAAATATTAAAATATTTAAATGTTCACTTACATAGTTCCTGATATTCTCTTTTGTCTTCATCTTGGACTGATACCCAAGAAACTTCAGTGTCACAGCTGAGAGATGCCAGTATCAATCAGCATTATGAAGACTATGCATGGCTTGATCATTCTATAACTTTTCTTTAAAACGCCATCCTTATGTGAGAAAGCATGCAAAGATTTGAGATATATGTACTCAATAATAACAATTTAGAATTTTGGAATCCAGGGAAGCAGGTTGGTAGGCAGACACTTGACTGGAAATGGAAAGAGAAAGGAAATAAAATAGTAAGTATTAATTTATGTATGTTACATGACCTGTTTCTCATCAAGAAACATACTATCCTTATAAACACACAATATTGTTAGGTGAAACAAAACAATTCAAATGTCTTTCAATATTCATGAGGTGAAATTAATAAAGGTCTAGTGTACACATGTATGCACACATACACACACATCAGCTTTGTAAACACTAGTGTCAGATTAGAAGTTGAAGATGCTTCTAAATTCAAATTGTAGCAATTTTTTTGTTAAATTGTAGCAATTTTTGTATCCCAACATAATTAATTATTACTAGAAATTACTTGATAATAAAATATATCAGTAATTTTCAGAATGAAAATACACCAAAGATATTTACCCCATTAGAGGTTAACACTTGGGGGATCATTGACCTAGAAGAAACTTTGGATATACACTTTCAAGTATGCACAACATAGTTTTGATGCTGTACTTGCAATTTCTTGGAGTTCATGAATTCCTTAATATCACTGCAGGTTCACAACACAAGGATATAGAGACAAGATTACCATATTTCCTGTCTGTCATTCTGTCATCTATAATTAATCAAATGTAGTTCATTAAATATGGATATCTCTCCTTCCTCCCTCCTTGTTTCCCTCATCCGGTCTTTACTATGATCACTGTATATGTAATTAATCTTGATTTATTGAAGATTTGCTTATCATTTATATGTCATTATTTAGGTTAATATAAAACAAGGTCTCATTATAAAGTATCCTTTAATCTGTAAATTTATGTGTAGTCAGAAGTTTCTCTTCCCAGGGCAAATAGTGACATCTAATACATCTCATTTACTCCAACATAACTGCTTTATATGTTCTTGGTACAAGTATTGTTGCATATTCCCACCATAATGGAACACTGCAATTTAAAATGGTAGCTGGGAGCTGGAGAGATGGCTTAGCACTTAAGCGCTTGCCTGTGAAGCCTAAGGACCCCAGTTTGAGGCTTGATTCCCCAGGACCCACGTTAGCCAGATGCACAAGGGGGCACACACGTCTGGAGTTTGTTTGCAGTGGCTGGAGGCCCTGACATGCCCATTCTCTCTCTCTCTCTCTGTCTCTCTCTCTCTCCTTCTTTCTCTCTCTCTGTTGTTCTCAAATAAATAAATAAACAAAATAAATAAAATAAAATGGTAGTTGGTTAGGCTGACATTGATTGATGAGCTGTTTGGATAATTATGCATCTATTCTGAAGACATTCTGTTCATTAATGAAATAGGTAACTTCAATGGAGATAGAGAGAAATTACATGCAGTTTTCCACCAAATTATTGTCCAAGGGTATTACTGGAGACTATTAAACACATCTTGGAAATGATAAGTAGTTAAGCCCATTAGATATTTTTGGTGGACATGCTGAAATTTAGTGAAATGAAAATCTGAAGCTATTAACTGTATGGATTTCACATCTAATTTCCATTGATCATTTTTTCTCTTGCTTTTGGTACATATGCATAAAATGTATCATATATGTGATAGTATATAAATTATACCCAAATGTGTTTTATAGGTATGCATCTGAATAAATGCACAAGTATATGTACTTATACATGCATATATTTTTCCATAATTCACATGAAACAGTATATTACACACACACACATGTGTTAGTGTTCTAATTAAAAGGGAAATACTGGCTGGAGATATAGCTTCATGTTTAAGGCAGTTGCCTGCAAAGCCTAAAGATGCATGTATGATTCTTCAGATCCCACTTAAACCAGAAGCACAGGTAGCATAAGTGCAAGGTCACACATGCACACTAGGTGGTACATACATCTGCAATTCGATTGCAGTGGCTGGAGGCTCTGCACGCCTCCCCCCATTCATTCTCTTTCTCTCTCTCTCATAAAAAAAATTAAAAAGGGAAATACCAGGGGATTTATTAATCTAAATTTTATAGCACTTTAGTGAAGAAGAATAAGAACTTAAAAGCTTGAGTGCAATCCAGAGACCTGACACTAGTCAGGAATGTCAAGAAGAACATTTTACATGCAGGCAGTATTTTAATCCAAATCAGAAGTTTGGCACTTTCTGAATAAAATGTATATAATTGGTAGTAATCTTAGGATTATAGTATTTTGTTATATGAGTACATTAAATGAAATCTGACTAAACTGTGGGATCCTTAAATCTGTTACATTTTAAGACAAAAGAGTCAAAATATCAAACAATATACTGTTGGAAATTTTGTACTAACAAAAACAAACAAACAAACAAACAAACAAAAATCCCCCAAGACCTGTTCTCCTTTGGCTAGCACTGGTTGAAAGCACATATATACAAACACTAGAACCAAGTATTCTGGCCCTTTTCACTGAGCTCTTCAAACAAAAGCCTTTGCTCTTCTTGAATACTGTTGATTGACTTTTAGCAATGTAGACCAATACAATTGATGAAAAAATTATTTGAGCTGTCATTACCTCTGGCAACTGAGTCCAAATTATGGTATTTGCCATGTGATTTTCTATAATCAACAACATCTAAGCCACTTAATTGTAAATTACAAAGCAAGCAAAAAGCACACAGGCTCACATATAGTGCATATGGTTGTCCATTCCAACTTTAGCTTACACCATATTTCCTAGAAACCCACTGATAACTTGTGCTAATGGTATGGAATCAATAAAATAAAGTTATATATCATATTTATTGTGTATATATATATATATATATATATATATATATGTCATGTGTTATCTTTGTAACTTGTGACACCAATGATAATTGTACATAATACTTGACACACATTTATCAAATATTTGCTGTTCAGCAAACCTTGTACATAACCCAGTGGAGAAGACAGCTGCTTCTATTATTAGGAAAACTTAAATGATATGCATTAAGTATGTGCCTTGGAAAATTGGGGGAACTAAGCTGCAGGGGCAAGATCTAGCAGGAGAGTGTGGCTTCATTTTTCTCTTATTATGGAAGCACTACCTTGAGCTGCATATATCCCTGCAGTGTATTTTCCAACAATACCTGAGAGAAGTGATTATGTGTTTGAAATCTATGATTCCAAAAACCTCCCAAGCTTCAATTATTTTCTAAGAGACTTACGTGGGTTATACATTCCCTTCATTTTCCATCCATGTATATAACTTCTGCCCTGCTGGGAAGTGATTCTCATGTCCTTCATACTGAGAAAATGGAAAGTTCATAGCCTCTCTTCTATACCACACTTGTGGTCCTAGGAAAGGCACACGCATCTCCTCATGCTCAGCCTCTCTATAAACTTGCTCTTTACTCTGCATGTACTGAGCAGTTAGGATGCCAGTTCAATTTTTTCTCTGGTTCTTTAAACTTAGAATCCATTTTGATTATTTCTCATCTTTATTTTGTGAGCCAGTTGAGAAGAAACTTCCTAAGATTACCTCCTCTTCTATTCTACCATGCATTCTTCATCTCCAATGTCTCTGTTATAAGAAGAAATGAAAAACAAAACAAAACCCTTAAAAGCATCATCGGTCAATATGAGACAATTTGAACATGAAATGTAAAGACAATAGTGAATCATAGGCCATAAACAGTCAGAAAGCACATGCTCATCAAGTTAATACATACAGGGATAAATATTAATATTTTCCCTTAGAGTAAAATCTGCAGACTTCTGGATATTGAAGCACACACATGGGAAGACATGTTTTGAAAGTGATTGTGAACCTGTAATATTTAACGTTATAACTAAGTAAGTTATTTACCTTGGATTAAATGAAGCTATTTTACAAAAAGTTGGAATATTAGAATGTTCAATTGAGTATATATATATATATATATATATATATATATATATATATATATCAGACATGTTAAATCATCAACTAAAAGCATTTTGCATTACCTATGTTTATGCTGCCCACTTGGATACATGAATCATAATATTAAAATATGCTAATTCATTTCCTTTATCCTTGTACAGTTATTAGCAATACACAAGTGAACTATTTTCAAAGTATAGACATAGAACACACTCTTCTCTGTCATTATCCTATTTACTTATACTTGTTACAAAACCTCTGACTGTAAAATGTAATAAGCAATACAATTTATATGTTTTCTCTTTAATTTTAAAATCAAATGATTTCAGAACTTAAAATTTATATTTATGTTTTCTATATTTAGATTCTTATTAAAAATGCCTCTAAAAGCATGAATATTTCTATTATTTCTTGAACTGTAAAGGACAGATTTTAATTTTTTTATTGTTTTTTAGTTTTTTAAAAAATATCTTTTGTTCATTTTTATTTATTTATTTGACAGTGACAGAGAGAAAGAGGCAAATAAAGAGAGAGAATGGGCATGCCAGGGCTTCCAGCCACTGCAAACGAACTCCAGATTCCTGCACCCCTTTGCATCTGGCTAACGTGGGACCTGGGGAAGTGAGCCTCAAACCCAGGTCCTTAGGCTTCACAGGCAAGCGCTTAACCACTAAGGCATCTGTCCAGCCCTATTTGTTATATTTTTATAAAAATGTTCTACTCTTAACCCCCTCATGCCAACCACAGTTCTTCTGAGGGTCTTGTTCAGTGAGGTTATTGGGATTCATTGTAGGGACCAAGAGGCTTCTGCAGGATGTGTCACAGGCTATTTCCACCCACCCCTAGAATCTTAGAATTTTTCCATTTCCTCTTACACAATGTTCCCTGAGCCTTGGTAGGCAAGAGAGGAAACTAATTTAGTGTTGTTTTCTATGTTGCCCCTGAATCTATGTTTTGATGAGATTTGAGTGACTACAAGTTTCTGTCACCATCTCCCTGGAACTTGTTTTCAGGAAAGCCATGTATAATCCATGAGCAGTTGGTTGCCTACATTCGCTGTATGCCATTATTGCTCAAGTGTGTACTTCTTGATCATCTGTTTAATTGTGTATCTGAAAGGATCCCCTGCTTATTAAATCTGTTGGCAAAAATCATGCTAAGTGAGGTCACACAGACCCAGAAAGACAAACACTGCTTGTTCTCTCTCATATATGTTTCCTAATTTTGTATTTAATTAGTTGTAAACCATTATAACATCAACAGCAGGGGCATGGTGCTAGAATGAAAGTAGGAGAAAAGAGAAATAAGGAGGAAGAAAAGAAAGGGCTCAAGTCAATGGTTAGCAAAAGAAACAAAGAAAGAAAGAGAGAGAGAAAGAGGGCAGGAGAGATGGCTTAGTGGTTAAGGTGATTGCTTGTGATGTATAAAGACCCAGGTTCAATTCCCTAATACCCACATAAGCCAGATGCACAAGGTGGAGCATGCATCTGGAGTTCATTTGCAGTGTCTAGAGGCCCTGGTGTGCTCATTTTCTCTTTTGCTCTCAAATAAATAAATAAAATATTTAAAATAAAGAAAGAAAGAAAATAAAGAAAGGAAGGAAGAGAAAGGTATGGAAAGGTCTGAGAGGTAGAGGAAGGAGGGATGAAGGAGGGGCAGATATACAAAACTAATGGCAACATGAATCAGTTCTATAGAAACCTTCTTACTGGATACAATATTACAAGTCATTACCTTCTATATGGAGGAGGGGGGACCCAGACTGAAGTGCCCCATAAAAGATGGAGAAAGCAACCTTAAAACCATGGTTTTACTTGATAATTCCCTGGGCTCTCTTTACAGCAAGCTATTGGTCAGGGAGATACAAGGTCCCCCAAAATAATACAGGCCATTGCAAAAACACTTGGTTACCTGCAAGAGCTAAAAGGTAAATCCCTAATGCTGAGGACACCACAGCCTGGGGCCACAGTACATCTACTGACCACGCTGAAACTGAGAAGCAATCCAGTTCCCTCCCAGCTAGCTAGAAAGATTCTAAGAATCTAGGGGTGGGTGGAAATAGCCTCATAGTGCTGGATGCTATGAGGGGAGCTGGAGAATAATGGCATATATATATATATATATATATATATATATATATATATATATATATACACAGAAGCATGAGAAAGCAAACCCTTCTTATATTCATCAATTTCTTTTGTACACAGTGCAAGTTCCAGGGCCAGTAGAAAACCTGCAAGCTGTATCTACCTCACCTACCTCAATTCTTATTACATGGGAACCTCCTGCCTATGCAAATGGTCCAGTCCAAGGTTACAGATTGTTCTGCACTGAAGTGTCTACTGGAAAAGAACAGGTAGGTAAGGGAATGGCCAAGTGAATTCCATCTCCTGGATTGCAAGAAACACAGGAAGCTTTTTGTGAGCCACTGTGTTTTAGCACATTCGCTGATTAGTCACAAAGCACTTGTCATTGGAAACTTGAAACAAATCAATGCAACTCTGGTTTAAGGATAATGAGGTGAAATTAATTGCAGGTGCCAGTTTGAAAATTAAATATTCAGTGCAGGTAACTATATCCATATTCACTTTCCTTGTCCCAGACATGTTTTTGTTCTCTCTACTTTAAGTGGTGGTCACCTTTATCATTAATATTTTTGCTGAAATTTTGTTCATTTTCATTCATTTCATTTTGTTTCTGCCTTCTCTTCATCTTCACACTGTGACCAATCATTTTTCACTATTCTCAATACAAGTTACTCTTACAAGCCCATACTCTTCCTTTACATTTTGCTAAGAATCAATGATTAGCACAGATGTGTAAAAGAGGGAAATAATTTCTTTCAGTAAGACTTTGGAGAGACAAGCTACATTTTGATACCTGATGATAAAAGTATATCTTTCAGTAAGCATCTCAATTGTTTTATATATAACATATATATTAATAATTACATATTATATAATTATATATTAATATATATTATATCTTAATATATTATCATTAATATATATTATTAATATTTATTATATTATATATTAATATTAATTATATGTAATATAATCACTATATATGCACATCCATAGGTGTATGTAACTATATACATGTGTATGATGTATGACTACACACACACACACACACACACACACACACACACACACAAAGTCAATTAATTAGGAGAGTGGCCTGAGGATACAGAGTTCTATGTTTGTGAAGCTTGCTAAGTACAGGCTATTTTTATTTCTTCTATATAAATGCCATGATCAGGATTTCTTATTTGGAATAAATGCCAGTCCTGGTCAGAATGTTCTATGAACTAATGTTCATGTCCAGTTCCAAGTTATAAGATAAGATAGTATCACATGAGCTGTTTTTATATAATCAGTAATCCTGTTTTTCATGGCTTTTTTGATGTTATTTTAATTCTTATTTTGCAACTATGTATTTTATCCATTTTTGTATATATGCATATCATGAGCTCATTTGAATAAACTCAAAACTGCTATTGCCCAAAATTGATAAAAGTGGATTTATGGATCTCCACAAACAGTGACATGATGGTCCTTCTAGTGGGCATGGCTGATTCCTCAGTGACTTCACCTTCAGTCCCTCCTTCATGCCAGTTGTGAATTACTGAGAACAGTTTCCACCTATGTCAGAATTTCAGGACATAAAACTTGTGGCAAAAATCTGAGTCAGATTCAGGACCTGTATGTGTATTACATTGAGCAAAAGACCAAGTCCATGGTTTCTCTGTGAATTATTCAATTAGGGATACAGGAGCAAATCTCTGTGCCATGGATTTACAAATGGCCTTCTACTATCTAGGCTTTGATCTAGGTAGAATAACTCACACTACTCTGTGCACTGGGTAATGTTAAACCAATGGAAACTTAATAACTGTAAAATTAGCATGGCACTACTTTAACTGTGAAGCTAGAGCACATGTCATAAGGAAAGTTTATGGCAATTCATTAACAGGATAGAGTGTAGCTCGGTAGATAGAAGTCTAACACCCAACTCATTGCACACAATCTGCCATTGCTGTTCTAATATGCCTCCTTAATAACACTTTTGGCATTTTATGTCTCCAGAATATTGATGTTGATGGACTATCTTATAAACTGGAAGGCCTGAAAAAATTCACGGAATATACTCTTCGATTCCTAGCTTATAATCGCTATGGGCCAGGAGTATCCACTGATGATATTACAGTAGTTACACTTTCTGATGGTAAGTTATACTGAAATTTCATGCACATTTTTATAATAATGAAAATTTATTTTGTGTAATTTGTTAATCCCACTTTCAAGTTTCTTTACTAATACTCAGATATAATTGAATATTTTAGTATTGTTGCAGTCAGGTTCTCATTGTTGGCAGAAATCACCCAACCAAGAACAACTTATGGGAAAAAAAAGAGGTTTATTTTGGCTTACAGGCTCGAGGAGGAAGCTCCACGATGGCAGGGGAAATAATGGCATGAGCAGAGGGTAGACATCACCCCTGGCCAACATCAGGTGGACAATAACAACAGGGAAGTGTGACAAACACTAGCAAGGGGAAGCTGGCTATAACACCGAAAAGCCCACCCCCAATAATACACTGCCTCCAGGAGGCTTTAATTTCTAATTGACATCAGCTGGGGAACCTAGTATCCAGAACACCTAAGTTTATGGGGGACACCTAATTCAAACCACCATATTCCACCCCTGGACCCCATCAACTGAAAACCATACATAACATAAAATGCATTACATTCATCCAACTTTAAAAGTCCCCATAGTTTTTTTTTTTTCCCCATAGTTTTTATCAATTCCAAATGTTCATACATCCCCATAATCCAAAGTCTTTTAACTGAGCCATAACACCAAAAAATAACGTAAAAAAATAATGGCACAGAATAAACATTCACACTGTAAAAGATGGCAAAAAAAATATTCAACCAATACAAGATTTAAACAGGGCAAATATCAAACTCTGTAGTTCCAAGTCCAACAACTCTAGTCAATGACAAATCTCCAAATCCAATAATTCTAACCAGCAACATGTCTCTGGTATTCCAATTCCACCCCTCCACCTAGGCTACTCACAGTCCTGGAAAACTTCATGTGGGGCTGGCAGCTCTCTTTAGCAGCCATCTCGTGGTCACAGCATTTCCACTGGGTCTCCACGGCAATCCACGGTTCATCCTCATTGCATCCTCATGGCCCGTGGGGTCTCCACGCAGGCATCCACATTCACACTGCCCATGGCAGTTTCCAAAAACACAAGATCATGTTGCAAACTCAATGACCCTCTCTTTCTTATATTCCTTATACACCACAATACCAGGTAGGGTGCCAATTTGTTAATGGGGGGAAGGGAATAAAGCAGACTTTGAAGAGCAGAGAGCACCCAGACCCCTTCAAAAGAGTCCACATTTTTCCTGTTGCCTCAGTGCAGGTCAGCTGGCTCAATCTCAAAGGTTGTAATCTCTCAATTGCAGCTGAATGGGCAGCAGTTCACCGAAATATTTTTTTTGTGTGTGTGCCATATCCATCTGCTCACACCAGTTCATTTCTACAGAAACAACCCTGCACAACTTCTCAGGACATGGGCATAACAACAAGCTTCTCACACAAACTGCTAGCCCAGTCCAAGCAAGGCTCTTTCTCACCCTCACCAGCCAAACCACATGGTCCATAGTCCTTTTTGCATTCAGGTCTTTCAACTCTGACCAGAATAGTCCATCAAGCTGTACTTATAGTACTACAAGGCATCTCTTAGGCCAAGTTTTCAAATCCTTCCACATTCCTCTTGAAAATTAGCTCCAAAAGGCAAAGCCACACAGTCAGGTGTCTAGTATCAACCCCACTCCCAGTACCACTATACTGTTGCAGTCAGGTTTGCATTGCTGGTAGAAATCACCCAACCAAGAACAATTTGTGGGAAAAAAAAGAGGTTTATTTTAGCTTACAGGACTGAGGGGTAAGCTCCATGATGGCAAGAAAAACAATGGCATGAGCAGAGGGTGGACATCACACCCTGGCCAACATCAGGTGGACAACATGGATAGGAGAGTGTGCCAAACACTAGTAAAGAGGAGCTGGCTATTACACCAAGAAGCCCACCCCCAACAATTCACCACCTCCGAGAGGCTTTAATTTCCAATTGCCATTGGCTGGGTAACCTGGCATCCAGAACATCTAAGTTTATGGGGGACACCCAAATCAAACAACCACAAGTATATATAAAAAATTTGGATAACTCATTCACATTGTCTGCTGTAGTAAAATTTAAATTTATGATTTGAATCTGAATCAATGCGATTAAAAGAGAATCTCTAAGATGTGACTATTGCCTAAGAATTCAGACTAGTTTTGTGCAATTTTTTATTTCTATAAATACTTAAATACAAATACATTTTTATGTGTGGTCTAATACAGAGTTTTTTGTTTCTTTTAGTTATCCTTATTAAAAATCACAGATCATTAAAGGTGTAAATTATAGAGAGTTCCTCATATAACACTGAATTTTAAAATACATCATAAGGACTTGCATCAAATAATCTAGAATTCAAGTATTAAAAGTGAGCATGCAAATGTACATGTTAACTTTATCCTGCCTAACAAATAATATTTAGACATATTTTTTTTCCTCTGTCATAAAGAGAGGAACAAAGCCTTATGATGATGATGATGGATTTAGGTGAATAGATTCAGAAGAAGCTGGGGACCTAAGGTATGACTGATAATGGAAGGTTGATAAGTTAAATAAGAGGTGAAAAGAAACAATGGCAGAATTTATGATATTGGATAAAGCCTTGGAGACGCAGGCAGGTGCAGAAAGGTGGAGTGGATTCCTATGAATATTAACAAGGCAAGGAATCGGCTCTTGTTAGTACTCAGTATCCTGTTAGTGTGTTTAATAATATTAATTATTGATCTTTTGAATTAAAAATGCCTTTAGCTTGTGATTCTTTGACCTATCTAACATTCTTTAATCTGGGAATGAATCAAGGTGGGTATTTCATGGAATATAAATGGAATGAGGAAGGGCAGGCATGTTTTTAAGGACACTGCAAAGGGAATACAGGAGTAATACTCATTTGCAATTTTAACTTTATAGAGCGTGTTTTATATGTAAGTACATTTTTGTACCAATTTTAATATTATTCTTCTACCTAAATGTCTGACTCTCTTATTGAAGAGAAGATACATATATTGTTAGAATAAATTACTTCATAGCTTATAATTATAAAAATAAAAGAAAACAAATTAAAATGAATATTTTACATAAATTATGTAGATTACATTCATACTTTGAACTATAATATTATGGACTATTATTCACTTTGGTTCTACATGTCATAAATGAGAACGATTGATTATTACGCATTAGTTCAAGAATAATCTTCTGGAAGTGCTGCAGGCCTGAGGACTTAGAAAACGTCTACCATTTTTAAAAAGAATAAAAAAAGGCTTTCGTGATCCTGACTCTGGTAAATATAAATGTGGTAAACATACTAAATTCCCTTTATCAGATTCATTTGATAGGAAAAACCAAGACTCTGAATTCTGTTGTGGTTACCCTGATATCATCTGTAATCATCTTTATAGACAAATTATATCCTTTATCCCATGCTCTGTCCTCTCATTAACCAGTGACCCTCCTGTCCACTTCAATCTGGTATTTTCTTCCCTCTGCTGAATCTGATCTTGCTGAGGTCATACCCTGCATTCAGATAAGTCACCTTCTATGTTCTCCTGATGACTAGTCCTCCGTCATATGCCTTTATCTCTTTTGACGCCCCATGTTGTAACTGAAAATTCAATGGGCTAATCCATATGAGTACCTAAAACAATGGATAAATACATGCCAGTGTTTAATAATTCTTCTCTATACTAATATGCGTTTTGTTTTCTTATTCCATGAAATGTTTCTAAGTAGGAAGGATATATTCATATCTATATTTCTCCCAACTCAGAAATAATTGATGAATTAATTAGGTTGGCTCCTCTAAATCTGTATAAATGTTTTAGATAAAATATATTATTAGGACTTTTCAATTTAGGGATCAATTTAACATATAACTGCATCTAAAGGGATTTGTGTTTTTAAGAGGATCTTAAGTATTATCTCAGAGGAACCCTTAGCATAAAATTTATATATATATATATATATATATATATATATATATATATATATATATATATTTCAAGGAAATGCCATGTCTAATTTAGCTTTGCTTTAATTATTTTTTCTGAGTTGAAACAATGTTATATTCAAATTCCTCTATTGGATATAGTATTTGCTTTACAATGACCAACTTCTTCAAACTATTCAAATTATTTAGAATGGTGTCATACTTAGTTTCCCATTTTCTTTCCAAAACTTTTTCTTGAACTAGTTGATAAGAATTGGTCACTAATACCTTTTATAAATAAATTAGGGATTATGAAAGTCCATACCACCTTGTCCTATGTCCAAAAGCAGAAGGAGCAAACTTTATACATGACATATAAAAATATGCTATTTATTGTTATCATTATCCATTGAATAATTATAGCATGAGGCATTATCTTCTCAACTTAACATTCTTCCAATGATTCCTACTTTACTGATGAGAAAATTATGTTGAAATAGGATCACATGACTAGCTGTCTAGTGCTTGCCTGCAATCAAAGGAGTTAGGAGATGAGGGCAGGAAGATAGCAAATTGCAGGCCAGCCTGTGCTATACTGAAAGAGCCTGTGTCAAAAGATAAAAATAAATGAATAACAAAGTTAATAAGCATTTAAAAATAAACAAAATTATAGATTAAGTATAAAGATGGAAATAGTAATCAGTAGCCACTCCATATAACCTAGTGAGAAAAGATTCAGAGAAGAAAGTTATTTTGTGATAAGTGTCTCATATTAGTATCATCAATAAAATGCTTATAATCAAGTATAAGTTATTTTGATCCACAAATTATAAGAAATGATAACAAGCATTTGCTAAGAGGAGGAATTTAAGTGCCTGCAATTACAAATTTATTTGAAACTGTGGGGATTTGATCTGTCCTCACAAGCAGATGCATAAAGCAGCAGGATCTTCCTTACTGAGAAATCTGTGACCATGCTGGATTTTTTAAAAATGGATGTGCTGTAGATAATATTGTCTTTACAGCTTGAAGATAAACATATATTTCTCTTCTGCTCTATGAAACAATGAGACATATTGGAAAGACAAAGAATGCAAACCTACGTGGATCTGCATTTTGTTAGCTTCTAAGCATCAAACTCCTATAGACTGTACCTATTCATCATTGCATAATAGGATAAATTGATAATGTGAAGTAAGTATGGATTGACAGCAGAAAATAATGGAGAAAGAATTCTCCATTTGCCCTGGAATGGCAAGAACAGCCATTGTACTACCAATAGAAAGTAAGATAGTTTTGTTTATTTATTTATTTAACTTCTTATTAATGAATTCCATAAATATAAGCAATAAACCATAAGAGTTTTACATATATAAAATACATTAACACTATTCTTATAAAGATCTTCAGAGTTTTCTTATATAATTTGTCAATGCTAATAAAGAAAATAATCTTGGGGTTGTGAAAATTCTCAGTATTTAAAGGCTCTTGGTTACAAAATCTCTTATCCCTGATTGATTTTCAAAGACACCCATGTAAGCTGATCATAAAAAGTGGTACAAGAATCTGTTGTTCATTTGCAACAGCAAAAGGCCCTGACATGCTCACACACACACACACACACACACACACACACACACTTATACATGCAAATAAATAAAATAAAAAAGGAAATATAATTATGCCTCTACAACTACATTAGCTAAAATCAGAATAATACCTGTCCTCACCACTATTGTATAATTGATCCATTGGAAATAAGCTGTTAAAAATTATAAGCTTAAATTAGAATGGTATTTGATACTATCAAATTACACATCTATTTAGTACCTAATAAATTCAGACAGTGTTATTTCAAAAGCATTAGAAACATATATCATGGCCTGTAGTTGTTACAATATTATGTCAAATTTAAGCTAGAAATACTTTCTAAAAAATATTTTTACTTATTTGCAAGCAGAGAGAGAGAGAGAAATAGAGAGAAGAGAGACAGACAGAATGGCCATGTGGAGGCCTCAGCTTTTGCAAATGAACTCCAGATGCATGTGCCACTATGTGCATAAGGATTTACATGGGTACTGGGGAACCAAAACTCAGTTGTTAGGTTTTATAGGCAAGTGCCTTAACCGCTGAGTCATCTCTCCATCCCTAGAAGTACTTTTAAGAACTTATTATCACATAACGTTCATATTACATTGATTACTTTTCTGCTTATTGTGACATGATAGCTGAGAAAAGCAACATAACAGAGGTGAGTTGATTGTGATTCACGGTTTGAGAGGGTAGGAGTACATGACAACCAGGAAGCCTAGCAGTACTTACAATGTTGGTAGCATGTGTGCAGATGCCTCACATCACTGCAGACCAGAAAGCAGAGACTGCAGGTGGAACCAGGTGATAGTGTACAATGCCTGCCCCAGAAACCTACCTTCCCAGCCATACTTGCTTCCTAAAGGTTACACACCTTTCAAAATTCACTACAAGCTGAGGAATAAGCATTCAGACCTTCAAAGCATAAGGCAGAGGGAGTTGTTTCAGATTCAATGTGCAGCTGACATCATCTGCAAACTTAGGCATTATTAAAAAATATTTTCAGAAATATGTAAAATTAGATACGGGGTAGAGTATATTCATACCCTAATTCTTAATAAGTTTAAAGTTATAATTACAATTATTAACTGAAGTATATTTATAATTGAAAAATTAAATAAAACCAATTAATGCATAAAAACTTTGCAGCTCATATACCAATGGAAAAAATTAAATTGAAAAATTTGTATTTACCCCTTGTCCTAACCAACCAGCTCCCTCTAGTTAACCTGAGTCAGAAGGCAGCCCACTATTATAAGGTCATAAATACCTTTGCAAGGGGAGGACAGACACTCTGACACATGGGAACTTAATGGCTGTGGGTGAGTTTCTCTTGCAGCAGCTGTGCCTGAGCTGGCTTCTCTCCAAATAGGCTTCTTCATCCCCTCTAGCTACCCTCATAGCAGGGGCTCCTTGAACTTTCTTTTCTCTTTTTTCTTCCTGTGTTCCCCTGCCCAGGCACCCCACATGGGATCTCTAGCCACATGGGTGCCTTTCCTTGGTTATATACTTGACATCAATAAATATAATTTAATAATTATAGAATATTGTATTTAAACCTCAGAATCTAATTAGATTTTATTGTGATAGAATATTTATATTAATTAACTTAATAATTTATCATTTATTTACTGAATGTGTATCATGAGCCTTCCAGTTTTCTCAATTCTGATAATATAGCATCAGACTGGGGGGAAATATGATCCCCTGCAGAAATTACATTCTGTACTTAGTTCAAAGATAAGCTATTAACTAAAATTTTGGAAAGGATTCCTAAATTATGGAATATTTTTGAAATAATTCTATTGATATAATTCATAAAAAACTCTGATATTTTTATCACAGGCTCCATTGGCTATAATCTTTATCAAGCACTAGGAAGATCAAATCAAAGTGATATAAATGATTACAATTCCTGTCAGGTGCACCCAGGTTCAGGAACCTATGCACAAGGTATTCACTTTCTCATTCAGTCATTGATTTAGTAAATATTAATTGACTGTCAATTGGAGTATATAAAACTTTTCATATATATCATGTTCTGATGGTGAATACATTTCTGATACTGAGAATAATGCACAAACAAATACAGATTAAAATATCAATACCCTGACTGGAGAGATGACTTAACAGTTAAGGAGCTTGCCTGAGAAGCCTAAGAACACCTGTTCAACTCTCCAGATCCCACGTAAGCCAGACTCACAAAGGTGAGGCGAGCAAAGGTTGCACATACCCACTAGGTGTCACAAGCATCCTGAGTTCAATTTCAGTGTCTGAGGCCCTGGTGCACTAATTCTCTCTCTCTCCCTGTCTGTCTGTCTCTCTCTCTCTCACTTTCTCAAAAATTAAAAACAAGGGCTGGAAGGATGATCTAATGGCCAAGGCATTTGCCTGACAAGCCAAAGGACCCAGGTTCAATTCCCCAAGACCCATGTTAGCCAGATAAAAATGGCCTCGCTATTTTTGAAAATTCTCAAGAATACTTTATTTATAACAAATTCACCAATTAGTCACAAATGAAGATGGCACACTCATCATATATATAATATCTGTCAAGAAGTGGTTGAATACTATTTCTATTCCTATCATGTGATAAAGATTTTTTTTTTTTTCATTTGTGATTCATCCCAGACAGTCAGAACAGCTCTGGATACATAACAGCTACTCAGTGAATGGCAATAGTTGTCTTTGGATTACTTGTATGACAGAAGATTTACTTTTTGGATATAATAAATATTTGTTACAATTATTAAAATGAATTGTATATTCATTTTTATTCCAAAAAGATTTGGGAAAATTGAAATGCTGTCAAAATAATAAAACAGCTAGAAAATATACAAAAAACAATGAGGTCTTTTGTTAACATAAGTGATAGGGAGAATGCTATTGGATAGCCTGCTTGCACCATAAATTGCAGAAAAATAAGGAGGTATTTCTACTTCTCCCTTTCCAGAAAATAATAATGCCTGCTTTAAAAGAATTAAGCAACAACCATCGGTATCCATTAGAATGATATATTCCATCATAAAACTATGCAGACCTGCAGTGTACTAAATCTTTTTCTTTTAGTTCCACTCCAGTGCTCTCACCTGATAGGTTACCTGAAAGCTGTAATTAAAAGGCAGTATTGGGTATCACAATGGTTTTTTTTTTTTTTTTTTTTTTTTTTTTTTTGCCAAGCAGCTTGGGGCCTCCCGAGATGGATGAAAAACTGCCCACCCAGTGAGACAAATAAATGAATGTAGTTATTATTTACCTCTACAGGGCTATCGGCAAGGAAGATGTGCTTCCATGAACCTAGCTAATTAGCACTGTAAAATAAGAAAAAGAAACACCTTCTCTTCATATTAGAGGGGTGGACTTTATCCTTCAAACTGTGACAGTAACCTCCACTCTTTCTTTGACTCATTTTAGTGCCCAGTTCTCCACCTCAGAATGTCTCCTTGGAAGTGGTAAATTCAAGGGTAAGTCAGCCAAATTATCACTGCATCCTCATTAACCTGTTGTGTGATTCTGCTTACCACACTAACAAGTGAGGATGGGGGCTGCATGTGTGTGATAAGTGTTCTGACATACCACAGAGAACACCGTTGTTACCACACTACCCAGTGAGGATGGGGCTGCATGTGTGTGATAAGTGTCCTGACACAGCACAGTGAGCATCATTGTTACCACACTACCCAGTGAGGATGGGGCTGTGTGTGTGTGATAAGTGTCCTGACACAGGACAGTGAGCATCACTGTTACCACACTACCAGTGAGGATGGGGCTGCATGTGTGTGATAAGTGTGCTGACACAGCACGGTGAGCATCATTGTTACCACACTACAAGTGAGGATGGGGCTGCATGTGTGTGAGAAGTGTCCTGACTCAGCACAGTGAGCACCATTGTTACCACACTACCAGTGAGGATGGGGCTGCATGTGTGTGATAAGTGTCCTGACACAACAGTGAGCATCATTGTTACCACACTACCCAGTGAGGATGGGGCTGCATGTGTGTGATAAGTGTCCTGACACAGCACAGTAAGCACCATTGTTACCACACTACCCAGTGAGGATGGGGCTGCATGTGTGTGATAAGTGACCTGACACAGCACAGTGAGCATCATTGTTACCACACTACACAGTGAGGTGGGGCTGCATGTGTGTGATAAGTGTCCTAACTCAGCACAGTAAGCACCATTGTTACCACACTACCAGTGAGGATGGAGCTGCATGTGTGTGATAAGTGTCCTGACACAGCACAGTGAGCATCATTGTTACCACACCACCAGTGAGGATGGGGCTGCATGTGTGTGATAAGTGACCTGACACAGCACAGTAAGCACCATTGTTACCACACTACCCAGTGAGGATGGGGCTGCATGTGTGTGAGAAGTGTCCTGACACAGCACAGTGAGCATCATTTTTACCACACTACCCAGTGAGGATGGGGCTGTGTGTGTGTGATAAGTGTCCTGACACAGCAGTGAGCATCATTGTTACCACACTACCCAGTGAGGATGGGGCTGTGTGTGTGTGATAAGTGTCCTGACACAGCACAGTGAGCATCACTGTTACCACACTACCCAGTGAGGATGGGGCTGCATGTGTGTGATAAGTGTCCTGACACAGCACAGTGAGCATCATTGTTACCACACTACCCAGTGAGGATGGGGCTGCATGTGTGTGATAAGTGTCCTGACACAGCACAGTGAGCATCATTGTTACCACACTACCCAGTGAGGATGGGGCTGCATGTGTGTGATAAGTGTCCTGACACAGCAGTGAGCATCATTGTTACCACACTACCCAGTGAGGATGGGGCTGAATGTGTGTGATAAGTGTCCTGACACAGCAGTGAGCATCATTGTTACCACACTACCCAGTGAGGATGGGGCTGCATGTGTGTGATAAGTGTCCTGACACAGCACAGTGAGCATCATTGTTACCACACTACCCAGTGAGGATGGGGCTGAATGTGTGTGATAAGTGTCCTGACACAGCAGTGAGCATCATTGTTACCACACTACCCAGTGAGGATGGGGCTGCATGTGTGTGATAAGTGTCCTGACACAGCAGTGAGCATCATTGTTACCACACTACCCAGTGAGGATGGGGCTGCATGTGTGTGATAAGTGTCCTGACACAGCAGTGAGCATCATTGTTACCACACTACCCAGTGAGGATGGGGCTGCATGTGTGTGATAAGTGTCCTGACACAGCACAGTGAGCACCATTGTTACCACACTACCCAGTGAGGATGGGGCTGCATGTGCGTGATAAGTGTCCTGGCACAGCAGTGAGGATCATTGTTACCACACTACTAGTGAGGATGTGGCTGCATGTGTGTGATAAGTGACCTGACACAGCACAGTGAGCATCATTGTTACCACACTACTCAGTGAGGATGGGGCTGTGTGTGTGTGATAAGTGTCCTGACACAGCAGTGAGCATCATTGTTACCACACTACCAGTGAGGATGGGGCTGTATGTGTGTGATAAGTGTCCTGACACAGCAGTGAGCATCATTGTTACCACAATACCAGTGAGGATGAGGCTGCATGTGTGTGATAAGTGTCCTGACACAGCAGTGAGCATCATTGTTACCACACTACCCAGTGAGGATGGGGGAGCATGTGTGTGATAAGTGTCCTGACACAGCAGTGAGCATCACTGTTACCATACTACCCAGTGAGGATGGGGCTGCATGTGTGTGACAAGTGTCCTGACTCAGCACAGTGAGCATCATTGTTACCACACTACCCAGTGAGGATGGGGCTGCATGTGTGTGATAAGTGTCCTGACACAGCACAGTGAGCACCATTGTTACCACACTACCCAGTGAGGATGGGGCTGCATGTGTGTGATAAGTGTCCTGACACAGCAGTGAGCATCATGGTTCCCACACTACCCAGTGCAGGATGGGGCTGCATGTGTGTGATAAGTGTCCTGACACAGCAGAGAGCATCATGGTTCCCACACTACCCAGTGAGGATGGGGCTGTATGTGTGTGATAAGTGTCCTGACACAGCAGTGAGCATCATTGTTACCACACTACCCAGTGAGGATGGGGCTGCATGTGTGTGATAAGTGTCCTGACACAGCACAGTGAGCATCATTATTACCACACTACCCAGTGAGGATGGGGAAGCATGTGTGTGATAAGTGTCCTGACACAGCAATGTGAGCATCATTATTACCACACTACCCAGTGAGGATGGGGCTGTGTGTGTGTGATAAGTGTCCTGACACAGCAGTGAGCATCATTGTTACCACACTACCCAGTGAGGATGGGGCTGAAAGTGTGTGATAAGTGTCCTGACACAGCAGGGAGCATCATTATTACCACACTACCCAGTGAGGATGGGGCTGCATGTGTGTGATAAGTGTCCTGACACAGCAGTGAGCATCATTGTTACCACAATACCAGTGAGGATGGGGCTGCATTTGTGTGATAAGTGTCCTGACACAGCACAGTGAGCATCATTTTTACCACACTACCCAGTGAGGATGGGGCAGTATGTCTGTGATAAGTGTCCTGACACTGCAGAGTGAGCACCATTGTTACCACACTACCAGTGAGGATGGGGCTGCATGTGTGTAATAAGTGTCCTGACTCAGCACAGTGAGCACCATTGTTAGCACACTACCCAGTGAGGATGAGGCTGCTTGTGTGTGATAAGTGTCCTGACACAGCACAGTGAGCATCATTGTTACCACACCACCAGTGAGGATGGGGCTGCATGTGTGTGATAAGTGACCTGACACAGCACAGTAAGCACCATTGTTACCACACTACCCAGTGAGGATGGGGCTGCATGTGTGTGATAAGTGTCCTGACACAGCAGTGAGCATCATTGTTACCACACTACCCAGTGAGGATGGGGCTGCATGTGTGTGATAAGTGTCCTGACACAGCAGTGAGCATCATGTTACCACACTACCCAGTGAGGATGGGGCTGCATGTGTGTGATAAGTGTCCTGACACAGCACAGAGAGCATCATTGTTACCACACTACCCAGTGAGGATGGGGCTGCATGTGTGTGATAAGTGTCCTGACACAGCAGTGAGCATCATTGTTACCACACTACCCAGTGAGGATGGGGCTGCATGTGTGATGATAAGTGTCCTGACACAGCCAGTGAGCATCATTGTTACCACACTACCCAGTGAGGATGGGGCTGCATGTGTGTGATAATGTGTCCTGACACAGCCACAGTGAGCATCATTGTTACCACACTACCAGTGAGGATGGGCTGCAAGTGTGTGATAAGTGTCCTGACACAGCACAGTGAGCATCATTGTTACCACACTACCCAGTGAGGATGGGGCTGCATGTGTGTCATAAGTGTCCTGACACAGCATAGTGAGCATCATTGTTACCACACTACCCAGTGAGGATGGGGCTGCATGTGTGTGATCAAGTGTCCCTGACACAGCACAGTGAGCATCATTGTTACCACACTACCCAGTGAGGATGGGGCTGCATGTGTGTGATAAGTGTCCTGACACAGCACAGTGAGCATCATTGTTACCACACTACCCAGTGAGGATGGGGCTGCATGTGTGGTGATAAGTGTCCTGACACAGCAGTGAGCATCATTGTTACCACACTACCCAGTGAGGATGGGGCTGTATGTGTGTGATAAGTGTCCCTGACACAGCCAGTGAGCATCATTGTTACCACACTACCCAGTGAGGATGGGGCTGTTTGTGTTGTGATAGTGTCCTGACACAGCAGTGAGCATCATTGTTACCACAATACCAGTGAGGATGGGGCTGCATGTGTGTGATAAGTGTCCTGACACAGCCAGTGAGCATCATTGTTACCACACTACCCAGTGAGGATGGGGCTGCATGTGTGTGATAAGTGTCCTGACACAGCACAGTGAGCATCATTGTTACCACACTACCCAGTGAGGATGGGGCTGCATGTGTGTGATAAGTGTCCTGACACAGCACCGTAAGCACCATTGTTACCACACTACAGTGAGGATGGGGCTGCATGTGTGTGATAAGTGTCCTGACACAGTCAGTGAGCACCAGTGTTACCACAACTACCCAGTGAGGATGGGGCTGCATGTGTGTGATAAGTGTCCTGACACAGCAGTGAGCATCATTGTTACCACAACACAGTGAGGATGGGCTGCATGTGTGTGAAAAGTGTCCTGATCAGCACAGTGAGCATCTTTGTTACCACACTACCCCAGTGAGGATGGGGCAGCATGAGGTGATAAGTGTCCTGACACAGCAAGTGAGCATCATTGTTACCACACTCCCAGTGAGGGATGGGCGCTGCATGAGTGACAAAGAGTGTCCTGAACAGCAAGGGCATCATGTTACCACACTAACCAGTGAGGATGGTGCTGCTGTTGTGTGATCAAGTGTTCCTGAAACAGCACAGGAGCATCAATGTTACCACAATACCTGTGAGGATGGGCTCATGTGTGTGATAAGTGTCCTGACACGCACACAGTAAGCACCATGTTACCACACTACCCCAGTGAGGATGGGGCTGGAAAGTGTGTGATAAGTGTCCTGATACAGCAGTGAGCATCATTGTTACCACACTACAGTGAGGATGGGCTGCATGTGTGTGATAAGTGTCTGACAATCAAGAGCCATTGTTACCACACACCCAGTGACGATGGGCGCATGTGAAAGGGTCCTGAAGCAGTGTGATTTATGTCCCACTACCAGCAGATGGGCATTTGTTACAATCCTGAGGATGGGCCAGTGAGCATCATGTTACACACTACCCATGAGAGGCTGATGGTGATTAATGTCCTACAGCACCAGTGAGCACATTGTTGACCCATACAGTGTAGGATGGGCTGACAAGTGATGTGAATGTCCTATACACAGTGACCATGTGTGGCCACAAGTGAGTGACTAAGTGATGGCTGAAATGTGTGGATCAATGTTACCACACACAGTGAGAATGTAGCCGACATGTGGGATGGGCGCAGCATGTGGAGTTCATGTTACCAATACCAGGATGGCTGCATTGTGTAACACACACACCCTGAGAGGAGGCTCATTTTAGAACAGTGGCTGGAGCAGCAGTGAGCATCATTGTACCTGACCATGCAGGATGAGCGACATGTTGTGTGATAAGTGTCCTGACACAGCACAGTGAGCACCATTGTTACCACACTACCCAGTGAGGATGGGGCTGCATGTGTGTGATAAGTGTCCTGACACAGCAGTGAGCATCATTGTTACCACACTACCCAGTGAGGATGGGGCTGCATGTGTGTGATAAGTGTCCTGACACAGCACAGTGAGCATCATTGTTACCACACTACCCAGTGAGGATGGGGCTGCATGTGTGTGATAAGTGTCCTGACACAGCATAGTGAGCATCATTGTTACCACACTACCAGTGAGGATGGGGCTGCATGTGTGTGATAAGTGTCCTGACACAGCACAGTGAGCATCATTGTTACCACACTACCCAGTGAGGATGGGGCTGCATGTGTGTGATAAGTGTCCTGACACAGCACAGTAAGCACCATTGTTACCACACTACCCAGTGAGGATGGGGCTGAATGTGTGTGATAAGTGTCCTGACACAGCAGTGAGCATCATTGTTACCACACTACGCAGTGAGATCGATTGTTCATATAGGTGAGATGAGGGATGCATTGTTGACATTACCTGAGGATCGGCAGTAGTTGTAGTTCCGACACAACCAGATGAGATTGGGCATAGCGTGTGGATGGATGCATGTGGACAAGTAGCTCCTGTACACACACGTAACCAGTTAGTGCAGGGCTCTAGTGATGATGGTTGTATGCTGGAAAGTGTCTGACAGCATGAGCATCATTGTAACCACACTACCCAGTGGGATGGGGCTGAAAGTGTGTGATAAGTGTCCTGACACAGCAGGGAGATCATGTATTACCACACTACCCAGTGAGGATGGGGCTGCATGTGTGTGACTAAGTGTCCTGAACAGCAGTGAGCATCATTGTTACACAATACCCATGAGGATGGTGGGCTGCATGTGGTGATAAGTGTCTGACCAGCGCAGTGAGCATCATTGTTACCACATACGCAGTGAGGATGGGGCTGCATGTGTGTGAATAAGGCGTCTGACACAGCACAGTGAGCATCATTGTTACCACACTACCCAGTGAGGATGGGGCTGCATGTGTGGGATAAGTGTCCTGACACAGCACAGTGAGCACCATTGTTACCACACTACCCAGTGAGGATGGGGCTGCATGTGTGTGATAAGTGTCCTGACTCAGCACAGGGAGCACCATTGGTACCACACTACCCAGTGAGGTTGGGGCTGCATGTGTGTGATAAGTGTCCTGACTCAGCACAGTGAGCACCATTGTTACCACACTACCCAGTGAGGATGGGGCTGCATGTGTGTGATAAGTGTACTGACACAGCACAGTGAGCACCGTTTTTATGACACTACCCAGTGAGGATGAGGCTGTGTGTGTGATAAGAGTCCTGACACAGCACAGTGAGCACCATTGTTATGACACTACCCAGTCAGGATGGGGGTGGCCTGTGTATGAGGAAATGTCCTTGTATTACTCAGTGAGCACAACTGAATACTGTCTGGTCTTTGATTACACTGAAACAAACTCAATGAGTTCCTATTCCTATTTTTTTTAATACAGTTGATTTTTACAGATGTTGAGAAGTTAAGTTTTATTCCAGTTGGAGACAAAGATATTTCTTTCACTTATTAAATTCTTTAGTAGGAGCATATATCTAGTTATATACTAGATGGGATAATTGAAAGAGCTTGCTAAAGAAAGAGTTTATTTCTTAGGAGACCAATTTGAAATGATATTTCACCATCTTTGCTCTCCCATGTAACAGAACCATTAGTTGTCTTTTTAAAAGTAATGCTACCTGCTCACTAATGTTTTCTGTCTTTAAAAAGTTATTGACGTTCAGAACAGTTTTACTCAGACTAATTTTTATCAAAGATAACTAAGCTAGTAGAAGAAATCAGCCAATATTTCAAAGGTGATGTAGCAGAAAATAAGCTAGATCTATTTAGAGTTGTGGACCAAATGCAAATTGATCCAGTGAAATGTTGTCACCAGATGGCATTCAGTCTAGAAAAGAATTACTATAGCCTCAGTCATTTGCTTAAGATTTTATTTACTGAAAATGGATGATATTTCTAAACAATTTCCCTGGGGGGCAACAGTGATGCTGAGTCTTAGAGAAAGTTATTTAGTTTTAATTCTAGTTTCCTTTTCAATAATTTATATGACTTTACTTAAGAATAAAGCCTTCCCCCAAACTGTCTCTGTTTTTAAATAGTATGAGTGTCAATGCCTTTCTTATTAGCTTGCTGTGAGAAAGTGGAAACATATGCAAAAAATCTAATTTATTATCAGTAGTAATTACTTCATTTCAGACACAGTCCTGTGATATATTTTATAAAAAATCTCTAATGAAGTAATGTTTTATGACCTTAATCACATTTACCTGTATCAAATAAGTTTATTGTATTTCAGAACTAATGAGATGTCTGTAAAATTGTTGTCCTCATATTTTAAGTGCTCCCTGAGATAAAAATGAGATAAAAACTGGTGATACAAATATATACTTGAATGATGAATATAATGTAGTCTAGCTGAAAATGTGCAATAATGGAATGAAACTACAAATTAACATAACCAAAATGACACTTTCATTTGCACAAACATTCCCTCCTAAATTATCACCAAGACATAGTCAGGAAGCAATAAGAATTGTTATATGTACATGGCTAGAGTGTAAAAATAAAAATACTGTAGCTATTCTTGTTTAGTGACTTACTAGACTCTTCATGCTACATTTTTCCTTGAATGCAAATGTTGACATTGATATATAAGTTGTTTTGTGCTGGATGCTCATGTCCTTCAAAAGTGTAATCCAGAGAGAGATGGATGTTTTCTTCAGAAATGTGAATAAGGTATTAGGGAATGACCTGGAATTGCTAACTGTATTGAAAACAGATTTGCTATCTTTCTGAAGGCTATATTTCTGGGTTGTAAAATTGAATTTTTCAGTAGACATTGATGTTTGTACAAATATTTCCACTCATATTCTTGCATATGTACAATGCTTGCCATGAGCAGATGTGGTTACTCCTTCCTTTATCCTCTGGTAGCTGTTGTCAGGAGCATTGCACAGTTGGAAATTTCAACTTGTTCATTCACCACTCAGAATAAATGGGATGGGCATAGGAACAGCTCTACTTTTCTCTCTTTTCTTTTTCCTTCTGCACTGTGTGGCATTATTTTGTAGTTTCTATGGAATTATGAAATATCAGTTCTTTCCCCTGGATTTTTATTCAGAAAAAAACTAGGTGATGAAAATACTAGGTTTTGCATTCACAATATGTTGACTCAGAGAATACTACAATATTCCACTTTAATAATTTCTGCTTGAAAAGTTCTCAAATATAATAATGCTTACTTTAGAATATTATCATTTCAAGGAATGGGCTATATTTCAAAGGAAATACTGTAGTTGAATAAATATTGTACATGTTAAAATAATAAGATTGAGCCGGGTGTGGTGGCGCACGCCTTTAATCCCAGCACTCGGGAGGCAGACGTAGGAGGATCGCAGAGAGTTCGAGGCCACCCTGAGACTACATAGTGAATTCCAGGTCAGCATGAGCCAGAGTGAGACCCTACCTCAAAAAAAACAAAAAATAAAAAAAATAAAAAAAAATAAAATAATAAGATTGTCACACTTACTTATTAACTTGACGTTTTTCTTTAAGATAAAAAGAACAGATTTACATTTAGAAAATCTTTTTTCTAACATATTTGTAACTTATGAAGTCATCAGGTCAATGACAGTCAATGAGGACATTTGATGCTGATAATATTTATCAGAATGGTATGCAGGATTTCTATACATAACATTCAGAGGATATTTTATAAGTTCAAATGGCAATTTGTAGTTATTTATGCTGCAGCCGCCTGTAAGGCAGTTAGATGGAGAAATCATACTTCAAATCTTTATACATGTAGATCAAAGAACAAAAGGACATTCCAATATTGTATCATACTTTAAAAACTAGTACTATGGTTGCTTGGACAATGAGGAAATCAGACTAGACTAGATTCCTGTAATAAAGGCTCATTGTGAATCCACATTTTGTTTAAGCATAATGGCTTGACATATTCATGCTCAATTTCAGGTGATAATAGGTAATAATGAGTTGAATATATCTCATACTAAAATTTCTTTGGAAAAATAAATTTTGTTCTCAATATAACTGTATTTTAGGAAAATATTTTTCAAGGATAATCTTCTTGGACTTACCTTGAAATACAATTGTTTGAACAAAAAGATCACAACTTAATATGCTAGGTTGAATATGAAGAAAAGATTATAGAGCAGGCAGCATTGATGTGAGTGCCAGTTTCGCTGTTTTCTAGTTCTACAGTTGTGGAAACAAGAACATTTAAAGCATGCAGGACTTGCGATGCATGGCTTCTCTTCCTAGTTGTTTGAGCCTTGGCCAGTTACTCTGCATTGCTTTTACTCACTCTATCAACATCACTACTATACCCTCCATGTACCTTGTGTGATACCATATGGCCTAGAGTGTCTTAATGGAGAACAGTTTAATATGAAAATATTTAAGAAAAATCTCACATTTCATGTCATCACATTGAATCTACTCTAACAATTTAACAGTTGATATTAATTCCTCCTTAATAAAATGGGGAGGACTGAAGAGATACTGTCTAAAATTCCTTAGAGCAAGAAACATGTATGATTGGATTTACACATTTCTTTTTTCAGTACTTTTATCTTAAAACAGAAATCTTCATAAGTAAATTGAAGAAAGCTTAGAAGCCTTAAATCAAAAGTCCAAACATTTATTAACCGAGCGCTTTAGGGTGATTTAATTTTTTTTTTTACTTAATTCTATGAGAAACAAAGAAGAAAGAGGGAGAGAGAGAAAAAAGAAGGTGTATATATATATATATATATATGTACATATATATATATATATATATATATATACTCCATATGCATGCACTATTCTGTGTATCTGGCTTTACATGAGTACTGGGAAATTAACATCTACTGTCAGGTTTTTCAAGCAACTACCTCTAAGCACTGAGCAATCTTTGAAACTCTACAGGGTAATTTTATAAAATATAATGTTAACTTCGACCTCCTGAAAAAGAATACTAAGTCAAAAACATCATTGGGTACCTGCAGAGATACATGCTTCTGAAGATGTGGTATGACTTGAGGTATCTTATCTCATATCTATACAAATCCTTACCAAGTGGATACTAAAGAGAACAGTTACATAGCACTTACATAGGACATATTGAGGAGGCATGGAACAACTGGAGAGATGGAAGACATGAGTTAGCACCAGTTGCAGTGTAAATTTGCAAGTCCTCTGTGCTGTTACTTTGTGCTTTATTATGTTTCTTTTCTTTGCTGATGTGAGGGTTGTCTTCTCTTGGCTGTGCAGAGGGAATGTGAATTCATTCTGTTTCCTGCTGTATCAAGGCATTCTAGAGACACACTCTTTACACAAGTGTTCCAGACTCATCTCCCATTTCTGAACATGCTTCCTGTGACTCCCGATCTCTCTTTGACAGGTTTTAAAGACATAAAAAATTCTGGGCATGGTGGTGCACACTTTCAATCCCAGCACTTGGGAGACAGATAAAGAAGGATTGTTGTGAATTCAAGGCCAGCCTGAGACTACATAGCGAATTCCAAGTCAGCCTGTGCTAGAGTGAGACCCTACCTCAAACAACAACAAAAATAACCACCACCAAAAAAAAAAAAAAAAAAAAAAAAAAAAAAAAAAATTGAAACCATACAGACCTCAGGAGGCCCCAGAGGAACCTTTTGTGCTTGTTCTCAAAGCAGCTTCATAGAATGCATTTTGGCCACTGATTTTTCTGGGCCCAGATATAAGAATTATCCACTCGCAAATGCAATGAGTTTCTGAAATAAATTTTGTGTAGCAGAAAAGTTATGCAAATTCTAAATACAGATGGCTTTATTTAAAAATAATTTGGAAACTTGTATTTGCTTAATGATGGTCAATTTAAGCACAAGAATGGTTATTCTCAGAAATAGGATGCCTATGTTCGCTCTCAATCATACATACAGTATTTCTGCTTGAAAATAGGATCTCACCTGAGTCACCTATCATTCTGATTCAAGTAGATATTGATACCTTGTATTTATTTTAATGATTGATTCTTTAGGTGACTATTTGAAAGTTTTAGATAGGCTATAGAGTTGGATGAATAACTGTTAAGAATGCAATATTTTCTAATGGCTCTTATACCTCAAACTTTTTATTTTATGGAGAATTTGTAGAATGGCTTAAACTGGATATAAGATTCTATATTACATTAAAATCAAGCAGTTTATAATAAGTTCCTTAGAGTGAACCTCTACTTTGTAATTTTGGCAGAATATATTTTCAAAATTCTTCTATATTATTTCCTTTCTTAAAAGACATGATTTTATATAAATCATCATTTTCACATTTTTAATCTATTTATTTTTGCTTGTTTATAGTTTTCATAGTGCTGGATATACAACCCAGGGCCTTGTCCTTGCTAAGCAAAAGGTCCAGCACTGACCTTCATCCCCAAACACTTTTTCACTAGCTTTAAATGTATAGTGACATTAACAAAATAATTTTTTTTGTTTTTCAAGGTAGGGTCTCACTCTGGCCCAGGCTGACCTGGAATTCACTATGTAATCTCAGGGTAGCCTTGAACTCAGGCGATCCTCCTATCTCTGCCTCCTGAGTGCGGGGATTAAAGGCGTGCACCACCATGCCCAGCTTAAATATTTTTTTAAAAGAAAGAAAAAATGAAATTTAAAAAAATTTATAAATTAAGAACTTTTTAGCATGTTCCTGTTAGGTGTGACTGTAGAATAAGAGGTTGGGAGTTACTTATGATGTCTAGTATGAGATTTTAATTACTTAGAGAAATGAATGAATCTTCTTACCAATATGATCTTTTGAGTAATATAAATAGAAGTTAATAAAAGAGTTTTAAGATCTTCTAATCTTTCGTATTTCATATACCTAAAATTTATCAATTTTTTTTGTCTTTGTCTTGAGATTAGTGCATTTTGCCCTTTCCAAATTAATTAGACTCATTGCTGTTTAGTATATTTATATAGAAGATTTTGACAAAGATATTTAGTATATGATAGAATATCATCGTCTTTTGAGTTCTAGTCCTGCTTTTATACCACCTTGTAATTTAAATTTTATCACACACATTTGTAATGGCCCATTTCTGGTTGGCTTTACAGGCAAAACTTTATCCTTTCCATGAAGTTTAATGAGATTTCCTTCAAGTCATACATTTCTGAAAAGTGGGAGATTTTAATAATGGGCGTAAATTAAATGAACCTGGGTCTGGTGATAAGGTCTCTGATTTTAATTTCACTCATAGAAGTTCCCCTTATGGTTGAAATGGTTGATTAGTCAGGGAACATGAATAGGTTCAGTCCTGTTGTAGGTCAAAAAGCATTATGTGATTTGATTTTAGAGATTTTGATATGTTCCCTTGCATGGAAAAATATTCAATAGCATGTGTTTCAGTATATTTATATTAGAAAAATGTTACTATACTTTATCTGAGATATTTAACACGTTAATATGAGGAATATTTTTATCTTTTCTTTATTTTTTGAGGCAGGGTCTAACTCTAGCATGCCCTGGCCTGGAATTCACTGTTTCCCAAGTGGCTTCAAACTCATGACAGTCCTCATACTTCTGCCTTGGGAGTGATGGGATTAATGGTGTGAAACCTATACCTATCTAAAATGAGTAACGTATTCAATGTAGTAATGTATGGCTCATATTTAATGAGCAACAGATCACAGTTTTAGTAGTGGAAGTCACTAACATTCCTGAGGTATTCTGTGCCAAGTGTGCTACACAATTCAGTCACCATGTCATTTCTCCCTTGTAGTAATAATGTAAGTATTATTCCTTAGATTAATTACTGGAATACCAACTTTAAGCTATGTTTACTGTTGTAAAAGATTATAATAAAGCAATTAAATATCCTTTCCTAGAAATTACTTATACATTAGAACAGGAAAATAGATGTAGAGACAAAAAGAGAATAGTAGGTTCTGGGAAGACGACTAACCATAGCTGTGTGGTAGAGAACAGCCTTGAGGACTTAGGTTAAATGAGATTGTCAGGCTGGAGAGATGGCTTAGCGGTTAAGCACTTGCCTGTGAAGCCTAAGGACCCGGGTTTGAGGCTCAATTCCCCAGGACCCACGTTAGCCAGATGCACAAGGGGGCGCACACATCTGGAGTTCGTTTACAGAGGCTGGAAGCTCTGGCGCGCCCATTTTCTCTCTCTCTCTCTCCCTCCTTCCTTATCTCTGTCATTCTCAAATAAATAAATAAAAAAAAAAACCAAAAAGAGATTGTCATACAAGATTTTTCAGGGTAATGACAAGGAAGCTCAGACATCAGTAGAGATAGGGACAGCTTTATACATACCTGGGCTAACACACTGCTGGTAAGCTAACTCCCAGAGCAAAGGTTTTAAAAGGAAATTTGGTACTCATCACATTTACTGATCCGGCATCTGATAAGGAGTGAGTATTGTCTGAGCAAAGATGAGAGCCTCATGGAAGGTAATCATTGAAGAGTCTACACAGGACTGGACTGGCTAACACTTCCATGTGATGAAGGATACAGTAAAATAGCAATAAGCTGACTGCTAATAAAAGGAACTTTAAATGGATAGAAAGAGTATTTAGGAAGTAGATGGTTTAGGTTATTTTCCTCTGAAGGAAAGAAAGAAAGAAAGAAAGAAAGAAAGAAAGAAAGAAAGAAAGAAAGAAAGAAAGAAAGAAATAGAAAGAAAGAAAGAAAGAAAGAAAGAAAGAAAGAAAGAAAGAGAGAAAGAGAGAGAAAGAGAAAGAGAGAGAGAAAAAGAGAGAGAGAGAGAAAGAGAGAGAAAGAGAGATAAAGAGAGAGAAAGAGAGAGAAAGAAAGAGAAAGAAAGAAAGAAAGAAAGAAAGAAAGAAAGAAAGAAAGAAAAAGAAAGGGAAGGGAAAGGGAAAGGGAGGAAGGAAGGAAGGAAGGAAGGAAGGGATAGTACCTTTAGGAGGGAATAAAATTCTTGAGGAGAATTTTAGTTTTATTTTCATGGTTATTTTTATTTTGAACTTGTGAGATGCTAAACTTGAGAACTAATGCAGTATAGAGGGAAAAAATAATGCATGAAACAGTTTGGAAGACTTAATTATTCAGGCACAAGACCCACTAGACAAAAAAGAATACAGTCAGCTTAGTCTTGGCAAGAGCAAAAGCAGTGAGGGGTATAGACATATTAGTAACTTTGAATGTGGGAAGATGGTCAAGAAAAGGTCATACTCACTTGTAATGGCTTGCAGGAGAAAGCACTGAGGTCTAAAGAAGACAGGGGAAAGATGAGAAGTAGTTATCCCCAGGCGACAGAAAAAAATGCATTGTTTTTATGCAGTTGTGGTTTGATTCAGGAGTGCCCCATAAATTTAGGTATTCTGAACGGTAGGTTCCCAGCTGATGGAAATTTGGGAGTTAGCACCTCCTGGAAGCGGTGTATTGTTGGCAGGTGGGCTTATGGGTGTTATAGCCAGTTTCCCCTTGCCAGTGTTTGGCACACTCTCCTGTTGCTGTTGTCTGCCTTATGTTCACAAGGAGGTGATGTCCACCCTCTGTCATTTTTCCCCTGCCATCATGGAAATTTCCCTCCACTCTATAAACCAAATAAGCCTTTTTTGTTTTGTCCCCATAAGCTGCTCCTGGTCCGGTGATTTCTGCCAGCAATGTAAATCTGACTACAACAGCAGTTGTAATTGCTGAGCAGTATGAACTAACCTTCGCAGAGTGTAGGTGTAATTTAAACTGAAAGTAGCCAATACAACTAAATGTATTCTTCTCCCCAAGTTTGGTTGCTTCATTGCTGGAGTGCCATAGGCAAAGAATTAGAGGATATGCTATTTTGTACCTTGTCAGGGGAAAGGGAATATAGTGTGTTAAGAGGTTTTGGAAAATAAGTGAACTGAATGGAGAGATCTGTAGACTCTAAATTTTTTTAGAACAGGAAAAAATGGCATCAGGGTGGGGATTGATGATGGATAATTAAAAAATGGTTAGGTCAGTGAATTAGGTGATAATTCTTACTTTCTAAAGAAATTTGAGACTTAGGCCCAACAATGAACCTCAGAGACTAACAGAAGCTGGATGAGTGAGGCACTGTGATTTGATCCAGTTTCCTCAGAAGGTGTTCATTTGACTACAAGGCCTACTTGCTATTACACCTTATCCTAGCGGAAACAAGACAAGTCTGACCTTCAAGTAGTTTCCGTTCCCCATAGAATTACCTCACAAGCAGAAGGTAACATTCACATGAGCAGACGGGAGACAGGTTCAAGCATCCTATAGATATCAGGACTATGAGAAGGAAACATAGGAACTGTTGGATATCACTGTGCTAAGGAACAATTGAACAATTCAGAAAATCAAGTTTTCCTGATCTTATGGTTTAAATATGCAATGTTCCCTATTGGTTCATACTATGCATATGTGGTGGTGCTATTTTGGGAAGTTCTGGAATAGTAGGAGGAAGTGATGTGCTGGGGGATGTAGATCATGTGCAAGAGATTTTGTATGTGTACTATTCCTTGTTGTTTCCTATCTCTTTCCATGTTTTCTGGTTGCCAGTAAGTGAAGATCTGTCCTCTAACTCTTGCACCATCCACTATAATGTTCTCTTTTTGTTTGTTTGTTTGTTTGTTTGTTTTTTGAGGTAGGGTCTCACTCTAGCCCAGGCTGACCTGGAATTCACTATGGAGTCTCAGGGTGGCCTCAAACTCATGGCAATCCTCCTACCTCTGCCTCCTGAGTGCTGGGATTAAAGGCGTGCGCCACCACGCCTGGCTCACTATAATGTTCTTTACAAGCACATGGAGTCAAAGTACAATGGACTGATCCCTCTAAAACTGATCCAAAATAAACAGTTCCTTCCTTTAATGTCTGATATGTTGTTACAGAGATGAGAAAAGTAAGTAATATACCTCAGTTATATAAGTTCCCAGAGTTAACCTATCTAGATTATATATTTCACAATTCTGCATATATCTCTGATAAACCTGGGAAACACCTCAGAAGAACTGCAGATTGTTTACAGAGTTAGGCTGATACCTGAGTAAACATTAGTAAACAAGTCTAAAAACTTGAGGCAGTTCCAAATGTAATTATGTTTTTCCCCTCAATTCCAAGTTATAAAATAAACTTGCTTTAAAAAGTTTGGAGGGAAAATTAGTATCAAAGAGCCCTTACCTTAGCTGCCAAGTCTTTCTGGCAGAGAAATAAGGGCTCTAATTATCTCGTAGCATTGGTCTGGAACTATTAGGACATGCATGCTGGATTCTGAGGAAATGAAAGTCATAATACTAGACATATATTTTACAATTAAATATTCTTAACTTGAATAATAAACTAAACTAAACCAAATGTGCATATACTGGATGATTATAGGTGAAACAATGTTAGATATTAGTACACCTATGTGAATATAGATGTACTTTAAGGTATAAGCTTTTTAGGAACCAAACTTGAGTTTGTTATATCTTCCTCCAAATCCTTTGAGAATCATAAAAAGCCAACCATGGCACTTGAGAAGCTGAGTTTGAGATAACCCTGAGTTAGAGGTTTGCCTGGGCTTCTTGGTGAGTTTCAGGATAGCCAGTGTGTTAGAGTACCTAGTTTCAAAAACAAAACCAAACAAAAAAGTAAATGAAACCAAACTAACAAAACAAAACAAGAAAGCACACTAGGTTCATCTAGCTTTCATGTATTCCTAATGCAATTTAGATTGAGATCAACATATTTGTTTCACAGTTGCTATTCAACATAGGAAATGATGACCTGTATTAGTTATCTAAAATTGTCCAAAGCATGATTGACTCATGCCACTCAAAAGCCTTTTTGTAAAATTAGTAGCATCTATTATCATCTCCGTATTTCCCAAACATTTTGTTAAAATCCCCCATAACTGACTGCTGCCCCCATAATGCATGACCCACGATCCCCTTGGGGTTGACCTGTACCCCAATGTGGAAGGCTTCTTCAGAAAAGAGGCAGGGAGGAGGGATAATATGGTACCAACATGTGTTGTTTACATAAAAAAATCTGTCCATATCTAATACTTTAAAAAAATGAAAATAAGTCTTCTTCTGATTAAATAGATTTCTCAAGTACAATGAAAAACAGGTATCCATTGGTAATTAAGAACATATTTAAGAACAATTTTCTATTTAAGAAAGTCAATTATCCTAACTAATTTAATGCAAGATTGAGAAATAACTTGTCTTCTACAAATACTTTTTCCCAGAAAAATGGTTTAAAAAATTCCATTTTCTTCTCTCTTTCTTTCTTAGTAGTAACTCAAGATCTTCCTTTCTAAAGATCTCTCAATGTTCTGAAAAATCGATTTGATTTTCCTTCTTATGTTTTAATGAATAAACAGTGTTTAAATAGATGTTTCTTTTATTTTTACATGTGTGAGATGAAAATGCACATGCAACAGGGACGTCTATTCAAACAGATGCCACATGTTAAATTGTTAAAATATGGGCTGACTCATTGGTTAAGGCACTTGCCTGAAAAGCCTAAAAATCATGGTTTGATTCCTCAATACCCATGTAAAGCCAAATGCACAAAGTAGCATGTGCATCTGGATTTCGTGCGCAGCAGCTAGAGGCCCTGGGGCACCTTTCTCTCTCTCTCTCTCTCCTCTCTGTTGTAAATAAATAATAATTAAAACCTTAAAATATATGAGCTGGAGAGATGGCTTAGCAGTTAAGCTGTTTGCCTGTGAAGCCAAAGGACCCAGGCTCAATTCTTTAGGACCCACGTAAGCCAGGTGCACAAGGAGCACAGGCATCTGGAGTTTGTTTATAGTGGCTAAAGGCCCTGATGTGCCCATTCTCTCTCTGTCTGTCTCTCCTCTTTCTGTCTCTCTCTCTCTCCTTGCAAAAGTAAAAATAAAAAATTAAAATATATACATGTGTATAGGTGAGTACATGTGTGTGCAACATAGTTGTAGATTAATCTATATTTCCCCAAAGAGCTCTAAAGTTCAGTGTTTTCAAATTCTTTTTTTCTTTTTGTATCACAAAAAACACATATTGTGTTTCATTTAGATACCAATGCACATAACTATATTGATAAAATAATATGGCACATAAAGGATCCACTTTTAATTTAAATTTTTTCAAATGCTTTCTCAGTTTGAAAATTTTATCTGCTAACAGAAAATGACAACTCAATGATTATTTCTATAACATTCAGTTAATTGTTTCATATTTATTAGTTTGCTAAGTCATTTATTATTTGTTTTAATAAACAATATTAACTGAGTATATTGTACATAACAGTCATTATTTAGCTCCACCAATTTAATTAGAGACCTCTTTAGTGGCTTGACAGCCACACATCCATGACAGAAGCAATCAGTGTGAAGTTGATGACTGACAGCACCAAGAATCAAACAGCTTCTGCTTTCACAGAAGCATTATAGTGTCTTCTCCTGTGAAAATGGAAGCAGATGGCTGTTCCTTGCCTATTACTTAGAGAGGGGTGAGTACTTCAGGCAACACCCTTTGGTTTATGCTAAAACAGAACCAAGAACCTGAGCCTTGGCTGCTGCAACCACTGAGTCTATTTACTGCTTCAGTCCCAGGACATCAGCTGACTGCAGCTGAGCCGGAAAGTGGAAACCAGCTGCCCCAGAAAAGAATTGACATGAGGTGACTGCATTTGAAGCTCTCAAACATCAATATCTCTTAAACTAGGGACTTGTTCAAAATGCAAAATGCCCTTCTTCTATACATAGCGAACACATTTCTGATTCCAGCTTTCTCCCAGCCAGAAAGTTTGTGTTCTCAGATAGCACAAGTGTGTAGATGAAGATGTTCCACACATACTTCTGCAGCAACATCTCATTAAATTAATAGATTTCACACACTGTTAGTGCTGAATTTAATGAAACCCATCTTGGCATGATATGCAAACTTAGAGATACCTGGGCAGTTCTATTCTGCAGTCGTTTTTCCCTGGTTGAATAACTAACTTAATTTTTTTAGGAGTCCATGACATACAGGCCATGATTCAACACAGACTTTACTAAAATTAATGATGGAAACTTACATCTAAGTTATATTGAACACAAATTTATTATATATGTTAGCATATATGTTTGCATTGTGTCAGAATAGTTTACTATAGATATTAAGTCTGTATGCTGTAGTATACCACACATCTCAAATCTGTGCCTGTGAGGTCATTATGGAGGTAGAGGACAACTCATCTCCTCCCAACTCTGGGCCTGTGAGTCATTATATCAGTGTGGGGTACACTGCGCTTCTTCTCAGCTCGGTGCCTGTTGAGCCATTATGTGGGTGTCAAGTACACCACACCTCTTCTCAACTCTGCTTCCATGCTGCCATTGCCATTGCCTTGGATCAGCCTCTGTGCATTTAGACCACAGAATTCAGCAACCTCCAAGGAAGCCATTATGAATATCTCCTGGTATATCCCTGGAAAGGAGGATTGCTGGGAGTGTCAGTTTCCTAGACTTTCCTTCAATTCTCTCTGTAGTCTGAGGCACATCAGGAAAAACAGTCTATGTTTTACAAAAGATAATATGACTTTATTGTGTTTATGCACATGAAATTAAAAAAAAAGAAAATCAATAAGGAGGAATAAAGAAGGTCAAGTTGTTTTGGGGTAGGATATATCTCACATGTGGACATTGCTACCATACACAAGGCTTCAGATGCAATCTGTAGCATTGAAAAATAAGAAACAAAAAAAAAAAACGTACTAGAAAATTATAGAATTTCCTCCTCTTTTTAGGGAAATTAACTAGAATAGACACGGATAATTAGTTTGTCCTTGGGTTTTTATCTTCTGTTTCCCTTAAATTATTCTTATCTCATATGAAAAAAATATATACACATACACACAAACACACACAGATAGATAGATAGATAGATAGATAGATAGATAGATAGATAGATAGATAGATAGATAGAAAAATCTGTCTTGTTTAGCCCAGTGAATGACTCCTTAGTCACCAGAGTTGCCAAATGATAAACACCTCTGCATCTATGAAGTAGGGTGACTATTGTGCAAAACTGAACTGCAGTTTCCAGTTATTTCAGCAATTCATTTATTCATGTTCTGTCTACTGTTTATAACCTACATTTTCATATTTATCACTGACATATGAGTATTCAATGAAGTTGAAGGATTTCTCAGTATTTTATAACGTCTTTATAATGAATAAAAATAATTTCACTAGCAAAAGATTATTTCCATTTCAAGATAAAATTATAGAGTTTTCATGTTATTTAGAAAATAATTGTTTCTTGTGGCCTTAGTATGTAATGTAGAAATTCTACATTTCCTCATGTGTGTGTCATGTGGCCTTGAATTTATTAGTCTTTATTTAAACACATAGTAATTATGTGGCTATTATTTAATAACTTGATTAAATTCTATAACACATCTTATAATTAAATGGATGAAATTTATATCTAAAGTGAGATATCTGAATTGTAGAAAAGTAAGCCAATAGAGCTGTCAGTTTGTTTTTGTTACTTTGAAATATATGTAAAGGGAAGAAATGTTTTCTGTAGCAGACAGCTTCAGGTTCGCTGAGATAAACTTCCAGACCAGACACAGTTATGGAGGAAGGGATTTATTGAAGCTTACAGATCCAAGGGAAGTTCCATAATGGCAGAAGAAGCTGGCCTGCCTTCACAGGCCCAAGCAGACAGAGAGAAGCACAAGCCAAAAGCCAAAAGCCACATAGCACACTTTAGGAACTCCAGCTAGGCACACTTTGCATATTTTTAGATTGAAATCTGAAACCCACCACCACACCTTAAGATCCACCCAGTGACACTGCCTTCAGCCAGGTGGCTGAAGATACAAACTACAAACAAATAAAAAAACTGAATATATTGGGGGCAATTTATTCAAGCCACCACACTTGCCTTGAGAATATTTATTTAAAGTGATAAAATACTTTAAGATTCTGCATATCAAGATCGAGTTTTACAATACCAGATAAAAAGTATAAGTTTTTTTCACCTGTCTGGTTTTTGTTGATAAATATTATTAAGTTTGTGAATTTTTAGACATATTTGCATGCAGGATAACATCATAAACTCTGAGGCTTTCCTGAGAGTGGAAAATAATATTTGCTTACTATATTTGGAAATAGAATGATACACTATTTTCTAAAATTATTTCCTGTAATTCCCATTTAAGTTTTAGAATGGATTTTTTAGATGCTGAGGACATGGATGTCAAGAATTTTCCTATGGATACAACTTGACAGAGCAATGCACACAGGAGTCAGATGTTACCAATAAGAGAACGTGCTTATTCTGTGACATGTTGGTCTTGAGAAAAAGTGACATTGATGGGAAGTGATGCTCTTTAGCCAAAGGGAAAAGCATGTACCATGCTGTCATATCACATTTGCTTCAAACTGCATAAGCACTTTTGCTGGGATAGTGTTCAGAGGAAATATATTTCTCAATATGCATTTCTATGCACTTGCATTTTGAATGAGAAGTCATAAGTGACTACCTAGTACAATAACTGTGCCTATCATAATAAACCTGTTATAAAATAAGACCATGTATATTATGACTCTGTTCCATATGCATAAATACACAATAAAGCAAGCATATAAATAATATACCATGTTCCCTTTGACCTTACACCAATATCCAGTGAACCTTGGCCTCACTGTTCAGAGCACTGTGACAATGGCAGAGTGGTAGAAGTCTGTTTTCATGAATGACTAGAGACTTCTTCCAGTTCTCAATTTTATATGTGATGGACTGATTTTCAGAGTCTGAAACATGCTATTTAAATATGTATTAATTGCACTTAACTTTTAAATATAATGATTTTACAATGATTCTATTTAATCTTCAAGTTGCTCAACAGATTGTCTAAAATTATCCCTTTATCAGCTCTCCATGTGACTTGTCAACAGTCATTAAAAAAGTAACCAAAATCATCTAGATTTCACCTCAAAACTGTAATTTTACTTTAATGATTCATAAAATATGTACCAATTGGCTTTGAACGTCTTATTATTTGATCATCCATGTGATATTTGAATCTCTTTAAACACCTCCATTGCCATGTCTGAGCTAGTCTGATCAAATGGAATTGTTTTTCTCAAAAGCATCCATTGTCATATATGTAGGTATAGCTTTCAGAATTTATACTCAAAGCTCTACTTCTCTATAACTTCAACTTATTTGTTCTGATTATTCCCCTTTGCTATAAAGAATAAGCCTAATGAGTCTAATAACATTTCCTTATAACACATCTAATGATTTTAAGATGTCAAGCTTCCCTTTCTTCCTTTAATTCTTTTCTACAAGTAAAACATTCTTAGTTTCCACAAATATTTCTCCTTCACTTGTCAGCTCCATACTTGATATGTCATCCTCCTCAGCATAATTTTAAGATGTCATGTGACTAGTAGGCAGACCCAAAGGGCGGGGATTCTCATTTCAAATATCACATTATTATTCACATAACCTGCAATCACATTGACAACTCCCTATGAGAACCTTGAATTGTTCCATGGAGGAGGCAGACAGACTGCATGTCCATCACCCAATCCATGTCTACCTTTGTTTTACATCCAAGATCTCATTAAATGTCTTTGTTACATATTATCGGAATCTAATCTCACTGCCATCCCCCCCATGGTCCCTTGGATTTCTTATGCACTCATCCAACATCAGTACATACAGTGCGATTGTACCCTGGAATATGTCAGGTAATATATAAAATTCTAATTTATTTGGCCTGGTCATTTGACATACTTGTACAAACATATTCCCTAAACTGTAATTTCCCTTGAAACAACTCATATTAAAGACCTTACTCTGTGAAGCCATCCTAAGTGAGGCTGCTCTTTGTCTTCATATCTCCACTCTCAGTCGCTGGTAACTAAACACTTTCACTAGGATTCTTTCCCTGGATTTTCACTTTATTGTTTCCCTCTTATTGAAGTTTCTTCCAAAATTGCCACTGTGATTGAACACGTGACTAACCATATTTAGAATCCTCAAACTACTTTGTGTTATTATGTTTTAATGTTTCTTTATCTATCTCATATCAGTCCTATTAACTGGCTTGCCTATGCCAAGCTAATAATTCTGTGGGATAAAACCCTACAAATATTTAAAAATTTCTGAGTCTAAAGTAGTCACAAAACATTCCCATATGGTAATGTCATATTTCTTTCTGTACAGTCATCATTTCAGTTACTAACCCTATATGACACTAGTCTTCCCGGTTTTTCATCATATCATTTGTGACAATAATTCAGGTACTTATTTGGCTAACCCCAACCATAACCCTAACAAATGCAAAGCTTGTGAATATCCAAAAGATCCAAAACTATGTATGGATGGCTATGGCTCTTTTGACCTAGCACATTTCCATTCAAAATAAAACCATGCCAAGAAATTACCCTTGGTCTTTGTAATTATTTATTTTAATATTTAATATTTTATTTATTTGTTTGAGAGTTAAATGAGAGAGAGAGAGAGAAAGAAAGAGTAAGCATGAGTATGGACATGTCAGGGTGTTAAGCTACTGCAAACAACTCCAAATGCATGCATCACTTTGTGCATCTGGATTTATGTGGGTACTGGGCATTCAGACCAGAGCTGTCAAGCTTTGCAAGCAAGTGCCTTTAACTGCTACCCACCTCTCCAGCCCTGTAATTATTATCTCAGGGTTCCAATTCATCTGATTCCCTGAACTTCAGGAAAAGTGCACTGGCCAACTTTTTATCCCAAGTCCTGATGGTAGATGGTGTTAAGGAGGAAAATCACATGAGCCCTTACCAGATGCACTGTGCAGAACATAGGTATGTCCTATGGAAGCCATCACTCTCCTTAGCAGTGATGTAGAGTGACATACTTAATACTTAATCACCTCAACCCCTGGCTTAAAACACTGCATAAAACATAGACAGGACCAAATCTCTCAGCAGCCTTCAGACAGAAATGGAACACAAACTCTACCTAAACACAAATTCTATCTAAAGTAGTGCTTCCCTGCTCTTTGCAGAGAGAATTCACTCCTGTGCACATGGTTTGTATGCATACACCTGTATGATCATACAAGCATACACTTGCTAAATGAGTTGGTAGTGTCCTTTAACAGGTAACTCTCCTGAAAAATAATTTGTTTCATAGTGATTGATTTAAAGCTGAGGCTTTTTACAGCCATATACTTTTTTCATCCTTTCCTTTCTTCTTCCTTATAAATATATTCAATTTTTTATTTATACAAGGCAAATATGTGTAACAAAGGGAGAGTCACAAATTTTTGTTTGACAAACCTTTTTCAAATGAGGAAGGATGCCCTCTAGATAGCAAATTTCCATTCTTTTCATTCTAATGCTAATGATGTTATTTAAAGTTATTGGATGCACAGCATCAAATGACATTATTTCAAATGACTTCATGACACAGAGGGTACATTGTGTAAGGAATATTAAATAGATGATCTCAAGTGTTTTACCCTTTAAAATGCAAAGGAAGAAATGCAATTACTATTTATTATTTAGTTACCTAATGCCTGCCCATCATGTCTTTTTGAATTTGGCCCACTAACTTATAATTAAAAGAATCATTATCCCTGCTGGATGTGGGCACAGACTCACATTATTTCCTTGGAAGCCTGTCTGCTGTCTGGCTTTAATGAAAATTTAAACCTCTTAGAATGACATGTGGTACCTGGGATTATTTTTCTTTTGATTGAGCTGAGTTACAAGGGGAATGATCACTTAGAAAAAAAAAAAAAAATCAGTGTTCTTTTTCACAAATACTTATCTTCCAGTCATTTATTTTCTTTTTGGAAGAATTGATATGGTGTGGAAGTGTTACCTAAGATCCATAAGGAGAAACAGAATTCTATACCACTCCTCACTTTAAACCAGGGCAATCTGGCTAATTGTGTTTGGGTTAAAATATACATATATCTACATTTCCCTTTTTATGGTATTTAAGGGATCTATTCAGTGGAGTTGAGTTCACCCATATTATAATTACAACCATGCCAACATCCATCTATAGAACTTTCTATCATCCCTATAGAAACTGTACTTACTAAGTAATTAATAGTGATTGATGTAAAACTGAGGCTTTTCATAGCCAGATAGTTTTTCTGCCTTTCCTTTCTTCTTCCTTATAAATATATTTATCTTTAATTATGCAAGGCAATTATGAATACAAAAGGGTGAGTCTCTGTCTACTTGGTGATATATGTTGTATTTGAGTCTACGAGTTTGACTAATCTAGGTACCTTATGTAAATGGAATATTAGAATAGTTTTATGTGTGTTTGGAATTTTTTGGTCCACTTTTTTGAGAGTTAATCATTTTAATGGTGTTTGTTCCTTTTTATTGTTCACTCTGACTTCACTGGTTGGATGTAACAGAGTGTGAATACCTTTCCTCATCTACGTAGGTACTGAACAGCTCTTACTGTGGTAATATTAATAAATATACTCTGACTTTCTTGAACAATTATCTCATAAATATAAACTGTCTCTTAAAAATAAACTAGGGGGGCTAGGGATGCAGCTTGATACTAGTGTATTTTCCTGTCATTTAACGAGGGCCTGGGTTTATTCCCTGGGACCATAAAACACACACACACACAAACACACAGACACACACAGAAAAAAAGAAATAAAAAAGAAACAAAGAAATAAAGGAAACTAATGGGTGAGAATTTAAATTTTCATCTCACTCTATTAGAAAGAGTAATTGAAGAAAATTACATCATCTTGAAATTCTCCCAGCCATGTTTGAAATTCTCATTTGTCTAGTTCTAAACACTGGTGCATACTACTATAGACTTATTAAGTTTAGAAAATGAATGGGTTATGGCCAAGTTTCATTATGCCTTTAATGGTATTTCTCTTAAACAAAAATATTGAACATCTTCTCATGTTTATAGGTGGTGTAGGCATTTTGTTTCAAGCAATCTTAAGAATGAATTATAAATCTTTTAAATTATTGATTTATATCAATTTTGTATACATTATAGGAGTTTTTGAACCAGACTTTGATAATTTTTCTCCCAGTTGAGGCTTATATTTTCATTTCCATAACATATATAGTTGATAAGAATAAGTTCCTAATTTTTATGAAGTCAGAGTTGCTACTATTTTAAATTAATACCTCGTGAGACTTCTTTAGAAACACTTATGTTGTGCTCAGGTGTAAAAATAAGTTTATAAGTTTTATTACCTTGTACATTTAATTATACAGTCCAGCTGGAATTTGTTTTTGCATATGGATTGAATAAATGGTCAAAGTTTTTTTCATATAGGTATGTAGCTTGACTAGAACCATTTATGGTAATACTCTCCTTTCCTCATTGTACTATTTGGCAGCTGACCATATGCATTGGTTCTATGACAGTGCTTAAGTCTGATCTATTTGTTTAAGCCTGTCCTAATACCAGGCTGCCTAATTTGCTGGTCTTTTCCAAGAAGTCAGGTAGTTCACAAAGAATTTTCCTAATCTGAAAATCCAGAATTTTCTAAAATTGAAACTGTGTAAGTACTAGTATGATATGCCAGATTGAAAATTTTACCCATGACCAGATGTGGTAGGTCAGACTCTGATACACTAAAATATGGCTTAATCATACCTTCCAGTTATGCATACCCATAGGCAGGAAACAGTTGAGTTTGGGCTTAGACTTAGCTTCCATCTCCAAGATATCTTATTACATAATTATAACCATATATATATATATATGTATATATATGCATTCCTAATCATGATTAACTTTATCTTTCACAAAGTCCCACTCATTTTCTAGTTGCATAAACAAAGAAGAGATGTGCTGCCCTTTTAAAGTTTCTCCATTCTTCAAGCTCGGTATGAAGAGGCACTGTTAGTAATGTTCTCTGCTCTGAGCTTCACTCTTACTTCATGCTGAAAGAGGCTGCAGGTGATGGCTGACTGTTGGCCTGATGAGCTATGAGTGGAGATTGGCAGAGCAAAGCTGGTAGTGGGGGGCACACGGCAGAAAGTTCACAGTGGATTGTGTCATTGGGACTTTGATTGGTGGGTGTCATGTAATTAACATGCGTATCCTTTAGAATTTTAAATAAAACCTTTTTCTTTGCTTAGTTCAAGGGAGGAGAGATGAACATATGGTTTATACAATTTCAAAATGATATATTAAATTATTTTGAATAGCTAAATTCTGATAAAGTTCCATAATTTGTGCTTTTATTCAAGGCAAATGAAAGTATGACCTAAGAAAGTGGTAATAGAGTAAACGTTTTAATCATATCTAAGATGTAGAAATAATGACAGTGCTCAGAGTTTATGTTTGTTCAGAAGAATGGTAAGAAAATAAACATAGGTGCAGAATCAATTTTAATTCTTGAGTCAGAATTTCTGTTTTCTCACCAATTTGTAGTATACAGCCAGAAAGAGCCTCTAATGTTTTCCACGAATAAATAAGACACAGCTGTAATTATTTTTAAATGAGAATTTTTTTCTTGTGGAGTTTTTTTTTTTAAAGGGCAATGAAATAAAATAAAATTACAGCACTACACTAATGTCAAAATAACTAAATAAGAAGTCCACAGGAGTAAGTACGCAGACAATTTCCATCTTCAGTTGCTCTCCACGCTGAGCGTGGTTGCGTTCCTGGCTGTCCCTCAGCCTGCCCCCCACATGAAGACCATGAGGTCCACATTAGTCACACTCAACTTTATAGATGAAACTGCAGCATGAAAATTAGGAATCCATGGCCTCTTGCAGAAAAGAACAGAAACTTAGCTCTGTACCATAGTATCCAAGAACACTGGAATTACTGTGCAGTTATGGGTGTATAGAAATTGTACTACGCATGGTATAAAACACTTTCCTACAAAATGACTCACATACTATGTTAAAAAAATCAATATTGAATCTATTTTTTTTTTTGCTATCTGATACTCTTATAGCTTAGTTACCATATAACTTTTGCTTTGCTTGTTTGCAAAATTATGTGGATATTAGGTCCCAAATCTATGATCGGTTTTAGGATTAAGTAAGACAATATCTTTAAGTACACAGTACATAACAGAGGATATCATTGTCACTTTCATGTTAACATATAACATTTCTGCATTTATCTGTGATCACATCTGTATTCACACACTAGCTTGTTAGTCATTTTTAAAGAATGGTTGCAAGAATTCATTTGAGTTATTTAACATAGTGATAATATTCTTAGTTTTATACATTCTCTCATTGTTTCATATTGCTTAAGTAAATGCTGTAGGATATTAGCTTGAATTTTTCCTTTGGTTTTTTGAGGTGGGTTTTCACTCTAGTTCAGGCTGAACTGGAAATCACTATGTAGTCTCAGGGTGGCCTTGACCTTACAGTGATCCTCCTATCTCTGACTCTCCAGTGCTGGGATTAAAGGCATGGTACCACCACGCTCAGCTTTAGCTTGCATTTTTTTATGTAGAGGAAATGCCCAAAGGTGTGAAGAAGTCAGGGAGTCATTCAAAATTTCATCACTTGGGAATGGAAATATTTGAGTTCATAAAATGACTTTTATTCCTATATACTTTGTGACCTAGATCCTGTCTAGTGTTTTATTCTGGAAGTTAGGGAAATATGCATCAGGAAAATGATGTAGCAGTAAATCTCTCATTCCTGGGAGAAGACATCTGACCAGAAGCAGCTTATAGGAAGAAAGGATTTATTTAAGGTTATAATTTTGATGGGAAGTTTAATGATGGCAAGGAAAGCATGACAGACATCCAGGCTTCACATATCCACAATAGCTCAAGGGAAGCAGTCTATCTGTTTGGAACTGGGTTATATTACCCTGAAGCTTTCCCTCAGCAACCCCCACAACACACACACAGCAAAGCTTCACCTGCCAGTACCTTCCCAAATAGGCACCAGGTGGGGACCAAACATTTAAAACACATGAGGCTATGAGGGGTATTTCACATTCAAAACACCACAGATGGGGAGATGGGGTGAGAGGTAAAGCTGCTGCGTGGTACTTACCACGGGGAATGTACAGGGTGGCTGACATAGAGAGAGCAGACCTGCTGGGGTCAAAGCAAAGGCAGCAGGCAAACACCTGAATTATGATGTACCTTGGCAAAGGCAACAGGCTGATAGAGTACTTACTCTGCAGTTTGTCTTCCCATTAATGGCACCAGGAAAGGGCCAGATGCTAAGGAAACTTAAAACAAGTGCTTCTACTGTTTCATGGATGCTGCCACCAGAGATGAGGAGAGTCTACTGCTAGGAGTAGAAAAAGTTCCACATTCCTAGTCAGAGAGGAGAAAAAATGTCTCCAAGATGTCCACCACTTTACCCTATATAGTCTAGGACTTAAGAGATATTATTCTTTTAGTTAATTTATTAATTTATTTATTATAGAGAGGTGGGGGGGAGAGAGAGAAAGAGGCATATAAAAAGCAAATGAGCATGCCAGGGCCTCCAGCCACTATAGACTCCAGATACATGCACCACCTTGTGCATCTGGCTTACGTGAGTCCTAGGGACTTGAACTGGGGTCTTTTGGCTTTGCAGGCAAGTACCTTATCCATTAATCCATCTCTCCAGCCTGACTTAGATATTCTTAAAGACTCTAGAACAAGAAACATCCAAATAAAGTAGATTGGGCTAGAAATTCAGATGTTCAAAGAGCATGGCTGGTCAGAGGAATATGAGTTCTTGCCTATACCTTCCTTCAAATGATGCAAGGGGATTAGCTTTTCTGAAAAGAGACATCTTCTCCTTATTGGATCTACCCAAGAAAGCCTTGGCAGTTCCCTGGAAAATCACACATAGGGTTTTAGGCCAGAAACCATAAAATTTAAGAGAAGGTAGCTCTGTAGATCTCTAGTAATTGGAGAAGTGGGGACTTCTTTAAACTTACCCAGAGTTTATGTGTTTCCCCTTTACTTCAGTAAAAGCCTTAAAACAGAAAAGTGACTGTGGTTCAGTTTAGAGAAATGGAACAGATAAAAGAAGAATAGGGCCTTTCCCGCTTGCCAGTAGTAACAGGAAAGTACTGATGCTGCAAATTTCTTCTTGTTCTCTTGTGATTTTTAATATCTTGTTTTTGACAACCTCATACATGTATATAATGTATTTTTATCATATGCACCTGCATTATCCTTTCTTAACCCCTTCTACTCTTGTTTAAACTTTCTTCTTTATCCTGACTAGATTTTTTTTTCCCACTTTCCTTTCTTATTTACATATACATTTAATATTTTTGTGTATATTTGGTAAACCACTGATTTAAATTAAGGTTGCTTGCATAAATGTGGGTGGAGTGTTATTTACAGGAACATAGACAACTTACCAGTGGCTACTAAACTAGAGAAAATGACTCTCCTTCCCTAGTAAACATTAACTGCCAATAGCACTTTAAGGAGGAGTGGGCCTCATGAGTTCATGCCGAAACCATGGTAGAATGTTGATGGGCTCAGTTTGTGCAGGTCACATGTGTGGGTAATCACACCTGTTATGAGTTCCTAAGTACATTGGTCATGGCATTTCCAGAAGACAGCCTTCTACAGAGACCCATATTCTTCTACTCTTACATTCTTTCAGCCCTTTCTTCTATATTATTCCCTAAACAATGAAGGGGCCGGTACGTAGGTCTCATCTAGGGCTGAACACTCAATTGTCACTTATTCTCAGCACTTTGGCCAGTTAGGATACTTTGCATTAACTACTACCCACCACAAGTGAAGCTCCTCTGACTTAGCCTGTGAGTAGCACATAAATATGTAGAAGGCAGTTTGACAACATGTCCATTTAACAAAAGTCTATGACTTCCCCAGCTATCAATTTGACCAGGTTTTCAGAACGAGTCATGAATTGCCTCTTGTGGAATGGGCCTCAAATCTCACCAAGAACTTTATGATTATATTTGAGTAGTTTCACATTTCAAGGTGTTAATCTTTGATTTTGAAAGTAAAGTTGAGGATTAGCTAAGTAGGGCTTTGAAATTTTATACTATAAGCCTTATTAGTATGAGATTTTAGTGATGAAAGCAAGAAACTCACTATTATTTTGCCTTAAATTGTGTTTAAAATTAAATGATTTGGGGTTTGGGAAGATGACTGAGTGGTTAAAAGCACTTGCTTGCAAAGCAAACTAGCCCAGGTTCAATTCTACCAGATGAGCATTTGTTTGCAGCAGCAAGAGACCTTGACCCATCTATACACACACACACACAAATGAAATTTAGTTAATTAATTAAATGAGTAGGCATATGTAAAGCACCTAACAAATTATCTGAAATATATAGTATTTGCTCAAATATTTCCTATTATACTTTCAGGAAAAGTGAAAGAAGGGTGGATATAAAATTGACTCAATCAAATATGTGTGTGTGTGTGTGTGTGTGTGTGTGTGTGTGTGCGCACACACAATATGTAATGTCTAAAAGCTTCAATCATGACTTAAAAAAAAAACAGAACTTTTTCTTGGCATGGTCATATTGGAGATGTATAAAATGAAACGAGCCACCAGTGTGGTATCAATTAAAGATCAAATGCAAAACATAATTGGATTGGAACAAAGAAGGGTTTCAGTGTTGGGGGATGGGGAGGAGGGGACAAAGGAGATTGGGGGGAAGGGTTTGTGTACTTTTTTATGCTAGAGAGAAATAGAATTGGTGCAACAGGGCCTTCAGCCAGTGTAATCAAATTCCAGACATGTGCACCACCTTGTGCTCATATGTGACCTTGTGCATTTGTGTCACCTTGTGCATCTGAGTTATATGGGGTCTGAAGAGTTAAACATGGGTCCTAAGGCAAGCATCTTAACTGCTAAGCCATCTCTCCAGGCCAAGGGTTGTATATTTTTGATAAAGTTTTTTTTTTAATTTTTATTTTAAAAAATGAAATAAATTTTGTGTTAAAAAGGAAAAATTGGATACCATTTACCACTAGTATATTCCCAGCCTTTATTCCTAGTAATAACTTACTTAAAAAGTGTAAACAAGCCGGGCGTGGTGGCGCACACCTTTAATCCCAGCCCTCGGGAGGCAGAGGTTGGAGGATCGCTGTGAGTTCGAGGCCACCCTGAGACTACATAGTGAATTCCAGGTCAGCCTGGACCAGAGTGAGACCCTACCTCAAAAAAAAAGTGTAAACATCTCTACACAGTACACTGGACAAAATTTGGGAAGTTTGGTGTTTGGATAAATGGGGCAGTATCACATTCTCCTGTCTTTCACATACTGTTTTAATTCCAACGGAGGAAAATATTCTCTACCCATTGGAGATTATGAAACCTGTCTCTTTTAGCAGACAGGAGAATGATGAGTGTATATCGGACTCTCTAGCATTCATACCGGGCCTGTGAACTTGCAGAGTAAAGCTCTTACTTTCTGCGGCTCACTTGGAGATATGAAAAAATCAGTAAGTGGGAAGGAAGAAGACCTTCATCTATAAAAGCTAGCTGTGTCGAAGGGACATTTTCAACATGTGGAAGTGATGTGATTCAAACCAGTGGGTATTTCTGGATTCAAAGAAGAATGTAGAGAGAAGCAGGCTTGCTTCTGTGACTGGCGTAGACACCGGCCCTAAAGGAAATGCTACTCAGCTGTCAAGGTTTGTGTCCTAATTAGGAGTATGAAGACAATTTCTGAGGAAAAACACCTTCTTTCTTGACATAATGATACAGCACCACTGAAAAAAGACATTTCAACAGTGACCCTAGAGAAACATAGCAATTCATATCCTAAGAGTTCAGGAAGGCACCAGCACTTTGCTGGTATCTTTAATAACCACATTTTAAGGATCTCCTTGTACCGACACACTGAAAATTGCTTCAAATGTCGACAAGGAGACTCTTATCCTCTCAACAACCAGAGAGTTATGAGCAGCATGAGGCAGGGAGTAGGTTGCCTTTGTGTGCTGAACCATTGACAGCAGCTTCAGATCAACAGAAGCAGAGGATGTAGCTGATTAACTTGGTGTCCTCTCTGGAAAGTTCGATGGAGGCAGCTGCAAGAAGGTATGACACCTAGAAATCTGGAAAGTATCAAAACACTGAATTCAGGATCTATCTTTGAATGAGATTTTAATGGAATGTCATTCACATAATGCTTATATACGTAACAGGTCACTCAGTTGGAGATAATGTAATCATGACTACATACAATTTTAATTGCTTATCTGAAGAAATTGAGTCCCTCTAGTGTTTTTTGTTTTTAAATTAAAACAAAATGTGAGGAGAGATGGCTCAGCAGTTAAAAGCACTTGCTTTCAAGCCTACTTGACACAGGTTTAATTCCCCAGCACCCTCATAAAGCCATATACACAAAGTAGTACATGCATCCAGAGTTCATTTTCAGTGGAAAAATGTCTGACCTTTATTCTTACTCTTTCCTTCTCTCTCCCTCTGTCAATAAGCAAATATATATATATTTGGCCAGAAGTGGTGGTGCATGCCATTAATCCCAGCAGAGGTAGGAGGATCGCCATGAGTTCAAGGCCACCCTTAGAATACAGAGTGAATTCCAGGTCAGCTGGGCTAGAGTAAGACCCTACCTCAAAAATCAAAAAACCAACAAGAAAATATTAAAAATGTGATAACTTTTTACTAAATCTTCAGTAATCTCGGCATTCAATACTGTTATGCAAAAGATGAAAAATGAGTTCTTCCATTAGGAAACAAATGTTTGATTTGTCAAGCATGATGCCTTAAGGGTCTCAGTAGCCAAGGTGATGTATCTAATAGTCTTTTGGAGGATTCTAAAAATGTGACGTGGCTCCTGCGTGACGTAAACATTTTGTAGCTGCGGCATCAGGTTGTTATGCTCTAGGAGAGATAATAACTTTTTTCAACCCATGTTCCTCTGTCACACTAAGCTATTTAATCCACTACAGAGAACTGAATGTTCTTCACATGATGTTTGATGCTTTTATTACTTCTGTCTCATTTTATAAACTTGAAAATATTTCCCTTCAAAATATGAACACCCTACAAGAAGACTGACTCAAAATTTACTATCTGCTATTGTATGGACACATATTTAAGAGCACTTTGTATAAACTCACATCATTTTTTTTAATTATACATATTTGTGAGTGTGTGTATGGGCATGTCTGGGCCTCTTCTGCCACTGCAAATGAACACAGATGCTTTGGCCACATTTTGTTTCTTTTTTACATGGCTGGCTTCAGAATTAAGTGTAAGACAAGCTGGCAGGGTTTGAAACCAAACACCTTTAAAAACAGAATCAACTTCCAAGTCCATCAAAATAAATCTTTGGACTTGAATGTTCTTGAACAGATATATCTCAGTGATCCATTGGATAACCAGGTGCACCATAACATAGTGGCTCTAAGGCAACAATGTTATGATTATCCCTGTGGTGCTTGCTGACTGGATTCCGCTGTGCGCTTCTTGTGCTCCATGTAGTGGGCTCCACCTGTGAGCATGACTTGACAGGAATGCCCGAGGTTGCTCCTTCATTCTGCATGTTATAGACAGTCAGCTTGGACCTTGTGGAATGCGGCAGACTGTTCAAGAGCATGCCTGTGTTCTCTTCCATCTGGTTCTTCCTGAATCTCCCAAATGCTTGGGTATCTCAGAGTCTGAAAACTGGATTTCCAGACGGAGTATAGCAAAATGGAGTGAAAATACGCTGGGGTATGATTCACTGAGGCCTATTTCTATAACACAGAAATCACAAGTGAGAATCACAGCCTTAATGCACATATGCCCCAGTTTCATAGTATATGATGTCAACATGATACCTAAACATAGGCAGCCTAAGCTTTATTAAATAATTCCCTTGTCCCTTGGAGTCTATAAGTAAGCAATCCTATTGTTTTTGGTAATTAATTGAAAATTTTAGTAGTCACTTCTTAAATTAGTGGTCCCTTATGTGTTTATGTAGGAGTTTTCTCACTTCTTTCTAAACTTTATTGTCATGAGCAAATGTAAGAGGAATTACATCTTAGGGTGACTATGTGGGAAGGAATTTGAATTCATCTAATTCATTCCTGGATATATGTAGGGAAAAAAAAATGAGGCCTTCATGGTTATGAGTTGTTTAAATCCTTCCTCCTTATTTCAATCAGGTAGGTGTCTTTCTTATCTGATTTACTGTGCCTTATGTATTATTTTGCTTGAAAACCAATTCCAATGTAATAAAACTTCAGAAAAAGGCATGAAAGCTAGTTGTAGCACATATACTCAGAAGCCAGACCACGCTGGTCTGTGAGTAAAAGCCTTCTTGTCTATCTACTCATTTGTTACATGAGGGAAAATAGAAGTGGTTGTCTTAGAAAGTTTTTGTAGTGGTTTTATGAGATTATATTGGCATGTGCTTGGAAGTGTTCCTTGCATTTGAGGAACATTATGTAAATTTTGGTGATGTAAATTTATTGTACCAGAAATAAAGGAAGTCTCAAGAAAATATAGACACACCAAATATACATGATGCATATGTATCTATCTTGGTTAATTGTGTATAACACAACATTTCCTCCATAAAAGTGATCTTAGAAACTATAAATTTCTTTCACTAATAGTAAACTATTTATAATTAAGCAATTAGGATACCTTAATTTGAAGTTAACAGAATACTACTCAGTAAACTCACATAATAAGTGATGATATGTTTTCTGACTGTGTTCAAGCCAAACTCTAGGATCCTTCCCTGGAAAATTTAAAGTCTATCCTCTTTCTGTAAGAGATGAGGGAAATTTTAATACCAAGCAGAAGTTGTTCAGTTACACTTGGTGTTTCAATCTGTATTAATAGTTAGAATCATGATCTTGTTCCTTTTATTATTATTATTATTATTATTATTATTATTATTATTTGTATTTATTTCTTTGAGAGAGAGAGAGAAAAAAGAGGAAGATAAGACAGAGAAAATGGGCATGCTAGGGCCTTTGGCCACTGCAAATGAACTCCAGATGCATGTGCCACCTTGGCATCTGGCTTACATGGGTCCTGGGAAACTGAACCTGGGTTCTTTGGTTTTGCAGGCAAACACCTTATGTTTCCTTTAAAAATTTATTTATTTTTATTAAGTAGATACTTTTTTATGAACATATCATGTGTAAGTACCATCATTTCCCTCCTCTTTGTCCCCTTACCACTGGGGGTCCTCCTCAGTTGTATGGCTGGTATTCCCACTGGGATTTGGGACTATAAGATGTAAGAGCATCCATCATTCAGTGGAAGATGGGGGTACAATGACTCTGAACATTCTCTTCCACTCTGTGGTTCTTGCAATTTTTCTACACCCTCTTCTGAAAAATTCTCTGAGCTCTGGTGGGTGTGTCTTAAATCTATTTTATTGTTGTACTCTCAGAAACTTCTGTATTTCTGTTTTGGTAGGTTTTGAGTATCCAGGGTGTCTGTCTCCACCACCCTGGTGCTTGTTATAAGGCTCGCAATTGAAGCTTCCTCTCGCCGAGCTCATGGATTCCTCTCTGGTTTTACCTGGGCCCTGACTGATGTGTGAGGGATGGTTCATCTCCCCGCTTCTTACTGCCTTCTAAAAAACTCAAAAGAAAAAACGCTCTCCAATGTTGAATGAAGACAGCATTATTTAAATGGGATAAACATTGTTAATTAAGAGAGATGTTGGTGGTTGTATCCTCTGTTTTGGCCAAAGATCAGTGTGTATTGCTCACTGAAGTCCATACTCTTGGTCTCCACAAGATTCTGACTTTATTGCCAGTTCCAGCTATGGGTTTCTTTCCACAGAGCAAATCTCTTAGCCAACAAGAGAGCCATTGGTTACATACCCAGGCTAGAAGTCACTGTTGCACAGGTGTGTGTATCTTGTCAGGCTAATTGCTTTCCTGTAGCAGTACCCCATGGTATCACACAACTTTGTTAGCCATCTCACCCAGTAGCCCATGTAGAGTTTTCTAGCACTATATGGGCAGACCATCTGGAACTGGCTTCCTTCGTTGCTTGTGCCTGGAGGTGTCCTGGAGAAATGCTGCTCTTCAGTCCATGCTGGTCTTTAGTCCATCTTGGTCTGCAGCCCACACTAGAAAGCAGCAAGCAGCACAGCAACCAGGTGGGAGGGGAGGAGAACACCTTTCTTCCCAGAGCTTCTTTTGATAAAGTCTCCCCTCCAACAGGGTCTGCCCACTCTGGGGGAAGGGCTCACCCTGGGGGAAGAATTCCTCCTTTAGTTAATCCTTCCTGGAAGCAACCTCAGACACTCACTTATGAGGAAATGTCTGTGGATTCCTAAACAGATCAAGTTGACACAAACCTTGTCAACTTGACACCAAACCGCATCTCTTTACATCATACTTAATTTCCAAATGAAGACAGTATCAAGGCCATATCTCTGCCTAACATAACTATCACTCGTATAACTGGAAATGCACAATCTCCCCCTCCCATATAAAGCAAGGTTCCATGAGAAATACTCAATCTCTAATATAGTAAGTTAAATATAAATTTAACAGTATCTAGCAATATGATCTTTAATCAGTATTAATTACCTAATACAGTAATAGTAGACAAACAAAAGCATCTTAATATTGGTATATGTACAAACATTCTTACCAAGGTAAGACAGAAACACTCATAGCAATTACAGTCCCACTTTTTTTGTAACTGGTCACATGGCCTTAGCTGGCATTTATAACTGCCTTCTACTACCCATTCTGTATTTCCTCCACCTTCAGCAAGCACCTCAGCAGGTTTTGATTCTTTACCTGGAGGAGTGACCCATACTTTCATTCCTGAAGGTCTGGGCCCTTTATCACATTTTCTTGATTGGATTGTTGTATTCGTCCATTGACTTTGATAACAGGGCATGGTAACACCAAGAGACACCCTAAAGGATCTCCTGCACTCCAGACATACTCTTCCTTACCTCCACTGTGGAGGAGCAGTCCAATTTCCCTCTGGTAGTCTGGATCAATCACCCCTGTTACCACTGTAACTCCTTTCTCAGCCTGTTAACTCAAAGGCATCAGGAGCCCAAAGTGGCCAGGGGGAAGTCTTAGCTTCCAGTTCAAAGAATGTTCTTTGTGCCTCAGACCTCTAGGCCAGCAGAGCCTAAGGTTGTGGGAACAGGAAGCAAACATTTGGCTAATGGGTCACTTGGGGTGATGGTAAGTGGGACCATTCCCACAATTTGTATTAGTCAGGGTTCTCTAGAGGAACAGAACCGATAGAATGAATTGTATTAAAAGGGAATTTATTAAATTATCTTATGACAGATTATAGGCCTGGTAGTCAAGGAACCTGGTAGCTGCTCAGACCAGGAGGCTGGATGGCTCAGCAGTCCCAATCCGGCACTGAAGGCCTACCTGGAGGTGTCCTGGAGAGATACTTCTCTTCAGTCCACGCTGCTCTTTAGTCCACACTGGAAAGCAGCAAGCAACACTGGCAGCCAGGTGGGTGGGGGGAGAATACCTTTCTTCCCAGAGCTTCTTTTGATAAAGCCTGGGGGAAGGTCTTGCCCTGGGGGAAGGATTCCTCCTTTAGTTAATCCTTCCTGGAATCAACCTCAGAGACCCACTTATGAGGAAATGTCTATGGATTACTAAACATCAAGTTGACACAAACTTAACCATCACAGAGGAACTTTGGGAATGGGTCCCAAAAATTATTAGGAATTTCTTACAGTGTTATAGCAAAAGCAATGACAAATGTCAGATATTGCAAAGTGTGTTTTGGTAGGATCAAGTGAAACAGTTATCTGAAGTTGGGAATTCATGAAGATAAATTAAAGTGTGACACTAAGCCAGCAAAGAATTTTAAATTTAAAACAGCCAGTAAAAGACGGATGAGTTTCATCAGGTGGTGAAACATGCGACATAAATGTTCTAAGAAGAGGAGATATCATGGACACAGGAGTAGAAATGAGGTCTGTAAAAGTGCAGTGACAGAGGGCAATCTGCTTCTATTGAATTAAAGACCACATGGTGGAAGACTGTGGGTTATGCCACAGAGGCAGTTTAAATCTGGATCAGGAATTCTTTATTTCCTGAAAACTAATGATACATGTTATTTTTAAAAATCACTTGGCACAATAGATGGTACAGTGGGCTAAATTTCTCACTGCACAAGACTTGAGACATGAGTTTGGATACCCAGCATCCATTGAAAAGCTGGCTACCATGAAGGCAAAGATAGCAGAGTCCCTGGAGTTTTCTGGGTAGTTTGTTGAGCTGAATCAGTGAGCTCTGGGTTCAATAAGAGACCCTGTATCAATACAATCAGTAGGAGGTTGGTAAAGCTAGATACTCAACATGGACCTCTTGCTTCTACACAAATGCATGTACACTTCACTCTCACATAATGAAATCTGAATTGGAAGTGCTTTTGCCCTCTGCCTTCATTCCACTAACCAAAATGGAGTGAATTCTTGATCTTATTATAAGGAAAGCCAAAAACAACAACAACAAAAGAGTCTCCCTTGTGTCCAGAGAAAAGATACAGTGTGCTGACTAATACTATTTGGCTACCCATGAACTGCAATATAAAGTCATGCTCTGTGAGAGAAGGAAAGCAGAGACAATTCAAACAAAAGTTGTAGTTTTTCTGTGCAAAGGTGATTATTTCCAGGAAAACCATAATGCCTGTAAATAGTGAAGATTTTTTTTACAGCTGACATTAAACTCACCTACCTTCATCTCTTAGCCTCATGAAAGTGAAAGGGCATAGAGGATGCTGACCAGCACTGGGAAAGGACACAGAAGGACACCTCGTATAATGGTGTTGATAACTACATGGAAAGACATAATGATATTGTTGACATTGCGAAATACTCTGTTTTGAAAGAGAGGGTTGTATCAAAGGACATGAAGCTCAAGGTTTAGTTGTGGTAGCCTTTACATTAATAAACCATTTTAATATTTAATTTCTTTATTTGAGATAGAGACACACAGACAGAGTCAGAGAGAGACAGAAAGATAGAGAGAGAGAGAGAGAGAGAGAGAGAGAGAATGGGTGAGCCAGGGCCTCTAGCCATTCCAAATGAACTCCACACATATGTCCCACCTTGTGCATCTAGCTTGTATGGGTGCCGGGGAATTGAACCTGGGTCCTTAGGCTTCACAGGTAAGTGCCTTAACCACTGAGCAATCTCCTCAGCCCAAAGCTGTTACCTTTTAAATATTTCTGGAAAAAATGAAAATTACTTAAAAGTTATTTATTTACATTTAAAGGGGATTTGTCAGAGATAAAAATGAAAACAAATAATTTGACAGCCATTTTACATAATTAAACAATAATAACAATCATGTTTTTGCAAACATCAGCTCTCTAGTTTATTGATGGTATTTACATAATTATAGTTGTGATGATCAGATAAGCTGTATTCATAAAGTAGGTTCAAAGGTAAACATGTATTCATGCATAGTGCAGTGGCTGGTAGTTGTATGCGCCCATCTTTATAGCTGCAGTCATCTGAGGCACTGGGAAGAACATGTCATCTTTTCTTTTTCTTCCCTTTTTTTTTTCTTTCTTTTTTTTTTGTTGAGGTAGGGTCTCACTGTAGCACAGGATGACCTGGAATTCACTATGCAGTTCAGGCTGGCCTCAAATTCACAGTGATCTTCCTACTTAGGCCTCCTAAGTGCTGGGATTCAAGGCATGCACCACTACACCCTGCCATCTCATCTTTTGACAACGTCTTATCATTCACATAAGGACCTGTTGAACTAGTCGTCTAAGTCATGGACTCCTGTTGATGTCCAAAGCAGCATTATTAAATGCCCTATCTTAAGAGAGAAAGACCAGTTCACCTTATGTATTCCCAGCAGTTCCCCAGATAATTTGATGGTGCCCACCCACACTGAGGGTTAATCTCTACAATTTGCTTAGGCACACATGTTATTCTCTGAAGCAGAAAATGTTTCAAGTAACCAAAAATATGTTAATTCTTATCCTTGAATTCAGCTTTCTGTCATCTTATATAGCTGTTTTTTAAAAGACATCTTTTGTTTTAAATTTATTTTTAAATCAATGGGAATTATGATTTATGGAGTTTTTCAGGATTTCAGTATTTATGGCTTCAGTATTTTAGAATCTTGATAGGCAGAATTTTAGTTTTTAAGGATTTTGATCTTTTGGGTCCTAAGATTTTGAGATTATGGGGTTTGGGTTTGTACCTCTGGGGACTATAATTCACACTGATAGAGGACCCAGCCATTCCATGAGAGAAACTAAGCCCAAAAATATCTAGGAAAGGAATTGAGGGGCATGAACACTCCACCGTCAATTTTGCATTTCCAGCTCATTGAGCCAATTGAACTCCTTAAAATACATACCAGAGTAAGTTTGCTAAAACTAACAACAATATCACCATTTTGGTACAAAAGTCCTAGTCAATTGGATAAACTATAAGCTCTGTCTATGTATATATGTATGAAAGTATATATGTGTTTTTATTTTTTCAATGAAGTCTCAGGTAGCCCAGGATTACCATGAACTTAAAGATTTGGTTGAACTTAAACTCCTGAGCATCCTGCTTCTATCTCCTAATTGCTAGTAGTACATGTAACACCACACTTGACTATCAATCAAATGGTGACTTTAAAAGAAAATAATGCCCTTATTTCTCTCTTCACCAAATAAGGACTAACAACATCATTTTGTTTTATTGTTTTGATTTGTTTTGCTTTTGCTTCTGTAATATCACACAAAAGGCAAATATCTAAATAATTTAATTAAATTGACAAGTATGTACTTTATGAAGGTATGAGTTTTTGTGTTTTGTAATGGCAAGACAAATAATATCTTTACCTTAAATTTCCCATTTTTAGTAATATGAGTAGGAAATCAGACTATCCTTGCTTCTGAATGACATTTTTCATTTTAAAAAATATTCATTTAGCCAGGCATGGTGGCACATGCCTTTAATCCCAGCACTAGAGGCAGAGGTAGGATGATTGCTGTGAGTTCGAGGCCATCCTGAGACTACACAGTGAATTCCAGGTTAGCCAGAGCTAGAGTGAGATCCTACCCCAAAAAACAAACAAACAATATCTATCTATCTATTTATTTATGCAAAGAGAGAGAGACAAATAGAAACAGGCTAAGATATTGAGTATGGGTGTGCCAGAGCCCCCTGAAATTATAAACAAACTCAAGATGGATGCACCACTTTGTGCATCTGCCTTTACATGGATACTGGGGAACTAACGCAGGTCAGCAGACTTTGCTGGCAAGCACCTTTAACTGCTGAGCCATCTTCCAAGACCATGTATGGCAGTTTTCCATAGTTCTTCTGTATTTATTTTAAGTGAAAATTTCAGCATTGAATTTTCACTTATTTCTTCAGTTGAACATGATTGAAGTGCATTGGATCAAGAGGATGTGTGCTATAGATCCATAGGGGTTATTAATGAGATATGGGAATGTACTCTATATGCAGAGGTGATTCATTACATTTTCTATTTTAGTGTATAATTTACTAACAAAGTCTATTTTTATCTTATGGGAAAACAGTTTTTATTATTTTATAATTATCTTTGTACAAGGAAATTAAAACTACCAATTCTATGTTGTATCACGCAAGAACATGTGTGAATACCATTCCATGATGTGTCCCATACAAAGCAATGGTAGGAGATTTTATCAAGCAATTTTTTTCCCAATATTTTGCCTTTTGGTTGTTTGTGACAAGTCTAGACCCATGTGCAAAATTTGGTTTAATATGGGATCAGTTTTCTGAAGGAAATAAGAAAAAAATGTATATGCATATTAAGATAACATAGAGGACATTATGCTAGAAATATAGAGTCAAGAATTTATTTTGCAGAATTTGAAAGCAGAAAACAGTGAATTATCTATCTTTCCTCATATATGCTATAACAGATAATTATGTCACTCCTGGTTTGGTTCTATAATATCAAAATTCTCTTTATTATGGGCATAGGAGCTCTCTGAGCAGATTTTAGACAAAATGAAACTTTCTGTAGGGTTAGTGTTAATATGACTCTTCAGTAAGTATTAAAGGCATTGTGATTAATTCTCAGTGTCTGAAGATATGATGATGTCCCGGCAATAATGCCTCATTGTTTTTTGTGATTTTATTTTTATAGGAATAACACTGATTTTGATTTTTAATAAAATACTCGACTCAAATTTTAATTAGCTTTTCAACAGAAGTGAAAGAAAAATTCTATAGAATAATTTGTCACTAAAGTTCACCACAGTGATCTAAAGTTCATATATTCTTTCTTGTTAAAAAGTGATTAACAGGGGGCTGGAGAGATGGCTTAGTGGGTAAGTTTACCTACATAGCCAAAAGACTCAGATTCAATTCCCCAGGACCCATGTAAGTCAGATGCACAAGGTGGCACATGCGTCTGGGGTTCATTTACAGTGGCTGAAAGCCCTTGCACACCCAACCTGTCTTTCTGTCTCTCTTTCTCTCTTTCTCTCTCTCTCCCTCTGCCTTGTACTGTCTCCCCCCCTCTCTCAAATAAATAAAATAAAATAAAATAAATTTAAAAAATATTTTAAAGTGATTAACATATCTTAAAAATCAGATATATGGTGGAGTTTAGTCTTATGAGAGCATCATTTTACATAATAGTGGGATAAAGTTGAATTCTCATAAGGAAATAGATTATTACATATTGATCATCAGACTAGGTGGCTTCTATCCCTTTGCGGTGTCTTTCAGTACCTCTGGGAGATGGTGCCAGGACTCAGGGATGCCCAACTCCTCAGCCCCTTAAACAGAAAAAGCAAATCACCTCCTGTATGTGTCAAATCATCTTTACATTATTTAAAATCTTAATAGAGATATAAATTCTGTGCAAATGGATGGTGTACTATTGGACATTGTTAGGAAGTAATGACAAGGGGGAAAGTATATTAGTTTAGTATAGTCAATTTTTTGATAATGGTAAGCTGCCATGTTTTGAATCTGCAGATGTGGAAGACAATAGAAAGCTAAGAGTAATTCCTTAATAATAATTAAAAATATCACCATAGACTATATTTGAATAGTATATTTTGCAAAGTAGCATATCCTGTTTTGCTATAAATATTATATTTTTTTTCCTTAAAAGTAAATTTAATAACAGAAATAAGACTAAAGGAAATGGATACAGAAGGCTAGAAATAAGGGATCAGATCTTGAAGAGTACATAGTTGGGGTTGTAGACCACTGTGGTTATACTCTGGGGAAAGTGACCTGCCTACAGGCTTTACGTAAGTGATCAGACTCTCCTCACTAAGCTTCATACCCCATCTGCATTTTTTTCTCTTCACCTGGTATTCATCCAGCTAGAAGACCTAAATTTTAGGCAACACAAGACACCAATTTCTTTCTTAGTCTCTGTACTATTCTAATAAATACTCTTAAAAGCATTTCATTCTAATTTTTCTCTCTCATATTTTATTTACCCTCCCCCCAATAGCTTTTCTTTGCTCTGAACTAGTCCTACCCTCATAACATATTAACAGAGAAGTGCTGAATCACTTGCTCTCTATCTTTTCTTTTCCAACAGCAGTAGTGGACTTTCTGAAGCTTCACAGTGGGGGCTCCACAGACGTCACCTTACTTGACTCTTCCCGCCCCACATGCACATTCTAGAGAATCTCTTCACCCATGACCTCCATGCTGCTCTTTCTGAGTTGAAGAACACTGTGACATTTTACCATTTGTATTTTGAGGAATGACTTTTCATTTGGATTCTTGTTCTTGTCTGTCCTTCCTGAATCTTCTATATTGCTTCCCTCTCTGTCATCTATTCTTTAAATGGAGGATTTTTTTCTCTATGTTTTAATCTTTTTTTTTTTTTATTAAGTAGAAACTTTGTGTGGACACATAATATCTTGGTACCAACATTTCCCTTCTCCCTGCCCAAGTCTGTTGTGGGCCCACCTCAGTGGGATGACTGGTATTCACTATGGGGTTGTGGGTTAAGAGTTGTGAGAGCAGCAGTCAGTCATTATGGGGGTGATACCTTTGGATATGCCCTCCCACTTTGTGGTTTTCTGCCCCCTCTTCCACAAAATCCCAAGCCATGGTGGGTATATTTTAAATCTATTTTAGTGTTGAGCTTTCAGCAGCTTCTGGATTTCTGCTTTGGTACATTATGAGTATCCTTGGTCTGTCTCCATCATCCGGACTCAGGTTGCTGGGCTCACCATCAAAGTAGCACTCTTGCTCATATTGCCAGTTTCTCTGTGATCTCACCTGAGCCCTGGCAGTTAAGGGCTTTGACAGAAATCTTCCTTGTTTGGCAGACCTCATAGGTCTCTCCAATCAATAGCTCAATGTGGGTTGTAACCTATTTCTTCTCTTGTTTTAGATTGGTATAACGAATAAGCTTTTATAATTATATTAAATTCCTTTGTAAAAATTCCACATATCACATAAATAGAAATAAGCAATGTACTATGTCCTGTGGATGTAACTAGCAGTAATGTAAACATGATTCCCACACTTATGTACTGAATGAACAATCAAAATATTGATTAAAATCATCCTCACATCTCAAATATAAGATAAAACAAACTCTTCCAGCATTTTACCTAATCATAATATTCACATCTAAAACCTATGTGGATTATCTCTAAGATCACTAATTTTTCTTTTGATTTAAAAATTATGTTTAGCACAAATCACTTTTGTATATGTTCATATATAGACAGACACTTACAATGTATATATGGGAATGGATAACAACAAAAATGGATGGTCAGTATCAGTAGTCAGGTCAATATGGGAGCTCACTAATTGTAGAAGCTCCACAGCCTGCCTTCATCTGTGACTGCCTCCTCTAGTATGATGATGGAGATGAGCAATTGAACCTTCCCAGGCTGTTATTTACATGACCTTTCTTCACCCATGGGCTTCTCAAAACATTGACTCTACATATTTCTCACTTTCTACTGAAGTCTTTTACCTTCAACCTACTGAGATAGATATAACATAAACCAAGAAAGACACAATTTTATCCCAAGGATTGTCCATATGCACAATAACATGAATATATATATCTAACAAACATACATATATATTTTCCACAAGATAATACAAAGAGAATGCAAGAAAAACATGTCAGATTTATACCAACTTACTATTGTATTTATTTTAAAAAGAAACCACAAAACTTCCTATTCAGATCCTTCTTCACCGTATTTGAAAATAGTTCTTCAAATGCTATGGCAATTGTTGGGTGTTAATGATTTCATGTGGCTTAGAATTTGAGAGTATACAATAAAATGAAACATAGAATTGAAATAAAGTATGTAAACATTCCAAGAATAAAAAGTTAACACAAGAGAAAGAATGACACCAAGACAGGACTTATTGACTACAGGTCTTAAGTGGTTGGTATATGTAATGGTTTGAATATGAATTATCCCATATGGACTCCTGTGTTAAGTCCAGATTGCCTAATGGTGGTGTTTTTGTGAATTTATTCAATCATGAAGGAGCTAACCTCACCCATGGGTTAATCCATTTACAAATTCATGGATGAATAGGGCTAGTTAGAAGACATAGGTCTCTGAAGGAATGCTTTTCCAGAGTATGTCATCTCCCTGTACCCTTCTTCTACCTGCCTGCTTCCTGAGCTCCCTGAGATGGGCAGCTCTCCACCATACCTTTACATCACTATGTTCCTGTTTTTCTTTTACATTTTTTTTGTTTATTTGTATTTATTTATTTGAGAGTGACAGAGAGAGAGAGAGAGAGAGAGAGAGAGAGAGAGAGAGAGAGGCACTTAGAGAGAGAGAATGGGCACGCCAGGGCATCCAGCCTCTGCAAACGAATTCCAGACACATGCACCCCCTTGTGCATCTGGCTAACGTGGGTCCTGGGGAATCAAGCCTCAAACTGGGGTCCTTAGGTTTCACAGGCAAGCGTTTAACTGCTAAGCCATCTCTCCAGCTCATTATGTTCCTGTTTTGGTATAAGTTTAAATATTCTAACACTAGGAACTAAAACAAATCTTATGTTATTTAATCTCAGTTATGTCAACATAGTAATGGTAAGTTAACATGATGTGATAGTGTGTTCATAGATTAAAAAAATTACAAAGTTGTAATTCATAAAATTACGGTAAATTTTTTTTCCAAAACAACATATATTATCAGACATGTCAGGAGGCAGCTTAAAGTTCTATAAGTCAACAAGTCAGTGCTGTCTATAGAACTTTACTCAACATGAAATCAACAATAAAACTTGGTCCATAAGGAAGTTTCTTTCTGAACAGTACTTTGTCCCTACAGCTACAAGATAGGCTGTGTGAAATCAAAGAGAAGTGGAAACCAGGTTACAGTATCTCAACAATACAGTTATAGGCAGAGGTATATGGTTGATTCTGTTTATCATCACATCACAAGATATTAATGCTATTACTTGGGTTAATTGTAAAGCTTCAGTGAAATAATTTTTGTCAAAAATTCGACTTTTAACAGCACTTTGCATTTGTTTTATATATATAATATATTATATATGTGATACGCACACACATATATTATACACATATATATCATTGTGGTGGTTTGATTCAAGTGTCCCCCATAAACTTAGGTGTTCTGAATGCTAGGCTTCCAGACGATGGAGATTTGGGAATTAATGCCTCCTAGGGGGAGTGTATTATTGGGGCTGGGCTTATGGGTGTTGTAGCCAGTTTTCCCTTGCCAGTTTTGCAGTGGGATTGCTGCTAGACACCTGACTGTGTGGCTTTGGCCTTTTAGAGGTGATTTTCAAGAGATTGTGGAAAAATTTAAAACCTTGTCTTACGAGATGCCTTGCAGTGCTGTAAGTATAGCTTGATGGACTATTCTGGTCAGAGTTGAAAGACCTGAATGCAGTAAGAACTATGGACTGTGAGGTTTAGCTTATGAGGGTGAGAAAGAGCTTTGCCTGGACTGGGCTAACAGTTTGTATGAGTCTTTCTGTTATGTCCATGTCCTGAGAAGTTGTTCAGGGTTGCTTTGTGTAGAAATGAACTGGTGTGAGCAGAGGGATATGGCACAGAAAAACAAAATCTTTTGGTGAACTGTTGCCCATTCAGCTGTAATTAAGAGATTAAAACCTTTGAGATTGGGCCATATGACCTGCACTAGGGCAATAGGAAGCACATAGGCTCTTTTGAAGGGGCCTGAGTGCTCAAGGAGTGTCCTGTTCTTCAAAGCCTGCTTTACTCCCCCCTGGATTAACAAATTGGCACACTACCTGGTATTGTGGAGTATAAGAAATGCAGGAAAGAGAGGATCATTGGGTTTGCAACATGGTCTTGTGGTTTGGAAATGGCCATGGGCAGTGTGAAGCAGGTTTGCTGGATGCCTGCATGGAGACCCTGGATGGAGCCATGAGGATGAACCGTTGTTTGCAGTGGAGACCCAGTGGAGATGCCTGGGACCATGAGATGGCTGCTAAGGAAAGCTGCCAGTAAAGTTTTCCAGTACTGTGAGTAGCCTAGCTGGAGGGGCAGAATTGGAAGTCCACAGACTTGCTGATTAGAATTATCAGGCTGGGAGACTTGTCACTAACTAGAATTGTTGGACTTGAAGCTACAGAGTTTGGTATTTGTCCTGTTTAAATCATGTATTGCTTGAGTATTTATTTGCTATGCCCAATGCCATCTTTTGCAGTATGAATGTTTATTCTGTGCCATTATGGGTTTTTAAGCTCATTTTTTTTTGGTATTATGGCTCGGTTAACATAGCTTGGAGTATGGGGATGCATGAACATTTGGAATTGATAAAAACTTTTTTTAAAGTTGGACTGAATGCATTGCATTTTACATCATGTATCAATATCAGTTTATGGGGGTCAATGATGGAATGTAGTGGTTTGATTCAGGAGTCCCCCATATACTTAGGTGTTCTGAATGCTAGGTCCCCAGCTTATGGAGATTTGGGAATTGATGCCTCCTGGAGGGAGTGTCTTGTTGGGGCTGGTTTATGAGTGTCATAGCCAGTTTCCCCAAGCCAGTGTTTGGCACACTCTCCTGTTGCTATTGTCCACCTTATGTTGGCCAGGGAGTGATGTCCACCCTCTGATCAAGCCATCATTTTCCCCTGCCATCATGGAGCTTCCCCTCGAGCTTGTAAGCCAAAATAAACCTTTTTTTTTTCCCACAAGCTTCTCTTGGTTGGGTGATTTCTATCAGCAATGTGAACCTGACTGCAATAGATAGATAGATAGATAGATAGATAGATAGATAGATAGATAGATAGATAGATATAGATATAGATATAGATATAGATATAGATATAGATATAGATATAGATATATAATTTTGTTTTGGCCAAATTTTCTGAGAAAAAAATATGGGATAGAGAGCTTACTACTCCAGTGACAGACTGATACTATTTCTTTTAATTTTCAAAATATCCAGTGAAGGAGAAATTGTCATTTCCATTTTGAAGATATGGACAGAGATAGAGCAAGTTTAATGAATGTGGCAATAGTCACATAAGTATTAAGTATCAGAATCAGAGTTAAGTTAGGAGTGATTATGAAGTCACCTCTAAATGAAAATGATAATTCCAGACCTAATTACATGCTGACTCAAACCAGTATATATTACCTTGGTCTAATTATAGCAATTTTCTGTTTTAATATTGTCTTCCTTAAGGATGTGAAAACTACTCTGAAGAAATTAGCTGATTTACCATTGTGCCAATTATAATATTTTTTGCCACTTTTAATGGAAAGGGATTATGAGTTTATAAAACCAACTTAGTGGAAGCACCAGGAAGGAAGTATGGATTAGATTTCTCTAAGGAGATTCTCACACAGACTTTTAGGAACTAGATTGAAGCTAATTATGAATTCAAGATATATTTATACACCACAGTGTAAAACATGGTCCCCTCTTTTCCCCTGGCTCCTGCATATCATCCTACATGACTAGGGAGTTAATTTGAGCACTGATGCTTCTTCATGGACAGGGTGCTGAGAGGTACATAGAATCAGTGTGTGATGGCAGGTGTCTAAATAATGGCTGGGTAGATGACATATCTTTTCCCTTAATTGTGTTAGAATAAAGTGTCATACAGCTTCAGAAACTGAAAGCATGAGGAGAGTTGAAAAACCTAATGAGTAAAGATATTTTCCAGAGTTTTCTTATGAGAATATGTGATAACTTAGTGCAGCCAACAATATCTATCTCTTACATCAAGTAAATGTTTCCCCCTTCACCATAAACACAACAATTTGAACAAAATTAGTTACTCAGAATGACTATCACTATGCCTTTGCATACCATATTCCTAGCAAATCTGAGAGTAGGAGATAATGGGTTTCACTTAAAATTATTTTACTGGTTTATAGAAACATACAAATTGTATAAATTAAATGGTTAACATGACATTTTGATACACATATACTTGTATCTTGATTAAATCATGTTAAATATATCTATCTTTCCAGACATTCTTCAGTAGTCTATGTAACATCATTAACAATTCTTTCTTCTGGGCTAGAGAGATGGCTCAGTGGTTAAGGCACTTGCTTGTGAAGCCTAAGGACATATGTTCTACTCTCCAGGTCCCACATTAGCCAAATGCACAAAGGTGAGGCAAGCACAAAGGTCACATATGCCCACTAGGTGGCTGAAGCATCTGGAGTTTCATTGCAGTGGCTGAGGATCTGGTGCACTCATTCTCTCTCTCACTTTCTCGAAAAATAAAAATATACAAACAAATTTTAAAAAACATTGGGCTGGAGAGATGGTTTATCAGCTTAGGCATTTGCCTGCAAAGCCAAAGGACACAGGTTCAATTCCCATGACCCACATTAGCCAGATGCTCAAGAAGGTGCACGCATCTGGAGTTCGTATGCTGTGGCTGGAGGCCCTGGCATGCCCATTCTCTCATTCTATCTCCCTCTTTCTCTGTCAAATAAATAAAAATAAAATATTTTTTAAATCTTTCTTCTAGCTCTTCTGAGTAACCTAATTGTGGTTTGTCTTTATCTGTTTGCATAGTAACATGGCAGAACTTTTTATTCTTCTTTTACTTAATATGAATTAATTGTTTCTCATCTATCTCTACTTCATACTTCCTAGCCTATAGTAATCATTCTACTCAGCTTCTGTAAAGTTAGCTTTTAGATTCCTAATGTGATAGGATCATGACACTATTGTACCTGCCTTTCTGTGGATGGCTTAATATACATAATATAATGATCTCTTACTCCATTTGTGTTATTTCGAGCGATAGGATTTCATTCTTTATAACAACTGATATTATTATTATTATCACATACGTGTGTGCTGTGTGTGTGTGTGTGTGTGTGTGTATAATTACAAAGAGAGAGAAAGATACTGCTATACGTCTCTTTCCATTCATCAGGTGATGGACACTTAGTTTGATGAACACTTGGCCTGTTTCCATTTTCGTTTCTTTTCTATTGTGAATAGTGCTATACGTCAATACTTTAGGAGCTCAGATGTATCTCTGGCATACTGATTTAATTGTACAATTGTTAGATGAAATGTACTGCCTCAGATTCACCTGTCTTTAATTGGTAATGTACTGCTGGATGAGGTCTAGTTTTGTGATGTCATTGGTCTCATTTTATGTTGAACATCCTCAGCTAATCTCCCTCACAAAGAGACTTAAGAACCAACAGCCAAGAGCACATGAATAAACATTAAAATATAGATTCAGGGGCTGGAGAGATGGCTTAGTGTTTAAGACACTTGCCTGCAAAGCCTAAGGATCTGGGTTCAACTCCCTAGATTCCATGTAAGCCAGACATGCAATGTGATGCCTGCATAAGGTCACACATATGCACAAGATGCCACACACGTCTGGAATTTGACTGCAGTGGCTAGAGGCACTGACACCAATTCTCTGTCTCTCTCTCTCTCTCTCATAAAAATATATATATATATATATATATATATATATATATATATATATATATATTTCAATGTCCACTCCACACCCTGTGAAAGATGGAGCCCACATTCTCAAGGAATGCTTTGCTCCTTTCCTATCGCTAGCTGGTTCTTTATCAGGGGTGTAATGCTCTATAAAAATGCCTATGGCCTTCCAGCCACACCCACTTCTATTCAAATGAAGAAATTCAGAAAAAGTTCTTCAACAGATGGTATAAAAGCTCTGTAAATATGACTTGGATCATCATGTATAATTCCTGAAAATTGTCTGAGTGTTAACCCAGTGATCATAATCCAGGGTCAGGGTGGGTTCATGCTATGCTAGGATATATTCACTGCTTGTGAGATTAACAATGTTCACTTTCACCACTTATACTTTGATAATATCACTAGCTTTGCAACAAGAAGAAATATAGACTAACACATTTTTAGGACTTTCTGTGTGTGTAAGCCTTCAATAGAGGCCTTAGACACAGACCCATCCCAGTATAGCCAGAGCTCAGCACACTGCAGGTTGACCTACCTTTCAACTGCACCTGTTGCACAGTCAGTTTTTAGTACCGTATGATACCACATGTTTGACTGAAAGTGCTCCTTCAGTATTAGCTAAGACATCTCCAGAGTTCTGTTGGGAAGCATGCATAGCCATCCTCTTGTGCATCTCCCAGGATTTGTGTCTGTACTCTGGCTACTTTTTCTACATACATGGGGACTCTTTGGGTCTCCTGCGACCAAACTGGCATCAATAAAGGTAGCATCACCAAGGGCTATGTTCTTTGAGCGGGGACTGTTCCCAACCAGGAACACAATTATATTTCTATTTCTCCCCTTTGTGTGCCACTTAGATAATATGTTCACTGTCACTGTTCAGAAATTTATTTTAAAGTAAAGTTGGACATTGGTTTCCATGGATTCTGTATCTGTGGATTCGACCAACAATGGATTTAAAAAGGAATCTTAAAGCTTGGCATGGTGGTACATGCCCTTAATCCCGGAACTTGGAAGGATGAAGTAGGAGGATCATCATGAATTTGAGGTCAACCTAGACTACCCAGTGAAGCCCAGGTCAGTCTGGCCTACAACAAGACCCTATTTTGAAAACACAAACCAAAAATAACACAAAAAAGAGATTTTACTGAACAGTTTTAGACCTTTATTTTTTGTCATTATTCCCTAAAGAATAAAATATAATAATCTAATGATTACACTGTACTAGGAATTAAAGTACTCTAGGAAGGATTTAGGAATATGTGTGAAGTTACGTGCAAATACTATGTAAATGAGAATATAAATTTTGTATTAAGTGATATGTCATGGAACCTACCTGCTGTGCAAGTCAAGAAGAAAGTACATATCCATTTACTCACAGTTCTATTCTCAAGAATCTAAAAAGAAGGCAAGCAAACTGTATGTACATATCTATAACAAAACTTTCTTTTCTGCAAATTCTGCTATTTGAGTCCACTCTATGGTGATATAATTCATGACATCCTGGCATAACTTTTAGTTTACACCATTTTAAATAGATAAAATTTCATATACTGCCTTGTTTCTGGCTTTCCTTGGATAGATATTTAAAATTTAAATCTTATTTGATTTCATAGACCTTCTAATATGTCAGAAAGCATTATGTTTTCTACTTTTTCATGCACATATTCAAAAATATAGTGAGCATCCTTCCCCAGAGAGATGACTCAAGGGAAAACATAATTTAATAGCTATTCTCCTGCTTTATGTAGTGAAACATACTGATAAATTCTGAACATAAATAAAGATTTTTCTGCATGGTCTTTCTCCCTTAGTCCTAGATCAGAGGTTTTCTAGTTGCTTTGAATTCAAAAGAGATTAAATAATTCCAAAGTAGTGTTGAAAGTAGCAAACGCTCACAGTATTTTCAAGCGGTCAATAAATTCATTGTTCTGCCATCTGCTAAAATACTGACATCTATTTCTGTCTAGGACAAATTTCAGGAAAGTCCCAAGAAATTAGGGGAGATGTTCAATTGTAACAAAGTATTATAAATATTAGATGGTGAGAGTACAAACGTCTTTACCAGTACAAACATGTGAACATGGTGGTGTTGATATTTCATCATTATGTACTAGGGAATGAAATTTCCATTGACAACTATATGGTATGGAAGGGTAAAATAGGTGCAGCTTTTCTAAACAAATCATCATAATATACACACACATTTAGTATATATATATATATATATATATATATATATATATATATATGTAGATAGATAGATGTGTATTCTGCAAAATATTAAAATTTAGTATTAATATTAAAGTAGCTTTTCTAAATGAGCTCAAAGTTATTCAGCATGCATGATTTATCTTAATAATTTACCTGTTGTACACCATTTTTGATGAGCAGAAAACTTATGACATGTTTAATGAAAAAAAGACATACCATCACCTTTATAAGTGCAAGTAAATGTTACAATGTGAGATGATTACCATTATTATTTTATCTAAAACAGTGATTAAATGTTTCCAATCTTTGAGCCAGATTTATGTAGGCATAGTTAGAGGAGTTGTGCACTACAGTTATACAATAGGGTTGTGTTATTATTTATGATAAAATACATTCCAGCTAAGTATTTACTGGACTAAACAGATATTTACTAGGCTTCAACTTTATTTTCACATTTTATTAATTTTGTGCTTCTATGCAGTTCTTTATAATTCTAATATATTTTCTTCCCCTTTTGGTATTTATCATCAATTTTTATCTTTTTAAAGATTATTTTTAAAATTGAAAACTTTAATATATTACCATACTATATATAAAATTTGGTCATGTTCCAATCACATTATCCTCTTTTGGACTTGTCCCCACCCTCATTCCACTGAAAACTCTCCTCTTATATGGTAGTCCTTCCTCTTTTTTGTTGTCTTATTCCTTTTGTCTCCATCCATCCTCTATGTCTAAATGTTTAAGGGCTCAGTACAGTGCAGGTCTTGTGGGTATATTGGTAAGTGCTTTGAGATCTTACATATACCTTCAGTTCATGTTGGCAGAATAGTGCCACAGTACACCTTCCCACTCTGTGGCTCTTACATTCTTGCTACCTTTCTTCTGCAATGTTTCCTGAACCTTGGAAGCCCTGATAGAAATTTTCAGTATTGAGCTCTCACAGCCTCTCATTTTGTGCTTTTATGAGTTTTGAGTCTCCTCTGTGTCTACTACCATCTCATAGAGAAGTTGCTCTGACTAGCAGTGAGAGCAGCACTCATATCCAGTCAGCTGCTTTCTCTACTATGTACCCTCCCTTGTTCTGAAGTGTGATATAAGTGACTTGTCCAGTGTTATGCACTAAGCTTTCTCTTCCTGCTACTTTTAAAAGTAATTTTATTTATTTTTTTGAGAGGGATGAAAGAGGGGGGAGAGAATTGGTGCTCCAGGATTTCAGCCCCTGCCATCTAACTCCAGAAGCTTGGACCACCTAGTGGGTATGTGTGACCTTGCTTGCCTCACTTTTGTGTGTCTGGCTTACCTGGGATCTGGAGAGTCAAACATAGGTCCTTAGTCTTCACAGCAAGTGCCTTAACTGCTAAGTCACCTCTCCAGCCTTCTTCTTGACATTTTGATGAGTCCTGCATCTCCCCAGTGTTTGCTACCATCTGTAAAAAGAGGCCCTCTATTCAAAAGTGAGGACATCATTAATCAAAAGCCATAAACATATACATTTAAGAGGCTTTTGATGGCATAAGATATCCATGTAGTCAAAGAATAGTAGAAGCTTCCATCTGGGTTCTATGACTTTCTGAGCTATGGAATTTTTTATTTTGTTATCAGTATCAGGCATAAATTCCCTTCTATTGTGCAGGCTTCACATCTAAATCGTAAGCACTTGATTACCCCCAGAGCCTGTGTGCACAATTGTACCCATGGATGATCCTTGCTTGGATCATTGATTTGTCAAGATCATTGTTCAAAATTTTATTTGGATTATTTCTTAGATAGACAAGTCTAAGTTTGAGTTGATAATAAGTTAAACTTTCTTTAAAGGAACTTCTCTTCTTTTAACCCTACTAATTGTGACACACAAAGTATATTCTCAAAGAAGGGCTTAATATATTTTAATAGGAAAGCATTGCATCCTATATTTTTTTCTTAAATACCAAAGATTACATAACTATAATTAATGGTCCTTATCCTCTATCCTTAGATGGTGTCACTGGTCCCTATGATTTTCTTCTAAATTTGAAAAAAACTAAGAGCTGTTTTTCAGGTGCAGCAGAAGATACATTTGCTACACAGCTTTCAGCTTGTTACAAAGCAGTTGTTAGCAGGCTCTGCTCGCCCTGTAACTCAGTGATCCTCATTATTTTTCAGTGAATGGCATAAAAAGGAAGACAGTCAGCAGAGATAGAGCAACATGCCATAAAATCAGGGACTGTGATGGGAAGACCATTCACAGGATGTAACAGCTACTTTCAAGGAAGAATCTGATGGTGGAGTCATACTGAGGGCGACAAATCTTGTTCTCAACTTTGTCTTGGGACTTGTGCATTGACTCAGAAGTATATTAAGATCATTTTCTTAAAAATCACATTATGCCCAGTATGTTCCCAGAAGTAAGCAGTGAAAGTCCTGCACTTTTGCCTTGAGTGAAATGGATCGATCTAAATAAAGTGCACTTCTTGGCAGAAGTGACTGGATGGCATTAGAGATGCAGGCTATGAAAGAGTGTATTGAGACTCTGAAGTGAATATTTTAATTCAAGAAATGCAGAGCTGAAGCTCAACAAAATGTCTCAATCCCTTCACTATATTATTTTTTCTTTTATTTAAAGCAGATTTATTGAAATACAAATCACATGCCATAAAACTTAGTGTTAAAGTGAAAAATAATTTTTGCTATGTTCACAAAGTTGTGTAACCACCACAATCTAGTTTGAGCAAGATTTTATTATGAATCAGTTGACAGACACCATCTTTCCTATCTCCAGACAAACCAAGACACTAGATTGCTTTCTCGGTGGATTTGCATATTCTGTACATTTCCTATAAATGGAATCATACAGTAAGTGGTCTGATGCTATTTTACTTCCTTTACTTCGAGAACTGTTTGCCACATTTATGCACTTGTAGCATGCCTTGGTTTTCCATTCCTTTCAGTTGTTGAATAATATTCTATTTTGTGAATTTATCTCTCTCCCATTCTGCAAATAATGTACATTGTATCATTTTCTCTTTTGCGCGGTTTTTCATAATGTGCTGTCAATACTCATGTACACATTTCTATGTAAACTTATATGTTTGTTTCTTTGGTACATTTTTAATAGTAGAATTACTGAGGTACATGAAGATTATGTTTAACATGGGAGGAACTTCAAAGTGTTTTTCAAAACTGCTATACTGTATTACTCTTATATGTATGATAATTACAATGTCTGAATACTTACTAGTCCTTATTATTATATGAATTTTAAGCTATATTCATTTTGGTAAGCATGAAGTGATATTTATTTCATTATGGTTTTGTTTTGTGTTTTCCTACTGACTAATTATGCTGCTTCATTTCACACTTCTCTTCCAAACTAACCTTTTCCCTTTAGATGACTGGTTGTGTATTAATTTTCCCTTTGAAAATAATGATTGTGTATTTCCCCAAAGAGGCACAAGTGTATGGATCCTTTTAGAAATCAGTTGTTTAAAATAGCTTCATTTATTTACATTGTTGTTAATATTATCCAACTGGATAACATTAGACTAAATATAAGCTTAACCCAAACTCTCCAAGCCAACTGGGAAGCACCAAATTCAATGACAACTCTTGCCAAAATGATCCTGCAGTTTCCTCATAGAAGTCTTTTAGATTTGATTAAAAGTGTGGTCTTCTGCATTTGAAACTTAGTTAAGGCTTGTCGTTTTATTGGATTGTGTGCGTGAATTTTGTATTTTATACATTGCTAATGAGGAATGGATCATACTTTAGACTTGAAATGTGTGTCTAGCTGAGTGGACACAGGTCAAATTAATTTACTTCTGTGAGAAGACAGTTTCCACAGAATTATATGTTCTTCAAACCTGGCATTGATTGTTACCTCAAACAATGATTCTTTTATTACTGAAGATATAATTATATTGCAGTTATAAAATCGAGCACTTCAAAACACTCAAAGCTTCCCCAATGTGAAGACCTTATTTATTTCAAACTTATTACTTTGGGGATAGCTGAGTTTTTCTATTGTATCTTTAATATTTAATTTCCACTTGAATACAGGTAGCAAAAATGAGATTTGTAGACTGTCTCTGAGGTAAATTTAGTGAGAAACAAGGTTAATATTAAGTGTTTTTTTTTAAAACTTGCTTTCTGAAGATTTTTTTTTTCTTAGTGGGTAGCTATTTTTTCTATAACTTGAAATATCATGGCTTTGTATAGACTTAAAAAATAACCAAGAACCCCAAATTAAGCTAAAACAAATCTGGCATACATAACCTTATATAAATAGAATACAAAATGAATATATTGAGCTTAGGTCAGCATCTCATAGATTTGGGAAGCCAAAAAATATGTTCTTTCATTATTGATGAAATTTAAAATCAAAAAAAATTATCACTATATTAGGCACATTGGATTAACACTAAGACTTTTTTTTTCTTCTTTTCTCCCAGGAAAATGTTAAGCTATAAAATTCCTTCTTCCATATTCAATAAGCTCTTCTCTGAAATGTGTCTAGTCAGCATTTCTCAGTCTTCAATTTTCTCATTTGCAATGCCATTCTCATTCTTCCTTGTATTCCCTTTGTCATTTGGCCTTAAAAAGTGACAAGACTTAAATTTCTGTCCAACTACTCAATTCTCCAAGTATAAAATGGCAATGTTTTTGTAGAGAAATGGGAGGCAGTCATGTTTGTTTCAGAAAACCTTGCTTTTGCTCTGTCCTCTCAGTGGTGACGACGACATTGCAGATAGAATGAAGGGCACAGATGCTGCCTCCATGTGTCAGTGAAAGAGCAGAGGACCTGAGGAGGGATACATGGAGCAGAACACATGGCTCCAAAGACCACCCTGGGAATAAAGGGCAATTGAGCTTGGTGGACTGCAGTATCCAGATCACTTACAGCAGACATGTGTACTTTGAGGAAAAAGTATAGTCCACTGGGAAACTGATGGAAAGGTATCTTTGGGCAAGTTCTACTCAAGTTTAAAGTTCACAACAAAAATATTTTACATGTTATCATGCTGGAATATGTGTTTGTGGTGTGTGTGTTTGTGGTGTGTGTGTGTGTGTTCTTATGTGCATTTGTATATGTGCAAATGGATCAATGTTTATCTTCTTTGGCCATTTTGTGGAAATACTCGTGGATTTTCATATATTTGTTATATACTGATACAATTTTCATAAAATTGTAAGATTTTAGTCCCTAGTTTACTCTAACAACACATACATGTTATTCTTTCATTTACAAAATGTGAAAAGGTTTCATGTTGCTGCCCTAAATTTAATAGTAGTGAAACATATTACAAAGCAGTTTTGTTGTTGTTGTTTTGAGTAGAAAACCATTACACTACTTACCTAAGAATTAGTCCAGTTGGTCATAGACAGCCTCTTCATAGCATGGAGGAAAGTTCAGAGATAGGAACAAATTTCACTAATTTTTTATTTGCCTTTCTTTTTCTTAAGACAAATGTTTTATATTAATAATTTAGCCATTTGATTCAAAATACAGCTACCTATACATTTTTTGACTTCTAGAATACTTTTTAAAAATAATTTTTATTTTATTTTTATTTATTTATTTGAGAATGACAGACAGAGAGAGAAAGAGACAGCTAGATAGAGAATAGGTGCGCCAGGGCCTCCAGCCACTGCAAACGAACTCCAGACGTGTGTGCCACCTTGTGCATCTGGCTAACGTAGGTCCTGGGAAATCAAGCCTCGAACCAGGGTCCTTAGGCTTCACAGGCAAGCACTTAACCAATAAGTCATCTCTCCAGCCCTTCTAGAATACTTTTGATCAGGCATTTTAGTAGATTTTTAAATTGTTACAAGGTAATATGAAAATGTTAGTCTGAATAATTTAACTACAAGAAACATGGCTTACTTGTAAAATTTTGTGATTCTGTTTCATTAAAGAGGATCAAAAGGTTGACATTTTGTACAATATTAGAAAAAAATATTTTAATTATCTTAAAATCTTAAATATGAGTGATGAGTTATATGGTCTCAATCCTGGAATTTTGACAGATTGTATAATTATAATGTCTGATTTTAAGGCTTTCTTAAAGAAATGCCTGTCACCATAGTCCCTGGGGATTCAGGTACTAGACAGATACTTTACTATAAAACAAATAGAAAGCAGAATTTCCCAATATAAGACTACATAGAGTTCTTATGGTGCTTTATGTTCAATGATGCAGAAAACGTAATTAGCCCCAATACTACACAGAATGTGGATACTCATTATTGGCCTTTAATAATTCTTGTTTTATGACTCCAATCCCTCCTTATTTGAACTCTTGCTCATTTATACAAATTTTTAATCATATTTTGGTCATGTTTCAAATGATGTATTCACTTTTCCCATGAATAATTACGAAAAAGCTTCAGAGTTTTACCTCTCTTTTTTTTTTAGATTTCTTTTTTTTTTAATTTTATTTTTTCTCAATTTTTAAAACATTTTCCATGATTATAAAAAATATCCCCTGGTAATACCGTCCCTCTCCCCATTTCCCCCTTTGAAATTCTTTATTTATTTACTTTATTTTATTTATTTAGAGAGAGAGAGACAGAGAGAGAAATAAAGAATGGGTGCATCAAGGCCTCCAGCCAGTGCAGGCAAACTCCAGACTCATGTGCCATCATGTGAATCTAGCTTACATGAGACCTGGAGAATCTAACCTGGGTCCTTAGGCATTGGAGGTGTGCACTTTAACTGCTAAACCATCTGTCTAGGCCAGGATTTTACTTCTTATATAAAGAAACAATATGCATATAATGTTGACTATGTTCCTGGTAAAATGTGTTACTTTTTCCAGTCTCACAGTACCTTGTATGGTAGATACAATTACCCACTTTATGACTGAAGAAACTGTGGTTCAAAATGGCAATACCTTGCACAATATAGCAAAATTATTATCACATATCAGAGCTCAGGGCTGATTCAGTTGGTCACTAGAGAATTTATGGTTTCAAGGATAAGAATAAACCTGTAGACCTCTCCTATCTAGAACTGGAACATGTTGCTTAATGTTTATGAGCACTTGACTATGAACATAATTCCTATCGGGAAGTGAAATATTGTGCTTAGTGTTTATGAGTGCTTGGTTATGAGCAGCCTTCCTACCTGTACAGTAGTATGTAGTATTTTGCTGAATGACTTTTGGCACCCTCCCTATCTGATGCTGGAGTATTTTGCTTAGTGTTTATGGGTGCTTTATTATTGGCAGCCTTCCTATCTAGTACTGGAGAATTTTGCTTGATGTTTCTGGGCACTATGAGAAGCCCTCCTATTGATTGCTGGAATATTTTGCTTAGTGATTATGAATGCTTACTTATGGGCAGCACAGAAACACTGTAAAGAGGATTATTTAAAGTGTCTCATTATAAAGACAAGTGTGATATCTTTTTTTTTTTTTATTAGTCAGTTCTGTATTCAGCAAATACAGTCAGTTTGGTACCATTATTAGGCTCATCCGTGACCTACCCCCTCCCCTTGGCCCCTCCTTGTTGAGGTATATGGGTCATGCATTGTGGAGTTAGCCCACAGTTATGGGTAAGCTAAATGTCTCTGCATATCATGACCCAACATGTGACTCTGACATTCTTTCCGCCCCCTCTTCCGCAAAATTTCCCTGAGCCATGTTGGGTTCATTTTTGGTCTGCTTCAGTGATGAGGTGTTGGGGGCCTCTGAGTCTCTGGCTCTCTGATTTGGTAGGAGTTGATTTTTCTCTGTGCTGATCTCCTTCCCCCTTGTGCTGGTGTCCGGTTCATCAGGAAAACAGCCCCCTTGCTTGTTTCTCCAATTTTTCTTAGTTTCAGCCGGGGCCCTTTTGAGGTATGATGGGGTGGCCCTCTCCTTAGGACCTACATCTATCTGAGAAAGAGAAGCAGATTCTCCAACGGAGAGTAATTTAGCACCAGGACAAATGAGATAACACTTTTTTTTTTTTATACAGAATTTAATAGGTGTAGGCCCTCTTGTAGCCCACAATTGATGGTAGCTTGATATTGGAGAGTGGGCTTATGTTTGGATCTGGTTCTGACTTGTTTCCCAGCTCCAGATATGGGTCCCATGCCACTGAGGGGATCAGTTAGCCAAATTGAGAGCAGTTGGTTCCCCACCATGGCTGTGTGCCACCACTGCACTTGTGTGGGCATCACAAGTTATTTGCTGCTAAGTAGGTTAGACCATGCGTTGCTTCGATAGATATTGGTCAATTTCCCCCAGTCGCCCATGTAGCACCTTCTGGCACTAGACGCGCTGACTGTCTGGGGACTGACTCTCATCCAACTTCCAGCCATGCCATTCTAATTTGCATGTCAATCACATAAGGTATCTTCAGCAGCAGGGTCTTACCACTAACCTTTGGTGGGTCATCAAGTACTCTGACAGAAATCTGTCTGTCTTTTAGGAAACCTTGTAGGTCTCTCTGATCAAAAGCTCATTGTGGATGATAGCCCCATGCTGGATCTTGGAGTTACAGGTCAGTGCCCACTAAGAAAATGAGGAAAAAGATAACTAATATACAAGAGTTAGAGATAAGAGAGAGAGAGACAGGGAGAGCGGAAGTGAGGGAGGGAAGATGTAGGTGATTAAGGTTAGTCTTAATCTTACCCTCTCCAGTGTCTTGTGGTTCAGGTGTTCCCTGTAAGGGCCTGGTGAAGGATCAGCCATTTGGTCTGTCTTTTAGTAAGTAGAAGATTATGGTACCATTGCCATTTGGGTCTAGATTTGTGTTTCCCACCCCTTTGATGCCCTCCCCTCCCTCCCCTTCCATCCTAGTGTCTAATCTAGGAGATGCTTGCTGGGTATGTAAGGTATCTTCGGTAGATTCAGGTTAGGTGCTGTAGATGAGTGAGACTATGTGGCGATTTTTTTTCTGTGATTGGGTAAGTTCACTGAGAATGATCTGTTCCAGGTTCAACCATTTTTCCTCAAATTTCATTGTGTCATTTTTTCTTACTGCTGCATAGAATTCCATTGTGTAGATATACCACATCTTAGTTATCCATTCTTCTAGTGATGGACATCTGGGTTGATTCCAGCTCTTAGCTATTACAAATTGAGCCGCTATAAACATGGTTGAGCAAATCTCTTTAGTCTGTGGTTTGAAGGTTTTAGGGTAGATGCCCAGTAAGGGAATAACTGGGTCTGTTGGTATCTCTATACTCAGCTTTTTCAGAAGTCTCCATATTGCTTTCCAAAGTGGTTGTACCATCCTACATTCCCACCAACAGTGGATGATTGTTCCTACTTCTCCACATCCTCGCCAGCATTTATTTTTATTTGATTTTTTGATGCTTGCTATCCTTATTGGGGTAAGGTGGAATCTCATAGTTGTTTTAATTTGCATTTCTCTGATGATTAGGGATGATGAACATTTTCTTAAGTGTATGTTTGCCGTTTCTATTTCTTCCTCTGTGAACTGCCTGTTCAGCTCTTTCCCCATCTTGTGAGTGGGGTGTTTGACTTCTTACTGTTTAGATTTTTGAGTTCTTTGTAGATTCTAGAGATTAGTCCTCTATCAGTTGGATAACCCACAAATATTTTCTCCCATTCTGTGGGTAATCTATTGGCTTTGCTAATTGTATGCTTGTCTGTAACGAAACTCCTCAGCTTCATGTGGTCCCATTGGTTGAGTGATGGTTTAAGTTCATGAGCTACTGGGGTTTTGTTCAGGAAGTCTTTTTCCATTCCTATATCATGGAATGTACTTCCTAAATTTTCTTCCAGTAGTATTCCAGTTTCCTGTCTTATATTGAGATCTTTGATCCATTTGGACTTGAGTGTAGTGCATGGTGAAATGTGTGGGTCAAGTTTTAGTTTCCTGCATATGGTTATCCAGTTTGTCCAGCACCATTTGTTGAAGATGCTGTCTTTTTTCCAGCCTATATTGTTTGGGCCTTTATCGAATATCAAGTAGCTATAGTTGCTTGACCCAAAGTCCGGGTACTCAAGTCTATTCCATTGATCTATACTCCTGTTTTTATGCCAGTACCATGCTGTTTTTATTACTATGGCTTTGTAATATAGCTTTAGATCAGGTATGGTGATGCCTCCAGAGGTATTTCTTTTGCTGAGGATATGTTTGGAAATGCGAGGCCTTCTGCCTTTCCATATGAAATTTGAGATCATTTTTTCTATCTCTGTGAAGAACACTGTGGAGATTTTAATTGGTATTGCATTAAATCTGTAAATTGCCTTTGGTAGGATTGTCATCTTCACAATGTTAATTCTGCCTATCCAGGAACATGGGAGGTCTTTCCATTTTCTCAAGTCTGCCTCAATTTCTTTTTTGAGTGTTTTTATGTTTTCATTGTATAGATCTTTCACTTCCTTGGTTAACGTTATTCCAAGGTATTTTATTTTTTTTTTGTTGCAATTGAAAATGGGACTATGTCCCTTATTTCTTTTTCTGTATCTTTGTCCTTTGCATAAAGGAAGACTACTGATTTTTGTGCATTGATTTTGTATCCTGCTACTTTGCTATAGGAGTTAATCTCCTTCAGGAGTTTTGGGATGGAGTCTCTCGGGTCTCTTACATATATAATCATGTCATCAGCGAATAAAGCTAACTTAACTTCCTCCTTTCCAAATTGTATCCCTTTTATTTCCTTCTCCTGTCTTATTGCTTGAGCTAGGACTTCCAGAACTATATTGAAAAGCAGAGGTGAGAGTGGACAACCCTGTCTTGTTCCTGATCTTAATGGGAATTCCTCCAGTCTCTCTCCATTAAGTATTATTTGGGCCTTCGGAGCTTCATATATTGCCTTTATTAGGTTAAAATATGAACCAACCATGCCAACTCTCTCCAATGTTTTGAACATGAAGTGATGTTGAATCTAGTCAAAGGCCTTTTCTGCATCTATCGAAATGATCATGTGGTTTTTATGTTTAACCTTGTTTATGTGGTGTATTACATTGACAGATTTCCGTATGTTGAACCACCCCTGTGTTCCTGGAATGAATCCCACTTGGTCAAGGTGGATAATGCTTTTGATGTGTTGTTGGATTCGGTTTGCAAGGATTTTGTTTAGGATCTTTGCATCTAAATTCATCAGGGAAATAGGCCGGTAGTTTTCTTTTCTTGTGGCATCTCTGACTGGCTTTGGAATTAGGGTGATGCTAGCTTCATAAAAGGAGTTGGATAGCTTTCCCTGTTCACCAATTGTGTGGCACAGTTTGAGGAAGATTGGTTTGAGTTCTTCCATGAAGGTTTGATAGAATTCAGCTGAGAAGCCATCTGGTCCTGGGCTCTTCTTTTTTGGGAGGTTTTTTATTACTTTTTCAATCTCCATGAGTGTGATGGGTTGATTGAGGTGATTAATCTGCTCTGTGTTTAGCTTTGGAAGATGGTATGTGTCCAAGAATTTATCCATCTCCTCCACATTATCCAGTTTTGTGGAGTAGAGGTTTTTGAAATAAGTCCTGATGATTCTCCCAATTTCACTTATGTCTGTTGTGATCTCTCCTTTTTCATTTTGAATTTTGTTAATTTGAAGCTTCACCTTTTTTTGCTTGATCAGATTGGCCAGGGGTTTGTCAATCTTGTTTATTTTTTCAAAGAACCAGCTCTTTGCTTTGTCAATTGTCTTAATTGTTTCCTTGGTTTCCAATTCATTGATTTCTGCACTGATTTGAATTATTTCTTTCCTTCTGGAGCTCTTTGGGTTGGATTTTTCTTGTTTTTCCAGTGCCTTTAGGTGGATGGTTAGGTTATTGATTTGGGACCTTTCTGTCTTTTTTACGAAGGCATTGAGTGCTATGAATTTTCCCCTGAGGACCGCCTTCATTGTGTCCCATAAGTTTTGATACGATGTGTTCTCATTGTCGTTCAATTCCAGAAATTTTGCAATTTCATTTTTTATTTCATCCACTATCCATTTATTGTTTAAAAGTGTGCTGTTCAGTTTCCATGTGCCTTTGGGATTCTTGGTGGGTCTTTTGTTGTTGATTTCTAGCAATATAGCATTCTGATCTGATATCATGCAGGGAATTATGTCAATCTTCCTAAATATGTGGAGGCAGTCTTTGTGACCTAATATATGGTCTATTTTAGAGAATGTTCCATGGACTGCTGAGAAGAATGTGTAATCTGTGGATTTGGGATGGAAGGTTCTGTAGATGTCTGTTAGGTCTAAGTGATCTATGGTTTTGTTGAGCTCTCTTACTTCCCTGTTGAGTTTCTGTTTGGATGATCTGTCTATTACTGATAATGGTGTATTGAAGTCCCCAGCTATGATGGTGTTTCTGGTTTTCCTGTTTTATTGTCAAGTAGGTTTTGTTTTATGAACTGTGGTGCCCCTGTGTTTGGTGCATACAGATTTATGATTGTAATATCCTCTTGATGGATCGTTCCCTTGATAAGTAGGAAGTGGCCTTCTTTGTCTTTTTTGATTATATTTGGTTTGAAGTCTATTTTATCTGATATTAATATAGCTACACCTGCTTGTTTCTTATTCCCGTTTGCTTGGAATACTGTTTTCCACCCTTTCACCCTGAGGAGATGTCTGTCTTTAATGGTGAGGTGGGTTTCTTGAAGGCAACAGATTGAGGGGTCTAATTTTTTGATCCATCCTGTTAGCTTGTGTCTCTTGATGGGTGAATTAAGGCCATTAATATACAGGGTAATGACTGTGAGATTTGATTTGATCCCTGCCATATTGTGATGGTAAATGTGGGTTGGAGTTTTCATGGACATTGAAGTTTTTTGTGCCTACTCTGAGTTTGGTTGTTGTGATCTGCTTCTTGTAGGCAATTGTGTTTGATTATTTTTTTCTTCTCTTTGGAGAATTTCCTGAAATACTCTCTGTAGGTTTGGTTTTGTGTTCATGTAATTGTAAAGCTGAGTTTTGTCATGGAAAGTTTTTCTTTCACCATCTATTATGAGGGATACTTTTGCTGGGTAGAGTAGTTTGGGTTGGAAGCCATAGGTTCTTAGACTTTGCAGTGTTTCATTCCAGGCTCTTCTAGCTTTCAGGGTTTCCATTGAGAAGTCTGAAGTAATTCTGATGGGGTTACCTCTGAAGGTGGTGTGCTGTTTTGCCCTAGCTGCTTTTAGGATTTTCTCTTTGGTGTCAATGTTTAGAGTCTTAATAATAATATGTCTTGGAGAGTTTATTCTTTGGTCCAGTCTGTTTGGAGTTCTATTGGCTTCTTGTATCTTGATGGGCCTTTCTTTTAAGAGATTGGGGAAGTTTTCTTCAATTATTTTGTTAAATAAGTTCTCCATGCCTTTGGTCTGGATTTCTTCTCCTTCTGGTATTCCAATGATCCTGATATTGGGACGTTTAACTGTATCCCACAATTCCCTCATGTTCTGTTCACAGGAGTTTTTAAACTTACTGAAATTTTTGAACTCTCTAACTGTTTCTTCCATCTTGTCTTCCAGATCAGAGTTTCTATCCTCCACTTGGCTGACTCTATTCTTGAGAGCTTCTAGTGAGTTTTGGGCTTGTTCAATTAAGTTTGCATTTTCTATTATTTTTCTATGTATAATTTCCATCCCTCTGTCAAGCTCCCTTTTCACATCATTTTCTGATTTTCTTGATGATTCTTGGAGTTCATCCTTGCATTTCTTTATGTCTTCTTTTAGCATGGTCAGCTGATTTTTAAGGTCTTCTTTTTTTTCACTCTCCCTCAAATCTCTTAACTCTCTTTGAAATCCTTCCATTTTCTTATCTAATCCTTCCAATTTCTTATCTATTAGTTCTAGTTTAGTGATGGCAGCATCCACACGATTGTCGGCCCTTTGTTGCTTTCCTGCAAGTTCTATCAATAGGTTGGTTAGAGTTGCATTGCTCATAGCTTCAATTTGGTGTTTTGGTCCTATTTGTTCTTCTATGTTTTGGTTAGAAGTATTCATTGTGGGACTGGGTGATCTAATTGGATTTTCTTGCATTTGATTATTCATGTTATTTCTTTTGTGCTGTGTTCTGCCCATGACAGTGTATGGGCAGATAAGTGGGCGTATCAGCCTGGGCTCAAGAACAATGGGAATCTTATGCAGCCTGGGAGCATTGCCAAGAAGCCTGGGCTTTGGCTGTCACTTGCCAAAGCCGCCTATCTACTGCCTGGCAGGGGCGCCGAAGTTGCCTGAGTTCTCAAGCGGTAATGTGCCAAAGCTGCCTGCGTTCGAACTAGGAGTGGCACTGATGCACCAAGCACTGATGCCGCCCGTACTCTGGCTGGGCACGCTGGGAACCGGAAGCAGTCTGCGCTCCCCTGCCACAGGACAATTGTGGACAGCCGCGCAGCGGACAGAGGGCGAGTGGACGAGAGTGTGGAGCAGTCTAAGCTTCCGCACGCAGGGAATAATCTCACTTGCCAAAGCCGCCTATCTACTACCTGGCAGGGGCGCCAAAGTTGCTTGAGTTCTCAAGCAGTACTGTGCCACAGCTTCCTGCGTTCGAGCTAGGAGTGGCACTGAGGCACCAAGCATTGAAGCCGCCCAGACTTTGGCTGGGAACGCTGGGAACCGGAAACAGTCTGCGCTCCCCCGCCACAGGACAATGGCGGCCCGCCGGTGCGGCAGGCAGGTAGGGGGTGGCACCTGAGCTGACGCAAGCAAGAGATACAGTCTGAGCTTGTGGGACTGGGCACACTCAGTAGGTGGGCGAGTGGACAAGGGTGCGGAGCAGTCTAAGCTTCCGCGCGGAGGGAACGATCGGCACGCGGTGGCAGCCGTGCGGGCTCCAGAGCAGCAGCAGCGGCAGGGGTGGAGCTTTGAACACGGTGGTTATTTGGGGTAAGGGGTGCCTACCCGCCCGCAAGGGGATCAGCGATTCCCTGTTCCCCCACCTCTGTGCCCTCCCAGATTTCTCTCCCCTAAAAGCCACTATATACCCTTAATATCTTGCCTTTCTTTCCCCGGGATTTGCAGCGCAGCTAGGCGGTCGCCATCTTGGCCGTAAGTCTCAAGTGTGATATCTTAAGGTGAATATTTTTTTACATATATAACTGTCTAATGAGTGAAAAAAGCAATATATATTGTCTCTGTTGCATTACAAATTATTACAAAACTTAATGTCCAAAAGTAACAAATATATATTGTCTCTCAACTTCAATGAGCCTGTAATCTAGCCAGTTTATCTGGCTGCTTCTGGCTCAGAGACTTTCTCAAGGCATTGCCTAGGCATCAGTCTCATCTTCAGGCTTCACTGGAGAGAGTGCTCAGTAGGTCACACACTTGGCTGCTGACAGACCTGGTCACTTACTTCTTGCATGGACCTTTTCTATAAGGCAGTTCAGAACATGGCATGTGATTTCTCTTAGTGTAAAGTAGGGCAATTCTAGGCAAAATCCGTGGTCTTCTTATAAATTGAATTTTATGATTATTTTTTTCTCAGAATCAAGATAGATCCAGCTCACAGTATGGGGAAAGGAATCACACAGAACACAAATATTAATTGATCAACGTGCTCTGTCTTTAAGTCTGTCATAGCCTATATTCACCTCCCTAGAAGTAGTAAACGATCATTGGCTGTATTATATCCTTGCCTGATTTTATAGTTAAAATGTGCAACTTATTTTCTACTTAAAGTTATTTTAGAAAAAGACCATTGGTACACACTCCATTAACTTCACACACACTCTCTGTTTGCACAGTCATGATAACATGTTTGAATTACATTTCTGGGTCAGAGCAACTAGTTTTTTTTTTTTTTATTACAAGGCAAGGAGACAGTATTTGGCAGAATCAACTGGCTAATGTGTCTACACAAGTGGTCAATTTAGGAAAGCAACCTACTTGACTTATCTCAGTCCCTTGTAATACATGCTTATGTAGCTGAGTTAATCAGATAGAGTATTCAGTTAGATTGGCATCAGAAGTTCTAGGTAGAGTAGATATTCCCCAGCCTATCTTCCATATCACAATAAGAGGGTATACAATCTTGTTTCTTATGATAGCATTTCATTCAGTGACAGACTTCAAATGAAACAGTAGTTTCATAAGATTGTATAACATAGCTTAATTTTCATAAATAAACTACATATCACTTACAAGATATTTGCACAATGATGGAAACTTTTGACAATGCATTTTCTAAAATATATCCCTGTAGTTAACAATACCTGAATACATCATATCAATTAGTTAAATATTTGGTGGTGGAAGGAGGGAACCAGCCAGCAAGTGAGGGTGAGAGATGAAAGAGTGGGAACAAATAGTAATAGCATGTATGCATTAGGATGCCGAGACCAAACCCATTACTTTGTATGCATATCTAAGAAGTTAGTTGAAACAGAAATATTTGAGTAATTCAATAGAGTTAAATTATGTTTAATGCATTTTTATGTTTAATGAGAGGATTATGTCAATTTTGCTTGGAGAGACTGTCAGAATATTACTTCAAAGATGTATACATCATTTTCCAGATTGTCATCACAAAATTGTTCTGATAGTAAGGATGAATTAGTAATGGGTCTTATATTTATTCATATTTGAAAGTAGTTTTGTTTCTAATCAAAGTAATGCATTTATCTGTCTATTCATTCATTCAGGATGTTGGCAGAGTTCTTTCTCTGCAGGAAACACTATTGTAAGTGTTGCAGTATATAGTATAGAAGCAGCCTTGTATATTCCCCATAGTAGCATTCTATGTGTACTTGTGCTTAGTACATTTCCCCTTAGTAGCATTCTGTGTGTGCTAGTGTTTAGTACATTATACTTATTTGAGGTAGAAATATTGACTTCTTGATATTTCATTAGAAAACAAGATTAAAATAATTAAATTGTCCTTTGTTTCAGAAAAGCAGCTATTAAGGGCACTTAAATATAACTGATCATATAATCTCAAAGATGTAATCTTCATATAGAGATAAACATAAGACTCAACATAGATATGGGGATATAAGCTAAAATAGTGAGAAATGAAACGCAATTATTGACAGGATCTAAACCTTGACTCTATCAATAACAAAGAATAAAACAGGGATAATTATTCATTACTAAACAGAAAATTTTAGCTTGATTATTCCTGCATTTTAAAGATTGGCATGATTAGCTATATACAGCAAAGGATAACAACTTTAAATTAAATGTAGTGATTTATGATTATATTTCAGATATCATAATCTCACTTCATACCACAGATCTTAGGGAATGTACTTTTATGTCTAATAATCATCTTGTGATTTTGTAGTCATAAAATGAAATTACCAATGAGCCTCAGATAGTGAAAGAACTCTTTTATATTCTTAACATTGGTGAGAAATATGGTCTCTGCACATATGTGTGAAATGTCTGACTGATTCATATCTCTACTTGTTGATGGATGGTGAAAGCAGACAAAAAGGGAATCAACACAGAAGAGGAACTATTTGGAAGGAGGAAGAGGTTTAGTGGAATGGATACAAGGGAAGAAGGAAAGTACAAGTGAGAAGAGGTGGTTGTTATCAAAGTACTATGTATGTATATAAAAATTGCCAATAAAAAGTTAAAGTGTTATTTAATTAATAATCTTTGGGTCAACAAATTATTTGTCACTGTGTTCCTCTTGATAAGTTCCTATTAAAGTTCATAGATAGTGTTGCTTGAGATCTGTGACTAAATTTTGGGTGTACTTCCTTATACCTGGTTTTCACACCTCTGAAAATATATATCTTCCCACATTTCTTCTTTACTGTCCTTACTTTATCTTTCAGTCATGTCTCTGTCCACTGCTTTCTTTAACTTCAGTTAGTACAGTGTCAACATTTGGAACTCAGCATCAGTTCAGGGCTTACTCCATTTGTCCAAGTGTATTATCTCAGTTGTGTCCACACATCACTTGTGGTCCTGGTGCCATCATGTGCAATCATAAGCTGTAGAGAAGTATTCCTTACACTGTTAATGGTGCACAAGAAAGAGAAATCAGCAGGGCCCCAAGTAAGTCACAAGAGGGTTAATTATGGCCCATGGAAAACAGAAGTGTCACTAGGAAGCAGCAACATAAATTAAGTGGAATGTTTTCTTCAGGTATTTGAAATGAAAATGAGTATGAAAGACAAGGGGAAAGGGGATAAAATTGTTCACTACTTTTTCAAAGACACTATTTCATATATATACATATATACATATATATAATATAATTTGTTTTTAAGCAAAGCCCAGATATGTGTGTGAGTGTTCAGTTGGACTCCCTTTATATTGTGATGAGGAAAGTATATGACAAAACTGCTTTCGATTCTGCTGTGCTTTGTACATCGCCCAACTTTCAGAAACTGTGATTATTCTGGTAGCCATTGTTGTTATAACTCTACCTCCTGCTAGGAGCAAACATGTTATGGTAGACAATGTTATGTTCATAGCTCTGAGGATGAATTGCTTATAAAACACTGCATCTATGTGTACAGTTGTGATTCTAAAAAGGAAGTATGTGTGTAGAAGATTGAGCACATCACGTAATTAACCTTTATTTTGCTTGCCATTTGTCTTGTGTTCATAGTCAGACTGGATGGAGGTAATGTATGGTATCAGGAAAAAAATACTTATTCAATATTGCTACTGAGGCTGACATATCTGTGATCTCTTATTACAAAATGAAACACCCATCCATGTCTATAATTGTAGGGGAAATTTTGGCACTATTTAAGCTTATCTTCAATACCTACAGGTGACTTCTTTTAAGGAACTATATGTTATTGTTGTCAGTGTAGGCCAAACGCATTGAAGATGTTTCAGGTGAAACCAAAGTGCTACTTTTATATTTGTGCTTCTTTGTAACATCATATTTTTCATGATGGAGTGGGCCATGTAGTAAAAATTCCATGACCTTCTTATTTTTCTTCTTTTCTAATTGTTTAGGTTTAGTCTATCTATTGTTCATGGACAGAGCATCACTTCTTTATAATTTTGGCCTCATTTTCATCTCCTTTATGTATATGTCTTTTGTTCTTTTCTTAAGCATGTGATGCTATAATGGACCTGCATAACTTTGTTAGTCCCATTTCAAGGAGTACTAATTATTCCTTCAGGTTTATGTGCACCATTCCTCCAAACACCATTACTGCACATGCCTGCTTCTCCTGCTTCTATCTTTCATGAGGTCTCATGTGTCATAAGTACTGCTTCTTAAGAAACACTCTATCCAACCTCCCAGCTAAAGCAGTGCTCACACCCTCCATTTCCCCAATTTCATTACCTCAATCTATTTTCTCTACACCACTAAGTGGTGCTCCACTGCATGCCTGCTCCCATCTTGAATCTTACTATCTGACTGAATATGTCTCAGTAAATGAGTTTCTCTTTAATTGGTTTAAATGAGTCATCATTTTATTCAACATTTATTTTATGGCTCTTTTAGTTCATTTTGCTATAGGGTAGCACAGGGTTAAAAAAAAAAAAAAAAAAAAAAACTGAAGCCAAAAGCTTTTACCAAAGATTATGCATTTGGAGTCAAGTAAAGACCAGGCTATTTTGAGAAGAGAAATTGATTTCATCAACACAATGAGCACTATTCACACACCAGGAAAAATAGGTCTCAACTGGTCACATTTCATTTCCTGTTACTTTTGCTGTTCAAGACAAGAGGGGTCTCACTCATAATGTGGATGAGTAAATGTTATTAACATTAATTTTAAGAATTTACTTCAGGGATGGAGGGATGGCTTAGAGGTTAAAGTGCTAGCCTGTAAAGCTAAAGGACCCAGGGTTGATTGCCTAGGACCCACATAAGCCAAATGCAAAAGGTGGCATGCTTCTGGAGTTTGTTTGCTGCAACTGAAGGCCCTGGTGTACCCATTCTCTCTCTCTCTCTCTCTCTCTCCCTTTTCCTCAAATAAAAATAAAAGTAAAATTTTAATAAGAATTTACTTCAAGTTATAATAGTTTTGCTCTTTCTCTATTGTATCAGCAATGCAAATGAGTATGCTCTGCACAAATTAAAGAATTTTTAAGGAACTACTAGCCATTTTCAGGTATTTTTTTAAGCAGAACTTTTTAAAATTAAAAATTTGATAAGAACCACTTATAAATACAAAGTGAACATATAAAATACTTTATTTACCTCACACAATGACTTAGCTGAGAAAATAATGAGTCTGGTGTGGTAGCTTGAATGGATGTTCCTGCAATAAATTCAGGAGATTATTAAAGCATGCAAATTAGATTTCTAGCCCTGGCTGGAGGAGGTGTCACTGTGGGTGGATCCTGGTGTCCTGCCCTAAGGATTTTATGGGACAGATCTGAATTCCAGCCTAGGAATGTAGAGTGCTTGAGCTCTTTCTGGGTTCCTGAAATGGGCTTGCTTATAGTGCTGGTTGTGGTATTTATCCTCTGCATGGACTTGTGAAAAGGGGGCTAGCTTCTTCTGCCATTATGGAACATCCTCTATATCTATCTGTAAGTTTCAATAAATCTCTTCCCCCCCGCCGGCACACCAAGTTTTTGCCTAGTTTAGAGGTTCATCCCAGGAACTAGAAGCTGATTTGACAGAATTGGTACCAGGATTGGGATGTTGATGATTGATGGCTCTGAAAATTTAGATTTTGGCCTTTTGGAACTTTTGTTTTGGAAGAATGGGCATGGACCTGGCACTTGCAACAAAAGATAACTTCTGGAGTAGTAAGCCAAGGTTTTTGGGGGGACTATTCTGGTAACAGTTTGAAAAGGCTATGTTCAGAGAGAATTGTATTTGGAGGCTTTGCTTATGAACTTTCAAAGGGGAAGTAAAGACCACTGAGAACTGTATTGGAACTGAGCTCCTGGTATAAGGGCTGGTTGTGTTCTGTTGCACGTGCCCTGTTAAATTTGTGATAGACTGATATTCTTGGCTAAATGTATGGAACTGAGAAATTTAAGATTTAAAGTTGGAAAAACTTAAGCAAATTTTAAATTACTGGCACTGAGACTGGTTGCTGAAGCTGCTATTGTTAAAGAGCTATTACCATGATTAAGGATGTCCCCCATGCTTTACATTTAAATAATAGAAAGGATGCCTGAGGAAAGAATGAATGATAGAAATGCAAACTCTTTAGAAAGGAGGGAGGAACCTGCTTTTCAAGGTCATGATTTATTTTGTTCCTGAATTAAGAACGTGGATGCATCCTGCATACCTGGTATTGACTTTGAAAACATGAAAAAGCATGGTGTGGGTCATTGAAGTTCACACAGTTCCAGGATCCACTGCTGAGATGCAGCATATGGTCAGGGTGTGATGACCCTGATACACCAATGGAGTCATGAGAATATGGGCCGTGGTTTCCATGGAGCCCAGAAGATATTTGGGTTATACCAAGACTGTGTGAGGGTTACCTTGCAGCACTGTTGGCTTGTGGTGGAAGTTTTCTGTGGTCACTCCACCCAGCTGGAGGTGTGAAATTAAAATATCCAGAGACTGTCAGTCATTGGTTATGGATATCAGACTTGAACTACAGATGTTTGATGTTTTCTTGATGGTTACTAAGTTTGCACTGGTACAGTTTCTCCTTGTTATGCCTTATAGCAGTTGGAAGTATTTACTCTGTGCCTTTAATGTTGAAAGTATATAACTTGTTCTTATTTTATAAGATTCACAGTTAAGAGACAATCTTATATCTCAGGTGAGACTTGGAACTTTAGAACTATGTCAAGGTGTTAAAGACTATGGGGGCCTTTGAAGTTGTACTGAATACAATTTATAATATGAGATGGTTATGAATCTACTGGGGTTGGGGGTGGAATTTGGCAATTTAAATGGGTGTTAACCAAAAGATTCAGTTTTAGTAAAGCTTCTTAAATCTCCAGCCTCCTGGCTGGTGGAGGCGTCACTGTGGGAAGATCCTAGGGTCCAGCCCTAAGGTGAATTTGGGAGCAGATCTGGTATTCCAGTCTAAGACATGTAGAGTGATTCAGCTCTGCCTAGGTTACCTGAAGTATGCTTACTTGTGGCACTGGTGGTTGTATTTCTTTCTGCATGGACTTGTGAAAGGGGTACAGCTTCTTCCACCATTATGGAACTTTCCCCTGGATCTATAAATTTCAAATAAATACCTTCCTCTCATAATTTGTGCCTGGCTCAGAAGTTCATCCCAGCAATGTAAGGATGACTGTGACAGCTGTTATTTCTGGATACTTCAGACATTTTAGAAAATGATTACTATGATATTTATGAAATTATTTTCTTATTGAGTAAACTGTAAACATTGGCATAATTTTGTCAGTTTCAAAAGAATTCTTCACATTTATATTGGACAGAAATTTGCACTGTAACCCATAACTTTACTAAATTGAAGTTTTATAATCAAAGGAAATGGTTTAATAAAGTACTGGGAAGGCTGAAGGAGAAGTGCTGTTTCAGGTTTGAGGCCTGTGTGGTCTACATGGTGTGTTCAAGGCCAGCCTGGGATATAGCAAAACCTTGTCCCAAATAATCAATTTTGTTCTGATTTCTCTGGAAATCAATATTAATTAAGTTACTCTATGCATCTTCTTTCCTCTAGTGTCCAATCATGTTAGTAAATGTCTACTTCCATGTGACCACATAAGTTATAGAGTACATAGACTTATGGCTATGACTCTAATCATGTGGGTGGATCTCAACTAATATACTTACAATGTACATGAAAGGAATGGAACTTAAATGACTCTAGAAAATAAAACCAATAGGACCTTATGTATGATTGCTTACAAAGAAATTCTGGAAAATAAACACCAAAAGTGATGGTGGGATTATGTTAGGGGAAGTATTATTCTTATATTGAGTGTATTCAGAAGCAAAAACATATCAGTTTAAGATTTTGAGAAGAGAGTGATAAATTTGACTGTCCAATTTGGGACAATATTGAAACCATACTTTTTGGTAGACAGCATTTGATGGTGTTACTTAAAACTGTAGAAAATGATTAAACAACAGTCACCTAGAGAAGCTTTCCTGAAAACTAATCCAGAATAATCATGTCTAACCAGTAGAGAGAGAAGGGGCAGTGAAAACAATTATATAAGAGAATCGGAAAGTAACAGAATATGTTCACTGAGACTATTTTAAAGAGGTAAACAAATACAATTATTTCAACATACATACAGAAATGCATAGGATTTCTCAAAAACTAATGTCACATATATCTTTCCTGATTTCTACACATAGTTTTTTAGACATTTTTGAATCTTTTGAAAAATTTATGTAATTGTTTTAGTAGAAATTAGGGAGACAGAACTATGCTCTTCCTTTAAAATAAAAATTAACTGAGACTACCTGACTGAAAATTTCAGGAAACAATGGAAAGACTGAACCCAAAGAAAGCTGAAAGCCATATAGCCAGACGCTAAGTGTCTTTGAGTGATTAGACTGTGTTTGTCTGGATTTGAATGACTTACAGTGCATTTGGCTAAGCTGTGTGTGCTATTCCAAGTGGCAATTTGGAACCCTGGAAACTTTAAATGAATCATTTTACCAGGTACATTTCACGACAAATGATAGCCTGAGCTGCTTAAAAACAACAACAACAACAACAACAACAAAAACTCGTTGTCCAACTTAAATGTCAGCAATGAACCGGAGGCAGGAATACAGACATAAGCCTATTGTGGCCTGGGCCCCGCATACACTGAGATGCAGTCAGTTCCTCTCCTCAGTCACCAGTCTCAGAGCTCCGTTTGCTGTGTCTTGTGGTGATGGGCGCTCCTTTTGGTCCTTTCCGTTCTGTTCACTTACCACAATTGCTTGCCAAATGCAAGCATGACCTGCCTGTTCACTCAGCACTGCCAGGTTTTCCCCAGCTTTAGCACTCTGATAGTTGGCTTGACAGGAGGTATAATTTTGACAAAATTAGAAAATTTTGTGGAATGGATTTGTCTCATTTAATTCTGAAAAAGATGTTAAAGAATGGCCTTCCTGTCCAAACCTCTTTTCCCCATGCAGGCATGACGATACAGTGGAACAGAAAATCAGGGAGCTGCATTCACAATGAAACTCTCCCTCTTCTAATGAACTATCAGGCAGTGTCCAAGGGAATCTTTCATCCTCTGTAGAAATATCACCCTCTCTCTACAGAACCCTTGTTAAGCAGTGTGTCAGTGTAAGGATGCCCAGCAGCCATGTTGCCCTTTATAACCATGGGCCTTCATGTTCCTTGCTCTAGATATTGAGGCCATGTGCTATGACTATAGCCCATGGAGTGGCAAGGACTTTGCTCCTTGCGTTTCCATGTAACATTACAGGCAGGAAAGCAAATGTATACTTTAGTATATTGTCTGCAATATTTTTTGGCAGAGAATAGCGACTATAGATTTCTTCTTCTGTTATTCTTTCTTACATAATTAAGTGCAACTGCAATAGGCATTTTGATTTAGATTTCCTATAAAACAGAAAATATGGTTATTTCTAAAGTTGGCTGACAATAAACAAATAAATTCAGTTATCGGATGGAAAACATAGAACATTGATCTGACATCTGAATTAAACAATAAAGTTACATATGTTTGGCATTTTATATATAGAAACATCTGAAAAATTAGTCTCATGGAACTTTCACATATTGAGATGTGTAAGTGTGGAATCTGGGAGCATGTAGGTTTTTTACTTTCTAGAAAAGATTAGATTTTTTTTCTTTATGTGGAAATAAAACCTTTTTAAAGATTGAAACTTCATAGAGTAACATTGTCTCAGAAAGTTTTTGTTCTTAAATGTGGGAAATGTGAATTTCATTCACTATATTATATCTGCTTATTCTGTTGAATTATAAACTTTATTAGAAAGAGTTGTGTCATTATAGGTCACCCCTGCAGTTTTGCCTTCTTCCCTTCTGCCCATTCTTTTATATTACAAAAAAATCATTTAAAATTTTTCAAAATATTTTACTTATTTATTTGTTTGGAGGGGGGGGCAGATATATACACAGAGAGAATGGACATTCCAGGACTAATAGCCGCTGCAAATGAACTCCAGATGAATGTGCCACCTTGTGCATCTGGCTTTATGTAGTACTAGGAAATCCAACCTGGGTCTTTTGATTTTGTAGGCAAGTGCCTCAACTGCTAAGCCATATCCCCTAGACCTTAAAAAAAATCTCTTTTTATTAAAAAAAAAGCTCAATTTCATTCTTTGAAGCTTTATTTATTTATTTATTTATTTATTCATTGAGACAGAATGCCAGGGACTCCAGCCACTGCAAATGAACTCCAGACACATGGGCCAATTTGTGCATCTGACTTAAATGGGTCCTGGGGAATTGAACTGAGGTCCTTGGCTTTGCAGGCAAATGCCTTAACCACTAAGCCATCCCTCCAGCCCTGAAGCATTTTTTTTTTTAACATCAACATCTATAGTGTTGCAAGCTCTGCTGCAGGTACCCTCATCTGTGACAGGCTGTTTATGCTAGGAAATACTTTCCTTCTGAAAATGAATATTAATTAATATGCTGGAAAATCTGAGCAACCTGACCATTCTGGATCTCAGTTCAGCCATTCTGATAACCACATCTGAGAATTCTTAGCCGCAACATAATCTATATCTGAGGCTCCTTGTTCTTCAGTACATACTGAAGAGGGAGGGCTAGTGACAAAACACATCACATCATCTCTGTTGTAGACCCGACAGATCCATTATTTCCTACTTTGATAATGGAGATTTCTAGGTAGTTTTTCAGAGCACCAATGATGATGCACAATCTCCTCTTTTTGAGAATACCACTTTTCAAAAGAGTCTGTGATACCGTCCAGTGTTGAGAACTTTCCAAATGAGTGATAGTTATTTGCAAGGATTCACAGACTCTATAACTTTTTGGCATCTTTTAAAGTATTTGCCACATGATGTAGCATGTAACATCACTGTGTAATTATAAACAATATATAAAAGTTTACAGGCTGGAGGGACAGCTTAGCGGTTAAGGCGTTTTCCTGCAAAGCCAAAGGACCCAGGTTCGATTCTCCAGGACACACGTTAGCCAGATGCACAAGGGGGCACACACATCTGGAATTTGTTTGTAGGGGCTGGAGGCCCTGGCGTGCCCATTCTCTCTCTCTCTCTCTCTCTCTCTCTCTCTCCATTAAAAAAGTAAATAAATACAAATTTAAAAAATAAAATATTAAAAAACTTTACATATAGCTACAAAGTGATACTGTTTCATTCAACTGTTCAATATATTTTATGATCATGTGTGCTTAATGGTATAACAGTGCTTTTACTGAGAATTTGACTTGTCATGTCATTCTTTCTGATTTTATTTTATGTTATTCCATTCTATTCTATTTTATTTTATTTTGGTTTTTCGAAGTAGGGTTTCACTCTAGTCCAGGCTGACCTGGAATTCAGTATGTAGTCTCAGGGTAGGCTCGAACTCATAGCGATCCTCCTACCTCTGTCTCCCGAGTCTGGGATTAAAGGCCTGCGCCATCATGCCTGGCTCTTTTTCTGAATTTAAATACAAGTTCTGATTAATTACTCTAGAACAACAAAAGATATTTTGTAAAAGCTCCTGAGTTTTAATGTTTGCAACTATAAATACCTTTGTAGTTAGTAGCAAAAAAGATTAAAGTTTTGAATTAGACAAAAGCTTTGTCCCCAAAGTCATTGCAATATATTTTAATCCATTGCTCATTCTAATTTGTCCATTTTCACATCTAGTCTTGTGGGTTTTTGCAGACAAAATGACTATATTTCTTTTGGGTGATACAGGAACAAGGTTGGGACTGCATAAAGAAGCAAATTCTTAAATATTCAGCAATCTTTCAGTATGGATTTTTGCACATTGACAGCTTGAAATTGGCCACAGTGGAAGAATTAACCCTATATAAATTGGCACCTGCTGGATATTGTGACTTTTTTTTTTTTTTCATCTGGGAGCCAATGTGCCAGTAACCACCAGAATTTACAATGTTAACATTCACAATAAAATTCTCAGAAAGCTTTAATCCCAACTACTATACATACTGCCTATTCAAAAGCAGAAATAGGAGTTTGAAATAAATATGAACAACTAATTTAGGTCTAATAGAGAAGTTGAACTGTTTTCTTAAATAATTTGAAAATGGCAGCAAACAGTTCAGACAATTGCTCACCAGCATTTCCAGTGTCACGGCTCTAGAGAAGGAAGTGTCTGTTTATCACCTTGATAAACATTAACATGCATAACCCTTTTATATGTCTTGTAAGAGTATTATTTGGGGGGAGGTTGGTTCTTGTTATTTTGGTTTAGACTTTTTTTTAATTCTCAGTTTAAAACAAGGTGAATATTTGAAGAAAGGTAGCACCTGGCTGTACCTCAGTAGTCAGGAGATTCAGGCTACCTTAGTCTATGCATTGAGACACTCTCAAACACACACACACACACACACACACACACACACACACACACAGCAAATCATAAAAAGCTCAGGAACATCTTACCCGTGAGAACCAGTGGTCCTCAACTGGTCATGGTTTGCCTTTCAAGTTTCCTCTTGTATGCAGATGCTAGAGCAACACACATTCAGTAATATTTATACTTTCCCAAGTTTTTGATTCAGTTTGTGAATAATTCCACTAAAAGTTAAGGATCGTCTGTGACTGAGCTGAGGTTTTAACCTAGTCTGTTAGCCTGGGAAAATTGCTCAGTTGTTAAGGATGCTTGCATGAAAATTCTGCCAGCCTGGGTTTGATTCCCCAGGACCCATGTAAAGACAGATGCACAAAGTGGTGCATGCATCTGGAATTCATTTGTAGTGGGAAGAGGCCATGGCATGTCCTTTCATTCTCTATCTTCTTGCAGATAAATAAATAAATAAAACTGATCTCTTTCCTCTACCTCTCAGTTGCTTAGACCAGTGCCCAATAAACAAATAATTTGGGTATCATATCTTAAGAGTCAAGAGCAATCATGGAAAAGTTTCTCAAGTAGATATTTAGAAAATTAATATTTTTGAGGCTGGAGCTCAGCAGGTAAAAGTACTTGTCATTGAAGCATAAGGACATGAGAGGGCTTGAAACTACTGAGTTAGATCCTCAGAACAAATATAAAAAGCTGGGTGTGGCATGCATGCCAATCCTATGAAGAGGCAGAGACAGGAGAATCACTGGGGCTTACCTGGCCAGCCAATATGACTGAACATGACAGCTCTAGGGTTAGGGAGAAATTCCGTCTTAAGAAATAAAGTGGAAGAGCAATAGAGGAGGAAATGTAACATTCTGCTGAGGCCTCTACATACATGCACATGAAAAATTCACATCTGCACATTTATGCACATACATTACATATAAACAACATAACACCTAAACACATTAAAACTGAAACTGAAAGTTATTAATATGTGTAATCCATAACTCAAAGATTTATGAACTGTTTTGCCTTTATGTTCTCATTTGCAAAATTACTTAAGCAAAGAAGACTAAGTAGAAAAGGCTACATAATGCCATTGGAGTGTATTACACTGGTACATAATTTAAATGTCGACCATTAACATTTCTATATGTTAACATCTCTCCACACTCTCCTTACTATTCCTCACTTAAAGACCAATTATTAAAATACTCAGGGGGTGGAGGTAGAAACAACCAAGTGAAAATGGGAACTCTATTTTTATCTCTAAATTAAAGATGTCTCTAAATTAAGATAGGTCCAAGCTGGAGGTGGTGGTGCATACCTTTAATCCCAGCACTCGGGAGGCAGAGGTAGGAGGATCATCATGAGTTCGAGGCCACCCTGAGACTACATGGTGAATTCCAGGTCAGCCTGAACTAGAGCAAGACCCTACCTCCAAAAAGAAAAAAAAAAAAAGATAGGTCCAAGACTCATATCACAGAATATCCTCAGGGAATAAAAGATATTCTAATTAAACAAATGCCACTGGGCAAAAAAAAAAAAAAAAAAGAATTAAATATCTGTTCTAAGGGACACGTGTCATTAATCCTAAATATGAAAATTGATGTGTCCATAATGTTTTATGACATTTTGTCATTTTCCTTTCCCAGTTATTTTTATCAGCTAAACTCTATAGTTTTTAAGTAACATGCTAATAATCAAAATAGTAAGGTAGGGAACAAAAGAAGTAATTTAAAAATAAAGAAGTAATCAGAAGATTAGCCATGGCCTATTTATTACAACGTGAAGGTTTTTACCACTGCTCTGCCCTACCTGCAATTCAGGAATTGGGCAGCACTTTTGTGTAATCAGCTCAGTAGTTCTTGTAATATCTCAGAGCAAATTCCAAACAATTCTTTGATAAACAAATTCTCAATATGAATAGGTAATATGTTTACCCTTGAGTGTGATTTAGCATGGTAATCTGGAATAGGTGAGGCAAAAGTTGCCAACTACACACAAATGTATTTTCATTTATCCTGGTCAGAAGAAGTAATTGTCTTTCTTTTTCTTTATTTCCTTCCTCCCCCATTGTTTCTTGTGACAAGTCTTGATAACATTGATAAAGGAGAAGTTGCTCATTTTATCAAAATTATTTAAAAGTTTTTTTTTATTATATTACAATCTAATTGTTTTATAGAGCAAATACAAAATTAAAGCCAGGTGTCAAAACATAGCTTTTGGATTATCTTTACTCCATTGTTATTTTATATTACAACAAAGGAATAAGATTGTTTGAACTTTTTACAGTTGTGTTAAAAATGAAGTCATAGACCAGTATTACATTTCTAGATAATCAATGTATGTATTGTAGAGATATGCATGAATTAAAATGAGCACTTTTGCCAAAACAAACAACAAATGATTTCATGGTAACCCCTTGCTTGTAATTTAAGCAAATTGATTATTTACAAAGCCAATCTCACCAGATTTGAGTTCATCAGTGGGAACAGAAGTCTCACCTTGCTTCACAGGCTTCCTCATGGAAACTCTGCAGCAAGCTGACCTGCCAACCATGGACCCTCCTCCTGAATTAGACTCCATACTTCTCTGCTCATTGCTTTTAATACCTCCTTCCTCCCTTGCAAACCGTTAACCTAGTCAGTGGGGAACATTACCTAGTAGAAGTTACAGAGAGCCATAATTCAAAATTTTGCTTGAAATTTATTTTATTTGACTATAGAAAATTAGTTTCTCTAATAAGTACACTTTTATTTTAAGCCCCTTTCATGTGCTTCTTGGAAGTTGTGTCATACTTTACCATGTTATCTTCCCTTGTATACTTCATCTTATTTTGTTTTTTTCCTCTTATAATAGATTGTGTGAACCAAAATCAAGGTCAAATAATATATCCAAAGCTAAATAGTAATGAATATGTTGTTGCTACCAAAGAAAAATAAAGTACTGTGTTTTAAGAAAAGTTTAATTAAATGAAAAGTCCTACTATGATATTTATTTACCTCTACCCTATGTCCTATAATCTCCTTTAAAGAATAAATACTCTAGCCGGGCGTGGTGTCTCATACCTTTAATCCCAGCACTTGGGAGGTAGAGGTAGGAGGATCGCCTTGAGTTTGAGGCCACCCTGAGACTCCATAGTGAATTACAGTCCAGCCAGCCTGGGCTAGAGTGAAACCCTAGCTTGAAAAAAAAAAAAAAAAGAAAGAATAAATATTCCTTTCAGCTGGATCCACATTTTTCTCTTCAGTTCTATGATAAAGTGTCATAAGAAGTTGGATGAAGTCTCCTGTATTCTCCCTTTGAATTTATTGGAAACAGATATCTTTCTGTAGTTGCCTTAGTTGTTACCTTAGTTGTTTCTTTCTGACTGTAGCCAAAGGATACGCATACAACAGTAGAATGGGCTACAGTGCTCTGTATATTGTCTCTGAAGGCAGATCTCAGCCACTCAGCAGTGTTCTCAAGCATGTGATTATGATACGTTCAGGGCATCACACTCATGATGGGAGATATAATGGTATCTGAGGGGCTGGGGGAAAGGTACAGTTGGTAAGGTACATCTTTTGCAAAAAAGAATACATGAGCTGCTGTATCCACAGTACGTATGCAAAAATGCTGGGTGTGGTGTTAAATGCCTCTAATCACAGTGTAGAGAAAGGAGGATCCCTGGGGCTCTCTAGCCAGTCTTGTCTAATTGGTGAGCTTCAAGACAATGGATAGCCATATAGGTGAATAGCATTCTTGAGAAGTGATCTGAGATTGTTTGTTACTCTGCCCTCCAAAAGCACATGCATCCACAACTCCCACATGTGGGTACTTGTACATATATAAACATATACACATATACATATACATATACAAAAATGTACACACATATTAGGCTTAAGTTCTCCCAAGAATATATCCATACAATTAAATATGTTTCTCTACTTTAAAAAAAGTACTTAGGGGCTAGCAAGATGGCTTAGTGGTTAAGGTGCTTGCCTGCAAAGCCAAAGGACCCAGGTTCGACACCCCTGGACTCACCTAAGCTGCATGCACAAAGGGGTAGACACATCTGCGGTTAGTTTGCAGTGGCTAGAGGCCCTGGTGCACCCATTCTCTCTCTCTCTCTCTCTCTCTCTCAAATAAATAAATAAAAATAAAATATTTAAAAAGTACTTAGATTTTCCTTAAATAAAATCTTCATCAAGATCAGCAAAATATTCATGATATTGATTCAAGTGAAGATCACACTGGGATTCGTTACAATATTTTGTTACACTACTCTACTGTGTTGTAACTTTTTCTTAGTTTTTAATGGCTTCATGCTTGTTCTATAACTAGAATTTACTCATTCATACTTGTGCAGCAGTCTCTATAGTTAACATTAAGTTTTCACCATCTTCAAAAAAATTCGTTGTGGTAGTTTGAATAGATGCCCCCCCTCCCCCTGCCTGTAGATTCTGGAGTTTATTTAAGCTTCTTAAATTTCCAGTTACATGGCTGGAGGAGTTGTCACTGGGTGGATCCTGAGGTTCAGCCTTAAGGTGTGGTGGTAGATTTAGAATTTCAATCTGAAGGTATAGAAAGTGCCTGAGTTCCATCTGTAGTTTCTGAATGTGCTGTATGGTGTGGCTTTTGGGATTTTTTGGTTTGTGGCTTCTCTCTCTCTCCTTGGACCTGTGAAAGCAGGCCAGCTTCTTCTGTCATTCTGAAACATTTCCTGGATCTGTAAGCTTCAATAAATATCCCTTCTTCCATAACTGTACCTGGTTTTGAAAGTTCATCTCAGTGACCTGAAGTTGTCTACTGCACACACATACCCTTTAATAGTTGCCTACTTTTTCCCTTCTTGCCAGTTCCTAACTTCATTGTAGTCAATCTCTATTGTAATTATTATATCTCTATAGCCATGCCTTCCTCCATATTCCATGTGAATAGAATGATATGCTTTTGTGACTGGCATCTTTTAGTTGGAGTGTGGTTTTCAAAGTTCATCCATATTATGTCAAAATTGAGTACTTTGTTCCTTTTGAAACCTCAATGCTATTCCATTTTTCCTGTAAAGAAGGATGCACATATAGGATGTTTTCATTATTTATTCATTCTAAAAAATGCTTCTATTAACAGATTTGTATAACTACCATTCAGTTCCATGTTCAGGTCCCTTTTGTGTGCATTTATAAGGCCCAGGGGAAACCACAGAGGAACTGGTTAGATGAGCAGAACTGCTGCTTCCATGGTGAGCCTGAGTCAGAGCCAAGGTGGAGACACACTCTGAGGATACTCAACATGCACCAAAGCAGAGATCCAGAAGCTCCTGGGAGCTTATCATTGAAGAAGACTTAAAACACACCAACCACAGCTCAGGGAATTTTGTAGAAGAGGGGGAGGAAAGATTGTAAGAGTCCTAGGTTGGGATGACATAACTAGAGGCATTCCACCCCTCTCCAATGACTGACTGCTGCTCCCACAATGCATAGCCCACAACCCCATGGGGAATATCTGCAATTCCACTGAGGAGGGGCTAGCAGCAGAATGGGAGCAGGGATGATGGAAAAGATGGTACCAACATATGATGTATTTATCCAAAGTATATTATTCATAAAAATAAAGAAAGAAAGAAAAGAAAAGAAGAAAAAGAAAGAAAGCAATTTCTGGGTCATCATAATTCCTTGTTTAATCTTTTGAAGAAATGGTAGACTAGTTTTCGAGGCAACTCTTGTGGTTTTAATACCTTCAGAAGTGCATGAAGATTCCAGTTTCTCTGCATCGTCTCCAGTGATGTTATTATCTTGGAAGGTATGATATGGAATCACATACTATTCTGGCCTTGAATATGCTTAAAACCTTGAGTTATGGACAATTTCAAATGGAATTAGTAACAAGCTTTCTGAGTTTATGCAAGACAAGTCCATTTTGCACAAATCTGTCATGCATCACACAGAGACTGTAAAACTGTGACATATATCATGATTTATTTCAATTCTTCAGGTTTTAAATCCTCAGGGGGAAACACTATAATGGTAGAATATATATATATATATTAGTTTTTTAAGGTGTGGTCTCACTGTAGCCCAGGCTGACCTGGAATTCACTATGGAGTGTCAGGGTGGCCTCGAACTCATGGCAATCCTCCTACCTCTGCCTCCCAAGTGCTGGGATTAAAGGCATGAGCCACCACACCCGACTTTGAGTCAATATTTTTTTCAAGATTAGACTAGATATTAGTTCTTTCAGAGTATAGATATGGTCCTGATTTGCTAGAATCCTCTCTCACAGTACCAATATGAAAGCATGGTTGTGCATGTACCAAGATGTTTTGGTACCCTGGCTTAGTTTTAAGATATGTTACTTAAAAGTTGAACTTCCCTTCAAGGAAAGCTGGATTTGGAACAACTATTTAAATTCTTATCATGCCTAAAACGTAAACACAGCTATCTTTTTTTTTTAATGATAGTTAATAATGAAGCTAGAGCATTAAAGATTCAACAAACCGTGTGTGTGTGTGTGTGTGTGTGTGTGTGTAAAACAATACTATTTTAAAAAGTCAATTAGAGACCAGGCTTGATGCTTATGTTGCCTAGGGTCTTCTTTCTGAAGCCTATTCTTCTGATGGACACTAGAATATTCTCCCAGGAAAAAGACATGTTAGTTATGTTAACCCTATCATTGGGCAGCTTCAGGGCATGCCACATATTCTAGGAAAACATCTATTTGCTTTGTGAAAACAAAAAATCTTCTAAAATGCTTTTTGAATTGACTTTCATCTCAATTTTAATTAACACTTTTCAAATTGTTTTATTCTTTTTCTAGAGTTGCTCTTCCATAAATCATTTTAAACAATCACCCATTGTGCAATCAATAATTAAAATTATAGCCAAGTACAGATGCTACTAAATGTTATAAATTTTCTGTATTATGATTGCAGATCTAATTGGAATACTCATTGAATCATTGTTAGTTCCTCCTGTGGTTCCCAAAAGTGAAGTACCTCTTACTCTTGTTAAACTGGAATTAGCTCATTCTGGATAACACTGTTTGCATCATGTTTACTTTAATATAGCTTTTTTTTTTTGTCAAAAAGAAACCAAACTATGGCTTCTACTTCCATAGAAACAATGTAGCATTATACACGATCAAATTCCAAGTTCTTCCAGCAAAGTTCTTTAAATACACATGACCCTTTTTATGCACCATGCCTACAGCAGAGCAGGCACTTTAGATGCTTAATATAATAAAGCAATGCATGGGCATAATTTTTAAAAAGGCTGCCCTAGACATCAAACCAATGTAAACAGGTCAAATGACTTTTAAATATATATATTTTTATTTTTTGGAGATGAGTGAGCGAGTGAGCGAGAGAGAGAGAGATAGAGAGAGAGAGAGAGAGAAGGTATGCCAGGACCTCCAGTCAAACAAACTGCAAATAAATTCCAGACACATCCTCTTATTTAAGAAATGAGAATCTGCTTAGACTTCTGTATTTGAAGAGTGGGTCTGGGAACACCTAAGCCAGCAGCACCACCTTCGTCTAAAGTACTAGATGTGGGAAATACAAGGACATCTATTATGTTAGTCTGTCTGCTTGTACATTATGCCATTTATAAAACTATTCTATATGGCATTGCTTTTATTCTGGCAACTCAATTGACATTGAGTATTTATAGTTTGAATTTAAGGTATGCATAGTAAATCATACCATGAGCTAGCTGTCTTCTGGCATTACCTGAAGACTGAAATTGGAGAGAATAGTTCCATTTACTTCATCCATGGAAGGCATTTTTAATCAAATGCCTCAAACATTCATATCTAAGAGAAAAGCACTACAAAACACACATGGTTCCAAATGCTTCCAGCCAGCTGTTAATATGAATTATGTGAATCTGACCTGCAATCTTACCTGACATTTGAAACTCAAATATTTTCCCTTATTTCTCCACACAATTAAAATATTTAGTCTCACTTCATTTTATGAGACATAAATAGCTATGCAAGTACTCTGTAATTATTGTACATTGTAACAAATGACCTCATAAATACATTGTAATGTCCCATGTAATTACATGGTAAATCGTGTCTCAGATTGAAAGCCTGCTGGTTTCAAAGATTAATTACTTATGGCCTAATTTGACAGATTGCTTGAAGATATGCCTTTATTAAATAGCCACTTGTGCTGTTTTCAAAAAGAAAATTGTTTCATAATAGCTGTTATTCCTTTATTTAATATAGATGCATTTACTTCTGAATATTTTTCATGCCTAAATTTTGTTGTACATAACAGCCAAAAGAACAGTTTGCTATATAAGATCGGGCTGCAATTATAATTTTTCTATCCAAACCCAACTAGAAATTGTTTTGTGACATTAATTTTAAAGGCTCCAGTTTATTTCTTTAGAAACATTGGGAAATATGTAATTTCAAAGAAAATCAACATTCATTCTCTACTTCAGCACTTTTCATTTTTGAAAGCCAGAGTTGCACAGCCATGCACATTTTAGTATAAGTTTATGTTTATAGCACTTTGAATTCAGTGCTTATTCGTGATAAATTAGTTTTATACAGTAAGTAAAAGATTTTTAATATAGTGTGAATCATTATTGAAGCTTTTTTCTCTTTGACTTGGGATGTTTAACTATCTGGTGAAATCAATTACCCTGGAGTTATAGCATTCATCTGACTACTCAAATGTAATATACTGGTTTCTGTATTATTTTTAAAAAAATGGAAATGAGAAATCAGTGGACACTGTGCTTTCTGCCTTAAATTATATGGTTCCTATATTCTTGTTCATCTCAAATGTATGATTTTGCATATAACTCCCTTGATATATTTCTTATGTGCCATTCTTTGCATTATTTGTATATTAAGGCTGTTTCATTGCTTCAGAGGCTTTATCTAGTAAAAATGAATAGGTGGAGAAAGAACCTAGTGATATCAAAGAGTTGATGAAGCTCCCTAAACAGCCAGCTTACTTTTGGGGAATGGCCTGGGCACTAGAGAATAAAGTCTATTGATACTGACAAATTCTGAAATGTATTACCTGCAAGATCACTTTATCATGAACTCAGGGGAACAACCAAATTGCCTTATTGTAATGGAATTTTGTCAAAATGTGAATACCTCCTAAAAATTGTATTCACAGTTTCTTAGAGCAAAGAGAAAGCAGGAAAGGCTACACGACTATGTGTAGTAAAATATCACATAGAAATCAACTATTTTAAATCCAGAAAGAGTTAGGTACATATTAACATATTAGCTCCGATTATAGTAGTCTCAGTTTCTTTCTCTCTCTCTCTTTTTCTCTGTTTCTCTCTCTTCTTAACCATTCTTCAGTTAGGAGTCACTTACTTACTTTAAATTACTTCATTAATTTAGAAGCATTAGGCTAATTTTGTTTACTCATTCAAGGAAGCCTAGTATAACCAGGAAGGATAATTGATTTTTATTCTGGTAATAGGAATGGTGTATTTTTCTATATCTAATATTAGCAGACTTTGTTAATCAGTACTCATCAAACTATGGAAAAATCTACCACAAAAAAATGGTGCACTGAACAGATTTGGAGGATTGGCAAGACAATTTTGTTTTCAGATATTTGTTATCTAGTTGTGATGATCTGATTAAGAGGCCATACAATAATTCAGCATAATTCACTTAGTATTAGGTGTGCAAAGCCCAATTGTGTAAGGTAAAGTGACCTGTTGACTCAGATCTTTGAAAATGTGCTTCCATTTTCATTTTCCTTTTGTGGGACTCAAAGGTCATGCATACTACTACCACAGTTTCTCCTCCTTCTCCTCTTCTTCCTTCTTCCTGTTCTTCTTTTTCTTCTTCTTCTACTATTATTATTGTAAAGTACAAAATTAAGAGCCACATATAGAATTGCATACTTATAATCAAAGTACTTAGGAGATACACAGGATGATCAGGATTTCAAGGTCATCCTTGGCTATATAGCAACGTCTAGGCTACTGTAGGATGCATGAAACCCTGTTAAATAAATAAATAAATATAAAAACTTAGTAAAAATGGTAGCTTTATATAGTCTAAGGTACCACTTAGTAGGTAAATAAATGTGTTGATGAAGAAATGGTTGTATTATCTCAGTAATTAAGTAAGAACACTACAGTTAATTTTCATTTTGAGTCATAAAACAAGGCAATGTTCTTTGCATGAATTACAACATGTCCATAACATTTTATTGAAAATCAAATATTTCTCTATTTGTCAATAATCATATTTTTATGAGTTTACAAATAACCTAGAACTTTTGTAGTACTGTCAGGCTTCAGTTTGAAAAAGTGTTACGTTAAATGTGCTTTCTCATGAACTAAAGAATTTTAGTATGTCAGTGTTGGTATGCTTGCTTACTTTCAGCCTCATTTATGTATAAGAGATTTATATATATATATATATATATATATATATATAGATAGATAGATAGATAGATAAAATTAAACACATGTCAATCACTAAACTAACTTATAACAGGAAGAAAAATATATAAGACGTTAGTACCACGCATATACACAGAGAGTACTTTGTACAGGGAGTTTTATATAGTTTGTAGAAACAAAAAAAAAACTGTTTTGGAAGTTGTTAGCAAAGTTATACTCATAATAATGTAAATATTAATCATTAGATTCATTCCAGTTTGAAATTGAACTAGATGGTTTCAGAATGTATAGATTATTCAGCAAATTTAAAATGTATATCAAAGTAAATTATTAAATGCTGATTTTGTAGTATTGTTATTTTGTGATAATATAAGGATAGTACCTTTGCTAACATTAACCAGAAAGTATAAACGTGGGTAGCATTCTTCTCTACTCTCTTCAGAGTGCTATTCACTAATGCTCCCCACTGCAGGCCCAGCACTGGACATCTTTAAAAGTGGATTGTTTTCCACATAAACTTTATACCAGTAAATACATTTGACTGTACTGAGCTGCTTGTGTTTAAATCCAAATTTTTCTTGATTATTTATGCTCTTTGACAGTGAAATTTAGGCAAGACATCGAGCAAATCACTTAAATCTGCTTTTAAAACATGTGCTCAGTTTCTTAAGTTTTCTGTATCTGTTCCTCTACTCTCCATCCTCCTTCATGCACCCTTCACCTGCCATTCCTGAAGGGTCTGTTTGCTACAGTAAGAAATGTGACTAGTGCTCAAAGCAGAACAGGGTGCAACAAGTGTTCATGGACGAACAGAAGCAGCTATAAGCCTTTCCAGGACATCCATCTTTCATGGTGCTTTTAACAATCTACAGTTAAAAAAAAAAAAGTTAAATTTTTATCCCAATAAACGAGTGAGTAGGTCCACATCTGAATATCCATATACTCTGGCTTCCTGCCTTTCACTTTTGCTTTTCACTGTTCCTCATGACACTTCTCAACCACCATGTAAGGTACATGGGACACCATGAGGCCTGTAAGTCTGCTTCATTTCCTACATCACTTCTATGACATTCAAGATACTATAAGTACAAAAAAGAAATAAGAGAAAGTGTAAATGGATTTCAAATTATTCCCAGGATTCTTAGTTCCATGCTTTGTTCCAGCTATGATACTTACTTCCTCTGAAATTGTGCTTTCCAGCTCCCTTCTATGGGAGTCATAGCCAGACAGGACCGCCCTGGAATAACTGGAAGTGATTGGAGAGGTTCTCAAACGTGCTTATGTCTATCTGAAGGTCTTTCTAGAGAGTATAAACCAAATTGTTCATTTATAGTGAGATATATGGAGTTAAAAATAGAAGCTTGTGGGTTAGAGGGATGGCTTTGTGGTTAAGGTGTTTGCCTTCAAAGCCAAAGGACCGAAGTTCAATTCCCCAGGTCCCACATTAGCCAGAGGCACAAGGAAGCACACACATCTGGAGTACTTTGCAGTGGCTAGAGGCCCCGGCATGCCCATTCTCTCTCTCTCTCTCCCTGTCCCTCTTTCTCTGTCAGATAAATAAATAATAAAAATAAAAATATTTTTTAAAAAAACAGAAGCTTGTGAAATATGGCTTCTGAGAATAATATGGTTGGTGGGCTTTTTGACTATTTTTCTTGTTATCTCATGTATTACTCATAGGCATTACTCATGGGTAAAATATAAATTTTGTAAGGAACCAGTGAAGAAGATAATCCCACGTGTTGTAAACAGCTCCACATTTCTGGGATGAACTTCCAAACAGGCACAGATTAAGGGACGAAGGGGTTCTTTCGGTTTACAGATCCAGGGGACCTTCCATCAATGGTGGAATATGCTGGCTCCCTTTCACAGATCCAAGTAGACGGACACAAGGAAGGACACAGTCATCCAGAACCACAAGCAAGCACAAACGGCAGGGAAACAGCAAGCAGCAGGGACCCAAGCAGACTGTTCTGCAAACCTTTGGCCTGAAAATCCAATCTGCCCTTAGTGACACCCCCTCCTGCCAGGTGGCTGAAATCCAATTTTTAATAGAACACCTGGGTCTATTGTGGGACCTACATTCAAACTACCATACCAAGTCAGTGACTTGGAAAAGACCTTCCCACACAGTTGAGAAACTGAGGCAATCAGGACCTTTCACTTACATTGATGAATTTAGCTGCAGTCCTCCAAATTTATCTTAAACAAATAAACCATTTTTAAGATAATAGGATAACTGGAGGATTTTATTTTAGTTCTTCCTTTTTCTCAGCTGTGAAAAAGTAAAATTATTCCTTGGTTAAAGAGAACACTGTAAGGATGAAAAAATTAGTTTCACTCTCTCAAGTAATAAAAGGACCAAAAGTCAAGTCATAGCTACTAGACTTGACTTTTAAAAAGTCAAAGATCATGTGTTAGGTACTTTTAATAAAAATCATTACCAAGCTTGCTCACAGAGATCAAATTGTCTTAACGGACTCTTGATACAATGGAGATATGGTAGCATGGTGAATAAAAGAGAAGAAAATAAAGTTTGACAAAGTAAGCAGTGACAGAATTGGCACCTAATTGGAAATAAGATATGTTATTAAAACAGCAAAAAATGTGTTTGTTCAACTCTTCGAAACAGTACTGTTTGTGGCATCCAGCCCTAAGAAAGAATTGAAAACTTAAGTATAAAAAAAAAAAAAAAAAAAAAAAAGCTCACTAGAGTCTTTTCATGGGCTAACACTTGCTGAAAATCAATGAGGAAGCATAAAAGGTTCTCAGAAACTCAGCTTTTACCCACGTAAGGGTGAATAAAATGATACATTTACTTCCAACATTGAAAAGCATTTTGAATTTATCCTCCTGGAACATAGAGTATATAATGGATTCAATTAATTCCTATTAGGCGTTAATATTCAGATGATGGCTGTGTGGGAATTATTTGTGTCATTACTGAAATTATTAAATATTATAAAAACAAAAGGTGACACATCAAAATCCAAGTATTCCTCTTGTGATCACTAGTATTACTAGAAGATACAAGTTCAACAACTGACGGAGATATTCTATCTAGGCACAGTTATTCTTCCTCCTTCAATGTGGGCATTAACATTTAAGTCATTATTAAACTTATGTGAGGTCACTGGAGTTTCAAAGGAGAAAGTGGGGGGAGAGAGGGAATTACCATGGGATATTGTTTAAAATTATGGAAATTGTCAATAAATAAAACAGAAAAAAAAGAAAAACCATTGTAAAACATTCACTGGAAACCCAAAGGTACTAACTCTTGTTTTAAAGGTCAGCATCTACATTTGTGTTTTTCCTTTATGCTTTAATTTACTTTATGGTTAAAAAAATAAGCTGTCAGACTAGAGAGCCACACCACCTCATAATGCCCCTTAGGAATCAATACAGAATGGCTAAGGATACTGGTTTTGGATTCATGGTATCTCTGTTTAAACTCTGTCTCAATTACTTACCAGTGGCATCGCTTCAGGTTATTTAACCACTTTGTGATTCAGTGTGGATGAGTGTAAAGAGGATACAACAATGAAACAATACTCAAAGAATAATCATGAGTATTAATGGCACTGTGGTGGTACACAAACCATTGCCCTAACAATGCAGGTGACAATGGTGTTTACAGATAAAAGATTACAGGTTACTGTTTTAGATTTATACACAGTAACTTAAGGTAAACAATGGCAGTAGTGCCATATCCTTTCAAATACATTCTAACATCTAGGGTTGATCAACTGTACAAAACTAGTTTCAACTAAAATAGTTAATGTCTATTTATATAGCATTATGTTTACATGACTATAAATGTACATATTTATAATTAGAAACTATGCCTGTAGTAATATAATTGTTCCTCATTATTTGTAGAGCCTATATCTATGATAATGCCTACTTACTAACATTTGTTGGTACCACAAATCAATACCCGTGGTTGTTCTTCAGTCTTGAGCTGAACAGCGAAAGTTTAAAGTTATGAAATTTCTTGCATTTGTTTTTCAGGTCTCATAAGTGAATATTTTGCTTTTCAGGTTTTTTTTTGGTATTTTAAATATCTTCTGTATGCATTAAGAAATTGCTATTCAATGTTGCAAAGGGAAATAAGGCAGAAGTGTGTCTTGTGAAGAATATATGAGTTAAATATACTTGGTTCAGATATTAAAATTCGATATTAATATTAAATAAGCTATTCTGATGGAAATATACAGAAAAGAGGTCACATATAGACAAGGTGCTAAATGTGTTTTATCCACTGGTTAGAAGGAACTTAAACTTGTATTTTCTAAGGAAGAATTTGTTCAGTACTCAGAGTTGGGAGAATATTGATAGAACATAATGGTGGTGAAGAATTAAATCAACTGTCACACTTTATAATCCCTGTGGTACTTAGCATGTGCTTGTGACTTTGGATGCTTTATTCTCCTTGTACAAAATAACAACTATTTGGAGGTCATTACCTATTTTTTAGTATATCTGGGAAAATGACCATGGACTTCTTTCCAGAGAGTACTGTCCTGCCTCAGTCACCATATCACCATACAGAAATGAGGCCAAAGAGGCCTTGGGCTTGTGTCCTGGGCACACCTTCTACACTGTGTTTCTTGACTCTGGGTCTGGCTTCTGTTTTAGATGAGACATTTGTTTCTAGAGCCACAAAACAACATTTTCCTTACAATGTTATTTTGAGGGGATAGTATTTATGATGTGGGCTGGTATATGCACATGTCTACACAGATGCTTGCATCTTTGCATGGGCCTATGAGAGCCATAGGGGGTATCAGGAAATCTTGCATTGATCATCTGTATATGTCTTTGTGAGATAATGACTCTCTCTAAATGCTCAGCAGAATTTTTTAATAAATTCCAGCAGTTCTCTGGTCTCTACTCCCCACAGTATTGGAAGTACAGAACTAACATGATTAGTTGTTTATTTGGGTGCTAGGGAACTTAACTTGGGAGATGTCACTTCCTTTCAGGCCTTTGTCACTGTGGCAAGGCTTGTACACCCTGAGCCGTCTCCCCAGTCCTGCTGTGTTTATTTTAAAAATTGATTTAAATTTTAAGTAATGCATGTACATTAGTTTTATGTCTTTATTTTTTTAAGCTAAATACCATCAACAGGCACATAACAAAATCCAACACTATAATCACCTCACCCCTATCCCAAATCACCATGTTTCTCACCTTACCTGTTACATACCTTTCTGTTTTTAGTGTACTGTTATAGATAGCTTATTTTACTATTTGCCTATTGTCTATGGACTTCCTCTTCTTCTGTTTTTCCTTCCCATCTTCCTTGTTATTTGAAGCACAGGTAAATTTATGAATCTTGTGTTCAATCCCATGAGTATGTAAGTTTTCTATAGCTGCCATAACAAGTATCACACCACCGACATGTTTTTTTCTCACAGTTCTGGAAGCTGTGCAGCCAAGATCAGTATGACAGTAGTCTTGTTCTAAGACTTCCATCTTGACTGACAGTTGGCTGTCTTCCAGTGTCAGCTGGGTTTCTTCTGTGTGTGCCTGGATTCTAATGAACTCATCTCTGATGATAAAAATCCCTATTAAACTGAGCCCATTTAACGAGTTTTCCTCTTAGGGATAAATGCAGTCACAGTCATATCCTGAGGGAGTGAAGATTAAGCTATTTAAATCCTGTAGGGACACAAGTAAACCCATGACAATGTTTTGATTTCCTTTGACATCTGTATTCACCCATATAACAAACATGAAATCAACATGGAGAAGATTTCTATCACCCCAATAATTCTCCTACTGACCTATCATCAGTGACCTGGTACCATTGTTATTCTTATCTCTTATTTACATGACAATTCTTATTGTGTACTTTTATTATATATTAATTTGTCTGCATTTGAACTTCACAGTAATGCAGTTTCATAGGAAGTACACTTTTGAACCTGATATCTCATCATATCAAACTTTAATCAAGTATGATTTTATTCACTGTCTTACTGAGAATTTCACGTTTTGTGCTTTACATTATCAGTTTGTTCAATTTTTAATTTTTGCCTTTCTTAGCTTAGATTCCTATTCTCCTAGAGCATACCCTTCATCAGCTGTCTAGTTAAGAGGCATGAAGCCATGCACGTCTGACATACACACTCGCTGTACTCGCTAGAGAACGTACTATGTCATACTTCTACTTTTTGCTTACTCGATTGTTTATTTGAATATGCAGAATTCTAGATTGAAATTCTTCAATTAAAATTTTGTAATCATTGTTGCTTTGTCTTCGACCTTCAAATCTTTGTAGAAATCTAATGGCATTCTTATTCCATATCATGCTTATGTGATCCACTCCGAACTCCTATTCTGAAATCAGCCACCATTCATAAGGCTGTAATATCTCTGGTATTTTATAGTGATGCGACTTAATGTGCTTCTTTTAAATTTCATATGCTGAGCATTCTGCAGTCTCTTTCAGACCCGACTCAAATTCCTACTTTTCTGTAAGAATTTTATTGGAATTATTTTATTTTATATTTGATTATATCTTTGTTTATTGCCTTCTTATTTTTTTATTTTACCAGATAGGTCTTGGAAATTGTGGACTAAATCTTTAGTTTATTATTTTCTCCTCCAGTCTATTATTATAATAATATTGCAAATACTTTTCCTTAGAATTTTGAAAGACTTATTTTCATTTATCTTATGAAATATTGAGTGAATGTATAGTTTTACACTCATATTTTCTGTTCTATTTGCTATCTCAATATTTATATTTTATGCTACTGAGGGTTCAGCATGAGCTTTACATTTTGGAGTAAGATTCTATATTTGCAGGCTCCTGTTACATATATTATTACTGCTTCCTTTGGGTCCCATTATCTTTTGTGTGTTTCTTCTTTAATATTTTGTGCTAAGAAATTTGGTTGGCATCCAATAGTCTGAAATTGTTAGTTTACATTAAAATGAAGTGCCCAAAAATTGATTACTAAGGGCAAATTTGAGTGCCTGGATGAGGCATGTTAAGCGGTAATTTCACTGTTGGCTTCAGCTATTCTTTTGTCTAGGTCAAATTTATTAATTTTCTGTAAGGCAATGAATTTAATACTGTCCCCTGGAAGCATTTCTCTGACAGATATTAGTCACTCTAGTAGTTTTCACATGAAAAAATATATGGACATTTCCTCATGTCTGAGATCTGGTAACCTTTGCCTACATTCCTGGTCTCCTCTCTGCCTCCTACCTGAAACAGTGGCCTTTCCACTCACTAGTGCTACAGCTCAAAGCTTCTGAATACTCTGAAGTCACTAGGAGTTCACAGATTTGCTTCCCAGGAATGAGAAGCTGGAGTTAAAATGGTCATTACAACTTTCCATTTTATCCCCTCTCTCAGCACCATGCCTCAGTCCTACTTTTCAAGTAATTTAGGAAGCAGTGAATCCAAAAAGTCCTTGTATTTTAATTGTAAATTTCCTTGCTTTTCATTAATACTTGTTAAAAGTATTTAGTTTTAAGTTTTCCTTTACCTTATTACACTACTCCAATTTGCACTATTTTATGGGCATCTCTCATCCACTATAGTCCTCTGCTTTTTCATGGTTTATGGTATTTACAATATTTTATGATGATCTAAGTATGGCTTGCTAAGAATAGATAAGTCATATAATCAAGCAAGTGAATGTATATATCTCTTTAAAACAGGACAGTTGTGAATTGTCATAATGTAGTAGCGGAGTTAATTTGTAGCCATTCCTAATACTTTGTGTCTGTGTTTTATTCACAAGTGTATTTAGGTCACTTTACTGACCCTGTCCTACTGTCCTTTTGTATACAGAGTCTTAATTTACATTTTTTTCTTTTTCTGCAGAGTATCAAAGTAAGCTGGCTTCCTCCTCCATCAGGAATGCAAAATGGATTTATTACTGGCTATAAAATTCGACACAGAAAGACAACCCGCAGGGGTGAGATGGAAACACTGGAGCCAAATAACCTCTGGTACCTGTTCACAGGTCAGTGTTCACACATTGCACTCTGGCAACGTTTTGATGAATTAAATGCTTTACGAATAAAACATACTCTCACTTCAAAGGAACATGCTTTTTTTTTCTGGCAGGTGACATTTATTGGCCTGAACAAGAATAGCCTTTAGATTTTAACCTCTATGCTCCATAATGCTCTCACTCTAATGTATTTGCTCTGTATTTCTGCATCATCATCTTAACAAGCTCATTATAGAATTTTGTCCAGATTACCCTGTCAGCATTGCTGAGTCAACAACTCCTCTAGCTAATAACTTTTAACTTTGTAGCTAATAACTTTAAAAAAAATAGCACATCTAATGAAGTAGCTCCAAGTCTAAGTCACTTTGGCCCCCTTCCTCCTACCCACAGGGATGAGGATAGTCTGGGAAGTGAGAATGGGAGTAAAGAAAGTGTTTTGATTTCCATAAATATGTAAATAAATATAGCTTTGTAGCAATATTGATAGAATAATTAAACTTCTTTATGAAAACTGGACTCAATTTAATGGAGATAATACTTTTAAAATTTATGTAATGAATATTAACAGGAAACCTTAGGCTGTTGAATACCTTTAATACTTATCCATCCAAGCTGTGTGTAACCAGATTTGGATAAGGCCTGTGAGGAAATTTTTTTTTTTTAGAATTGTGAACTTAGAACGCATGTGAGTAAACAAGGGCAGTGAGCCAGGGAAGAAGAGAAATCAGAAAATAGTGCCACATTATTGAGATAGGGTGGCCATAGTCTTAAAACCAGCACAAAGATTGATGTATCCCATGGACTATCTCTTGAGAGGCCATGCAATCTACTATGTCCCATTACCTATGACTAGTTAAAGAGGATTTGCAAGTAATTTTTTGCATAATTGGCAAAGTCTATCAAGAGATGGATGGCTGCTGTGTGGTTTGGGGCAGACCCCAGGGAAGCCAAAGTTCTTAGTGAGGATGGTAGCTAGGTCTCAGGCAGCAGCAGGGCTCCAAGCTTCATAGCCCTAGCAATGAGTGAGCTATTGCAACAGCCAGAGAAACATAGAGGAGGGCAGCATAATCATTATATACGTTACTCTCATTACTATGACTAAATACCTGACAAAAGCAATTTAAGGGAAAGGTTTTTTTGGTTCACCTGATGCAGAAGACATGGCAATATCACGAGTCTGGTCACATTTCACCCACAGTCAAGTGACAGACAAAGCGACTCCATTCATTATATCCTTTAGGTTCAGTCCCAGATTCTAGCCTGTGTGATGTTCCACCCACATTTGTGTGGATCTCTCCTTCGTTTCTAGAAGCTCCTTTAAGGTCACACACAGCAGAAAGTCTCCTACCTTATTCTAAATCCAGTCAAATTGATGATGAAAATTAAACTTCACAAGTTCAAATGTTGTCAACATGCAACCTAAATAAATCACTTTAAACCATAATCTTGTATCCCTGCTTCTTAAAGTTTCATTGCTCTCTAATAATGCAAAAAGATACATGTAATTCTTCTGTGAAAGTTCCAAAAATTCTAACTGTTTAAGAGCCAGAATCTCAGTCTCTTCAATCACTCGACGCATGCTTAATTGCAAGCCCCTCTGAAATAAAATTATAAAAGATGTTACAAAATTCCTATATGCAATGGCACAGCAGAATCATTCCCTTTCCAAAAGGCAGGAATGAAGACATAATAAGGAAAATTCTGGACAAAATCAACCCAAAACCCAGACTCATGAACTCAAAGTCCTACAGCTCCATGTCCAGTATCTGGGGCTCTGTGAGGCATCACCTGATCCCCACCAGCCTGAGGTATATCTACCCCTATATTTCTGCTGCTAGCGATACATGAAGTTTCTTTCTTGGACTGTACATTTTGTTGCCTGTGACTTTCATCAGATGCGCCATGACACTGGCATCAACTTCCTGGATGTCTTCATTGAAATTTAGTTTTCACCTTCACAGTATCATGCAATAGCTTTTTCGCAGTTCTTTGCAGGGGATCCAAATCTGCCACACTTTGCATGGGATCAGCATCTTTTTGAAACCATAATGAAAGCCTCCATGATTACACTCACTCTACAATTTTGCATGCCTGTAACCAGAACACCAACAAGTTGTGTTACTTGCCTGACATGTAATCTGTATCCATAGCTTTTAGGGCTTCTGTGTGCCTTGATAATTAACCGTGAGGAAACAGTTCCCTAGGTAGGTACATCAGAGCTGAAAACCCCTTCCGCAGCATTCTCATTTCGCATTTTTGCTTTTCAAATGCATCTGCCTTTCCACACTTGGTGTCTGATGGACGGAGTCCTGCACTCAGAGCTCTTTTCTCTTATTCCAATGCAGCATAGGAGGTCTCCCTTCAGTGACGCTTTGATAGTTTTATAACTACATCCTTTAATAATCTCTTTAATAATTACACCCCTTTATCAATACCCGATTTATCTGTAATTTTGAACTTCCTCATTCTTCTATCCCTAACACACTGTACATTTTTCATATATTTCTGCTGTTTCTAAGCACAGTAAACAGTAAACATTTCACAGCCTGACTGCTATGCTGCCATTAAGTTTCTTCTGTTACATACCCTAGCGCACTTAAATTCCCAGGACATTCACAGAAAGTAGCTTGAGTTTTGCCAAAATGGAATATGAATTGCTTGTAATACTGTTCCCAGTACAGGAAAGTTTTGAAAACTCATGATATAGTTTTTATTGTCTGCCTTTCCATCAGACTTCTGTTCTAACTCATTCCCAGCAGCATTGCCCATTAAGCTCTGCTTATACATCTTAGGTTTTTATTAATCATCAGCTTCAAAGTCTTCCACTTTTATCCCACAAACTCGTTCCAAAAGCCTACAAATATTATATGCTGAGGTTTCTCATGGCAATGGCTAACTCTGTGGTGCCAATTTCCTCTATTAGTTACCTTTGCCATTACTATTAAAAAAATTAAGGAAGGAAAGAAGGGCTTCTTTTGGCTCACAGGGTGAAAATATATGGTCTGTTATGGTGAGGAAGTCATGGGGGCAGGTGTGTGAGATGGCAGATCATATGAGTGCTCTTCAGAAACGGTAGTTTGGAACTACATTTAAGAGAGTTCTCATATGCCATGGCCATATAGCATAGACACAATGCATTGATAGGTTATGGACTGAAAATGGAAACAATGACATAGCAAGGTTGTGACAAGGTTAATGCTAGGGATATAAAAGGACATTTTACTGTTAGAATATCATGCTGTTTTACCATGTGACATTAAATTAGAAGTAGACACAAAAAGGGTTGAAGAAATGGCTTAGTGGTTAAGGCATTTGCCTGCAAAGCCAAAGGACCCAGATTTGATTCCCCAGGACCCATGTAAGCCAGATGTATAAGGGGTGCATGAATCTGGAGTTCGTTTGCAGTGGCTAGAGGCCCTGACATGCCCATTCTGTCTCTCTCTATCTCTCTCTCTCCCTCTCCCTCTTTCTTTGTCAAATAAATAAATAAAAATATTTAAAATAAAAAGCAATATATATATATATATATATATATATATATATATATATGTGTGTGTGTGTGTGTGTGTGTGTATTTATGTATGTATGTATATATTAAAAATAAGGGCTGCTGGGCATGGTGGCACATGCCTTTAATCCCAGCACTCAGGAGGCAGAAGAAGGAGGATCTCCATGAGTTCAAGGCCACCCTGAGAATACAGAATGAATTCCAGGTCAGCCTGGGCTAGAGTGAGACCCTACTTCGAAACAAAAAATGGCTGGAAAGATTGCTTAGTGGTTACAGGCACTTGCCTGCAAATCCCAAGACCCAGCTTTGATTCCCCAGTGCCCGTGTAAGACAGATACACAAAGTGGCACATGAGTCTGGAGTTTGCTTAAAAATAAATAAATAAAATAAAATAAAATAAATTGACACAAGAAGCTCTATAGAGCTTTGTGGCTTTTGGTTTTAGAGACAGTAATATTCTAAGATAGTTTGTTTTCAACAATATAATTATAGTAATTTCAAATAACATTGATTAATACATTATAGTATCTCATGCACTAGTATACACACACACACACACACACACAGACTCTGAGCACTGAGAATGAACTTTATGGTTCCGACAAACAAAACAGGAATCACAAAGTATAAGTAAACTCTTCTCTAATAGCACCTGGGATGAGAATATGAGCACTCATTGAGGTAATAATGCACATGTCCAACTCCTGGTTCGGTGTTCCTTCTACTGTTTCATGCTGCTGTGATCTGCAGCTCCCTTCAGTGTGGCTCAGTCTGCTTTGTGGCTGTGATGCAGGATCTTCAGTCCAGGGAGTGATTAAATCCGCAAAGATGTAAGAGATCCCATGCCTGTGGGGCTCTATTTTTGGACAAATTGGAAGCATGGACTCTAAGAAGGGTACTTTATGGACTATGAGGTTTATTTTAGGGTCTATGAGGAATTCTAGCTGAAAGGATAAAGCGAGGAGGGAATTCACCCCCTTACTTAGCTAGAAAGGTAGAGACTCCCTTCACAGAGAAATGTCCCTGGAAAAGAAAAGCCTCTGGGGAAGACACGCACACACATTATAATTTGATCCAAAGTCAAGCAAAAGAACTAAAAAAATTCATCATGACTGAAATAATTCCAAAATATTACTTGTTGTGAAAAGGGAATTCCAGTCAGGATTAAAGCAGAGATGGAGATGACTAGTAACAAACACTTACTGAGGGATTTATCCTAAGGGGTAGGGTGAAGTGATTGTCATGCCAGCTGCATTTCTCAGGCTGAAGTCGATTTCCATGTGTCCAGTGTATACTTCAGAGGAAGCCCAGCCATGCTCTTAAAACTTTTAATCTGACAGGATCGCTCCCACCAATTGCCTAGAGCAATATCCTTAAAATTGTGTATGGACTGAACCGTCTACAAAACACCTGCCGTACACCACCTTAATTAGTGTTTCAATAACTGGGAACAGTAGCGTACTCAGTTGGGGCATATAATTGACCAGTACAAAAGGTCCTTGAGAGCAGTGATGTCTTTGTTGATTTATTTTAAGTAAAAATGAAGTATTTCTACTGGACATGAAGAGCATGTTCTTGGTAAAGCAAAACTAAATTTCAGAAAAGAGTACTGTGAACATCATTAGCTTAGGTGTGTAGGTAAGCATTTCTTCCCAGAGTTCCCTCCCTGAAGAGCTCATTAATCTCTGTCTTCATAATCAAACCTGGTGTCTAGACCAAGAGAGATAGCTTAACAGTTAAAGTGCTTGCCTGCAAAGCCTAAGGACCGAGGTTTGATTCAGCAGTATCCACGTATGCCAGATAGCACAAGGTGGCACATGCTTCTAGAGTTTGTTTGCTGTAGCTAGAGGCCCTGACACACCTGTTATTCTCTCTCTATCTGCCTCTATCTCCCCTCTCTCCAATAAATAAATAAAAAAAAATATTTTTTAAAATCTAGTGACTATCCAAGGGTCAGAACATTAACAAATATCAACCAAGGTGATATTGACAACCTGAAGTAGCTGTGTGTCTGCTTGAGGAATGGCAAGGGTAGTATGTTCAAAAGTATCTTTTAGCACCCTTGATGATGCTGAGTATAGTGTTTTAAACTACTGTGTCCTTTGCTAATTACTGTTGTACACAGTAAGTTTTACTGGAATTTTTTAGGTTGGATCTTGTTGGCCTTTTACTTGTACAGAATTCTATTCCACTTTGTGGACATCCATGTGCCAGACACTCAGGTCCACTCTGTGATATACAAAATTATCTATATGCCAGGCACTCTTGTCCACTCTGTGATATACAAAACTATCCATGTGCCAAGCACTCTAGTCCACTCTGATATATAATTATCATTGTGCCAGACACTCTAGTCCACTCTGTGATATACAATTATCCATGTGCCAGACACTCTAGTCCACTCTGTGATATACAATTATCCATGTGCCAGACACTCTAGTCTACTCTGTGATATAAAATTATCCATGTGCCAGCACTCTAGTCCACTGTAATATACAATTATCCATGTGCCAGGCACTCTAATCTACCCTGTGATATACAATTATCCATGGGCCAATTGTCCAATACCCATATAAAGCCAGATGTACTAAGTGGCAGATGTGTCTGGAGTTCAATTTTAGCTGTAAGACACCCTGGTACACCCATTCTCTCTCCCTCCATCTTTCTCTCTTTCTCCTTTTCTTTCTCTCCTTTCAAATAAATAAATGAAATTATAAAGGTATAATAATAATGGGTAATTTGTCTCAGTGTTCTAAAGGCTAGGAACTATCATTTGGCAATGGTCATCCCATTACTTAAGAGGGAAGTACAAGTGGCCATATAGTACAGAGAGAATGTCTGGCCTAACTCTTCATATATACTTATGTGTGTGTGCATGTGCGTGTGTGTGTGTGTGAGAGAGAGAGAGAGAGAGAGAGAGAAAACAACAAGGTGAGGGGGATAGAATGAGCCTACCAGGGCCTCTTGACACTGCAAAGGAACTTCAAATGTATACATCAGTTTTTGCATATGGCTGTGCATGGGTATTGAGGAGTTAAACCATGCTGGCAGACTATGCAAGTAAGCAACTTAAACCAGTGAGACATCTCATCCTCCCTAATCTCATCATCTGTTGTTGATGTGTATGTATGTATATATATATATATATATATATATATATATATATATATATATATATATATATAATTTATTTCTTTTCAAGGAAAGAGAAAAAGAGAAAGTGAGAATAAAAATGATGACCATGCATGCATCAGGTTCTCCTGCCACTGCAAATGAACTCCACATGCATTTTCCACTTTCTGTATCTGATCCTACATGAGTTTTGGGCAATCAAACCCAGGCTGTAAAGCCTTGAAAGCAAGTGCCTCTAAACACTGCACCATCTCCCCAGCCCATGTCATCTGATTTTATCATGGACTCACTGCTGCTCTAAATATTTCCTGTCATAAGAATAAGATGAATCCATATATTAAGATAGAGCTCTCATGGCCTAATCTGTCTTAAAGTTTCCCTTGCTACTATTACAAAAGCAATTATATTTAGACATGATTTTGAAGGAGATAATCAAACCATAATAAGAGAGATTTGTTTTGTAATACTCTGTCATGCAAACAAATGACTTTGAAATTTACATAAAAGTTTTTAATATCCGAATTTTATATATACAGGAGTAATAGCTTGGGGAGGAAGGGCATCTCTACTCTACTTGTATTTTCTGTGCTCTCTAAAATATGTCCCAGTTTCATCAATGTATGTAATAAAATGTATTCAAATCATCATAGGTTAACCTCCTTTCTCTGATGGAATCAGATGCAGAATACAGTTCTGTAAAGAATCTTCAAGAGATGGATGCTCTGGTATTTTATGCAGAAGTCCAATGGGTTTGGAATCTTCTCTCTTGGCTGAAAGTAAACATAAGCCTTGACCTTGAGTGAATGATGGAGCCATAATTCTTAGATCGACTATTCTTGATTTATAGGCAGGGGTCCTCTGAACAGTGAGAAAAAATGGTTCCTGCTAGTTTTTATTATTTCTTCGTCATTCATATTTTATATTCTGCATCTGCCCAGAGGCTATTTTATATGATGCATTTTTATAAACCAGAATGAATATATGAAACATAATTTGATTTCTTACTGTGGTATTCACAGTAACAATAATTACCACAACAGTCACAAACATAGTAAAACATATGAACTATTGTTAATTTTTTTCTAGAACTTTGAAACCTAATTGGAAATTCTTACTATTTTGTAACTTTTATGTTTTTTGGTGCTAAATTCTTTCCCAGGACTGGAGAAGGGGAGTCAATACAGTTTCCAGGTATCGGCCATGACTGTCAATGGCACTGGGCCTCCTTCCAACTGGCATACAGCAGAGACCCCAGAGAATGACCTAGATGGTAAGACTTTATTTTTCTAAGTTCTTAGTTACACCAACCTTGGTGATTCCATGCTCTTCAACTATGTTAGATATTTAATACTGTAGCGTTGGTTGTGCATTAGTTATGGTTCTTTGTGGTAGCTTTGTAGAAAATCTGAAATAGTATATTTTGCTATTTTTTATTATAATAAGTTTGTCTTAATTATTTTTGTGGTAATAATCAATGTATTTTCTAACAGCATTCTTAAAACATACTGTATATGCATCTTCCTTATATCCTATGAGGCTTCTTCAAATATTATTAAGTATTTTTCTTGCTTCTAATATCTTCATTTATATTAATCACTATTTTGTGGTAAAGGAAAGCCCACTTTATTTTCTTGATAGTTATCTTGGAGCATTCATAGATGAGTTATTGAGGTCCAAGTGAAATGTACATGTCAATAATTTAAAGGAGCATAATTTTTAAAATCATAAGATGAAAAATTGTTCTAGAAATAAAAACATTATCATTAATGTAATTAAAATAAAAATAACATGAGTAAATAAAACAAGAAAAAATCTAAGCAATAACATAGGTACGTCTTATGGAATTTGTGGTGAAAGAGACAGAGAGTCATGAAAACAAGTAACTTAATATCAGGGTATCTTTAAAGTAATGACTTACTTATCTTAAGAAAGTCATTAATTTTTATGGAAGTAATCTCATCACAATTATAGTTCAGAGAGGTTACTGTAAAACATAAAACTGTATCAGATGTATAAAAATATAGGAAAGACATGACAATACTAGGCATAATGTTGGGTATGGTTTTGAGAAAAATAACTTGAAACTTTTAAATATTGACTTGATTTCAATTATATAAATGACACAAAGTCTTATTTTACAAAGCTCATATCCTTCAATATTAGGTAAAGGAGTTTTTTACATTTATTTAAATATTTTTGTTGGAAAAAAGTATATATATGCATAGTCAGTCATTTTAGGTTTTAGGAGAGAAATCATGAAATTTCTATTTCTCAAGAAACATAAATTTCAGCTAGGAATGGGTAGGTAGGTCATTGTGGTAGTTTGAAAAGATGACCACCAATATAGTCAGTGTTTTGTTAGTTTATAGTTTAGATCTGCAGCCAGCTGGCTGGAGGAGGTGGATATTTCTGTGGCAAACAGCTTCAGGTTCACTGAGATAGATTTCCAGACCAGGCACAGTTATGGAGGAAGGGAGGTATTGAAGCTTACAGATCCAGGGGATGTTCCATAAGGGCAGAAGAAGCTACCCTGCTTTCACAAGTCCAAGCAGAATGAGAGAAACCACAAGCCCCAAAAGCCAAAAGCCACAACCACACAGCATACTTCAGAAACTCCAGGTGGAACTAGGCACTTTGCATATCTTTAGACTGGAATTTCAAATCCACCACCGCACCTTAGGGCTGGATTCTAATATTCACCTCCTCCAGCCAGGTAGCTGCAGATCCAAACTACAAACTAATAAAACACTGAATATATTGGGGCCATCTGTTCAAACTACCAGTCAGAATAAACACTTGAAAGGAGAAAATGAAGGAGAGCAGAAGGAGTATAAAGGATTATGGAATATTTTCCAAGGATACAGAAATATCTCCCTCATTAGGTAAAATATAGCATCAGTTTTAAGAAAGTAGGGTGCAGCCATGTGAGAAAGTAGAAAATAGCATTCCTGGAAGCAAGAACAGCTGGAGTAGGTATCAGGAGATTGCCACTGGCAAGGTGATTGGCAACAATGACCTAAAATCACTAGTGTATAATCTGTTTTGTGTAGAGAATGGTAAGCTACAAATATACATTTTCCATAAATAAGTTTTGAGGTGTTTTTGTGTTCTTTATACTCTCATCTATCCTATTGGAATAAATATTAGCTTAGCTTGAAGGAAAGGTAATTTAACCCTAAAACTTCCACTAATTTGACCAGCATATCTATCAACCAGGAAGCTGGAACTCAAGACCTGACCATGTGAATTCTTTCCCAGTTCAGTGCTCAGAGCAGTGGTTATAGGCAGAAATGTACGCAGTAGAACCACCATGATTCAAGGCAAACAAGTCTAAGAAATGAGATCATACCACTTACCTAAACATTCAAGACTATAGCTCTTACTGGAAAGAGTGAAAATAAATGGAGCAGAGGTTCTGGAGGTCTCATAAAATATACAGAAGGAACGTGACTCTGCGCTTGACTTATGTGCTCTTTCTCATGATTCTGAAAGAGTCACAACCCATGTGGAACAAACATATAAAATCACAGCTTCTGAGATCAAACAAGACTTCCTTTTAATACCATGCTTCTCACATTTTACACCTTCTGCATGTCATTGAATCCAGGTCCCTGTTTTAGTGAAGCATATGTGTGTAGCGCTCATGTGTAGAGAGCCATTGACAATTCCAGTGTATTTACTTGAACTTTTCTATGCTCATGCTCTAAGAATGTCTCTCTTCCCCATGCTATTTTCCTCCTTATATTCTCCTTATTTGAGAGTTGATAAAACCAAGTTTTGAGGAGAAAAAACATGGATTGACAAGAATATCCCTGTCACTGTGCAGATAATGACTGCACTGCTTTGAAAAAATTCATGAAAATGGCTAGCATTAGAAACAGATATTTTATGAAAGAGCATATTGAAAAATTGTTTAAAGGAAAGATTATGTGGTTCCTTATATAACCAGTTTTCATAAAGCATGTCTTCAGTGCATTCCTGCTGCCACTGTAAGGTCAGAAATTTCCTCATTCATGTAATTTTTTTTTCTTATCCAGTTTTAGTTTTTGAATTTTTCTTATTCCTCTACAAAGTCATTTTTATGATAATTGTTAAAATAATTATTGTCTCATCTTACAATATATGTTTGTCATCTGTATAAGTATATAGAAAAGGAAGCTAGTGGAATGATATTTCATGAACAAAATATTGATATAAATGATAGCATGGATTGTGTACAGCATTTAGCTACATGAATGTGTCTTTTACTTGATATATAAAGCAGCATTTCATTCCCTTCAAGAAATTAATGATTGGTTTTAAAGTATTCTTACTCTATTCACCTATGAACACTTTCCAACAAGACACTTACAGTAATTTTGATTCCCTTTCATTCTTTCTGACTTTCCTTTATGCCATTCAGATATTAAAAAGTAAAAAGTAAAAAGTAAAACTTTTGATAAGAATTATCATATAGATGAATAAGTTAACTTGATAGTGATCAAGAGTGGGTAGAATACTCAGCATACACATAAACACAGTTATACAGACACTATATATTATATATGTATGAAAAGGTATTTATACACAGAGACACACATGTATTATATGTACTATATGTACACACACACTCTCTCTCACACACACACACAGTAGCTCTCTCAGATTAATTTACTAATTTTGTCGTGTGAAACGTTTTTCACTAGGGAGACATGAAAACATGTCGATGCACCCTAGATGGACCAAAGTATGATTGCACTAAAACCAAGTTTGTGGAACAGTGAGTTCTGTGGAGTTACTTACAGAGCAGCATTTACCCTTTATATAATCTGGCGGCCACGGTGGGGGCGGGGGGGTGTCTTACAACCTTTCTCCAGACTTGACTTCTTGCTGTCTCCTCCTTTCAGAATAGAATGTTTCAATTCATAGAAAAATTACTGCACAACACCAGTCAGAGTCTGCCCCTTAGTAGTTGTTACTGCTCCTGGAACCTTGGGGAGTGGTATGTCACCTTTAACCTCTCCCAGACTTGTTTCTTGATTTCCTCCCATCTCTCAGGAGGAAATATTTCAATTTTAAGGAATTTACTATATAATGTATGTAAATGCTGAAGTCACTCAGGCTTTCAGGTCTGAAGTTGAGAGGATTTAAGACCAAAACATTGCAAAGTCAAAAAGTTCCACAAAGAATTTCTCTATTTTTTCCTTACATTATGGGAAAAGAAGAAGTAGTCATTTGAAAAACATTTGAAATAGAAGGTGTTCTTTGCTGTAGTTGAAGAAAATGTGTTAGAAAGGAATGGGAACATTGGATCTCTTGGGTGCACTGTGTTGCATTACTACTCATGTCTTCTGGTGAATCCCAAAAGTGACGTGTTCTCTGTTCATAACTGTAATCTTAAACTCTGCAAATCAGCTAAACAGGGGCAATGCTACTTGAGGACTGTTTTAGACCAGCTCTTCTCCCTTTCTGACTCATATGCTTCCTTCCCTTTGCCTTTTCTGGCTTAAGCTGTCTGAAAATGAACAGTAACCCAGAGATGTACCCAGGTCCTCATGGATCGCCCTTTAATTAGGATGTTTTGTTAAAGTAATTATAAACCAAACTGCACTGTTTGTTCATGCTTCCCTTGGAAAGCACATTGCTACTACTGACAGCTGGGAAGTATTAAAATATTTATTTTGTGCCTCAAATTTTCAGCTTAAAAAACTCCAAGATCATTAGAATTCCCCAGTGCTCTTATGTAAAAGTCCTGTGTAACAAAATGAGAAAATCTCTGATGAAGTTCAGGAGACATCCTTCAGGACATTAAGCCCAGGGAATCTGTTGGTCTGCCTCTTTAAAAAAGGGAACAGGTGAAAACTGCCATTACCATCAATAGTGATGTGATTTAAAACTAACACTCTACCCTAAAGTAGTAGCTTGGCTCCAAAATCAGTGATGCAGAGACCCTTGGCAGAATAACAGTGATGCAACAACAAAATGTGCACCTAGGAACTGACTCTTATTTCCTGCTCTCAGAAAATAAGTAATTAGCCCTATTATTGGGAACATAGGCTTATTGTAAACTGATTTCACTGGAGGTCCTAGGCAAAAAAAAAAAAAAAAACCTTGTGGTATAAAACTAACAGTGAATAATACTGAGAACATCACTCAAGAAAAAGCAAGGCTGGGTGTGGTGGCACACACCTTTAATACCAGCACTCGAGAGACAGAGGTAGGAGGATCGCCATGAGTTTGAAACCACCTTGAGACTACACAGTAAATTCCAGGTCAGCCTGAGCTAGAGTGAGACCCTAACTCAGAAAATCAAAAAAAAAAAAAAAAAAAAAAAAAAAAAAAAGAAAAAAAAAAAAAAGAGCAAACACTAGCTTTTGGCCAGATGTAAGTTGATGAGAGCACCTGGAAAGAAGGGGAACTGAATACTGAACCTGTCATCTAGACTTAAATAATTTAAAAAATGCAAGTTCTCTTGGCGAGGTCAAAAATCAGAAACTATAAATTCTTAATAAGGTGAAAAATAAAAAAAGACTAAATATATACAAATTATGATAGGCCAGAGAAAACCCCTCACTCCAAAGTCCACATACTATTCCCAGAACATACTCCCCTGCAACATGTTACTCTACAATAGTCAGGAGACTTTGTAGGTGATACTGAGGTGCTATCTTGAGATGGGCACATTATTCTGGAGAACCCTAGTGTTAGTTAACTTCTCATTGCCGGGTCAAAACAGCTAACCAGGTCAGCTTATGGAGGGAAGTAATTTATTTCAGCACATACAAGACAACAAGGGGGGGAAGTAGTCCCAGTGAGTGCGCTCTGGCAAGGAGGAGCTGGGCCATGGCAAGTGCAGGCCTGCGCAAGTGAAATACCTCCTCAGCAAAGCTCTACCTCCCAAATCATCACCACAAGGGCACCAAGTATGACGTATGATCACAAATACTTTAGCTTATGGGGGAATAGTTCACATTTGAACTACCATACTTGGGCTCTATGTAGTCACAGAGGTCCTCTACATAAAGGAGAAAGAGATGTTGCAAATAAGACAGGTTGGAGTAAGGCTATTTTATGAGGAAAAAAAAAAAAAGTAGGCAGTTTTAGAATTTTGAAAAGGCAAAAGAACTGCATTGTTCCCTGAATCTTTGAGAAAGAAGTCAGCCCTGCTGACATGTCCAATTTGTTCAATAAAACCAATATTGAAGCTGGGCGTGGTGGTGCACGCCTTTAATCCCAGCACTCGGGAGGCAGAGGTAGGAGGATCACTGTGAGTTCAAGGCCACCCTGAGACTCCATAGTGAATTCCAGGTCACCCTGGGCTAGAGTGAGACCCTACCTCAACCCCCCCCCACACAAAAACCAATATTAAACCTTTCTAGAAATGTAATATCATAAATTTGTGTTGTGTATATATGAGCTCATCATAATGTAAGCCACTAAGTACATCAAACAATAGAAAACTAGTTCAGTTGCCAGAAAATAAATTGATACTTCTTTTGAGTCTCTCACAAAAATAAACGAGCATATACAAAGACAAGTTTGCATAACATAGATTTTACATTCTTTTGAGGCCAAAATGTATTTTAAAAAATCTAGCATTAGGTATGAAGAGCACATAAAAGTCAAGAAAGGGGAAAATAATGTGGTTATTAACTTTCTCCTTGCTGTGAATTAACAGACAAAAATCACCTTGGGGGACTTATTGGTCTGGGCTCATGGTTTGAGAGCATACAGACCATCTGGTGAGGAAAGTATGACAGTGGAAGTGTGTGGTGGCTGGATGCATTGTGTCCATAGCCTAGAACCTGGGAGACATAAGTATTAGCTATGTCCTTTTTCATTTTATTCAGTTTTGGTCCATAGCCCCTGGGATGGTATACCAACATTGAGTTCAGGAATTCCTGCTTCAGTAAGTCCTCTCTGAAAATACACTCACACACCCAAACTTTTTCTTCATTCCATCGGTATTTCAAATTTGATGAAGCTGACTTGATTAACCAGGACAAATAATATTATAGAAATGAAATATTGGTTGATCTGCAATTCCACAGACAATGAACATTTAAAGAAAGTTATAGAAGAATCAGAAATAAGCCAGCTGTTTTAAATAAATAAACTAAAACATATTTTTAAATGTTATTTATTTATTTATTTGAGAGAGCAAGAGAGGGAAAGTGACAGACACACATACAAACACACACACACACACATACAAATACACACACACACAGAGAGAGAGAGAGAGAGAGAGAGAGAGAGAGAGAGAGAGAGAGAGAGAGAGAGAGAGGGAGAGAATGGGCACATCACAGCCTCCAGACACCACTGCAAACAAACTCTAGACACATGCGCCACCTTGTGGATCTGGCTTATGTGGGTCTAGGGAATTGAACCAAGGTCCTTTGGCTTTGCAGGCAAATATGCCTTAAGTGTTAAGCCATCTCTCCAGCCCTAAAACATATTTTTTTTGTGCTTGTAATTAGTGCCTAATAATTGTACAAAGTAACAGTTTTAATTATGACATTTTCATCTAAGAATATAATGTATGTTGACCACATTCTTGTTTTTATTTCTCCACTTCCTTATTTTTTTTACCTTCCTATGAGCCCTATGAGCCCCTAGTTTACTTTCATATAGCCAGCATTCTGTTTCTAAATTCCCCCATGAGAAGAGCAAAACAAAACACATGCTATTCATCTTTCAGAGATTGGTTTATTTCACTCAGCATGATACCAGTTTTATCTAATTTCTTGCAAGCCATTAAATTTTGTCCTTTGCTATAGCTGAATGAAACCCACTTGTGTATGCATCCTACATTTTAACTGTCCATTAATACTTTATGGGTATATAGACTGATTCCACAACTTGACTGGAATGAATTAGGCCAAGATGAACATTGGTATATAATTATCTCTACTCTACGCTGATGTTGATTCTTTTGTATGTATCTCCAGGAGTGGTAAAGCTTGGTGGTAGGGTGCTTTTTAAAAATATTTTTGAACTTATATTACTTCCCATAGTGTCTGGACTAATTTACATACACAAAAGCAAGCTATAAAGTTATTGTTTTATTAAGTAGAAACTGTATGGATACATCATGTGTTGGTATCATCATTTCCCTCCTCTCTGCCCTCATTTCACAGAGTGACCTCCTCAGTGGGATTGCTGGTATTCACCATAGGGTTGTGGGTTATGAATTATGAAAGCAGCAGTCAATCCTTGTTGGTGGGGCGGGGGAAGGATGCCTCTGGATATTTCCTCCCACCTTCAAGGTTATTTTCATAAGTTTTTTTTAAAAGTTTAATTTAATAAGTTTATTTTTTTCAATTTTTTAAAATAAACTTATTAGCAATTCTTATCATCTTGTTTTCTTCATGATAGGTATTCTGATTTGAATTAGGTGGTATCTTCATGTAGATTTTTGTAACTATTTTTATGAGAAAGAGAAAGTGAGACAGAAAGAGAGAGTGAGAGAGAAAGAGAGAATTGACGCACCAGGGCCTCTAACCATCGCAAATTCCAGACACATGCACAATCTTGTGTGTATGTACAACCTAGCATGCTTGCATCACCTTTTACATCTGGCTTATGTGGGATGTAGAAAGTCAAACCTGGGTCCTTAAGCACCTTAGGCAAGGGCCTTAATTGCTAAGCCATCTCTCCAGCCCTCATTGTAGTTTTGGTTTACATTTCACCAATAACAAAAAATGTTAAGTATTTCTTCATTTATCTTTTAGCACTTATACATTTATTTGAAAACCTATTCAGTTCATTTGTTTATTTATGTATGATATTTTTTGTCCTTTGGATTCCTAATTTTTGTCTTTATATAATCATGATATTTATTCAATGCAGTCTCAGTTAACAATTGTCATTATTGATGATTTAATAAACTGACTTTCAGAAGATGGTTTCCTATGCCCATAACTTGAAATATTTTTCCTAGATTTTTCTTTAAGAGTTTCAGAGTTTAAGGTTTTGCTTTCACATTTATTTTTAATTGATAATTATACAGAGTGAGATATGAGAATCTATTTTCAGTCTTCTGCATGTGGCTATTTAGAATCATTTGTTCAAGAAATTTTCTTTTCTATAATGTATATTTGAAGTATCTTTGTCAAGAGTCAGATAACTACAACTATTTTGTTTTTTTATGAGTCTTCCTTTTCTTTTATTTACATGACTGCTTTTATGTATGCTATTTTTGTTTCTATGGCTCTGAAATATAATTTGAAATTAGTCATGATGATTCCTCTAGCATTAATATTTCCACTTAGAATTGCCTCAGCTATTTGGGGCTTTTTGTACTTCCATATGAATTATAGGACGTTTTTCTTTTTCTATGGAGAATAATATTGGACTTTTAATAGCTATTTCATTACATATATAGATCACTTTCAATAATGTGGACATTTTAATAATACCGTTCTGCTGATTCCTGAGCGAAAGAGGTCTATCTATGTTATATTTCTTCAGTTTCTTTGCTCACTGTTTTATAGTGTTTATTATAAGTGTCTTTAACTTTTTAATTTTGTGTGTCTCAGTGTATTTACATTTGAGGTTACTGTGAATGAGAATAATTTCTTAACTTATTTTAGCATATTATTTAAATATTATTGGAAACTTTGATATATGAACATATTACGCAATGGTCCCTCTCATGTCCCCTGTCCTCATTCCTCTGAGGACCTTCTTCAGTGGCATATAAGTAGCAACTATGTGATCATGGTTGTACCAGTCAGTTCCCTGTAAGAAAGACAATTTAGTAAGTTTGTTATTGATAGATAAAAGACTAGGATTTTGTGTTTACTTTGTAATCTATTGCATTGCTGAAAGTGAGTATCAGATCTTAGAGTCTTTGGATGGAATGTTTAAAGTGTTTCAAGTATTAGGTCATGTTATCTGTAAACTAGCATGAGTTTGTTCTTCCTTTTCTATTTGTATCTTTTTTGTTTGTTTCCTTACCTTTGATTTACTGTATTTCATGAGAATCATAAGAATTGCCAACCTTTTCTCATTTCTGTTCTTAAAGGAAAAGCAGGCATTCAGTTTTTCTTCATTTAGTATAATGCTGGATACTGGATTGTCATATATAGTCATTGGTATATTGAGACACATTTCTTCTGCTTTTAAGTAGGACTTTTAAAAAATATTTTTTATTTGCTTGCAAGCAGAGAGAGATTGAGAGAATGAGAATGAGTATGAGAATGGATGTGCCAGGGCCTCCACTTGCTGCAAATGAACTCCAGATACTTGTGCCACTTTGTGCACCTGGCTTTACACTGGTACTGGGGAAGCAAACCTGGGTCATTAGACTTTGCAGGCAAGCACCTTGTGGTAGTTTGAATAGATGACCCCCAATACATTCAGTGTTTCATTAGTTTGTAGTTTGGATTTTCAGCTACCTAGGTGAAGAAAGTATCAGTATCACTGGACACATTTTAGAGTCTAGTCCTAAGGTGTGGTGGTGGACTTGCAATTCCAGTCTAAAGATATGCAAAACTGGAGTTCCTGAAGTGTGTTTGTTGTGTGTTGTGGTGTAGTTTCCCGCCCCCCCCCCCCCGACTTCTGGCTTCTCTCTCAGTGTGTTTCTTCTTGTGCCATTACAGCACTGCCCCTGTATCTATCTGTAAACTTCAATAAATATGCCTTGCACCATAACTGTGACTGGTTTGGAAGTTCATCTCAGTGACCTGAGGCTGTATGCTACATACCTTAACTGCTAAGCCATCTCTTTAGGCCAGTAGGATTTTTTTTTTTTTTGAAGGAGATTCTGACTTCCTATTGAAAGGTTTTACTGCACCTGCTGAAATGATTTTTATTTTGACTCCATATATTTGGAATGTTAAGTGTATTGCTTTGCATATAGTGAACCAACCTTTATTACCTATATATCATTTCTACACCAATTTCATTGAAGTTATAAATTCATTTAGATTCAATTTTAGTGGGGCATGTGCATATAGAAATGTATTTATTTTGAAATATTCCAATAAATAGAATGATAAATGTCTGAAATGTTTCCTAATAATCTTCTGGATATCAATGATATCATTTTCCAACTCCAATTTTATCAGTTCATGTCTTCTTTATCATTATCTTGCTTAGTTTAGCGAGATGCTTTTCTGTGTTATTTATATTTTCCAAGAACCAGCTCTGTTTCATTGATCCCTGGTACTGTTCTTTTGGTTTCCATTTTATTGATTCAATGTAACATAAATAGCACATCAAAATTGCATATCCAGTCAAGTATGCTTTCTAAAAAGTATTATATATACTTATTTTCTAAATCACTGGAGAAAATAAATAAAATTTTGTATAGGAACGTACATGAAATAAAGGATCAACAAAGGAAAATGAAATTTGCATTTATATGAGAGAAATTGTAAAACTGAATGAAATAAGATTTACCTATTTTGAAAGATATTTAGTTCTTAAAACCATTACTTAGCTCTTGATGTTTTTTGTTTGTTTGTTTGTTTGTTTCGTACTTTTGAGACAGCTCTCACTATGATTGTCTTGAATTCATAGGAAATCCCCTGCCTCAGTGTTGGGACTAGAAGTATGTGCTATGTTATCCTGCTTAGCTGTGTACTTTTAATTCAAATAGTAAGAATGAATTAAGTCAATAAAAAGTGCACAAAGGAATTCTATGTTAAGAAGTGGCACACTTCTAGAGAAATAATAATACTGTTTGCATATATATATCTGTGAATAGATACATATACATAAAATAAAACGGAATAATTCTGTATTAATAATTTTCTCTGTCTAATAAGTATTCAACACAGTAAATGTCAAATATCAAAAATATAACAACAGAAATGTCAAAAGTATAAACAAAGCATTTCAATGAGACACTTTTCAGAAATAAAAAATTGAAACTGCCAAGATAAAATTGGGAAAGATCCTTCTCAGCATAAAAATTAAGATTTGTGGACTTAATAAAATAGAAAATATTGAATGAATTTAGAATATATTAGACATAACCAAAAACAAACATGTAGATAGCTGTATAAAACTATAGAAAATGCAGAACAGAGTAATACATGAACAGGAAAAAAAGAACTTAAAGCACACACATATGAGAAAATTTAATATGCAATTATTCATAGCTCAAAAAGATCATAGGGAATGAAATACAGGGATTTTGAAAATATAGAGAGGCAGAAATTAAACAAACTTACAAATTGTCAGATTCTGGAATGATATTTACCTATAATGCATCATTCATTATTACAAATGAAGAACTAAAATTCTCTGGATAATAAATGACCTGTTCTAGAGCTCCAATTAAATGAATGATTTCTTTTGAACAGCATCAGTGACACTGGAAACAATGAAATATCTTCAGAGTGTTGGTATAATTGCTTTCACCCAAGAATGGTAGATTTTCCCATAACTATCAAAGAAAAGGGACCCAGAAAAAATGTTGCTAACTTACACCACCATTCTTTTTAAAATATATATTCTTTAAAAATAAGGAAAGATTAAAGAACAAAATCAGGTACAGTAATGAGGCATATTATAAATTATGACTGCATAAACTGAAAATATCATGTTGGAGGGCTAAAACAGTGGGTAGGAATATAGTGTAAAGGGAACAGAAGCCATAGTGGTTAAATAGTTTGGGGATTTTTTGTGTGGGATTTTTTGTGAAGCTTCTGTTAAAAGTAGTTATGCAATTAACTCTGAACTTCAAGCTGTTTGGGAAGCATAAACTGAAGCCATTGCACCAGAAGGATGTTGATTGCATAGTGGATTGTGCAAGAGAAGAGAAAGAAGGTAATCAGGAAAAGAAAATCTTTAGTCATGTAAATGGCACCATAAAAGTAATAATTTATTATGCACAAATAAAGTGGAATATAAACAACAAAATAAAAAATTATGGTATATTAATATCAATAAACGTAACTGGATCAAACCCACAAGTTACTCATTCACCATATGTATAACTGGCAAACCTAAAATATAAATGCAGGGGAAACTTTCACATCAAAAGATAAATGCCGGGCTGGAGACTTGGCTTATTGGTTAAGGTGATTGCCTGCAAAGCCAAAAGACCCAGGTTCAATTCCCCAGGACCCACGTTAGCCAGCTGCACAAGGGAGCACATGTGTCTGGAGTTTGTTTGCAGTGACTGGAGGCCTTGGAGTGCCCATTCTCTCTCTCTCTCTCCCACTTTCTCTGTCAAATAAATTAATTAATTAAAATTAGATATTTAAAAAGATAAATGCCAATCACCAAAACAAATCAACTGCAGGATTTATTTGGTGATTTTATTTCTTTAGATGTTTTAAATTGATTTGTTTTTGTGAATTTGTATGTGTGTATCTCCATGCGTGTGTGTGGGTGCACTTGTGTGTACAGTTGTGCATGCATATACATGGAGGCCAGGGACACCCTCTGGTATTCTTGAGAAACATTATCTACCTTTATTTTGAAACAGTTTTTCATTGCCTAGGAGTCAATTAGGCTAACCTGTCTGGGCAGCATGTCTCAGGAATCTGCCTATCAACAACTCAGCAGCATCTGATTCATAGACACACCCTACCACACCCAACTTTTCGTCTACCCTTAAATATATCTCAAACTATCTAATTAACTTTTTAATATATTTTATTTATTTATTTGAGAGAGAGAGAGAGAGAGAGAGAGAGAGAGAGAGAGCGAGCGAGCATAGGTGTGCCAAGGCCTCTAGCCACTGCAAATGAACGCCAGAGATATGTGCCACCTTGTGCATCTGGATTTACATGGGTACTGGGGAATTGGACTCAGGTCCTTAGGCATTGCAGGCAAGTGCTTTAACTGCCAAGCCATCTCTCCAGCCCACATTTTTTGATTATTATACCTTTATGGTAAGTTTTGAAATAAACAAGCATAATTCCCTTAACCTCGCTCTTTTGTTTGAAAATTTTGTAAGCTGTTTGACATTGATTACATGTACCCCTATGTTACCCTCTCCTGTCTCCTCAGTCTTACTTTGATCTGTCTTTTACTAGTGACTATGCCACAGAAAAGAATGTCTCTCCCTGCTTGGCAACTTTTACCTTTCACTAAGTTATTAGGAAATGGAGTAGTTCCTCCACTCTCTGCTCTATCTATAATATAACGTTGACTTGTCCCATCATGTGCAGAAGTCTTCTGCAGGTAACCTCATCTGGTATAAGTTCATGAGTGCAATGGTCTTGTCATGACAAGATGCTTTTGTTCTACAGAGCTCTGCCCTATTGTCTACCTCTTACATTTTATCTTCCATGATGTTCATTGAGCCTGGGTTGCTCTCACCTCAGCTCCAGTTTGATTTCTCTATGTCCTGAACCCATCTGGTGAGGCGTCTCCAACAATTAGGTCTTTGCTTTCAGTCCTAGCACACTCAGCATTTTTATATGGAATCAGAGATTACACTCAAATCCTAAGCTATCTCTCTAGCCCCATTTCATAATTTTCTTAAAGCTTAAAAACATCTTTAAGTACAGATAGCCATTATATGATAGAAGCTATTACCTATGGAAATATGCAAGTTATTATATAAATGCATATTAATAATAAATATAAAGCTTTCAATACACATATATTTACTCCTGAAAAGTTATGGAAAGTTATTTGTGGGAAAAAAACTTATATAGGTCCTGCAATAAACTCTAACTACCCTTTTATCATTACAGAAGTAGAAAGTGTGAAGGTATGGTTACAAAATATAGACAATTAACCAAACCAGCCTCAATACCCAAAATTGACCCAATTATCATTCTAACACCTTGAGTTAATGTCTAAATTCTGCTTATTTGTCCATAAAATTTATAAGTAGGTATAGTACATATTCAAGATAATGAATAGTACCAAATATGCATAACTGTAGCATTTGCTACACTCCACTTTCAAACATTTGTCAATAATTTTCTATTATATTTTTTCATATTATGAGTTTAACTTATATTTTATCATTAAAATTTCTTCAATTTTCCCATAACTTGTTTCAAAACTCAATTTTACAAACAAGGATACAATCCAGGACAACATATGGGATATAAATTTATAGGTCTTTAGTTCTCTTAATACAACAAAATCCCTTTCTTTATTCTAATTTATTGAAAAAACTGGAATTTTTGTTCTCAAAATGCCATAACATCTATTTTTATTTTTGCTGTGTTGTCATTTAAATTATTATTATAGTTTAGCTGTACTTATGTAAGCTGAAAACTACATAGGAAGATCAATGCTATATTCATAGTTTTCTTTAACATAACTCTCAGAATTGAATGGGAATAATAGGGAAATCTGTAGATTTACTTATCATAGTTTCAGTAGGTACATAATTAGAGAATCAAATTTTTAATTTTCAGTGAAAGAATATTTATTACTTGGCTATAATGTTGATTTTAAGGATTTGGGTCACATTAAACATATTTGTTGACTACAAGGTACTTAAAATATTTATGCATAAAAATATGGCCCCTAGGCAGGGCATGGTGGTGCACACCATTAATCCCAGCACTCGGGAGGCAGAGGTAGGAGGATTGCTGTGAGTTCAAGGCCACCCGCAGACTACATGGTGAATTCCAGGTCTGCCTGAGCTACAGCAAGACCCTACCTTGAAAAACCAAATATATATATATATATATATATATATATATATATATATATATATATACATATATACTTCCCTTAATATGTCTATAAATAGAAAAACTAACCTAAAAATAACACACTGGTCAAAGAAAATTTGTTATATCTATAGAGAAACTTTTAGAATCAGCATTTGGCTTACTGCTATGTCAGATTAAAAGTGCTGGGTAAAATTTCATATTGATTTTTATTTTTGACATGTATCAAAGTATATGGTATTATTTTGGTACAATCCTCTGGGATAGCCTTTTGGCATTTCACTGGAAATGCATCTAAGGAAACCACTCTAAATTAGGAGAAGTTTTCACACCAGTCAGCAGAAAAATTTCTTCTGGTAAATTTTGACTGGATACTAGTAGAATTTAGTGGGTTAAGAAGAATGTAGGTGACATGTTCAGAAACGGAATTCCTTTTCTCATGGACTTTTGATAGGAGCCATTTATGTCAGTGAGTTGGTACTTGACAGGGTTGGAGAACCAGAGCTATAGCTACTATTCATTACATGGCAGAATTGAAGTATCCGGCCCTGTATTATCATTCAAGTGGATTTCATCATCTGCAATAAGTGAAATAAGCAAAGTCAAAACTAACTTTTGAAAGCAATTTACAGTCTGCTTCAGTCTTTGGGCAAGTAGGCTGTTGAAAATCTCCTAGGAACAATCTCAAAAAAAAAAAAAAAAAAAAAGAAAGAAAGAAAAAAGAAAAAAAAAAGAAAAGAAAAAAAAAGGCAGAGATGGCTTAGATTTGAAAAAAAAGTGTTCAAAATTTCGGATTATTTTCTTGGCCATATACAACTTTAATTTTCTCATAGAATATCTGATTGTCTCATGATTTGCATTGATGATCAACTATTATATAATTGAGAAAAACTTGTTAGAATGGGATTTGAGTATTAATGACTAAGTTTGAATCCTGTTTCAGTCAGTACATAATCTTCAGATAATGTAATTTAGCTTTCCCCAAGACCTAAATTTTCTCATGTATAAGGAGGTATAAGAATAGCATCCACCACAGTGCTTTGTTTTGAGTGTTAACTATGACATAACATCAGTGCTTGGCGGTGTGTTGTCACTGACTTTGATGAGTCAGGCCTCATATTCTGATGGGAACTGTTTGACAGCAGCCTTGAAGCAACCTGATAGCTGATCTTAGGAAGCATCTCTCTGTCCGTTATAACAAAGTCATGTCTTCATTAACAGGTATATTCACTTCTGGTAAAATAATGGGAAAAGTCAGTACTCCTTAAAATACTAGGCAAAATAATAATTTTGAATAATGTCATACTGACTTTGTTCAAAATGCTAGTTTATAAAAGCAGAAAGTAATTAACATTTATAAACATTCACATTAATGGTAATGTAAGCAATCTTCAAATATTTACTGATTTTATAAAAACAAAATAAGTATGTTGCGAACTGGAAAAATACTAAGTATATCATCTTTAAAATCTACGCAGGCCTAAGAATACTCTTGTTATTTTTATTATCCAAAAGTACAATGATTTTTATTAAGAACAATATACTTAAAAACCATCACATTAATTGTGCAAGGAAAGAAATTTTAATTTTACCAATCTCATGATTACATATTTAAAAATTCCAAGAAGCTTTACTAAAAAAATTAGAAATAATTAGAAAACACAGTAATGTATTATTGCATACATATACACAATGTTGCCTTTCTATATAGTAGCAATAATTAAGTAGATTAAACTTTAAAAACTAAAGTTAATAAGATACAAGCAAATGCATGTGAGAAAAACATATTTCATTTAAAAATAAAATGATACCTGATTATTTATAGAAAAAAATAAATATATATGTTACTGTATAACCACATGAGCAACATATAAATATCAGATCTTCCTAAAATTTTGATTAATTCAATAGATTTCCAATCATAGTGCAATTCATAGGAAGGAGTAAATGTAAAAGAATTACAAGAAACTTTGAAAAAATATAATAAATATTTACTATAAGGCCTAACTGAAAATCAATATAGGGCTGCCTGGTAGGAGAATATGTAATTAACTCAGTACAACGGAATATATAAGGCAGGAACATTTCTTCGTCTATTTTATTAAAAAAAATCAAGGTGGCATGTAAGCCACAAGACTTTTCACTAAATGTTATTGAGGTTATTGCCAACATTTTTGGTTAAAGGTGCAAAATCTTTCTTCTCTTACATCAAAGTAGCTGGCAGTGGTTGGTCCTAGAGATATACCTGAAAGCAAAAGAATGTGGGGTAGCCTGCAAAATAAAGGCAATGAACAGGCAGAGTGGCTCCCTGGTCTAAAGGTATAAATGCTGTTTGGGATGTATGAATTCCATGGTCAGTCGAAAGGATGTTTTTTATTGCTCCATTCTTTTGATATTTTCAAAGTGTTTTATACCATTGGAAGCTATGAGCTGATCTATCAAAGTTACCCTCATCTTGATACGAATTGCATTGTCCACTTTGGGCCTTGCTCCAATATACACCAGTTGTTATGCACAGCTTAAAATTGCTAGTATGAATGTCCAAACGAGACATAGTTTGGACAAGGAGGTATTTATTTCAAACTTACAGATCCTGGGGAAGTTCCATAGATGAGAGAAGAATCTGGTTGGTTTTCACAGATCCAAGCAGAGAGAAAAACTTGAGCAAGCAAAACACCAGCACCAGCACACATACCAAAATGCAGCAACCAAGAGAATTCCTGCCAGAGTGCAGAGCTCTTAGCATACCTTTGAGCTGAAATGGAGATCTGGGCAAAACCGCACATCTTGGCTGGATTCTATGATCCATTCCAGTGACACCTCCTCCAGACACCTCCTCCAGCTAGGTGACTGAAGACCCAAATTAAAAGCTTTAATGAAACATTTGAGTCTATGGGGACCAAACATTCAAACTATCCCATTCTGCTGCTAACCCCCAATAGACTCATGACTATCTTAAATTGCAAATTGTATCCAGTCCAACTTCAAACATCCCCATAGTCTTTATCAACTTTAAGATTGATCCAAATCCCCAAGCCTCATCTGAGATTCAAGATGGTCTCTTAACAGTAAACTTGTAAAATCAAAACAAGCTATAAATGTTCAACATACAGTGGCATGAAATAACAATTGCTATTGCTATAAGGAATAAAAAGGAGAAACTGGATATATGCAAAATCAATAACCATCAGATAAACATCAGTGATCTATGAATCATCTCCAATATCCACAAACAGTAACAGCAGACTCTTTATTTCTAGTTTCCATCACTCTAGCTGGGCTGAGTATCCAGGAAATTTTTCATCCCAAACCAACAGTGCTCCATGGTAGACTTTGCACAGCCATGTTATACCTAAAGCACCTTCAGGTCTCTGCTGAAAGCCATGGTCCATCTTACAATGACTTCACTGGTCTCTCTACCAAGGACATCAATCCCTGCATCACATGCTACATCTCTACAGTGGCTCCAAGAACCAGGTTCACTTCATGACCCACTGCTATGCATTTTTCATGCTTCAAAAACCAATATCAAGTATGCAATGCACAGTCATATGTTAATCTATGGAGGAAATAAAACTTGACTTTCAGCCTTAGGATTCTTCCATTCAGTCATCCCCTGTCAAACAAGTGCCCTGGTGTTCAGTCTTTCTTGGGTGGACTTTACCTCAGCCATGTAAAGCACTTGGAGTACATGAAAACTACTCCTTCATGATGAAACCAGCTTGACAACAGCAGCCTCAGCAACTTAGCACCTGTCTATGTACTAGTGATTTTAAACTTCCTTGAATTTTTCCAGCTTTGAAATGTATGCCTTTCATTTCTGTATCTTCTTCCAAGCACATCAATCCATTACTTTCAAATTAAACCTTGATCAAACTCTCTGGGCATGGGCAACAGAATGCACTGGGCCTTTATGCCAGTATCCCAGTTCCAACAAAGTTCTCTGCTGTCTTCCTGTCCCCTTTGAAAGTACACAAACTAAGACAATTCTCTCTGTACTTAGCATTTTCACACTCCCACCAGAATAGCCCAGAAATTTGGCTTACTGCACTTTGAGGCTTCTGTAGTCTCAAGTAACAAATCCACACATATATCTCCAGCACATAGGTTCCAAAAGACCAAAATCTAGTTTCATTGTGCATTATCACCCCAACTCTTTAGTACCAAATTTATGTTGTAGACAGCTTCATGTCGCTGGGATGAACATTGAAACTAGGCACAGTTTAAAGGAAGAAGGGATCAATTTCAAGATTACAGATCTGCAAGAAGTTCCATAGATGGCAGAAGAAGATCTCCTTCCCACAGATCCAAGCAGAGGGAAAAAACCGCAGCAAGCAGAACACCAGCACAAGCACACATATCAAAAAGCAGAAGGCAACATGGGGACCGCACCAGACCTCAGGCCTCTTTGCATAACTTTGGGCTGAAATCGAGATTTGCCCGCAAACCCATCTTTGGGCTGAAACCCAGTGACACCTCCTCCATCCGAGTTCCTGGAGACCCAAGTTACACATTTTAATAAAATACCTGAGTCTACCAGGTTATATATTCAAACTACCACACTAGTCATCCAACCCAAAGCCACCCCCCACTTCCATTATCACCTCCATTTGACCTTTACAAATTTCAATTCAATTACCATAGCCTGTGACCCTAGTTTTCTTCCATTCCAATCCCACAACCATGTTTGAAATTAGGAATTCTCTGTCTACAGAAAATAGTCTCTGATGTATTCCCTTGGCACTTGTCTCATCCTGCAGTCTAGATACAGTGTTTTCAAGGAAATTATGCAAGGACAGACTTGATGACGTGCGCCATCCTCAGCCTCCTGCCTGACTTCTGTTATTTGTGCTTGCCTGCACCCGCTGCCGTCTAACTGTACTTCCTTGGCTGACTTGTGACTCAGTCATTCCAAGTTCATGTACTGTTTGCCTGAGTAATTCATGAACATTTCATGTCTAGGAAGATTCCTTTTATCCAAATGTTGTTTGGATAAAATTACTTTTAACATTCATCACATTTTAGATGCATGATTTTAAGATCGGTGACATTCTTTAGAGCAGATCAATACCAAGGACCATACTTTGTATTTTACTCAGCATCCACTACATAATAGTTGCTCCATTTATATTGGATGGATAAGTGAGTAAAAGGTACTTGAGAATGTAGGTGCAATGCATCAACACCAGCAGTTTGATTATTAACTGATTATCCCCCATTGTTAACAAGCAATTATAGGTAAGTTACATAAGCATGCATCTCTGTTACATTTTTCATAAAATAAAAATGCTCTGGGCATGGTGGCACACGTCTTTAATCCCAGCACTCGGGAGACAGAGGTAGGAGGATCACCATGAGTTCGAGGCCACCCTGAGACTACATAGTGAATTCCACGTCAGCCTGGGCGAGAGTGAGACCCTACCTCGAAAAATAAAAACAAAATAATAAAATAAAAAATAAAAATGCATCCCCTTTTCTTCATGTTAAAATTAAAAAGAAGCCTTTCATTATCTATGAAGAAATTTGGCAAAACATCTTTCAATATAATGCTATGTTTATTTGTTCTATACTTTGGAGAGTTCAGGGTTTGAATAAACTTAGAGGAGAATAAAAATGATAAATTAACTTAGTACATGATCTGGTAAGGACTATGACCTCCACTTCCCAGCTCAGAATAAAGATTATGATTGAATAGACAAGGATCCAGATTATTCAGTGTAAGGAGCCTGATTAAGTGGTTTGTGATAGGACCTAGATTATTCAGTGTAAGGTGTCTGATCAAGTGCTTTGTGATAAGATTATGAAGATTCTCATGAAATTTTATATGTGAAGCTGGTGTGCCTGAGTGTACATTGAGACAGGTCTCCCAGACACTGATGGAGTTATCTTTTCGCAGAGGCTCCCAAGAAGTGGCCCCAGGAGTGTGTGTTCTATCAAGCAGGCTTAGGCTCTATAACTAATTCAAGAGGTCAGAAATGTCCAAGTAAGGCCAAACTCTCCCATATTTTTAATTTGTTCTGCTTGGCTTGCAATCTTCTTACTCTAGATTGGTATTTTGACTTCCTGATGGTTCATGTCAATCAACAACTTGGTAGATGGAGCCCATTTGTCCAGGTGTTGGATCAAACAATGGCTAATTTTACCTGGCATTCACCTGGAATTGAGATTCTGTGGTTTCTCTAAAGAAGAAAATCATTAAAAGAAGAATCTTGATTTTTTTTTTCTTCTTAAAGATTAACCTTGAAGCTTGACATTGAGGTGCTCATCATATGCCAGGCTTTTTATCCTTTTCCACTAAGTTCCCATCACCATGAACCGAAGCCAGAGTGTGATTAACAGAGGCTTTGGGATGTGGATTCCCGTTGTGGTAGTTTGAGTGTATGTCCCCCATAGACTCAAGTATTTTATAAAAGCTTGATTCCAGCCACCTGACTAGAGGAGGTGTCACTGGGGGAAGATCCTGGGTCCAGCCCTATTGTGTGTTGTTGGATGTGGATCTGAATCCCAGCAAAAAGGTATGAAGAGATGTTTCATCTATTTTGGGTCCCTGCTGTTTTGATGCTGGTTTTGTGCTTATTGCTGTTGGTGTTAGCTGGCTAGTGATGGTTTCTCTCTGCTTGAAAGTATGGAAGCAGCTTCTTCTGCCACTGATGGAAATTTCCCCTAGATCTGTAAGCTTGAAATAAATCCCCTCCTTCCCCAAACCCTGCCAGGTGTGGAAGTTCATCCCAGCAAAGTGGAGCTGACTACATCACCAGTGAATGATTTCCTCAAGACCAAGCCACTGTAAGTGTAGGCTATAGGGCTGAACCCCACCTCAGCAATTCCCAGTATTGCTACTGGGAATAAGTTTGCTAATGTCAGAAAACAGAGGGTACAATGAAATAAATATTTCTCACCTCATATTCTACTAGTAGGTGCACGTAATTTGAGAGACACATTTATTCTCAGAATCAGTATTCATTATATTCCTAAAACAACAAAAAATGCTAAAATCCCTGTTCAGAGTACTTAGCAACTGTCCACTCTATTAATTTCTGCTTTCTGATTCAGTTTTAGGAACAATGACTTAGAAAAAGTAATAGTAAACAAAAAGTGGCTAATGTAAAATAAAATAATAAAACAGTATAGGGATAATCCAAATCAAAATAAACAAAGTATGTGATGAAGCTAATATCACAAATCCTATTGAGAAGTATAATTACTGAACTAACCCTAAAATATATAGAACAGCTACTTAGAAAACCCTAAAATCTATAGAATAGCTACATGTGCAAACTATATGTTAAATGTTAAATGAGATACCATGTATAAAATGCCAAGGGTAAGCTGGGCATGGTGGCACATGCCTTTAAATCACAGCACTTGGGAGGCAGAGGAAGGAGGATTGCCATGAGGTCAAGGCCACCCTGAGACTACATATTGAATTCCAGGTCAGCCTGAGCTAGTGTGAGACCCTACCTTGAAAAATCAAAACAACAAAAAGCCAAGGTTTTTCATCTATATATAACTATATATCTAATATATATATATATATATATATATATATATATATATATATATATATACATGTGTATGCATACTTATGCGTTAAGTATATATAAAACTAAGCCATCATTGTGATACAAGGCCCAGGAGAAAGTTGCAGAGGATGCAACACAAGAAATGCTCCCATTGCTAAGGAATAGGAACAAAATGCGACATAGTCTAAAGTTTTATTGCTAAAAATAAGTGAGTAATGTTTAATAAGAAAGCATTACATTCATAAAGGAATAAATTTAAATATTGAAATTTATTCCAATATATATAAAAATTAGTCATAAATAGTAGAAGAGAGAGGGCTTATCCCAATGGGCAGACAGCATGAAAGAAATTTTGAGGATTTTGAAAATATTGTTTCCTGTTGGGGGTGATCATACATGACTTTATGTGTCTACTAAAACCACAAAACCATAGCAATCTAGTGATTTTTGGTGCAAATGAGTTTTAAAAGTTATTAAACATTAATGGTGATAGAATGGCAGAAATGAAAGAATTTTTTTAAATAAAAAAAACAGGAAGGATTCCATGGTAAATAATTAAAGAACATTCAGGGTTCACTGGAGCAGTGACCCAAAGAAAATAATGTCCATGAAGAAAAGAAATTCTCCAATCAAAGGCCTGTCTGGGAAGAGAGAGTAGGAGTGTAGCAATTGCTTCTTTGTAATTTGCTGCCAAGGGATATAGGCTACTAAGGATTGTAACAAAACTCTAACAAAATCTACCATAAAATGCAACACATTAAATAGAGAACAAATATGAGAGTATTTTTAAAACTACCTACTTCCTGATCTAACTTGGTAGAGCAGCACAGAGCACACAGCACATAGATTATTTGTGTTAAAAAGAGCCAGCAGAGACAAATCTTGCTGGCTACTAGGAAGGAAAAAAAAAAGTCAATAACTGTATATTCATCTTGTTTCACTTCTGCTTAGTTCCTCTCTCCCATTAAAATTCTTATGTTATGGTTACAGAAAAATATGGCAATTTGACAGTGTTTTCTAACCATTATGGGAAATACAAACAGTGTTCTTTTTTTTTTTTTTTTTTTTTGAGTGCTATCTACCAGGAATAATTTCAGGTACTGGAGTTAGAACATTTATGAAAGTGGATGAGACAAAGAGTAATCACATTAATTAGGTAGCATGATGATTGCTAATGAAACCAACACTGAAGGACATAAGAAAGAAGGTTAGAAATAATGTAGAAAGAAGATTATAATTTTAAATATGGTAGTCAGTGGGGGCTGGAATGGAGACTGATGTAGCAGAAATCTGGAGTAAGCCAGGCAGACATAGCTGGGGGACAGATTCTCAGACAGATGGCCCAGAAAATACAGATGCCCTGTGGCAAAGAGATGCACCTCACATGTTTGAGTGACAGCAGTTTCCAGTTTGAAGTAGATAGCTGAAGTGAGGTGATGAAAGAGGAGGCATTTCACCAAAAAGCCCAGCCTTACATAACATCATCCCTGATACTTTCACAGGTTTGACTAATGGGAATCATGAATTGATCTGACCAAAGAGAACACAGTCAGTTCCCCTCATCTTAGTGCCACTCTTCCCACTGCACAAGCTGCAGACTTTTTGATTATGACATGGTCTTCTTTCCACACATTGCTCACCATCTATTCTGCCCTAAGTCCCACATGTACCCACTTTATTTCATCTCCACCACAGTTGTCTAGACAAGTATGAAAGGATTCTATTTTCTCTGTTCTCTGCGTATCAGCCACAAATATGCCCTCACATAAAAATAATAGAATGATCCTTTGAAACCATGAATTAGATAATGGTTTACTCAAATCAGTTCTGACCATTCCAAGATACACTTATGCTTAACTTAAAATCTAAGTTTTATGTATCTTGTCTTTCCTATAGTAAAGTATTCTGTGTCAATCTCTCTCATTTTAAAGACCTGTGTTAGACTAGACATAACACATTGGTCACCATTTGAACTATTTTTTACTATACAGTTCTCCTGTATCACGTGTATTGATGTTGTACAACCATTTTCATTGTCCATCTCCACAACTCTCCTTCTTGCCAAGGTAAAATGCTATAGACATGAAACAGTAACTTCGTTTTCCTTCCCTACTCTATTCTTGGCAATTAACATATCTATGAATTTGTCTTCTCGAGGTGTGTTATGTAAATGGGATGATGGGGTTCCCATTTGTACCTAGTTTATTTCATTATGATCATCTATACTAAGCCATATGATAAAAGTTTCTTCCTTTTTAATGCCAAATAACAGTCTATGCATGAATATCTCATATTTTGTTTACCCCATTATCCACTGACAGACATGGATTATTTCTACATTTTGGCAATTATAAAAGTCTAACTTATGCTGTTACGAACATGAGTATACAAATATATACAACCTCTGCATTTATTCAGAAGATGAAAAGTGAGATCATATGGTAATTCTATTGTTGATTATTTGGGGAGCTGCTATAGTACTTTCCATTGCAACAAAGCTATTTTAGATTCTTCCTCCATGATCCACCTTGGTATTCTTTATATTCTAGGTGAAACAATTATTTTTTCCTCAAATAACAAATCTGTCTGTATCATAAGCCTTTGAGCATTTATTTCTTTGCTTCAGATTTCACCACCTGACATTTGCAAGACTTTTTAATGACCATCTACCTTCAAGTCATTTATTTATCATTTACTGTCATATCAGTAGCAAACTTATCAAGATCCCATGGGTTCTTTAGATTGCTATTATTTGGGGAGTTCTTCTTTTCATACAATAGCTAGAACTCTGACTGGTCTACCAGAGATGTCCAGTGATCATTGAAATAGCAAAGTTCTTAATGCAATAAATTGCCTAGTCTGCTACATATAAGTATGAATAATTAGTGGAAACTTATAATCAGTACTCAGTAATCATGTGTTGTTCTTTAGGACCCAATTAAACTCAGACAGAGTACATAATCCTATCACATCCTCAAGGGTAGCAGCTCACCTAATTATTTTGATCCAGATGCTGGTAGAAACTTGGAACATTATTAGCTTGAATGTCTCATGCTCTCTTTGGTTTCAAGTTACTCAATAATTTCCCTAATGCTCCTTTATGACTTTTATGTGCAGTTGTTATCCTAGAGACACTTATAAAATCTTTCAAATACTTCTGAGCAGCAAATTTCAATTTCAGATCCCAAATAAAGAGTACTCATGTCTTATACTTTTCCCAGAAAAGTTTCAAAATTGTTTTCTTATAGTTCATTTTAGTAATAACTGCTTTCATAACTCAAAAGGTCATATGTATTAGAGAAAACCCACTCAGGAACTTACAACAAAACTGTTATTTCTATCTTTATGTTAAGTGAGTTTGTGGTTTGAATTGTCTGTTATGGGCTATAGACATTGTACTGGCCTAGTTGTGTTGTTGATGAGGCCATGTAGTTTGGATGCTTATGTGGTCCTACTGGTTCTACTGTCTTACTTGGTGATCAAAGCATCCTTGATATCTTGATAGAGGAGCTCCTTGTCTCCTCCTGCATTTTCAGCCTGTAGCCTAATGTGTTCACACCCTTGCTATTTATAAGTGTGAAACAATTTTACAGTATGAATCTTGGACTGGAACTATGGTAACACTAACACAGGAAATAATGAAGAGGGTTTCTAGAAGAATTATGGTGTGCTTGCACTGTGGTAACCCTCTTTACTATCTTACAGAAAACTGTAAGATAGTGGTAGCTGTTGTTCTAAAAATATTTAGTGTTTTCTTTTTATTATAAAAGACATTGATGGTTGTCATTCAAGTCTTGATGTTTCACACTGTCAAAAATCATAAATTTGTCTGAATATAATTTGGTTGTTTTCTTTATATAAAATTATACACATTGTCTTGTTTCAATATTTATTGCAAAATTTCAAATATGTAAGAATGGATTATTGAACTCATTACATTTCAAGGACACCAGCAAGACTGGCAGTCATGTTGGAAAGCTTTAAGCTTCCCCTTTCATCTCTTTTATTACTTTTAGTTAGGGCTTGTAATGATAATATTTCACTAACATTGTGTTGCTGCTGTAAAGGTTTATATCCATATTTTAAGGCATAATGTTTTATGATGTCTGTGCATATTACAGAATAAGCTTCTTTAGGGCAGAGAAATAATAGTGTGTCCCTTTTTGCTCACAAAGGGGCATCTTTATGGAAATATAAACATCCTTAGAAAATTCTGTTGATGTAGCATCTTTAGGCTACTTTGCAAAGATGTTGGTATGGATCCTACTTCTATAGCTTTAGCAAGAGACCTTCTATCTTCAACTACACAACCCCAGGGATATAAATGTTGAACACTAATAAATTTAGTGGAAGAAGTTACATCAGCTTTTGCCATTAAATCACAGAGGAAGGGGTATTGTAACATTACTTTTACTCATCAAATTCTCCTGCACAATTTGACATGCTTTTGTCAGAAACTTTCAGTTGGAACATAAATGATATACATAGTAATTTGAATATGTTCAAATCATTCATCTTTTTAAGTAGCTACCAATTTTCAGGAATTGTGATAAGCATTTACAGGACTATTGAATTAAAGATGGCCACATTGATCTTAATTACGTTAGTATTGGCTTAACTTATGTTCAAAGTAGAATTTTCCTGTATTTGAACTGTTGAAATATTTACTATAATTTTTCATAACTGCTTTTTAAAAGTTTGTCTTTTTATTAGATACAAATTAGATACAAATACAAATGTGCAGACTTTGTCTGCCATATTCACTCTCTCCCATCCTGAATATTCTTAACTAGCCCTGTATCCAAAGTATAGGAGATACAATACTGAATGTTGAATGAATAAGGATCAGTGTCCAGAAAATGAATCATGTTTTAGGGATGGAATCATAGCAGATAACAGTGATGTAACAATTACAGTGCTAACTCAATATCCAAAGTCATTAGTTTCAATATACATTTACTGCAACAGAAAATGCATGTTAGAGTAACGCATATGTTCTCCACATGCAATGCCTGCAGTGTTGCTTGAGTACTTATGTAATACTCATAATAAAAATGTTTCTTGTCACATTTCATTAAATATTGTAAAAACCCTACAAAATCCTTATAAACTTTATCTTTATTCTATAGCAGAGAACTGTGACAGAGAGAGTTAAAGTAGGATCTTGTAGTATAATTACTAGTTTGCATATAGTGCAGATATTAACTGAGCTCTTTCTTAAACATCAAAGTTCAACCATTGAATCAAGAAATATTTGCAATGTCAACTTATTCAGAAGGGGAAATTGGGAAAATTAAACAATTTCATAAAGTCATATAGCTAGGGAACGATAGGACCATGAAATTAAGTTGAATCTGCACAGAATCAAGCCTGTGTACTGGATTAAATTCCAGGCTGCCATCACTTTTCCCTTAATGATAGCACATTACTCACAGATGCAACAAGCAATAGGTCAAGTGTTAAGCAAACCATGCTGACCAGGTCATGGCCCTGTGGTGCACATACTGACAATTACTTAGGAATAGATGACTATACAAAATTCTCTTTTTAGTTAAATTGGGGTAAGGAGTTCTTGGATAAGACAATTTTTGACATTTCATTTCCCCTTTTTTTTGAGGTGCTTATATTTTCTCTTTTATTTGCTTTTTGTTGTTGTTCTTTTGTTTTTAGAGTTAGGGTCCTGATCTAGCCTAGGCTGACCTGGAACTCACTATGTAGTCTCTGGGTGCCCTCAAACTCATGTCAATCCTTCTACTCCTACCTCCTAAGTGCTAGGATTAAACATATGCACTACCATGCCTGGCTTATTTTCTCTTTTATTAATGGTGTTTAATAAAATTTATAGCAAAAGGGAGGCAGCTTTAATAGTAAAGATCAGTAAAGACATTTAATGGAAGTAATGCTTAAAAATTTCTTTTACGGGCTGGAGATATGGCTAAGTGGTTAATCGCTTGCCTGTGAAGCCTAAGGACCCTGGTTCGAGGCTCGATTCCCCAGGACCCACGTTAGCCAGATGCACAAGGGGGCACATGCGTCTGGAGTTTGTTTGCAGTGGCTGGAGGCCCTGGCGTGCCCATTCTCTCTCTCTCTCTCTCTTTGCCTCTTCCTCTCTCTGTTGCTCTCAAATAAATAAATCAAAAAAAAAATTTCTTTTACAACGATAGGGAGATGACTCAGCAGATTAAAGTACTTGTCAGGCTAGTGTGAGTACCTGGGTTCAGATCCCCAGAACTCATTTGAAAACCAGACACTATAACATGTCTGTAGCAGTCAGCTTCACCTTCACTGAGATGAACTTTCAGACCAGACATAGTTATGGAGGAAGTGATATATATTGAAGCTTATATATCCATGGGAAGTTCCATAAATGGCAGAAAAAGCTGGCCTGCCTTCACAGGTCCAAGCAGAGAGAGAGAAGTACAAGCCTAAAGCCAAAAGCCACAGCACACCTCAGGAACTCCTGCTAGGCACACTTTGAATATCTTTAGATTGAAATCTGAAACCCACCACCACACCTTAAGATCCACCCAGTGATACTGCCCCCAGCCAGGTGGCTGCAGATGCAAACTACAAACAACTGAATATATTGGGGGCCATCTATTCTATTCAAACCACCACATTCCGCCCCTGGCTCCCAATAGATTTATAACCATCACACATTGTAAATTTTACTCAGTTCAATTTCAAAGGTCCCCACAGTCTTGACCAATTTAAGATATTAAGACCTGTAAAAATCAAACAAGTTAAACATTTCTAGAATATAAAGGCACAGAGTAAACATTTTCAACTGGTATTGTGGGGAGCCCCCGGAGGGTCCCCAAGTGGGATTGTCTACTAGACCCGAAGACACTCACACGGAGAGCTCTCAATGCAAGACGCAAGAGGTTTATTGTACCGGTGCACCGGGGCTCGACACAAAGTCCTCACGCAGGAGAGGTGAAGAGCCCCGAGCAGCCGGGAGGTAGGGGTTTTAAAAAGGAAAGATCATAAAACATGCGGAAATATCTCAAACATGTTTCAGCTCAGGGATTCTTCAGATGTCGTCAGGGTGTCGCCTCGGCTCAGGGATCGTGACCCCAGGCAGGGAGCTAGGGCCCCTGCGGTTAGGCATTGTTCAATTGTCTCTGAGCGGAGGCTTTCCAGAAATTGGGTAAGGGGGTTACGGTTGAGCAAACAGGGGTTGGGCAAACAAGCACAGGTGGGCAAACAAGCACAGATTTCTAAGGCAAAGGTCAGCATTTCAGTTAACTAGTTCCTTATCTGGGCCCGGGCGGCTAGTTGCAGAAAGTCACGTACTGCAGAAAGTCACGTATAACATGCTTTTCCTTCATAAAATGGCTGTCCTTATGTCTAGGTAAAGCAAGCAATTGTACAGAAGCCAAAGAAGCAGGTTAGTTGTATTTATTGGTAATCTTTCAGTATAAGGCATAGCAAGGAGAGACTAAAACAATGCAAACTCAACCACCATCAAACAAATATCAAACTTCTGCAGTTCAAGTCTAATACACCCAGAGACTGACAGTCTCCAGATTTTCCAATTCCGCCCCTCCAGCTGGGCAGAGTATCCAGGGAACACTTCCACCTCAGGCCAACAGTGCACTCTATGGTAGCCCTTGCATTGTCCTGGTATATACAAAACATCTTCAGGTCTTCATGCAAACCACAGTCCATCTTCCAAAGGCTCTTTCAGCCTATCAGGGCAACAGGCCCTACCTCATGCCACATCTCAGCAGCAGCTACTGGAACCGTGTGCAATTCATGACCACTGCTCACATTTTATGCTTCTGAAACCAATAACAGGTGTGCAGGACACAGCCATATTCTTAATTCACAGACAAAATATATCATAACCTTAAAAAGCAGGTTCCTTCTCCAGTCAACTCTTTCCAAAAGAGTTTGCATTTCTATGATAGTCCTTCCTCAGGCATCCTTTCCATTGTTTTAATGTAAAGCAGTTGGACCATCTTCCTTAAGATTGCTAATGTGTTTGACAATAGCAGGTTCAGTAACCTAAAACCAGCCTCAGTGCCTGTAATTTTAACTTGCTTGAGGTTTTCCAGCTTAAAGTCTTAAATCTCTCAGTCCAGTATCTCTAGCCAAGCACATCAGTCCATTACAAATTTAACCTTTATCAAACTCTCTGGGCCTGGGCAGCAGGATGCAGCCAGCCCTTATGCCAGTAGCCCAGTACCAACAAAGTCCTCTGCAGTCTTTCCTTCCCCTTAGAAAGCTCATAAGCCAAGCCTCGAAGTTCAATGCTGTCTGCACTTAGCATTCTCAGACTCTCATCAGAATAGTCCATAAAACTCGGCTTACCACTCCAGAAGACATCTTCAGTTGCAAGCACCAAGTCCATGCCTATTCCTCCAAAACAAAGGTTCCAAAAGATCAACATCCACATAGTCAGGTTCATCTCAGCCCACTCCTCGGTACCAAGTTCTGTAGCAGACAGCTTCAGGTTCACTAAGATGAACTTTCAGACCAGGTACAGTTATGGAGGAAGGGATATTTATTGAAGCTTACAGATCCAAGGGAAGTTCCATAAATGTCAGAAGAAGCTGGCCTGCCTTCACAGGTCCAAGCAGAGAGAGAGAGAAGTACAAGCCTAAAGCCAAAAGCCAAAGCACACTTCAGGAACTCCTTCTAGGCACATTTTGCATATCTTTAGATTGAAATCTGAAACCCACCACCACACATTAAGATCCACCCAGTGATACTGCCAGATGGCTGCAGATGCAAACTGCAAACAACTGAATATATTGGGGGGGATCTATTCTATTCAAACCACCACAATGTCCATCTCTAATCTCAGCATGCTTATGTCATGGGCCAGCTAACCTCATGAACATATGCATAGTGAACAAGACAATTTGCTTTGTACAAGGAGGAAGGTGAAGACTGACACCTGAAAGATATCCTTTGACCTCCACAGCATGCATCACAATAGGCATTCACCTGCACCCACACACATATATCTTCTTTCTCTCTTTGTTTTTTTTCTATCTGTCATACACACGTACACTCATGAAAAGAAAATAATTGTGTCAAATTTAACATGGAAAACTTGGTGCATTTGAGAAAATGAGTAATAAATTAACTAATATTTAATATTATACACAATAAATAAAGCATGATTTGAACCTGTATGGAATGTTCTCTTGTTTAACTAGGAAGTTTTTCATGATATGGATTCTATAATAAGACATGCTGATGATACCTGTCTTTGAATCCTAGAGTCTCAAGTTCCTGACCAGCCAAGCTCCCTTCATGTGAGGCCCCAGACCAACTGCATCATCATGAGTTGGACTCCTCCATTGAACCCAAATATTGTGGTACGAGGTTACATTATTGGATATGGTGTTGGGAGTCCTTATGCTGAGACAGTACGTGTGGACAGTAAGCAGCGGTATTATTCCATTGAGAGGTTAGGTGAGTAGCTGTGATGTTCATTCTACTGAAGGAAGCATACCATTTCTTTTCTAGTAACTTTTTGTTTGAAAGTTATCAATTGGGTTATGATTTCAACATGTAGCATACATTAATTCTTACACATACATACTCACATAAACTTTTCCTCTGTGTCAATTTGAGTACTCTTATCTAGAGCAATCAGTAATGACAGGTGTCTTGAAGGGGGCCCTGCTTATGTGCATAGGATATTAAAAACTGCATCAGATCAATTTTTTTTTCTTTTTTCACTGATCAGCAGGGACATATAACTTTAATTATTATTTAAAAGGTAAGTCAATACCTATTTTTATCTTGATGGATCATTGTAGGAAGATTGCTGTCTTTCTTTAATCTTAATTGTCTGATCACATTAACTTCTTTTTCTTAAAAGTTATAAATAAAACTTTGTGGCTATACCATTGTGAGTGTAAAAAAATGAGAAGTCTTTTCAGTCAAGGCAGTAAGTTGGAATTACTACATCTCTCTTTATGTGTTTTTGTGTCCTTCCTATATGAGCCCTCTCTCACACACATACTGTAGTCAGCCTTACTATTGACAAAATGCAGCAGTTTAGTTGGGATATTTCTGAATTTAAAGAAAATTCATTATGAAATGTCTAAAGAATATATTAACTTTGTCTCCTTTTATATCTAACTTTCCATCCTGCTGAAAGAAATTATATCATTAGCAAGGGGAAGGAAATGCAAAGTTCCACACATAATATATCAGGATTCAGTAAGTTAAGTGCCACTCACAAGGCAAATGGCAAGTTGGTTCTACCTGTTAATTTAATACCATATTACCAGCAGTGAAGTACACATACCTCACAAATCCAACTTGATTAGTGGTGTGAAATGCTACTTATCTGCAGTGTCCTTCATAAATAGAACGTCTGTAATGAAAAGCATTATTTGGATCTGAATAGCTAAAATTCAGTAGTAAGATCATATTTTCTCATTGCAAGACTAAAATTGTAATGATCCATTCCCTTGGCAATTCCTTCAAACACTAATAATAGAATTGCCTACTGAACTGGTAACAGTTTTAGTTTACGTTGTATCTACAAATGATATTCCTGCAGTCAGTTTCAGAGTATGAATGCAAAGGGAATCACCAACTTTGTATTTTATGGCCATCAAACCTATGTCAGGGGGCTGTCACTTATCCATTATTCAGAACACACTATGTCTCACAGTTAATCCTGATGCCACTCACAGCGGAGGCAGGTTAGCATGGCAGTGAGCAAGTGACTGGAAATAAGAATGAAGGTGCACTAAAGCCAAACAAAAGCTGTAAAGGAAAGCTGCTTGATTTTGCCATGCCCCTTTCATAATGATTATTCTTACTACAAAGAAGGTCTCCAGAATCTCTGAATTTAACAAAGTTTAGGAGATTGCACAATTAACACAGGCTAATTTACCTAAATGTTTATCAAGAACAAAAGAAAAATACCTTTCTAAAGTATGTGCCAAAGAGTTACGAGAGACACTAGCTCAATTTGCTCAGAAAAAAAAAAAAAAAGTAAATTAGAGTACAACCAATCTCATGAATTTGTACTTTAAAACTAATTTGGATAGAGAAATTATACACATACATACACACACACATATGGCTACTTGTTAGTAAGTTTATGAAAAGCTCCCTTAAAATATGAAATTTAACATGAAATATTAGACAAGTGTTTTGTTGTTACTTTTCATTTGGTTTCTTTATTTTCATGCAAACAATTAGAATTTTCTACTTAAATAAAGTGTGAGGCATGTCTTAAAATGTAATATTCATACATAAAAGATTCATGCAAGCCTGCACTCAAATATTGCAGTTAAGCCACTAATTGCTTTGTTGTAATACTAAACATTAAATATTAAAAATTAAATAAATAAAATAAATATATTTGTCAGTTATTTCTAAATTAGTGAGACAAAATGCCTGAGCAAGACAAATTAGGGTAGGGGTCACTTACTCACGTCAGAGTTTCAGTGGTTTCAGTCCATTGTGGTGTGGAAGGCATGGCAGAACAGAGCAGCCCATGTGAAGACATGGAGGAAATGGTTGCTGAGAGAGACTACCTGTGCTTCAGGGTTCCTTCTCCCCTTCTCATCCTACCCTAATCCCTGTTCTCTGTGAGAACACTGCCTGCTTTCAAGTCCTTAACCCTCTCAAGAAACATTTCTGCAGTGCTCTAACAACTTCTTTGGTATCTCTTGGGCAAATCAAAATATCAAAAATATTCAATATAGGGCTGGAGAGATGGCATAGCGGTTAAGGCATTTGCCTGCAAAGACAAACGATCCCAGTTTGAGTCTCCAGGCCCCACTTATGCCAGATGCACAAGGCGGCAGGTGGGGGGCGCACGCATCTGGAGTTCATTCCCAGTGGCTGGAGCCCTGTCGCGCCCTCTCTCTCTCTCTCTCCCTCTCTCTCTCTCCCTCCCTCTCTCTCTGCTTCTTCCTCTCTCTCTAAACAAATAAATAAATAAAATATATTTTAAAATATTCAATATAGAATTACATAATTGAAATTAACTATCATAGTAGGTAAATCAGTGATCATAACATTTTTAGAAAAGATGTTTGTATCATCTTTGAAGCATTAGAAACACAATTTAGTCTAATGTATGTACATTCATATTGATAACTTTAATCTGTGAACATGCGTAGGTTCGTGGTCCTTTCTCTTTATCCTCTCTTTGTCCACTCCCCATTCCCAGGACCCTCCCCTTTCAAGGCAACACTTCTTCTATTGTGCTCTCTCCTTTCTTTTGTCATTTGCCATTCTCCCTGCAGAAAATTGGATGGGCTCAGTACTCTGCTGGTCTTGTGGAAGTATTAGTAACTACTGTGGGGTCATAAATGTGTCAAACAGTTCACATTAGGAAGACATCCCCTAAAGTATTGCCACGCATCCTGTAGCTGCTACATTTTTTTCTATTGCCTGTTGTCTTCCTTGTTCACTGAGCCTTGCAGGGGGTAGTAGAAATATCCTTTATTGTTAAGCTCTCAACATGCTCTTATTTTCTATTTTGTGAGTTTTCAGCATCCTTAGTGTCGACTGCCATCTCCATAGAGACAGTTCTCTGCCTAGCAGTGAGACCAGTACTCATATAATTTCTGATTATCTCTGCAATGTTTTCTAAAGCTTCGCAGGTGTGATAGAGATGATTGTCCAAGGCTAAGCCCTGTGTCTTGTCTTCTTCCTGTCATCCCCAGTGTTTGCCATCTGTACAAAGGTTTTCCAATCAAGAGTGAGAACAGCATTAATCAAAGGACTTAAATATCTACACTTAGAAGGCCATTTGACAGGCCTAATGTCACTGTTTGATGGACCTAATGTCTCTGTTTAGCCAAAGGACAGCAGAAGCTTTCCTCCTATGATTTTCCGAGCCTTAGACTGTGACTCATTTAAGTTTCAGGTATGGGTTCCCTCACACAAAGTGGAGCTTCTTATCCAATCAGAGAGCAGTTGACTACCCTCATAACTTAATGTGCCAATATTGCACCCCTGGCTACATCTTGCCTAGCTTGGTAATTTTGTCGCTTAAAGGATCCACTGCTTTTTCATATGATGGATGACTTTTCTCCTTCAGCAGTTAGCACAGCACTTTCCAGCACTATGCAGCTTTCCGGCAGGGAGCTGGCTTTCGTCTCCGTCCCAGCTTGGTTTCTCAGTGCCCTGCAACCACAGCCTGTGGTGTCTTCAGCAGCAGGGTCTTACCATCGGGTTCTGGTGGGTATCCAAGGACTTTGTCAATGGCCTGCCTTTTGGGGGGCCTTGAACCATTTCCAGCATTCGGATTCACCTGCAGCAACCTATGACTTCAACACAAAGCTTTATCTACCCAAGCAGGGAACTTTTGCCCAATCTCTCTCTCTCTCTCTCCCTCTCTTTCTCTCATAAAAAGATATTTTGTATTTTAAATTAGATAATTAAGAAGGTTTCTGTGGCACTGACTGTTTAACATCTTAACATTTTTTTCAAGAACTGTTTAATTATATGACTAAATATATAGGAATTATAATCCAGTTAATCATAACGTCAGCCAAAATTTCAAGTATTAAAGTTCTATAGAATAGGCATTTTCTTGGTAATTACAAAAAAAAAGAAAGAAAGAAAGAGAAAACGAAAAGAAAAAAGAAAAAAGAAAAAAAAAACCTCTTCTCTCCAGGAAACCACACATTCTAAAATTACAGCATATTTGGACCCAGTGGACCTTGTAACTTGTGTTAGCATTGGAAATGCAAAATCATCGTGAAAAATCTTTAATGTTGCCCTATTAAAATAAATGCTTCTAATATGGGGATACAGTTTCATTACCCAAAGTATTATTTTATTTTATTTTATTTTATTTTGGTTTTTCCAGGTAGTGTCCCACTCTAGCCCATGCTGACCTGGAATTCACTATGGAGTCTCAGGGTGGCCTCGAACTCACGGCGACCCTCCTACCTCTGCCTCCCAAGTGTTGGGATTAAAGGCGTGTGCCACCACGCCCGGTTTACCCAAAGTATTTTTATAGTACACAAGAATAATTAGTTTCCTTTCATTTACTTTATTGTAATAAAGAACCCTGGTGTCAGGAAAGATACACATGCAAGGTATAGAGTGAGGAGATCTAAATTTAGCACCCCTTAACAAAATGTACCTCTACCTGAATCATTTCAGATACATTGTTCTATTTCTGTATTAATCTATCTATATCTTTGAACTGTTATTTATACACAGTGAACTGAATAAGGTGTATATTTCTGAGTTTTATAATTGATGTATGATTAATGTAAAATAAACAATACATTTCCAATTTTTTCTTTAAAATTTCTTTTTTCTTTGACATTCTTTCCGCCCCCTCTTCCACAAAATTTCCCTGAGCCATGTTGGGTCTGCTTCAGTGATGAGGTGTTGGGGGGCTCTGAGGCTCTGGCTCTCTGATTTGGTAGGAGTTGATTTTTCTCTATGCTGATCTCCTTCCCCCTTGTGCTGGTATCCGGTTCATCAGGAAAACAGCCCCCTTGCTTGTTTCGCCAATTTTTCTAATGTCAGAGCCACATTTTGGGTCATGGTATGCAGAGACATTTAGCTTACCCATAACTGTGGGGTATCTCCACAATGCATGACCCGTATACCTCAACAAGGAGGGGCCAAGGGGAGAGGGTAGGTCATGGATGAGCCTAATAATGGTACCAAACTGACTGTAAAAAAAAATAAAAAAAAATAAAAATAAATAAAAATATTAAAATTAGGCTGAGGCAGGAGGGCTGCTATGAGTTCCAGGTACCCTGGGCAACAGAGAGATCTAGGGCAGACAGACCTAAATATTTTTGAGATCCTGTCTCAGAAATGAGCCCACAAACCCCCAAATTGAAGTTTCACGTGCAGTGTGCATCACGAGTACAAGGTCTTTTTTTATTTGCCTGCAGTCAGTGGTCTTCCCACCCTGCTCCTTGTTGGCTTCATGGTGTTGAGCAGCTCAGCATCACTGAACCACAGTCCTCCTTGTCAGAGAGGATGGGAAGTAAGTACTTGGTCCAAGGGTCTCTTGTTCTGATTATGTGACTTCTTTGATGTGAGAGATGTTAGAAAAATCTTGGCACATCAGAACTGAACTGCTCTGTTTGGTTGTGGCCGTGGTCCCCCTGCTGATAGTAAGCTACAAGGAAGTGACTAAACCAATGTTTATAGGTTAATTGGAAGTTTCTTCTTCCCTGTCACAGAACATAGCCTCTCACTTTGCCACTGTATTTACAATCTGAAAATTACTGATCTCAAGCAACAACTTGTTTAAAGAAATGTATTGAAACAAAATTATACTTCTGAAAGTCAAAAATAAATGAACACAAAAGAAAAAAAAATTCTTTTTTCTCAGGAATAACTAACATAAAAGACTTGACAGATTTTACTGGAGTTAGTTCTTCTGAATGATTTGGAAATTATTATAAATAAAATTGTTTCTTAATTTATTTTCCAGATATTTAGTCTGGAAGATATAACAGATTACTCAAAATTATTCTTGTATTCTAAAACCTATTCACCTATTCTTTCTATTAATTTGGTATCTTCTGTGAAATTTTCAACATAAACAAGCAAGTGAATGCACAGAAGAACATTTTGAAACCTAATTGTTGAGTCTTATATCTTTCGTCGTTACTTTCTCTTACCTTATTGCAATGGTTAGGGTGCTCAGTAAAATTATTACTAGAAATTCTGAAAGCTAGCAGCTTTGTCTCATTTCTGATCTTATGGGAACATTCAGTCTTTAGCATGAGATTGTCTATTAGCTACAGATTTTATATATACCATTTATCAGATTCATAGCTTTCAGAAAATTTTGACAACAGATGAAGAATGCTGTGAAATAATTTTCTCTCTTCTGAATTTCTTAAGGTGAATTAAATTGATTTTCAAAGGACAAGTCAACTTGAAAGTTTCAAATATAGTCTTAATGTGGTTATTGTCCTTTTCTTACATGATTGAACTTGATTTTTATAATTTGTTAAGAAGTTTACTGTTAATTTTGATGAGACTATATTTGTCAAGATTTTTGTCTATTTTTCTTTATCCTGTTTCTTTTTTCGTTAGTGTTTACTGAACTCATACAATGAATAGGATTGTGCCTCATCTATTATATAAATGTATAAAACTGGTATTATTTACTTATTTAATTAGTTTATTTGGGAGACAGAGAGGGAGAGCATGGGCATGCCAGGGCCTTCAGCTGCTGCAAATGAACTCCAGAAGCATGTGCCACCTTCTGCATCTGGCTTACATGGGTCCTGGGGAATCAAACCTGAGTGCTTTGGCTTTGCAGGCTATGGATTTAATTTCTAAGCCATCCCTCCAACCCAAAATTAGTATTTTTAATTCCTTGAATATTTGATAGCATTATTTTGTTGGACTTACATTTTTATTTTATGAAAACCTATTAGTAATAGCATAATTTTTTAAGAGATATCAATCTCAGACTTTATATATCCTTTTATATTGGTGTTTATGTGCTATTTTTTGTGAAATTTTTATGATTCATTTTGTTATTTTTGCTTTTCAGTTAATCCTAATATTAGTTTACAAACTGGGGAGACAAGTGCCTCTTCATTTCTGATATTGGTCATTTGTATTCCCTTTGTTTTTTGGTGCTGGACAGAGTCTTGTCAATTGTGTTGATTTTATCAAAGAAGAAGCCATATAAGTTATTGGTTTTCTCTACTTCCTGTCTCTTGTTTTTTGTGTTTTTTTTTGTACTCTGGGTTCTGTTCTTGTCTTGAATATTTATTTCTCTGTACTTGTTTTAGCAATATGTTAATCTTCTATTTTTAATTTTTTTAATGTGGAGGCTTATAAATATGTAAGGTAATTTTCTTCTATGTATAATTTTACTGCTAATACTCCATGCATTCGGTTTGTTGTGTATTAAATTTTATCTCATATATTGTTTTATTTTCTTTCTCTTTATTTCTGACTGCCCCTTAGGTTAAGATGGCTTCAATTTCATAGCTTATTTTGTTATTGATTTTTAATTTTATTACATCATGATTAGAAAATATGTAGTTTGCTTTTAGAAGTTTTAAATTGTTGAGATTTGTTTGATGGATTAACATACCATAAGTTTTGTTGTAAGTACAATGTAAATTTTATCACATTATTTTTCTATAGCTATATGTACAGTTATATCAAAGTTTTTCATAGTTGTTTTCCAGAACAACAATATCTTTAATAAAGCTTATGACCAATAGTTCTGTGAATTGCTGAGATTAGTCACCAAAATCATCCTGGAAAGTCTGTGGTTAAGTCATAAAGTCATAAAAACATCATAACTCTTCTGTCTTCAGAACATATACCCTAAGGATTTGAAGTATTTCTGTATCATTGGTAGTACTCTGGGGCTGTAAGACTAGTTGTTGTCTTGTACAGTCTAGACTTATGATTTATAGTACAGTTCTAAGCAACCAATGTAAATCCCTCACATCTGCATGAGCATTGACTGAGATCTTTCACCACTATTGGTGTGGGTTAGTAAAGAGGCAAAATAAATCAATATTCTTAGAATTTTGTATTACTCCATGAAAAGGAGACACTAAATTAAAACTTTTAGGATTTTAATGAACACATCTCATTATTTTGAAGTACTTTAATCATAATTTAGAGAAAATATTTCTTCACAGTTTGTTCTCTGTTATATCTATTATCCCTGCAATGATTCCAGAGAGCATTGCTTTATATAAACTAACAATTATAAACTAAAACAATAAAAAATAAAGAAACATAAAATTTAATTTTTTAAATTTTATTTATTTGTCTATTTGAGAGAGTGAGAAAGAGGCAGAGAGAGAGAGAGAGAATGGGCACACCAAGGCCTCCCGCCACTGCAAACGAACTCCAGATGCATGTGCCACCTTGTGCATCTGGTTTAAGTGGGTCCTGGGGAATAGAACCTGGGTCCTTTGACTTTGCAGGCAAACACCTTAACTGCTAATCCATCTCTCCAACCACTAAAATTTAATTTTGACTTTGGGTTTGATCCAAAATTTCTTCCTTCCTTGATGTTTAATATTGGGAAAGTTAAGTGAACTCTGGCCTTATCTCCTTAAAGATAAGTAATAAAAATGTCTTTCAGGCCCTACACCCTGGTGCTAGAGTTCATAGCTATTGTAAATATTTAATAGCACTTGAGAATTTAGTCTTTTATAAATAAAAATGTTAAAACCTGAATTGACTCTTGCAGTAATGATAAAATTTTGACTAATTAAACATATTTAGCAATTAGGGGTAAATTCAAAATATAATCAAAATCCTTTTTTTAAAAAAAGCTGCTATAAATATTCACATTATGCAACTGGGTGAAAGGTGAAGAAAATATTCATAGGCCAGTAGCATTCATTGAATTCTATTCTGAATGTTGCATATTGGCCATATATTGCACATGAGGTGTAACTTCCCATTATTGGGCTCTCTGTACCTCATTTTCCTCATCTGTGAAAGTATATAGTATGTCTGTCTTAAAAGCTTTTTGTTTGATTGAGATAGTAAAGGGAAAATAATTTCAATTTTATGTTAAAATATGCTTTTGCAACTAAGACATTATTTTATTACTATTTTGTATGTATATGTATTATAAATTAGTTCTATAGGCTTTGAGTTATGCCTTATAATAAATCTTAAAGTCTACTGTGTTCCTGTTTGACTTTGTTAATTAAAAGTGCATTTTCTGGGCTGGAGAGATGGCTTAGCAGTTAAGCCTTTGCCTGTGAAGCCTAGGGACCCTGGTTCCATGCTAATTCCCCAGGACCCACGTTAGCCAGATGTACAAGGGGCACACACGTCTGGAGTTCGTTTGCAGTGGCTGGAGGCCCTACAGTGCCCATTCTCTCTCTCTCTCTCTCTCTCTCTCTCTCTCTCTCTCTGAAATAAATAAATAAAAATAAAATGAATTTTTTCAAAAGAGTGCATTTTCTGATCCATGACCTCACAGTGTCTGACACTACATACATAAGACCATTGTTATAGGAAGAAAAGATCATGATATCAAAATAAAAGAGAGACTGATTGAGAGTGGGAGGGGACATGATGGAGAGTGGAGTTTCAAAGGATCAAGTGGGGGGTAGGGAGAGAATTATCATGGGTTATTGTCTACAATTACGGAAATTGTCAATAAAAATGATAAATTTAAAAAACTTTAAAAAAAAGGCATTTTCTGAGGTACAATTTTAAAACTAGCTGAAGGCTTCAAGTTTAGGACTCAGATAACTCATGAAGTACATGACATCACTTAAACACATTCATTTACTAAAATTAATTGCTATAAATTTCAAAAATGTAAACACACAGCAACTGCTACTTCAGTGTTTAAGACAAAAATGTAAACTCCTCATTTTAAACTGCAGACAAAAGTTCATGATAGGAGAGCGATTCATTCAAGATGAGCACTGCTTGCCCAGGGTGGAGTGAAAAGGGATAAGGAAAGGTCACTCCATGAGATCATTACTCAGAATATAGCAGGAAGAATAGATTCTATCTTTTATACTTTTTTTTTTTTTCAGGTTAGTGTCTTCTAAACCTGTAGGCATTTTCAAGCTGTCTTTAAGGACAGCTGCAGGGTGAGTCATTAATAATACATACATCCTATTTGTAACTCTTTTCTCACTTTCTACTCTCTGAGGTCCAAAGCAGCTGCATTGTCTTACACCTAGTGAATTTTTAAAGACTATTTGAAAAAATCCATTACAAAATATGAATACTATTATTGAAGAAAAGGAGAAAAGTTCATCCCGTCAGAGCAGTCTTTCTATATATTTCATTGGAAATCTCCTAACCATTTTCTCCTTTTCCTATACAAAGTAACTACTTCACATTTTATCTCATATTTTATAACTTAACTTGTCATTTGTAAAATCAAGTTGAAAAAAATTAGCGAAATTTAAATTTAAGTATTCAGACAATTACTGTATTTCACCCATTTAATGTATTGTTATTTAAAATGTTTTGCTTGAGTGAGAATGATCCAGATCCCTTCCTGAAATCCTCTTGTCATGGAGTGTGTTTCTCCTGAGGGGTACATAGATACGCATCCATTTTCTTCATTGTCTCCCCTGTGGTAGGGCCATCATCTCATTGCCCAGAAGAGACAAGACAAAGAAAGAACTAAGGTAAACCAGAACAATGAAAGCTACTTTTTTATCTAAAAATATGATATGTATTAATAAACTCAAACTAAGATTATAAAAGCCTGGCAGTCAGTGTGTGGAGAGAGGAGAGACATGTGGAATGAAATTGAAACCTGTTAGGACTGGAAGCCAGAGCAAGGAAGTTACATTTCCCATATGACAAATCAAGTTCCAGGGAAATTAAATCCCTTCAGTTCCCTGAGAAAATACAGCCTAGTGACATAGGGCATTAGCCCTAAAATTACCGATCAAGCAATATAAGCCAAAGGACGAGACCTAGAGCTAAATATAAAGGTATAAAGAATGTCATTATGTGAGCTGGGTCTGGAGCCAAAGAGGAACAAATCAGAAATACCACAGCATTTTGCTTTATTAAATAATTATGCTTTTGGATTTTAAAATTTGCTTTTTTAATTCTCCTGGGTTCTGGTCCAAGTATTTTGAAACTCTGAGATCTTCAGGTACATAATTACTTATCTAAGATTATTTGTTCTCTTTGGAATTAGCTACTTCATCTTATGTTAACTAGTCTGTTCTGTCATTCCTAATATCTGTACCCTGACATCGACTTTAAAGCCTTTTAAAAATATTTTTAATTATCTATTTTCAAGGAGAGAGAGAGAGATGAGAGGCAGAGAGAATGGGCCTGCCAGGGCTTCCAGCTGCTGCAAACAAACTCCAGATATGTGCACCACTTTGTGCATCTGGCTTTACATGGGTACTGGGAAATTGAACCCAGCTCATTAGGCTCTGAAGGCAAGTACATTAACCAATGAAACATCTCTCCAGCCCTGAAATCTACTTTAATATGAATATTCTGCACTAGACTATCTGTGTACATTAGCACGACACCTATACACACATATACACACACATATAATATATATATATATATATATATATATATATATATATATATATATATATATATTTCTTTACAATATATGTGCCTTCCTATCCTAAGAAGACTTCTTATTGGGAGCATAAGTTAGGTCTTATTTTATTTGGATAACAACTAAGTTTTATTAGAAATATTTAGACAATTTCCACTTAAAATAAATGCAATCTTTCTAGGGATGTTTTCCTCCTTGAATATAGGCCTGTCAGCTCATTTTGCATATTTTTTCTTATTTTTATCACAATTTTCTCTGGTTGTGTGATTTTAGCCATTTATTTTACATCCTTTTTGGACTCATTAGTTATATTCCTAGTTGGTTGTCTAGAATTTAAGGCATATTTCTTGAACATACCATAATGCTGTCCATAATGAAGTATTATATCATTTCACAATGAAATTTAATTTTCTTCTAATGATCAAATGTCTTTTAAAGGTTAAGAATAAAAAAATCAATGTATTTTATATATCTACACAATTAGGAGCCACAATAATTCTTCATTATTCTTTTGTATTAATTCAGATTTTATCTTTTGTGAAGAACTGCTTTAACATTTCTTACAATGAAGTTGTACTGGTGATTAATTTTTTTTTCTATTTTCAGGTAGGCAAAAATTTCATTTTTCTAGAATTTTCACTGGACATAGCATTCTGAACAAATTCTTCTTTCAGTGGTATAGGGATATTTATTCAAATTTTATAAATTTATTGGTCCCAAGGAGATCATAATATTCAGCCACTATTTTTTTAATTTTTAATGTTTTTTTTATTAATTACTTTTGTATTCAGCAAATACAGTTAGTTTGGTACCATTATTAGGCTCATCCATGACCTACCCCCTCCCCTTGGCCCTTTTGTGCCTTTATCCATACTATGTAAGTTCTTTCTCTGCTTAGAAGGTTTTTCTTTGATATTGATTTTATGCATGCTATATATTCATAAATTATATACACATATGTTAACATGTTCATCAAATATGAGAAATTTTGATCTCTATTTCCTCAATGAGTTTTTTTCCTCTATCTCAAGTAGCTAGTTAAGTTCCATGACTGTTACACGTGTCTGGGTGTATCATAGCTCCACGAATGTTACACGTGTCTGGGTGTATCATAGCTCCACGAATGTTACACGTGTCTGGGTGTATCATAGCTCCACGAATGTTACACGTGTCTGGGTGTATCATAGCTCCATGAATGTTACACCTGTCTGAGTGAATCATAGCTCCATGTTGCTTTATTTATCACCAGTTCTTTCATATGCTTGTTCATCCATAAGTATGCATGTTCATGGATGAGTGTGTGTGCATGCATGTTTGTGTACATGCAAGCAGATGGAGGACAGAGGACAGCCTTGAATGGCATTCCTCAGGAACCATTCCCCTATTTATTGTGACTTAGGGCCTCTCACTGCCTGAAACTTGTCTAATTAGGCTAGACTGGTTGAACAGCCCACTTCTCTGCCTCTACAACTCTGGGAATATAAATCTTCTACCATACATGGCCTTTTAAGTATGTCTTAGGATAAAACTCATGTCCTCATGCTTACAGGACACGCACTTTGCAGAGTAAATCACTGTTTACTTTTCTTTGATTTCTTTGTGTAGAACATGTGTGATGTGGTATGGCGTGTTATGCATAGTGTATACATGGATGTGTATGTGTGAAAACTCCTGCAACCTATGTGCATGTGTGCCGAGACCAGAGGAAAAAATTGGTTTACTTTTTCTATTGTTCATCTGAGTATTTCCTTGAGAGAGAATCTTTTTCTCAAGTCAGAACTGCCTGCCAGTTTTCACCCCAGCAATTCACCAGTCTCTACCCTTTGCAGATTGCTGTGACCAATGTGCATAGTCATACAAAGGTTTCATGGGTCCAGAGGGAATTAAATTTGTGTGGTCTCAGGCTCTCTTAGAACCTCAAGCTTAGTTGTCAAGAGCTATTAATTGCTGAGCCATAACTCCAAGACAATTTCAGTCATTTTTCCCCCTCTGTGGATATCATATGGGTTATTTTATATTGCTATGTCATTGAAGCCAGTCTTTTTTATATTTTATTATTATCATTTTTATTTTTTTGGTTTTTCAAGGCAGGGTCTTACTCTAGCTCAAGCTGACCTGGAATTCACTCTGTAGTGTAAGAGAGGCCTTGAACTCACAGCAATCCTTCTATTTCTGCCTCCCAAGTGCTGGGATTAAAGGCATGTGCTACCACGCTGGGCTTGAAGCCAGTCTCTATCAAAAATAAATAAATTAAATAAATAAATAAATAATTGCATGCAAGTTATGTGTATGCATGTGCACATACACACATGTATAGCTGCATTTATTGTGTACATGTATGCTTGAGGACAAGGGCTGGCATTGTGTATCTTTATCACTCCATATCTTACTCTTTGAGATAGTCTCTGGCTGAACTGAGAGCTTCCCAGTTTGGCCAGTCCAGCTATCCAGGAAGCCCTAGGGATTCCCTATTTCCTCCTCCCCAGTGCATAGAGTGCCCATCCATACCTGGCATTTTACACTGGAACTAGGGATCTGAATTCAGCTCCTCACACTCTTATGGCAAGTAATGTACCTACTTAGCTACCTCCCCAACCCCAGTGTTCTTTCCTATTTTGTTGAAAACTCTGATATATGAACATATTGCAAAGTGGTCATATTCCCATGTGGTTGTTCTCTTATGCTCCTTCTCTCCTGCCCTGTTTCACTAAGGGAACTCATTAGTGGGATTATCGGTAATCAGTTATGGGGTCATAAATTCACTAGTCAATCTACGAGGGATATGATACCTTAGAGTACACTTTTCCATCCTGTGGCTCTTATAATATCTCCATGTTTCCTGAGCTTTAGTGGGCATGTTTCAATCTCATTTTGTGATAAGCTCTCAGCAGCCTTTAATTTCAGTTTTGATGAGTTTTGTTTGTTTGTTTGTTTGTTTGTTTGTTTGTTTTTGAGGTAGGGTTTTGCTCTAACCCAGGCTGACCTGGAATTCACTATGTAATCTCAGGCTGGGCTGGCCTCAAACTCATGGCAGGTTTTCTACCTCTGCCTTCTGAGTGCTTGGTGAGTTCTAAGTCTCCTCGGTGTCTACCTCCATCACCCTGCATTCTCAGGCTAGCTGTGAGAGAAGCACTCACATTTAATCTGCCACTTTCTCTGCAATGTTTCCTAGGCCCTGGCAGATGTGATAAAGATGTCTTGGTAACTCACTCCCAATACTTGTCTAGTTTCTTTCTACACAGAGAGTGACAAATACCTAGATGTGAGCAGAAGACAGGCAGACCCTCATAAACTTCTGAGGAGCCCTCTTGTGCGTTTTGCTCCTCTTCTGAACTCTGCCCCCCATAAATACTAACTACTTTCATCTCTTCACACTTCTGCTTTTGTGTTCTTGATAGAGGGAGAGCTCCAGGTTCCTTCTGGCTTTTTCCTTTTTCGGTTGCATCCTGGACACTGTCTCCATGCAAAAAGCTGGAAAATCAAAGGGCCCATGAGATTTCTCACCATATGCATAGTGTCAGAGAATGTTTTTTATATATGGTATTTTAAAAAGTTGATCTAGGCAGGAAGAGTAAATTAGTCCAGCCTGTACTAGTTCATTTTGACCAGAAATAGTAGTCCTTAAATAACAATTGAGCTACTTTTTATTATTTCAGTGTTCCAGAATTTCAACTTTTCAAAATATGCAAGCTGGCTTAGATCTATTTCCTGATCACTAATCTTATCAAGAATGAATCCTGTCATATTTCATTTTTTCAGGAATAAATTTAACTTGAGTGCTCGTAGAAACAGGTCTTTTAGCCTGTGGAGAAATGAACTTTTATAACTCCCAGAGTGCATTCTAAGTTCAGAGAATTCAATGTAAATTACAATGTTAAGCTCAGCATGTCCCCATCAGGAAAAGCCTTCATGCATGGAATATAAAAATTTTGAGTTTATGACATGCAAACATTTTAAATCAGAAAAACCAATGCACTTTAGTAGCTTCAAGATTAGTCGACATACATGAATAAAAAATGAATACACACCATGGAGAGGACATTTTGTTATTTCAAAATGAACAACATTATGGGTGTTGGTTAATAAAATTCTGCTTTGTCTTTTTTGAACAGGGTGTAGAAAGAAATATGGAAAATGCTTGTTTGTTTTTAACCTGAAGTATTAAAGTCCTGATTACAAAAGACCCTATTGAAATAACTCATTTCATGATAAAGAAAATAAAATGGGTGTGTAGATTTCCCTCTCTTCTCATCCTTAAATGCTTTTATATACAGTGCAGTAATTGGCATCATAGAGTGTTCAAAATGGAGTTATCAGAATAGGTTATTGAACATTCATGTATTGCTGGCTGTAAAAACCATTCTAAAATAAAGACAATTATGATTTTGTAATTTTGCTATTTACAAAAGTAATCCCTGCTCTTTTTTAAGTTAACATCAGCAATTTCAGATGTTTTTTATTCTTATGTTTTGTGTGTGTTTATGTTAATGTGTGGTCTGTGAGGGGTTTATCTCTAATTTAATAGTTTGTACTTTTATCTGTGTTTCTTATTGTTTCTCACTGACAATAACATTTCCTCAATTTTAATATTCTAGATGTGAGTTGAATATGGACTCTAATGAATCCAAAGAAACCTTTTATCCCATTGTCTTATTGTTTCAAAAGTAATTTGAGATTTGGCTTAGTATGTTTCAGTGCTTTTATTTTACAATGAATCCAATAAATATATTATTATCTGAATCATGGATCCATTTTCAAATGTTTTTGGCCATTTAATTAAACTTAGTCAAGATACTAAGTGATTGAGTTTTCTTTGACTTTAGACAGTATTTAATTAGAAAATAACATTTCTTGTGACAGAAATGTGCTAAAAGATCAGATAGTGTCCCATTTCTTATCAAAATGATTATATAAAAAGAATTGTTGATTGATTTTTAAGCATAAGGCACTATATTAAGGGCAGTAAAGAATCCTACAAAAGTAATGCATACTATGTGGCATATTCTAGGTTACCAATGCCTATATGATACACTGAAAACTGTTCCTTGCAAAGCATGCATGAGTCTCCATAGTCATCACAAGAACACGCACATTTTTAGTTTGAAAAGTATTTTGGTGAATTTGATATAAGTATATTGATAGAAGTGAAAGCTGTAGAATTTTTGCTTAAAATGTGGTTAGGATTCATTCTCAGGGACATATATACATATATATGATATAAAGTAGAATGTTCAAGACTGTGCAGTCAAGGAGAAGTAGGGCAGGCTCAGGGTCTAGTGAACAAACCAACTGAACCATGAATGCAAGTGCTTGTAAGGCAGCTGCAAGAATAATGAGTGCAGAGATGGCTTGAGCACATGTTCAGAAAGGCTTAAAATTGTAAACCTTCATAGCAAGGGATCTGCTCATTCATCAACTATTCTAAGGATCATACTATATATTTAATTGTCATTTTCTTATGATGCTAATTAAACAAAATATACTGTGGAGGACCTGTACGTAAGTCATTCAGAGAGAAGTAACACTTGTGAGCCACCATGTAGCTTTCAGTTTGCTTGATTGCTGGCTGGCTTGATTTTTGATATGGAACCTTGTGTTGAAGTCCAAGCTAGCCTACAACTCTTAATTCTCCTGCCTCAGCCTCCCAAATGCCAGGATTAAAGGATGTGTACCACTATTCCCAATTACAAATTTTGAGAAGAGTGGAACTCAGGGTCAGAAGCCAAGCTCTTTACACGTGGTTATCATGGGATAGATCTTTCTAAGATATAGTTTACTGAGGGGACTATTCATGTCTTCCATGGTCTACTCAGGGAGGAATTACTGGTAAGCATTGTCTTCCCATCTCACAGTGCCTGTTTGATGAAAACCTAAACTATAGAAATGAAAAATTATTCGCTTATTGGTTTTGACATAATCCTAGTCAGCACTGTGAAGAGTTGCTTCTTACACTTTGGGGATTTCTCTTTACATAATATGTTTAGTATTTAGAACTCCTCAAGGAGAAGCCCCTGATATTCTGTTAAGGAGCTGCAGCTTAACTTTCCATGTCTCTAATTACTTTGGCCAGTCCTGACTCATCACTTCCTACACTAAACCCTGACTTGTTCTTCCCTGTAGATCTGCATGCTCCCCTCTTCTGTCTGCTTCCTTGAGTCTCATGTCTCCAGACAATACAAACCCTGCCCCTGATACTCACACCAGCCTTTAGTTGCTTCAGTGGTGATCTCTCTCCGTGTGTGTGTGTGTGTGTGTGTGTGTGTGTTTAGATAATTAAGATTTATCTAGTTAAGAGCCGGGCATGGTGGCACACACCTTTACTCCCAGCATTTGGGAGGCAGAGGTAGGAGGATCGCTGTGAGTTCTAGGCCACCCTGCAACTACACAGTGAATTCCAGGTCAGCCTGGACGAGAGTGGGACCCTACCTTGAAAAAAATAAAAATAAAAAGAGTTAGCTAGTTAGAAGTTTATTTTTAAAATCATTTTAAGTAGCACATTTTTCTTTTAGAATATCCTACTAGGCTTTTTTTTATGAGAATGGTGATATTTTAATAATCAGTATTTTATTGTAAAAATGTAAAATTAAGATATATACCAGTGGTAAGACTGGTACAGACAAATTCAGGAAGTAACAACAGTGATACAATAGAATTTATATTTAGATAGTTTTAAAAACATCACTTATTTATTTACTTTATTTATTTATTTATGAGGTAGATAGAGAGACAAAGAGAGGCAGATAGAGATAAAGAATGGGTATGCCAGGGCCTCCAGCCACTGAAAATGAGCTCCAGATACATGAGAAACCTGTGCATCTGGCTTATGTGGGGCCTAGGGCATTGAATCCAGGTCCTTTGATTTTGTAGGCAAGTGCCTTACCACTATGCCATCTCTCTGACCCTATTCTGTTATACTTTTAACATTGTCTTGAGATGTATGAATCACTTTCTTAAGTAAAGCATGCATCACATGAATATTAGCATTATTCATTTAATTAGCACATAATTGGGTAGCCATTGGTTATTTACACATCAAATCTCAGAAAAAACATTTTAGTCATACTTTGAAATATTATGGCCGGGCGTGGTGGAGCACACCTTTAATCCCAGCACTCGGGAGGCAGAGGTAGGAGGAGCGTCATGAGTTCGAGGCCACCCTGAGGCTACATAGTGAATTCCAGGTCAGCCTGGACCAGAATGAGACCCTACCTCGAAAAACCAAAAAAAAAGAAAAAAAAAAAAAAGAAATATTATATTTTGTCTCAACTTCTATTTACTCAGCAAAAATGACATTTCATTTCATTCATGGGTCATTTCTCTGTCTCACTGAAATAAGAATATGGCTATATTGTTCAGATATGGCAGATTTTAACTTTCAGGAATCTGATGTTGACAATTTTGTGATATATGTTTCTGTTGGGTCACATATGGGAACAAGAAGTATAGACAACCATAGTGCCAAGTAAATATATGTGTTAAAGAGTACTAAGCATTTGCCTCTCTGAGCAATGAGGTGTTGATGTGATTTTGCTTCTCTTGTTACTTTTGTGCCTGTCTGAGTGACAGAGGCATTTAAAAGCTGGATAATACCCATGCATAGACATGTGGCAGCCAGTTTTCATTGGTGGTCAGACTTCAGAGATATCATGCTCTGGACTCCTCCATCTGCCAGCAAGAAGCATGAGGGGAGAAAACAAACTCTGCCAGTATGATGGAGGATTATGTTATTTTTGAAACAAGTATTATATAGTTTAAGGAAGCAAATTCTGGATTTAAAATTATTACTTTTTCTGATTTTTGTTTATCTCCTTAAATATAAGAAACTTTTAAAAATCTTAAGGCTAGATTTTTATTTTTTATAAAGGCATTAGGCCTTAGGAGAAAATAAAAAGAATTAATACCCCATTTAATAATATTCAATACAATAGACAGATAATATTGACTAGGCTGCTATGTGAACCATACCCAGGAAACCTACATGATGCATGCATTTCATACAATAGGCTTAGATAGCCCACACTAGGAATAATAAATAGAATTTATCGGGCACTTACTGTGTGCTGTGCCAAGTTTTATGTATTTTATGCACACTGTCTCTTACTATCTTCATGACAGTTTTGGGATAACTGTACTCAGGATGATGCCACATTGCAGTAACACAGTGGTCTCAGAAACTAAGGGTAAGAAGTCTTCAGTAATCTCCTAAGTAGAATTTAGGCCCAAATTCAAGCTGCCTCACTCTGATGGACCACTTAGTGCCTAATTTGTACTGGGTCATTCACGTATCCCATGTTATTTACAAAAGTATTGTTTTAAACAAGAATCGAGGGGTCTTGAAGGTGGCTCAGTGGTTAAAGGTGCTTGCTAGCAAAGCCTACAGGTAGGTTCCACTTCAACAGCCACCCACATAAAGCCCATGGGCAAATGTTTGCATCCACAAGGGAGCATGAGGTGCATGTACATGGGTGTGTGTGAATTTCTAAAATATATATATATGTGTATACACACACACACACACACACACTCATTCATAGCCATCTCAAGTCTCACTCATATGTGTTTTTCTTTCCATTCAACTCTATTTCAACTATCAAGAATTGCCTGTGATATACAGAATTTTGTAATTTGTATTGTTATTAGAAATATAAAACTAATTAATAAAAAAAGAAGTTTATAGGTCCATAATTACTTTCTGAACTTATAAAGAAAAATGTGCACATTGCATAGCTCATTTTGATAATATGATTACCATTTTAATGTGGTTGAAGAAGAATGCAGCTTGATTTGGAAAGTGTAGATTTTCTATAAACTTATCATAATAATAAAGTAGAATGATATTTGCCAATAAAAATATATATATTTAATCAAAGAGTAATGAATTACATGAAACTTGTAAAGATCACAATTTGTTTTCTCATATAACTAGTTGCCTTTTTTGTAAGTGAAGATGTGCACTGTGGGGCTAAGAATCAGTGAACTCATTAGTTGTTATTATCAATGTGATTTGTGATATAAGTACAAAAATCACATATTCAAAATATTAAAATCAAAATAGGAACATATATTTACTTAGAAGCATCAACCCAGCTAATTACAGAGAGTGGTTAAGCGCAATAATGAGGTTAGAGTTTCCTGCTGGAAATGAGCATTTCTGTGAGCATGTAGCAGCTTCCAGAGAGAGAAGCAAACTTGTTAGACGGGCTGAGTGGAAAGCGGAGCTCCTAATCTACAACCTGGCTTCAACTCTGGTCCTTTTTCATGAGCCGGAAGACCACTAACATGAAGTAGAGTCTCTAATTGTCCCACCCCTTGCCAAAATAGAGATAACTGTATAGCTTTTTGAGATTATAACAAAGATTAAAGAAGCTGAAGCATATAAAACCATCTAGCTCATTTTAATAATGGCTGCTTTTCTCCTTTCATAATTAAAGAGAAATCATGGCTGTGTCTCAGGGAACCCTAGCATTACAATCACTTTGAAATATAATTTATCCTGCCTTAAGATTAGCCCAAGAGACGTCCATATGTTTTTACATTATGGAGGAAGTGGGTAATACTAAGAGAAAGAATACCTAGGGCCTTTGTTACTCACTCTGGGAGACTTTAAAATACAAAGGTACCTGGAGAATTTAAAATCCTCAATGTTCCTGGACACTTTCCACATTATTCAAATTATGGATAAAATATTTTAGTATATTTTTGAATTATCTGCTACCTCTTTATTTTTACACATGTGCTAATTACTCTGTAACATGTTGATGTTTCTAGGTTTCTCTTATCAACTCAGTTTTCAAACTATACTATTTTCAAATTTTAAAAAGGAACAATGTTAGCCATAGTCTTTGAACTCCCAAGCTTGTCTTTGCCCACCCACACATATGCACATGTGCATATATACATACCAAAATAAAAAAGCAAAAATTAATTTATAAATGGTCATCATGATATTCACCAATTTTTTGAGTGGTTCATCTTTAATAGTCAATGAACTCTTGCTGAGTTCGCTCTTCAAAGACAGAGAAAAGGCAGAAAATGTTTCATTTCTTGAGTGAACATTAATACTTAAACCCATGGATGGCAGGCCAGCTAGTCCATTACTGAGTTTAATGGTTTTGGAAGGATCAGTTCAGAAATGGTTCTGCCTGATGGATAAAGGATGAGACCAGGAATGTGTGAGTCTCCTAGTATGAAACATTGTTAAAACACCCATTCGTCAAGCACTAACCTCCTTATTTCTAATCATAAGCAAAACTATGGTGAACTAGAAATGAGCCTTCTTGTTAGAATTATTCATCTCAGAATCAGCCAACCACACGCTTCTCTGACATTAGAAAAGCCGAGAGAACAGTGGGTGACTGCTCAGGAAATTTATGAAACCAACGTGAGCATTTTTCACATTCCACAAAGAAATACAACAAATGCTTTGCTGACAAAGCTATAGTCATTATAGATTTTATATTCCAGTTTGCAGAGGAAAAGGTTCTCTAAGGCAGATGGTTTGCTTTATCACAGGAACTTTCTTGCAGAAGAATCACTTAGGAAGAAAAACTTGAAAGAGAATTGGGATGAATTCTTCCTTTATCAGCTAAAACCTGGTTGACCTTGGTGAAGATATTTCATCTTGGTTTTTTTTTAAGTATCAATTTTGTAACCTTTATTCCTTCTTCTGTTTTTTTTTTTTTTTTTTTTCTTTTTCAAGCTAGGGTCTCGCTCTGGCCCAAGTTGACCTGGAATTCACTATGTAGTCTCAAGGTGGCCTTGAACTCACCACAGTTCTCCTACCTCTGCCTCCTCAGTGCTGGAATTAAAGGTGTGTGCCACCATGCCTGGCTTTATCTAGTAATTTCTTTCACTCAAGGAATAACCAGTTTTTAAATGTTCACTATATTCCAGGAAGTAAGGTAGGCACGCACAATGGGTATAAGAACTAAAGAAAGATGCCTCCAGTATTAACAGTTGCTAACATCCAAAAGGCATCTTGATAATGACCTTTTGAAAAGAACTTTTATAGATGGACCCTTCTGACTTCCTCTAAGAGTAGTGACTTGACTAATAAACCAACCTTGCTGAATTTCAGCAACACACACGAAAGAAAGGAGATGTCGTAGCCTTCTCTGTAACTGTTGAAATATGTGACCAAGCACTACCAATATGACAGTGCTATTCTCAGCCCCCCACCCTCACTCACAGACACCTGGGACACCATGTGACTCCTGGGCTCTTCTTGCCAGCATAGAGGTGACAGGAGTTAAAACAACCAATGCAAGCCAGAAAGAGCAGGAGCACGTCACCCAGTCTAGACTGCACACTTACAAACTGTCACTTCTGTTTCACTGAAGCTGCCGTGCTTCCGGGCATCTTCCTTCCAGGACCTTTGCACTGAATGAATGCATGCTCGGGATAAACGCAGCCATGCCGCTTCTCCTCAGTCCAGGAATGGGCAAATGCTGCAAGCCTCGTCACTGGAAATGTGTTCTGGTTACTTCTTTATTATTTCAATGCATCTCCTTAATTCTACTTCCCCATTTTCTTATTTTTAGTTTGAGCCAAATTGTCTTATAATTGCAGTGTAGGATTAACCGCATATGCTCACCAAAAAGAACAAAAAAAGCAATAAACTTCCCCTCTGTTTATTGCCCTCTTATTTCTACTAAGATTCAGGAGAGAAAAAAATATTGAACAACAACCAAACAATGACAGTATTTTCCTAGGATTTGAATTCTAATCTTAGTGTTCTGTAAGACTTTTAATAATTCTTTAGGAGCACACAAGTTGTTTAGATATTTCACAAAGTCTAAGAGCATTAATAACAGTACTAACAGTATATATATATATAAGTATATATATATGTATGTATATATATATATACACACACACTTGTTTCTGTTTAATATTTTATTTATTTATTTGATAGAAAGGAGAAGAGGCAGAGAGAAAGAGAGATGGGCGTGTGTTTCATTTTTTATGGCAGAATAAACAAACTATTAAAAAAATCTTTCCATCATGACTGTTTTAAGAACAACAGTCAGTGGTGCTGAACACATTCCCAGTGTTCACTACCACCTTGCCATCAACTTCTGTAGCACTTTCTTCCTTGCAGAGTGGAAATCTTACACCTACTCCATGATTACTTCCTATACTTCACTTTTACTCTAGCAAGCACCGGTCCACTTTTCACCTCTATAATTTTCTTAAAAAGTCCTCTACTTTCTCTGTTATTTTCTTTAGTCCTTTTAATTTTCATAGACACACAATAGTTATAATTATGGGGTGCAGTATCATAACAGATGCATATATGCAAAATACAATGATCAAATTAGAGTAATTAGTATTTCAACTCCTAAATTATTATCTTTTTTATTTTCTGGAAACATTTAAAGTCTTCTAGAGTTATTTTGGAATGCATAATTAATTCTCTTGCTTATAAATTGTAATTACTCTGTTGTGGTTTAGATCCTCAGGACTACTTGCTCATGTAACATATTTTAGTATCCTTTATCTACCTTTTCTCTAGTCCTCTATTCATTTTACTTCCTAGCCTATAGACAAGGTAGCTCATATGCTATCCAGTCTTGCAAACAGTGGTGAACAAGAGATTTTGCCTCAAATGAGGTGAAAAGCAAAGGCAGGCACCATAAAAGTTGTCCTCTGACTTGTACAGATGCACCATAACACATTAGCACCAACATGCACTAACATGAAAATGTCTAAGTGCATATACCTACACATACCCTTACACACCAACCCCCCCAAATTTAAGTTTTATAAGGCATTAAATGAGAAATATGTCCATTTGTTTTATTCAATTTATTTTTGCAGTTTTCTTGCTTCCATTTTAGAGGCCTGCTGTAACCTCAGTTACTTCGTAGTGTTGTATTCTCTTGTTGCCAATGTCAGTGGAATTGTATTTATAATTTGGTATGTAGAAATATGTAGAAATGTAACTGATTTTTCTGTGTTTAATGTACCTATCTGTTTTTCTGAGTTACTTTATGAACCCTAACATATTTTTATTTTTTATTTATTTATTTGACAGAGAAAGAGGGAGAGAGAGAGAGAATGGGCACTCCAGGGCCTCCAGCCACTGCATACGAACTCTAGATGGGTGTGCCCCCTTGTGCAGCTGGCTAATGTGGGTTCTTGGGAATTGAACCTGGGTCCTTTGGCTTTGCAGGCAAATGCCTTAACCACTAAGCTATCCCTCCAGCCCAGAGAATATATTTTTTAACAAAATCTTTAGGATTCTACATGTTACATTCATATCATTTAGGGACAAATAAAAGTTTACTTTTTGCTTCCTAATTTATATTCCTTTATGTTTTCCTTGTATAATTTCTCTGCCTAAAATATTAAGGACTATATGGAATGCCAGGGGTAAACACAAGCATTTTTTCTGTACTACCACTATTATAGGGAAAGCTCTCATTCTTTTACTGTTGAGTATTAACATCCTGTGGAAGTGTCACTTCTGGCTGGTATTATGGTCAGGCATTTCTATTCTTAGTTTGTTAAATATTTTAATCACAAAATAATATTGAATTTTATCAAATCATTTTATCTGTATGAATTGAGATTATCACATGGTTGTTTCTAGTGTTTTACATTTGTCTTTTCTTTTTTAATGTCTGAAACTGTCCTCAAGTGTCAGGAATAAATTCCAGATGACCTGAATTGTAATCTTTTGAAAATGCTATTAACTTCAGTGTGTTGACATTTTTGTTGAGAATTTTGGCATCAGTATACATAAAAGATACTGATGTATATTGTTTTCTTATTGTGTCTGCCTTGTTATGATATTGTAATGCTAGCCTTATAGAGGGAATTAGAAAAACAAAGAAGGTGAGATGGATTTCTCAGATTTTTTCAATTCAAATTTCTTCAAATGCTTGTTAAAGCTCAGCAGTGAAGCTATTAAATTAGGGGATTGAACTTTTTGGTTGATTCAATCCCATTATATTAGTTGTATACCTACTCTTATTTTATTTCTTTGTAATTTATTCTTAGTAGGTTTAATGTTTCTAAGAATTTATTTATTTCAAATGAGTTTTCCAATTTGTTGTTACATAATTGTTCATAGTATTCTTTTACCCTCACTTGTAATGTTGTACATTCAGTCATAATGACTGTACCTTCTTTTGAAATCTTAGTTGAATTTTTGCTGAGGTTATTGTGGTGGTTTGATTCAGGTGTGCTCCATAAACTTAGGTGTTCTGAATGCTAGGTTCCCACCTGATGGGCATTTGGGAATTAACGCCTCCTGGAGGGAGTGTGTTGTTTGGGGAGAGCTTATGGGTGTTATAGTCAGCTCCCCCTTTGTTAGTGTTTGGCACACTCTCCTGTTCCTATTGTCTATATGTGGTCCAGGGGGTGATGTCCACCCTCTGCTCATGCCATTGTTTTCACCTGCCATTGTGGAGCTTCCCCTCGAGCCTGTAAGCCAAAATAAACCTCTTTTTCCACAAGCTGCTCTAGGTTGGGTGATTTCTAGCAGCAATGTGAACCTGACTGCCACAGTAAAGTGGTACTGAGAGTGGGGTTGCTGCTAGACACCTGACTCTGTGGCTTTGGCCTTTTGGAGCTGATTTTCAACAGGAATGTGGAAGGATTTGAAACCTAGGCCTAAGAGTGCTGTAAGTACAGCTTCATGGACTATTCTGGTCAGAGTTGAAAGACCTGAATGCAGTAAGAACTATGGACTATGAGGTTTACCTTATGAGGGTGAGAAAGAGCTTTGCTTGGACTGGACTACAGGCAGTTTGTGTGAGAAACTTGCTCTTATGCCCATGTCCTGAGAAGTTGCACAGGGTTGCTTCGCATAGAAAAGAACTGATGTGATCAGAGGGCTATGGCACAGGAAGAAAAATCTTTGGGTGAATTGCTGCCCATTCAGCTGCAATTATATGAGATTACAACGTTTGAGATTGGGCCAACTGACCTGCACTGGGGCAACAGAAGAATGTAGACTCTTTTGAAGGGTCCTGAGTGCTCAATGAGTAACCTGCTCTTCAAAGTTTGCTTTATCCCCCTCACCCCCCAGATTAATAAATTGGCACCCTACCTAATAATGTGGAGTATAAGAAATGCAGGAAAAAGAGGGTCATTGAGTTTGCAATACGACCTTGTGTTTTGGAAATGGCCATGGGCAGTGTGAAGCAGGTTTGCTGGATGCCTGCAAGGAGACCTGATGGAGCCGTGAGGGTGAACCATGGGTTGCAGTGGAGACCCAGTGGAGACGCTGGGACCATGAGATGGCTGCTAAGGAAAGCTGCCAGCCCAAGATGAAGTTTTACAGGACTGTGAGTAGCCTAGATAGAGGGGCAGAATTGGAATACCAGAGACTTGTTGCTGGTTAGAATTAACGGACTTGGAGATTTGTCACTAACTAGAGTTGCTGGACTTGAGGCTAGAGTTTGATGTTTGCCCTGGTTGTTTTAAATCTTGTATTGACTGAATATTTTTTGCTATGCCCAATGTCATCTTTTGAAGTGTGAATATTTATTATGTGCAATTATGAATTGGTTTTTTGTTTTTGAGGTTATTTTTTGGTATTATGGCTAAGTTAAAAGACCTTGAATTATGGGGATGTATGAACATCATTGGAACTGATAAAAACTATGGGGACTTTTAAAGTTGTACTGAATGCATTACATTTTACATCATGTGTGGATATCAGTTTATGGGAGCCGGGGATGGAATGTGGTGGTTTTATTCAGGTGTCTCCCATAAACTTAGATGTTCTGAATGCGAGATTCCCACCTGATAGAGATTTGGGAATTAATGCCTCCTGGAGGGTCTATATTGTTATGGGTGGGCTTATGGGTGTCATAGCCAGCTCCCCCTTTGCTAGTGTTTGGCACACTCTCCTGTTCCTGTTGTTTACCTTATGTTGGCCAGGGGGTGATGTCCACCCTCTACTCATGCCATCATTTTCCCTTGCCATTGTGGAACTTCCCCTTGAGCCTGTAAGCCAAAATAAACCCCTTTTTCCACAGGCTGCTCTTGGTTGGGTGATTTCTAGCAGCAATGCGAACCTGACTGCAATATTTGCCATTCTTGTTGTTGTTTGTAAACAAGTTTGAAATTTATGGATTTTCACTTTTATTTTTCACTCTCTGCTTAACCCTTCTCTAATAAGTACTATTCTTCCTTCTAATTATTTTGTTTAGTTTCTTCTTTAAGATGTAAGTCAGATTGTTTTACTATCATTTTAAATTTTGTGATATCAACATTTAGAAGTATAAATTTCTTCTCAGTGGTACTTACTGTTGTGACTTTTTTAAACATTTTATTTATTTATTTGCAAGCTGAATGGGGGAGAGAGAGAGAGAGAGAGCAAGAATGCTTTTGTCAGGACCTCAATCCATTACAAATGAACTCCAGATGCATGTATCACTTTGTGCATCTGGCTTACATGGGAACTGGGGAATCGAACCCAGGTTGTTAGGGTTTGCAGGCAAGTATCTTAACCACTTAGCCATCTCTCTAGCCCTCATGTGATTTTTTAAATGTGATTTCATTTTCTTCAAAGTATTTTTGAAATTTCCATTTGGATTGTATCTTTGGTCTCTTGGTTGTTTGACAATAGTCCACTTATGCCCACCAGGGGAAGGAAAACAAATTTCTGTTTCTGACTAAGGCTCAAAGAACAAAACTATCTTTGTATATAAACATAAATGTTTAGAGGTAGTTTGATAGGATGCTATGGAATAATCTTCTGATCATGACCTGACTGTACTAATGAACTCAGCAGCTGTGATTACCTGTACGAGAGAGGGTAAGAAGGAAGTGCTGCGCCCTGGACAGTGTGGGTGGGGAGGCTGTCATGGGCCAGCCCTCCCCAGAAGGCCTAATTGCAGTGCATCGCTTCTTAGTTGGAACAAACACTGAAAAATGGGAAGATACAGAGATTCAGCACAAGTTGTAGGGAATAAGAGAGATCACTGGAATATGCATGATCAAAGCACAACATATACATTTGTGAAAGAATAATTATAGCCTGTACTGTTTAGTTTTCACAAGTTTGTGAAATTTACACTTTATATTATTATCTACTTGTATTGTAATTTCTTTGTGGACATAAAAAGGTACTTTATGTAAGTTCCATATTTTTTTAAATGTGTGGTTATGTGTACCCTGACATCTTGTCTCCTCACCATGTTCTCCAAAAATAACATATACACTTTTTGGTTTGTAGGGTTCTATATGTTCTATAGTTTGTTATCCATTTCAGTCTTTTATTTCCTTACCTATGATTTGGATTCAAGTGGCTATGCTCATTGAATGGAATACAATGCATAATATAAGAAAAAGTCAGTGGTACCTAATCTGAGTTGCTTTCTTGGCATGTTAAACATGCACTCTAGTAATACTGCTGTTCATAGTAGCTTCTGAAAACATTGTGCTGAGAAAGGCTTTTCTTCAGAAATTATAGCATATATTATTGAACTGCTTTGTTGATGGACTTATATTGATGCATTCTAATCAATAAAACAAACCATAGTGAATCAAGGCCAAAATTTATAAGCAAGATATGTAACACATTATCATGTAGTATTTCAGGTTTAAAAGAGTCTAAAAATAGTGAGATCATCTCGGTATTTGCAGCTTATTTTGAGCTTTGTTCCTCTCTTAAATCCTGTGCTCATTATAGCCAGGTGCAGACATCCAACATACCTCTTGCCTTACAAGTTATTCTTGGATGCAGCCCTCTTGTCAGAAGCGTGTTCTCCTTACACTGTCTGCTGAGGAGCGTGCTGATGGTTGTCAGGAGAGTTCTTGACTGGTGAGAAGGAGGACTGTATTTCCTCTTGTGCTGGGCAAAATGACAGGAGAATAGAGGATCTCAGTGCTCCTGCAGAGGCTGGAAATGTTGAGTGAAAATGGTTTTCCTCACAGCTCCACCAGAATGATGGTTTTTGTAGGTTTCCGAAAACAGAGGCACTGGAATTCATGACTATGCCAATCTTGCTCAAAACACCAGGTTTCATTCTTAGCACTTCAAAATACATAAATAACAACTAAACATATGATATATTAAGCAACAAGGAGAAAATAAGACATTAAAATTTAGAAAGAGAAACTTTAATTAAATATAAAATAAATAGTTATACAAAGTGGTACCTAATATAGGTCATAATAAAATAAACCATTTGTTGAATGTCAACCCAGTTTCTAGTTGTTTTAAAATATTATATCAAAAGACTATATTTCAATTAAAGATAATGCCATTCACATTTGGGAATTAAAGGAGGAGATAGGTAAAACCAAAGCTTAGAAGATCTGAGAAACTTTCCCCCAAATATGCATCCTTTTAGTAATCAAACAGGCATAGCTAGCACAGGTGTGCCTAATCCAACCTTGCACACTATCAGAAAGAAACCTGGAAAAGTTCTTTTGTGTATGTGTCTATGTGGGTGAGTGAGTGTATGTGCGTGTGAGTTCACGTGTGTGAGTATTCCACGCAAGTGCCTCTGCATACTTGTGGAGGTCCCAGTGCAGTGTCTCGTCTCAGTCCTCATCTGGACTGCGGCAGTTTCTTGTCTCTTGTTGTTCACTGCTACTTGCCTTTACCAGTCTAGCTGGCCAGTGAACTTTCTCATGATTCTCCTGTCTGCACTTCCCTTCTCACCCCAGGCATAGGCCTGTGGCATTACAGACACTCTTGCTACAGCATCAGGCCTTTTACTTGAGTTCTAGGGATATGAACTCAGGTATTCACAGTTGAGTGGAAGGCGTTTTACCCATTTAGCCACATTCCTAGGCCAACATGGCGACTCTCTCCTTCTTATCCTTGTCATTGAAAGTTCACTGGTTCAGACTCTAGCCAGGGCCTTACTTGTATGACATTGTAACCCTTTGTAGCATAGCAGAATATTTTAGATTTGCCTAGGGATCATACTCTGGAGATATATATATATATCTGCCCCTCCCCCCCCAAGATAGAGTCTCACACTAGCCTAGACTTACCTGAAATTCACTACGTAGCCTCAGGGTGGCCTTGAACTCATGGTGATCCTCCTACCTCTGCCTCCCGAGTGCTGGGATTAAAGGCATGCACCACCATGGGCCTCTGGCTATATTTTTCTTTCCTGGGGTTTGTGAGGAGAAGAGCTCATCATTTACCAGTCTGAGAGAAACTGATGCTTACATGGCAAATGCTCTTAACCACTGAGCCTTTCTCTAGACCAGCAAAATTTCTATTGCAAATTTTATCTATGATTTGTTAAATATTTATAGCAATGCTCCCTTTTATTACTTTCTCATTTTAATTTATACCAAGACCATTTCATTATGTGTCCCATTCATTTCCTTAAGTAATTCATTGGGTTAATAAAATACTAGTTTCTTTTATTAAGAAATTATAATAGAAGCTATACTTATCTGTGATCACATGGTCAATTGCATTCTTTGAGTAATTTATCAGTGATGCTATTAATTTTATTAGGTCTTATTTTCTTAGATTATTATTGCAACTCCATTTTGCCATGTATTATTAAAGCACAAAGTTAAAAATGAGTGCAATATTATAGTCACCTTAGAATTATTAACTTAATGTTATTTTCCATTATTAATAGTTTATTTTTATTTTATTTTATTTATTTATTTATTTATTTAAGAGAGAGAGAGAGAGAGAGAGAGGCAGATAGAGAGAGAGAATGAGTGCACCAAAGCCTCCAGCCACTGCAAACAAACTCCAGATGCATGAGCCACCTTGAACATCTGGCTTATATGGGTACTGAGGAATCAAACCTGGGTCCTTAGGCTTCACAGGAAAGTACCTTAACCACTAAGCCTCTCTCCAGCCCCAATTTATTTTTCCATATAGTCACATTTTCCTGGGTGGAGGGTATAAACAAATAAACATCATTTGAAATTTAGAGCACAGAATTGAAAACTACATGTAGATAAACCTTCTTCATTTGAGTTATTCTTACTGCATGATGATGGAACAATTAAAATGTGTAAATGAAATTAAAACACATGAAAGCAAGTTCTTTATTTTTTATCTTCATATAAGTGTGTTCTGTCAGTTAAATTAAACTTCAACATATACTATAAGACCATAATCTCATATAAGTAGTAAGCTTCCCTGAAGAGAAACATTCAGAAACAGGTTCAAGAACACCTTGCATTTTGTCTGCTTCAATCTTCCCTTTGTATTTTATCTTCAGACAATAGCATAGAGGAGAAAGGTGGACTTAACTTCTATATATGTATGAAATGGAATGGAGACTGGGCGTGAATGCATGATATAGCATTTGTCTCGCATGCACAAAGATGTGAGTTCAGTCCAGTCCTCTGTACTATATGCACAAGTAAATGAAATGAGCAAGTTGCAGTTTTTCCATGACTTCTATTTTAAGTGCTCAACAGCAGCTAGTGGGTAGAAAGTGTCACAATGGACAGCACATAAGACATTGACATATTCCCCAAACATAGAGGACATTAATGTAGTCCCAACAAATATACAGTTTCCTGCTTCAGTTGGTTACCTTAAATGGAACACTGTCTGAGACTAATGCAGAAAATAGGAGCAACAATAAAATAAAATAGCAAAGCTGGGTGCAGTGGGATATGCCTTTAATCCCAGCACTGGGGAGACAGAGGTAGGAGGGGTCTCCATGGGTTTGAGGCCATGCTGAGGATACATAGTGAATTCCAGGTCAGCCTGGGCTAGAGCGAGACCCTACCTCAAAAAAAAAAAAACTAAAATAAATAAATAAATAAAACAGCAGATATGAATATACATAAACACATGGATATGCAGAAAGATTACATGTTATTGGCCATTACTTGGTTAGGCATATTGAGCGATTGAAGTTATTTCTCACCGAACAAGAGACATTGCTTCATGAAGGTAGGTGAGCAAATGAAGCTAGTACAATCCACCATGTGCACACAAATATGTTCTCAGACATTTGCTAAGGAAAAAGGCAAGATCCAAGCATGGGGGTAGTTTATGTGATGCCTAATAATTCTCTATGATTTTAGGGGAAATTAAATGGAACATATGTAATGTGCACATGTTAAAAATTAAGGCCTCCAGGCTGGAGAGATGGCTTAGCAGTTAAGGTACTTGCCTGTAAAGACAAAGGACCCATATTCCATCTCTTTGCAGATAAGCCAGATGCACAAACGTGAGGCAAGCACAAAGGTGCACATCCCACTAGGTAGCACAAGTATCTGGAGTTCAGTTTTAATGGCTGAGGTGCTGGATGCCAATTCATTCTCTCTCTCTCTCTCTCTCTCTCTCTCTCTGTCTTTTGCTCTTGCAAAAAAAAAAAAAAAAAGGTCTCAAAATTATTTTTGACATGTGCCATTTTTACTTTCCATGTCAAGCAGGAAATATCATTGAGGATCTTTTTTAACATTGTTTTATTTATTTACTTATTTATTAATCTATTTATTTATTTATGAAAGAGAGAGAGAGGGAATGGGCACACCAGGGCATCTAGCCACTGCAGATGAACTCCAGATACATGCACCACCTTGTGCATGCAGTTTACCTGAGTACTGGGGAATCAAACCTGGGTCCTTAGACTTTGCAGATAAGCATAAGCATCTTAACTGCTAAGCGATCTCTCCACCCTCCCCGTTTTTTTGCTTTTTGAGGTAGGGTCTTACTCTAGTCCCCAGGGTGATCTGAAATTCACTATTTAATCTCATGCTGGCTGCTAGCTCACCACAATCCTCCTACTTCTGCCTTCCTAGTGCTGGGATTCAAGGTGTGCACCACCACACCTGGTAAGGAATTTCTTGATACAGTTGTCTTAGTATTTATCTTGTAGTGGCCCATTGGCCAACTGCATAGTAGGGCAGCATGGCTGGGTGTTCAAGTTTGATGCTTAATGAGCTCGAGGGTTTTCTGATCTGGTATAAGGACTGTCATTGTGCCTTTTAGGGATCTCATGAAGAGTCATGTGACATATAATCAAAGATTTCAAGGTTTGCTTCTGGCAGAGAAAGTATCCTGAAACTAATCATTACACTAATGTCCAGTATCCTACCTAGACACGATTTTCTTGATCCTTCTCTCTCTTCATGCCTTATGTCTTTTTTGTTTTTCCCTTGCCTGGAAACCTAAAGGAATGAGAGAATAAGAAAGACAGTATGTGACAAAAGAGAGGGGAAATGGGAAGGGAAGAAATGATGGCAAGTATTTGTAAAACTCTGCATGTCCTCTTTGGGTTGCTGTTAACAACCCTTTTCATTATATTAGTATGCTAGGGAGTCAGTTTCTCTGACATTTCTAATGACAGTAATGATTCATTTAGTTGAATTCACTAAAGGAACAATATTATTTGTATATCTTATTAATTCTGTCCTATCATAGTCACTGGATATTCTCATGTTATTATATTAAATTCAACTTTTTGAGTAATAGGAATGAACGAGGACAGCCTATGTGCTTGCTTACACTGCCTACAGCTAATTTCCTAATGCAGAGCTTTGCTGTAAAATCCCCAAACGGCCCATTTGTTAGCTGTGCTTCATAGTTCAAGGATTCCTTAGTTACTCCTCTGACTCTGAGGTCTCTGCCACACCAGCTGGAATGGGTGAAGAGGTTTACTCTGCTGTTGATGTGCTCTAGAATGAAATTCAGACCTTTTGGTGCTACAGAGGTCACTTCTGGGTAAACACAAGGTACTCAAGTCCTACCAGCGTCTCCTACGAGGTAAATGGCATGAGATCATTTCTAAAACAGGAATGATCAACTTGCCCTGCCCTTTGAAACATTCTTGAGAACACTGATAAAAAATAGTTTCTAATACCCAAATTATATGGAACAGACAACTTCAAATTTGGTAACATTCTCCCAGATGGAAGTAGTAACTCGAAGATTCTCAGTCCAAGCCTAAATAACCCCAGATCTCTAGTTCATCTTGAGTGAAAAGTATAGACGAAATGACTCAGAAGGCTGCCTTTAGTAGATACACTGTTGTTTCATGGCTGATAGGGTCTGTTATACCCTGGGGTACCTGTATGCATTCATATAACAATAACAGTATTCCAGTATTCCTGAAAGACAATCATTTCTGTCTATGATGTTTTTACTTCACATTCAAAATATGATAATGCTGAATTTTTTTCTGTTCCCATTGGTTTCCTAGGCTGAGCATTCAATTTAACTCACAAACTCTAGGAATCATTCTCTTCCCCACCTTTTCTCTACTGTCCCTTCAAATAAGTAAACAGGTTATGTTATAGCCACCTCTGTGCTTTGTTCATATTCTGTCTGGCTATTGTAACCTTTGTTTGGATAACTCTAATAGCTTCTGAAGTATATCTACTCTCAACATCACTTCTAGTGTCCCTGGACAATATTGTCCCAGGAACAAATTTCCCCAAAAGGTTTATACTTGTTAAAATATGCTTCAACTTACCATGTTCTTTTTTTTTTTTTTTTTTAGTCAGTTCCGTATTCAGCAAATACAGTCAGTTTGGTACCATTATTAGGCTCATCCGTGACCTACCCCCTCCCCTTGGCCCCTCCTTGTTGAGGTATACGGGTCATGCATTGTGGAGTTAGCCCACAGTTATGGGTAAGCTAAATGTCTCTGCATATCATGACCCAACATGTGACTCTGAACTTATCATGTTCTATTCACTGACAGATATCTATTGCAAGGGCGAAGTGGCTGAGTTTTGGGCTTAAGAAATTTTAACACTGACTTTTCATGTTTGTTTGTTTTGATGTAGTGTCTCACTCTAGCCCAGGGTGACCAGGAATTTACTATGCTGTCTCAGGCTGGTAGTGATCCTCCTATCTCTGCCTCTCAAGTGCTGAGATCAAAGGCTTCTACCACCATGGCTGGCCCAACAACTTTTGAAAAGAGGATAATTATCCATCTACTCAAGAAACATGTATTACCAATTTATCAACCTTCCCCATCATCTCTCCATTGCTAAATTATAATTCAATAGGATAAGTAAGTCTGTGGTCTGCACAGCATGTTGATGGTTCAGTACATAAGGAAGAGGTAACTAGGTATCTCATACAAACTAAGATTCAATGTTTTCACCATAAGAAAACAATGTTTGAAAGGACAGATATATTTGCTCTGAATCCAAACATTACCCTATCTCTACATGCACAGCAACATTGTGGCTCTCTCTCTCTCTCTCATATATATATATATATATAATCTTTTGTGTCAATAGTTTCTATGCTCCATAATGTATTAAGGTAAAGGTTAAATAAAATAACTAATGTACAGTAGTTAACAAGGTTGTAATTAGTCAAAAAGTATTACTGTTGTGAAAAGAGAAGGAATTGGAAATAACAGAGATGGAAGAATTATGAACTAAGTTTACAAATTTTAGTTCTAACATGCACAATGTCATAAATGCTATAATTTTCCCCTTGCATTTGCTTATTTCATTCCTTTTCCTCAGAATTTGTCATCAAAGGGTTAAATAAAACTTTTACCGTCTTCACAAGTCCTCACTAATTCCACAACATTTTGCTCTGACTATTTTTTTTTTTTTTACAACTTCCAACACAGTTTCTCCCTTAAGAATCTCCAGAGAACATGAAGAGTCACACTTTACTATTTTTGTTATGTATATATTCTGGAAGTTGTGCATGTATCTTACACTCAAAAGAAGGTCAGTGGGAATTTCAGAATATGTAAAGAAAGGAGTGAACAAGGAGACTTGAATGTGAAAACTCATGCGAGGGAAGAAGAGTACACAAAGTCATTACATGCATTTTGTGTGAACTTCAGGAATCAGAAACTGCAATTTAGGATTAAAAAATCCTGAGTTACATGTTCAGATTGATTAAGGACTTTCTATGTGACCCTCAGTAAATAATTTAGTTTTCCTATGTCTCATGCATTTATCTACCCAACAAGTATGTTTTGTTTGGTTTTGTTTTGTTTCCTTTCATTTTGTTGAGGGAAGGTCTCACTCCAGGAGCGACTAACCTGGAACTCACTTTGTAGTTCCAAACTGGCCTGAGTGATCCTCTTACCTCTGGAGTACTAGGATTAAAAGTATGTGGGGACCACAATACTCAGTTCAGCAAGTGTTTTTAAGAACCCACTATCTACTGAACATTGAGGCATTTCTTTCTAAGTTTCATTTTACTTGATTTTCTTCTAAATAGTAGATTCTATGTAATTATAGAATATGTGCCTTTCTCCTCCCCCTCTTGTTCTCAAATTCTCATGCTGACTAAGGAAGTGAGTAGTATCTGTAAGACTGGTTAATTGGTTAATCATGTCATACTTTGACCAATATTTGAACAGTGTTCCTGAAAAAATAAATACAAAAGAAAATCTTTGTTAGGATGCTGGTGAGATTAGCTATTGATTAAATTTGCAAAGGAGTATATGTAATGAAGTATGACTGAATGCATTATATAAATTGCATTTTCCTCAAATATGAATTGCTCATCCTTTTAAGAGATCAATGCAACCAGCTGCATTCGCTTTCCCCCATTACACATAATTAAACAGTTCATGTCCTGTAGAGTCAAAGGTTCCCAGGAATATTTAGCATCTAACGATGATCCAGTCACCTCTGTTCTGTGGTTGTGTGGCCCCAGCTGATTGCAAAGAGCAGGTGTTGCATTAGGAAACAGCGACCACTCTAATTTTCCTAATTGACTTGTTGGCAGTGTTAATAGAGAAAGGGAAATATACAAGAACATGGATCTTGGACCTCCAGCAAGCACTTGGCATTAACAGTGCCACTGAGTGTAAGACATCATCTGTAATAAATAAGTGACTGTGGGCCATCGATCTGGCACATGCCACTGTCACTTAATTTATACAAAATATTAATTAAAAATAATGATGCACTCTTCCCACTGACTTTTGTGACTTGGTACAACCTCTTGCAGGTGTCTTGATTCATTCTCTTCAGGGAAGGCTCTTAGAACAATGGGTCTCTTTCTTCCCATGACTCTAGGAAAGGAGATTCCAGTTTTCCCTCCCCTGGTTTTTCACAACCAGTAATCCTTAAGTGCATGTCTGGCTCCCCTTTCCTCGACAGAGGCAACAACTGGTCAAAGAAACATCTAGCTGTGAATGCTTCGAGTTTCTAAGTATTTATTTAGCTTTCTCTATCCCAAATCAATGTGTTGTATAATAAAGGTTGGCTAATAAAAGATAAAGCTCTGATCAATACTTTGAAATCTACGGAATCACTTAGGATATCCATAAATAAAATGATTCTCATGGATAGCCACCAATATCCAGATCTAGTGTGATTCAATCTCACTGAATCCAGATGAAAAAAAAAAGTACTGCTGTACTTTATTTTGCAAAAACTATTGATACATTTTTTCAAGCCCACATAGCTGCAACATTTCAGCAGATACAAAAAATAAATTCACTGTCATAATTGTCATTATGTGTATTCCTGAACAATGGGATCCGACCATAATTAATGATTAATTCATTTGGAATGCATTATGATAATATTAAATGTGTTTAACTCATTTGATGCTTCGATAGAGGCAGCAATTCTAGTCAATTCTTTTGTAATTTACTGGTTTTAAATTTTAAGAGCTCTGAGCATGTGCAGGAAAATAGTTCCACATTGCCCTCTAGTGGTAGACTTGTAAATTACACCTTTTTAGTAAATGGGTGCAAACCCTCATTCTTGGATCTCAGTTCACCCTTAAAGCATATTCTTGCAAGATAAATTCAAAATGATACCTGCATAATCCCATAAAAGGAGATCGATGAAATATATCCCTCTTTACTCTTCTCTACCAATAGATGAATGGCAATTTACTTTTGTTGCACAGGAAAATTCAGTATAGAATGCTTAATGTGGGAGGAAAAAGAAAATCTTCTATTTCCTAGTAGGTTCATAATTTGATTTAACAAAAGCATAATGAAGAGGCTAGAGATGTCTAGAGCTGGACTTAATAATTCATACGGTAAGGGTGGCTGTGATAAGCAATCACTTTTCAAACCAGGATACATGGCCTAAGAGCACTTTCCAGTGTTGAACACTCAGGGGAAACTGAGCCCGCACCCATAGGGCTCTGTGAGACACTAACCACCCGAACCTTGAGTTCATTCAGGGATTTATTACATTTTGCCAGCATGGAAAATTTCTTTTAAATTCTCTGAATATAATTTAAAATTTGGTTAGTTCACATAAAAATATAGATATTTAGAAAAACTAACCATTCTAGGACCACCTTCGTTATGCTAATCATACAGGAAAACCGAATGATGGCTCCACTCAGAGGTGAGTCTTCCCTTTGGTAAGAAGCTTTCTGACCTATTGTTTTTTGTGCCTTGTGACCATACTCTGCTGTCTGTTGCTCTCCCCTGATTAAACAAAAAGCATATCTAAACTAACATAATACAACCAAATAACCCAACTCCAAAGCATTTGAGTTTGCAAATCCTCATCTCACTTGCTAAATGTGTAGATAGATGCAAATATATGTGTATTAGGTTGAAGAAAATCCAATTTAGACCACAAAAAAGCAATTTCATATTTCATTAGGTCCAAACCCAATAGAAATGTTTATGTTGCCCATGTGTAGATGAACCATATGTTTGAAATCAGAATTAGTGGCTACTACAATTACCATAAATGGCATGTGTTCTTGTAGAAAGGTATTTTTTCTAGGCTACCCAAGTGTATTCTCAGTATTTCTCTTTATTTCTCTGAAACATTTCTATCTTCTAATATCCTACTCTAGACTTTATCAAGCCTTCTAGGATATCCTGTATGCCAATGATGTTCAAAGATGTTCAATCCTCTAAGTTTATGTAGAATTCATAAGACATGTGTGTATTTTTTGCTTAATTTTATGCAATCTTTCAATTTTTTTCTCTCTGCTTAGAATTAAGTACTGAGCTAATAACAGAGGTTCTTATATTATAATATTGGATCTCAAAGAATTGTTAGCATTTAGGGATGTATTGTTTTCCTTTTAGTAAACTGCTTTGACAAACTATATTCAAAATAAACAGAGCTGGAGAGATTGCTTAGTGGTTAAGGCACTTGTCTGCAAAGCATAAAGATGTAGGTTCAATTCCCCAGGGACCATGTAAGCCAGATGCGCAAGGTGGCACATGCATCTAGAGTTTATTTGCAGTGTCTGGAGGCCATGACATGTCCATTTTCTCTCTCCCTCTCCCTCTTTTTCTCTCTTTCTCTCATAAATAAATAAATAAGAAAAATAAATATTCTCTTTTGGAAAAGAAATTCATAGCATGGGTCCTCTATATAATCTCGTTTTCTTGTTTCTGCTACATTGTTGCCCAGAGCACATCATAATTTGGAATGTCAAGATATTTAACACAAATATCTAGGCTATACTGAAATTTCCTAAAGAAAAAATTGATGTAGTAAATTTTCAGAAATCACTTGAGGAATAAACTCACTCATTTAAAGTCTTATTGCTGTAATATATAACATAGTCACAGAAAACTTTATGTAAAGCGTGTGCTGTTTAGTGTCTGTAAGCGAGAAATTAACTTGTTTCTTTGTCTTGTTTTCTGAACTCTGATACCTAGAGGCTTCCTCAGTAGTTTGATCCCCAAGCAGGAGAGATTTCATCAGAAGCACTCACTGAATGGTTTTCTTTCTGCTTTATCTGAGCAATTATCAATTCAGTCATCAATGCTTCAGTATAGCAAAGTTTTTATTCTGTCATTCAAATTTTATTTAAATATATATATATATATATATATATATATATATATATATATATATATGTATTTAGATGTATTTTTATCTATTTATTAGAGACAGAAAGAAAGGGAGAGACAAAGAGAGAATGGGCACTCCAGGGCCTCCAGCCACTGCATAGGAACTCCAGATGCATGTGCCACCATCCAATTTTTGATGGAAGTAGATTTATACTTGATCTTCATCAAGAGGCTAAGAAGTGGTACAATGCCAAGAAGTTATAGAATGATGTTTTAGGAAGCTGTTCCCCACTGTGTGCTGTATATATATATATAAAAAAAAACCTTGATAATGTTTATTTTGGAAATACATTATAAATGCTTCATTATTCCTCAGTTGTCCAGATACTAATCTGACTTTTTCCGTCAACCTGAGAACTGACAAACTGTTACTGTTCTATGAAATAGCTCTATAAATTTATGAGTTTTCATATGCTTCACGGGTTCGATACATAGATCTCATATCTTTATCTATGGTTGCTCCCTTCTCACAGAGGGTCAAGTGTGCCCTCTATAATATGACTCCTGAGTCCACTTGAAATCTTCCTAATTGCCTTTTTTTTTTTTAACTTTCTTTCATTCTAGTATGTGAGGATGATTCAGGCTCAGCTGTCATGTTTCTTCCTTCAAACTTGGAATCAGGACTTCTGCAAGAAGCTCTTGTCTTTTGCATTGGGATTCCTCCCACCCACCCCAATTGCAGCCAGCGTGCTATAGATGCTTGTTGTCACTAAGTCATTTCTTCCAGCCTTCTTCAGTAGACAGCTCCAGAAGAGAAATAGCATCTTCTAAGTTTAAACTGTTTTTTCCAGTTCAGTTTTAGGAATGTGGAACTTTAGCCTCTTCTGTACTACAGCTGTAAGTCTTTCCATCTATACCAAGGGTCTTGCTCTCAAGGTCACAGGCAGAGGTAGAATTACAATTCTCACATTTCCTAATTGCTTTGTCCAAATTATATTAGACTGGGAATGACAAAATTGAAGTTTTAGCATTAGTAATGATCATTCAATCATTTGTTGTGTATAGAAAAATCTTTATTTTCTTAATTCTTATAATTGTAGTACATCTACAACATTAAAACACGTATCCATTACAGTATAAAATCTCCTTTTAGTTCTCACTTAGTTTTATTTTATTGTACTCATTTACCAGTTGGCTCTCAGGTTACTGTCTTTTCTTGTCCTTTTGGATGTCCACAGCTCATTTTCTAGTTCAGGGTGTTTAGTAAAACAATTTTCTATGATTGATTGCAAATTTGACTCATCCTTTATATTTATAGTTAATTTGCTGACTATAAAATAGATATTTTATGAATTATGTTATCATCTAACATGCAAAATGAATTACTACAGTTCTTTCTGGTATAAAATAATATGGTCCAAAGGTTTGATGATTATCTATTTCTTCCCTTATAATTTATATGCTATTTTTAATCAAGTTGCCCAAACTATTGAGTGAACAAAAGACAATACATCTTCAATGTTTATTCTGCTCCTTTTCCTTGTGGCCTACCCTGGGGACCCTAATTTCTTGTGTGTTAGCTCTTCATTCACCAAATTACACATTGGATATTTCCTTACAAAGCATCTTCCATTCATTCTTAATTTGTGTTCTCTACTTCTTGTGTTGGTTTTGTTCATCTATTTACCCTTTATTGCTAAATTGCTTTATTTCACTTACGTGTCTTTGTCTTGATTTTTGTCACCTTATCTTTCCTTTTCCTAGGTGTGATTTGTGTGGCATAGGATCATCAGATTGTTTAATTCATTTTAAAAGAGCAGATTTTCATTATGACTATTTTCCTTGTGTATTTTGTTCTACTTTCATCTTTGTGTGTGTGTTTGCCTGTATGAACAATACCATCTTCCTTATATTATTTTTTCTTGTTTTTAATTGTGTTATCAATGTTTGTTGTTTATACTTATGTAAATTGCTTTCTCTGCTGCCAGAAGTTAATGTAGGTTTTCTGCATATAAAAATCTCCACTTACTTTTGCCTTCCTGAAACCCAGGTTTACCTAATTGCAAATTTCAGGCAGGACCAGACCCAAGTCATGATTTTTGTATAGGCATGACTGAACTAACAATCAGTTTTCCATTTATGGGCATTGGTATGTAAACAAGCAGGAATGAATACCTTACAATAAAAATGCCATCTATAAGAATAAAATATTTACAAAAGACTTTTCCTGCTGATCCAGAATAAAAATTAAGAAAATATATTGAACATTTCCATGGTTATTTCTCTCTCCACATTTTAATCAGGCTTTTCTCTCCCATTCATTTCTGTAAACACCAAGTAATTTATCCCTAGGTTGTGTCTTACCTTGGGAAGAAGACTACCAGGTCAATTTTTAGTGTTTGTTCTTGTTCTCGTGCAGACTTGCAGTACCCTGCAGCATGTCCTAGCCTGGTCTGATGCTAGACTTCAATCTGGCTCACAAAGATCAAGCTGCTCTTTACACCCACCTGTATTTTTGGTTTTGAGGATAAACCTCACCACCTAGTTTTATATTCAGTGTCTAAATGCTTTTTTTTTTTAAGTCTAGTTGTGCATTCACTTTTCATGTGAGGATTGAAGGAGATCAAAAATCTCTGTTATTATTCTCAGTTGTTCTCAGAATCCAATCATTCACTTTTAAACAATTGACTTAACAGATTATATTAAATTTGTTTTCAGAAAAGTGTTTATTCTGAGTGTTTCAATATGCTAAGTAATCAGCCCATTTAAATTGTTTCTGTTTTGCTCTAGAGTCAAGTTCCCATTATGTAATCTCCCTGAAAGCTTTCAACAATGCAGGAGAAGGTGTTCCTCTCTATGAAAGTGCTACCACCCGATCTATAACAGGTATGCTGTAGTCATTAATATTCTGAAAAGTGAGTCAGTGTTCAAACAATAGTGAAAGAGAGAAACTTAAGCAAAATAAAATAAAATATTGAATGTGTATGTATGTGAGTTTATATGTGTAAATGTATGCACACACTATATGTATAAGATGTACATGTATAGTTCTTTGGCCTTCAAAATTCAATGCATCCCAATTAATTCCATTTGTAAAATAGTAAGTGTACCTAAGGAATGTGGCACTCAACTTCTCTGTTGTATCAGAGTTTTGTTGCCCAGGAGCAGTTCTTCATTCTCGAAGACTTTGTCAAATGGTCACTTTTTACTCCATACAAGATTTTCAGCCTAAGATGACAAGGTAGAATGGTTTCTTGGAGCTGGTTTGGGCTAGTCTGAGTCATAGAGGATATAAACTAGGATACAAGTCACCCTAGCAGCGCCCATGACAGGTATTGGCTGATTCAAAAGCTTGTCAACACTAGTATAGCATTAAGAACAGAACCAAAAAAGCATCAAACAAGAGTAGGGCTTGTGGAACTAAGAAAGAATGGTGGTGGAGGTGAGATCTATGTCCTTTAGTAAAGTAATCATTAGTAAGGCTGGGTTTATTTTGAAATAGAATAAATGCCACATCTGTGGAGATGTTCAGAACACCTGAAAATCACTTTCTTTTCTTCCTGCCTTCAATAGACTTATGTCTAAAACTTGCAAGAAAAACACCAAAGTTCAATGTCTTTAAATTAATATGTTGTACATAGCTCCTGCCCAAATATCTTCAGGCTCCATTTAACTTGTCAACTATTTTTCACCTTAATGAGAATGAATACTCTAAGATGGCAAACTCTAAATTCTATAGCAAATATCAGGTAGCATAAAAAGTTACTAGAGTATGAATTTCAGAGGAGTATGAATCAATCATTGTAGACCAGTGGTTGGATCTTCTCACTTCTGCCCTCATGTAGATAGAGTTTGTGTACTTATTTTCCAAGTCCATAATTGCCATTCACATATTGTCTTGAGGATGAAGTTATTACATGAATTTATGTTTATTATTGTTGGTGTCTAAAGATGACAACATTTGACTGTTCCAAGATTTTTTGTTGCTGGGTAGACTTGTTATTTCAGTCATTTTGATTTTGAGGCAAGTAGTGTCCAGGTCTGAGATAACCCCAACTTGAGATACAAAATTTGAATCACATGTCTCCACATTCATTTCTCATTTGAAAAATTCTTTTTCTGTGTCACCAAAGAGAGTAAATAAGATTCATTACCATAGATCTTACTTGGTACCAAATGTGTCACCTTCAGAAATAGGAAGATGATGTGAATTTGTGTCTAGTCTTGAAAGTAAGACAGAGAATGATGGGTGAGAGTTTAGAATTTCCACTTCCCTCATTCTTTTACTCTGTGGGAAGAGAAGTTCTATGGCAGAGAAAACTTCTCTTATATACATTATTCTAAATTTGTTTTCCTTTTTTATTAACAACTTCCATGGTTATAAACAATATCCCAAGGTAATGTACTCCCTCCCCCCACCTGTCCCCTTTGAAACTCCATTCTCTATCATATCCCCTCCACCGCTCAATCAGTCTTATTTTGATGTCATTCATAATCTTTTACTCCTGTTATGATGGTCTTGTGCAGGTAGTGCCATGCACTATCAGGTCATGGATATCCAGGCCATTTTGTGTCTGGAGGAGCACGTTGTAAGGAATCCTACCCTTCCTTTGGCTCTTACATTCTTTCCACCACCCCTTCTGTAATAGACCCTGAGCCTTGGAAGGTGTGATAGATATATTGCAGTGCTGAACACTCCTGTCACTTCTTCCCAGCACCATGTGCCTTCTGAGTCATCCCAAGGTCACTTCCATCTGAAAAGAGAAGATTCTCTACCAAAAGTGAGAGTAGCATTAATATGTAGGTATGAACATTAAGAGAAGTGCTTACTGGGCAGTTTGATAAGCATAGTATATACATTTAGCCAGACAGCAGCAGACATTACACCTCTAGGGCTCATGACTACCCCTGATTTAAGTTTTCAGTATCAGGGATGTATTCTATTCTTAAATTTTTATTTGGTACAATATATTCTTCCTGTTGCTCGTAAAGATACTGAGCTGTGACTCAATGATGTTGAGACATTGAGTTATTATATAGCAACAACAATTATAACCAAACACTAGTTCACATTCCTTGTCAGTTTACCCAAATTGAAGCCTATAAGAAAGAACTCCTAGATTTAAGCATCAGCTTTCCAACAGAAAATATTAGGAATAAAGGTTCAAGTGAACTGGAGATAAAAGTTGCTCAGAAAGAATTCCTGGAGGTACTGTCAGTATCTTTCCCTGCACACATGCTGCCCTTCCTTAACTCTGAGCACGTGGGATGCCCAGAGCAGATTCTCAGGCACCAGTGATCTGTAAGACAACCTCTTTCTCTTTCTTTCTTTCTTTCTTTCTTTCTTTCTTTCTTTCTTTCTTTCTTTCTTTCTTTCTTTCTTGTAATTGTCATCTACTCCCAGTGGCTCAGAGGAACGAAATGACACCAAGGTTGGAATTTGTGTCAGGTTCTTTCTTACTGAAGTAAACTCAGTAATAAATTTGAAATAAAATGTATGGAAGAGGCCTTTTCTCACATAGGAGTTCACTTTTCCTGGAAGTGGAACTATTTTATTATGTTTCCACACTCCATGGAGAACAAAGGACAAATAAATGGAATCAAGGGTTAAGGTTCGTAGAGAAAGTAAATGTGTAGTAGTGCTATGTAAAAAAAATTCTCTCTGTCTTTGAGCCCTTGCTAAGTGTCCCTGTGAGCAGTCTTGGAACGAATCCAGAACAACATAAACAAAAAATATATCAGAGACAATAAAAGCATCAAGCTAATGCAAACACCAGACTCTGGAACTTTCTACAAGTGTGTACTTTACACACATGTGCACTCATAGGTTTCTACAAATGTGCACTCAGGTTTTGGTGAACTCACAGGCTCATCTCAGGCTGGGAACATCCATATTCTAGCCACAGGAAGTTCCACCTGGCCATAGGCAGAAAAGCTGCATTTCTTCTGTGATGCCATTTATTTCTTTTTACAAAAATTAGAATCTTTAACCTGGGGAAAGAAAAAAAGCAAATAAAAAATCAGAGGATAATGAAGTATGGTGTTTGAATTTACTTATTCTCAAACACTTTAGCAATGTTTAAATGAAGTGTAAACCAAATTTAAAACTATGTCATTAATTTTTAAGTTATTTTTAACATCATATATATATATATATATATATATATATATATATATATATATATGTATGTATAATGACTACAGAGATTTATGAATAGTTCTTGTTTATACATTCATGCAGCCAATGGATATTAGCAAAACTTAAGACATTCAATTAGAGAAAAAATAAATTCTGAAAAATGAAAATGGTTTGTTACAAAAAGAATGCTTAAATGTAATTATTTAAGTAGTTCCTGCTCAGAAACAAAAGCAACACTTACGGTGGCAGAGATTGCTCTCTCTGGGAATGGTCTGCATTGTTAGAAATAGTGTATATTTACAATGTTGTAACCACTTGGTTCTTGTGTACACTTGACATTTGTAATTGGCTATTATGACAAAAGAAGTAAGTTTTCAAATGTAATATTAGATTTATGTACTCTATATAGCAATGGGTTATTTTAATAAAAGAAATTATGAATTGAAATTGTATTTCCTAAGGCTGGAAGGCGAATGTTGGCCATGGGTAGCATTTTCTGGATTATTAAGTCCAAAAATAAATGACAATGAACAGTGTTACTTTATGAAGGAATTCTTCTGAAGTTAATTATAAATGGCTACAAAATGATAACAATAATGGATACTACATTTTTTATAAAACCAGAAATATCAGGATTGACTGGTGCTGTTTCGTATGTAGGGTCACAGTGGTTCCCACCCTCCATGACACTGGCTGTGTTGACCAACATGAAAGCATTCAGAAAGAAATAATATAGGCCATACCCCAAACCATAGATATAGGTCTAAAAAGAGTTTATAAATTGGAATACTCCCTGTCCATGTGATATATATATATATATATATATATATATATATATATATATATGGTACAATGATTTCTGTAGTCTCTTCATTATTTCATAAATCCATTTGGCTTTAAAGGATCCCTTAATGAAAAGAGAAATCAAAGGAAATACAGAAAGCCTGAGCTGCATTATTAAATTTTAAACAGACATATTTCTCTCTCTCTCATCTGTCTTCCTTTCTCTTTCTTTTCCCTGCCTCCTCTCTGTTTTTTATTTTGCTTTTGTCTTCAATTTTGCCACAGTCCAGTGAAGAAGTAAATAATTCATTGGCAAGTAGAGTGATGAGTAGGGTATAGGGCTTTGAAATGGAGGGGACAAAGTAAGGAAATTACCAGACCATCAACAACCACTAAACTTATACCAGGTTCTTTGAAAGTGTAAACTGCACAGTCTGCTGCAGGCACCCTGAGTTTTACCTAGTCCCATGTCCCAAGGGATGCCCTGTGTCCACTCTGAGAGCAGTGCCACACATCTCAAATTTGCTGTTACTAAGACTTCTTGTTACATACTAGGCCAGTGTTTAACATAAATCAGTTAAATATAAATTCAAGTTTCTTATAATTAGACAAATACCATTTCCTCTGACTAAATATCTCTAATTACACACAAGTAAATGTAAGATATTTTGGAGAACTTGTTAAATCACACCTCATTCTTCAGATTGCCATCATGTTATAGATCAAAGCATGTGTATGGTTTGGTGAAAATCTCATTATTCTGAAGATAATTAATTGGTCTTCCTACCAATTGATGTGATTTCTTTCTTCTGAGTTTGTAATTTTAGCACTAAGAATGTAGAATACAGGAATACCTAACAATAGTAAAAACTGAACTAATTCCCATACTGAATAATTCTGCACATCTATGATTACAATCTGAGACAACCTGCCCTACTAGTTGCTACCTGAGACCAAACTATCAGATATAAATTGATGTATGAGTCTATGTGAATCTGGTCACTCTAGTGTTGTGCAATAAAAGCCTTATGCAGGCTGGTATGGACACCAGGATGCTTGTCTTATAGTTTGTTTGTTGACTAAATTATGTTTATATAGCTATAAGGTAGACGATAGAGAAAGCATTACAGAAACCAAATAAAGTTAGGGATAGTTAAAAAGCAGAAAGAGAAAAGTTCATTTTAACTTGCTATTTTTCCAACTATAGTCGTGAAACTGATAAATGCTCCACAAGACCTTTAAAGAAGCAATATGCAACATTCCAACAAAATGGGCTTTTAAATTATACAACCAAATTGGATTTATCAATATTCTAAGGAAATAAGAAAAGTATAAAAAATATTATTATTATTCCATAACCCAGTTTACTGATCCTAATTTGTTTTCTAATTGAATTAATTGCAGTTTTTTCTGTTCTTCTCATGTTCCCTTTCATCATTACTGCCATGCATTTAACTCATTGTGATGTGTTACCATGGCTGTTTATTTTAACTCTTTGTTTATGCATTTTTGTGTTTGTTTCATTTAATGGGTTATTTAACCCAGACCCCACTGACCCCGTTGATTATTATCCTTTGCTTGATGATTTCCCCACCTCGGTCCCAGATGTCTCCACCCCCATGCTCCCACCAGTAGGTGTACAGGCTGTGGCTCTCACCCATGAGGCTGTGAGAGTCAGCTGGGCAGACAACTCTGTCCCCAAGAACCAGAAAACATCTGACGTGCGACTTTACACCGTCCGGTGGAGGACCAGCTTTTCTGCCAGTGCCAAATACAAGGTAAATATATAAATGACTGCATGGCATTTGAAAGGAACTGTCACATGCCTGGTGTAATTTCCAGCACTTTCAGGATTGTCATAAGCCACTTTATGCAATAGTTTTACATGTGAAAACAAAGTATCTTAATAACTCAATTCTAAAATTAGTTCAAAATAATTGGGTCTTTGGAAACAAACTTCAGACAAGGTAGAAAAATATTGAGAGCTACAAAAGATGTTTCTTTTACAACAGATGCTACATTTGTTTTGATAATTTGATCCTGTAGAGAGGGATACCACATTCCTTTGAAAATAGCAGGGTTCCAAGATAACATTTTAGATAGATTTGTGTATCTTTCTTTTTCATTTGTAATCTATATTGATGATCATTAATGTCCTATCCTCCCATTTACAGAGAACTTAGAATAGATAATATGAACTTATTTTATATATAAGGTCCTCAGAAATTATTTTAAACCATTAATACTACCTTCCTCATTTAGCTTTGAAAATGTTCTCCTGGAGAGAATCTCCCCATGAATGAGTGGGAATGACCCCAGCCCTTGCCCCCGGTTCTGTCCTCATCACTGAGTCATTTCATGACCCTTCCTCATCTCTGGCAGGATATTTGAGATACTGTTATTGCCAGTTTTATATCTCTACTAGCCAACCTCACCACTCCAAAATGAAGTCATTTACAGAGACAAGTGTGTTGCCTGATAAACCTGCTACCATGTTAGCATTCACAGGAAGTACACAGTTAAAAAACAAAAAGCTCAGCAACTGATTACCAAACATCTGCCCCATATTTACAACAGTTCTAAATCATACACAGTTTATCTTGAAATAAAAAGGTTCAAATACCTTTACTTAACATATTGCATACAATTTTAGAGTGTGCTATGCACTTGTCTCTACTGATATATTTGAAAGAAAGAATCCATCATTTATTCAACATATTTAACACTTTTAAAAGTTAATGCTTTACAAGGGGATAACTAGAAAGGAAAGGAAATTTGGAAGATGGAAACTCGTTCAACCAGGCATAGTGGTACATACCTGTTATCTCAGCACTCAGGAGGCTGAAACCAGAAGACTGCAAGAATTCAAGGGTGGCCTGGACCACAGGGTGAGACTTTGTCCCAAAAGAAAACTAATATAAGTATCACCCAATAGTCAAGGAATCAAATAGCTATCTAAGTCTTCAACCCTAGCCTGCCTCTCCAGTTTCCGTGTGATCACTTTGCATTCTGCTCTTGGCCATTCTCCTGTGGCTGCTCTCTATGAGAATCTGTGTCCTTTATACAGTGTTTGTTCCTTCCAAATAACCATGGTCTCTATATCCGATGCTCAAGTCAGCGAGGACTTAGGGGTATTAACTTTTCTTTTAAATTTGTGATCCACCCTGGCAATATCACAAACTCCCCCAGTCATTCCGCATGTCTGCTTCTGTCCTTGTCCAGCCCTGCTTCTCTGCTTCAGTGTCGTTCAGCTCAGAAAAGCACAAAATTCAGGAACATCATAAATCAAATTTCAGTTGAAACCATTTCATAAAACAGTTTTCTTGCATTCTTCTGCCCTACTAGACCAGGCATTTGGAAAAACTCTCCAGGCAAGTGCAAACAGTATCGCTGATACAGGATACACTGTAAGCACCCCATCTATCTGCTTAGAGTTTTAGATTTTAGCCTCAGTAGAGCCATAAATAAAGATAATATTATCAGAAAAGACAACCAAAATAATTTATGAGTATTAACAATATATTTTTATACATAGATTTTCTGATTCCAACTTTACTTTTAAAAGACTACTTTCAACCGGGCATGGTGACGCACGCCTTTAATCCCAGCACTCGGGAGGCAGAGGTAGGAGGACTGCCCTGAGTTCGAGGCCAGCCTCAGATCCCATAGTGAATTCCAGCCTGGGCCAGAGCGAGACCCTACCTTGAAAAACCAAAAAAAAAAAAAAAAAAAAAGACTACTTTCTGCACTTGAGAATTTGTACCCTCCTATTTGCTGTAGTTTGTAGATATATTCATTTCACAGAGTGGCCCTGGATACTTTGCCAGAATGTGAAATGATCTAAAACACAGTGGCTGTTTTCCTGTAGAGTGGTTAGAGCTCCAAAGTTTCTCAAGGTGAATGATATCAGTTGAATAATTAGTAGAGCAGAAACAGAATGATTCAGTCTCACAAGGAAAACCTATAAAGTGAGACCCAATATGAAGATATTGTAACTATTCTTTTTCTTCATTTTACTTGACAAAAAAAAAAAAAAACTTCTAGTTACTAACTTACCATGTACCTTCTTGCACGTGTGCACATGAACACTGAGATAGGACACACACACACATACACACACTGAGATAGGAAGGCTTTGAGGGAAATGTTGAGTACAAAGGACAAAAGAAGAACAGAACTGGCTTTCCAGAAATAGACAATAATGATGGTCAGGGGCATCTTGGCACTTTGGACTTCCCATGTAGTTTTACAAATTGGCAAGGCATGTGTATGATACAAAAGAAAACTTACTTGGAGTCAGATCGTTGGGACTTTATAGTTGCCTTTGTTAAGTCATTTTTCACACATATGATGGAGGATAGTCATTACTACTTCAAAAATGTTTCTTTATAGTTCATTATGTGTATGTTGCTTTATGCAGAAATGGGTATGAGTAAAGATTGACTAGGTCCTCTGTTGGCACTCATCTGGAAGCCAGATAAACAGATGCTGCCATCCAGAGTTCTCTCAGGAGAGATCTTATATGTCCTCTACTCCCACATCAAGCCAAATTCTACTACTCACACTTTTAACTGTCTGAAGTTCTATATGACTTCCTAACAAAATGGGTAATTTTAAATTTTTTTTCTAAAAATGTATTTAATCATGAACTGTTTTCCATGAATTTCCACTCAAAATGTATTCATTGGCAGTTGCCTAGTGTTTCACAGATACAGTGTGAATATTTCAGAACACAAACAGTTGTGCATGTTTCAGTCTCCTTCCTCAAGATACAACCCAAGGTGAAATTTAACATGTTTAAAGCTATATATACTAATATGAGAGTGCTTCATGCCTTACAAATGTTATTTAGCATTTAATGCTTCCTCTGGCCCAAGTATTATATTTTACCTCACTTATTTCATAATATAAATGATGTTATACATCAGTACAATGGTTATCTCCATCTTACACATGAGGAATCTAAAGGTCAACAAGATATATTGTTTTCACAAAAGTAACTAGCCAAGATTTTCCAAAATATTTCTAGGCTTAATGATTTAAGATAAATAGTAACCCTTTATGAGTGTCCAGAAAAAAATAGGCAAGTTCATGGCAATTAATGGAATGCAAGTCTGTCATTCTAGAACATAAATAGTAATTATGTTGCTATGTGACCTCAATATGATTGGGCCCCAAGAGGTTGGTTTCTATCAAGATATAACACTGCCTTTTGACCTTTTGATCAGAAAATAAAATCATTACTCATCCCTACCTTATGTCCACCTCTAAAACTGAGACAATGCAGGTCTTACTTAGGAGGCCATTTTGGAAACTTTGTATCATCATGTCATGTACTAACTGTGAGATGGAACTCCATATTTCTGATTATTTGAAGTATCTTACATTATTTAGGACACATTTTACAATTATTTTTAAGAAGAGCTTCTGATAAATATTTTTGTGGTCATCAGTTTAACAGGATATATGAATACATCATCAGAATGTTATTAGTGTAGTGAAGTATTTATTTGTTGTAACAAAATATACTATTTTCATAGCTATAATCTAACCTACAATAGATTCACAGTCAAATAAAAAATAAGACTTACCATACTATTCTAGTAAGCAGGACATAGACAAAACATTTATCTATGGATGAACAAAAACCTTTGGTTTTCTAAATAGAGATATTAAGTGTAATAAATGCAGAAAAAAAATGAAAACATATAAGTTTAAAGCAAGACCAAGCTATAAATACTTAGCATAAGTAGATTTTTAGAAGAGGCACAAGTAGTTTAATATTCACTAAGTCATATGGAAAATGTGTTTTAGCCTGTGTTATTAAACTGTGTTTTTTTCTTCATTACCAATTTGATTTGTTGAGTGAGCTAGAAAAAACATAATTTACTTAACTTTTTTTCCACTCAAACAACTTTAACTTGTTTATGAGCAAAGCATGGATTAATGATGCTTAAATCACATACCACTCTGCACACAAATGCCATCCTTGAAAATGTATCCAATTTGATGTTCATTTCTTGGTCAGTTACTTTAGTTCCCATACATAAATGTTTCTTTATATGTGAATCAAATAAATTGTACATTTTTATTATCTGATCTAAGTAGTCTTTGAAAGTACTGAATGTATGCAATTTTAACTTTCTGTTAAGCATTGTAAACATTAGAACATAAATAAATTATCTTTATTTCTAGAGGAAGTAATAATGATAAACAATGTAAAATATATTGCATTCACCTCCAAGAAAACTCTGATTTTTATGATAAAAGACAGATTCTATTCATGTCAGAGTAGACAGCTTCCAGAAGTGGAGTTGATCAGATGGAACTTGCCCCCTTGCTGTGTGTGTGCATGGCTTTTGAAGTGTCCCGCCAGCTAAGCTGCCCCTTCAAGCAACATAATACCTGTTTTATTGATCATGTTTTAAAGGTACAATCAGTGCTCTGTCCTAGTTCTTTTCTGATACATTGAAATAGTTTCAAAATTTTGCTGAATTATTGGACAGTCATTTTATATGTTTTGATTTACTGAGTTGAGATGTTCATTTTTTTTTATCTCTGCCTTTATTTCCTATTTGTATAGTCAGAAGATACAACCTCTCTCAGTTACACAGCAACGGGCCTCAAACCAAACACAATGTATGAGTTCTCGGTCATGGTGACAAAGAACAGAAGGTCAAGCACGTGGAGCATGACTGCACACGCCACCACTCATGAAGCTGGTATGTGAGAAAAGGCCCTCCTCCTGGACTCATGTGTGACATTTGGTATCAGTGTTCACAGGCTCTCTGGAATGTGAAGATAGGCTTGCTTGGTGTTGCAGTTATACCTTTTCCTGCCTAAATTAGTATGGCTTTCATAGTTCTCAGCACTTTAATAGTGAACACAGTACTCTGCCTACTCCATAGAAGAAAGTGAGTCTCCATTACATTAAACAGACTGGTCCCATGATTAATATGTGCTTTATTTAGAACATTAACCCATGGAATCTTAATTAAAATATTTTCTGTGCCATTAAATAGAGCAGGTATTCAACTATTGAACTCTATCCAAAACAATTATATCTTTGAATAATAGTCTTGGTAGGCATTTGGTATTTTGTAAGAAATTAGATACAAAATAAAGCACAACTGTACTGTCTCATGTATTTCCCTAAATAAGAACAGCCTTAAAAGAAAGCGCTCTTATTCATTTGGAACTGGGGTAACATGGATAATCTTCGTCCAGGTTGAGATAATTCAGATCTACGTTAATGCATTTCATTGTAAATTTTACAAGTCACATTTGGTAGAAATTACAAATGTAGAGTTTGAAACCTTAACAGAGATAGAAAGTATTTGAAATGTATTATTTGCCAAAATCTACCATCTAAAAATATGTACTCTTTAATTCATCTCATATTCTGCCATATGTATGGGTAAAGTGCTCCAAATGTTTTCAAAATTTAAAAGTGCCAGTAAAGCTCTCTTCTAAGCTGTTATTATTTTCTGCTAAAGTTTGTCACATGATATTATAACCTTAGTTTTTATTTCAAATGATTACCTGTAAATTTTGTGATTAGTTTCATTTTAACATCTATTCTTCTAGGTTTTTTTAATTTATTTTTTATTTTTATTTTTGGAGGTAGGGTTTCATTTTACTCCAGGCTAGCTTGGAATTCACTATGTAGTATCAGTCTCTACCTTCCTCGTGCTTTGAGTAAAAGTGTGCACCACCACGCCCAGCTCTATTTTTTAATGTTTTGCTTTTTCTTCTTCCTCCTCTTCCCCCTCCTACTCCTCCTCCTTCTTCTCTTCTTCTATGATTATTATTATTATCATTAACAACATGTTTCATGTGGATACATCATGTGTTGATACCCTCTTTTACTTTATCCCTGCCCCATTCCTTTGGGGATGCTCCTCAGTGGGGTTACAGGTATTCTCTATGGGGTTGTGGATTAGGTGTTGTGGGAGCCAAAGTCAGTTATTTTTGAGGGGGAGGGAATGCATCTGGGCATGATGTCTCAACCTGTGGCTATTACAGTCTTTCTACCCCTCTTCCACAAGATTCCTGTGGTGGGTGTGTTTTAAGCCTACTTCAGCAATGAGCTCTTAGGAGCCACTGGATCTCTGCTTTGGTAGGTGTTGAGTATCCTCAGGGTCTGTCTCCTTCACCTTGGCACTGATTATCAGTTTCACCATGGAAGCAGAACTCATGCTTGTCTTCCCAATTCCTCTTTGGTTTCAGCTGTGGTTTGACTGAAGTGCGAGGGGTACTTTATCTCCTCTGGTCTGGCTACCTTCTGAAAAAGAACCGTTTCTCAAATGGAGAGTGAAGTCAGCATAGTATAAATGGGATAAGCATTATTAATTTAGGGAGAATTTGATGCATGTAACCCCTTTATTAGCCAAAGATCAGTGAGAGCTTGACACTGGAGAACCTAATCTTTGTCTCCATAGGATTCTGATCAGGTTCACAATCTCTTAGCCAATCAGAAAGTTATTGGTTACCCACTGGGGCTGTGTGCCAGTATTGCACTGGCATTTACATTGTGTCAGGGTGTTTGCTTCTGAGTAGCTTAGACCTCTGGTAGCTCAGACCATTGTTGCCATTTTTCCCCAGTAGCTCAGGTAGCACTTTCTAGCACTAGACAGGCTAATTGTCTGGGGACTGGCTTTTTTTCTGAATTCCAGCCATGTTTGTCTGTTCTCTATGTCAGCAGCATATGGTGTCTTCAGCAATAGGGTCTTACCTTATGCTTCAGGCAGGTGATCACATGTTTTGACAGAAAACTGTCTTGATTTGGGTACCTCGTAGGTCTCTCCAATCAGCAGCTCAATGTGGGTAGCAACAAATCTCTGACAGAAAAAAAAAAAAAAAACATTTCTTTTAAGCTTCATCTCACCCTCACCAGAGCCCTACTGTTCAGGTGTGCCCCCACCCCCTTACTCCTTTTGAGGGTTATATCTTTTAGGCTATCTCCAAAGATAGAGCATTATGGATTTAATTTTGTGTTTGTTTTTCCCCCTCATCTTCCCCTCCTCCCAAGTCTTTCCATTCCTATTGTCTGGGCCTTGAGTTGCCCATCACATATGACAGCAACTCAAGCAGATCCAGGTTAGGAACCACAGATCAGTGACACCATGTGGGATTTGTGTTTCTGTGATTCTGTGAATTCGTTGAGTATGATCTGTTCCAAGTTTGACTGTTTTTCTACAAATTTCATTGTATCATTTTTTTCTTATTGCTCATTAGGACACCATTGTGTAAATGTACCACAATTTCATTATCCATTAATCCAATGATGGCACCTGGGTTGATTCCAGTCCTTAGATATAATGAATTGAGCAATTGTAAACATGGTTGAGTAAATGTCTCTGTATCAATGCATTCAGTATTTAGGATAAATGCCCAGTCAGGGAATTACTGGGTCTGAAGCTGGCTTCATGTTCATCCTTCTCAAAAGTCTCCAAATTGATTTCCATAGTGGTTGTACATGTTTAAATTCCCACCAACAGTAGATGAGGGTTCCTCTTTCCCCACATTCTTGCCAGGGATTGTTGTTAGATTTTTAAATATGGTCATTGTAACAGACAGTTTCAGGTTCGCTGAGATGAACTTCCAGACCAGGCACAGTTATGGAGGAAGGGATATTTATTGAAGCTTACAGATCCAGGGGAAGTTCCATAATGGCAGAAGAATCTGTCCTGCCTTCACAGGCCCAAGCAGAGAGAGAGAGAGGCACAAGCCAAAAAAGCCAAAAGCCACAGCACACTTCAGGAACTCCTTCTAGGCACACTTTGCATATGTTTAGATTGAAATCTGAAAGCCACCACCACACCTAAAGATCCACCCAGTGACATTGCCTCCAGTGGCTGCAGAATGCAAACTACAAACAATAAAGAACTGAATATATTGGGGGCCATCTACTCAAACTGCCACATTCTGCCCCTGGCCCCCAATAGATTTATAACCATTACACATTGTAAATTGTACTCAGTTAAATTTCAAAGGTCCCCACAGTGTTGACCAATTTAAGATATTAAGAGCTGTAAAATCAAACAAGCAAAACATTTCTAACATATAAAGGCACAGAGTGAACATTCTCAACTGGTATAAAGTATAACAAGGAGAGACTAAAACAATGCAAACTCAACCACCATCAAACAAACATCAAACTTCTGCAGTTCAAGTCTAATATACCCAGAGACTGACAGTCTGTAGATTTTCCAGTTCTGCCCCTCCAGCTGGGCAGAGTAGCCAGGGAACACTTCCATCTTAGGCCAACAGTGCACTACTTTATGGTAGCCCTTGCATTGTCCTGGTATATACAAAACATCTTCAGGTCTTCATGCAAACCACAGTCCATCTTCCAAAGGCTCTTTCAGCCTATCAGGGCATCAGGCCGTACCTCATGCCACATCTCAGCAGCAGCTCCTGGAAGCATGTACAATTCATGACCACTGCTCACATTTTTCATGCTTCTGAAACCAATACCAGGTGTGCAGGACACAGCCATATTCTTAATTCACAGACAAAATAAATCATAACCTTGAAAAGCAGCTTCCTTCTCCACTCAACTCTTTCCAAAAGTGTTTGCATTTCTATGATTGTCTTTCCTCAGGCATCCTTTCCATGGTAAAGCTACTGGGCCACCTTCCTTAAGATTGCTAATGTGTTTGACAATAGCAGATTAAGTAACCTAAAACCAGTCTCAGTGCTTGTAATTTTAACTTGCTTGAGGTTTTCCAGCTTAAAATCTTAAATCTCTCAGTCCAATATCTCTAGCCAAGCACATCAATCCATTACAAGTTTAACCTTGATCAAACTCTCTGGGCCTGGGCAGCAGGGTGCAGCCAGCCCTTATGCCAGTAGCCCAGTTCCAACAAAGTCCTCTGCAGTCTCTCCTTCCCCTTAGAAAGCTCATAAGCCAAGCCTTGAAGTTCAATGGTGTCTGCAATTAGCATTCTCAGACTGTCATCAGAATAGTCCATGAAACTTGGCTTACCACTACAGAAGACAACTTCAGTTGCAAGCACCAAGTCCATGCCTATTCCTCCAAAACAAAGGTTCCAAAAGATCAACATCCACATAGACAGGTTCATCTCAGCCCACTCCTCGGTACCAAGTTCTGTAACAGACAGCTTCAGGTTTGCTGAGATGAACTTCCAGACCAGGCACAGTTATGGAGGAAGGGATATTTATTGAAGCTTACAGATCCAGGGGAAGTTCCATAATGGCAGAAGAATCTGTCCTGCCTTCACAGGCCCAAGCAGAGAGAGAGAGAGGCACAAGCCAAAAAAGCCAAAAGCCACAGCACACTTCAGGAACTCCTTCTAGGCACACTTTGCATATGTTTAGATTGAAATCTGAAACCCACCATCACACCTAAAGATCCACCCAGTGACATTGCCTCCATCCAGGTGGCTGCAGAATGCAAACTACAAACAATAAAGAACTGAATATATTGGGGGCCATCTATTCAAACTACCACAGCCATCCTCCCTGGAGTAAGGTGGAATCTCATAATTGTTTTAATTTTCATTTCCCTAATGCTTAAGGATGTTGAACATTTTCTTAAGTGTGTATTAATCATTTATATTTCTTCCTCTGAGAACTCCTTATTCAGTTCTTTGCCCCACTTTGGAGTGGGTTGTTTGATTTTTCATTATTTAGTTCTTTGAGTTCTGTGTAGATTCTAGATATTAGGCTGCTCTCAGTGATATAACTGGTGAAGATTTTCTCCCATTCAGTGGCTCTGCTTATGGTGTGTTTCTCTGTGCAAAAGCTTTGTAGCTTCATGAGACCCCACTGGTTGAGTGCTTGTTAAATTTCCTTGGGTACTGGGGTTTTGTTCAGGAAGTCTTTACCCACACCTATATTGTGGATAGTGCCTCCTATTTTTTCTTCCAGTACGAGAAGAGTTTCAGGTATTATATTGAGGTTTTTAATCCATTTAGACTTGATTTTTGTATATAGAGAGATGAGTGGTTCTGGTTTCATTTTTCTACATATGATCATCCAATTTGTCCAGCACCATTTGTTGAAGATACTGTCTTTTGCCAGTCACTGTTATTGGCACATTTTTCAAAGATCAAGTACTTGTAGTTACTTGTCCTAAAGTCTGAGTCTTCAATTGTGTTCCATTGGTCTATGTTTCTGTTCTTATGCCAATACTATGCTGTTAGTGTTACTATGGCTTTGTAATACAGCTTTAGAATGGGTATGGCAATACCTCCAGAGGTGTTTTGTTGTTGTTGTTGTTGTTGAGGGTATGTTTAGATATCTGAGGACTGCTACCATACCATGTGAATTTTGAGATAATTTTTTCTAACTCTGTGAGGAATGATACTGGTATTTTTATTGATATTGCATTAAATCTATACATTACTTGTATTAGAATTTCTATTTTCACAACATTAATTCTACCTATCCAGGAGCATGGAAGGTATTTCCATTGTCTCAAGTCCTCCTCAATTTCTTTCTTGAGTTTTGTTATGTTTTCCTTATGTAGGTCTTTCACATACTTGGTTAGTGTTATTTCAAGGCATTTAATGATTTTTGTGGCTACTGAAAATGGGACAACCTCACTGTTTTCTTTCTCTGTATATTTGTCCTTTGCATGTAGAAAAGCTACTGATTTTTATGCATTGATTTTGTATCCTACCACTTCACTGAAGTAATTAATCACCTTTAGAAGTTTTGAGATGGAGACTTTCAGATCACTTATATACAGGATCATGTCATCTGTAAACATGGCTAACTTGACTTATTCCTCTCAAATTTTAATCCCTTTTATTTCTTTCTCCTGTCTTATTGTTTGGACTAGCACTTCTGGTACTATTTTGAAGAGGAGTGATGAGAATGAAAATCCATCTTTTTTGAAATCTCAATGGGAAGTACTTGAGTCTTTCCCCATTAAGTATTATTTGGGCCTTGGGTGCTTTATATATAGCCTTTATTGTGTTGAGATATAAACCATCCATGCCTATTCTTTCCATCAGTTTGATCATGAATTGGTGTTATATTTTGTCAAAGGCCTTCTCTGCATCAATTGAAATGATCATGTGGTTTTCAGGGTTAAGTTTATTTAAGTGGTGTATTATGTTGACTGATTTCCATATGTTGAACCATCCCTGAATCCCTGGGATGAAGCCTACTTGATCAAGATGGATAATGTTTTTGATGTATTGTTGAATTCAGTTTACAAGGGTCTTGTACAGAATCTTTGCATCTAAATTCATGAGGGTTATAGGCCTGTAGTTTTATTTCCTTGTTGCATCTCTGTATGGTTTTGGTATTAGGGTGATGCTAGCTTCATAAAAGGAGCTAGGGAGGATTCCCTGGCCTCTGATTATATAAAACAGTTTGATAAAAATCAGTTTCAGCTCTTCAATGAAGGTTTGAGAGAATTAGGCTGAGAAGCCATCTAGTCCTGGACTTTTATTTTGGGGGAAATTTTTTTTATTACCTTTTCAATCTCCATGGATGTGATAGGCTTGTTTAGGAGATTAATCTGGTCTGAGTTTAGTTTTGGTAGGTGGTATGTATCTAGGAATTCAATCATTTCTTCCAGATTATCCAATTTTATAAGGTATAGGTTTTGGAAGTATGCCCTGATGATTCTTCTAATTTTAGTGATGTCTGTTGTGACCTCTCCTTTTTCATTTCTGATTTTGTTTTTCTCAAGACTTCTTTTCTTGATCAAATTGGCCAGGGGTTTATCAATCATGTTTATTTTTTTCAAAGAACCAGCTCTTCATTTCATTGATTTTTTTTTAGTTTCCAATTCATTAATTTCTATTCTAATCTTGATTATTTTTTTATATCTGGAGCTCTTAGGGTTGTATTATTTTTATTTTTACCAATGCATTTAGGTGGACCGTTAGGTAATTAATTTGGGATCTTGCTGTCTTTCTTATGAAGACAATTAGCACTATGAAATTTCCCCTTAGTACTGCCTTTATTGCTTTATTATATCTCATAAGTTTTGGTAAGCTGTGTTTACCTTATCATTCAATTCTAGAAATTTTGCAATTTCTTTTTTGATTTCTTCCACAACCCATTCATTATTTAAAACTGTATTGTTTAGTCTCCAGTATATGTTGGAGTTCTTGATGGGTCTCATTGTTCATTTCTAACTTTAAAGCATTTGTGGTCTGATATGATGCAAGAGGCTACTTCAATTTTCCTGAATTTATGGAGGCATGATTTATGGCCTAATGTATGGTCTATTTGGGGGAAGGTTTTGTGGGCTGCTGAGAGGAATGTATATTCTGTAGAATGTGTATTCTCTATTTTGAGAAATTTGGGGTAAAAAGTTCTATAGATGTTTGTTAGGTGTAGTTGATCTATGGTGGTGTTGCTCTATTGTTTCCCAGCTCATTTTCCATTTGAATGATCTATCTATTGATAGGGGGTGATGAATTCTCTGAGTATGATGGTGCTGGTGTTTATTTCTATTTTCTTGCCAAGTAGGTTTTGTTTTATAAACTGTGGTACACCTGTGTTTGGCACATATAGATTTATAATTATGATATTCTCTTGTTGGATCATTCCCTTGAGGAGTAAGAGGTAGCCATCTTTGTCCTTTTTGATTACTTTGGGTTTGAAGTCTACTTTATCACATAATAATATAGCAAAACCCACTTGATTTTTGTTTCCATTTGCTTGGAATATCACTTTCCATCATTTCACCGTGTGAGGTGTCCATCTTTAGTATTGAGATGGGTTTCTTGAATATAGAAGATAGATGGGTCCATTTTTTGATCCACCCTGTTAACTTGTGTGTTTTGATGGATGAGTTAATACCATTAATATTTAAGGTTATAACTGTGAGGTTTGATTTTATACCTGCCAGGATGAGGTGTTTTATGGAGTTTGGTGCTTTCTTGTGATTTGTATTTTTTTGAGCCTGGTCTATTTTTGGTTATTGTGATCTTCTTCTTGTTGGTCTTGGAACTGGTTGTTTGACTCTTCTGTGTGGTGTATTCCTTGATGTGTTCTCTGTAGGTTTGGCCTTGTGTTCATATAATCACAGAGATGACTTTTTTATGGAAATTTTTCTTTCACCAACTATTATGAGGGATACTTTTGCTGGGTAGAGAATCTTAGGTTCGAAGTCATAGGCTTTTGGACTGTGAAGTGTTCCTTGCCAGGCCCTTCTGGCTTTCAGGGTTTCCATTAAGAAATATGAGGTGATTCTGATGGAATTCCTTTTGTATGTAGTAAGCTCTTTCTCTCTTACAGCTTTTAGCACTCTCTTTGTTTTCATTGGTAAGAGTTTTAACTATGATGTGCCATGGATAGTTACTTCTTTGGTCCTGTCTGTTTGGTGTTCTGTGAGCTTTTTGTATCTGGCTAGGCCTCTATTTTGAGAGATTGGGAAAAGTTTCATCAATAATTTTGTGTTCTCCATGCCTCTGGCCTGTGTGGCCAAATTGAGGCTTCCAGTGTCCACTGTTTTTACTACTCATGACCTCTGTCTCCCATAGGGCTCTATGAACTGCAGCTTTTTCCAGATTATACATGGCTGGTCTACAGGGAGAAGGTTTTCAACTCAGTGCCAGCTTGATTTTTCAGTGATCTTGCCACCCATGTATGTGAAGTCTTTAGCAATAGGGTCTTACTACCTGTTACTCTTGGGAAACCAATGGCATTGGCAAAAGTCTGTAATGTTTTGGAGGCAGCAGGGACCTCCCTGGCCAACAACTCACTGGTAGGTGTCCCATCTCTGGCACTGGAAAATTTCTAGTAGCAATGTAAGGCTTCTGAATATGCTGTTGTCCAAAGAGGTAGATTTTCATATGTCTTATTCAGAATATCTTGAACTTTGAATGACCCTCCCCCACCCTTCTCTTAATCATTTTCCATGGCCTCCCTTAAGCCATTCCACTACCTTTACTCTGTTCTTCTACTTACATATATACAATACCATCCACTAAAGTCTTTCCCTCTCCTCCCTCTCTTATAGCCTTTTTCCAGCTTACTGGCTTCTGCTACCGAGTTTTTGGTTCCAGCTCACATACAAGTCTAAACATTTGTAGCTAGGATCCACATGCGAGACAGAACATGCAACATTTGGTTTTGTGGGCCTGGATTACATCACATAGTATAATCCTTTCCAGATCCATCCATTTCCCTGCAAATTTCATAATTTCATTTTTCTTTACCACTGAACAGAACTTCATTGTGTAGATGTACAACATCTTTATTATCCATTCACCTGTTGAGGGACATTTAGGCTGGTTCCATTTCCTAGTGATTGTGAATAGAGCAGCAATAAACATGGTTGTGCAAGTATCTGTAAGATAGTGAGAAGAGTCATTAGGATATATGCCTAGGAGTGCTATAGCTGGATCATGTGGTAAATCTATTTTTAGTTGTCTCAAGAACCTCCACACTGATTTCCAAAATAGCTGTACCAAAGAACATTTCCCATCAACAGAGTGGAAGGGTTCCCCTTTTTCTGCATCCTGACCAACATTTCTTGTCATTTGTTTTCTTAATGGTAATAATTCTGACAGGAGTGAGATGGAATATAGAAGTAATTTTAATTTGTATTTCCCTGATGGCTAAGGATGTAGAGCACTGTTTTTAGATGTTTATATGGCTATCTGTATTTCTTCTGATGAGAATTCTCTATTTAATTCCATAGCCCGCTCTTCTCTCTCCCTCTCTCTCTCTCTCTCTCTCTCTCTCTCTCTCTCTATATATATATATATATATATATATATATATATATATATAGATAGATATAGATATAGATATAGATATAGATAGATAGATAGATAGATAATTTTATATTTTATTGACAAATTCCATAATTGTAAACAATATCCATGGTAATTCCCTCACTCCCCCCACTTTCCCCTTTGAAACTACACTTTCCATCATATCCCCCCCCACCAATCAGTCTCTTTTATTTTTATGTCATGATTTTTCCTGCTATTTTGATGGTCTTATGTAGGTAATGTCAGGCACTGTGAGGTCATGGATATCCAGGCCATTTTGTGTCTGGAGAAGCACCTTGTAAGGAGTCCTACCCTTCCTTTGGCTGTTACATTCTTTCACCACCTCTTCCGCAATAGACCCTGAGCCTTGGGAGGTATGATAAAGATATTTCAGTGCTTAGCACACCTCTGTCACTTTTTCTCAGCACCATTGTGACTTCTGAGTCATCCCAAGGTCACTACCATCTGAAAAGAGAAGCTTCTGTAACCAAAAGTGAGAGTAGCATTAATATATAGGTATGAACATTAAGAGAAGTGCTTACTGGATAGCTTGATGAACATAGTGTATACATTTGGGCAGATACCAGCAGACATTACAGCCTAGGGCTCATAACTACCCCTGTTGTAGGTTTTCAGTAACAAGCATGTATTCCCTCCCATGGAGTGGGACTCCAGTCCAAGTAGAGGGTACTTGGTTCCCCCCCATAACAGACATGCCACTATTGCACTCATTGGCTCATTTGGCCTGGCTGGCCAGATTTAAGGCTTTCAGTGTCTACTGTTGAGTATCATCACTGGTGATTTTTTCTCTCCAACTCAACTGCATGAAGTGTGGATTTTTTTCCAACTTTCTGTTAGCTTGCCTGCATGGAGGAGGTTTTCAGCTCAGCTCCAGCAGGATTTATTAGTGACCTTGCCACCAAGATATATGTAGTCTTCAGCAAGAGAGTCTTACCATCTATTCATAATGGGAAAGTAAGGGCCTCAGCAATGGCCTTTAATGTTTTGGGGATGTCAGAGACCTCCCTGGCCAAAAAACTCACTGGAAGGTATCCCAACCCTGGCACTAAAACTTATTTAGGAATAATCTATGGCTTCTGAGTGTTCTTTTCTCCAAAAAAGCAGGTTACCATATGACTTATTTATATCCTCTTAGATTTTGATTAGCTTATCCTCTTAGATTTTGATTAGCTCTCCCTACACCCTTCCTTTACTTAATCTCTTCCCCTGACCTAATTTCGGCCTTTTCACCCCCTTTAATCTGTTCTTCTACTTACATATGTATAATACCATTCTAATGAGCCTCCCTCCCTTTCTATTCCCTTTATATCTCCTTTCTAGCTTATTGGCCTCTGTTACTGAGTTTTCTTCTAACTCACACAGAAGTCCAATCATTTGTAGCTAGGATCCACAAATGAGAGAGATGTGACATTTGAATTCTGGGCCTGGGTTACCTCACTAAGTATAATCCTTTCCAGATACATCCATTTTCCTGCAAATTTCATAACTTCCTTTTTTTTAACCTCTGAGTAGAACTCCATTGTGTAAATGTGTCACATGTTAATTATCCCCTCATCAGCTGAGGGACAGCTAGGCTGGTTCCATTCCCTAGCTATTGTGAATAGAGAAGCAATAATCATGGCTGAGCAAGTATCTCTAAGGTAGTGAGATGTATCCATAGCATATATCCCTAGGAGTGGTATAGCTGGGTCATATGGTAGATCTAATTTTATCTGTCTCAGGAATCTCCACACTAATTTTCACAATGGCTGGACCAGATTGCATTCCTACCAACAGTGTAGAAGGGTTCCATTTTTTCTGAATTCTTGCCAGAATTTATGGTCATTTGTTTTCACAATGGTAGCCAAACTGACAGGAGTGAGATGGAATCTCAAAGTAGTTTTAATCTGCATTTCCTTGATGGCTAGGGATGTAGAACATTTTTTAGATGTTTATATGCCATCTGTATTTCTTCTTTTGAGAATTCTCTATTTCCATAGTCCATTTGGGGTTGTTTGATTTTTTATTTAATCTTTTAAGTTCTTTGTATATCCTAGATATTAGTCCTTTATCAGATGTGTAGCTGACAAAGATTTTTTTTCCCATTCTGTAGGTTGCTCTATTCAGTGTCCTTTGCTGTATAAAAGCTTTGTAATTTCATGAGGTTGCAACAGTTGATATGTGGTTTTATTTCCTTTTCAGAAAGTCTTTGTCAATACCAATATGTTGAAGGGTTTCCCCTACTTTTTTTCTCTAGCATCTTCAGAGTTTCAGGTCTGATATTAAGATCTTTGAGCAATTTGGACTTAATTCTTGTGCATGGAGAGAGATAAGGATCTACTTTCATCCTTCTGCAGACACATATACAGTTTTCCCAGCACCATTTGCTGAAGAAGCTGTCTTTTCTCTGATAAGTATTTTTGGCATTTTTGTCAAAGATCAGGTAGCTATAGCTACCAGGACTTACATCTGGGTCCTCTATTCTGTTCCATTGATCTACATGTTTGTTTTTGTGCCAGAACCATGCTGTTTTGGTTACTATGGCTAGGTTAAAATCAGATAGGGTGATACCACCAGCCTTATTTTGGTTGCTTAAAATTGTTTTAGATATTCGAGTTTTTTGTGCTTCCAAATGAATTTTTGATTTTTTTTTCTATTTGTGTGAAGCATGCTATTGGAGTTTTGATGTGGATTTCATTAAATGTGTAGGTTGCTTTTGATAAGGTGGCCATTTTCATAATATTTATTCTTCCAATCCAAGAACAAGGGATGTCTTTCCATTTTCTAGTGTATTCTGAAATTTTTCACTTGAGGGTTTATTAAATTTCTCATTGTAGAGTTCCTTTACTTCCTTGGTTAAGTTTATTCCAAGGTACTTTATTATTTTGATGCATTTGTTAAAGGGAGTGATTCTATGATTTCATCCTCTGTGTATTTGTTGTTAGCATATAGGAAGGCTGGTGATTTCTCTGTATTAATTTTGTTTCCTGCTACATGGCTATTGATGTTTATCAGCTCTATAAGTTTGCTGGTAGAGTCTTTAGGGTCATTTATGTATAGAATCATGGCATCTTCAAATAATGATAACTTGATATCTTTCTTTCCAATTTGTATCCCTTTTATGAGTGTCTCTTGCCTTATTGCTATTGCTAAGACTACCAGTACTATATTAAAGAAAAGTGGGGACAGTGGACACCCTTGTCTTATTCCTGATTTTAGTGGAAAAGCTTCAAGTTTTTCTCCATTTAGTATTATGTTCACTATAGGTTTGTCATAAACAGCCTTTTTGTTTGTTTGTTTTTTGGTTTTTGGTTTTTCTGAGGTAGGGTTTCACTCTAGCTCAGGCTATCCTGGATTTCACCAGGTAGACTCAGGGTGGCCTTGAACTCATGGCAATCCTCCTATCTCTGCCTCCCAAGTGCTGGGATTAAACGCATGCACACCATGACCAGCTATAAACAGTCTTTATTAAGTTGAGATATGTTCCTTCTATTCCCAGTCTCTGTAGAACTTTTCTCATGAAGGGATGTTGGATTTTGTCAAATGCTTTTTCTTCATCTAATGAGATGATCATGTGATTTTTCTCCTTCAGTCCATTTATATATGTATTACATTTATCAATTTGTGTATGTTGAACCATCCCTGAATCTCTGGAATAAAGTCTACTTGTTTGGGTGAATGATCTTTCTGATATAATCTTATATTCTGTTTGCCAATGTTTTGTTGAGAATTTTTGCATCTATGTTCATGAGGGAGATTGGTCTGTCAATTTTGTTGTTGTTGTTTTGTCTTTGTTTGGTTTTGGTGCCAGGGTGATGCTAGCTTCATAGAAAGTGTTTGGTAGGAGTCCGTCTTTATCTATTTTATCAAAAAAGTTTAAGAAGAAGTGGTGGTAGTTATTCGATGAAGGTCTGATAAAACTCCCCAATTAATCCATCTAGGCCTGGACTTTTTTAGTTGGGAGATTTATGATATTTGGATATCCATATTTGTTATAGGTCTATTTAAGTGGTTAATCTCATCTTGGTTTCATTTAGGTAGGTCATACATATCAAATAAATCATCTATTTCTTTCAGATTTTGAAACTTAGTGGAATATATGCTCTTTAAAAAATTTTTTTTGTTCATTTTTATTTATTTATTTGAGAGTGACAGACAGAGAGAAAGAGGCAGAGAGAGAGAATGGGCATGCCAGGGCTTCCAGCCACTGCAAATGGAACTCCAGATGTGTACGCCCCCTTGCGCATCTGGCTAATGTGGGTCCTGGGAAATTGAGCCTTGAATCAGGGTCCTTAGGCTTCAAGGGCAAGCACTTAACCACTAAGCCATCTCTCCAGCCGGAGTATATATTCTTCTTTTATGTCCTTATGATTTTTTGAATTTCTCCGGTATCTGTTGTGATGGTACTTTTTTCATCTCTAATTTTATTAATTTGTGTTTCTTCTCTCTTTTGTTTGGTCAGATTTGCTAAGGGTTTATCCATCTTGTTCATCCTTTCAAAGAACCAACTCTCTGTTGCATTGATTCTTTGGATTGAATTTTTGGTTTCTATTTCATTAATTTCTGCCATGATCTTTATAATTTCTTCTTGTCTACTGAATTTTGGTTTGCTATGTTCTTCTTTTTCTAATGCTTTAAGTTGAAGCATTAATTGTTTACTTGCAATCTTTCTAATTTCTTAATATGGGCACTTAAGGCTATAAATTTCCCTCTTATGACTGCCTCCATTGTGTCTCAAAGGTTTTGGTATGTTGTGGTCTCATTATCATTTGACTCTATGAATTTTTTGATGTCCTTCCTGATTTCTACATTGACCTACTCATCATTTAGCAGTGTATTGTTTAGTTTCTAAGATTTTGTGTATGCTCTATAGCTTTTCTTGCTATTGATTTGTAGTTTGATCCCCTTGTGATGAGATAGAGTACAAGGAATTATTTCAATTTTCCTGTATTTGTTAAGATTTGTTTTGTGTCTTAATATATGGTCTGATTCAGAGAATGTTCCTTGGCTACTGAAAATAATGTATATTCTACAGCATTTGGATGAAATGTCCTGTATATATCTCTTAGGTCCATTTCTTCTATGACCCCATTTAGTCCAGACACATCTCTGTTGACTTTTTGCTGAGATGACCTGTCAATTGATGTGAGGGAGTTGTTGAAGTGACTCACTACAACTGTGTTTGGTGTTATCTCTGACCTTAGTTTTAATAGTGTTTCTTTGATGAAGTTGGGAGCCCCCATGTTAGGTGCATATATATTTAGGATTATATTGTCCTCCTGTTGGAGTGTTCCTTTAATCAATATAAAGTGACCTCCCTTATCTTTCCTAACTAATGTTTGACAGAAGTCTAACTTGTTAGATATTAGGATAGCAACTCCTACTTGTTTTCTAGGCCCATTTGCTTTGAACACCATTTTCCATCCTTTCACCCTAAGTTAGTGCACATCCTCTGTAGAAAGGTGAGTTTCTTGGAAGCAACAAATTGAAGGATCCTGCTTTTTAACCCAGTCTTCAAACCTATGTCTTTTGGTTGGGGCATTGAGACCATTGATATTAAGAGTTATTATTGAAAGGTGTGTGTTTATTTGTACCATTTTTCTAGTTTTGTAGTTCTTCTGGTTTTACCTTTGCTCTCTTGTACTAACTAGTATGTGACTATTGTTTGTTCTTTCCATGTTCCTTATATATGTGCTTTTCTTTCTCTTCAGCATGGAGGATCCTGCTAAATAGTTTTTGTAGAGCTTGTTTTGTCTTCAAATATTCCTTTAGCCTGCTTTTGTTGTGAAATGTCCTTGTTCCTCCATCTGTAGCAGACAGATTCAGGTTCACTGAGATGAACTTCCAGACCAGGCACAGTTATGGAGGAAAGGATATTTATTGAAGTTTACAGATCCAAGGAAAGTTCCATAATGGCAGAAGAAGCTGGCCTGCCTTCACGGGATCAAGCAGAGAGAGAGAGAAAGAGAGAGAGAGAGAGATCCAGAAAAGCACAAGCCAAAAGCCAGAAGAAACACCACAGAGCACACTTTGCATATCTTTAGATTAAAATATCAAACCCACCATCACACCTTATGACCTGCCCAATGAAACAGCCTCCAGCTAGGTGGCTGTAGATGCAAAGTACAAAGGAATAAAACACTGAATATATTGGGGGCCAACTATTCAAATTACCATAATCTGCCCCTGGCCCCCAATAGATTCATAACCATCACACATTATAAATTGTACTCAGTTCAATTTTAAAGGTCCCCACAGTCTTGACCAATTTAAGATAGTAGGTCCTATAATATCAAACATAAGGTAAATACTTTCAACAGACAATGGCTCGGAGTGAACATTTTTAGCTGATATAATGCATAGCAAGGAGAGACTAAAACAATGCAAACTCAATCACCATTAAGCAATCATCAAACTTCTGCAATTCACATTCAATATAACCAGAGACTGCCAGTCTCTAGATTTTCCAATTCACCGGAGTAGTCAGAGAACACTTCCATCCTAGGCCAACAGTGCCCTCTATAGTAGTCTTTGTATAGTCTTGGTATATCTAAAATGTCTTTAGGTCTCCATGCAAACCACAGTCCATCTTCCAAAGGCTCTTTTAGCCTATCAGGGCATCTTGCCTTGTCTCATGATGCATCTCAGCAGCGGCTCCTGGAACCATGTGCAATTCACGAACACTCCTTGCATATTTCAAGCTTTTGAAAGCAATGCCAGTTGTGCAGGACACAGCCATATTCTTAATTCAGGGATGAAATAAATCATAACCTTGAAAAGCAGGTTCCAGGCTGGAGAGATGGCTTAGCGGTTAAGCACTTGCCTGTGAAGGCTAAGGACTCTGGTTCGAGGCTCGATTCCCCAGGACCCACGTTAGCCAGATGCACAAGGGGGCGCACGCGTCTGGAGTTCGTTTGCAGTGGCTGGAGGCCCTGGCACGCCCATTCTCTCTCTCTCTATCTGCCTCTTTCTCTCTCTCTCTCTCTCTCTCTCTCTCCCTCTGTCACTCTCAAATAAATAAATAAAAAATGAACCAAAAAATATTTAAAAAAATAAAAATAAAAAAGAAAAGCAGGTTCCTTCTCCAGTCAACTCTACCCCAAAGGGTTTGTATTTCTATGATAGTCTTTCCTCAGACATTTTTTCTCCATTTTTTTAATGTAAAGCATTTGGGCCATCTTTTTTAAGATTGCTAATGTGTTTGACAATAGCTGGTACAGCAACCTAAAATGAGTCTCAGTGTCTTTAATTTTAACTTGCTTGAGATTTCCCAGCTTAAAAATCTTAAAGCTCTCAGTCCAATTACCTTTAGCCAAGCACATCAGAGGAGAGTCTCTTTCCAGGTTTTGTCTGTTTGGTGTTCTAAAGACTTACTTTATCTAAATTAGCATCTCTTTCCCAATTTGGGGGAAATTTTCTTCTGTGATTTGTTTAAAATGCCTACTGTGCCTTTGGAGTGAAATTCCTCTTCTAGTATACCCTGAATATTTATGTTTGATCATTTCATAGTGTCCCAAATATCTTGAAGTTCCCATTCATGCTTTCCTATTAGTTTGTCTTTCTCTTGGTTGGATTGTATTAGATTTGCCACCTGGTCTTCTAGTTCAGATGTTCTGTTCTCTCCTTCATCCATTCTACTGGTGAGATTTTCTACAGAGTTTTTTATTTCACTGGCTGTGTTCTTCATTACTAGTATTTCATACCGGTTTTCTTTATTATTTCTATTTCCTTATTTATGTCTTGTATTGACCTCCTTTCATTAAATTGGTTTCCTATGTCTTCTTTGATTCCTCTGATTTCCTTTTTGATTACTTTGAACTTACTTGTAATCATTCTTTTGAAATCCTTCTCAGACATTTCCACTAAATCAGTCTCACTGAAGGTCATTTCTGATACATTAATACTTTTTGGTAGATTTATATTGTCTTGATTTTTTTGGTTTCTTGTATTATGATGTAGAGATTTTTGCATCTTGGATTAATTTACTGCTTGGATTGTCTAATTATCTGCAGTATTATTAGGTGTACCAATCAATCCGGTGTTATATATCTTCAGAGCATGATCTTTAAGTGCTAGGTATGGCTCCTAAGACTCTCAGTATAACCACCAAAGTGACTCTAGGTGTTAGATTTGCCTGCTATGACAGTATTCAAGTAGGGTTATTGGAAAAAAAATACAGGTAAATTCTAAAATTTAACTAAAGAATGCACACATTCAATGAAAAACAGCACAGGATATTTATGCAAAGGTAGGTATTATGACAACCAGATCCTCTAACAAAGTCACACTCTCTAAGGATGTGTGTTGCCCCACACACTTAATCTTGTCAACAAGGAGGCTAAGATTTCTGCTCTATAAAGGGTTCCAAGTCAGCTTGTGACCAAGTGAGACCCTTCCCCAATGAAGGACAGAACAGGAAACAAAGGCACTACAAATCTGGAAGCAACACATGACAAGCCCAAAATATAGTTTATTTAAGAATGGCAAATCCAACCATCCATCAGATTTAACAAATAATTTACCCTGACATAGAAGATGCAATTAAGACTTCTGATTCAAGCCTATATACCAGACTTATTTGGCGAGTACTTACCTGGTGTAACCTCAGTTACCTTTTGGGATGGCTTTGGTCTTAATTCTGTTGTGCGTCCACTTGGGTCTGTCTGTGCTGTGCTGTGCTGTGGGCTCAGGTAGGCTGGAAGGGTCTCTGGGTTGGTGCTCTGATAGCCTGTGCTGGATGCTGTGTAGGTAAGCTCCCTTCTCCAGGTCTCTGGTGCTTGCTGCTGCTTGTGCTGGTGGTTTGGGAGGGGAGGCTGTGGATGTTGGCTGAAGTTCTCCACATGGTCCTCGTTATCCTCTTGTTTGGTGTTCTAAAGACTGACTCATGAGCTGCTACATGGGTCCCTGCAGTCCTCCCTTCACGTTTCTTGAGTTTGCAAGGAGGTGGGTGTGAATGGGAAGTCCCCTCACCTGTCTCTTCCTGCAGCTTAGTACAAGCCTTGTGGATGTGGCTATGCAGACCTAGTGTTGCCACTCCTGGAGCCACTTCTGCCTGCTTCTGTGGTTTCTGTGTCTGGAGGGAGCATGTTGTAAGGAGTCCTACCCTTCCTTTGGCTCTTACAATCTTTCCGCCACCTCTTCCACATTAGACCCTGAGCCTTGGAAGGTGTAATTGAGATGTTACTCAGTACTCCATTCACTTCTTTCCAGCACTATGATACCTTCTGAGTCATTCCAAGGTCACTGCCATCCGCAAAGAGAAGATTCTCTACCCAAAGTGAGAGTAGCATTAATATAAGGGTATAAATATTAAGAGAAGTGCTTACTGGGCAGTTTGATAAGCATAGTATATACATTTTTCCAGACATCAGCAGACGTTCCACCCCTAGGGCTCATGACTACCCCTGTTTTAAGTTTTCAGTATCAGGGATGTATCCCCCCCCCCCCCCGCCAGGGAGTGGGCCTCTAGTCCAATTGGAGGGCAGTTGGTTTCCACCATGAGAGACATGCCACTATTGCACCCGTTGGCTCATTTGGCCTGGCTGTCCAATTATAAGGCTTGCAGTGTCCTGTTGAGTATCTTCACTGGTGGTATCTCTTTCTTCCATTGAACTACATGTAGAATGGCTTCTTCCAGCTTTCTCTCAGCTGGTCTACATGGAGGAGGTTATCTTCTCAGTTCCAGCAGTATTTCTCAGTGGCCCTGCAGCCCAAGTATATGGAGTCTTCAGCAATAGGGTCTTACCATCTATTCCTGGTGGGAAACCAAGGGCTTCGGCAATGGCCTATAATGTTTTGGGGGCATCAGGGACCTCTCTGGCCATCAACTCACTGGAGGTATCCCATCCCTGGCACTGAAAATTTTCTAACAATGATCTATGGCTCCTGAGTGTTCCATTGTCCAAAACCGGAGGATTCCATATGATTTATTTGCATCCTCTTAGATTTTGATTAGCCCTCCCTCTGCCTTTCTTTTACTCAATCTCTTCCCCTGACCTCACGTTGGGCCTTTTCACCCCCATTAATCTATTTTCTTACCTGTGTGTTTTGCTTTATCTTCAGAGTGAAGGACTCTTTCAAATATTTTCTGTAGAGCTGGCTTAGTTGTTATAAATTCCCTTAGCCTGTTTTTGTTGAGGAATGTCCTCATTTTTTTTCCTTCAATTTGGATAGATAGCTTTTCAGGATAAAGTAATCTTGGTTGTCAATTGTTATCTTTGAGAACTTGGAATACATCATTCTAAGCCCTTCTGGTTTTAAAGTTTGTGTTGAGTAGTCTCCTGTTATTCCAAAGGGCTTGCCCTTGTAGGTGACTTGCTTCTGCTCTCTAGCTGCTTTCAATATGTCATCTTTGGTTTTCACGTTTAGTAGGTTAATTATAACATGGCAAGGAGAGGTTGTTTCTAGGTTTTGTCTGTTTGGTGTTCTAAAAGCTTCCTGTATCTGTATTGGCATTTCTTTCTCACTTTGAGGAAATTTTTCTTCTATGATTTTGTTTAAAATGCTTACTAAGACTTTGTAATGAAATTCTTCTCCTTCTAGTATGCCCTGAATTCTTATGTTTGATCTTTTCATAGTGCTCCATATATCTTGACATTCCTATTCATACCTTCCTATTACCTTGACTTTCTCTTTGTTGGACTGTATTAGATCTACCATCTGGTCTTCTTGTTTAGATATTCTGTTCTCTCCTTCATCCTTTCTACTGGTGAGACTTTCTACAGAGTATTTTATTTGACTGACTGGGCTTTTCAGTGCTTCAATTTCAGCCTGATTTTTCTTCAGTATTTCTATTTCCTTACTCATGTCTTGTAATGACCTCCTTATTTCATTAAGGTGGCTTCCCAGGTTAACTTGGAATTCCTTCCAGAGTTTGTTGTCTTCTTTAAATTCTTTGTTTTCTTCTTTGATTCCTTTCATTTCTTCTTTGATTTCTTTGAGCATAGATAAATTCATTTTTTTGAAATCTTTGAGAGGTAAAACAGTCTCATTGGGGCATATTTCTGATGGATTTATAATTTTGGTGGGATTGTATTTTCTTGATTCTTTGAGTTTCTTGTATTATAATGTGTGAGTTTTGTATCCTGAGTTGATTTGATGCTTGCAATTTATAATAATCTGCGGTGCTTTTTGATTTGAAAATCCAATTTTATGAACCTCTAGAGTAGGATTTTAAGGTGCCAAGTGTAGTTCTTGTACTCCAATCCAGCCACAAATGTAATCTAGGTGTTGAGTTTGCCTGTTATTCAAGTATTCCAGTGGGATGGGTAGCTCATTTTACTGGCAATTTCTAAAATTCAACTGAGCAATATATACAATCAATGAAAACCAGCACAAGGTATGCAAGTGTGGGGATTGAAACAGATAACTTATAAATCCATAAATCCTAAGGGTGTGTTTTGCTCTACACCCTTAATCCTGTCAGCAGGTAATTTGAGGCTACTCTCTGAAATGAGTTCAAGTTCATCCTGGGTTTGAATCATACACTGCCCCCAATAAATGACAGAAGAAAAAGATAAAAGCCCCAAGAGTCTGAGGGTATTAAAGGCCATTAAAGTCAACCCCCAAATACAGCTTGTAGCAGACAGCTTCAGGTTCACTGAGATGAACTTTCAGACCAGACACAGTTATGGAGGAAGGGATATTTACTGAAGCTTACAGATCCAGGGGAAGTTCCATAAATGGCAGAAGTAGCTGGCCTGCCTTCACAGGTCCAAGAAGAGAGAGAGAAGTACAAGCCTAAATCGAAAAGCCACACAGCACACTTCAGGAACTCCTGCTAGGCACACTTTGCCTATCTTTAGATTGAAATCTGAAACCTACCACCACACCTTAAGATCCACCCAGTGACACTGCCTCCAGCCAGGTTGCTGCAGATACAAACTACAAACAATAAAGAAATGATTATATTGGGGGCCATCTATTCAAAGTATCACACAGCTTAATTGAGAATGGTATAGCCAACCAAAAACATGTAACCAATATCCTGACCTGACATAGAAACAGAGATTAGCACTTCCAGTGCAGGCCTATATACCTGCTTTTTTGTCAGTCAACCTCGTTGCCTTTTGGGGTGGTTTCAAATCCCACCAATGCTGAGTGACCACCTCAGTCCCTCCATATTGTGCTGTGAGTCTGGTGCTCTGATCAGCTGTGATAGATGCCCTGCCACTAAGAGCTGAATGCCTTCTCCATAGTGTTTCAGTTCTGTTGGTTGGGGAATGGGACACTGCAGGAAGCCTGGAGTTGTACTGGAACTACTCAGCTCATTTTCCTGCCTGTGTCCAGCCATATCCCCTTCAGATTTCTTGACTTTAGGAGGAGGCTGCTGAGGTTGGAAAGTCCCCTTGTTTGGTGTCTGTTCCTGCAGCTGGGCACTGAGTGGGCACATGGGTCTGTGTGGGCCCCCTGGTTTGGGTCTGCAAACTCATCAGTGGGATTCTGGCCCATTCTCTCCTTTCTGATAGATCTTAGTGTCTCCTGCTTTCCCACTGTGGCAGGAAACAAACAAACAAACAAACAAAAAAAAAAAAACAAAAAAAAAAAACCTGTACACTTTTTACTTTTCAGACAAAGAGTATGTTTTGCTGTGGTTTTGGTGAAATCCCTCCCTAAGTTGCATTAGTGTGATTCCTATGCAGTCATCTTACCCAGATGTCTCCTCAAGTTCAGCAACTCTTTTGATCAGAGTCTCATTGGTTGTTGTGTTTTCATTTGGAGATTGAATTTCTGTTGATTTCTCTATGATTTCATTGGAGCCTTCCATTGTGGGACTAGGCATCCTTGGTGGAGATCTTTCAGTTTTCTGACTTTCATTGGCTTCTTTGCATTGTGTTCTACACATTTTGGGTAAACACTTTAATTCTATTGAGAAGGAAGCAAGTTTTTGTCCTTGGATCTTCACAAAGTATTCTGTTTTAAATGTGAATTGGATTGGTATACTGGTGTATGATGGGGTTATAACCACAGATGTGAAGATTGTAGAGTTTGCAGGTACACCAAAGGTTTCTGGGGAGCTGGGAGCTCTGGCTTACTCACTCCACTTGCACATATTCTTCAGCATGTGGGAACCATGGGTTGGGCAGCCAGGAGCAAGGAAGCTGGAGAGCCAGGAACAAGAGACCAGCTCCTACAGTGGCCCATGTACCCTTTGACTCAGGGGAATAAGGATTTGGGTACCCAGGGACCAGTCAGGATACCAGAGTAAAAGGCCTGATTCCCCAGCCCACACACAGGAATCAGGCCTCCCTAAGGCAGCAGCAGGGGTACTGGAACCAGGAAAATAGAAGGGGACCCTTCAGGAGCTCTGGCCTATGCACTCCTTGCTGAATACACCATCCAGCAGAAGGTATCCAGGAAGTGGGGACCTAGGGGCACTTCAATCAGGAAGGTGGAATAAGGTGCCTGCTTCAGCAGCAAGCTCACAGGGTCCAAGTAGCCCCAGTCCAGCTGCAGGGGGACCTGCCAGGACAAGGGAGCTGGGAGGAGCTGGGGACAGGGACAGCCTACTCACTCCATGATGCATGCACCCTCTGACATGCGGTATCTAGTTTCTGTATTATACATATGTTAATACTTTCTCTCTAAACTGACTTAGGTACCAACATACGATGTTTTACAAAAACTTGGATCAGATGAATGAGTTACATACTGTGAGAGACAATGAAAGACCTTCCCCCTTTTATTCCAAAGGAGAGGAATGATGTTACATGAAAACTAGTAAAAAATATCTGATATTCCTAACTAGAAGACTAGTCATTTAACTTAAAGCAAATGCATTCATTCATTCATTTCCCTATTCATGAACATGAAATGTACATGAGAATCTGACTTGAAAAATGCACCCTCTTGATTTCCTATAAACTGCCTAACCTTGTGAAGATACCAATGGTAAGCCCCACTCTGATAAAGATATTCCCTTTTAGTACTGTGGTTAGTAAAAGAGTGATTGTCAAATCAGATAATGATCTCGACAAAGGTGTAAATAGCATGTGGATGAGATTCCTGGGTGATGATGAGAAGCAAAAAGTAATTCACAAGTTACTGAAGATTTTATAGCAGTGAGAAGGAAATGAGGTGAATGGAATAACTTGAAGGTTTGCTTTGAATTCTGCAATATCATAAAACCCTCTGGGGCTTTGTCATTATTCAGAAATGCCTAATGGTGAATAAAAAGTGGCTGGCAATTTCTTAAAGTAAAATATTTTATCCAATCCAGATAGTGATCTTTTTTATTTAATTCTGCTTAAAATATTACAATAAAATTAACAGGAAAAAAATATGAAAATAGACTTTGGGAAGTGATGGGAGGCAGTCACAAGAGGGAGAAAACATTGGCAGTGTTCTCTTAGTGCTGTCATTACTGTGGTTTGACCTATACATTTCCTTTTCTAGCATCAAGATTCAGGTGTTTGGAAGAGAGCTATCCCTTGTTGGCATCTCTTGAGACAAGTGAACAGAAAGCTAAAAAGAGGCTGGGTCAAAGACCCTAAGTTCCCTATTGATGAAGCCTTTTTTATTTCTTTTACCTAGAGAAGATATTGTCTCCAAGGAAATAACTCCATGTTTTCTAAAACAAATGGATGCTCTGTCCAAATGACAAATACCCAAAGAAATTTCCATGGCTGGATTCTTCTAGATCTAGAATACTACCCACTATTCAGTCACTTAATGGAGAATTTAAATGCTAGGAAAAGCTGAAAGTCAAGATATCAGAGGACAATGCTCACCAAGTAGACCAAAATGAAAATCACAGGCTCCCATATATGTCGATTTATAATGCTGTATCTCAGGATCTGACATAAGGATTGGGTATGAATAGAAAATAGAATACAGTCTATGTCTTTGAGAGAATAATCATCCACAAATAAGAGAAACATTTTTAAAGATACAGAGGTAACAAGAAATACAAGAACAAAATTGTACTAACTGCAAATAGATCAATGTACAAATTGACTCTGGAGAAGTAGGGTGCATTTGACTGAAGGATGAATGGTAGCTATGGCCTAGGTGGAACACCAAGTACTCACTGCAGAGCTGGACAAGGGAGGGAAGAGTATGAAAAGCAGGTACCAGAAGAATATGTCCCAGAGTACTTAGAGTTGTTACAGTGACTGGAGTATATTATTCAAGGGATAGAAGTTAAATAAACCCATAAAAGAAAGGATAATTCATAGATGGCCTAGAATTTATTATTTATCTATAGTTAAACCCCAAAACATGCTTTCAATGAAGAATTTCACTTCAAATTTATATTTATTTTTGTTTGACAAATAAGCTCCATGTGTATATGGTAAATATTATGATGTTTTGATCTATGCATGTACTGTACCAATATTGTACAAAAATTCCATTATATTACCTCATATGTTTGTCAGCAACATAGCACCTTTGTGGTTTGGCCTGTTATAAAGTTATTGGTTTAGTAATTTTTAGGTATACAATATGTTAATATTGCTTATGGAAATAATGCAGAAATAAATCACCAATGCTGACTTCTCCAGTCTAACAGAGTGCTTGTATACTCTGACCACCATCATCATGTCTCCAGCCTGCTCTCTATCCTCAGCGTCAGGCAGAGGTATACTCTTTGATATAGTGTAGATCATTGAAGACGCTGAACTTTTCTACATGTTATTCTGAATATTGGGAAATTGTGTATAGTTAATATGATAATTCATACTCTCAATCACTAATTCTAATACTTCAGATTTTTATTCAGCCTTTACATTACTTAAGGATAAATTCTTGCATGATGCAAAAAATGTATATTTAGTAGACTGCTTTTTTGAGTAACCAGTGCTTCAGAAGACAAAAAGTATGTCACTTAAGCTGTATGGTTTCACCCAAAATTTTTTTTAAATGTATCATTAATTATTTAGGTCTTTTTTTAAATTTTTGTTTATTTTTATTTATTTATTTGAAAGTGATGGACAGAGAGCGAGAGAGAGAGAGGCAGATATAGACAGAGAGAGAATGGGCACGCCAGGGCCTCCAGCCACTGCAAACGAACTCCAGATGCTTGCGCCCCCTTGTGCATCTGGCTAACATGGGTCCTGGAGAACCAAGCCTTGAACCGGGGTCCTCAGGCTTCACAGGCAAGTGCTTAACCGCTAAGCCATCTCTCCAGCCCTCACCCGAATTTTTAATTCACTCTTTGCCTTTTAAAAAGTATAGAATTACATTTTTTTCAATTACAAACTATTGCTGTAACAGGTATCTTGAGGACATGTGATTGTTAATGTCACACATCCATGTGAGCTCTCTTGAAAGTACATGTGGTGTGTGTTTTTCTTCAGATTTGCACATATTCTATTTACCTCTTATAGTCACACCTTTGGAAATTATCAAACTCCCAGGAAAACCACTAATTTTTTTTTATTTTTTTCTTTATTAGTCAGTTTTGTATTCAGCAAATACAATCAGTTTGGTACCATTATTAGGCTCATCCGTGACCTACCCCCTCCCCTTGGCCCCTCCTTGTTGAGGTATATGGGTCATGCATTGTGGAGTTAGCCCACAGTTATGGGTAAGCTAAATGTCTCTGCATATCATGACCCAACATGTGGCTCTGACATTCTTTCTGCCCCCTCTTCCGCAAAATTTCCCTGAGCCATGTTGGGTTCATTTTTGGTCTGCTTCAGTGATGAGGTGTTGGGGGCCTCTGAGGCTCTGGCTCTCTGATTTGGTAGGAGTTGATTTTTCTCTGTGTTTATCTCCTTCCCCCTTGTGCTGGTATCCGGTTCATCAGGAAAACAGCCCCCTTGCTTGTTTCTCTAATTTTTCTTAGTTTCAGCCGGGGCCCTTTTGAGGTATGATGGGGTGGCTCTCTCCTTAGGATCTACATCTATCTGAAAAAGAGAAGCAGATTCTCCAACGGAGAGTAAGTTAGCACCAGGACAAATGAGATAACCCTTACTTTTTTTTTTATAGAGAATTTAATAGGTGTAGGCCCTCTTGTAGCCCACAATTGATGGTAGCTTGATATTGGAGAGTGGGCTTATGTTTGGATATGGTTCTGACTTGTTTCCCAGCTCCAGCTATGGGTCCCATACCAGTGAGGGGATCAGTTAGCCGAATTGAGAGCAGTTGGTTCCCCACCATGGCTGTGTGCCACCACTGCACTTGTGTGAAAACCACTAATTTTTATATCATAGCTTATATAATTCAAATCCTTGAAATAAATTGTAAATGGTGAAATAAACATTATACCCTTCATATCAGATTCTAAGGGTCAGCATCATGACCAAGCATCCCATGAACATCTGTTTCCTTTCACAACCAGTGACAAGGCTTTGTCTCTGTCTCATGTCACAGCCCCAACCTCTGCTCCCAAGGATTTGACAGTCATTACTCGAGAAGGGAAGCCCCGTGCTGTCATTGTGAGCTGGCAGCCTCCCTTGGAAGCCAATGGGAAAATTACTGGTAAGAACCTAGCCTCTTCCTCAGCATGCCCCCCACCAGCCTGTGAATGCTTGCCTCATTTACTGCTGTTGTCTTTTGAGTATAGTTTCTGTTGCAGCATCTCAGTACCTTTCCTCACCATTTCTGATTAGCTGTTCTTGTCACCTACTGACATGTAGTTCGGTAATGGTGCCTCCAAATACCCACACATACACATATCCTTTGAGATAACTTGGAAAATGTATATTTGCAATAGCATAGGCCATTTGCTTTCCATTCTGTGGAATATTAAGACAACCTTCTTATGGAGTGTCTGTGAGTATGAAAGGCTGAAAAGAAGCTGGTTGTTTGGCAATTACAAAATACAAAAGATCCCTAATGATGGTGCATTTTTGTAACACAAGTGAAAGAAGTTTGGGGATTTTTAGTTTATGATTTAGCTTTTAGCTTCTTACTTTAATCATAAGGTTCCAAAATACTTATTGACTGAGAGAAATTGAATATAACGAATATTTCACAATGACAGATTTATTTTGCCAAATATTGCTAATAACATCAATGCCTAATTAAAGCATCCATTAGAAGTCTATAATGTTAATTTAGTATGAAAAATATAATGGAGTCCTATTAGAGACTTTGCATTTAAATGATCTATTTAGGTTTCTACTAGATTTCTCCATAGCATATAACTATTATGAAAAAAATATATAATTCAAAGTGCACATTTTAGTCCAATTAACTTGAACCAGTGGGATAGAATCATGTAAGATTTTTTTGTGTGTAGGTTACCAGTTTATAGCACAACTACAAATTAAGAGTGATTCAGTCACCCTGTGATTCAGATAAACATCCAGAAGACAGTTTCAGATAGAAATCTCATTTTATGTGTTACATCTTGAATTTTGCAAAAAAGAAAAGATAATGTGTAACTTCTAAATGTGATTGAAACTTAAGTTGAACATTTGTTTTTTCTAGGAAATTGTTTGTAGTACAATGGCAATCAACTTTTATATGAGCTGACAAGTATGGATAAAGAACAGAGGCATAAAATTTCCCCAAATCTTATATGTTCAATTGTCAGTATGTCAGGCTTCTTAATACAGGCTGGTTCACTGCAGCTTTCTTTTATTCTCCTTTCTCAGTGTGGTGACCTATTTTCATTGGTTCTTTTTCAGTACCTTTATAGATTTTGATTTACTTATGTTTTATTTCATTATAAGCAGTTATAAGAATGTGGGATGCCAATTGATAATAAGCTTAAGAAGAAAAAAAAGCAGAATAGAAATTATCTAAGTGTAAACCAGTTATGAGGAACAAATATTTCTGGTAGATGATAAAATAAGCCATGTGCTGCATTCATTTAAATTCTATACTTATATTCAAATAAGTCCCATTAAACTGCCAATGCAAACAGTAGTATGTGTTTTCAGCTCTGAAAAGAAAAAAAAAAGCTGTTTTGCTTTTCATGAAAAAAAAAGTCCAAAGTTAGTCCATATTAAGAAATACAAATTAAGCTACACACTGAGATTCAAGGTCTGACATATCCAGGCATGCATACTTTATTTAGTTACCCTATCAATAGTTCTTTCATCAAATTTCATTGTTTTCACTTTGGAATATGTAAATATGTTTGCCTTTAAAAAGCCTGGATAATTTTTTAAAATAAAGCTGTGGTTAGCAAGTGGAATATTTTGATTCAGTTCAACTGGGGACAAATACTGAGCATCCTTTGAAGGTGACCATTTTCTTGAGGAAGAAGACAAGTGAGTGGGGAGGGTAATGGAACCTTTGAATATGATGAATATTAAATACATGTGTGAAAATATCATTATTTTGAACAATTTATATACACTAACTAAAATATACAACTTAAAAGATCCCCAGGTCAATCTTTCATTCACATTCCTTTGATAACATATTAAAACTCCAGGCCAATGGCAGAAGGCACAGATTTGTGACGCTTGTCTTTACAGGGAGGTACAAGCTCTGGGCAGGGTTCATGCTATGACCCAGGGTTACCTTCCAAGTTAACATTCTCTGCATTTGTTTCTTTAGTCTTTGAAGTAGACTTGTTCTGAAAGGAAATGCGTGGGCAAGTCATGTCACCTCCCTGAATTTCATTCTCATATTTTCATATAAAACAATAATACAAATAACCTCTCTCAAGGAATTATTGTATTAATAAATGCTGAGAAAAGGTCCTGATGCCCAGAGAGTACTATTATTACTCTAATTTGAAATTCATTTAAGAGGGAGGCTTTGTATATGTGCTTTTCATAAAACAGGCATCATCAGTTTGTAAATATAAGTACTTCAAAAACTTATACAAAGAGAGGACAAATGAGGAAATTCAGGTAATTTTAGTGCATAAATTTTCTGGTAATGAAATGGAAACTTAGAAACATGGACTTGCATTTTTAAAAATAAATGGTTCAAAGACAATATGCCTGACATTCTGCTTAACAATGTGAGTATGGAGAGTTATTATTTATTCTTATTAATTTATGTTAAGTGAAGATATTTGGGATTTCTGGGACAACTCATTTGAAGTTGAATAACCCAGATGTAGTATAGCTAGGAAGGCCCATCCTGAATGACTACAATATACATTAGTCAAACATTCCTTTGATCTACATTAGAATTTTTATTTAATTTACTGGAGGAGAGACTGGGCATAGTATTTTGTTTAAAATGTTCCAACTGATTTTTGTTTGATTTGTGGTACTGGAGATTGGACACAGGGCCTCACCTATGCTAGGCAAGCACACTATCACTGAGCTATATTCCCAGTACCTAAGCAATTTTAAGATGTAGCCAAAATCCTGAAACTTTAAGCTGAATAAATGTAGAGCAGATACTTTACATCAGAAGATAATAAGGACAGAAAAGTTATGTTTGTTTCAGAAATTGTTTCCTACCTATATAATCTCATTACTAAAGTCTCCTTTTTTCTATGTCTTTTGTTCCTCCTGTTCTATTCCACTTGTGTGAAATTCTCTTCTGTTTTGATAGTTGTAAAATCACCAAGTTATTTTTCTTTTCATTTTTGGATATTTGCTGTACCTATTGCTTTACTATGATTTCCCAGAATGTGGCTCTTTTTATTCCCTTTTTTATTTCACTGGAAGGTATGTACACCAGAATCTGGACACCCCTAAGTACCTACTAGGATATCTGGAAACTTTATATTAAGCCAAGAAGATTTAAGCACTATATCCAACTTCATATTATACATTTCAAAGGGCCTGTACCTATCTTACTAGCATCACTGTTTATTCTCCTGCTTCGGCCCAATCTGTTTATTTTTTATTCTGTAGCCCACCAAAATCTGCCAAATAACACCTTATTATATATCTATATGATGTTGTAGATTGTAAGACTATCAAGGTCTTGGAACCACCTAGGTGCTCATGCTAAAATTACATTTATCTAAATGTTCTTACTTGTATACTCTAACAATCCTCTGCAGTTTATTCAGTTGCAAAAGTTGGTAATTCGTTAATCATGACTTCTTTCATTTCATCTCCTTCCCATGTAATCATTAAAATATTTAAATGGTTTTTGCAACTGATTGGAAGACCCATGAGAACAGATTTGAGATTACTTCTAATGCTTTCACCCAAATCACAGTATTCTTGACATTTAGCAAGTCATTAACACTTACTGAATATATTGATCTTCGAATTGCTGTTAATTATATTCCCTCTGACTTGAAATCAAACATCAAACCCTTAAAATATACCTTAATGTTGATTATGAAATGATAACAATAGCCATAGTTACTGTACAGAAGCTAATATAAATAACAACATTAGATCAAGTTCTTAAAATATGTTGTCTGGAAGCAACCTGTTTTCAGAAGATAAAGTTAAAATATACCTACATAAAGCAGAGTTGGTAAAAGTGCACAGAAAGTAATTGGCAGAGCTGTGACTTGAGATCCAGTTTTCCTGCCTCCAGAACCTGCAACCACAGAATATGGTTTCTGTTTCCTTTGTCTATAGGCCTCTGTGCGCAATAAGCACAATAAGGCTTTTACAATGCAAAACTTTCATTAAGATTGAAAAGTCCTCCCTGTTTGTAGCTCTTAGTAGGAGAGGTGGTATTATAATCCTTGGGTTTTCCCACAGCCTATCTGATCACTAATGCAAAAAAAAAAAAAAAAAAAAAAAGTGGAATTGAACTTTGGGAGTTACAACTACATATTTGTGTCAATTAAGGCAAAATGATTATGTTGTATTCATGCATATTTGGCAAATATTTGATTAAATGACAGTTTGTGGTGGTGTTAGCAGTCCAAAATGGTCCCACAGACTCTGATGGCATATAATACCTTATATTTTGGTCAGCTGTGATGAATGAAAAAACAGAATTAGACAAACAAAGTGAAAACACTAAAGACACATAAAAGTAAATAAATACAGAGGCCAGTAAAGTAAGGGATGGACCAACGATTTTGTTCCAACTTTTGTGGTTGTAAAAAATTGTGTCAATGATGGATTAAATAAATTAAAAACACACCAAACTTGCACATCCGAATGAAGCAGGGTACTTTCTCTATGGCCACTGGTAAAGTTGGATGACATCAGCTTCTGTTGTCCAGGTTAGCTCTCAAATTGGAAAATAAAATAAAATCCCTTGACTTCTCCATAAATACCAAGACTCGATTTCATTTCTGAACATGTAAATGAATAATTTTTATGGAGACAAATTACAACAAAGACAAATATTTTGTTCCAATTTGATGATGAAAGTAGGAACACATGTAACAGGCTTAGGCTGGAGCATCATTCTCCACAGTTTCAGCTTCATTCTGACTTAGAACAAACAAGGAAAATGTTGATAATTTCATTGTTCAATTTCAAGCTTATGTGCTAACAGTCTAGAGAATTTCAATTTATGAGTGAGTTTCAATACCTATTATGTGAAAACAATTTTATTAGGCTTTTTTTTTTGAAGAAAATAAAAGCAATATCAGGTAAGACACCTGAACTTTTATTTTTTGAAGAGATAAGACATACACATAATAAAATGTGAGAAAAATTTTCAATACTAGGATCTTCTTTTCAATAGACATAGTTCTTTAGGGAGACTCATTGGGACCAAAGAATATGAGAATATCTTGCTGATGTTGAAGATGGGGACTGAGTTATAAGTGAACAGAAAGCCAGAAAAACAACACTTTATGAAATGATATTTTAGAGCCCCCTTCCTGTTATAGCTTTTCCACCTCAGTATTCACAGAGAAAAGAGTCATAAAGCATTCTCAAACCTGTGGAATTCTTTGACATAGCAAGTCTTTTACCATCTCTTTCATGAGTTCTCAGCATTTTTGAGACATTCATATTTTCAGTATTCACACTGAAACATATCCAACATATCAACCAAAGCACTGACTTCTTACCTCACTTGATCACAGAAATCATTCAGGGTTCAGATGCTTACAGCTATCCTCATCTGTGTAACAATATTATCACATGTTTAATAGCCTAACAGTACTCAGTATTATCATAATTTCTGTGTGTCTGGATCTAAAGATACCTTAACTAATACTATGCTTTAAGGTACATTACAAGGCCACTAATCAAGATTTCATCCTGGCTGAAATCTCATCTTTAGTGTGATTAGAAGAATATTTGCTTCTAAACATGTAGCTGACAGCTGGATCTACTTCCTTACTGACTGTTGACCAGAAAACACTGTCATTTTTGCCACCTGGTCATCCCTACTCAACAGATCACTTTATCAAAGCCAAGAGTGGAGAGAATCTATGCCATCTGCTAGTAAAACAGAACTCATAATCTTACCTAGAAGAATTTTTCAGGGGATATTTAATCAGTTCTGCTGTATTCTTTTTGGTAAAATCAGGACTTAGAATTTAAGCACAGATATAAAATGTTAAACAATGGTATAACTAGCTCAGAGGGGGAGTAAATGAAAGCCATGTAAGATGGTTCACCAAAAGTATTTCATCAAAAATTAGGGTTACTGAAAAAAAAATGAAAAAAAAGGGGGGGGGGCTGAAAAAAAAATTAGGGCTATATTTTATCACTTGTACCCTCCCTTTCAGGCAGTTCCCATTTTTTATGGATAGATTTAGGAAATGCTAACCTAGAAGAAAGATAAATTTTACTACAAAGTAGGATGGTGTTTTCAGTTTTGATCAGATTTTACACAAAATAGGATTCTGGATGTTGGACTTTATAACATAAGCATTCCACAGATCCACAAGGAAAATTCTCTCCAATTCTTTAAGACACGTTAAGTGACAAGTACTACAAAATCATAAAAAAACTCTCCTATTTCATTAAATATGTAGAATAAAGTTTAAAGAGATGAAAACTGGTCATTGAATAAAGTTTTGTAATATATTTATAATGTGTAATGCACACACTTTTTAAATTTTTTTGTTTATTTTTATTTCTTTATTTGAGAGTGACACAGAGAAAGAGAGAGAAAGAGAGAGAATGGGCACTCCAGGGCCTCCAGCCACTGCAAACAAACTCGAGATACTTGCACCACCTTGTGTATCTGGTTTATGTGGGTACTGGGGAATCAAGCCTTGAATCGGGGTCCTTAGGCTTCACAGGCAAGGGCTTAACTGCTAAGCCATCTCTCTAGCCCTGAATAAAGTTTTATAGGTTAGATATAGCTTAAATTGTTGGTTCTTGAGGGATGAGCACAATTTGGATAGAGGAGATAAAGAAAGGTAGAATTGAGTGAGAATAGTGATGACATAGATAGCAGCCTTCTTGAGATGAGAGTATCTGCTAAAATGTAGATATGGTGCATGACATTGAGAAAAGAAAAGATCAGTCAGGAAACTCTGAGTTAACCTGGGCAGGAATATGCCAGTGTCCCTAGTCCTAGTGTGACCAAGAGGGACTCAAAAGGAAAGTATAGGTAAATCAAAGGTAGACAAGTTTTTAAGAAAGATATTTATAATAATGTATAGAATGCATAAGTGACATAGATATCACTACAGAATTTTGGCAGAAATGGAGATCAACACCACATTCGTGTAAAGAAAAGTGTACATGATGATACCCTTTACAGTTTCATCTGACTGTAATTTTCATATTATCATTGCTTGTAAGAGCTGCCGCATTCAGCTGGGGAGATGGCTCAGCAGTTGAAGGTACTTGCATGCAACACTTGCCAGCCCAGGTTCAGTTCCCCAATACCTTCTTAAAGACAGATGCACAAAGTGATGTATGCATCTGGAGTTCATTTGCAGTAGCAAGAGAAGCTGGTGAGCCCATTCTCTCTTTTTTCTCTCTTCCTTTATTCTTTCTCTCCCTCTCCTTCTCTCTAGTTGCAAATAAATAAAAATATATTCTAAATAAAAGAACTAACACACAACTTGGCTAAAACTAATGTTTAAACATTCATATTTTATAATATGTAGGTTTGTTTTGGAGTATATTTGACTATCATGAGTGTGTATACCATTAGTATTCCAATAATAATCCCATAACACAGAGAATTAATGCTATGACATGACAGGTAATAGTATCCTAGATCATTACTAGATCACCTGTAGTTAAGTGAGATTGATTTGCATATTTAGGCTAGATTAAGACGGTAACAAAAGATTTAGTGCTACAATGAAAGGTATGATCCTGACCCTTCTCCCAACCAGCTCAGGTCACTCTCAGCTTCATCATCAGTAAATAGAGAGCTGCACAGCCCCTGCCAACTTCATGGAATTATTGCAACAATAAAATATTATCATTCATTTTCTAACACTTTAAACTTGTACTGCTTTCCATATTCTCCAATGCATCTTTATTATTTAAGCCCAAGCCAAAATAAGCATTACTTTATTTTCATTATTGGAATGCAATGAAATTTATACAGCTGTGTTATCCCTGTTCTACATTTTTCATCATGCATATTACTTAAAGAAAACAAATAATAAGGATTTATAGGTGGCAAAAGCACCCATTTTAAAATATGGCACATATTTTTATTTCTAATGGCCCATTCTATCTTCTGCTCTTTACATTGAAGCAATTGTTTCCCTAGTCCTTGCAATTTTAAAAGCATCATTGCTTTAGAACTGAATGTTGAAGCTTACAGACTGTGTGCCTGTAATACTCACTGCAGTTATATGTGAGAAGTTAGGTGTTTAAAGGAGTAGAACATGCATTTCTCACACTGAGCAAAGTTGTGCTTCTCTATTTCTGCAGCTTACATCTTGTTTTACACATTGGACAAGAACATTCCCATAGATGACTGGATTATGGAGACCATCAGTGGAGATCGGCTTACCCATCAAATCATGGACCTCAACCTTGACACTATGTATTACTTTCGGATTCAAGCACGGAATGCAAAGGGTGTGGGACCTCTCTCAGATCCCATCCTCTTCAGGACTCTCAAAGGTTTGGGCCATTTCCTGCCATACCTTTTTTTGTCCTTTGGAATCATCATAAAGAAACAGCAGATTGGCCTTAAAATTTTAATTATTTTTATTTATTTATTTGAGAGAGTGGAAGAAGCAGATGAGATACAGAGACAGAGAGAGAATGGGAACACCAGAAACTCCACCCACTGAGAACAAACTCTAGGTGCATGTGCCACCATGTGCATCTGGCTTATATGGGTACTGGGGAGTTGAACCTGAACTCTTAGACTTTGCAAGCAAGCACCTGAACCTCTAAGCCATCTCTCCAACCCCAAGAAACAGCAATTTGGGATGGAAGCTGCCCTACCCCATTTCTTTTGGCAAAGTGACTATAGTAGGCATTCAAAATACAAAAAAAAAAAAAATTACCTTTGACACTCAAGGCCAATATATGCAAAGATATATATGTTTTCATGTTTTCTGCCATCAGAACAGAGCAGACATATATGATATTTAACTTTTCAATATTTTAAAAATATTTTTTGGTTTATATGTATTTATTTGAGAGTGACAGGCATAGAGAGAAAGAGGCAGACAGAGAGAGAGAGAATGGGCGCGGCAGGGCCTCCAGTCACTGCAAACGAACTCCAGATGCGTTCACCCTTTGTGCATCTGGCTAACGTGGATCTTGGGGAACTGAGCCTCGAACCAGGGTCCTTACGCTTCACAGGCAACTGCTTAACCGCTAAGCCATCTCTCCAGCCCAATATTTAACTTTTAAAATTTATAATTTTTTGGTATTTTTATTGGTTTGATCTCTATTGTTTCTATCTAGGATTTTATGAAATCTTTGACATTCCTTTTTGTGTATTTATATATTTTTATTTTTAATGGTTTATTCATTTACAAGAGAGAGAGAGAAAGAGAGAGAGAGAGAGAGATTGAGAGAATGGGCATGCTAGGACCTTCAGCTGTTGCAAATGAACTCCAGACACTTGTGCCATTTTGTGCATCTGGCTTATGTGGGTCCTGGGGAATCAAACTTGAGTTGTTTGGCTTTGTAGGAAAGTGTCTTAACCACTAAGCCATCTTTCCCGCCCAAATCTTTGGCATTCTTATGTAAGAAAATAAAAACTGATATGTTTTGAATTATGTAACTGGTTTAATATTACCAACTTTAATTTTTTTTTCTTTCAGGAACTATTATCCTTATATATTATAAGAAAGTTTAATGATAAAAAATTCAAAGAAATGGTTTTTTTAGTTAGAACTCAGAACAAAATGAAGAAAAAGAATCTTGTCATATGATTAATAGAAGAAAACTGCACATGCACATTAGAGTATAAATAGCGACTCAGGTTAAGCACAGCCACATATTTATACAGAAAAAATGCTTAGGTTGTAGAATAGTCATAATTTTAAAAATATGTTTATAAAAATGTGTTTATAGAAGTCCTTACTATTTTATAGAACTGTGTTATTTTTCTATAGGAAAATGGTTGGAAGAGCATATATCATTGATGGAAAAGAATTTGAATGCCCAAAGCTTATAATTAAAGATGTATTTTCCTACAAGGTGTAAGTTGTTTTAAAAAGGGGTGAGTTGGGTTCTGAGTAGATGGCTCAGCAGTTAAAAGCACTTGCTTGTGAAGACCTGCTGCTGGCCCAAGCTCAATTCCCAAGCCACCTTCACAAAGCTGGACAAGCATCCCTTTACAGTAGCAAGAGACACACACAAAAGAAAATAGAAAAAATGATAGTGATGCTATTAAATTTGTGACTACAGTATTCCTACATATTCTGTAAAAAAAAAAGTCTTCTAATAAACGGTGGCAGAGAAACAAGACATTAGAGACACATGCACGTTGATACTTTTTTCATCCTTTTTTGTTATGTGTGTGTATGCTAAAATAATTTTGTAGTCATTTCTGAATTCTCCCAGGAAAGTACCTTAATAAACAATAGGCTTTTGAATTCTCATGAGTGAGCTATTTAAATTTTGGATTTGGCTAATAGCTAATCTGAAAGTTTGCCAGAAAAAAAAAAAAACATAGAAAAGCATTCACCATAAGCTTGCAAAGTTCTTAATCATAGAGCAGGAGTTGAGAGGAAAGTGAGGAATCTTATCTTTGTACAGGTTTTGAGGACTTCAAGTCTAAATTAGGTTTTACTCCAAGTGAGCAATTGAAGAAAAGCCAGTTGTTCATTCTGTGGAAGTACGAAATGTCAACTAGAGAGCATTTTACAAATATTCCAATTTTATTTGTAGACAGGTGTCAAATGAATGCCATGTTTATAATGTATGCCAATGGAGAGATTTCAGGGAGGGTTTAAGATGACTGAGAGCAATCAAGTGTATTAAACAGTAGAGTGATGAGGTATCACAGGACATGCAGGCCCATATTAATATACATTCTGTAGATCATTCAATGAACTGAGTATTTCATTTGCTAATATTTATCCTGTTTGCTAAACTCATCTATAAAATGATTTTCAAAAAGTTTTTAAAATTTCAGAAATTTGTTCAATAGTGGTCTACAAGAACTACAAATACGCTGGTTTGATAAGGAATATTATCTATCCCAAATACATTATGCTGGAGAGTAGATCTGGAAATTAATTTTGTTCATGTGATAAAATTCATTTCTGTTGTCTTCAATGGATTTTAAATTACTCAAAGGCTATTGGCTTTGGTTATATTTATCTATAATTGGTATTGTGTGTGCAAGTACCTTGTATGCCACTTTAAATGATGGACATTCTAAGACCAATTAATTATCCATCATAATGGATTTAAATTCGTAACGAACCATATCTTTGTCAAAGACATAAAATCATGCTTTGCTCTCTGAGTTAAGATTTCAGTTTCCAAAGCTGCTTTCAAACATCATGCTTCTGTTCATCAGAATGCAACATCATCAGCCAGTGAGGAAGGCCTAGTTGTCCACCTGAATCCTGAAGACAGAGAGGAAGGCTTATATGTTTTCCTGGAGCTGAGGAAACTCCCAGAGAGTCAACTGGAAAATGGGCAAATGTTTCATTCCAAGTTATGCCTCAGACAGGTGTCTATCTCATTCTTTTTTCAGTCTTTGCAAAAATAATGGAGAATTTTAAAATTGAAATTTCAGTTTTGAGTTTTTGGTAATATCAACAATCTAGAGAAGTTCAAGGAACTTAATCATTAATCACAAGTTAATTAAAATTATATATATATATATATATATATATATATATATATATATATATATATAAATCAGAGAGGATCACATAAGTAGACACATATACACATACATGTCTATCTGTGGTACATCTAATTCTTTCCTTAAAATGCTAATTAAGCAATTTTTAACTTGATTCTCTGACCACATAGGATTCTGAAAATGCCCACCTGCATTTCCAACAGACTTCCTAGAATTCAGTTAAGAATCCCCCACACAGTTTAAACACTGGAAGATATATGGTTTTACCTGCATTCCCTCCAGTAAAGTTTGCATCTCTATGTTGGCCTATGAGTAACAGAGAGGATGTTCCCAATAGAGTAGGATATAGACATTCTTATAGTAGGAGTCACAAACTCACAGAGGCATACTTTCAGCAATGTATGGTCAATATATCAAGTCTTATTCCCTGAGCATCTCTAATCGCTATTCAGAAATATGCCTCTCCCCCATGCAGAAATAAAATAGAGAGTTTAGTGTGCTGGCATAGGGATAGAGTTTAAATTATTTTCTGACAAAATACATGAACTTTTTGCAACATAAAAAGTACAATTAAATTCAAGTCAGAAATCACAAGTCTTTGCTACTAGAATTTGTCTTTAATATATTCGAATCTATCTTTGTTCTAGTAGGAAATACTCTTCGGTAAACACTTAATGAGACATCGAAATTTCCTTTGTATATCCGATGCAAGGTTGCTAACAGGAAAGCAAATGTAAAAGACATAATTTTATATGCTATTTTCTAAAAATATCTTGGGCTGTATAAAATACAATCTGATAAACAACACAGGGAGAAGCAATGAATGGAAACAAAGTGCAATTTATTTTCTCTTTTGTTGACATCATTCCAGAATGTTCTTCACTGCATATTAAATGCTAATTAGCATATCTTTATGAGTATGTCCTGATCTTAGGGCCAAACCTGTTACCAGATCAGCAAATTATGTTCCTGAAATGTTCTAATTTCTTCTTACCAGAAACCTTCAATTGTGGTCCTGACTGTGTCCTTCCTCAAAGGCTACATATGACATTTGTTAAACATTCTATTATTATCCACTTATCTGTCAAAAGCACCTGTTATCAGCGACCCCTTAAAACTACACTAAAAAAATATTTTGAGACATCATTAATCTTCACTGGGAAATGGACTAGAAAATCAAGATAAAGTAATCTGTGATAATTTCAAAGTTAGAATCCCAAGCCCCAAACCACCGGGAATGCCTACAGATCTAGCAGCACAGATCTCCTCCACAGAATGGATTGCACAGAGAGCAATATGTGTACAGACTAAATAAACACTGTCTAGAGAGTAGATCTCACATTTCATGCTCACCACAAAATTATTGAAAAGAGATGATAGGGGACTTTGCAGGTGGTGCTTGTGTCTAAGATATGCGTGATAGTTACAGTTTCACAGATATGCACTTATCTTCAAATTCACAGAGTTGTGTGTACTAAATATGTACAGGCTTGACTTATTAAACATACCTCAATGTAGTGCTTTCTTTAAAAGTAGCCTGTTAAGCTGGGCAAGGTGGCACATGCCTTTAATCCCAGCACTCGGAGGCAAAGGTATGAGGATCACTGAGAGTTCGAGGCCACCCTGAGACTACATAGTTAATTCCAGGTCAGCCTGGACCAGAGTGAGATCCTACCTCAAAAAAACCAAACAACAACAACAAAAAAAGTCTGTTAAAGTCTACTATATACTAAGATAACATTCATAAAACATATTTACATATATACTAAGATAAATTTCATAAAACATATTTATACAGTGTCATAAAATATGCAGATGAAAGCTGGAGAGATGCCTTAGCAGTTAAAGGACTTGTCTGCAAAGCCAAAGGGCCCAGTTTGATTTCCTAGTGCCCACGTAAAGCCAGGTGCACAAGGTGGTGCTTGCATCTGAAGTTCATTTACAGTGGATAAAGGCCCTGGTATGCCCAATCTCTCTCTCTCTTTCTCTTTCACTCACTCTTGTTGTCTATTTTTCTCTCTTCCTCTCAAATTAATAAACTATTAAAATATGGAAATAATTATAAATGATCTCTGATTTATATTTTATTTATTTGAGACAGAGATAGAAAGAACAAGGCAGATAGAGACAGAATGAGTGTGTCAGGGTCTCCCGCTACTGCAAATGACCATTAGAGGCTTGTGTCACCTTCTGCATCTGGCCTTAACTTCTAAGCCATCTCTCCAGCCCTGATCTCTGATGTGTGTTCCATGATGTTACAGATGTACCCAATTTATCTAGAAGGCTATTTTTGTTAATCATCAGTATTTAAATATTTTGATTTTTTCCTATCTCATTTTCCTTTGTTTAAAAGAGGATTTATGCCTTTTCCAAAATTGCTTTATTTTTCAAGCAACAGTAATTGATTTGCAATAAGATTGGCACATGCAACTAAAGAATTGACTGTGTTACAGTTTATTTCTTATGGTATTTTTGTATATGTAACTTTAAATGGGACACATACAAGAAGCAAGCTAGCTATCAATTTTGAATGCACTTAAGCAAATGAAATATGCCCAGACAAGTCAAAGTTCAAAGAAATAGAGATATGAATGAATAAGTGCTAACTGATTAAGTCTTACAAAGGTCTCCATTGGCTAATATTCCTTAAAACAGTAACTAGAGATGTAATGATATTAGCAATTTGGCTTCTATTTGCTTTCATTTGTTTAACAAAAAGAGCTGACTTTTAAAATCTTAGACATATTTTAAATATAAAAAGTAAATTTTCGGGCTGGAGAGATGGCTTAGCGGTTAAGCGCTTGCCTGTGAAGCCTAAGGACCCTGGTTCGAGGCTCGATTCCCCAGGACCCACGTTACCAGATGCACAAGGGGGCGCACGCGTCTGGAGTTCGTTTGCAGTGGCTGGAAGCCCTGGCGCGCCCATTCTCTCTCTCTGTCTCTATCTGCGTCTTCCTTTCTCTGTCTGTCACTCTCAAATAAATAAATAAAAACAAAAAAAGTAAAAAAAAAAGTAAATTTTCCCAATTAACCAATGCTTATCTGAAGTTGTGAAGCTCAGAGTTATGTTCACAAGACTTACATATTTATCAAACCATATGATTGTTCCATACTGATTGTCTCCCATTACATTGCCCTATGCATTTAAAATTGGCTAATATCTCTTAAAAAATTATCAAAGGAAACAGCTCCCTGAACTTATTTAACAGATAATTACTTGTTAACTAGATCTATTGCATTTTACTGTTATTTTTAATTTTAATTAAACTTATGTGATGGTCATTCTGTATGTTTAGAAAGATGTGGCAAATATAATTTAGATTGTATTTATATAGCAGAACATTGCTTTGATTGTCTATTCCATGTACTTACAAAATAGGGAAATCGTCATATATAACTCTATCTCTGTATTAATTTTATTCCTATAGAGCGTTGACCTTGAAGCAGAAACTTGCACGCAGAACTGTGGATTTGATATGCCACTTTCTTGTTGCAAACTGTCAATGTCTAATAGTATTATTTCTTTTTCTCTCCACAGTGGAGCACCCTGACAAAATGGCTAATGATCAAGGTATGGTGCCTCAATCTGTCATTTTTCCCCCTCCTTGAATCCATCCTATCTGTTGAAAATGTCAGTCATTACTCTGTGTTCTCCTTTTCACCTGGGCCATGCACCTGATGCTGCAGACCCTGGCGTAATGATCAATCTTGTTAATGAAGTTCTGCTTGGCTGAGGCTCTGAGGCTGATAGGGAAGATGTAAATTTTCTTGAGAGGAAATTGTTTTGTCTCTATTCTGAAGGACCAATTAAAATGTCAAGCTTCTTTGTATGAAATAAATTTTTAGTCTCTGTCTGCACTTTTGAATAATTCACATTAAGTATAATTAAGCTCAGCATAATTTCCAAGCTGCTTTTGCCCCCTTTCATGAGCTATGGATTAAAGTTCTGGGGAGCAAAATAAATGCTGTGTGATTTCCTCTGTAATGAGCTTCTTTTCATAAATAAAAACAAAGTTGGGTCAACTTCTTTAGGATACCATCTTTGCCCAGTTTGAAACAAGGGGTGTCCCATTCAATGAATCAGACATTGGTCCGATTTGAGTATTCTTGCCTTCTAGTTTTTCACTAAAAGCTGATTTTTGTATGAAAACAGGGACATTTTACACAAAGGAAAATGGAGTTAAATAAATATTATCCATCAAGTAAACGGTACATAAGAATTAGCATAATTTGTAGACTGATTGATAAATTAGGAAGGCATTATCTTTATTCTGAAGATGGTTAATAGAATTCTAAGGAGAAGAAGAGTTGACGTGTTCATTTCTTCTGGATGTTATATTCTGTTTTGGGGAGGGGAGAGCTGGGTAGTCCTTGTAACTGGTTATAGTCACAACTGTAAGGATTTGTGCTGCCAGTCAATAACAGTTTGTCTCCTGCTTTGGACAACAATGCACTGTGTCAGCAGAGCTTATTCATAAGTGTGCCTCACTGGCACCATATTGTGGGACTAAAGGAAAGAATTCATTAGTTAGCAATTTTAAAAAAATATTTTATTTACCTAGTTATTTATTTAATGAAGAGAGAGGGATGGGAGAGAGAGAGAGAGAGAAAGAGAGAGATAGAGAATGGGTGGGCCAAGGCGTCCAGCCACTTGCAAACAAACTCCAGACACATGTGCCAACTTTGCCTTTAGATTGGTACTATGGAATCAAACCTGGGTCCTTTGACTTTTCCTGCAAACACCTTAACCACTATGTAATCTCTCCAGCCCAAGAAATTATTTTTTGTTGTTGTTATTTACTTTTGACAAATTTCAAACTTCTGGATACTGGCTCTCATTATCAACAGATGACTGCTACATAATTAGCATTTTCTCTAATGGTTTCATGTTCAGGTTGTAATTTTGTTTTCATGGGTTCCTATGTCAAGCTTCTATTGAATAGACCATGACTAGAGGTTTAGAGGCTTACATGAGAACTAACAGGAATGCTAGTCTGTAAAGAGATGTCTAACCAGAGTCAAGATTTCCATTAATTTAGCTGCTCATTTGCTTCCTCTGTAAATATTCTTATAAGATCAATATCTATGAGAAAGTAAATCTTAATAATGTTAATGATGAGTAATTATCACTTTGCATATATTTGCTTAAGTAAATGATGTACTAGAGCTGGCCAAATACAAACCTGGAATAATCAGTTAGAAGCTGTCAGTTATAAAATAATTAAAATGACCTCACATAACTTTCTTCCCTCAAGAGAATTTGGAATGGCCACAAATAGCTCCTAAGGTTTTAGTTACATTTGGAAAAAAAGGAGACTCTAAATTCTAATTTTTATAACCATGTACTTATATAAGCATGAGTAAGGCATTAGGTCAAAAACTAGAAAGGGGGATAGAGAAGAAGTAAATGAGGTTTACAGAAGTGATGGGAGGAGGTCATACAGATGATATGAACTGGAAAGTTGTCAGTTGGAGGTGAAAGAATATAAGTGTAGAGGGATATAAGAGGGGGAGAAGAATCAACAAAAGTAGAGTGTATATGAAAATGCTATAAGGAAACATATTACTATATACCCTACTTAATACAAATAAACAACAACAAAAAAAAAACAAACACATAAAAATACCAGTGGTTACCTTTGGTGATAGAGAGGAGAACTTCAGGGTATTTTGTTTGTTTGTTTGTTTTTTGTTTTCCAAGGTAGGATTTAACTCTAGCCCAGGGTTACTTGGGTTTCACTGTGTAGTCTCAGGGTAGCTTTGAACTCACAGTGATATGATTCTCCAGCCTTAGCCTCCTGAGTGCTGAGATTAAAGACATGTACCACCATGCCTGGCAGTTTTTTTTTTTTTTAGTCCTACAATTGTCATATCTAAATTTTTGCCATTTGAAATAATTTTAAATATATGTAATTAAAATATACCTTTATGATAAATCAAATAAGTTCATTATAGAAAATTGAAAGAACAAAGCTAATAAATTCGATGATAATTTATTTAAAAATGAATATTTAGGGAAATTGACAACATATCAAAGCTTTAAAAAGTAACTGGTTATAATATTACATTGTTAGCCATGTATGTAATAATATGCCCAGGCTTCTGCATAAATGTTTTCCCAAGTAATTACTTGGTTTTGTTATTTTTTTCAGTTAATTACTTTTTAATATTTATTTATTTGAGACAGAGAGAGAGAGAGAAAGAAAGAAAGAAAGAAAGAAAGAAAGAAAGAAAGAAAGAAAGAAAGAAAAATAAAGGAGCAGATAGAGAGAAAATGGGCGTGCCAGGATCTCTAGCCACTGAAAATGAACTCCAGACACATGTACCACCTTGTTCACCAGGCTTACATGGGTACTGGAGAATTTAACCTGGGACCATAGACTTCTGAAGCAAGCACCTTAACTGCTAAGCCATCTCTCCAGTTCTCAGTTAATTATTTTCATTAATGTTAGTTGTTTTTTTAATGTTTAGTGATACAGATTTATCCTAGAGCCTTGGAACTACTGGAGGCATGCATTTTCACAGAACTAAATATACTTAGTCTCTTGTTTTATATTATTTTAAGTTTTTATATTTTGTCAATTTGGTATATATTAAAAGGCAAGTGAATTCATAAATCCCTCATGCTTTGACCATAACCCTTTCACTTTACATACTCAGATAAATTAAGTCAAGAACAAAATGATTTTTCAAGAGTTATCACCACTGAAGGAGTCTATAAATGCAGACTAGATATTAAACAAAGGTTCTTTTCCTCCATCTATCACAACTCATATTTTTCCTCATTGTGCTACATGGGTTATTCTTCCATCACAGATGGCCTGCAATTGGTCAAGTTGATAAGCTCTACATTTTTCCATCCTACTCAAATCACTTATAAAATTGAGAATGGCTGATTACATATAACTTTAAATTTCTATAAGAAATCATATAAAAATTGTTGGCCACCAAAAGCTAGCTAGAAACAACAATGGCATTTGAGCTGATGACTTAGTACTTAGGTGCCCCAGATTAAGGTGATTAAGAGTAATTGAAATAATGGAAGAAGACTGATCAGAATGCTCCCACTTGCAGTGAAAAGCAGATGAGTTGAATGTGGTTTATCCTAGACAGTGGTAGATCAGTATGCCCCTCTGCCTTCCATGGAGGGATAATCTCAATCATATATTTGCGGATCTGAGTTAGTGCTGAGAAATGATTCTTCTGTGAAAACATTTGGCACCTTGAGTCCATGTTAACCTAGTAAGATGAATCATAAATAGAGGCAGAGGGTTGAATTTGACTTATAATTCATTAAGAAAGGTTGTGATTGTTCTAAAAATTACCTTTGTACATTCTTGTCACAGCATCATGATCTTGTAACCTAAGATCCCCTATGAGCAAAGTAAATAAGAAAACAAAACAATGTGGTAGTTTGAATGTAAAATGTGTCACATAGACTCCTGTTTAAAGACTTAGTCCCCAATTGGTGGCACTATTGGGGAAGGTTGTGGAACTTTTGGGAGGTGGAACTGTAAGGGCCCGAAAATCGCTTAAGACCGCAGGCTCAAATAGTATGTAAAAGCAAAGAGCGTTTATTCTGCAGAATCAGCCAGCATGCAGGGGTCAATCATTCATACAAAATGGTGACTCTGAGGGGAGCATGCAGACCCCTTTTAAGCACAAATAGGGGAATTTCAGGCTGGGTTAGGTAATCTTTTAAAATGATTGGCTAGGCAAGCAGCAGTTACAGTTGTACATCTTTGATTGATTGGGGCAAAAGGTGCAAAAAGGTTGTGAAAGGCATGAAAGGGACATGTCTGGGCATGTTTGGACGTCTCTCCAGGAACTGACTCAGCCCGTGGGCAGCTATCTTCTCCAGCCACATGTCAGGGTCACTGTTGATTAACAGCCTGCCCTTTCCCAGAGGTCTTGCCTACGTCTCCAGGAAACTGAAACTTATGCCTAGTTAGGGTGGCACCTTTATGAAGCCTGTCATGGCATCAGTTTGGTCCTTTCATTCCCCCCTTGAATACAGCCCCATCTGGAATCCATAAGATGTATCTAAAGGTTGGTATTGTTGCCTTAGAACCATTAATTGTACTGTGGCTAAGCAATCCTTAAAAAATTTGACCAAGGCATTAATAATGCAGGGCCCACAAGTAAGGACCAGCAACAAGAGGATAAGGGGACCCGTCAGGAAGTAATTAGGGTTGTTAACCAAGGGGACCAATTGAAAATAGATTCATACCAGTTTTGATTTTGCTGTCTAACTTTAGCGCTCTTTTCTAGCCTCTTGTGGACTATTGAGTCGGGGGGGGGGGAGGGGTCCCTAGTGATCCCGGATGAGCCCCCAAATGTAAGGCTCCAAAAATCACTGAAGAAAGACCCTAGACTCAAATAGTATGTAAAAGCAAAAAGCATTTATTCTGCAAAATCAGCCAGCATGCAGGGGTCAACCATTCATACAAAATGGTGACTCTGAGGGAAGCACACAGGCCCCTTTTAAGCACAAATAGGGGAATTTCAGGCTGGGTTAGGTAATCTTTTAAAATGATTGGCTAGGCAAGCAGCAATTACAGTTGTCCATCTTTGATTGGTTGGGGCAAAAGGTGTGAAAGGGTTGCAAAAGGCATGAAAGGGACATGTCTGGGCATGTTTGGACGTCTCTCCAGGAACTGATTCAGCCCGTGGGCAGCTGTCTTCTCAGCCACATGTCAGGGTCACTGGTGATTAACAGCCTGCCCTTTCCCAGAAGTCTTGCCTGCCTCTCCAGGAAACTGAAACTTATGCCTAGTTAGGGTGGCACTTTACTGAAGCCTGTCATGGCATTAGTTTGGTCCCTTCAGAGCCTTTCTTGGAAAATGTGTCAATACTGGAAGGCCTTCAGGAGTTCTAGCCCATCCCATTTGCTCTGTCTTTGAACTTCTTCTGCTTCTATGTAGGCCATATATACAAATACAGTCATGCTTTGGCTACAAAATCAATATATGAATAGGGAAAGGCACAAGCCTTCAGCATCCACATTCACATGGAAAGTTCTTTAACCCCATTACTTAGCTTTCCAGGTTTTAGGATATAAAGCATAAAATAGATGTGTTGCCCCAACTCATACAAGCAGAGAAGAATTAGAACCCAAAATGCTTCTCTTTGGTTCCATAATATACTATTTTTTGCTACTATACATATACAAACAAAATGTTTTCTAAAATCAGGTATAATCTTTCAGAGCTTTCACAGAAGCATTCTTGATAATCTTTTAGTTTTAGGATTGCAATAAAGGTTAGCTTTAACTATAAAATATGTCCATTTTCAAAAGTGTATTAGTCATTTTTCTCCTTGAAAAGTCAAAATACCTGACAAAAGCAAATTCAAGAAGAAAGTTTTTTTTCTTTTTTTTTTTTCTTTTTTTTTTTTTTTGGCTTCAAAGGTACCTACTGTCCATCATGGTGTGGACAGTATGGCTAAAACTTGAAGCAGCTGTCTGTGTGGCACTTAGTCAAGAGGGAGAGAGTGGTTGTTGAACATGGTAGTGCAGGCCTTTAATCTAAGCACTTGGGAGGCAGAGGTGGGAGGATCACCATGAGTCCAAGTCCACCTGAGATTAATAGTTAATTTCAGCTCTGCCTACCTCAAAAATCCAAAAAAGAAAAAAAGAAGAAGAAAAAGAGATGAGTTCACTCAATCTGTCTGAGGATCCAGCCTGTCCACATTGAGGTTGGTCTTCTCACTTCAGTTAACCCAATCTAGAAATTTTCTCAGAAAGATGCCTTCAACTTTGTCTTCTACAGGATTGGACAGTCAAGTTCACAATCATCACATAAAACTGATGATCAAACTTTTAATTAGGTTCAGTGTTTTAAGAGATTGCTTTAGACTCTTTTGTCACTGCGTAACCCTCAAATATTGTCCCCTATGTTGATGTATATAGGTATGAACACTGATATGTTTATGACATCATGAATATTTCCATGATGACCTATTGTAGTAATAGAATAGACACCATGGCCTTCCTGAGAGAGGAAAGGAATCTATGGAAATGGTCTGAAGAATACTTTCAGTCTGGAGACATGGCTTAGTGGTTAAGCTGTTTGCCTGCAAAGCCAAAGGATCCTGGTTCGATTCTCCAGGACCCACATAAGCCAGATGCACAAGAGGGCACATGCATCTGGAGATCATTTGCAGTGCCTAGAGGCCCTGGCATGCTCATTCTTTCTTTCTTGCTCTCTGTCTCAGAAAGAAAGAAAGAAAGAAAGAAAGAAAGAAAGAAAGAAAGAAAGAAAGAAAGAAAGAACTTTTGAAAAGGAGTATTGTCATTTGCAGCACATTCAGGTGTCTTGAATCTTTGTAGCCTGGTGGAGGGCAGCCTGAAATACTGGGCTTCAAATAAGAAACTTATAATCATAAGCCTGTCTACAAATTCAGATAAGGAAACTTTGTGACCAGATCTGTCTTCCTCAGAGGGGAGAGAGGAGCAGTCCCCTCTCCTTCTGGTAGTGGCTGATAATGCCCTGACTTTGTCAATTGGCAGTTATTCTCTGTGTGTGCTGGTGGTGTGGGATGGAATCAGATACCTTAAATTCCAGCACAGTTCCGCCACTGTGACCTGCTGTGTGGCTGTGAGCATAGGGATTTAACACTCTTAGTATTCTTACCTGCACAATAGTGAATTTAGGGGAAATTTTGTTTTGGTTTCATTAGAGATTTAAGATTCCCAGGTTTAGGTATTAGTGTGAGAATGAAAAAAAAAAATAGTCATGCATAATACTTTTGCCTAATGTAGCTACTCACACACTATGTACTAATTGCTGTCAAAAGTTCGTACATGTTTCATTCCCTCATTAGGACAGCCTTGGAGGTGGAGTCAATGAGATTCAGATAGACTAAAACTTGCCCAGGTATCCCCAGTCTGTAAGTTTTAGGCCCAGATACTTAGGAATCTTTGTTTTACCTTACTATATAATTTCTGGAAATGCAGTGATTTCTTGAATCTGGCTTTGTTATCAAGCACATTAAACCTAACAATATAACCTTGCCCTTAGTAGGAGTATTTGAGTAGTTCACAACTCCACACCTGCCATTTTGTACCTCAGCAGTTTTACTCATGAATAAACAGGATGTTCATTGTTTTCAATTTCAGAAAAATGCAGTTTTCAAGGCAACCTAGCCATGCTAAGAATTCAGTGAAGGTAATATAGTTTTCATAGAATTTGGTTTACCATAGCTAGACTGCTTTTTAAAAAATTGAAACCTTTAACACTGTCTGACGGGAGCTATTTAATTGAAAATTAAAGCCTCTTTCTACCTTGATATTGTGTATAGTTTCATCTCAGTGATTATTCAACTGCTTGTTATACCCAATTGAAAAAGCTCTCCTCATCTGTGTTTTTCTCAGGTCCAAAATATGGCAATTCTGGAAATTATGGCTGGTGAAAGAGGAGAGGCGGAAAATGAGTAATGTGCTTTTAATAGAGTGTTAAGTGCTTATCTGGTTCTCAGTGAGTAGTCAAGTAGCTGCTTAAGCCAGCCTCTTAGGAGGTTTTATACTTTAATGGGTAACTTTGAAAGTATGGCACACAGTCAGCACTCACAGGAATTGATTTGATTCCTTAGAATTTTAACCTTCTGCAAGTGCAAGGTAGACATTTTTGTTTATAGGCTCTCAAATTTATACACAAATTTTTATTGTAAGACTCACTGTATGGCTAAGTGGCATTAGCTTGTGACAGCCATTAGAAAGCTCAAAATCTTTCTAGCAGCATTTCCTACCTACTTTCATCAGCTCAAGACTCTGTCTCCTTAGTTTTCTCTCACACACATAAGCCTTTGGCCTCAAGAATCTGTTTTCTCTCCCCAAAGGTATATTTTCTAGCCTAGTAGCTAGTATATCCCTCCACTACCTCAGTTAAAGTGTAGCAGGTGCTTTTCTGTAACTAACTCTGTCCTTTCAGCCTTTATAATTGTTTCTCTTTCACAAATGCATTCTCAATTCCTTTTGTCTTCCAAGAGCCTTTCTTATATTTCTTTTCTTTCATTCTTTTCTATATGCACAACATCCAACTTATTATTTACTAGGTTATCATTCCTGATAATTTGATGTTTATATTCCTAATTTAATGGACAGATTTAAATTCACCAACAGAAGAATGGTTACAACTCATTGTCATATCTGCCTCTCTTCACAGTGCCTCATCTAGAGCCTTTCATATCATACTCACAGTATAAATGTTTGCTGCTTTAAGTGATGGTATGTGTATTTAGGAGAATAGAGTAATCTGTAAACACAGGCTTTAGTATCTAATGAAAAGTGTATGTTAGAGGAGACATTTTGCACACATATAGCTGTGAGTATAGTATATACTGGAGGTCATGGGGAGGAGATAAAAAAATATGTTTCCAACTGTGAAAAATAAATAATCTCCTAGTAAAAGAAGATATCAAAATTTTAAAAAAATGAGTTCTCTGTGATTCAAAACATGGTTCTTATGCTGGAGAGATGGTTTAGTGGTTAAGAGCTTGCCTGTGAAACCTAAGGACCCTGTTCCAGGCTTGATCCCCCAGGACCCACGTTAGCCAGATGCACAAGGGGGCGCACACGTCTGGAGTTCATTTGCAGTGGCTGGAGGCCCTGCTCCCATTCTCTCTCTCTGTCTGTCTCTTTCTCTCTGTCTGTTGCTCTCAAATAAATCAATCAATCAATCAATCAATCAATCAATAAATAAAAAATAACAAAACATGGTCCTCACCTTTGTGGATGACCCTAACCCCTTGCACTCTTGTTTTGACCTTTACCTCCTTAATCTGTGTTAGCAGAAATTTTTTAAACTTGAATTTCACCTCTGCTGTACTTTTGTATACAGAGACTACCGGGAACCAATGAATGCTTGAAGCTATAGATAGCACAGAAAGACTCCACCCACTTTTGACAGCTTAATAGAGATGTACCTAGCCTGGGATAGTAATAACAAAGCATTAGGAAACTGAAAGTAACAACACTTGTGTCCATTTCCAAGCAGACTGTAGCACAGAGGAGGATATTTCATTCCCAGCCCCATGTGGAAACTACAAAATGAAATATCAGGTGGCACCACTTAACAGCTGAATGTTTCAGAACACACACACACATATATGTATATATATATATATATACATATGTATATATATATATATGTATATATATGTGTGTATGTAATTATATATATATATATATGCATATATATATACATATATATATATATATATATATATATATATATATATAGAGAGAGAGAGAGAGAGAGAGAGAGAGAGAGTTTCCCTTCTTTTCAGCACATAGAAACTCACTGTACTGGCCACTGTGTTCTCTCCTGGACACTGTGTGTGTTCCCTCCTGACCACTGCATTCACTTCTGGCCACTGATAACTACCCTTCCCTGTTTTGCAATTTGACTGTGTATGGCAAGAGGCAGAAATGGTGATCTGGAGAAGCAAGCTGCCAAGCAGTTACTTTGCCGTTAGGATTTGCTTTACTATGGTTGTATTGTTTTACACGTTTTCACTTACCCATGTTTCCTCTTGTTGTTGATTTGAGATGTAGTCTCTCAGAGCATTCAGGCTGGTCTTGGACTCATAACACTTCCTGCCTTAGCCTCCTATGTGCTAGGAATACAGGGAGGTGCCACCATGCCAGACCCTGTAAGGCATTTTGTGAAGTGATACCTTCACTTTTCCTAGTGTTCTCCATAGAGCTAATGACAAACCTGTTTCCTTTCCTATCCGAAGCCTGTGTTGTCCTATATGTCCTCTGGAGAATAGAACCGACCTTTCCAACCTCAGGAGGCTAACTATTACACTTACACACCATGATTTGCTCTTAGAAATATCATAATTTCTCTCCCCTCCCCCATTCCTTCTTGTTAAGATATGGATGATAAAATCACCAGTGTCAGAGCTAGGCAGACTCAACCACTGAAGCATGAAATCCTGGAATCATTAAATCTTTCTGAGACGCAATTCACTCATCTGTAAAATGGGGCTAATAATAACTGGTTCATGACCAATATTTAATATTACTCTCACCTGTTTATTATAGCTGTATATTTAAATGCTTTTATTCTTCATTCTCAACAAGATTAATCTTTCAAAATGAATATACTATGCCTAAAATACCTTAAATATATCTCCTATAAGATAAAATATGAACTCTTTGTTAGATCATTTTTTTCTCTGACTTTCTAAATTTAGCTATGTGACCCTCCTCTGCCCCACAATTCCCCATTCATCTTGAATTCTCACCTCAAGTACTATGTCTTCTAAGAAGCCTCTCATCATTTTTTTTCTTAATTTTTATTAACATTTTCCATGATTATAAAAAGTATCCCATGGTGCTACCCTCCCTCCCCCTACTTTCCCCTTTGAAATTCCAATCTCCATTATATCCCCTCCCCATCTCAATCAGTCTCTCTTTCATTTTGATGTCATGATCTTTTCCTTCTCTTATGATGGTCATGTGTAGGTAGTGTCAGGCACTATGAGATCATGGATATCCAGGCCATTTTATGTCTGGAAAGAGGACGTTGTCAGGAGTCCTACCCTTCCTTTGGCTCTTACATTCTTTCCACCACCTCTTCTGAATTAGACCCTGAGCCTTGGAAGGTGTGATTGAGATGTTACCCAGTCACTTCTTTCCAGCACTATGATACCTTCTGAGTCATCCCAAGGTTACTGCCATCTGCAAAGAGAAGATTCTCTACCCAAAGTGAGAGTAGCATTAATATAAGGGTATAAATATTAAGAGAAGTGCTTACTGGGAAGTTTGATAAGCATAGTATATACGTTTTTCCAGATATCAGCAGATGTTACACCCCTAGGGATCATGACTACCCATGTTTTAAGTTTTCAGTATCAGGGATGTATTCCCCCCTGCATGGAGCGGGCCTCCAGTCCAATTGGAGGGCAGTTGGTTTCAACCATGAGAGACATGTCACTATTGCACCTGTTGGCTCATTTGGCCTGACTGTCCAATTATAAGGCTTGCAGTGTCCACTGTTGAGTATCTTCACTGGTGATATCTCTCTCCCATTGAACTAAATGTAGAATGGCTTCTTCCAGCTTTCTCTCAGCTGGTCTACATGGAGGAGGTTATCAGCTCAGTTCCAGCAGTATTTCTCAGTGGCCCTGCAGCCCAAGTATGTGGAGTCTTCAGCAATAGGGTCTTACCATCTATTCCTGGTGGGAAACCAAGGGCCTCGGCAATGGCCTATAATGTTTTTGGGGGCATCAGGGACCTCTCTGGCCAACAACTCACTGGAGGTATCCCATCCCTGGCACTGAAAATTTTCTAACAACGATCTATGGCTCCTGAGTGTTCCATTGTCCAAAACCGGAGGATTCCATATGATTTATTTGTATCCTCTTAGATTTTGATTAGCCCTCCCTCTGCCTTTCTTTTACTCAATCTCTTCCCCTGACCTCACGTTGGGCCTTTTCACCCCCGTTAATCTATTCTTCTACTTACATATATACAATATCAACCTATTAAGTACCCTCCTCCCTTCCTTTCTCTTCCCTTTATATCTCCTTTTTAACTTAGTGGCCTCTGCTACTGAATTTTTTCCTTCTCACACAGAAGTGCAATCATCTGTAGCTAGGATCCACATATGAGGGAAAACATGTGGCGCTTGGCTTTCTGGGCTTGGGTTACCTCACTTAGTATAATCCTTTCCAGATCCATCCATTTTCCTGCAAATTTCAAAACTTCATTTTTCTTTACTGCTGAGTAGAACTCCATTGTATAAATGTGCCACATCTTCATTATCCACTCATCAGTTGAGGGACATCTAGGCTGGTTCCATTTCCCAGCTATTATGAATTGAGCAGCAAGAAACATGGTTGAGCATGTATTTCTAAGGAAATGGGATGAGTCCTTAGGATATATGCCTAGGAGTGCTATAGCTGGGTCATATGGTAGATCAATTTTTAGCTGTCTTAGGAATCTCCACACTGATTTCCACAATGGCTGGACCAGATTGCATTCCCACCAACAGTGTAGAAGGGTTCCTCTTTTTCCACATCCTCACCAGCATTTATGATCATTTGTTTTCATGATGGTAGCCAATCTGACAGGAGTGAGATGGAATCTCAATGTGGTTTTAATCTGCATTTCCCTGATGACGAGGGATGTAGAACATTTTTGTAGATGCTTTTATGCCATCCATATTTCTTCTTTTGAGAACTCTGTATCTAGATCCATAGCCCATTTTTTAATTGGCTTGTTTTATTTCTTACTATCTAACATTTTGAGTTCTTTGTATATCCTAGATATCAATCCTTTATTAGATATATAACTTGCAAAGACTTTTTCCCATTCTGTAGGTTGCGTCTTTGCTTTATACACAGTGTCATTTGTAGTACAAAATTTTTGTAATTTCATGAGGTCCCAGTGGTTAATCTGTGGTTTTATTGCCTGAGCAATTGGGGTTATATTCAGATAGTCTTTGCCAAGACCAATATGTTGAAGGGTTTCCCCAACTTTTTCCTGTAGCAATTTCAGAGTTTCAGGTCTGATGCTAAGGTCTTTAGTCCATTTGGACTTAATTCTTGTGCATGGAGAGAGAGAAGAATCTATTTTCATCCTTCTACAGATACATATCCAGTTTTCCCAGCACCATTTGCCTAAGAGGCTGTCTTTTCTCCAATGAGTATTTTTGGCATTTTTATTGAATATCAGGTAGCTATACCTACCTGGACTTATATCTGTGTCCTCTATTCTGTTCCATTAATCTACATATCTGCTTTTGTGCCAGTACCATGCTGTTTTTGTTACTATGGCTCTGTAGTATAGGTTTAAATCAGGTATGGTGATACCACCCACCTTATTTTTGTTGCTCAGTATTATTTTAGATATTCAAGGGTTTTTGTGATTCCAAATGAAGTTTTGGATTGTTTTTTCTATTTCCATGAAGAATGCCTTTGGAATTTTGATGGAGATTGCATTAAATGTGTAGATTGCTTTTGGTAAGATTGCCATTTTCACAATATTGATTCTTCCAATCAGGAACAAGGGATGTTTTTTCCATTTTCTAGTGTCTTCTGCAATTTTTCGCTTGAGTGTTTTATAGTTATCATTGTAGAGATTCTTTACTTCCTTGGTTAGGTTTATTCCAAGGTACTTTATTTTGTTTGATGCAATTGTGAATGGAAGTGATTCTCTGATTTCATCCTCTGTGTGTTTGTTGTTAGCATATAGGAATGCTACTGATTTCTGTGTATTTATTTTGTATACTGCTACATGGCTGTAGGTGTTTATCAGCTCTAATAGTTTGCTGGTAGAGTCCTTAGGGTCCTTTATATATAGAATCATGTTTTCTATTTTATGGAAAAGCTTAAGAAGCAATGGTATTTGTCCTTCCCTGGAGGTCTGGTAAAATTCAGCAGTGAATCCATCTGGGCCTGGACTTCTTTTAGTTGGGAGGTTTTTGATAACTGCTTGGTTCTCCATGCTTGTTATAGGTCTATTTAAGTGATTAATCTCATCTTGATTTAATTTAGGTAGGTCATATAAATCAAGGAAATCATCCATTACTTTCAGATTTTCATACTTAGTGGAGTATATGCTTTTATAGTATGTCCCTATGATTTTTTGAATTTCTCTGGCATCTGTTGTGTTGTTACCTTTTTCATCCCTTATTTTATTAATTTGTGTCTCTTCTCTCTTTCTTTTGGTCATATTTGCTAAGGGTTTATCAATCTTGTTTATCCTTTCAAAGAACCAACTCTTTGTTTCATTGATTCTTTGGATAGTTTTTTTGGTTTCTATTTCATTAATTTCTGCCCTAATCTTTATTATTTCTTCCCATCTACTGATTTTTGGTTTGCCTTGTTCTTCTTTTTCCAAGGCTTTCAGGTGAAGCATTAGGCCATTTACTTGCGACCTTTCTAATTTCTTAATATAGGCACTTACAGCTATAAATTTACCTCTTAGAACTGCCTTCATTGTGTCCCAGAGATTTTGGTATGTTGTGTTCTCATTATTGTTGGACTCTATAAATTTTTTGATTTCCTTCTTGATTTCTTCATTGACCCATTCATCATTTAGTAGTGTATTGTTTAATTTCCATGATTTTGTGTATGCTCTATAGCCTTTGTTGCTATTGATTTGTAGTTTGATTCCATTGTGGTCAGATAAAATGCAAGGAATTATTTCAATTTTCCTGTATTTGTTAAGATTTGCTTTGTGTCCTAATACATGGCCTATTTTCAAGAATGTTCCATGTGCTGCTGAAAAGAATGTATATTCTGCAGCATTTGGATGAAATGTCTTGTAGATATCTGTTAGGTCCATTCCTTCTATGACCTCATTTAGTCCAGATGCCTCTCTGTTACTTTTTTCCCGGGATGACCTGTATCCCACTACCACTGTGTTTGGTGTTATCTGTGACCTTAGTTCTAATAGCGTTTGTTTGATGAATTTGGGGGCCCCCATGTTAGGTGCATATATGTTTAGGATTGTAATGTCCTCCTTTTGGAGGGTGCCTTTAATCAATATAAAGTGATCTTTCTTATCTTTCTTAACTAATGTTGGACTGAATTCCACCTTGTCAGATATTAGGATAGCAACCCTTGCTTGTTTTCTAGGTCCATTTGCTTGAAACACTGTTTTCCAGCCTTTCACCCTAAGATAGTGACCACCCTTTGTAGAATGGTGAGTTTCTTGGAGGCAACAAATTGAAGGATCCCACTTTTTAACCCAGTTTGTGAACCTATTATGCCTTTTGGTTGGAGCATTGAGGCCGTTGATATTAAGAGATAATATTGAAAGGTTTGTATTCATTTCTGCCATTTTTTTGTAGTTCTTCTGGTTTTACGTTTGCTCTCTTGTGTTAAGTAGTATTTGAGTATTGTTCGTTTTTTCCTGGTTCCTTATATGTGTGCTTTTCTTTTTCTTCAGCATGGAGGATTCTTTCAAGTATGTTCTGTAGAGCTGGTTTTGTCTTCAAATACTCCTTTAGCTTGTTTTTATCATGGAATGTCCTTATTTCTCTGTCTATTTGAATGGATAATTTTTCTGGATAAAGTTACCTTGGTTGACAGTTGTTATCTTTCAGGACTTGGAATACATCACTCCATGCCCTTCTGGCTTTTAAAGTTTGTGGTGAGTAATCTGCTGTAATCCTGATAGGCTTGCCTTTGTAGGTAACTTGATTTTTCTCTCTGACTGCTTTCAATATTTTTTCTTTGGTTTGTGTGTTTGGTAGTTTGATTATAATATGGCGAGGAGAAGTTCTTTCCAGGTTTTGTCTGGCTGGTGTTCTAAAGGATTCCTGTATCTGCATTTGCACCTCTTTCCCAATTTGGGGGAAGTTTTCTTCAATGATTTTGTTGAAGACACCTACTATGCCTTTGGAGTGAAATCCTTCTATTATGCCCTGAATTCTTATGTTTGATCTTTTTATAGTGTCCCGAATATCTTGAAATTCCCACTCATACTTTTCTATTATTTTGTCTTTCTTTTTGTGGGACTGTATTAGATCTGCCACCTGGTCTTCTAGCTTAGATATTCTGTCCTCTCCTTCATCCATTCTACTGGTGAGATTTTCTATACAGTTTTTTTATTTCATTAAGTGTGTTCTTCATTGCTAATAATTCTGACTGGTTTTTCGTTATTATTTCTATTTCCTTATTTATGTCTAGTATTGACCTCTTCATTTCATTAAATTGGTGTCCTGTGTTTTCTTTGATTCCTTTGATTTCCTCTTTCATTCCTTTGATTTCTTCTTTGACTCCTTTAAACATATTTATAATCATTCTTTTGAAATCTTTCTCTTGCATTTCCTCTAACTCGCTGTCACTAGAGGTCATTTCTGATGTATTAATACTTTTCAGTGGATTTATATTGTCTTGATTTTTGGTGTTTCTTGTGTTATAATGTATATATTTTTGCATCCTGGATTATTTAATGATTGGATTTTCTAGTTAGCTGGGTATTATTAGATGTATCAGTCAATCTGATGTTATATAACTTCAGGGTAGGAGCTTAAGGCATTAGGTGTGGCTCTCAAGACTCTCAGAGTATCTAAAAAAGTGACCCTAGGTGTTGGGTTTGCCTGCTATGAGAGTATTCAAGTAGGTTGAGTGGAACCAAATACAGATAGATTGTGAAATTCAATTAAACAATGTACACTTTCAATGAAAAAACAGCTCAGAATATTTATCCAAGTGTAGGTATTATGACAACCAGATCCTCTAACTGTCCCTTAGGGTGTGTGGTGCCCCACCCACAGCCTTAATCCTGACACCAAGGAGGTTAAGAGTTCTGATCTGTTGAGGGTTCCAAGTCAGTTTGTGACCAGGTGAGACCCTTCCCTGGTGTAATCCCAATTACCTCTGCTCCTGCTTGGGTCCTGCTGTTGGTTCAAGTTGATGTGGCTGGGTCCCTGGACCGCTGCTCTGTTCGCTGGAGCTGGGCACTGGTGGTGGGGGAGGGCAGGCTGCCGATGCTGCTCTAGTTCACCGGCTGTTCCACGTGGTCTTCTACCTTGTGATCTGCTCCTCCATTATTCACTGCCATTCTCCCTTCTCGTTTCTTGAGTTTGCGGAGAGATCTGCTGTGAGTGGAAAATCCCCTCACCTGGCTTTTCCTGCGGCTCAAGCCGAGCCTGGTGGCTTTCTGGCCTCCGCTGCCGCAGCCGCTGCTGAGGTCCGCAGACCTGCTGGAGCTGCTCCTGCCAGTCTGTGTGGGCTCTGGATGCTCTGGATCTCTCCTACTTCTCCGCTGCTGTTTCTATTTGCTATACACCTCACTTTTTAGTAAAAGTGTGTATTTTGCTGTTTTTTTTTTTTTTTTTGGGATTTTCCCCCCTAGGCTGCTTTGGCATGGTACCTAGGCTGCCATCTTAACCGGAAGAGCCTCATCATTTTTCCTAGTCCTAAGAAGCCAGCCATTTATGGTACCTCGAAATGTTTGTATTTTTTTCAATTTTCAGAGATCATCATAAGTTTATAAACACTTAATTTTTCTCTTTGCACTAATTCATGTACCTCCACAATATTCATTTCAGTCCCTAATGACCCAGTTCTTGGAAGATCCCATCCTTCAGGAAAGTACCCATAGTTAGAGAAACAGAATAATTCTTTAGAATTTAGTAAAGACATAGCTGCATCTACGAGTGATTCGGGAGACTTATTCTGGCCCTTATTTCAGATGAGCTGAAGGTAAGAAGGCATGTAAGGAAATCTCTGTGGTAGTAACAACTTCAGACACCAACAACTTCTGTACTATAAACAATTATCTTTACGTTTAATTCTTCTAATGATGGAATTGGAAATAAGAGTTAATTTTAAAATCATCTATCTAATAATTATAGGATATAATAAGCTTAGTGGACTTCAGAAATTGGGAAGGTTATGAAATTAATTATCAGGGGCAGCTGACACGTTTTCATGAGTAACCAAGTATAGAGAAAGGATCTAATACTTAGAATCATATATCAAAACTCACGGAGTCTCTTTCCTTCATATCATTTTTTAAATTACTTATTTACTAGAGAGAGAGAGAGAGAGAGAGAGAACCAGGGCAGCTAGCCACTGCAAACAAACTCCAAACACATGCACCACCAGGCTTTGCCTTGGTACTGGACAATCAAATCTGGGTCCTTTGTCTTTGCAGGCAAATGCTTTAACTACTAAGGCATCACTGTAGCCCCTTCTTTGATATCTTTAAAGAGAAGTTTAACTATTTTCCTGTAATCAAAACATGTTATTCATTCATCCATTTTATTTGGTTTATTTTTCAGTTTTTATCCACTTTTGTGTCATGACAAAATTTCAAAATAAGAAATGGCAGAACTTGTAGGATTTACCAGTGTGCTTCCACAATATGTTTATTAGTATTTATTTAATTTATATCGTAGCATGTAAATTTTGTACTTACATATTTTAAAAATATTTGGATACTTATGTGCAATGTCTGTGTTAAAGCTTTTCACTGGCTGAGATGCATAGTCACCACATTCAGGAATCATTTAAGCCTGACACAATACTGCTTTTATTTTGATACTGTGGGGGAAACACGGTGTTTGTGAGCTTTGTTTCCTACTGTAGATTTCTCAGGTAATAATTCTTCACATGCCAGTTGCCAAATTCTGCCTCTACCCCAGGCTGTCCTCACCCAGAATCAAGTTGAGATGTCCACCAAGAGTAATAATTTAGGATTAGGGAGTCATTTATTTATATTGTTCATTTCTTGGATGTCTAGATTGTCCTTTTTGTCAAGAAAGACATAATTAATACCTCAAAATGTTTCATCTAATTTCATTCTTAAAGTATATTGATTTACACAATCATATGGTCCCGTTCTTCATGATTTTTACGCATGAAATTCTAATCTCAGTTTTTAGCTTGATGCCTAAAACGTCTTACAAATCAGTTTTTTTTTTAAACAAGTGCACTCAGCTCATATTTAATGTTATACAGACAAAAGTTACAATTGCAAAATCATCTATTCTTTATTGGTAATGAAAATGGGCCAAGGCTTTTTTTCCCCCTTACACTGAGTAATCAGGGTAGTTTACCAAATTCATGTCTATTTTATAAAGTATTATTCATAGAATACCTGAAAATATAACCAAAAGTTTTAAACAATAGAAAATGTTAGTAATAGTTGAGCCAAAACTTAGTGTATGATAGGATACCCTTCCCTATAAAGCAGGGTATTTTCTTTCTCTCGATGCACTTCGTTATACATTGAACTGTAGGAAAGGGTGAGGCTTCCCTGTATTAACATTCATGAGAAAGAGCCTAGAAGCTGGCTATTATTCTGCTTGCTGGATGTTGATGCCCTGATACCTTTCTCAAAGTCAGTGGTACTCTCATCTACTTGATAAATTGATCTTGCATGCACATTTGCTAGCCTCTGATGAATGATATGTTGTTTTAAATATATCTCAATATGATCTGTGCGCTGGATAGTAAAATTTTATTCAGGTGGCATTAATGGGTATTCTTTATCTGCATCAATACAATTATCATAAATACCACTAGTACTATTCTCAGAAAACCAATTCTCAGACCAGAAAGATACCTCCCTCCTCTGCACCCTTGGAAGATGCACCACTGACCAGCTGTTAGATGACCAATCTATTTATTCGATTTGGATCATAAGCCAGATAAGTATTTCTGTGGTGACTGATAGTGTGGCTGTCATTCTGGAGGGCCCATTATTATCCCCATTCAGAGAAGACAGATTCAAGAAAATATTACCACCACTACATCTAGTTTCCTCAGTGTCCTCTGTTGATTAACTTTCCACTCTCCTCTTGGAACTTCTAAGCATCCAGAGAGAACACCAGAAACTATCACAGAAATCTCAACAGAATTCTTTTTGGCCAGTTGCAGAAAATATCATGGGAATTACTCTCCATCTGTGTTGCAAGTGAGGATTTAAACTAAACATTGGTTATCGTCTCATGTTACATGCCCTAATAAAACACTGAAACAGTATTTACATGATATGTGAGAACATACTTAAAACGTGTATGCACCCCTGTAACATCAAGGGGGCAGATAACTGACAAGAGTCACTTATGTGACATTTAGACTATCATCTGTGCCACAGGAGTCAGCCTCAATGATAGAATGATGATCCTACTTATTAAAGGAGGTTGTATTACTTTTGTGAAGTTCTTCTTAGAGAATCATTTGTCTACTGACAAATCTTTATGATTTTAAGATATAGTATATTGTTTAAAAAAGTAACTCAAAAATTTTGAAATTAATTTATGTACTAAACTAATACAATGCCACCAAAACAAAATATTAATTTGAAGGTACTTCTTTTAATAATACTAATAAAATACAACAACAAATTCAGCCAAACCTACCAGTGATTACAGAATAGTAATAGATGGATTAGGTTGGGTTTAAATTATTAAATAAGAATGATTAAGAACTATCAGTATCTGGCTACTATTAACGACAAATAGACCTATTTAAATACCAGATACAATAAACCCACTCTAGCTGTCATCACAGGACACAAAGATCTTATATATCTTTATTTTTATTTGTTTATTTGCAATGAAGGAGATAGAATGGGCATGCCAGAGTCTTCTGCCACTACAAATGAAATCCAGTCACATATGCCACTTTGTGCATCTGGCTTTATACAGGTACTGGGGAATCAGAACCAGGCCTAACACTCTTTGCAAGCAAGTGCCGTTAATTGCTTAGCCACCTCTCCAGCCCTTGTATGTATTTACATGTCCACTTTCCTGTGGATCTAGGACTATGTCTTTCATCTAGCAAGCATTTAATAAGTATTGAAAGAATTACCATCATTCAATGCTCCTTAAGTAACATAAACATCTGTGAGATTAGGTAGAATTTCATGTATTTGCATTAACTGGCTTTCATTCCAGCCATCTCCCAAATTCTAATCACTCCTCTAATTCTTCAAGTCAGTGCTTATTAAATTAACTAAACACATACCATTGTACAGCAACAAGCCCTTATACCATGCATTGGCCTGCCAAACAAAGGCGCAGTATCCTTTCTTCTTTACTGTCTAGTATCTCACTGAAGGAATATTTGTGGTATTTGTTATTATTTCTACATTCTTATATTTTTTCCTGTAAGGAAAGTTGTCTTAGCATTTTAAAAGAATATTTCAGAGAATGGAAATCTAGCACAGAATTCCATATTCCATAGTTTTAAGTCAAGACACATCAATACTCTGGAAATTAATTTTGTGTTTTCCTGCTGAACTGGTACCAGAAATATATTACCATAAATCCCATCTTACTTGTTTATTATATCGTTTCCTTAACTACATTCTATTGGGATAGGTACATTGCTTGATTTTTTTCGTGGTATCATCTAATAATAACCAATAAAAAGCTACCCCTTTTGATCACTAGATTCTGTGTCTAAAAGCCCAGTTTTTTTTTTTTTTTTTTTTTTTGTTGTTGTTGTTTTGTTTTTCAAGGTAGGGTCTCACTCTAGCCCAGGCTGACCTGGAATTCACTCTGCATTCTCAGGGTGGCTTCAAACTCACGGCTATCCTCCTACCTCTGCCTCCTGAGTGCTGGGATTAAAGGCGTGCGCCACCACGCCCGGCATAGCCCAGTTTTAAGCTCCATGTTATTTAGAAGCATTGCAGACTTCTTATTTCTTACACAGTCTTCTAATGTGTATCATAGCAGATTTTTCCCACTTTTTGAAATTCACAATATAATCAATAGCCAAGGTAAAATCTAAAAGGTGCTAGGTCCACAGTGCTTTACATGCATGTAACACACGCTGATTCTTGTTTTTACATCCTGCACAAACTAGCAAGAGACTTAGAAACTTAAAAAGTCATTTGTCTGAATGCTAGAGGAAAAGGGATATCATCCCCAAGCTACCTACCTAATTTCCATCCAATACAGGATTCCTCCCACCAGGAATCATTTAATGCTCTTACCTGCCTATGTGATGAGGCTGTTAGCATCTCCTTTGCCTGACTGCTCAGCAATCTAGCTGCTTTCAGTTGCTGTAAAAGTAGTCTTAATATTCACATCAAACTTCTGTCTGACTTCACTTCCTCCAGCATGGATTCACAGCATCCCATGGGTAAAGATCATCTTATGCTCTCTGCAACTTCAGATGTGTCAGATTTGCATAAGAAAAGTGGGAAAAGGTTAGACTTGTCCACATTGTATTCAGCCTAGCAAAATGTTCACCATTTCTGCTCATTTTGTCTTCTCAGCCACATCCATATTACCCCAGCCACACACAGATGAAAGCCACATTCTAACTTCCACTTCCTTGTACATCCACCTTCGTTGCCCAGACACTTGAAATGTGTCATTTTATGCTACCGGCATAATATAATGTAGATCATGTTTGTGTGGATTAATTAATTGAATCTTTTTTCATTATTTGTTGGAAACCATTACCATCGTCTCTTCAGCTCTGATTTGACATCAGAAGAATATTTAAAATTGTGAACATGTTGTCAGTATACAGAGTCCAAGTTGCTTCTTCACAGCTCTTTTTCAAATAAGATGATAGAGTCTTGGGAAAGGATTAGTACAAAGAATGTTGTATATGTAAAAGAATGTTACAAGGCCAGGACTTGATGGAAACAAATGATATCAATAAATGAGAGGAAAGACCATTGTTACTGTGGCTGTCTCCTCCAGTCACTGTCCTTCCCTATATCCTCTGATTAGAGTTTCCACACAAATGACATTTTTAGGCAAATAAATTGAAGATTATCTGTATGCTGGCATATGTTTGCATACGTAGTCAAGTTTCTAACACTTTTCTATAGAGAACCCACCTTTATTCTAAAGCTCAAAAGTTAATCAAATCACAGTTTTCTGTAAGCATCAATACAAAGAGATTAATATCACACCATAATATAATTAAATGTTCTATTATTGTATCATTATTTTGTGTCCTTTTATGACTCCATTATTTTAAATACTACTTATAAACTCTTAAACTCCTATTGGAGGATAGAGTTTTTGTTTATGTAATATGAGTGGGCCTTCTTCCTTTTTGCAAAAATTTGTAACTTTGACCCCACTCTTCATTCTCAACCAAGTATTTATTCCCAGGAATCTCATTTGGCATATAACAACAACAAAAACTACAAATACTCAAAGCTGTGTTGAAAGATAAAATGAAGTGTATCATGATAAGACAATCCATGAAGTCACGTCAGATCAGAGACAGTAAATGGTACCTGGACTTAGGAGTTATGACCTGTATTATCTCTGCTCTGAAAAGTTCAGGAGAACATCATTTATACTGATATAGTTACTATATTTTTTTGAAAATTTAATAAAAATATTGGAAGAAGGGCTAGAGAGATGGTTCATCAATTAAAGTGCTTGTCTATAAAAAGCCTAACAACCTGGGTTTGATTCCCCACTACCCATGTAAAGCCAGATGCACAAGGTGGTGCATGCTTTTGGAGTTTGTTTGCAGTGGCTGGAGGCCCTGGTACACCCAGTCTGTCATTCTCTATTTGCCTGTCTCTCTCTATCTCTTTCTCCCAAATAAATAAATAAAATAAATTAAAAATATTTTATTTATTTATTTATTAGAGACAGGGAGAGGGAGAGAGAGAGAGCACACGTGCATGCAAGAAAGAATGGGCATACCAGGGCCTCTAGACTCTGCAAACGAACTCCAGATATATGTGCCACCATGTGTGTCTGGCTTATGTGGGACCTGGAGAATCAAACCTGGGTCCTTAGGCTTCACAGGTAAGTACCTTAACCATTTAGCCATCTCTCCAGTCCTAATTGTTGTATACAACATTGGATGAAGAAAAAGAAAAGGAAAATGCTTCCTATTTTAATCAGCTGGCTTAAGAGTGTTTATTCTTATGACAGATTTTTCTTGCACATTGGAAAATCACATTTTTTCAAACATAGACTGATATTTATTTATTGTGTACTTAGAATATTCATTTGGTCTATTTTACTGTATTTGTGCTCTCACAGCTATATCCACTAACATTCTGTTGTGCTTTCTCAACAAATAGGTCGTCATGGAGATGGAAGTTATTGGCCAGTTGATTCTAATTTGATTGATAGAAGTACTCTCAATGGTAAGTCTTAAATTAGATTCTACTGGATTAGTTACACTAATTACATGGTTAATTCTACAAAATCCAAAGCAAATTTTCTATTGACATATGCCAAGAACCTTGGACTCATGGTTTTAGTGTGGTGATAGAAAAATGACATTATTAGTAAACCTGCAGCCAATCCTAACAGGAAATGATGGTAATGAGAGATGATAACTGTGTGAAAACATATAAAATCAGAACACAAAGCATTTTATAAGTGATTTAGGGCTTTTAAATATGTAGATTTTAAAGCATCATAGTGTGTTTGTAAATTTACAACAAATTTAATTTTATTACACAGAGATGATGACTAAAGATAAAGCTGAAAGCAACTATTATTTATAAATTAAAGTTACTGGGACTTTTCAATTAAAGAGCACATTTGCCCCATAATCTTTTACTATGTTATTGCTAATTTCCCTTTGTATTGTCAAGCTTAAACATTTATTTTGCTCATTCTAGGGAAACTTGTCCATGCAGCTGTAGATGAGCAGATACGGGAGCACTTACAGCTCCTTGAAAGCAGCAGGGTCAGGTGTGGTCCACACTCCAAGAACTTGACCTCAGTTTTGCTGAAGCAAAATCTTTGAAATGATAAATTAACAATAGCCATAAGACTAATATAGCATGCTTGCATTTTACTTATGTTTATTTAGTTAAATATTCTTCCACTGAACTATACACCCTATAATTTTATTCCTAAAATATTGTTGTCACTTGGTTTACTATACTAAAATAACTCAGATATTCCACATTTCATTAATGAATATCTGTGTTGCTACCTCCATCTTAAAGATACTCAGTATTTAACGTGGGGATTAAATCTTTTGCATGAGTCTGCACTGTCACACTTTGTTTCCTTCGCCAGTCCTCATACCGGTGCAAGCACTCTCAATTTGATGCTTACTACATATGACTACACAGTCACAGTTAGTATATTGTTATTATACATGCCTTTAAATTATAGAAACATTATCAGATCACATACTCTTTAAATCCTCTAGGTATCCTGCTGTAATCTCATTCCTTTTAAAATTTTTAAAATTTGCCCATGTGTTTAGAAGTAGTACATGATCATTTTTCTTTGCTGCTGCACGGTATTTTGTTTTATGATCTAACACAATTAATTAACCACTCTAGGAGATTTTCATGAGAGATTTGATTAGTGAACAGATAAATTTCCATTTGGGTGATCTGTTACAAAATCCAGATGAGAAGCCAAAATTGTGATTAAAATTGTTTGCTGAGTGTGAAATTAGAATAAGTATTCAAGTTAAGTGATTATTTCTTTTTTTTCTAAATTTTTTTTGTTTATTTGTTTATTTATTTATTTGACAGCGACAGAGAGAAGGAGGCAGAGAGAGAGAGAGAGAGAGAGAGAGAGAGAGAGAGAGAGAATGGGCACGCCAGAGCTTCCAGCCTCTGTAAATGAACTCCAGATGCGTGCGCCCCCTTGTGCATCTGGCTAACGTGGGTCCTGGGGAATTGAGCCTCGAACCGGGGTCCTTAGGCTTCACAGGCAAGCGCTTAACCACTAAGCCATCTCTCCAGCCTGAAGTGATTATTTCTTATCACAGGTTATTATAACCAAGTTCATCAATTTCCACAAAGTACACACACACACACACACACACACACACACACACTTACACTGTGGGTCCTTTGGCCAATAGTAGATTCAGATATACATTTCCACTTGCTGACTCTACTTTTCAGATGCCACCATACCTTCCTTTCTACTAATGCTCTTTACTTAAGCCTAGACATGTACAATTTCTTACATTTAGTGTTTATTTTCATTCTTATAACTATTGCTTAATATTATTTAATACTTTACATTGGGTACTTTTTAAACAATAGGGATTTGTTGCTTATAGTTCTGAAGGCTAGAAATTCCAAGGTCAAGGTCAGGGTAGAAGTATAAGGTGTATCTTGTAATGAATCATTCTCTGCTTCATAACCGAGGCCTTGTAAGTCTGTACCACCATGGTGGAAGTGATAATCAAGCTCCCACCAAGCTATTATTAGAGTACTCATTCCTTCCAAGAATGTTCTGCTTACATGATCTAAAAACCTCCCAAAGGCCTCAACTCTTAATTTCACCATCACATGAATTGGGTTTCAACAAGGGCATTAGGTGGTAGGGTCACAATCAGACTCCAGTGAGATTTATAGATATATATTCCAATTGAGTTTTACCTAGGTTATATCTAAGATGCTTTCTCTAGGATGTCCAGATTCCCCTTTTGTCTCTCATAGGTCCTCTTTCCTCATTTAGGTACTTCCTAGTACAAATAATGCCTACTTCTGGTATTCTTTGCTATAAACAAGCTGTGTGGGGGCTTACCGCATTATGATGAGAGAAGAGTATGTTGGAAAGAAACCTATAACATATCCTATAATATGGATTCAGTCAATGATAGTTCAGTCCCCCAAGTATTCCCCATTTCATTAGTTCCTCCTTCAAATTTTATATTAGAGCTTAACAATATATCAAACATATTTAATGCATTCAAGGAGTCAGTTGTGTAATGCTGCCGGCCCTCTCTGAAGGCAGGTTGCTGCAAGGAGCTATGGCACGGATTGAACGATGCATTGCTGCAGAAGCAGTGTTCCAGAGTCAGAGCTATCGCCTTGCAAAGACCAGATAGAGAGCTATCCTTTACGAAAATGACATGTGCAGAGAACACGCCATAGATGGACAAGAAGATTAAATGCACTTGAAATTGTGTCCGAAAATATAACTGTAGGGTTATTCTTTGTTTGTTTGTTTGTGTTTTACCCTAAGGTAGAGGGGATCTGGGTTGAAGTCATGTGGAGAATTAATATTGTCCTTTTAAGAAACATCCAGAGCGTCAAAGTAGAATCCATTCTCAGTAAAGGACATGATCACAGGGTAGTGCTTTTGAAGGGGTGGACACCAAGAAATCAAAGAAGGAATTAGTATAGAATGCAGGTAAAGGACAATTTTCCCCATAGTTTTCAACCACAGCTAAGTGGTAGATATGAGTGATAATACTGGAGCCAATGTAAACCACAGATAGAACTCTGTACTCTCTTGACTTTCAAGCCCTAAAGAGTGCTGTCCTGGATAGAATTGCTAGGCAGATTAAATTGTGATTAATTTTTAACTGCCTGTGCATCACAAACTGAAGTTTTCAAGGGATTCCAACCTAAGTGTGCACATGCATCTCAATGTATGCATACCTAAGCAATGAGGAATTAATTATTCAAACTTACTTGTGTTTCTGGTTTTTCAGTTTCCAAATACAGCAATCCCAAGTTTGGATGAACCTTCAAAAGTTGGTTTGAGTATTTTAACATGTTCTTCAAAATAAAATGAACTGTTAGTTAAAAAAGTAACACCAGACTGAAATTCTCAGGAATAACTGAATAGACAACAGAAATTTAGAGAAGCACATGTCACTAGATTCACTTTTTATTTTACTATTTAATACTGCTGGAGAGGCTAAAATGATAATTAAATTTGACATAACTAACTTTATCTTATGGCACCAAATAATAAAGACATGGTAGACCAACATCATTCAGTGACTTTCACCTAATTTATATAATGATTTGTCATCATCTCGCTCCAGTTTTCTCTGTTACTCAGTGATGTTTTAGGAATATCATGCCATGTGAATGGTGTGAAGGCACTTGGAACATTTCTAGATTCCCTACAGAAGTAACAAAGTACCACAGTGGCTAATTACAGTGGCCTGGAAACCAGAGACGCATGAATGATGGGAGGAAAGCATAATCTGTTTCCTATGAAAACAATGGCAAATGTGTGGTTTGACTTTAGCCATAGCTATTAAAAGCAAAGCCATGAGGGCCTCTGTAAACCAATCTTCCTAGTTAAAATTCCGCTAAAGTGCTAAAGTTTAGGAAAGAGCTATATTTCTAACTACAGGTACAGATGAGTCCTTTGAATGGCAGAACTCCAGAATCAACAGAAATGTCTTGAAATAGGAATTCTTAAACTTCTTCTAGATGAAAGCCCATACATCTCCCCAAGAGTGATAGAATTATAGAAGTTCCTGACTCTTCCTACACCTGATGGTTCATCCTTCACAGCATTGTATTAGGAAATGCCTTCTTGGCAGCATACTCAATCCAACTGCAAGGGAACTCATCTGATAGTCATTTGGTTTCTTATTCAGCATAGCACGTTTTTTACAATGGATTTTTGGAGTTCAGATAAAGAAACACAGAGCTGTAGCTCATGCATACTTGTAGTGAGGAGCCCTTAATTAAATTTTAGAAATGGAAGTGGCCTTCTCAATAGTATTTGATAACAGGTGGAATCAAAGGTGAAATTTGGTGATATGGTAATATTTTACTTTTTTGATGTGTTTAAATTTAAATTATAGTCCACACTCTTTCTTTTTTTGTATTTTTTTTTAATTTTTATCCATTTATTTGAGAGCGATAGAGAGAGAAAGAGGCAGATATAGAGAGAATGGGCGTGCCATGGCCTCTACCCACTGCATATGAACTCCAGATGCATGTGCCCCCATGTGCATCTGGCTAACATGGGTCTTGGGGAATGCAGGAACGAACCAGGTTCCTTAGGCTTCACAGGCAAGCGCTTAACCGCTAAGCCATCTCTCCAACCCCACATTCTTTCTTAATACTATGACATATTCACCTTCTGAAAATAAATTTTGTAGTTTGTATTTGTATGAATGTCAAGACGTGTGTAAATCACCTCAGCTACATCCTCCTTTTTTTCACTGGAAAGCATTGATTTCCTTTTCTTTGTAGTTCTGCCTATGATTTGCAAAATCAGCTCAGCAAAATTTATCAAAAGAGCTATAACCTATATAAAACATTATGTTATTGGGCTCAACTTCGAAAGCAAAGTTGAACTTGACATATTTTAATACATTGAATATTTATTATTAGTAAAAAATAAGGATTCATTTGATGTTATAGGTGATAATTGCTCTTTGATAAATGACATGTACATCACATGCCAGATTAAAGGCTATGGTTTAGAGAAATCAGTTTTCTCAGAATATAGCAGCATTTTAAGTTATCAAAGTGATATTCTGTGATTTGAGATAGGAGACTATGATTGGGAATAAAAAGGTGATGAGAACAGGGGACAAGAGTAAAGGAAGCCTTTACTATGAAAACATAAATGAGGGCAGATAGGGAGTGAGCAGGAGGAAAGAGGGAAAAAGAAATGTAAAATGTTTGAAGACCCCAAAATGAAATTCTTTGTATGTTAAAAATAAATTTTAAAAAATATGTCCATACAACATCTTTTCAATGTTTCTGTAAAGTGAACACACTGACACACAGTAGACATCTTAAACCAACGAAAAGGCCTAGAAATAAAGTGTCCCAAGCTGTCTTCTAAGCAGAAAGACAATTAGAGTCAGATGCACAATCAAGATCCAGCCCCATTCGTTTCAAGAGGCTCGACTCACATCTCATCTATACAACATCTATTCCAAAGGATTTAAAGCTTCCAGTCTAACCTAGAATCTCAGAATCTAGAATCAGCTTCTTCTGGATTACTGATGTGCCACTAGTCACACTGTTAGGATTTTATGTTTTCACTGGACATACAGAGCACTGAGCTAGAGCAACTGGATTCTTCCTTCCTGTGTATGTTGCCCTGAACACAATAGGATGTTCAGCAGCACCTCTGGCCTCCACCCACTATTTCAGTGGTTCCTCTTTCATACTTTGCATCTCCTCATTCTAACATATCAGAGTCTGTTGTTAGGCCTTCTCTCTCTGAACCTTTCACCCTCACTACAACTGAGGCAAAAGGTTATGGCAAACTCCTAAATCTGTCTCTGCCTCTCACATATCCAGTCTGTGTTTTGCTCTTTGTGGTCTCTGAGCTCACCACCATCTCAGTTCAAACTATCAGCATCTTTTATCTGGAGAATTTCAGTGACCACTTACTTACCTGGTGGTGTTCATTTCCATCATCAACCTCTCTCAACACAGCCACGAGAGATCTTAAAACAATACAAGCCTATTCTGGACTTGTTGGGTACCTTTAAGTAGACTGTGATTCATTTATGGGAGTTGAATGTGAACTCTTGATCCTTACTCTCCTTCTGGCCTCTGTGTGTGTCATTCTTTCCTTGGTTCCTGATAATTATGGACATATAGCTTCTTCTCAGTTCTTTTGTGGCAACAGAAGACACTTCTCATAATACACTTCATGATTCCACATAACTCTCCACAATGTGCCTGTTTTATGAACTCTCAACAAAAACCATAGCTCTGCATGTCAAACCTGTATAAAGAAATACCTCTGTTTTGGCACTACTTATGCTGCTAACATTTGCATTAAAATTTCATAAAAGTCTTTTCTAGTCAGTTGTAAGTTCCATGATGTCAATAATAATGAATGTCTTGATCAAATGTAGATTTCTCTATATTGAATGTGATCTTCAATACACATTTATAGAATAATTTAACATATTCTCTACTATCCTTTAGACAAGAATTTTTTTCCATTTTAATTGATCATGGAACTTCTTTCTCATACTGCTGATGAAGGTCTCATTTTAGGGAACATTGGGCTACATAACTATGACTCTTCCAGTCAATTGTCTGTAGCACCCAATATTGGGGAGAAATGCTTTGAATTGACCAAGTCCATAATTTCTGTTCAAATTCAAAGAACTATAAAATTTCTAATATATATGTTGAGTTCAGAGTGTTCTATAACAAAACTGTAATGAGGAAAGCTATAATTATAAGAAAAAAGCTTAGCGCTAACTAGAAAGATTCACAGTGCCATTCATATATTCATGTTGTCTACATATAGATGCTACACAGCTATCGAAGGTCAGCTATTTTTGTAAGGGGACCAGATCCTTACAATATGAACCAGAACTCCCAAACTCACTATCTGGTCTGTATTTTAATTATTGAGCACTCAATGCTGAATTTGTCAGTCACCTTACTGAAGAATCTCTATGGGAGAAATTCCATAATAAACATAAAGTATTTAAAAGCCTAAAACAATTTAGAAAGATTAAAGATGTTATTTTGGTAAGACATAGACCCATAGTAATATTAAGCATATACTTTCAGTTTATCTAATGTCTTAGAAAAACGGTGAAACATTTTACAGTGATCATACATCATGAAGGTTAAAAGTGAATGGAATCAGCTGGGTGTGGTGCCACATGCCTTTAATCCCAGCACTCAGGAGGCAGAGATAAGAGGATCACCATAAATTCGAGGCTACCCTGAGACTACCTAATTAATTCCAGGTCAGCCAGTCAGCCTAGACCAAAGTGAGACCCTACCTCAAAAAAACAAAAAAACAAACAAACAAACAAAAAAGAATGAATGGAACCATTTTTGTCCCTTTTTTTTTTTTTTGAAACTTTACTGTTTAACGTGCTCCCCCACCCAATATAGGGAATTATCTTCTAGTGTGATGTGCTTTATAGACAAAATAAATGTCATGCTTTTTTTTTTTTAAGGCACATGTTATAGTACTGTTGTCTATAAATTGATTTTGATGGAGAAATATTGTATACTAAATAAGAGTTGTTTAAGCAAACATATATATATATATATGTACATATATGGAGAGAGAGAAAGAGGTTACATATTTATTTACTGATAAAAATGTTATGATGGAAGTCTTAGAACAACCGATGTTGGGATGAAAGGTTTAGTATAACTTAGTTGCTTTATCTCAAGAATTAATAAATAATAATTCTCTATTCACTAATTCAATGTTTTGGAAACATTGATCATAATTATTGCCAATAACAATATTTGACTACCTGTAAAGATTACATTATATTTATCTTTAATCTTCCCATTTGATCCTACATATTATGAGCATCTAGTGTTTGATTTGAGATTAAGAAATACCTAAAACATCAAATTTTAAGCTGATGGAAACTTTCGTAAGGAATCATAATGTTTGTAGTAATAAGAATGTTTATGCTCCCTAAACCTTCTGGACAAATAGCATCAGTATAATGTCTCTCCTTCTTAGCAGGAACCGCACTCATTGTGTAGGAAGAGACATTTGAATAATTCCAGCTTACCAGGTTTTTAACATTTTCCATACGGAATGCATCTTGTATGATTTATGTTTGTTAAACTATTAGTTATGTGAAAAAAAAGAGTATAAGTCTATAAAAAGACTATAGAGTCATCTCCCATGTAAGCTGTAACAGGAAAGGTTAATTTCTTCCAATCCACTAATTTATTAAGCACAGAAATGGCATAGTAAGATGTGACTGAATAATATCTATTCAAGTAAGTAAATCCGTGATACAAAAGGTTCTGGCCATTTGTTACATGAACTGTTTCCTTGTAATAAATGAAAAAAATAAATAAATAAAATAAAATATAACTTCAAATAAAGTTTGCTATATTGTATTTATAGTAAAAATTTTAAACAGAAACTGCTATTTAATGACTTTTGATTAATTACCCACTGTGATCTGGGTTATTTTAGATGTGCCTTTGAGTTTTCCAGCAAGAAAGAATAAGGAATAATTTATCTAAGTTTAGATAGCTATTTTTCCATAAATAGAGGCTTCTCAAATAACTTGACCATGTCATCACTTCAGTTTTGCTGGCACTGGTCATTGTGTTCCTTTGTAGAAAAGTTTAATACATACTTCACAGTGAAGATTATCCTAACATTTTATTAGAGAGTCCATAGTAGAATGCTACGGTAGATTGTTAACCTAGGATAGGTTTTACTTAATGTGTCATACATACTCAGGAGTTCAGATGGTTCTTACAGTACTTGTCATAAATGTATTGGTTTCCCATTTCACAGATGAAGACACTGAGGTTCAAGACACCTAAATATTTTCCCTAATAAGCACAGAAAACTAATATACATTATAGAAGAAAATTCCATGCTTAAATCTAGGAGCCCATTTGAGCTCATTACTCCTTGAAACATGATAACTTAATTTTAAAACCTAATTATAAGCTAATTAACTTTTATAAAGAAATGATGACAAGTATGACATAAAGCAATGATTAACCACTGAATGTGGACTTGAAGATAATGTTTTAAAATATCATTAGCCTTCATTGTTTAGATATGCAATTTATCAAAATATCCTGTTATACTGATACTTTTTTGCTAAATCTTTTCTACCATTAAATACCAGGAAACCTTGTGTGAGGACATTATGACACTATGTGAACCACTGGGATCAGTGTACTCTTGACAGGTTGAAATCTAAATGTGTTTTCTAGGTAGCACTTTAAGGGGAGTAGAAGACAGTGAGTTATTATGTCAAACATATGTCACTCATGGCACCTCATTCATTGTTTCCACGCCAGCAACTGCCTCTCTGGTTCTTATTACTTTGCAATTCTTATCATCAGAGGTAGTATTTTTTCCTGTCTTCCCTTTCTACTCAATATAATATCTTATCCTTTTGATTGAGATATAACTCATGTACTGCAAATACACCTTTGGAAATTATTCATATCAGTCATCTTTTGTGTAGTTGTCGGGTTATACTATTGTCTCCATTTTCTAATTCCAAGACATTTTTTACCAGCCCCAAGGGAAGCTTAAACCCATTCTGAGCTCTTCTTTACATCCACTGACCAACACCAATATACATTGTTTCTATAGATTTGCCTTTTCATGATACTTTATGATAGTGGAATTAAACAGTATGTGACACTCTTTATCTGACTTCTTTCTTTCAGTGTCCACACTGCAGCATGTGTCAGGGCCCCATGCTGTTTTGTGGCTGGACAATATTACATTATATGGATATAAATTTCTTATGAGTTAATGGGCATTCAGGTTGTTTCTTCCTTTAGCTATTCAGTACAGTTATGCTAATGGATACTCTCATACAAGTTATGCATGGGTTTATATCATTATTCAACTTGGAAGGATACATGTTTCTCTCACATTTTTCAATGCTCTTCCTACTTTTAGGAATGTCTGTAAACAGTAAATATGTCACATTTCATATAGTGCTTGGCTGGCACTGATATACAACACTCCCTAAACCTGAACCCTGTATGCTTGCCTTTTCAGAGCCACCCATTGGGCAGATGCACCCCCCACACGGCAGTGTCACTCCTCAGAAGAACAGCAACCTGCTGGTGATCATCGTGGTCACTGTCGGGGCCATCACCGTGCTGGCGGTGGTGATCGCAGCAGTGATTTGCACACGGCGCTCCTCAGCACAGCAGAGAAAGTGAGTCACATCTGACTCCTGGGTGGAAAAGCTCACCTTCTTCCCAAGTTATATTCTTGAAGTCTCTCTTCCTGAGTTCAGGTTCCTTACTGTTTTCCCCACATGACCCTTATTGCTTCACCCTGGCAAACCTTGCTTTGTCCATTCCAAGCCTATAGTCACATGGTAGTGACACTTGCAGATTTTACCATAGATTCGCTGGAGACACTATTGCATTTCTGTTTGCTTTTATTTCAGGACCAGGCTCTTTCTCTCATGCTAGAAGAGGTGTTCTGTAAATAGTACTCAAAAAATGGAGTCTGCAATGCCTCTGCTCTAGCCCAGTATATAATTGGGCATAGACGGTGGGAGCCACTATTCCTCTAGAAGTACTTTGCTTATCATTTCTGACAGAGGCCTGCAGGCAGGTAATCAATACTTGTTGAATGGATGACTAAATATAGAATACCAAGCTCAGTGTAATTGCAAAGCAGTGGCAAAGGAAGAAGATTCAAGAGGCTTCATGTTTCCTAGCTAGGCTTAATTGTCAGAATTTGAAATTGTTGAGCTTGAACATATTTTCATATTCGGCACTTCTGGGTTGCATAACATGTTGAATCAAGATACACAATTTTTGAATGAAAACAAGGTTTTAATGCATCTAATTGCCATTCAGCACCTTATGACTGACATTACATTCTTATTTGTCTCTGCCTCTTCCTGTAGTCACCAGTCCTAGCTCTTCTCAGTCTAAAACTCTCTAGTCCTTCTCAAGTACAGTACACTGGAAGGAGTTTCCACTAATATTATGCCTAAGCTCACTGAGCTACTTTGCCTCAGGGATTTAGGGACTGTGCTGTCTCTGAAAGCCTAAGGTATGAGCACAGATTAGACCTTTTTGAGCCTGGGTGTTACTGGTGGTCCAGACCACTGTGTCTTAATAAGAAACCTGATGGAATGAACTACCTTCACATGTCACCATTCTGAGATACATGATACCTGTTTCCATAGTGCTGAGCATCCAATAAGAAATGAAAACTATTTTTTTTTCTTTTTTGGTTTCTCGAAGTAGGGTCTCACTCTAGCTCAGGTTGACTTGGAATTCACTAGGTAGTGTCAGTGTGGCCTCGAACTCATGGCAATTCTCCTACCACTGCCTCCCGAGTGCTGGGGATTAAAGACATGCACCACAATGCCTGGCAATGAGAACTATTGATTAAGTATTTTAGCCTACTGCTATAACAAAAATAACCCTCAAGACTATTGGTTTCAACTGGGCGTGGTGGTGCACGCCTTTAATCCCAGCACTTGGGAGGAGAAGGTAGGAGGATCTCCATGAGTTGGAGGCCACCCTGAGACTACATAGTGAATTCCAGGACAGCCTGAGCTAGAGTGAGACCCTACCATGAAAAAAAAAAAAAAATTGGTTTATTTTGGAGTCACAGTTTTATCTAAGAACATAGCATTGGCAAAAGATCATCGTCTAGCAAGGGCTGCCTGCTGTTGCTTTGAGCGCGGTGACCAAGCAGAAGGAAAGCAGGCACAGGGCAGATGAGCCACACGGCAAGTGAGGCTGCAAAAGACGACAAGCTGCCTCACTTTAGAGCAACCCGATCTCAGGATAAGGAACCCATTTCCACAAATAAAGAATTATTCCTTCAGCTAAAGTATTAATTCTTCTTAATGTCCTCCACATCTGTCAACACGCTTAGCTTGGGGACCAGCTTGAGCATGCATTTCATTGGGGACACACCAAATTTAAAATGTAGCAGTAAGATTTTGAACAGGCTCTTAGTTCAGAGTTCTTTGGAAAGATTGTTCACACTTGGCGTTGGGGTAATATGTGGCATCAGGTCTCTGAAGCAGATCTGAGAATGATTCGCTTTCAGGGAAAAGAAGATAGGGCACCAAAATGTGTTTTAAAATACTGAAGCATTCACTAAGCTATCTAAAATTAAGTAACCACCTTTGGTGGAGTATTTTTGAGTTCTTTTTTCTGACTCATTAACATTACAGTGGCAAGGACGATGGACATAGAGTTTCTATACAGGGAACAGGCAAGTTTCCTCAAGATGCAATTAAAATTTGAAACCATGTTAAAAAAATCACAGATCATCTTGAACCTTACACAAAGGCCTTTGCTAAATGCTGGAAGGTTTTATTTGAAAAGAGTTGATACAGAAGCCCTAGGTATAAATACTGGGTGTAAATATAACATTGGGGAATGGATGAAAAAAGAAATGTTTCCAATAATGACTAAAGACCCAAGGAACTTGAGTTTCTAGCTCATTTGGTTTTTTCCTTAAATTATACCCAATGTCTCAATATTTATTTGGTATATTTTTACAGTTTCACATATTTCTTCAATGACAGACCCAACAGACCTTCATCATTCCCTGTCTGAATGTTAAGAGCCCGAATGAAAAAGAAAAATTGTTTTCTTGCAGTTATTTCTAATTTTTATTCAGTTTTTTTTTCTCAGTTTCATTAAGGACTGTCCCTTATACTATCACCATTGAGGCCTTTAAACCCAACTGAGAAATGCAGATGAAAGAAAAAATCAATTCCAATCTGAAATAGAAATAAGCTCCTTTACTAAGCTTTCAGAAAGTGGGAGTTGAATGTTTGAATTAATTGAATTAATTAATTAATTGAATTGAATTAATAAGGTGAAGCAGGAAACACATTTAGAGCCTCTTTACAATCCTTTGTCTGAGACTAATACAGAATGTGAATTTTTATTTGTGTTTTTGGGGCATTTGAATTATTACATCCATGTAGTATTTATGAACTATCAATGTATCCTCATTTGAGTTAATATGTATTTTATTCTATCACGTTTTATGTATATGCACATATTTTTGTGTGTATATATACTTACATAATTTAATGATAATTTTGGCTATGTAATTGATTCATATTTTACTGGCTAAGATTTAATTTTTACTGTACAAAATAGCTCACCAAAATTTGAACCAAAATTCTAGTCATAATTTTATCAATGTTTTACTAAATCAATTTTGTTATGTAAAGAAAGGCCCTGACTTCATTTCATGGGTGTCAGTTTCTTCAACTTAGTATTAAGATGAAGTACTTTCTATTATGCCGTGTATGTGTCTGTGTGTCTGTGTTTAGACCAAGGTTTGACCTTAGGGGCCTTTCTCCACTGATCTAACCTTCATTACAGAGGCATGTCTCTTGCTCAACAGAAAGCTCACCAATCGGCTAGCCCAACTTGGGTCCCGACCCCTGGGTCTCCTTTCTCTGCCTCAGGAGCACGGGGATTACAAGAGGTCCACCTTGCATGCCTGTCACTTATCTAGATGGAATGGCAAAAGCTTTATTGCCTGAACTATCTCCCTATCCCAGTTGTTATTACATTTCTAAGGCATCCTAGTAGATAATTAGTAGTCATGTCTGAATACATTGTTTAAGTGTGTAAATACAACCCAACTTTTTCTTGATAGAAATCACTTGTGGGCTGAACCTTCTATTTGATTTGACATGTGCATGGCAAGTTTTAATGATTAGCACACATGCAAATCTTCACAAATGTGATCATTTTTAATACTGAATATTGAATATTTAAACTCTCAAGTGAAATCCACTAAATTTTACCTTGAGGGTGTTTGATTTTGAAAATTTTAACCTTTAAATTGTTTTCATATTCACCTTACAAAGATTTAAAATGATTACTTTAGTGCATAGTAATTGCATGTCATAAAATACAGGTATCCTGGAGCTATTACTATTTAATAGCTATCAGTCAAATAAAAATAACCGAGGATGGAGATGAAAAGGAATATTTATGTTTTCCAATGTGTCTTTCCCTGAATAACTTTAACTTGTTTCTTCAGTCATTTCAGAGCTCCTCTCCTATTCACACATTCCCTACATGCAGCAGGCCAGAGTCACACCTTAGCCTTTGCTGTGTCTGGAGCATGCCTTTGACCTAGAATTAGCACATAGATGTGTATTTATCTACTTTTCATGAACTAGCTTGAGCAGAATATTCTTTACCACTTAGGGAGAAATGGATGATTTATTTTAATTTGGCAAAAGAATTTATGTCTAGCAACATGTTAGACCTGTAATGGACATAAGCTTAAATGAACACTCAACTAATGTTGCTTCTTCTCCACTCATACCCTCAACAAACTCGTGAAAAGTGAAAACAAAACTCTTCTGAGAATAATAGTTAAGTATAAATTAAGGAACTTTAAATATCCAATAAAGAAGCTTTCAACAGTCAGTTATGAAAAGTTCCTTTTCATCCAATCCATGCCTAGCACGTGAATATCATCAATTAATATTTCTGCAATTATCTACTGAACTCATTACATTATCTAAAATGTTTCTGTGGGAGGGAAGGCTTCTTATGATTTGGACCCTCTAACTTTTCTGCATTACTACTTGCCACTTTCTGGAACATTCTTAGTTCAACAATGTAGAAATCCCCAGCAGTACTAATATTTTCTTTCATTTATTGTCCCTGCATACCTTACTCATCTCTGCATTTGTAATACTTAGCCCATTTCTTGACACGTAGTCAATGTTCCATAAATGTTTACCAAAAAATAAATGAATAAATAATATCAAACAATAGTTTGAAATACTTTATCCTATTAGGAATATAGTTTATCCTATCATTGCTGCAGGAACTGAAATATGACAGGGGAAGCCACTAGATGGCTTGACATGACAGCTAGCATTCAATGTCCACATGAAAGGTATGGGGGTGATTGATTTAGATAATCTTAAGATTTTACTGACCTAAAACAGTTAGGAAAGTGCCCCAGGTAAGAGAAGAATGAAGGGAAAGTTGAATAGAATCAATTGTCAGAAAGCAGAAATGCAAACACGAAGTTTAAATGTAAAACAAAATAGATACACAATCAGAAAAAATCAAACAAAATAGATCAAAGAGAAATATGGGACCCTGTCATCCTTAGAAAGTTTCTTGTGGTATGAGGAGGAGAAAACACAGAACCTCAGAGAATGCTCTGCCTCTTCTTTTTTAAGAGTGAGGTTTCTGAGGAGCTACGCCAATTTTAAAGCTATTTTTTAGCTTTTTGTTGAACAAAGATTATTCAAACCTATAGGAAAGAGTGCACTTGTATTATAAGAAGTGGTTAAACCTGTGGAGCATTCTTTGTCTAATAGAAGTACTAACTTTAAAATAAAACAAACAAAACAAAATAAATCCCTAGACAGGATTTAAGGACATTGGATTTCCCTAGAGTGCTGTTAATGCACAGATGGCTGCCAGCTTCACCCCCAACACAAACTTCTGCTTCGGCAGTTCCAAAGAGGAGCCTTTGAATGTGCATTCCTGACAAGTTCACAGGTGGTGCCTTCCCTCTGGTCCACAGGCCACACTCCAGGAACCACTGCACTGGAAGCATCTGCAGACACATTTTAAAGATAGTCGTGCCACTGCAGAGGGCTGAAAGCTGCAGCCATCACATGAGGGAGCCAACAGATGGGTAGAAAGTAAGGGGGCAGCTGTATCTTGTAGGCTGTAAGACACATTTCAGAGAAATTAGTTATGAGCACCTGTTAGTTAGGTTTAGTGCACACCTGCCACAGTAGGGAGGAGGGGGACCCAATGCAGGGTCTCTCTAAGCCAAATATTCCTTCCTTGAGAAGAGAAACTATTAGATGGGTCTTGATAAAATATATGAAAAAAAGACATAGATCTGGAGAATTTTTTTGACACTCAGACAGGGGTGAGAAGCTTCTTTGAAGAGGTCTAGAACTTACTAAAATCCATGAGAAAAGCACTTCTACATTTTATCAGAAAGTATAATTTCCCCCTAGATGAGTTCAAGAAGAACAACCTACAAAACAAGCTTCTGCCTTTGCCCAGGTTGGGACACTTTTTAAAATAATAATAATAATTAAAAAAACTGGTGATGCTTTCGTCCTGGAGTCACGGAGTGGCTAATAAGCACAGCATGCATATAAACATAAGGAAGCTATGATTCATGATTTATTACCAGTTTCAAAACTGTTCATTTGGGCCGGAGAGATGGCTTAGCAGTTAAGTGCTTGCCTGTGAAGCCCAAGGACCCCGGTTTGAGGCTCGATTCCCCAGGACCCACGTTAGCCAGATGCACAAGGGGGCACATGCATCTGGAGTTCGTTTGCAGTGGCTGGAAGCCCTGGCGCGCCCATTCTCTCTCTGTATCTCTATCTGCCTCTTTTTCTCTTTCTCTGTCACTCTCAAATAAATAAATAAAAATTAACAAAAATTAAAAAAAACTTCATTTTACTTTAATTTTATTTTTTGTTGTTTGAGATAGGTTCTAACTCTGTAGCCCAGACTGGCCTCATACTTATAGCATTACTCCTGCCTCAGCTTCCCAAATACTGGGATCATAGGCCTGACACATACAGCTCGTATTTTCAGAAAAGCTTTGTTTGCTTTTCACCATGGGGTATTTAAATAATGAGTTACACTGAGGAGGCTGACTGTGTTGGCCAGGATAAGGGAACAAGCACTTCTCCGCATGTAATCACAGAGATCTCCAGATTATTTCTCATCTTGATCTGATAGAAAGAGAGATGACAGAGTGAAGTCTAAAACTTTTAATAAGAATAAACCCTTCTCTAACAGTACCAAGGACAGATAACATGCATAGCTATGTGTGAGCCACAGATCTGTTAAAGAAGGCAGATTCAGGGCTGGAGAGATGGCTTAGCGGTTAAGCGCTTAGGCCTGTGAAGCCTAAGGATCCCGGTTCAAGGCTCAATTCCCCAGGACCCACGTTAGCCAGATGCACAAGGGGGCACATGCGTCTGGAGTTCGTTTGCAGTGGCTGGAAGCCCTGGCGTGCCCGTTCTCTCTCTCTCTCTATCTGCCTCTTTCTCTGTCTGTCACTTTCAAATAAATAAAAATAAACAAAAAATATTAAAAAAATAAAATAAATAAAATAAAAAAAAAGAAAAAAGAAGGCAGATTCATTGTCAGACAATGAATTTGGGAAATGGTAGCCAGTAAGGAAGTAGTGTCTTAGACACAAGAACACCATCTAGGAGGTGTTTCTACGGCTGTCCTCAGACAGTGTGGAGCTACTGGCAGGGAATCAGCAAAGTGCAGGCAATTGTGGGGAAAATTATTAGAGCACCAAGTGCACATCATTTCTGTACCTAAATACGAAATAGCTATTAAGATCGGGCTTCTTTTTCTCCTGTCCTCATCACCATGCTTGAATAAAAATAGTGTTAAAAAATTCAACAAACCACACCACCAAATATTTTTTTTAATTGCCAAATATCTGTAAAGCTTCTTATTCAATAATTAGGAAGGCAAAGGTACTGCAAATGGCTTTGCAGAGGTTACAGCTTTAAAAAAATTAAGATTAATTTATTTGGGCTGAAGAGGTTGTTCAGTGGTTAATGCTTGGCAGCACAAGTCTGAAGATCCAAGTTCAGTTTATCAGAACCCATGCAAATAGCTATTCACGGAGGCGCACACCTATGATCATGACAGGAGGATGCCTAGGGCTTGCTGGCTAGCTTGTCTAGCCCAGTGGATGGGTTCTGGGTTCAGTGAGAGAGCTCATCTCAAACAATAAGGCGGAGAGCCATTGAGCAAGATACGTACTATGAAGCTCTGGCCTACATACACACATGCATGTATGCATACACGTATGTGTTTATGTACCTATGAACACAGGAACCAATACACACATGCACACATACATACACACACGCACACACACTAGCTTGTTTGAACTAATCAGAAACCATGAAGCAATTTTCATAATAAATTGGTCACAATAAGAATAAAGAATACATGCTTTTTGGTGTGTTTTTCAAAGCTAGATTTCATGTGTTCCACCTTGTCTTCTAAGAGGTATTAAAAGAAATGGAAGCTACAAGAAAAGATTAAAAATCATGAAATTGAAGAGTAGGGGGCAAAAGTAATTCTGAAAAGAAATAATTAGTAAACACAATTTATGTTTTCTTTTAATGGTACTTTCTCCATTACTCTGATTTCAGTATAGAAACAATACTTAATAAAACTTTATTTAAAAATCTGTAGACAGATTTGGCTGGCAAGCCATAGTTTTCTGGGTCCCTGTTATAGGGAACTGCTAGCATAAGCACCAGACTACTTTAATTAGCATGCAGAGAATATTTGAACCTCACTAGCTCCAAGATGAGATTATTCCTCAAAAAATTAATTTATGGTTGCTGGATATTTACTGAGGCAAATAAATGACATTTGCAACACATTTCTAAAGAGCAGAGCTTCCTCTTCTACTTTCCAAAGACGCATGTCATTGTGCTTGAATTCACACACATAGTGACTCCAAGACAAAGTGTTTGATTTGCCTAAGAATGTTCTCCTGTGGCCTTCTGCTTTCAAATTGCAAGTGTCCCAGTTGCACATTAAATTACCCAGCCAAAGTATAGACTTTCTTCTGAGCTCTGATCTTGCCTGTTGGCACAAATTCAGCCTTTTCTTTCTTTCTTTTTTTATTTCAACTTGCCCTTTCAATACAACTCCTTCATTTATCTCTGAAACAGATGTTGCAGTCAGCTTCCTTATGCCTACCTCCTGAGATGGGCATATGGCTATGTCTAACCCACTGTCACCTTGTGCATGAATTTCCAGCCGGTGGAGCTGGAGAAAGGTGCTTCTGGCAAACAGCAGAGGCTCTGGGGATTCAGCTTCACATCTCCTAGAATGTGCTAAGGCTTCCAGAGAGAAGAGGAAAGCCAGCCAAGAGTGCTCTGACAATTTGGGGTTTCACAGGATTCCTCCTGGGAGTTCTTTTGTTTCCTTCCCTTCTTCCAAGTTGAATTGGCTGAGGAAGGAGACAGTGTCATTGGACAGAGGCACTCACATTTGCTTCCTTATTTGCTCCCTAGGAAACGAGCCACCCACAGTGTGGGCAAAAGGAAAGGCAGTCAAAAGGACCTTAGACCCCCTGACCTTTGGATACATCATGAAGAAATGGAGATGAAAAATATTGAGAAGCCATCAGGAACTGAACCTGCAGGAAGGGACTCCCCCATCCAAAGCTGTCAAGACCTCACACCAGTCAGCCACAGCCAGTCAGAAAGCCAACTGGGCAGCAAAAGCACTTCCCATTCAGGTAAAGGTTTCTCCCTAGACCAGTGAAGCCCACAGGGAGATTTTTTTCCATTCCTTTTGTGGAGATATTTTCCTGACAATTCGCTGCTATTTTTGGCGTTTCTCAATGATTAAAACAATCTAATATAAATGTGGTTCATGAACCAGCTGTGCATCTATACCTCAGCAGACTGTTACCTGCCTTACATAGTCCTAACAATTATCAAACATTCTAGAAGTTTAGAAGTACTTCAACCGAGAAATGTTCAAATGAGAAGCCTAATTGAAATGAAAATGTGGTCAAAGCAATAAACTTTGAGGCTATTTATACATTTCCCACTTCCCAGTCTCCACAGATCAATAAAGGTTGATTCTAAATGTACAATCTGTTGTTTTTTTCTTTAATCAGAGTGGAAGCACTTAAAGAATGAAAAAAAGTAATATATTAAATAAATATAGTCCTCATCACCATGGAGATCAACTGCTATCTCCAGAGCACATTATATGATGTTTAACGGGGCACAGTCCGCTTGAAAGCTCTTGGGATACATGACCATCTGAAGCAAAGTGCCCGTTTTGCAGTGAATGGTAACCACAGACTCCCAGTTCTCCTGAGAATTCTGTGAAGCAGTTATAATTTCCCTTCTCTCCACAAACCAAAAACTATAAGAAAAAAAGTCAGTCATGGATTCATTCTTCTGTCACTGTGGTCCAAAATAAAGCTTTTTGTCAGTTGATTCCCTCAGATATTTGTTGTACTGACAAAAAACTAACACACTATTAAGACAATTTATGCTTCAAAAGCTGTAATGGAAAAACTATTTGGTCATTTTTTAAAATTTTCTTAATTATAAACTTTGTATGGACAAATCATGTATTGGTACCATCATTTTCACCCTCCGTGCCCTCATTCTACTGAGGATCCTCCTCCGTGGGGTTGCTGGTAGTCGTCGTGGGCTGGGTTATGAGTTGTGAGAGCAGCAGTCATTCATTGTGGAGGGTGGCAATAACTGGATATTCCCTCCCATCCTGTGGCTCTTTACAATCCTTCCGTCCCCTCTTCTGCAAAATTCCCTGAGCCTTGATGGGTGTGTTTTAAGTCTATTTTAGTCTTGAGCTCTCAGCAGCTTCTGGATTCCTACTTTGGTATTATTTGAGTATCCTCAGTATCTATCTCCATCATACTAGCATAGGTTGTCAGGTTCAAGGTGATATTCTTAGTGGACACATTATTTTTTTTCCTAAAACATTCATTTTTAGAATAAGAGTAATTGAAAAACCGGAAACATACATGTAGACTACCCACCCAACAATATCAAATGGCTTATTAGAAAACAGTATCAATATAAGTCTGGTTGTATCATATATATATATATATATATATAGTTTTTTGAGGTAGAGTATTACTGTAGCCCAAGCTAATGTGGAATTCACTATATACTCATGTACTCTCAGGGTGGTCTCAAACTCACAGTCATATTCCTACCTTTGCCTCTTGAGTTCTGGGATTAAAGGTGTGTGCCACCATGCCCAGAAGTTGTATCTAAAAATTATTTTTTCCTTCTTTTATTTTGAGATAGCTTTTATCTAGTTGATAGTATTCTATTCTTTTGCTTCCTCTTATCAAAAATGATTTTATTTGTTTTCATTTGTACTGAAAACCTATGTGTAATACCATAATTATAGTCCCAGCCCACAGCCCACTACCCTCCTTGCTTGGCCCCCTTCTGAACTCTCACCACCAATCCACTGAATCACTTTTTTTCACTCCTATTATGTAGGTCTTCTGTAGATGGTTTCAGCTACTGTGAGGCCGTTTAATACCATGGCTAGTCTGTGTCTAGATGACAGCATTGTAACCACTCATCCCCTTCCTTTGGCCTTTACCTTCTTCCTTCCGCCTCTTCTGCAATGGTTCCTGAGTGTTGGTGGGTGAGATAGAGATGTCTCATTTAGTGCTTAACACTCCACTGTTACTTTTCAGCACATTGATGAATTTTGAGTCACCCCAGTGGTCACCAGTGTCTGAAAAGAGAAGCCTCTCTAACCAAAAGTGAGAGTAGCATTAACATACAGGCATAACCATACGTATTTACAGGACAGTTTGGTAGACATGATATAAATCCATTAAATCTTAAATGGAGGGAAATAATTCATTTTCATTATTTTCTTCCTGAAGTTTACTCTGCTCCTAATTTTATATAATTCTTTTTTATCATTCTCCATGTATTTACAGAAATTCATTTGTAATTCTACCAGAACTGATCTAATGAGACCAATTTTCTTCATTTTATTTTATCAGAAAATGACTTGATTTCAGATTTATTCCTGCAAAATATTTTTACTGGATATTTTTATATCCATTTCTAAATTGACAGGTCTCTTTCAGGACTTGAAAGCCATGTCACTTCTCTAAGCAGCTGGAAATTGTGACATTACTTCTGGCCTCCCTGATTCCTGATGAGAAACCCACTGTCATTCAAATTGTTTGCAAACTATTAATAGGTTGTTTTCTTCTCACTATTTTAAAATTTTTATTGTTACTGTCTTTAGTTCTCAAAAGTTTGACAGGAATGTGTCTGGCATAGAAATTTTTGATTTGATCCTGTTTGATGTTTTGTGAGTTTCTTGTTTCTATAGATACATTTATGTCTGTTGCTAAATTTGGGGCATTTTCAGCCTTAATATTCTTAAGCTCCATACTCCTTTTTCTATTATGTTTTTAGATAACAAGTTGGCTACAGAAAAGAATTTCTTTTCACCTTCTTTCCTAAAACTTAATGCTTTTTAAATGTTGTCATTTTAAAATCTATACAATTTTCAATGTTCTCCACCTTTGAAAACATTTTAGCATTTTCAGAGCTAAGGTGTATTCCCTCTGTGCATGATTTTAATTCATCATTGATCCTCATTCTTCTTCTGTCTCCCTTCTTATCCTTTTTTCAGATATTTACTTTTCCACAAGGTCTTCGTAATGAGAACTTGATCAATAGCTTTAGTGGGAAGTTTTTTTTTTTTATTTTAATTTTGTACTTAGAGAAAATTTGAAATTTCTCTATCTTGCCTTCCTGATAGTATCGAACTTTAGCAGTTTGAATTGTATTTACAGCTTATATTTCTCTCTCTTTACTGCCATCCTCTATTTCCCTGGCTTCTCTCTTGCTGGCCCCCTTTCTTTCTCAAACAGTCCCCACTTTTCCTTAATTGTCCCAGTTTTTTCATGATCCTCTCTTTTTTATTCCCTCCTTCCTTACCCATTCAAGTGTTGACAGGTGTCTAGCCTTGTTCCATTCATGGTTATTGTTTCTAGTATAGCAATAAACATAGATGTGAAATTATATCTGTGGTATGTTGACTTAGTGTCATTTAGATGAACATCCAGGTATAATATAGCTGGGTTATATATTAGTTTTATTTCTGTTTTCTGTGAAAATTCCATGCTGATTTTCATACTGGGTGTCCAAGTTAACACTCCCACCCCTTGCTGAGTGAGTATTTCTCTTTCCTATATCATCACTATTCAGACTAGGGTGATATAGAATCTCAAAGTGGTTTTAGTTTGCATTTTCCAAATGGCTTAGAATGTTGAATTCTTTTCCAATTACTTATTGGCCAGTTGTATTTCTTCCTTTGATAATTGTCTATATAATAATTACTCCATTTGCTTATTAGATAATTTTTGGTGCTTCATGTGATATCATTCTTTGTATACTATAGATATTAGTCTCCTTTCTAATACATGGTTGGCAAAATGTTTTCCCATGATGCTGGCTGTCTCTTTACTGCCTACTATGCAGAAATGTTTTAGTGTTATGTACTCCTATTAGTCAGCCCTTGTGTTACTTCTGTCCTTTTCAGATCCTGCATCTTCAAGTGTTCCCCTGTTTTCCTCTAGAAGAAGTTTAAATTTCCCAACTCTTACATTGGGTCTTTGATCCATTTGACTTGACTTTGTACAGAATGGTAGCTATGGCTCTTTGATTCCTTTACATGTGGAAATCCAGGTTTACCACCACATTTCTTGAAGAGATTGTATTTTTTGTTGTTATTCCAATGTGTGTTTTTCACACCTTTAAAGAAACTTTATAGAAACACTTCATAGTAAGTGGTTATGGTTTATTTCTGGATCCTCCATTTTATTCTGCATGTCTGCCTTAGTGGCCTTGCCGTGTGGTTTTGGTTGCTTTGGTGCAGTACTATGACTTGACCTTAGGAGAACCGGTGTGCTTCATTTTTCCTGTGGCCAAGGATTCTTTGCTCTTTGGGGTCCTTTGTGCTTTCAGATGAATTTTATGTTTTTTTCTATTTCCATAATTAACATCATTGAAATTTTGATTAAGATCACATTGGGTCTGTGTATTGTTTTCAGTTTTATAACCTGTTTACAATATGAATTATGCAATTCCATGATCACGAGAGGTATTTCCTTCTAGCTTCTTTTTCATTGTTTTACTACATGGTTTTAAAGTTTTCATCTTTATTTTTAAATATTTTAAAAATTTTTTGAGTTGGACTTTTTAAAAATTTTTCTAAAGATATTGTGAGTTGGATTTTACTCGATTTCTTCCTCATCAAGTTTCATATTGGTATATAGAAGAACCATTGATTTCTGCATGTTTATTTTATATCCTGTTACTTTGCTAAAGAAGTTGATCAGGTATAAAAAAAAAGTCTGATTGAGTCTTTAGGATTCTGTAAGTACAGTGTCATGTTTTCTGCACATAAGGAAACTTCAGCTTTCAGGGTAATATGCTTTTAAGAGATTATTATAATCATTAATTCATTTATTTATTCTTAGGTCAAGACACTGAAGAAGCAGGGAGCTCTATGTCCACTCTGGAAAGGTCCCTGGCTGCACGCCGTGCTACCCGGACCAAGCTCATGATTCCCATGGAGGCCCAGTCCAACAATCCTGGTCAGTAAAACATGGTGACAAAAGGAAGAAATTAAATGTTTATGCAAAATATCAAATTATTAGATATACTTAGGTCTAGGTAAAGAAGTATCATGAAGCCCTACTAAAGACAAATGCTCATAACTTATAGTCTTTACTCTATGGTTATACTGCTATACCTTCAGTGTTAGCCACTAGATGACCATTCTTTAATAAATTTTTTACAATAATGCATTTGTGTAAAAAAGATTAAATGTCTATTAATGTTATTGATGTGATTGTATGATCATTTTCGTAGTTTCTCTTTTTTTTTCTTTGTAGTAACCCAAGTTTTGTACTTCTTTAGCTCTGTTGAAGCAAGTGTTATCAGGGACTTGCTTCCATGTTGAAGGTTTCTGTCTCCCTCCCACATTCACTGAAGATATTAGTACCTGGGAATCACTTCCTTTCAATTACCACTATGATCAATCTTGGTAATTACACTAATCATGCAAATAATCTGTCTGATGCCCTAAATTGTTAGCTTCTTTATGTTACCTGCAATGATATTGGCTCCTTTCCACCACAATTCATCAATTCCATGTCACACAAAACGAACACACAGTGTCAGTTTCTCCCATCTTCCTTTCTAACTCCTAATCATTAGTTTTCTGCTCACCTGTTTTATTCCCCACCTTGCCAAGTGTTGTTCAATCCATTTGGGACCTCCAATTTATTGACTGTGTCACATTCCTTCCTCTGTATTATATCTCCTTCAAGTCCTTATTTCTCTCTAAACCCAACTTAAAATCTGTAATAATTTACTATCTTCTGTCCAATCTCCCTTGGTCCTCCTTCCTCATCTTACTCTCCTGAAAAAAAAATAAGCATTTTTAAATTAGCATCCCCACCAACTATACCCTGTGTTCTGTGATAATAGTTAAATATGTCTAGCCTAATAATGGTACCAAACTGACTGTATTTGCTGAATACAGAACTGACTAATAAAAAATAAATAAATAAATAAATAAATATGTCTGACTAGCAATATCTAGCTTGCCTATTGTGTGTGGGTGACCATAGCCCTAAGTTAACATTTGTCTATGTGGAAATGTCACACCATTGCTCTAGGTGTTCATTGCTTCATTTTATAAGATGAATGTCACATTTATTCTGATTTTTTTCAGTTTGCAATACATCTATTCTTTTACAACTCTTATCTAACAACAGTTCTTAAGGAATGGATATTTTGGTAGTTTATAGGTACAGTGTCTCCTATAGCCTCATGTATTTTCATTAAGCCATATACTCAATCACCAGCTGCTACAATCATTCAAAGATCTAGTCTTGCTAGAGTAAGTGTGTCTCTGGGATGGACCTTAAGGTTTATTAGCCCAGCTCTAAGCCTAGTACTTAGACTATTTCCACCCAGATATGTAACAAGATGTGATGCCCTGCTAGCTAGTATTCCCTTGCTTTCCCTGCCATGATGAAACTGTCCCTCAAAACTACAAGCTGATATAAACCCTTTCCTTCCATCAGCTGCTTCTGGCCAGATGTTTGGACCCAGCAAGAAGACAACTGCTGTAGGGATGTAGTGAAACCTTGCTCTTGCCTCACCTTTGTGCATCTGGCTAATGTGGGATCTGGAGAATCTAACATTGGTCCTTAGGAAAGGGCCTTAACCACTAAGCAATCTCTCCAGCCCTCATCTTACTACTTTAAACATAGCCCTTATGGTCCATTAACTGTATATATATATATATATATATATATATATATATATATATAGTCATCTCCTTCCCCATCACATGTAGAACAAGAACTTTCTTGTGTTCCACTAAGCCACATGTGGTCCAGCCTCCATGCTATCTGTCACTTTTCTTCATACTCCTCTCTGACATCCATTATAACCACATGACCACATGGCCCTCCTCTCTGTGCCTTTCTGTAAAGTTTGCAGACAACCAAAGTGAGCTATGGTGTTACTCTTCAAAAGGCAGTTACCATTGATGTGATCTGCTGAGGGACTATGGGGCAATTTCTGATGGTGATCTGTTTCTTTCTATCCATGATGGACACCAGCTCATTCACTCTTAGGAGTCATTAAGCGTAGTCTTAGCAGTCTCAATTTTTCCATATGTATATCATACTTTGATAAGAGATTCAGAGACAATAGGTTATATATCACTTTAAATCAATTTTTCTCATCTGCAATTTCTGTCTTGACATTATATACCACAAAAGGAAATTACTACAACATATGAAACTATGGCTCAGCAGGTAGTGCTTGCTGCACAAGCATGAAGATTTGAGTTTGACACCCAGCAGCCATATAGAATGCTCATCATGATAGTGCATATCCTAGCACTTAGGAGGTTGGAGACAAAAAAAAAATCTGAAAAAACAGGGTCTCCTTGGTCAGCCTGTCTAACTGAAAACTGGGAGCTACAGGTTCAGTGAGAGAATGTTTCTCAGAGAAATAAGGCAGAATAACAATAGAAGAGGTCATTCAACACCTTCCTCTGTCCTCCACACATGTGTGCATGGGGTGTGAACGCTTGTACACATATCTACATACACCACACACTCCACAAAAATACACAAACATGCATGAGAAAAACACAAAACAATTGTAAGTCTATGTCGTGGCAGATTAGTGATTTCATTCAGTATAGTGCATAAATTTACTAATGGTCCCATTCACATTTATTTAGATTTACTTGGGACTTGAGTCTTATATTGAGTTTTACATAAGTTAAAACCATACCATCATTTATAAATATGCATATGTTTGTATTTAAATTATTTTTGTTATATTATTCTTTTATTCTTGTTATTTCTTGCCAAAGCTCTCCACAATGTTAATTATTAGGTAATAGAGAAAATGCCTGAGGTTGTTTTGGTTTGTGAAATCTCATAGGAAAAACTTAATTGACATCATGAGTCAACAAAATCTACTTATCTGTCAAAGATTGAACTTCTTGGTTGAAGATAACAGGTAGCATGAGCTGCTGCTTACTCTCACCCTAGTCCCAGCCAGGTTCAACGAAAATGACAGCAGATAAAAGTTCTGATAGCACAGCCTGGGGAATACCCACCAGGGAATCTGTCCACCCCCCGGCCTCATGCTCCTGCTTGGGAGTTAGTGGCAAATAAATGGTGACTACTTTACAGTGGGCAAAGTAGTACTTACATGCCATTCTTACTGTAATGAAATTAAGTACAAGCCTTAGGTATAATTGTCCTAAAATTATGAAGGATTTATAAGATTCATATTCTGGCTTTCCTAGGAATTCGACTCTGGAAGTGAATAAGTTTAGCAGTGAGTCCTTCTGGAAACAATACTAGTGACAGTTGGATTGCAGTGAGGGAGGCTGCAGCTCACGGTGCTGTTTTGTGGGGATCTTGGCTGGGCTGGGATCGTATTTTATTACTGAACCATGAGTTAACTGTTCAGCTGGCTTTCTGAACCTGACCCCTGTAATGAAGGCTGTGCTCAGGACAGCAAAAAGAGACAAGCCATGTCCTTTGGCCAAGAGAAATTCCTAAATCAAGATTTATATTACATCTTTAGAATTTTTGTGTGACTGTTTTTGTGGCTCTATTAGACCCATTTTCTTCTCTATAAGTTTGGAATAGGGGGTTCTGGAAACTAAGAATGAAGATTGAAGACTATAGTCTGTATGATCATCTTAGAAATAAAACACTAATAATTTTAAGATATGACAATCTGTTGGAAATAATGATCTTAAATTCCATAATTTTTGTCATCTTTTTTCACTTTCTCTGTATTTGAGGGAAAAAATACAAGATTAAGTAAAACTCTAATGGAAAAGAATGATTCAGAGGCATGGCATGACGAGTCTAGTGAAAAGATCAAGACTGAGGCACAGTAAGTCCCACAGCTGCGTTGTGTAGTCGCCTCAGGACAACTTACTGATTTTGCCCAGTTTTGAACCTTCACCATGAGAGTTCCCTTTCCAATGTAGGAGCCAGCCTCTGAAAATTGTTTAGTTAGCTCAATATACTACCTAGGTTAGGCATTTAATCCACCCTGATTGCAGGCTCTATGGCTACCCATAGTAAACTGAAAGTACTTTCTTTGGAGTAATGAGTGAAAGCAAGCTATTATTCTAATAGCATAAACAATGACATTCAAACTTTTTATTATCCACTCCTGTGTGAGGTTAGAGACAAACTTCCAGTTTTTGTCCTCTCCTATTTTGTGAATAGTGTCTCTCTTGTTTTTACATTGCATATGTGCCACTGTAGTTGGCCTGCAAGCTTCCAGGTTCTCCTGGATCCAACTCCTATTGACGTAAGCATGCTGGGATCACAGATGCATGTGCAGCACTGAGTCTGATTTTGTGTGGGTACCGAGAAGTGCACCATAGGCCAACAGGCTTGTAGCCAAGAAACAGAGTTGAAAGCTAATTTAAATTTGCACTGGAAATGATGTAGTTACTTTACAGAGTCCAAATACTAGTTTTTCCATAACATTACTAATGTCAGATTTGCTGCTTTGAGTCTTGAATGGCATGCTTCTTCCCTCCTTTTACTATGATTACTTCAAGAAACAGTAATTTAGGGCTGGTTTAGTGGTTAAAGTGCTTGCCTGCAAAGCAAAAGGACTCAGGTTCTACCCCCCAGGACCCATGTAGGCCAGATGCACAAGGTGGTGCATGCATCTGGAGTTCATTTGCAGTGGCTGAAAGCTCTGGCATGCCTATTCTCCACGCCCCTATCTCTCTCCACCTCTTTCTCAAGTGAATAAAATAAATTAAAAAAAAAAAAAACTTAAAGAAACAGTACTTTACATGAACCTCTGCAGTACTACTTTGATATGTGCTTTGATATGTACAATGCTTTGTGTAAGGAAATGACTTGGCATAAGAAAAGGTTTAAATACATAGTGAATGCATGCAAACTAAAATTATAGTCTATTTAAGACAATCTTATAAGTAATAACTTATAGATTAAAAATAATGAGTGATTCTGTTGGATTGCTAAAATCTGTCATTTAGCAGGATTGACTAGACACATTCATGATACGGTCTTGAGGCTGGGTTATAATACAGTTCTGGAATATTCGTACAGCAACTGCAAAGACTTGGGTTCTATCCACAGCACTGTGAAACAAACTCATTCACTCACTGAGACTTTTAAACAACAACAACAACAAAAAGGTACCCATAGGAGGTATACAATCATGGTATTAAAGAGAATTGTGCAAATGAAGAAAGCATATTTCTCAAAGATACAGAAACTATTAAGAGAATCTGGCAAAGAGTTGCTAAAAGTAAAGGGCATATGGATGATGGAAAATAAAAATAATACAAGTAGCATTTAGAAAGGCTTTTCAGACCAATCTAAATGTACAGATCCCTTTCAATGTTTATGTCACCTAGTTCTTCTACAACCTCTAATGTCTCAGACATTTCAACAACACAAAGAACTTGTTTATTCCTGGACCTTTCCCATATGATCTCAGGATTTTTATGACAGGAAATGTGCTCCCAGTGTTTTGGAAAAGTCTTTTGGAATATTTGGAAGAAAATAATATAATGATTGAACTCATTTCAAAGGAATATAGTGGACCCAAGTCATGGTTTACTGTCAAAATGTACACTCAAGTATTCTCAACTTTTTTTTCATACTGTAGAATTCATAACCATGATAATTTGGAAATACTCAGTTAGAATACCTAAAAGTTTCTTGCCAGGGCCTCTATCCATTGTAAATGAACTACATACGCATGTGCCACCTTGTGTATTTAGCTTACATGGGTACTGGGGAATCAAACCTGGATCTTTTTTTATAAATATTTTTATTTATTTATTTGAGGGAGAGAAAGACACTGGGAGAGAGAGAGAAAGACACTGGGAGAGAGAGAGAAAGAGAGAGAGGGAGATAGAGAGAGAATGGCCTCTAGCCACTGCAAATGAACTCCAGATGCACCATCTTATGTCTGGGATGGACATGCTGGAGCCCTATAAATTAAGAAGAATAATCAATCCTAATAGGGTTCCAGCTCCTGACCACATTCTTGTTACACCACTCCATGGATAACCTCTTAAATCCTCACAACCCCAAGGAATGTTGGTATACCCTCACTCCATTTTACAAATGACAATCCTGGGGAACAGAGACCTTGATTAATATGCTCAAGTCAATATATACTTATTTACTATAACATGATAAAAACACAATAAATTTCCCCAAATTAGCCATATAAACAGTAATTATTCATTTTCTTAATGATTTCTGAATGTCAGGAATCTAGGAGATATTTAATTATATAGTCCTGGCTCAGAGTCTACAGCTATCTCATTAGGTTACTGTTCAGCAGAGGGCCACCATCCTCACATCATGGGTCTCTCCACAATTTCTCCAACATTTCCTCAAGACAGGACACATGCCTTCCAGAGAGTGTGTTATGTTAGATGAGAGAGAATATGAGAGGAAAAAAGAAGGGAGAGAGAAAGAGAAAGAGCAATCATTTTTAATCCTCCTCTTGGAAGTGACATCTGTTTCTTTGGCTTCATTCTCGTCATTAGATCAGCAGTCTTAAAATGTATAAGGAAACCCCAGAGAATATCAGGTTCCACTCTAGTCACTGCCTGTGAACCTTACTCACTAGCAGCTGTCAGAACTAGGTAATGAACCAAATAGTTTGGCTGAAGCAGTTGGCCTTCTCACCATGTTCAGGATAACTTCCAGACACGTATTTGTGAATGTTAGTCCAGGTCTGAAAAGTGGGATTGATTGAGTCTGTGGATGCTGATGGATAACAATTCTGTGATGCTTGCTTGTCAAAAACTGCTTGAAAGTATGAAATGGATATAAATATTTAACAAGGATAATAAACACTAAATTTTCAAATGTTCCAGGTCATTGCAGACAAGATACTGCAAAGAGGCAGATTACAGAATCGTTTCATGTAAACACTTCACTTTAATATGTCATTATCTTTATTGTTACATCTGTCCCCATCTCCTCAACAAATCTGTCAAATAACATGTGAAAAATATTTAGGGAAGCTTTTAGCTCTTAAAATTTTCAGCATTAAAAATATCTTGTTATTGGGCTGGAGGGATGGCTTAGCAGTTAAGGTATTTGCCTGCAAAGCCAAAGGACCTTGGTTTGATTCCCTAGGACCCACATTAGCCAGATGCAGAAGGGGGCACATGTGTCTGGAGTTCGTCTGCAGTGGCTGGAGGCCCTGGTATGCCCATTCTCTCTCTCCTTTCCTCCCTCTCTCCCTTTCTCTCTGTCAAATAAATAAATAAAAATAAAATATTAAAAAATAACTTATCATTGTTAATATTTTGTAGGCTGAATTCTGTGCTCATATTTTAAGGACTGCTGTAAAAGTTTTCATGTGGTGCCATGTTCAGGGAGTTGAGTAACTTGGTGAAGTAATTAATAATTGACTTGAGAAGTCTGTGTGCATCAATGTCAAGTATAAATTCACTTGTCAGTAAACTGTGTCAGAAGATATTTCTTGTCATATTTGGACAGAGAGCAGGGACTGCTGAAAATGTTTGGTCTTGCTCTAAGAACTGTTTTACATGAACATAGCAGTACAATACACATGCATATATGCAAGGTGAACACAAATGTATATGGGGTGTGCATGCATGTTTCTGGATCTCAAAATTGATATTTAGGTGGAAAATACCTAAATATGTTTCAATATACAATGTTTTGCACAACTTATTTTAAGATTTTCTAAAACTGAAACCCAAGGCCTTGTCCATGTTAGGCATGTGCTCTTCCATGGACATGGAGCGCCATTCTCAGCTCCCTTCTCACTTTCTTATTTTGAAACAAGTTGTCAATAAGTTGCGCAGGCTAGCTCTGAACTCACTCTGTGGCTCACATAAGACTTGAACTTCTGAGCCTCCTGCATTCATCAGCCACATCATATCAGCCACTGATAATATGTAATCACAGACATAGAGCTCTGGGTCAAGAGTAGAATAATATTTTTTGTCTTGTTTTTCTGTCTTGTTTTTTTGAGGTAAAGTCTTACTTTAGCCCAGATGGACCTAGAATTCACTATATAGTTTCATACTGGCCTAGAATTCAGAGTGACTCTCCTACCTCTGCTTCTTGACTGCTGATATTAAATGTGTGTGCCATCATGCCTGACAGGATGATTTATTTATTTACTTTGCATGGTGTTGTAAATAAATATCAACTTCTGGCCCCTTCAATGATAGCTTCAAATTTTCTTGAATCTGAAGCTGTGGGATACTGACTATATTATATTGTGTCATGAAATAGAAAGTGAGAAGTTCTGAGATGCAGAGGAAACAATAAATTTATCCTTTTGCTAGGAAATTTGTTATTTGCAAAACTCTGTTCTTAGGTCAGTAGATAAAATAAAAATGACTTCAAAGTAAAATTGTGATTTCAGTGATGTCAGACTTGGGAATGCAATATAAATTTTGTCTCATAACTTCTCCCATTTCTTTGACTCACTTGATTCTGTGGCTAGCTAATTGCTTTTTCATTTTTGAATCAAAATTATTTGTCTTCTTTCCAGAAGATTCTTGTGAAACTTTTTACAGATGTATTAAACATTGCCTCATATCATTTTTGCTGATATTATAATATTATAATAATACTGATAAGGATATATTCATAATGTGTGGGTGATTTCTGTCTATTTTAAGGGACATGATTATTGTCACATTTATTTATGAGTAAAAATTTTCTAGACCAAAAACATCTTGATGGCTGCTCAATCTTTTGTGAACAAGGCAGTTTATTTAAAAAAATACCTGAATTAATGGCTTCTAATGGCAAGAACTTGAATTGTGTACAAATAGATTTTATGCTATTTCATGCTTGTGATTTATAGATTTGCTATTTTTATTAGCATGTGTTATTATTATATCTACAGTAACTATATACTCAAGTACATAAAACAATATATCACATCACTTTAAAAGTCTACAATGGGTTAAAATGTCAGATTTCCAAATAATTCTTCCAGAAACTTCTGTAACTCACTATAAAAGTGTATTATCTCTAGAACTGTGCAGAGTCTCAAAGACAAAATAATGTATGATCTCCTTCTTGACAATCTATGTGTGATAGTTTGCATCTAGATATAGCCCATCTTTATTTATTTGTTTATCTATTTTATTTTTTCAATGTAGGATCTCACTGTAGCCCAGACTGACCTAGAATTCACTATGTAGACTTAGGGTGGCCTCCAACTCATGGCAATCCTCCTACCTCTGCTTCCTGAATGCTGGGATTAAAGGCATTCACCACCACACCCAGCTTTTTGATTTTTCTTGTTAAAAACTATTGTAATTTTACATCTTTATTTTTCTAGAGCTGTCCCTTTGTTTGCATATTCATGATTTATTCATAATTTATATTATTTACATAAATCTTACAACCTTATTGGGGGCATTTTGCCATTTATCATTCTCATGTTTCATTCACAACTTCTGTAAGGTAATTTAGAAAAAACTGTGCATGCCCTTACCATTTTAAATGTACCATAAAATATGATGTTATAAGTGAAATGTGTGTACAACATAAAGTAATTTACTGTTCCTGATCGTGCCTTGATGGAGTGCCCAGGCAGCTGTTCTTCAGACAGGCTCATGCCACAGCTTTACCTTGACCAAGTACCCACAGTTCTCTGGCTCCACAGAATCAGGTGCAAGCTTGATTGTTTTGTATGATTGAGCACCCTTTATTGATCATCTGTCTTTTACAGCATAAAATTGTTACAAACTGAACATTTAATTAATTAATTTATTTATGTTTTTATAATTTCACTATTATTTTTCTTCTGGGTTGAGTAAACATTATGATTAGGGTCTCTGCACACTACATGTAAAGTTAAGATTTTATTGACATTTCATCCTTAATGACATAAATAGAGATTTGCTGTTGTATAACGGTGTATTTTATGGAAAGAGCATCAATGTAATACCAAGACTTATGTAGTACTGCATTTTTTAATTTAGTAGTGCAATTGTGTGTACTAGAATTTGTTTCCAAAATTGTGGAGTTACTAATAAAATCATGAATGTTATTTTTTAAAAGAGAAATGCTTCCCTTTGGTAAATGTGCATATTTGTACATGTTGAATCCAGGGGTAGCATTGTAGTAAAATGAAACGAAATCTCCTTGTGTAAAGAAAGGACCTTTCATTTCCTAGGCCAGAAACATACTGTCAAAAGTAGTCATTCCATGGCTGGGTTAAATTTCCTATTCTTTTAATTAGAGATAGAGAATACTGAAAATTTTTTTATGAGATGGTATCAAATAATGGTCTATTAAAATTGAAATAAGTAACTCACATTATCAAATGAATAACTATTAAATGGTGGATCAGAGAAAAAGAAAACTAACACAACCTAGAAGATTCTGCATAAGTTTATGTGTGGGTATTAGCCAGTATAACCAAGACATGTTGGTATTCACAAGAAACACTGAATTACCTTTAAAAGAAACTGCATATTTATACTGCCTTGCATGTTTGAAAGATCATATTTAAAGATAAGTCCTAGGTATGGTTATTGAGAATATGTTTTGTGTTCCTCTCTGTAGAATGTCTCAATAGTAGTGCCTTTATACAGAACTAATGGAAAATTCCCAATACTTCCTAAGCCTACTGTACAGTTCCGGTTCCATGTTTTTCACTGGAAGAACAAATAAAAGACATATGAGCATACTGAAATGTTAGAATAGTTTTGTTGAAACTTGAATCTTCCGAACTATGGGCAGTTTTACGCTACAGGGTGACATTCCATAATAAGATATTTGAGTGCACATTTATTTCTGTAGTAAAGATGAAATTTATGTAAGGAGGTAAGAGAACACCAATGATACTACAGTGTATATGGATTTGTGTACTTGAAAGTTTTTTAAATATATCCATTCCCTAGGCTCATTCATGGGTTTTAAAAAGTCATTCTCATCTTTGTTTTACAGCTGTTGTGAGTGCCATCCCTGTGCCAACCCTAGAAAGTGCCCAGTACCCGGGAATCCTCCCATCTCCCACATGTGGGTACCCCCATCCGCAGTTCACTCTCCGGCCTGTACCATTCCCAACACTGTCAGTGGACCGAGGTTTTGGAGCAGGAAGAAGTCAGTGTAATGCATTTTCTTTACTTTCTAATAGAAAAAAATGAATACTAGCAATATGTCTTGTGCAGTATGTAGCATTTTGACATTGCTGTCTTTGAGAATTATTAATTTGCCTGTGACCCTGGAACTAGATAGTATTTTTCCCAACACGCTCGTTCTCTGGGTCCTAGCACTGTGATTCCCCAGGAACAGTCTGCTGCAACTGTGTCCAGGGGTAAATGGGTGTGCTGTGAAATAAAGTCTACATGGTGCATAAAACAATAATATAGTAGGGGCTTTAAAATAGTATGTCCTGAGCTGGAGGTATGGCTTAGTGGTTAAGGTGTTTGCCTGCAAAGCCAAAGGGACCCAGGTTCAATTCCCCATGACCCATGTTAGTCAGATGCACAAGGGGGCAAATGCATTTGGGGTTCCTTTGCAATGGCTGGGGGCCCTGGTGCACCCATCCCCCCCATCTCTGTCCTGATCTGTCAAATAAATATATAAAAATAAAATAAAAACAGTTATGTGTCCTGTCAACAAAGTTAACTATCATGTGAGAACTTCCAGAATCTTCTAACTTCTAGAATCTGTTTGGTTAAGCTGAAATAATTCTCATGCAGTCCCAATGAACCCATAAGTGATGGATATTTTAGCTGCCATTAATTACTTAAGCAACACTTCAACAACTTTTAACTGCTGGACAAAAATATTTCCAGAGTAGTAGTTCATTTATCAAAAGGACAGCAAGCATGGAGGCAGTCTCTGAAGCTTTTATAGACACCCAAGTGATTTCACTGTATCATTTAACTGTTTATTTTTTTCCCTTAGAGCACAGACTTTTAAAATCGATTTTATGACTTTCATCTCTTAGTTAAGAACAGGTGACTCAGCAGCTCATGTGAGAGAGGATGTTTTGTAACAGATATGATGGTAACAACAACAAAATATATTTGTGAAGCAAGCTATATTTTTCCCAGCTGAACAGGGGCAGCTCTAAGAAATTATAAATCGTCTCAATGTGGCAAGGTTAGAATTAAAAAGTATCAAAAATCTTCCAAGCAAGAATTAGATCCATTTCCCTCGTCTCGTTACATATCTCATCTACAGAATAGAGTTGTGTGCAAAGTTTCAGAAGAAAAAGGTCTCAAACCATGTTGAAGGCACTTCAGCGCTAAGTGTGTGTGAAGTCCAACAAGCAGACATTTCTGAAACCAAGCAACGGCACACCTTCTTCCAGGCAAGACACGCAAAGAAAAGTGTTTCTTCTTCACTTCCAAAGAAAATGTTTAATATAGTCACCTTCTCATTGGAACATGTTCTGCAAAGGCCTTTCAGCCCATGTCCAATAACTTTTAAGGGACACTAAAGAAGAATCTGTGATTTCCCTGGTCCCTCTGGTGTGATGACAACAGCCAGAGTGCAGTACTCTTTATTAGAGAATTCTATTTACTCACTCTATGCCCTTCATATTTTTAACTTTTTGTGGGCATAATATAATTTTAAAAATATATTTATCTTATCCCTTTTCTCTTGGGTTAGTATAGCATGTGAAAATTTCTGTTACTGAATTCTTGGACATTGATTCCAAAAGTTAAAGTTCAATGAAAGAGAAATGGGCTGATATAAAATGGTTTTGTCTCTAATTGAGAGATATTTCATGTGCTATTGTGGTATACTATTCCCATAGTGGGGAAGCTGAGCAGAGGAGGACCATCAGAAAATTTCACCTCAATTTTGCTATGAACCTAAGATACCTCTGGACAGGAAGTCTATTAAACGTTAATTAATAAATCAAAATATTTAGAATAGGGCTGGAGAAATGGCTTAGAGTTTAAGGTGATTGTCTGCAAAGCCAAAGGATCCAGGTTCTATTCCCCAGGACCCATATAAGTGGCACATGTGTCTGAAGTTTGCAGTGGCTGGATTCCCTGGCCTGCCCTCTCTTTGTCTATCTATCTGCCTCTTTCTCTCAAATAAATTAATAAAAATAAAATATTAAAAAGATTATTCACGGCCTCCCAGTTCCCTGGTCTCGAAGGTAGCAAAACAAGAGGAGGTAAACTACCCCTCGCATTTCCACAAGTCACAGCTGAAACCACAGAGGAATTGGGGAGATGAGCAAGAGTGCTGCTTCCAAGCTGAACCTGGTAATCAGCACCAGGGTGAAGGAGACAGACACTGAGGCTACTCAACACCTACCAAAGCAGAGACCCAGAGGCTCCTAAGAGCTCATCACTCAAGTAGACTTAGAACTCACCCACCAAGGCTCAGGGAATTTTGCAGAAGAGGGGGCGGAAAGACTGTAAGAGCCACAGGTTGAGTCATCATGCCCAGAGGGATTCCCTCCCCACCCTGCAAAAGAACTAACTGACTACTGCTCCCACAACGCACAAACCACAACCCCATGGGGAATACCTGCAACCCAACTGAGGAGCATCCCCAATGGAATGGGAGCAAGGGCGAGGGAAAAGAGGGTTCTAACACATGATGTATTCATATGAAATATATTGTTAATAGTAATAATAATTTTTAAAAAGTAACAAAAATATATAACTCTCAAAAAATTGAGAAAATTTATTTCAGAGTAAAAAAAATATTCAGAATACTTAGTTGATTTTAGTAGTGGCAACATATTTAGAGGTGTGAAATATTAAATGAAGGTGATTTTGTAACTATTATAAAATATCAATGGATATATAGCAGAACAACTTTATGAAGTTTTATGAAAGAAGCATTCTTAAAAACCATACTCTGTAATGTTGAACTTTCTCCCAAATCACCAGGCAATGGAAGCACTGTTGCTAGCCAAAATGTTACAGTTTCTGAAAACTGTGCACACTCATTTAGTTAACAAGTACTTTTTAAACAAAGTATTTACAATTTACAATGCAAAATAAAGAGTATATAATGTCCCTAAGCCAATTGCTAAGAAAAAGAATGAATAAGCACTCTCTAAGAAAAAAAAAAATATTCTCTAAATCACTATCATTAACAGTTAAATTCTAGTCATTTGGTATCAGTCTCTAAATACCTTGGAGAATGCTAAGCATCTGTGTTCTCTGTCAACCAGAAAATATTTCATGACATTGGTTGGAGATTTCTTACTAGTCACTTGACAGAAAAGTGCACATAAAAAAGAATGAGAGGGTTTTGGCCAAGTATGGGGACTTTCCTTCCTCCACAGTTACCTAAGAGACCTTTGAGGTCTTTATTTTTCTTTTTCTAAGAGTTATATATATATTAATAAGTACAGAAGCTACAGATATTTCAGAATTTCAGAACATTGGATAATTATATCATATATTTTACAAATATGAATTATTTTAAGCTACTGTAGGTACATTTAAAACATGTGATTCAAATTGATGAATTAAGTCTCTTCTCCAAAGACCTTTTACTTTCTGAAGTAACAAAGCTACACTTCTTTATACCCTTAAGAAAAGAGAAGACACACAACATAGTACACTCACATGGCTCACATTTTCTGACCCATCAACAGAGATGTAATTGTCATAGACACATATGTCCTCCTCCTACTAAGCATCCATAGCCTTGTTCTTAGCATTATTAGTAGATAAATTAACTGCTGCTCCCAAGGAATAGTGCTGTATTATGAAAACCTCCAAAACAGGAAGTCATAGGACTTCATCGTTACAAGGCATTTTGACTGGTGACCTTGGTCCTCATTCTTGAAACAAGTAAATGGATCAGTAGTTTAAGAGATTCCAGTTTGGACACTGTCTTAGTGAGAAGGCTTGTCAAATTTATCCCTGCTATGTTTCTTATTCAGTTCTCCCCCAAATAGGAAATCAACTAACAGATAGAATTTGGCACAGATAAATTCAGATGCACAGATTATTCTAGGTGGTCTTTTTAAAAATTCAAGTTATGAGGAACTTGATTATTGAGGAATATTTCATTGTGTTATTCTCCTAAGATTAATGAGCCCAGCGGGTTCCTAGAGGAAGAGTTCATGGCTCAGAGTCTTTGCTTAGTGTCATTGTTAGGCTATATTTCTATCAACTAATATAGCATTTATATAGAAGGAAAATACTCATTTCCATCTTTGCAATATTTTTACCAGTTATTCTGTAGCAATTATTTACATGTGTTGACATTAATTATTACAAAGTGCCTTGAGATTTGACTCTGCTATGCAGTTGTATGCTATTTGCACAATGAATTCCAACTATTTCATCATTCAGAAATGAGAGTTTTACCAGCATCTCGTGGACTCTCACTGTGCTCAGAATGTTAGAGAGGCTGCGCTTTATGGGCAAGGGAGTTGTTCTATGCTTTCAGAGTTTCTAGCACAGCTAAATGTCATGTCACTGAGCCAGTGTATTACATAGGTGTCCCAAGCTGGCACCTAAGCTAGCCAAAGGGACTCATCTAAAATGAGAGCATTTTCTTGTAGTAGAGCATTTGATATTGTTTGTAACAGTTTTCAGTCTTAAATGCCAGCTAGATCTATTTCTTGCTCCACTTAAAATATAAGTATTACAGATTATCTATGGAAATTATTCTCTATTGTATTCATTCTGAATAAAGCAAAAGCATTCCCCTGTGGACTACAATCTAGTCAGTCTCAATGATGGTCCCCACCACTTAACCTGGGCTTTTGTTTCCTACTGCTGTGCTTAACATGAATTTCATGAAGTAGCTGATGAGTCTACTTAGACTGACATCATGGTGGGAGACATGGCAGGCAGCTGGAAGGAATGATTGTTTTGAGTGATGATGATGGACACTGCCATGAGAGAGACTAGGATTAGAGTAGCCAAAATAATTTCAGTAATACCAACAGAATACTAATGCTCAGATGGCATGTCCTGTTATTTTGATATTTCATCAAAAATAGAATTGAGGTCCAAAGGATTAACAAAGATAATATTTTATCATAGATCACTTTCATTTCAAATATACAGAAGACAATAAATGAAGGAAAGAATGAATAAAGTAAGAGATTCCAAATGCATTATTGCTCCTGTAATGATGACCCTTTGAAATGTGCTGTAGTTTAATTGTAGTCCATATTCAATGGAGAGAATTACCTAGGTAAAATATTTAGGAAAAATTATGAATTTTCTTTTGCTGGGCACATATTCTAAATATGATAATTTGGTCCCATTAATAACAACTAATTCATTGGAATTTTTTAAAGGCTCAGACAGAAGCAGCCTACTATAATTCACAGGTCACAGAGGAACAGAGAGGTTTCCAGTCAAACAGCAGCCAAAGTTCCCCTGAAATTCCCTCCTGGGACTATAGTTTACTTACAATGAATAATTTTCTCCATCCTGACCATAATCGTTAGAGATATTTATAAAATAGTCAGTAACCTTCTAAGCATTTTCTACAATCTAACACATCATAAATAAATGTCCCTTTGGGTCTTTGATGTGAAGGAAGACCCACTTTGAAGAAGAACACCTTCCAGACCCAGGCATGGTGTGCCGCACCTTTAATCCCAGCACTCAGGAGGCAGGGGTAGGAGGCTCTTTGTGAATTTAAGAACAGCCTGGCACTACAGAATGAGTTAAAGGCAGCCTTGGCTAGAATGTGACTCTACTTTAAAAGAAAGAAAGAAAAGGAAAAAAAAAAAAAAAGCCTTCTTGGGACAAAGATCAGCATAGAACTCAGCTACCTCTCTGAAGCCAGGGATATAAAGATGTCAGGGTTGAGAATTGGCTAACAGCAAGTCTTTACTTTTGGTAACCTTCTTTAGATTAAGTACAACTTCAAAGTAAAATCTACTTCTAACTACTAAAACTGCATTCTCAATTGTGCCACCACAGCATTCTGTTAAAGGACAAACACAAGCACCTACCCGCAGGGTTCTAGCCAGTCCCTTGCTGTCATTACTCTTCCCAGATGGAAGCAGCCGATACGTGGCTTTCTCCTGTTTAAGGCTCTTGTTGCTATCTGGCTAATCATACCCTCAGCCATCCCATGTCTCTAGCTTTCCATGACCCTCTGAGAAGGATAAAGCCTAGAAGTTCCTTCTTGAACCAAAGGACCTCTTACCTCCAATGAACAAGGATGGAAGAATAAAAATACTCTTGGAAGATGTTTCACTTCTGCATCTCCTGCATATAGTACCTTGTTTTCTTGTGTCTTTCATCTCTACTCCCTTTGACATTATTGGATTTCCTTTATATATCCTCTGCCCTTTGGCCTTATATAAGCTTTCAGACTTCTCTCAAAACTATCTTGGAAGCTCATTATCTGAAAGTATTTCCTAGTTAAAAATATATCTTTAAAAGTAAGATATTATTGTTTATATGTTTTCAGTTTAACCAACATGATCATCCTAAAAAATGAATTCAGAAATACATATAGTGATCACATAGTCCTACCAGGCAGCTGTTTTTATTTGTAGTTGAGCCTGGACCTGTTGGCTTTGAATATGAATGAATATCTAAAGTTGAGTCATGGTATCCATAGCAAAAGAAATTGCCTTGAAAATATTTTAGTCTTATGCAAGTGTGTTATCCAGGGAACAGACACATTTCCATATACAAAGCAGTCCAGATGCCCACAGGCTGTCACAAATGACTATGTGAAGCCTCTTCAACTGTTGCAATCTGCCTTAAAATTACAAGGTTTGCTACCAAAGAGGAAAATTCATAATTCTGCATGCAGGTAACTTGCTCAGTGGAGTCATATCTCATATCACTTTTAGCTGCATGTGCTTCTGTTTTGTTATGTGAGATAATGATAGTGGTTATTATTTGTACCATTTTGTTAGTAATGCCTCTGAGCACCCTGTAACTCTGGTTTGTTTGACAGTTGACATGACATGTTTAAATCACAGCACAATTGGCATATTGGCTGGTAGATAATAATGTGGTTGTAACAGGTTTGGTACATTGAATTTCACTGACATTGCTACTTATGGAAGGAGAAATCATTCTTTTATTCTCGCTTCATCACTTATGATTACAGGGCCCAGAGAGTTCAGGCGATATAGTCAGGGCTGGATGTAGTTTACTACTATTCCTGAAAGCTAGATCACTGCCCTACTGGATGGATTTCTACTGTTTAAAGGTGGTGTGCTATTGTATTCCGTAAATACAGGGCAGGGGTAAGGGAATGAGGATGTTCCCTCTGAGCTGATTCAGAGACAAGCTTGGTCTGGAATAATGAGTGGAGTTCTGGTCTCATTGTAGCAGTGAGTGAAGCACCAACCACGCAACAGCCACCCATGCTGCCTCCAGCTCAGCCCGAGCATCCCAGCAGCGAGGAAGCCCCCAGCAGAACCATTCCCACCGCTTGTGTCCGACCAACTCATCCTCTCCGCAGCTTTGCCAACCCTCTGCTACCTCCACCCATGAGTGCAATAGAACCGAAAGTCCCATACACGCCACTTCTGTCCCAACCAGGTAAAGTACCCATCGGCTCACGTGGAAAACTATTGCTTTCACTGTGATGTTTGCACATACCTATGGGGCGGGGACTGAGAAATCCTGAACAGAGTGATTATTGCTCGTGTGGACTACCTGCCCATTGTACTCATGCATGACTACCAGGTTTGTAATGCAGGTGTTGATCATTACCATTAAAAGCATCTAGTTAATAACAGGTGCATTTCATCCATCCAGAAGGTTGTCTGGGAATCCTGGATGATAATTCCAAACCTTTAAGGAGAGTATAAGGAGGATATGGGAAATGTTCCTGATTTCCTGACTCTTCTTTCTTCTGTCTGGGTCCCAGAATCACAAACTAGATGTAAGGCTCAAGTAAAAGTGTGACAGGTGGGAAACTTATTTCTTAAAGAAATGTATTTCCTCTCATCGCCTATTATTTCTCAAGGATTCATTCAGTCCTCATTTCCTACTGCTTCTGACATATCTCAGAGATATGGAATCACAAAGGAGTATCAGAAACAGTACATGGAACAATTCTCATTTTTGAAAGAAAAACACAAACTTTTGGATATTTTTTATTTAAATTTTTTTTTTAAATGTATTTAAAATATTATTTATTTATTTGCAAGGAGAGAGGAGGAAGGGCGAAAGAGAGACAGATTGGGCACTCTAGAGCCTCCAGCCACTGCAAACGAACTCCAGATGCATATGGCACTTTGTGCATGTGACTTTATGTAGGTACTAGGGAATCAGACCCAGGACACTAGGCTTTGCAAGAAAGCACCTTAATCACTGAGCCATGTCTTCATCCCCTCTGTAGTACCGTTTTTATTGCTTTCATTTGTATCCAAACACTATAGGGACTAGGAAAAGAGGGTCAAAGAGACAGAGACATAACCCAAAAAGAGAAAAAAATGATAAAGAGGAGAAGAAAACAGATATACAAAGATCAATGAGCACTGCTTAAATTTATTTACAGCATTAGAATAATTCTAAATATTCACATGCATCTAACATAAGATGATAAACTTCAGTGACCATGAAATAGCCTGGCAGCTGGACTATGCCAATCTTCATCTTTTAAATATACTTGAGCAATTCTCTGTTTTTCAGGTCTGCACTTGTAGCAATGAGTACCATGGTGTGTATAAAAATAGAAACAGGGCTGAGAAAATTGCTCAGTGGTTAAAGCCACTTGCTTACAAAGCCTGCTGGCCTGGATCTGATTTCCTAGTACCCATGTAAAACTAGATACACAAAGTGGTGCAAGCATCTGTTCCTTTGCAATGGCAAGAGGCCCTGGTGTGTTTACACTCCCTCTCTTTCTGTCTCCTTACAAATAAATAAATTAAAAAAATTAAGAAGTTGTAACATAGGATTGTCTGTAGACTGTTATTATTAATTGTCTTTAATTTTTTTTTATTAGTTAGTTTTGTATTCAGCAAATACAGTCAGTTTGGTACCATTATTAGGTTCATCCGTGACCTACCCACTCCCCTTGGCCCCTCCTTGTTGAGGTATACAGGTCATGCATTGTGGAGTTGGCCCACAGTTATGGGTAAGATAAATGTCTCTGCATATCATGACCCAACATGTGGCTCTGACATTCTTTCCGCATTAAGGCATGTTGGTTTTTTTTAGTTGCACACAGCATGGAAATGCTCTTTCCCGAGACATGCTCAGCTCCTGCCATGCCTCCATCCCACAGGCGTGAACCTGTCTCACCCACTGAACTCCACAGTAGAACCTAAGGCAGCTCCATATGGCATGAGCTCACCGCAGCCTGCACACAAGCACATACCACATACTGCAGGGACATTTTGCTATGCTACGACTTTATACCACCAAATAACTAACTGTAAGAGAACTGTTACTGAGACAATTTGCAACAGGAAAATCCATTCAATGGACTTCCTTGTTGAGTATGTTTACTGTGTGCTCTCGTTTCATATGGCATTACCAATCAGAGGAAATGTTTTTTTAAGGAGGTTGGTTGGTATTCAGGACTGATGCTATTTCAATTTATTATGACTACCAACAACAATTAAAATTTCATGAATCTATCATGAACATGCTTATAGAGTAGCCATACTCTAAAAATTTCTAGCATCTTACTTGGGCCTCAAAACAAATTTCTAAAATGGCTTAAGACACAGATAATTTAAGCAGTTAATAAATCCACAAAGCTGGTAAGCAATGCATTGTTACCTACTGTTTTTGACATCAGAAAGAATGGTTTCTCTATTTTAGGAACTCATTTTTGCTTTTCATTTTATGTCCAATTCATTTAATGACAAACAAAAGCAAACACTGTTACAAGTTGTATACCAAAATTAATAGAAAGAAATCAGTGAAGCATCCAATGTAATTGATTTGAAGAATACTGTTTCTTTACAAGTTTTCACCATTTATATTTTAATGAAGATATGTAGAAATTTAACCATTCTATACTAAAGATGGTAAATTATATAACACTAAAACATTTAAGTGTTTTAGTACTTGTTCTCTCTTCTGATAATTTTATAAAGCATCTTTCCATCACTACAGCATATAAACTGAAATGGTCCACTTACAAAAAGTTATTTTAGCTCATGTTATGAAAGTTCTTCTGTGGTGTGGTGTGATAGCACATCATGGTAGGAATGTGTGGCTCAGCAAACCACTCATCTTATTGTGAAGAAGCCAAAATTAAATAAATAAATAAAATTGGAGAGGAGGCTCCCACAGTCCTCTTTGAGGGCATATCCCCAAAGCGAAAAAAAAACCTTCCCCCAACCTCCCAGTTGTACTACTACCTCCAAAACACACCACACCTTTCCCCAAGCTTTTATCCAGTAACCATTGTGGGCATTTAAATTCATACTATAGCAGTAAAAGAGAGAGAGAAAAAGAGAGACTTGTTTTAAAAATCTATGCTATATGGAGTGGGAAAAAAATCCAAAGATGGTATCTGGATGCAATTTTTTTTTTCTTTTTGGCTTTTTCAAGGTAGGGTCTCACTCTAGTCCCGACTAACTTGGAACTCACTTTGCGGTCCCAGGCTGGCCTTTCACTTACTGCAAACCTCCTGCTTCTGCATCTTCAATACTGGGCATTTTAATATAAAATTGTGCTGCTGACATAGTGCTTTGTTTAGAACACGCGGTTTGGAATTTAACCTAATGCTGGAACTCTAGGATAATTAGATGATCAAAAAGAATTTCAATTTTAGAATACCTACAATAAGTGGAATAGGGATCTGGCATTTTAATTAGGCATTATTTTCTTACAGTAAACCAAATCAGCCTAAAACAAAGTCTGACACTATCCAGTGGAAATGGAGGGTTCACATCCTTAAGGAAAGGATGCTGTCACTTGTGACATTTCCGCACCTCTCCCATCAAAAGCTAAGCATATCCAACGACCCGCTCTCTAATGAAATGCTGCAAAAGTAAAAGTCACTTTTTCTTTTGTTTCTGTTGTACACATATGAGCCTTCTTTTGTGTGACTATTGTCCCTGTTTTTATTCAAACACTTTATCACAAGCCATTTCTTCTTTTTTATTTCCTAATCAATTTCTCTATCTTGAGTTCTTGGTTTGGTTTCCTTTTTTTTTTTCTTCATAATTTCCCTTTAAATGCCGCCCTCCCCCACTCTCCATGAGGCATATGCTACCATCACTTTGGAATTATTAACTGCCTCTCCCTTTTATGTTTCTCCTTCATTGTCTGCTGTGATTTCTATTCCTTCCATAATGCTGTACCTCATGATTTTCAAATAAGTCTCCCTGCGCTGCTTCTGACACATGGTAAATAGTGTGCCTTTTAAAGGACTGATGTTTACTTATTCTAATAGAAAAAGAAAATTAGCAGACTGACAAATGTGTTAGTGCTGACATTAACTACATGCTTCTTAGCCGAAAAGATGAAATACTTAGAGCTTTCAACAAATTTTAATTCCAACAAAATCATTACTTTAGTCAAACTGATTGATGAAGCAAAACCATTCTCTTGTCAGCCCAAAAAAGAAAATACCTCAAATAATTTTACTCTGGGTTTCACAATAAAGGGCTGTGTAATTAGCAATGAATTTGTCTTTACTTAGCACAAGTAATTACTTTAGAATATGGAAATGTGAGGCATTGCTCTAACTTTTAAAGATCATGATAAATAAGAGTTCCTCTTCTTTGGAAGCTTTGAGGTTAGTATAAAAAAAGAGTTATTTGTTTTTGTTTTCTCACTCACTTACTTCCTGCATGTGGGATTTCCTGAGCAGTGTTCAGGGTCTCTGCCTCATTTGGCCTCCTGCTGAGACAAGAAGACCTGTGTGGTACAACGTTATACAGGAGGGATAAGGTAACTTACATTCCATAGTGACCAACTCCCTGGGATGGAAGAGAATTTTCTAGTATGTTATAGTAGGTGGTAATTAGAGAGTCATTCTGTTGTCATAACGACTAAAATTCTGCCTACCTCAAAACATAGATTCATTCCTTCATTGTTTTTCCCTTCTACCCACTGAGCTGGAAATGTAGCCTAGTAGACTCCAGGGTATTGATGTGTTTCCTACAATTTCCTCCTCATCGCGTAATAAAGCAGTTCTGTGTCATAGTGCTTCATTCAAGGATGTGAGTAACTGCATGGTCTTTACAAATTGTACAGGTCCATCACTGCACTTCTCAAATCACAAATGTGAATGTGTAAATGATTTGGCTTAGTCTCCTCTCCAGTTAAGTAGAAAATGTTTGAGCACTGGGTTTATTGCATTATAGATCTGACATAACTTATACAATGGGCCAAGACACAGTGATGTGAGTATATGTGTTTTCTAGTGCATTTCCTTTTAGCTGAGGAATGGAATGATCAGTTGCTCTTATAATGAACTTGAATTAGGAGACTATTTATCTTGTAAAGCTGAAATTCTGTAGGGAAAGAAAATATGACCTCTTAAATACTGACTTTTATATCAAAGCCCTCTATTACAGTGTTAGCTTCCCAGAGCTTCTGTGTCTACATGAAACTAAATAAGTGCTATATTTTCTATACTTATATGATTATACTACCAAAAGCCCAGTACATTCTATACCTATATGATTATACTAGCAAATGCACAGTACATTCTGACCTTTTCATTCTTTGAGGGATTAATATGTCAGTGGACATGACCAGACCAAAACTCACTTCACTGTACAACCAAACTGAGTTTGATTTTCCCATTGCAAAGTGGGTCGTGTGCTCCAATTTGTTTACAGATTGAGGATAAAGTGTAGGTGGAGGTGGTTGACAATGGACTAAAGAAGCCTGTGATTTATATTTCATGGATGGCTGGGGAATTGGGTATTCCTGTTGTAACCTGATCTTTTTGGCAGGTCTTATTTCAGCAAATATGCTGTCAGATAAGACGCTGATCAATATCTATCATACATTAGTAGTGTAGCTCTCCCAGAGCCAGAGCCACTCACAGACCATAGTAGGGGTTGTTCATCAGAGCCACATGAGTTTTCCATTCTACTGGAATGGAACACAAAAGCCATGGGGAATTAGATGTCTTTTATCAGGTTATATAAGACAGTCATTTTTAAGGACTGTCAGAGAAAGTTAAACACAGTTAAGCACAGGTAACATGGGAAATTTGTTGATTTGGTGTTATTGGATCCAACACCTCCAATCAAGTTGACAGTGGAAAATTACAGTATATCTTATTATATAAATTTTGTCTCATGTGGAAGCACATTTACTTTTATAGGTATTTCCTTAAAATTTTTCCTGCCCTCACTTGTAATGAATTTTGTTTGATACATGAATTTTGACTCTATTTAGTCTGATCATTGTAAATTATCCTTTGGTAAAATGTAAGACAAGTTTACTTAGACACAACTAATATTTGCCACTCTGAAACTTATTTGATATTTAATAAGGGAAATACTAATTTCCTCCAGCATGGATTTCTACCATATAATTAAGAAAGCTCTGATAACTATCTCAAAGACAAGAAGTGATTTCTAGAAAAGACTTTACTCAAAACCCAAATGATTGCCTCATTTATTGAAAAGGTGAAGTAACTTGCCAGAGTCCAGGTGAGAAAACACCCAGGAATACAAACATCAGAGACATGTAACACTGAAGAAATGCTTACGGCTTTTTATTTTTTAATATGTTTCAGTTACATGCAGGATTATCCTTAGATTTACTTTATTATCTTTCAGTAGAGTCATCTAGGATCATCCTAAGTATCAAATATCCACAAGAATTACTCGTAGGTAAACTGACTCAATAAGATTATATTCTGAGTTCTGCTCTATGCCATTATATAATATTAGATGGAGATGGAAGTTATAGCAAGAGTAGCAACTGTAAGAACACATGGGAACAGCTACCATCTGTCTTAGACTCACCTGTTCCAACTTTCTATTACCCTCTACAGCAAGGCATCAAGCCGAGTTCTACATCTGTTGCTTTTAACACTATGAGTGGCCAGAGCTCTTGGAGTCCAACAAGGAAAATAGACATGAGCAGAAATATGTATAAAATGAAAATAAAAGTTAAAGACACATGAGAATATTACCCATGCTGTGGCTAGAGAATATGGCCAAAGGTCAATGAGTGCAATAAATGAATAGATCGTACTGCTAAAAATTGTCACAAGTCATTTGGGAGAGGAGGTAGTGAATTACTACAGATGAGACAAAACCTGAGTCCCTTTGATCAAAAGTTTTCTCAATTAATAAAAGGGACATATTTTGTTAAGAGTCTTTTTTTTTCTTTTTTTTTGGTTTTTCAAGGTAGGGTTTCACATAGTCCAGGCTGACCAGGAATTCAATATGTAGTCTCAGCGTGGCCTCGAACTCATGGCGATCCTCCTACCTCTGCCTCCCAAGTGCTGGGATTAAAGGTGTGCGCCACCACGCCCAGCTCAAGTCATTTTATCAGTGATAAATTTGACATTATTTGTCAACTTAATATAATTAAACTTGAGTTATGATATTAAATTGCTATCCAGGTAATCACAAGAAAGATGAAAACTTAATAGAGGACATAATTTAAACTTTAAGTTAATAACAGTTTCCTTGGATTTTACTAGAAAACGCCACCCTTGTGGGTGGCAGAGAATGGTGGAGGACAGGATAAACAGCACTTGTTCCCAGCGTAAACATTTCTTTCAAATTTCTTACAACCTTGCTAGGACATATGCTTAAATTCTGATAAATAGATTTTGTTATTCTTTGTGAAAAGAAGATGCAGTCTCCAGATGATATCAAATCAAAATCTCCTGGCTTGAATGCTAAAAGAGGCATAACTCAAGTTTCTGTGCTTGGATTCCTTAATGTCACACAAGAAGGCCTTTCCAGACCTTATTTTCCCCACTGACAGTGGATATTTGGATGAGAAAACTAAGAAGCTTGCTTATAGTTATTCACTGAGTAAGCAGCCAGACCTGTAAATCAAAATATTTTTAAAAATCAGCTTTAGAGTAAATGAATAAAGTTAATGTTTTAGAGTCTACCAGCCTTTATCATTCAAGAAGGACATTTCCAGGCTGGGGAGAAGGCTCACTGGTTAAGTGTTTGACACCAAAGCATGAGCGCCTCTAGGGAGAACACCAGGCTTGACTCCCCAGAACTCATATAAAAACCTGAGTATGGCTATACATATTTGTCACTCTAGTCTAGTGTACGTAGTAGCAGGGAAGAGACTGGGGAATTTCTGGGGCTCACTGACAAAGAGCAGTTTCAGGTTAAAGAACAGACATAGACTCAGAGAAAGAAATATGCACATGCATCATAAGAGATGGACACCTGGTCTTTTTTGGCTGCTACATGGGACAGGGCACATGAATCTACACACATATACACATGCCATGCCACACACATTCTACACACACACACACACACACACACACACACAGAATTTCCCAGTAAATTCATGTCTGTAGCAAATATAGTCCCCATTATTGGTACAGAAACAGAGCACGTCATAACCTCTTCAGAATCATTGCACTAACTGCCTGATCTGTTTCATTTACCTTTCCATTGTTATAACAAACATCTGACCAGAAATAGTTCATGAGAAAAAGGATTTATTTCAGGCCTATAGATTCCAAAGGGAACACCAACAATGGTGGAGGAAGCTGGTTCATTTTAGAATATACAACATCCACAGCATAGAGAAACAGCTGCCAGCAGAAGCCAGAGCTCAAAACTGAACACACCTGAGGGCTGGACTTTCAGCTCCTCCCCCACTGCCATGGCCCTGCTGCAGGAATCTGCCTGCTGGGGACTTAAGTAGAAAGTTAAATCTTAATCAAAAATGTCTGAGTCTATGGAGCCATACATTCAAAATCACCGCATTCTGTCCCTGGCCACCATAGATTCAAGACCACTTCACCATGCAAATTGCACTTAGTCCAACTTCAAAGGTCCCCATAGTCTTAATACTTTAACATTATTCAAAATCCCCCAGATAAGATGAAATTACTTCCATGTTCATGACAGTTGGATCATAAAATACAAAATGATCTGAACTATAAATTGCAGCCTATGCTAAGGGTGGATTAAATCTTATCCTAAAGTGGATAAACACAGTTTGAAGCCACAGTCTGAGGAAGCCCTATTCACTAGTTTACTTTCATGAAAGTATACAAACAGCCAAGGGCATTCACGTAGTACAATGGAGGAGCTCCACAGGTAGGTTGCTGCTTTAGCCAATTTACTTCTGATGTCAGGAATCTGGAATTATCTAGGAAGGGAGTGGAAGGACTCCCTAATGGGGCAGAGATGACAAAGGACCAGATTCTTATGGCCTATAGTAAAACTGTAATAACCTAGATTTTTTTCCTACAGCACCAATAACAATTACTGTACTCTGGAAAGAGAAAGCTATTCACCTTGGGGTCTATCATCTCTAAGCTACCTAGCCAATTTCTGTCTCCTATCAGTATTATAGAAACATCTAAGCCACTGTGCACATTTTCCAATACCTGATGAAGTCATTAGTTATATAAGGATTGATAAATATGTCTGAGAGCTTCCTCTTCTAAAACTGTGCTTTTGTGGTTCAAAGTGAAATTGATAAGTACCATTCATAACTTTCTATGTTAGTTCTTCTCTAAAGCACTAGCTCTTATAAATGCAGGGATGTTACCTGTCAGTTTAGAGGTGCATCATCATTATCGTTCCTCAGATCCCCATGTCCCACAGTGCAGTGGAGAGAACCTCCCACAAAGACCAAATGATTTACACATGCATGTTGCTAAACAGTGACTCAAGGTTTAATGGAAATTCTCCAGTTAGTTTGTATCAGGGAGAATATCATAAGTAATTTTTAACATGAGTTATAGCCTGCCCCCAACAGTGGTAATGATGGTAACTGAACCTACAAACAGCGGTTGGTAATATTAATCACAACAAATGGGAACTGATTGCAGGTAATGTTTTTTGAGCAGAAAGGAAATTAAACTATATAATTTCCTAAAGATATTATCATATAACATTGCTGAATATAAAATAAATGTAAATATTTGAGGAGGATGGTGGTAAAGAGGGGTTGGAGCAAATATTTTTTAAAAGAAAGCCCTGCTTCTCTAAGTTGTACAATTAAGCCGTTCCTTCCTTCATTTGTTCTTTTTTCCCTTTTCTCTTCCATTTTTACTCTCTTTTCTGTTACTCTGATCTCCTCCACTAAAAACTCTCTTGTTCCTGGTTCATATATTCTTCACTTACCTAGCCACAAGTCCTGTGCAAGAAGCATCTGGCAATTGAGGAGTGCCTCAATTTGAAAAATTCCAAACAAGAGAGAAAAACAATGTATAACATTGGAATTGGAGTTGTGCAAAGTAATTAAAACTAACTTTCTAAAGTTTCTTGTGTTTTTAGTGCCAGATGAGTTTCTTCAAAATGATGTGGTGTCTGTGAGTTTTGGTGCTCAAAGGAGCAAACAGAATCCTTGTTCTGGAAGCTAATTTACAGCTCTCTTAACTACTCAGGTGGCATCCCTGTCTCCACCCACTCCTGCAACTTCTTAAACCAAACAAAAGAACTTTCTCTAATTCTCTTATGTGTCATAGCCCAGATTATATTGCCTTACTTACTCTATATAGAATGATCCTTTAAAAACATATCACTCATGTCACATCTTCTAAAATAAGCACAGATCATCATAATATGAATTCACAATGTTCTTTAATGTTACAAAGAAGTCTAGCATGTGCTGAACTCCACTTGATAGTGAAGAAAAAGATGAATGGATTCTAACTATGCCAATGTGGTTTGTAGACTTTATAAAGCACATAGTCATAAGTTTACTGTCTTATTTAATCTTGGGGGAAAAAAACAAATACCACATTATTATTTTTCCCAGTGCACTCACAAGGAGCCTTTGGATTAGAGAAACATGTAAAACATTATATTCATTGTTATAGTATATTCAAATGTAAGTTCAAAGAGTTAGACCTAGAAACCCCTAAAGAAAAAATCTAATGTTGCATTGTGTGTTTTTGAAAAAACTGATATTTTGAACCAGCGTGACAAGAATAGTTGGAATTTTTCATTGACAATTAATTCCACTGCAAATAAGGGGAAAAGGAAGTCTCAATTAATTAGACAAACTTTGGACACATGTGCCATCTTGGGCATCTGGCTTTACACGGGTGCTGGGCAATCAAACTCAGGTCTTCAGGCTTTGAAAGCAAGTGCCTTAGTTGCTGAGCAATCTCTCCAGCTCTGGATCCTGACTTTCTAATCCATGCTACTCTGTGTCTTTTTAAATTTTTTTTTATTTTTATTTATTTATTTGAGAGCAACAGATAGAGAGAGAAAGGGAGAGAGAGAGAGAGAAAGAGAGAGAGAATTGGTGTGCCAGGGCCTCCAGCCACTGCAAATGAACTCCAGATGCATGTGCTCCCTTGTGCATCTGGCTAACACAGGTCCTGGGGAATCGAGCCTCGAACCAGGGTCCTCAGGCTTCACAGGCAAGTCCTTAGCCACTAAGCCATCTCTCCAGTCCAAGACTTGTTCTTTTAAAAGAGGAAACAAGAGAGTGAACAAAGAATATGGGAAAAGGTGAGGTGCAAAGTGGCTCTTGTTTCCACCCCTGTGTCTTTAGAAATGTGGTTATAAACAAGAAGAAAGAGTGATGTGCAGGGAGAGACTGCTTTCTGAACAGGATGGGAAAGGAAGAGAGAAGGAAGAACTTTGAGTATGAACAAGTGAACACATATGGAAGTAGAAAGTGGCCTTGTGTATAGAGAGGTGCTAACACTGTAGTCACAGCTGAAAAGTTCTCAGGAAATCACCTTCAGGGACTTAGAATTGCAGCGTATAGTCTACAAAAGGATGATGAGTGATTCCCAGGAAAAGAACCAAAAGGAAAAGCAAAGTCTCAAAACTGGCTTAGGGTAAATCTACATTTTGTGTTAAAATTTCTAAAGGTAGGGGAATGAAGTTTTCAAGAAGCCAAAAAGTATTTTGAGGAGGCAGCCATTATACGTGCTATCACCCAAACATGCCAGCATTTTGGGTACTTTTTATTTAAATTTTTGCATAAAAACCCTAAATGCTTAGCAAAAAATACATTGCATACCAATATACTTCTATCTAGATTCTGTCCATTTTAATAATTTTGCATGTCTGTTCATTTACCCATGTATCTTAAATTTTGATTCTTAAATCTGCTTACATCAATTCTATTCAACTCTGAGTTTTGGGAAATTATATGAAGATACATTGTCCCAGGAATATGCACTGGTTTAATCATGTCATGTTAAGGAAAAATACATATTGTGCAAAATCAATTATAAAACTCAGCCTGTTTCAGAAATATTGTAATGAATCGGAGAACTGAGGGAAGGTAATCAAACCTAGTCCTAATGAGAAGTTTACAAGGAAAATACTCATTGTTTGAACAGAAATCAAGATCTTTGTGCCTTTTATGTAGCTTTAATATGCAAGTGCTTCTAAGAGAAGGGCAGCAAAACTCAGGAAGAAAGTTGGACAGGAGGCCACAAGTAAAACTCATGCCGGTTTTCCTCGAAGGTTCTCATGTTGTTTTGGTGTTAGAATTGTTATGACATTTAACTCTTATGTTTGTGAACATTGTTAAAACACATAACCCTTTCTCCATCACTAAGAGAGTTTCTTGTGTAATCTAAAGTATTATCCTCCTTCAAAGTGTTTTCTGTGTTATGCTTTGGTCGTGCTCAGAAAGACTCAGGTAAGAATTAGAAGCAGTTGAGTTTAATTGGCAACATACCACCATCTCAGTGCAATATTGGGGTTATGTTCCTGGCAACACCATGATATCAGTGAGGGTGTGGGGGAGGGGCGGTATTGTAGCTTGTTTTGCATTACTGGAACAAGACATCTAACCAAAAGCAGCTAAGGAGAGGACAGGATTTATTTTGTCTAACGGTCTCAAGGGGAAGCTTCATGATGGCAGGAGAAAGCATGGCGTGAGCCGATGCTAAACTCCTTCTCTGCCAAAGCAGGTAGAAAATAGCAGCAGGAGAGTTAACTGATCTCTTATAAGAGGGAGCTGATTTAGCACCCCAGAACCCAGACCCCAGAAACACATCACTTCCAGCAAGGCTCCATCTCTCCAGTTTCCATCAGCTTTTTATGCTTTTTATGAATCCAAGTCTCACCATGAAGGCAAAGTCCTCTATGGCTACCTTCTTGTCTAATGAAGGGGAAAGTTTCCTAATATTCACAAAGCAGTGTGAATTTTATAAAGTGAAATTTATTGTCTATACTTTATATGAAATATTTACCGAAAAGGTGATCTATGACTAACAATGTGGCTGATTTTGGATTACACTGACAATCTCTATGTATAATACACAATGGCAGACATTGTAGGAGACTAGAGAATACTTTCCTATATTGTTTATTTTTAAAAATATATATTTTTTTATTTGCAGGCAGAGAGGGAGGTAAGGGAAGAGAGACAGAGAATGAGTGTGTTAGGGCCTTCAGCCTCTGCAAATTGAATCCAGGTGCATGTGTAACTTTGCACATTTGGCTTTCTGTGGGTACTGGAGAATCAAGCCCAGGTGGTTAGGCTTTATAGGCAAGTGCCTTAACCACTAAGCCATCTCACTAGCCCCTGTCTCTGTTTTTTTTTTTTTTTTACTACTTAAATATTATGGACTCTATACAATGCTAATTGCTTATGAGTTGGGAATATGATTTCACTAATTTTTCATCACAAGGATATGAGTAAAACTGTGATAGTAGTGGTGGGGTTTGAGTCCTATCTTTTCATGAAGAATAGAATTTACAATTTTCCTACCAGAAACATAACACTTCTAAATCATAGTGGCTACAAATGTCAAACAAAAATTTGTTGCATCTTGTTGCAAAGAGGATAAGCAAATTAAATGTTTGAGCAGAAGAAATGTACTCTTTTACAAATTTTATTTTTATTTATTTATTTGACAGAATAAAGAGGGAGAGAGAGAGAGAGAGGGAGGGAGGGAGGGAGGGAGGGAGAATGGGCTCACCAGAGCTTCCAGTCACTACAAATGAACTCCAGATGCGTGCACCCCCTTGTGCATCTGGCTAACGTGGGTCCTGGGGAATCGAACCTGGGCCCTTCAGCTTTGCAGGCAAGCACCTTAACCACTAAGCCGCTCCTCCAGCTCTACATTTTTTACTTTAAAAATCATCTAAAAATTACCTGGAATGTTTGGGAGACTGGGTGGCTTCTTGACCTGACATTGCATGCAAATAAGGAAGTTGAAGTAGTAAAAATATGACTTTAAAAATGGGTAATGGATACAAATTGAATGAACATCTTTGCATTTCAGATGTTAGAGCTTGCCCATAAAAATATAAGTGTAAAATGTGAAGGTTGTACTTCCAATTTCATTTTGTTGAGCAGTTTTTTAATATGTGAATTGGCAACCCCAGTAAAGTATCTAAAAAGGGAAGGGATAGAAGTGTTGTTTAAAAAATCATTTCTCAAGTTGTTGGTGTAAAAGAGGAAATAAGCATTACTATTTCAATGTTTCTGTCACCTCACTAGCTTGGAGTTGCTTTTGTCTGCCTCTCTGTTTTCACCAAACATGATTCCAACAAGATATAGCATCAATGAGGCAGATGCTCAGACACTGGGTCACTGCTGAGGACAGTACACAGGTTAGACACCACTCTGTCCTTAAGGACTTCTTACGCATCTTTGGCTTAGTTATTATTTCCCAACATAAACTTTATAGAGTCACTGGTTAATGTGCTTAGCTCTTTTAAATCTTCCTCTAAGTTTCTCTCTTCCCTATCATAAAATGCAAAATAAACAGCTCTCCTAGTTATATGATTTTTATGGATGCAAAGTCATCTGGGACAGTCTTTTGATTCAGTTCCAGTGCAATTGGACACTTTCTTCCCATTTGTTGAAGCTATTTTTTTCTTTCTGTCCTTTCTTTTTGTGTGAGTATATAATACCCTGTTTCCTTGTGTGTTTATATGGTGTGCTGTGGTGTAGCGTGTGTATGTGCCCATGTGCTACCCAATGTGCTCAACTGTGACAGGGTAGGTTCACCTATTGTGGACAGAGCAGAATGGGGGATGTCTTACTCTTCCACCCCATCTTGTTTTAAGCTGAAATCTCTTATTGACTCCAGAGCTTTCCAATTTTCCACAGGCTTAAAAGATTCTCAGGTTTACACTCCCCTGAGGGTTTGGGATACAGGTGTGTGTGGCCACACTTACCTGTTTATGTGGATTCAAGACATTTGAACTCTGGAGCTCTCAGGCTCCCTTAGGCACTCATGCTTGTGCAGAAACCTCAGTTAATCATTGTGACATCTCTTCAGCATAGAAACTTCTGTTTCATTCAGTTACTATAATACAGCACCTGATGACCCAGCAAACTCACCACTTAGATTTCAATAAGCAAAGATAAGGAATTCAAACAAACTATAAATAGGCCAAATAAGGAAAGTTTATATCTGGTGATTAGGAAATAAATTATGTATTGGATTATTAATTGCTTAGCTGGTAGGTCAGTGTCTTGTAGACTAGAGAAAAAAGGAGCTGGGAAAACCAACAGCAATTTTGGAGGTGTCAAGCATCCCCACTGCCCAGGTGAATGCCATGGTGACAGAAAACCCTTTAGTTACTGATATTACCCTTCTATCATTGATCATTAAAATTCAAATAGACCTAAGGAAAAGGTGAAAATCTATAAACAGAATTGTCACTGGCTACCTACCTGGAACCAAGAAAGTGAAAAGGGAGTGTGAGGGGTAGCATGCCAACCTAGCATGTGGGCAGAGATGAAAGAGACACAGAGAGGAGAGCTGGAACCTGCTGATTCCCTCCTCTTCTTTCTTCTACTTCTCTTCTTTCAGCAGCTGACTCTACACATGCATATTTGCTGTCATCCCCCCTTCTGCTCACTCTCATGTTCCTTTCCTTCACTATGCCATGACTGCCTTATCTATTCACTCTATTTTCCATGAATGCTTGCTTTGTTAATTTTTCTTTATTTTTATTTATTTATTTGAGAGCAACAGACAGAGAAAGAAAGAGGCAGATATATATATAGAGAGAGAATGGGCACACCAGGGCCTCCAGCCAATGCAGACGAACTCCAGACACGTGTTCCTGTCCCCTTGTGCATCTGGCTTACATGGGTCCTGGGGAAACGAGCCTCAAACTGGGGTCCTTAGGCTTCATTAGGCTTCACAGGCAAGCGCTTAACCACTTAGCCATCTCTCCAGCCCCCATTGCTTTGTTGATTTTTAAAATTTACCTTTTATCTATGAAAGACTATAAGTAGTAGAAATCACGGATTCAAGACTCACCAGCTGTGTGGCCTCAGCATTCCCTTACACTTGGATCACCATGGGTTCAAGGCCAGCCTGAGACTACATAGTGGATTCCAGGTCAGCCTGAGCTAGAGTGAGACCCTACCTCAAAAAAACAAAAGAAAAAAAGAGAGTGAGAGCTAACAAGAGGAAGTTCTTATAGCTTGTGTGCCCTTAGGAGAGAGCTATGATATCCACATAGCTTCTTTCCTTCTTTGGGTTTCAGTTCATGACAGGAAGCCAGGATTCCAGCAAACCATGGCTATTTGGAATAACTCAGCATAGCTGGGAAGCTTTTCCCCTTTCCTAACTACATGACTATTGGACTACTCAGCAGCTGTAAACTGGAACAAATAGAGACATTACTTACCCTGCTGGAGTCAGCCCTTCCCTGTTTAGTTAACCAGTGCAACTTTAACAAAGTTAAAGACCAGAGAATTTGGATTTTTCTATGCTAGGCACATGAAAATTCAACTATTTATAGTCTCAAAAATTAGAACAAGGAGTATCCACATTTACTTATGCATTCGTCATGAGTGATCAGATTTCCAACATACACATTGTGGAATCAGTCTTTAGGCTTTTAAGTCCACAATGCACAGAAGAGTTGATTGGGTAGTGGAGCGAAGACTCACAAGTCTTTGCCAGACAAGTGTGAGATCCTGAGTTTGGGTCCCTAGCATCCACACAATCTCAGTGCTGGCTGGAAAGTGGAGTGAACAGACAGGAGGAGCCCTCAGGTTTGCAGATTAGCTACTCTAGCTGAATTGGTAAACACTAGGTTCAATAGATTTTTTTTCAAAACATAAGGTTTAAAGTGCTTGAGGAAGACACCTGATGTCCACCTTAGCCCTTCACATACATTTGTTAACACTATACATAAGCATGTGTGCATGGACATGCCTTGCAATCACACATATATGAGCATGCATACACATGTGTGTGCCAACCACACATACACATGGAAAATTAAGAGAGAAGTTAAGCATCTTATTGCTTTTACCCTCTCGCTTTTCACAAACAGGGGCCCAATGCAAAACACTTCTCCCATGACTGAAAGTAGAAAAATCTAAGGAGGTGAGAAAGGGGTAGAGAGACAGGAACCCTGGTCAGCATATCCCCTGTGAGCTGGTTTGCTGTTTTCATATGTCTGAGAACAAGTGGGAAATTTAGAAGCGAACAAAGATTTTCTTACTCCAAGTGACACTTTAGTGTTTATCACTTAAAAATGCAATCTAGGGCTGGAGAGATGGCTTAGCAGTTAAGCGCTTGCCTGTGAAGCCTGAGGACTATGGTTCAAGGCTTGAATCCCCAGGATGCACATAAACCAGATGCATAAGGGGGCCCACGGGTCTGGAGTTTGTTTACAGTGGCTGGAGGCCCTGGTGTGCCCATTCTCTCTCTCTCTCTCTCTCTCTCTCTCTCTCTCTATACACCTCTTTCTCTCTCTGTCACTCTCAAATAAATAAATAAAAGTAAACAAAAAATGTAAAAAAAATGCAACCTACTCATGTGCAATGTGGACTGCAATGCCTAAAGACTGATTCTAAGATGAATATATTGGAAATTAGATCACTCATGAGGAATGCCTGTAGATGTATCATATGGATAAATGTGACTTCTCACTTTTTGTTCAATTTTGTGAACATAAATTAGTAAGGTACATTATACAAAGTGTTTTCCATACATATATCATATATCTCCCACAGCCACAAAAGGCCCTCCCATATGAGAAATGCAAATGAATTTACATTTTCATGTTCCCTAAGATAACCTGAGCACAGGCTACTTACTTAATAATATATGTGTCTCAGAATAATATGGTTCTCTTGGAAACTAGTTTGCATGAAACCATTTCTTTTGGCATTAAAGAACAGGTAAGAAGCCAGGCGTGGTGGCAATGCCTTTCATCCAGCACTTGGGAGATAGAGGTAGGAGGATCGTCACGAGTTCAAGGCCACCCTGTGACTACATAGTGAATTCCAGGTTAGCCTGGGCTAGTGTGAAACCTTACCTCAAATAAAAAAAAGAACATGTTATCAATAAAGTAGAAATGTGAACTCAGCCTCCTTCAAGATGAACCCATTCTAATTTTATTCATGTAAGTGAAGGAATGAGAAATGGAGTTGAATGTAGGAAAAAATAGGCCAGGGAATGAAAGCTAATATTAAAAATGTAAACCATGCCATTCAGTGGCCTCTGATCTGCCCCAAGTGAGGCTCCTTATTGCACCCCTGCAGCAGCCTTGACTAATGTTTCTCATCAAGTTTACAAAGAGAGAAAGAGAAAGTGTTTAGCTTGAGAGCAACTTGTGCAGGGGGATGCTAGCAAGTCTGCACCTGGAAGTCATATATTATATACTTAATGAGCAAATGAAATGTTTAATAACTATGCTGTGAAAATAAAGAATGAAACAGTAAAGTCCTGCTGAGGCTATTCGTCCTCTGTTGCACACTGCTGGCCCATCTCAATACCGCAGCATCATTTCTATCCCTCCCCTTAGAGGGTCCTGCTGAGGAGACAACATTAAACCCAAAGTGATGCTCATTTAATTAGTTGAATATCCATGTGAAAGCATTTACTTAACAAATAAGCTTCCAGGGTTGCAACAAAACATTGCCTGAAGCCCTTCTCCAACATGCACCCCAGGCTCAGAAAATTTGGCAATGGTGTCCAATGAAGCATTTGTAAATTTATTTTTTCAATTAACATGGATCATTAAGACTCATAGAAATTTAATACTGCCTAGTTTCACTTAAATCATTTATAGTTTCATATAAAAAATAATGAAACAACAGTGTTGTTAAGACTCTTCCTTGATTGTTTTAAGAAAAAATATGAACATTTTTCTATAAAGTGCTAGCTTAAACCCCATTATTATTACTTATGACTTAAGCATTAAATTGCTTAGGTTTTTTTGTATATGTATATATTGTATCAAAGACTGCACTTGAACGCTCTACACAGCTCAGGGAGGTTGTATGTCATCACACCCAGCTAAAGTTTTGTAAGTGGTGAAGACAGGCAGAAAGACAGACACAAAGTTAATATAGGCAGAACTCCTGTATTCACCTAACTTGTATCATCTTTATAGCCAATAGCTTAACAATAAAATGATATATCCTTGATAGATATGAAGAAATCAAGAGCCAAACAAGTTAAACTATTGTGTTGGTATGGATAAGTGTCCTTCAAAAGCCTGTTTTAAAGGCTGAGTTGCCTTCTGTGACAATACTAGAAGCTGATGAAACATTTAAGAGAAGAATCATCATATAAGAAAGTGAAGTGGAGCCTTTGAGGGCAGGGCTTTGGAGGGCATATTCAGTCCCTGGGGTTTTTCCTATTTGCCTCTTGGATTTCTGGTTGCTATGTGGTGAGCAGGTTTTTCTACCACACACTTCCACCACATTGTGCTGCCACATCATGGGTCCAAAAGCAATGAGGTCAATAGTGATCTTGTCCTCAGACCTTTGAAACCAAGACCCAGAAGTTTTCTTCCTTATACGTTGATTTCCTCAAATATTTGTTACAGTTAAAGAAAGCAAATACAGTTACAGACCATGTAAATCTGTGTCTCCCAAGTTCTAGGCTAGTGGCCCTCTTCAAGATTAGTGTATTTTGGCTGGAGAGATGGCTTAGCAATTTAGGCACTTGCCTGCAAAGCCTAAGGACCCAGGTTAGATTCTCTAGTACCCATGTAAGCCAGATGCACAAGGTAATGCATGCATCTGGAGTTTGTTTGCTAGAAGCCCTGTCATACTCATTCTCTTTCTATTAAATAAATAAAATTTTAAAATATTAGCATATTTGAGCACTCATAGTGGGCATGGAACTTATTTTATAAACCATGCATATTTTTCTGCCATGGGAATATAAGACAAGAAATCAAAATTCATTTGTTGTGTATGTCAGTTTGGTGTTCAGGGCTGGGATGTCCCTATCTTTCCAAGAGGGAATGAGTTATAAGAAACTTTTCTTCCAGTTGCTTTTTGGTCAAGAAGTGCTCCTCCTCCTACTTGCTTTCTACCTTCACTGTGCTTCTCTCTCCCCAAAAAGTGACACAACCTTTCTTGATCACATTCTGCAAGTCATTTCTTACACTTGTAATGGAACTAGAGGATGTTGACTGTCATGTTAAGATTATATAAAATTAGCAGAATGCTGGAGTTTGGAAAGATTACTTTTGAGCTTTAACTTTCCTCTTATTTTGCTTTGATATTTTGCTCTGATAGAATTCATAGAAGTCCTGTTGAAATTGTTCATACTTAATTCAATGTTCTACAAAGCAAAACAAATATAAATAAATAAATATTAAGCCTTCCCTGTATGCTGCAACTTACAGCTTCCAATTTAGGAAAAGCTATAAAGAGTTCTATAATTTCTTGGCACTGAGGAAAAGGAGTTTAACATGCAGACATAATATATTTTTTCCTAATTACTACTGTTGCTTTAGATGCTTTGGAAAACAAGCTATAGCACTCTTTGGTATGTCAAAGTAAACTGAGGCACAGCAGAGAAGGAGCATACCTGAATGAAAAAGGCCAAATGTTTAACAACATTTCTCTTAAATTACCTTATGAGAACAGTTTAGAAGAGGCCAGGTGATGTCTTTAAACAAGCCCTATTGCCAATTAAAATCTAGGAAGCTCAACGTGGAGGAATGGACTCCAGAAAAATGGTCTCGCAACAGTAGCAATCCACCAGCAGGTGAGGAGGCAGGGTGGTTCTCAGTGACCAGTCCTCCATTTAGGCACAGTCCCTGGCCTCACTCACTAATACAAATGCCAGGACAGTAACTCCTTGTCCACTTCAAAGCATTATATGTCACAACTCTGGTTATTTTATATAAAGATGCTTACTTGGTGTGAATGCTGTAAAAGATGGAATCAGAATTTTGCTCTTGGGAAATGGGGCCAATAAGGCATCAGGTACAAGGTGACTTGCAGTCCCATGGATGAATAGGGATACAACCTAGAAAATCAAGAGAAAAGAGTCATATACAGTGAGCTTAAAAGCTCTTAAAAGAGTTTGAGTTAAAGATAGAGTGCACTGTGCTGAGATTGTAGGGACCCAGGCTCCTAGTGTCAAGCTTAAAATATCTGAGGCTCACAGCAGAAAATGTTAAACATATGCAAATACAAATAGAACACAGGGGTAGAATTAATGCAAATCCAGGAGAATGCGGTCACCTTTTCAACACATGATGCTTTCCTAGAAACCTTTGTTTTATGGCATTACTTTTTTTAAACTAAAGAGCAATTTTGAACCAAAGTTGTATAATTTGGCTGTTAATAAATGTCTCCCAGGAAATTTCCCTTATATTATTAACTTTTAGAATGTCGAAAGAAAAAAAATATTTAATGCTATTATTAGCAGTAAAATCCTGCTGATAATGCATGCTGGAGACTGCTTGAAATTTTTGCCTCTAAAGAGTTTTACTGAAATTACTTCTACCACGATCCTTTGGTCTCCTGAGATCTTAGTGTTCTCTTCAACAAAATGAAAGGGAAGGTCACTGGATAGGATCCAGGTATCTTAGAGGCACCAGTATTGTGAGCGTTGTTATGCTATGAATTGACTTCAGAAAAGGAGGCCCACTGAGATTTACACACTCCATGTGGGCCAGATCCAAGGCCACATCTTAGCTCCCTTGTGCAAAGTTCAGAGTCATGTCCATTGTACAACACTCAGTACATTGTAAGTGAATGAACAACTGTTGCCTCATCATGAGAGGAAATTAACTATCATAGTGATTTTTGCATTCAGATTGGATGAAGGAGCTCTTTAGGCATATCTGGTTTGTGTGCCAATTATATGAGTATTTTAAATGTAGTGTAACACACTGAGCATTTGCCCAAATGTTAGAGCCCATGGGTGGAAAATTTATCAAAGAATAAATTTCTGGAGTGATATTGAAGGTCATGACTAAAGAGTCCCTTTCTCTGCATGCAAAACTTTAAAAGTTTTATGAGAAAAATAAATATTAAGGATTATATGCATAAGACAAGTAAATTCTAAGAGAATATTTCTTTTTATATACTTTCTAGAGCAAAACAAACACTGACCCTACTATAATATCCTCCATGATAAGCTGTGTGAATACCATTTACTTTCTTTGCTGCACACATTTGCTCTTTCTTTGAAATGCTTACATTAGAGCAACTGATTTTCAGGATGTGTTAGACACATTGCATTTTTTTTGTAGCTCAGGTCCTTTAAACTATTTTAAAACTCCTCAAAATTAAAAGTAAATAAGTGCATTTCATCATGAAGGAAGTCCAGGTCAAAAATAGATAAGTATGCAAAAATCAATATATAAGGAGAAAAGTTAAGGTAATTATGATACATCTACTTTGTTAAATATAGGAAGGGATTCAAGGTGCTCCTGGAAGATATGAGTGGGATGGCTTCTGTTACAATAAAGCTAAACACAACTTTCCTGAACCTGTGTGGTTTCTAGAAGGATTCACACAATTCAGTCAGTAAGTCCAGTCTCCAGGTTGAATAGGACTCTTCATTAAACATTGTTTTTGATGATGGTGCTTAGGGTTTTACTATTTGGGGTTAGTTTTCTTTTGTTTGTTTGCCTGTTCAAGATAGGATCTTGCCCAGGAACACATGATTTTCTTGCTTCAGCTTCCCAGATACTACGATTATAGACATGAGCCACCATGCATGGTTTCTTGTTTGAATTTTTAAATGTTGTGAGTTTTTTTAAATTGCATGTCTTTACTTAATAAAATAGTTACCATATATGCATCATTTCTATTGCTGCAAATAAAATTGAACCCAGTGCCTTTGTAAATATGAAGCAGGCATTATACTACTAAACTATATCCTAGCCCAACAAAACAAAACATGAGTACACAATATATATGCTAGAATGCCTGGAGAACCAATTGGCAGATCTCTTCTGCCAGGCTTTCAGTGTAGCATTTGTAACTATTATCACATCAGGAATGCTGTATATATAGTCAGAGGCTAAGCACAAAAAGATAGAAATAAATGTAATTCACAAATTGTTTCTTCATATGCAGTGAGAACACGCTGATATTATAATTTCTGTATAAATGAACATTTACATATCATTTAATGGAAGAATATTGATAGCAAATACTGGCCATAAATAATAAAACCCAAATAATTGTTGACAAATATTAAAAAATATGTGGCAATTTGCTTTAGTTTACCAACCTTTCTCATTATGTTTCTAAATAATTCAAATTGTACTTGGACATTTTATAAGGCTTTTCCATTTTATTTTAAATGCGTTTGGGTTTTATAGTAAACCATCAGAACTACAAGTTATGAATATTATTGTGAGTTTGACTTTTATATATTTAAATAACAATGTAATAGCAAAAGTAGCAAATCAAGCCAGACTTCATGGTATGCTCCTTGAATTCCAACATTCTGGGCAGGTAGGGGAGGATGGTGGAGGCAGATATAGGAGGATCACCATGCGTTGAAAGCCAGTCTGGGACTAGAGAGATAGTTCTGGGCTACTCTGGGCTAGAATGAGAAGCTTCCTTTAAAAAAAAAAAAGTAAACCCATGCTAGAGTTATTGAAGTTTGGTTTTTCTTTTAAACTAGAACTCAGGCATGACAATGTCATAGTGAACACTTTCATCTTTGAACCAGAGTCTGTTCATTTACATGACTTCCAGTGAAAGCTTATCCGGATATGAAATTACATGATCATATGAATTTGTTAGTGGAGTAAGCTGTAACTCTATGTGATCATCTGCCTGTCCTTGGCTAAATGTTTGAACTTGAGCAAGTTGTTTAATTTTGCTCAATGGTTACATGCTTGTGTATGAACCTGCAATAACTATACATATGATTGTTTTAAGTATTAAATACTAATAATTAGCTCTATTTGAATAATTCATTAAATGCCAGTTGCTTTAAATGACACATGATCTCATTTAATCCTAACAAATTACTATAATCATTACTATTTTACAGTTGTAAGATAAACCAAGGAGGGTATTGAAAGTCACTTAATCCTAAGAAGTCATTATAATTATCACCATTTTACAGTTGGAAAACAAGTCCAGGAAAGGGATCTCCCAAGAGGCAACAGCTGAGATTCTGGCTCTGAAAGCAGAGTGACCTGCTTGATTGTAAGGCCCAAGTCTTTCTCGACTCTAATAGCACATTTCTGCTCTTGATGCTTACACTCAGAAGGCATTATAGTGCTGAGAAGAATTGGTGGAGGAGTGTTCAGCACTGAACCATCTCTATCACACCTTCCAAGGCTGCGGATCCATTGTGGAAGAGGTTCTGGGAAGAATGTAAGAGCCAAAGGAAAGATAGGACTCCTTACAATGCACTCTTCCAGACACAAAATGGCCTGGATATCCATGACCTCGCAGTGCCTGGCACTACCTACATAACACCTTCAAATTAGGAGGAAAAGAGGATGATATCAAAATAAAGGATAGCCTGATTGAGAGAAAGAGGAGATATGGTGGAGAGTGGAGTTGTGAAAGGGAAAATGGGGAGGGGGAGGGATTGTCATGGTTTATTGTCTATAATTATGGAAATTGTCAATAATAAAAAATGAAAAACATGGACTAGAGGGATGGCTTAGCAGTTAAGGCATTTGTCTGCAAAGCCTAAGGACCCAGGTTTGATTCCCCAGGACCCATGTAAGCCCAATGCACCAGGGGCCAACGCGTCTGGAGTTCGTTTGCAGTGGCTGGAGCCTTGGTGCACCCATTCTCTCTCCCTCTCTTTTTCCATCTTTCTCTCTGCCAAATACATAAATAAAATAAATATTTTTTAAAAATTAAAAAATGAAAAAATATAAATATACATATTAGGTCATGACACAGGAAAAATATATTAACGTCCAGATTTTGCAACTACAGTGAATAGTATCTAACAGATTGATTTATTAAATTATGTGCTTTGTTTCCAGTAAAATTACTCCTTTGTTATTTTAGTAGATACATTAGCCTCACTAGATTCTGTTGTCCATGAGGATCACTGGAACTAAACAAAATGTCATGGCTGATGGTAGAAGAGAACTAAGGCATGGTTCTTCCCCAAATCTCTCCAGTTACTTTCCTACTAAAGCTCTTGACTTTAGTGCTAAAAATGGTAGACTCCTCAGTTCTGTGAGGTATACTAGCTGATTTTATGAGTCATTATAAAGTTTTATTTTAGGCTACAGGGCCAAAAGAGTAGGACTGCTGTAATCTAAGCAGGGTTGAAAAACCAAATTTCAGAGTCAGAAAGTAAAGGTAGTTCTCATTTACAGTAAAGAGAAATGTCACAAATAGAAACTTGGCAATTTCTTACATAACTTTTATGAACATTAAAATGTCTTCTATTAAAAGAAGCTATTCTGATCAAGTCAGAACTATAGTGTTTTTTTTTTTTTAAGACAATCAAAAATGAGGTTCTCTCAGGTAAGCCATGAAGAACTTTGTTTTGGTGTAACATCTAATATTAGTTTCTAGACAAAGTAATTAATCTTCCCTTCTAAGTTCACAAATCTCTGTTTCTCTTAGAGAACTTATGGCTTATTTAGTGTTCTTGCACAGGGCTCTGCGGCCCAAAGCTGAGGCTGGCAGCCAATGAGCTCTTTTGACACTCTATGGGCTGTGATGAAGAATACATGGCTCCCGCCTGATCTGAAATCCCCTCGAAGCAGCTTCCTCTGTGGAGGTCTAATCACAATCTGTCTTCTGTTCAGTAGAAATAAAATGTGTAGGTTTGTTGTGTCAGAATTAATATCCATACTACAGAATGAACAATTCCCTAAAGTCAGTGCCAACCTACTGCATTTGGTTTAAGTGTGAGAGATTGTTCCTTGGGTGTTTTGTACATTACTTTCATTGTTCTGTGCTTCCTATTCCAGGGCCTACTCTTCCCAAGACCCATGTAAAAACCGCATCTCTTGGGTTGGCTGGAAAGGCAAGATCCCCTTTGCTTCCCGTGTCTGTGCCAACAGCCCCTGAAGTGTCTGAAGACAGCCACAAACCAGCAGAGGATCCAGCCAGTGTAAGACCTGTCATTCAAAGTCATGCTTCCTCAAGGGCTGTGCAATGCGTTTCAAACCAGGGGCACACACCATCAGTCCAAATTGTGGTTCTCACTGTTGGCTGACACTCGAATGTGGAAAGAAAAGCTTGAGGGAAACACATTGTACCAGATATTTAGTTAAATGAAGAAATGAAATGTTCATACTTAAAAGCAGTTTAAGAAATATAAGCAGAATGTGTGATTTTACATAATTATATATCTACATATAGTATGGATTTGTATGCACAATATGTATATATATGGTATATAAACACATTACATATGTATATATGCATATATATCATTTGCATAAATATTTATGCATGCATATATACATCATTGATCTTATCAATGATATTTCTTCTAAACTCATAGAAAAGCCTAGAAATATAGAATTGAAAAGGAAATGAAAAATGAAGAAAGGAGTGTGAGGAGATGAAAGACTGGCATATTTGAAAAATAAACAGAGGATGATTTATTAGATAAGAATTAGAAATGTTCTATTCCAAGGGATAGGACAAGCTGAACATGATTAAATTAGAAAACTCAGGAGAAAAATCAATGGTAAAGGAAATATCAAAATTTTGAGATAAAAGAAAAAAATCTCCTACCACAAATGTACCATAAAGAGATTCGCAGAGATGTTGCCTAAAAACAACATTTTGGAAAAATGTACTGTTCTTCTGGGGAGCTGTCCAAAGAAAACTGATGAAATAACATGTCAGATGCCTTAAGTAGCTGGAACAAAAGGAGGAAATATATTTAAACAATAGATTAGAGTTTTGTTTTACTACATTTGGAATATTTTCAATCATAGATTGCTAAATAAGAATTTGCCACTTTGAACTAGATTTTGTTATTTTTTTCAAGCACAAATAGAGACATATACAAAGTTTGTAAATATTATAGTGATAGCATTTTAATAATATCAAAGAATAAGTAGGCCACATACAATTAGTCCTTTGTGAGCCTTGCAATTAACAAGTTCCCTCAATAAGATTATATTTTCTTTGAAAATCTGATTGCTCAAAGAAAGATGTTTTTATTTTATATGACAAAAACTATTCTTGATTCTTTTTGTTTCCAACACTATGAAGAATAAAGTAATTTAGCAAAATAAAAATTAAGTTACTAATATGCATATATGTGTGTGAATGTTTAGCAGGCAGGCATTACATACTTAACACTTTTACAAGATTCAAAAGATTCAAATTTTAGCTGGGCATGATGGTGCACACCTTTAATCCCAGCACTCGGGAGGCAGAGGTAGGTGGATCACCTTGAATTTGAGGCCACCCTGAGACTACATAGTGAATTCCAGGTCAGCCTGGGCTAGAGTGAAATCCTACCTCAAAACAAATAAATAAACAAACAAAAAGATTATTATTATTATTATTTTTTTTTTTTTTTTTTGGTTTTTCGAGGTTAGGTCTCACTCTAACCCAGGCTGACCTGGAATTCACTATGTAGTTTCAGGGTGGCCTAGAACTCATGGGGATCCTCCTACCTCTGCCTCCCAAGTGTTGGGATTAAAGGCATGCACCACCATGCCCACCAGATTCATTTTTAAAAAATAATGCTACTTTGTCAGAATATTGCTATTTTTTAATGAGTTGAATCCTATGATTTGTGACTATTTGTAAAATTCCTTAGTAAATTACCAACAATGTGTAAATTTAGGAGTTTGATCTAATTTTAATCCCAGCACATTGGAGGCAGAGGTAGGAAGATCACCATGAGTTCAAGGCCACTCAGATACATAGTGGTCAGCCTGGGCTAGAGTGAGATCCTACCTCAAAGAAACAAAACAAAAAAAGTATTAAAAATAGTATAAGATACATATTAAAGAAAATACAGAAATAGGAAAGATAACACAGAACACAGAATTCTCAGAATAGTCTATGAAGTAGGTACCATTGCCATGATTTTGTTGACAAGGAAAATTACTTATTAGTAGAGTACTTGGTTGTGCATTTCCAGATAGATAGGGATTTGGTAGAATTCAATTTAAAATGAGGTATTTTTGACTGTGTAGTGTTTTCCTTACCAGGGGGATGGAATCCAGGAAACTATGTGATAAAACATCACCATCTTTGTTTTTAGCAGCAAGTTTCTTTAGTTAACAAACTCTGGCATAACCAGGTCACTATGTCCCCTACGTTCATGAAAGGAACTTAGCCATATTTAGTGTTGACCATGCTCTCATTCTCTCTATAGGTGTATGAACAGGATGATCTGAGTGAACAAATGGCCAGTTTGGAAGGGCTGATGAAGCAACTTAATGCCATCACGGGCTCAGCTTTTTAACATGTATCACTGAAATGATGAGGTGAATTTTCTGTGAACTTTGCAGCATACCAATTTACCATAACAGCACACCTGTGTCCAAGAATTCGAACTGGTGTAACGGTCAACCATCAGGACAACTCAGTTACAGAAGGTCCGAAGCAGTTTAGAAGGAATAAGCATCCCATCCTTCATAGGAATCAGGGATTGTAAAATGATGCCTATGAGGTCCCTCCGCAAAAGCAAAGACGCATCTTCAATGCAAAGTCTTGGCTGCAGCTGCTGAGAGAGTCCTGGGTCACTTACTGCAGCTGCCACCTGTCATTCCTAATGCCTGTGCTTTCTTTCTTCAAGACCAGTCTTTCCCTGTGCGGGTCTAGTCTTACGAAATGCAAGTGCATTTTTTAAGCCTGTGCCATCCCATGGCAGACCAGTGCAAGGTCACTATTTTTATTTTCATCTTTTGAGAGTATGAAGCACCCATGGGTAATCTCACTCCATAGCACCAAAGGATTGGATGTTTCCCTAACAGCACAAAAGTATTTAAAGTAAAACAAACAAATGCTTATGTTTATGACTCAGTCATTCATATCACACAAGTGGCAGATATTAGTAAGTGGCTGGAAATTTTACAAATTTTAGGAAGGAAGAATTTGTAAATCCTCCCTTGGTTAATATCTATTCTGGAATACAGAAACACAAAAATCTGTGACTGGTGGCATTGTGCCAACAGCACCGTAATTCCAAAATGAGGACACAATATGCAGTCTCCTCAGACATGGTGATAATATGCTTAGGCTTATAATAGGACAGTTGTCAATTTGGGTGGCGACTGTGCCGTCCCACACTGTGATGACACGTCAGAGTTCAGCCCAGGGAGCTCCCTCATCCCTCCTTCTCATCCCTCCCTAGTTTCTCCTTAGCAATGAGCCTTAGAGAAGGAGGGCAGCTCTGTACATCCTGTAGCCCTCTATAGAAATAGGTGACTTCCTGAGAACGGGCTCTGAAAAAGGATAGGAACATGAAAGATAGTTCCCCAGAACAGCTCTTCTTGAGTGATGCCACGTACACTGTCAGCATCTTCAGTGAGCTATGCCAGCAATGCTGACAAATATTGACTACCTGGCTCTAGTGCCAAGGTAATCTTTCATGCCATGCCTCTGCCAGAGTCTAGGAGCTGCAGAAGGATGGGTGCCACTTCACACCTGACACACCATAACTCCAGTAGGTTATTTTCATAGCAGCATACTATACTGTGGTCTAGAATTTTACACTTCTACTACCATGTTACCCACAGCTTGCAACTAGCTGAAATTAAGAACATTTTGTATGCACCCATTTAGTTTATGAATTTTCAGCTGTATTTGGAGTTAATCCCTATTTATGCAGCCAAGTCGCCAAAAGGAAGCTAGTTTGCATATTTATCAGTTAGGTGACTTGAAAACCCAATGAAAGAGTTTCAGCTGAATTATTCCTTTCCGCTCTGCCTTTGATTTCAAGCTTGAATAGGTCATAATTTTAAAAGAGCATGGCAAGGATAGGATCTTTACAACCTAATAGCTCCTTTTATTAGGTGGGTAATTATATATGAATCCCTGAATGAAATATTTTGAGCAAAATGGCACTGTAACAGAAGTAATAATTCAGATTATTTTTTTACAGTTTTATGTCAGGAAGGAAATCTGATGTCAAAGAGAGGGCTTGTTCAAATGGTTCATTAGTAGGTCCGGTCCATTTGTAAAGCAGTTCCTTCAACAAGAGTGCTTCTTCCATTTACCAAGATTTTCTGGAAGTCCTTTCAAAGAGCTATGTGATGTTATTTGATGGGACAGAATACTTTTGTTCAATATCTGGGTACTTAGGTAGATAGTCCTTCACCGATCTGAAATAGAGCACTTCATAACACAGTACTGAATCTTTCAAACTTAATCCATCACTGCAAAGGGTAAAGTCCTTATGAAGCTAGCCTAACTTTCTCAAGGTACTAGAATACCTTCTCCTTTTCATTACACACAAACAAGCGACATTTGGTACTCACTAGCACCATCCCAAGTACTTAGTTCAAGATGTGCTACAGATCTTAGATATCAGGGACTGATTTTTAACTAAAAGCTGTTTGTAGAATATAGTTGGACAATCAAAACAACTAGCATTTTCACAAAAATTTTAAAATTCTGCAGTCAACATTTTAGTTGAATCTTTAAAAATTTCTAAAAGTATACATTATGTTTTCAGACTGGCAGCTATATTTCTGCCACCTGCTTTTAAAACTTTCCTTAAACATGTACAACAGTTTAGCAATTGGTAATACTAATTAGTCATACTGCCATCTCTTGCATGGATAGTAGAATCACTTAAAACATGCTCATAAACTTCCAATATCATTTACTGGGCGTTTTAATGTGCAATGAGCTCAGCATTGCTTCTGTATAGCTCTAGTCCCCTAACCCCTGTGTGTTTCACCTGTGCACAAAGAACATGCCCAGGTATCAGGTCACTTTTAAAATTCCCTAGCCTCCTGATCTCTTGACAGGAAAAAAAAAAAAAAAAAAAAGCAAAATCAAAACATGGTGAATAGTGTGTGGTAGTCTCTGTTTTGCTTCTTCTCTGAGTCTAGTTCATGGCATAACCAGGCCCTGTAAGCTCATAAGTCTCTCTGACTCCTCTAGCGCAAAGCTTGACAGGCAGCCAGCATCTCTGCCAGCAGGAGTCATTTCTCCCTGAGAAAGAAGAAAATCAAACTTGGCAGAGCATGTTCAGGCCTCCCAAAACTTTGCTGAAATGCAAGGCAAAAGGTTGACTAGGAAAAGTTTAGTATTTTTCTTTGTATTCAATTCTGATAAAAAGAAAGAGAGCTATTTTCATTTCTCTAGAATTTTCTGCATGTGTTAAAATCACAAAAATAAAGATAGTTCAAAATGTGCACAGAATATTTATATAATGCTATAGCCAAAATGTAAATATTTCTTAGTGATTCTCATTCACTGGGGAACTGGTTATAGCAGCCTCTTTGAACAACAGTCTCATAAGCTTCTAGACTATTTAAATAATAACAGCTTTACATTTGGGCATTATAAAATGCACACTCAATTGAACCTCTAAAACTTACCAAGCCTGTGTTATAAGATAAGGATTTTCTAAGGTTTTCTTTTAGCAGCTAAGTATAACCAATTTGTTTCTTCAAAATAAAGATTGTTAGCTGGGCGTGGTGGCACATGCCTTTAATCCCAGCACTCGGGAGGCAGAAATAGGAGGATTGCCATGAGTTTGAGGCCACCCTGAGACTACACAGTGAATTCCAGGTCAGCCTGAGCTAGAGTGAGACCCTACCTCGAAAAATCAAATAAAGAAATACATAAAGATTGTTGAAAATCCGGTGCAGGTGTGTCCCCTGCCTTGCTGGCATCTAATATTAGAGTGATATTTCAGACAGCATTCTGAAATGGAAGCTTTCCAGATAAACCCATGCAGGTCTTTGTGGGAGGCCCTCCGAGTTTTTATTTATGTTCACTGAAACTTTCCCACTCAGAATCCTTCTACTAACAGTAGAATCAGCATCTTAAAGCCACCAGCAAGTACAATAAATTGTCTCAGAATGGAAGCTGGGCTGTAACAAAAGGAGATCTCTTAAGAGGTTACCTTATCATTCTGTATATACTTGTATCCCAAACCTAGAGCTCTAGTAGTCTTGGCATGTTCTTTTCCAGTGAGAGGGTCAATGGAAAATAGAAACATTTTCAAGTCTTAGATAAATTTAAAGAAAAAAATTGTACCTTAAATTAGATGTGAAGAAGTTGTGAAGAAGTATTCTCCCTCCTTTCTTTACCCACTTCTGTTCATGCAACCACAGACTGTCTCCAAAACTAAAGCTTAGTATCATGCGATGCTTATTATTACATCAATACAGGCCCAGGACATTATAGAGCTACAGAAGCAATCACACACTTTCTTTTCCAAAATCATATTCAAAACAATTTCCTCATAATTTGTATTCATCTAGTGGCTTTCAGAAATCATTTTAATATTACACAGAAAAGCTTTCCACCTAAGGCCAGTATACTAAAGTATTTCAAATAATTTTGAAATTATAGATATTTTGTATGACATCCCACCCCAATGAAAAATGTACACAACCATTCCCCAGTATACTCTGCTAGTCCAAACTCTGCTTCCAAGAATATTGATTCTGAAAAGAAATGCTACTATTCCTTGGTCAGTGAGGTTAGATAGGAGGCCTAATGCCATGTCCATTGTAGGAAATGCATAACCTCTGACCTAGACTCTCCTGGCCACTGTTGAATAACATTCACTTGCCTGACTTCCAGCTGCACTCTGAAGGGTGTTTTATCTTGCTCTCTGTAGAGAGCCTTTGTAAGTTGTCAGCCTATGATTTTTTTCTTTTTTTTTCTTTTCTTTCTTTCTTTCTTTCTTTCTTTCTTTCTTTTTGTTCTTTTTGTTGTTGTTGGTAAGAGAGCAACAGCAAAACTCTACAAGATGTCATAAACATAGAGTCATGGGCCAAGGGACCTCACTGTGTGTTCAATGTGTGTTTTCAGATGCAAGAAAGGATGTTGGAAAGGAGGAGAAATGTGACTTTTTTATTATTGTAGGGGTAAACCTGACAATTCTGAACTTTGTGAATTGTCAGCTTGTTTGGGGGAAGGGTGGGTGGGTACGGGGATGTACTTTTTATAAGTAATATTTAATTTATTATTTAGAGTGGTTTCTTTTTGGATAATTTATGATACAAAGGGAGATCTGGTTGGGATCTAGCATGGCTGTTAAAGCTGCAGTGTTCCATGGCTTGAGGGACCACTTTGGAAGTGAACTGTCCATTGCTGAGTAGGAAGAAGTGTCCAGTCCAGGCAAAGCCTTCCCTGAAGTTCCATCAATACCATCTTCTCCCTTTCTTGGGCTGTTTTAAAAAAAAAAAAGATAACAACCAATCTAGAAGAATTTGGATAGCATTTTACAGATATGTGCTATTCACTTACTCAAAGGGCTTTGCATCTCAAATTGTTAGTGTGGTAGTGATACGTTTATTTAGTAGAAATGGGTATACTACAGCTTTAACTAGCCTTAGTGGAAACAGAAATGCTTTGTTTAACAAAATACCTTTAAAAATAACAGGTATTTTGAGCCTACAAAGAGTTTCTTGGAATTGTCAGACTCTAGCATTGTTAACCAAATTAGAATAGTGATTGCAATATTTAAGTGTAAATCTTGTTCTATGAGAAAGGAAACTTGCTTACGGTTTAAAACAATGACTGTTTCTACATACAATCTTATATACTGTACACGAGGAAAAGGGGTTTTTGTAATCACTGTAGAACAGTCTCACATTCATTTTTATAGAAATGTTATCCCAATGGTGCATTTTTTGTTTAATAAATAAAGTTTTGATACAAAGTTATTTCTTCATTTTATTTATAATAAATGGCTAATATTACTCTCTATCCAATCATTATCAAACCCAGCTGGCCTGTTCTTATCTATGGAATGCCTTTGTCTTCTACTATTAGAACTTCCATCTTCCCCAAGACCCTGATAGATTTTCTACTCGCTCCTGGCTGACAGAACTTCATTAGTATACCTATGTGGGAACATTGAGAGTATCTGACCCCACCTGAGGGATAGCAGCTACAAGGCCCAGCCTCTTTCCTCCTGAGGGAGACAAGTGTGAGAACCGAACTGACACCATTGAGGGAGAAGGGAGTAACTGAGGGTCTAGTGGGGGAAGGAGGATGGAGGAAATATGGAAACAAAAATTCAATATTGAAACCAAATTCTATATATGCTGTAAATTAATTAACTAATTAATTATTTTTAAAAAAGCTGAACCAGGCCAAGCGTGGTGGTGCACACCTGTAATACTAGCACTTTGGAGGCAGAGGTAAGAGGATCACCATGAGTTCATGGCCACCCTGAGACTAAGTAGTGAATTCCAGGTCAGCCTGGGCTAGTATGAGACTCTACCTCAAAAAACAAAACAATCAATCAAACAAACAAACAAACAAAACTAAACCAAGTGGCTCCACATGGGTTTCCTGTTCCATAACGGGGTACTTATGAGATAGCATCCTTATCAGACTGTCTTTCCTTCCCTATTTCTTGGCTCCTTTCTCTAATGGTTCCAAATGGGAGAACTTCATGATAAATTGCTTTCACATACATCTTCATGGCAAAGTCTGGTTATAGAGAATTCACTCAATAAATTTTTTTTTTATTTTTTTCACATTTTGATGTACCTGAACTAAATAAAAGAAATATTCTTTCAATCTCTCATGAATTGCAGGACAACATATGCCTATGAGTAGGGAAAGACTGTTAGAAATATCATCTGTTAAGAGAAATTAACACATTAATAAATATCTTATTAACTCTTTTGGGAAAACAAAGAAGTATTCAATAAGCACATATCTCAAGGGTCATATAGTATGTCCCGTTTTCTTCAACCTTTACCATTCCGTTAAAATGGACTCAAAACTCTGAGGAGTGGGGAAACTCTGTTTGCTGCTGGGGAATGTCAACTGGTATAAGCACTGTGGAAAAGTTAAACAGATGTTGCTATACAATTGCACAGTTCTGTTCTCAGTGTATGCTGAAATAATTGAAAGCAGAGACTCGGACAGATGTTTGGACAACCAAGCCACCCACATTTTCCCAGGAGCATTATTCACAATAGCATAAGGGCTGAATAATCTTGAGTGACTACAAGCAAAATGGTGTACATTCATTCATCGGAATATTTTAAAATGTAATGAAAAGTTCACACATGCTTCAAAAGGAATAGCCCTTGAAGTCATGATACGTCATAAAATAAGCCAGACAACAGAGACATACTGCATGGTTCCAGTCATCTGAGGAGTATAGAGTAATTCAATTTAGAAGCAGAAGTAAATGGTGGTTGTCAGGGTCTGAAGGGAAGAACCAAGAGATAGTATTTGCTTAATGAGTACTGATCTGACTGGTGGAAACATGAAACATTCAGGAGATGGACTGTACTGGTGACAGTACATAAAATGTGAATGTACTGAGTGTCACTGAATTGTGCATTTTCAAATGGTAAAAGTGGCAAATTATACATGATACATGTGTTCCCAGAATTTAACGTGTACCAGAGCCTTTTTATAAGAATCCTAAATACAAATATATAAAAACAAACATATTAAAGCAGATTGATAAGTGTTAAATGGAAGCAGATAAGTCTATTTCAGACAAGAACACTACATTTTAAATTCATGGAGTCATCTTTTATAGCAGTTACATCACTGAAGGTTATCAGAGATGATTATCTTCATGGAAAACTGGTTATTTGAAGAAAAATGTAAACAGATTTTTTTGTTCTATAGGAGAGAAACGTAGTATAAATATTTTTTATGGGAAGGATATTGGAATAGCCAAGGAAATTCCTCTCCAAAGTGTCTGCTTGCAATGAACTAGGATATATGAATGTGCTTCTAGGTGAATTTATAGATCTGAGAGTAAGTAGAAATGAAAGAAGTCTATCCAGACCCATTTGACATTGTAGTAGAGTTCTATAATCTGTAAATTTCAAGTATGAGAACCACACAATTAAGTGACAAACATACATACAAACAAAAAAAAACCTCAAGGTTTTAAATAAGTACACAAAATCACATTCATTGCTTTATTGGGCTACATTTGGCCACCTGTTCCCAGAAACCACAGGTGGCACAGATTTGCGTTATCTTACGTGGCCTGTCCTCATTCTACTTTTGTAAAATTAAGTCTTTTACTGCTCCTAGAGTGCCTTTAATTCCACTATTGCATGTATTTTTTGTTATTTTTTGGTGTTTGTGTGTAGAGTATGTGTGTTGTACTGGGTGATGTAATGCATGTAGTGTACACATGTGTGTGCAGATGAGCACACTCCATTCACATATTTGGGGAGAACAGAAAAGAACACAGCGTTTCCTCTTTTCTCTCATCCACTTGCTTGCTTAACACAGATTCTCTCCCTCAACCCAGCGCTACTGTTTGTGCTACTTTTTCTTTTTGTCTGTAAGAGCAAGCTCAGAAATTCTTCTGTTCCTTCCCTGTGCAGCACAGGGGTTACAGATATATGTGACCACACCCAGCAGCTATGTGAGTGCTGGAGAACTGAACCAGGACAGTCTCAGGCCCTCTCAGGGCTCTATGCTTATGCAGCAAGTTCTCTTACCCACGGAGTCATGTCTCCACCAACATTGTTGCATTTATAACTTCCTTGTAATTCTTCCTGACGTCTTGTTCACTTTATCATTTACCTTCTCTCCTTTCTTCATTATAGTCTTCTTTCTTTCAGTTTATTGACCCAAAACCAGGATGCACCACGTCTTCCTGACCTAGGGCCCACTATGTAACCCAGGCTGACCTGGGTCTCCAGATTCTTCTTCTCAAGTGCTGGCACTATGGTGTGCGCCACCACAGCTGGTTCCTTCATCATTCTAATTTTGTTTCATGGTGTCAATATTTATTATAAAGATAAGACACGCTAAGAGGACCTTCAGTAAGATTTCTGTATTAGTCAAGTATCTTTACACTATGGTTATTCTAAGGTGCAGAAGACGGAAATGCTAAGTATTTTCTTATGAAAGAAATTTTAGTCTTTCCAATGAGTTATCTTATCTGCAAGCTAGACTTCATGACTCCAGCCTGTTATTTTACTTTAGTTTGAAGTTGTTTTTAATGCACTCATTTGCTCTCCAGTGAAGGGAGGGTATTGAGATCAATGTGTAATAATAACCCCTGTGTCTTTGGATTATTCTCAGCACTACTGATAATGTACCATTCCTTGTGTTGAGTGACTTCTGAGTCATAGCTAGAGAGCCAGTTACCAAGCACTGATTCCAGAAGTTTGTGGAATTTCCTTGGCTTTCACACTGTGTGGCTCCAGTGATTCATGTGCTGGAAATACAGAGGGGTCTTCGAACCCTGAATCCATGATTCACATGTTTGTGATGAGCAGTGTAACTCTAGAGCAAACAAAGACAATGTCCACATTCCTCCCTTCATTTCTCTTTCTCCATTCATTGAGATGCAGAGTGTGGTGCCCAAGACCATCGGTTTCCTCTGACTCTCGAGGGCCAGTTCTGTTCTGACATTTTTTTAGTAATCACGAGTCCTGAAGGAGAGATAGTAGGAACCTGATATCCCTGCTGAATGCCTCATGATTTCTAAAGGTAGCCTAGATTTTTTATTGGTAGATACTCTTGAACTTGTGAGTCAAAGCCTACTTTATGTAAGACAGTGACAAGGATAGGTCATCCTCTGCTTTCTTAAAGTTCATATGGCCTTATGGTTAGTAAAATAGCCATGACAGCAAAAACCCTCCTGGATTCTTCAGAGAGGAGTGCTTCTAAGCAAAATTTCTTTTTCTCCTCTTCCTTTTGCCCTTCTTCTGATGCATGTTTAGACATATTGGTACTTTAATGAGAATAACATTAACTGTGTCAGAGCGATTTTATAGAAGCCACTATACTTATAGAATCCTAGGTTCTTTTAATAGCACCAAACTTGTATCCAACATATCCTATTTACCTAGATCTAACATGAATCTACATTTTATTTACCAGTTTTATTATTATTATATTCCTTTATTTCTTTTGTGATTAATTTCTTTTTGATGTAATCTGAAACTAATTTCTCTCTTTAACTTTAAAATTTATAATTTGATACAATAAATACTAAAGCAATTATTCCTGAGGTAATCCAAATGTTCTCATTAGCAGTTCAAAAGATTTCTTGAAATAAATAACAAAAGTAATTTCTCTGAGATTCCTTTCAGGTTTTAATTAACATTCTTCTTATAAATTAGTGACAGTCCTTTAATTTCCTCATCTTAGCTAATATCTATTCTGACTTTTTATGTTAATTTGACAAAATACCCATTAGTAAAATAATTTTTCACCTTTAATATTTCTTAAGGATTTAAGTCTTGTGCTATTCTCTGAATCTGTAGTGGGTTTCCTGAGCTACTTTTCTTTTTATTCAAGCTAAAATTGTTCTTTGTGTGAAGCTCTGCTAACAATGCCAGGATTTCAATTTTCTAAATTTGACTCTTTCATGTATTTTTCCTATTTCATTGCCAAATATGATGTTTCAGAAATTCAACAAGCTTTTACTTCATAGGAATATTGTGGACTTAAATTTCTGTAAAACCCATAGTAGAATATCTGGTTCTTGCCAGAAACCTCAATGAATCCTACTTCTTTAGTGCTCTACATATCATTTTCCATTGACATTCACAAATATTTTCATACATTTTTAAAATTAAAGACGGAAAATTAGAAAAACGGTCATATGACTGTGATTCTACTTTCATAGGTATAATTTTCAGCATATACACTGATCAAGAAAGCTGATATAAAAAAATGAAAAACATTTTATTAAGTATATCTAACCAGTTTGATTTAGTGCATTTTGTTCCTATGTAAGGCATGATGCTTGAGATTTCAATGAAATAAAAGAAAACTTCTACAATTTATACATTTTAAACAAACATTGTGTGTGTGTGTGTGTGTGTGTGTGTGTGTGTGTGTGTGTGTGTGTGTATGTACATATGACTATGATTCAAATGAGAACTGGATACTTCTAGGCAGGTAAATAGTAAGTTCCATCAGTTTCCAATTTGAGCTCATAAAAATCTCCTAGGAATCATGATATTTGAGAAGAGATTCAAATAATAAAAAGACTAAAATCTTTAGAGATGTAAAGGGGAAATTTATATCAAAGAAATTACATAAGCAAAAAGATCAAGAGGCATTTAGAATATATAATAAATATTGGAAATAATAAGAATTTAAGAACTTAAGGTTGTTTGTAAAAAATAAATGGGATTCACATTTGTAAAATTAGTAGAAATTTTACAATGATCTAATATATTTAATTTAATGCTGTCACTAATATTGAACTACTGAAAATAAGAGTTTCACAATTTAATTCATAAAAGTCAATGGAATATTTACTATAAACTAATGACTAAACTCATCCTGAAAAGTGTCAGTGATTAATGTGGATACCATCTTTGCCTCCACAAAAGTTATAAGTTGGTAATAATATTTTCTATGGTGCCATGATCTAGTGTAGAAGTAGGACTGAGTGTAGGCCAAGGGAAAAGAGGCCCATATGACATTTAATAGAATACATCAAAATGCAGTTAAAGATTTGAATCTGGAACACAAAGCAAGGTTTGGATCAAAGTCAGAATATAGCTATTGTATAGAAAAGGAGCAGATAGAATGCCCATTATAAGAAAAAAAAAAAAACAAGCATTTACTACAGTAGGAAAAATAACACAGTAAGAACAAAAGAAGAGTAAAAAGAGTGTTGGAAGGCTGGAGAGTTGGCTTGGAGGTTAAAGGCATTTGCTTTCAAAGCCTGACAGCCTGGGTTAAATTTCCTTGTACCCATATGAAAGCAAAGTAGCTTGTGTATCTAAAGATCAAGAGACCCTAAAATACCCATTCTCTGTCTCTTTCTCTCTCTCTCTCTCTCTTTCGTGTGCTCTCTCTCTTTCTCTCTCTCCCTGTCTCTGCCTCTCTCAAGCTCTGCTTTCAAATGAATAAGTAAATGAATATATTTTAAAGAGTGTTGGAGAAGAAAGGAGATACTAGCAGTGTCCATATTGATGAAATTCTGGGGCAAATGAGAATAGCATTTACTTACTTTTTCGATGAAAAGATCATTGATAATTACATTGGGATAGTCCCAGTTTGTTTATCATGTCACAGTGTGGTTTGTATACTGCAGAGTCACTATCAGTTAGGGCCTAATTTCAATTTGTAAAGTGTACTTAGTGATAATTTATATGGTGATACCAGTTATTAGCTCTAAACAAGAATATTTTCAGTAAAGGACTGGGGTTGGAAGCCAGATTAGAATAACTCAGAAGTGGATTAGAGGGCTGAGGAGATGGCTCAGCAGTTAAAAATGCTTACTTGCAAAAGCCTGCCAGCTTGTGTTCAATTCCTCAGTGCCTATATAAAATGAGATGCAAAGACACAAGTATGTGTAATTCCAATGTGCCTATTACAATGAGAAGTTGTCCCCAAGAATCTCCTGGGCCAGCTAGTCTGACATTTCTTTGCAATCTGGCAGTTGCATGCAGTTGCAAGAGACCCTGTCTCAAGGAAGATAGAGAACAGACACCTCAAGATTCTGAGGTTGTTCCCTGAACACTGTCCACATTCCATGGCACAGGAGCTCACCCTATGTTCCCACACAGAAATAAATAAATTTTTTAAAGTAGATTAGAAAATTATAAAATAAATACAGTACATGTTTCTCTTTGAAAAATATATGCCATAACAAACTAGAGAAGGACATAAATGTGAAGAAAAAGGTAGGCTGGGGCTATGGATCAGTAGTAGCAGTAGTAATTGAGTTAAATCCTCAAAACTGAAACACAAAGTAAGAGTAACTGGATTTTACATGTTTTTTAAGATCAACATGAAAATTGTTCAAAGTAATCTTTTTGGCAATCAGGGAAATTTCCCTTTGCATACAAGTGCCTTAACTGCTAAGCCATCTTCCCAAATTTCATTTTAATAGAATAGGGATATATTATAGCAGTCCAAGGAAAGTAACACACCAATAACAATAAAGCTCAATGTGGAAAATGCCATGAAGTCCAAAATGACAGGAATGAAAAGACAAGAGGAAACCAAACCAGCAAGAGAAGGTGTCTGAAGACAGGAGATGGAGTTGTGAGTTTCAGGGTTATTGCATAAACATGAAGGGTATAACAGTGAGTGGTACATGGGAGTCCTTATGAGTGTCTAAAGGATCAGCTCATAGTTGTGGTGAGATTTTTATGGACATGCGAGGCATGGCTCCTGGAAGATTAACCCGGGGATAGAGAAAAAAAATAGCTTAGAATTATAAAAGCCACTAGTCCCTGGGCTCTGGGCAGTGACTAACTTTCTTTCTGTCTTGTTTTGCTTCATTTTCCATACATAAAACAAACATAATAATATTTAACTTGTCTACTTTACAGATTTCTTATGTAGATACAATCAGATGCCATCTATAACAGCAATTATAAAATACAAAACCCAATTTATAACTTATAAAGCTATTTGTCAATATATGTTCCCAGAAAACTGTAACATGCCCATCCTTTAAGATCTAAAATATAAAAGGGAGGACAAATTTGTATTCCATACCTGATGCAGATTCTAAGTCCCTAAGATTTCTTTCAACTTTGAAAGGGCCAGAGTGGAAATGTCATCTCAAAGTCTGCTTTCTGTGCAAACAGATTTTACTAGTGATTTTACTATAGCTTTTTAAAAACAAATGAATCAAAATTATAAAAATGTAAGCAAACTTTATGCAAGATTGTATTGAAGATGAGAAGGATAAATGAGTCTATGCTGGTTTTATATTAAATTCATCAATATATAATTTCATGTTTTGCAAGGCCCTTGAGTCTGCTTAATCTATGTGCAAATATGTACACATATATTCTTAACAAAATGGGACATAAATATTCATGGCAATTTTAATCTTCATTTCTGTATCTGGTAATGTGGTCTTAGCTATCATTTATACTTTTATATACATTTATATATTATATTATATATTATATCATTTTACTAATACCTACTTTATGTCCTTTCTATCATGGACAAGCACTCTCAGGAGGTCTTAGTTCTTCACCTCTAGGGGTGACCCACTTCTTCCTTTCTGAAGGGTCTGGTCCATTTATCATTCTTCCTGATTTGTGTTGGTATAGTTTCCTATTGGCTTTAATCATAAGACAGAGTAACACCAAGACATTCCCTAAAAGATCTGCTGCATTTCTGACATACTCTAACTAATCTCTATTGTGAAGAATTAATCCAGTTTCCCCTTGTTAGGCCCAGGCAATGATCTCTCTTAACAAATTAACTCCTTTCTTAGCCTGTTCACTTAAGGAAATCAAGAGGCTAAAGTGGCCTGGGGGAAGCCTTGGCTTTCCGTTCAATAGAATGTTCATTGTGCCTCCTGGCAGAAGTACTCATCACTCTGGAACCATGAGTTCTAGGCTAGCAAAGCATAAGGTTTCAGGGTCCTGGCTGAAAGAAGGAAACATTTATTTTTATTTTTTATTTTTGTTTTTATTTCGATTTATTTATTTGAGAGTTACAGAGAGAAAGAGGCAGAGAGAGAGAGAGAGAGAGAGAGAGAGAGAGAGAGAGAATGGGTGCGCCAGGGCCTCCAGCCATTGCAAATGAACTCCAGACACGTGCGCCCCCTTGTGCATCTGGCTAACGTGGGTCCTGGGGAATCGAGCCTGAAACCAGGATCCTTAGGCTTCACAGGCAAGCACTTAACTGCTATGCCATCTCTCCAGCCCAGAAGGAAACATTTTGCTAGTGATGAAGGCAAGGGATACCACCCCTTGCTTCCTGGACCTGTGAGTTTTGGCTATCAGAGAAGCAATCCATACATTGGATGCTGAATCAGAGCATAAGCAGAACTTCAGGCTATCTGCACCTAGTATTATCAGTTTTGCAAACAATAAAGCTTCTCAAGACAGTGGCTCTGAGTTTGTGTGCTGTGACTTGTAAACATTGACAAGTACAGACTAAGATGAAAGACAAGTTAAGAAAGATTTTATTTCAGGAAAGAAAGTAAAGCAGAAAGCTCCCAAGTTGGGAGGGGTCCCTTGCCAGTAATCCACGTGGTGACTTGGATAGGGATTTTTTCTTTATATATATATGTGTATATATATATATATATATATATATATATATATATATATATATATATAACCTTTGTAGTATAAATTAGCCAAGGTGTTGGGATGAGCTTTACTGGTAAAGTTGAAATGTATATGGAGGATGTTGATTGGTGGGACAGAAAAAAGATCCAGAATCACAATGGACCTCCCTATGCAGGATCTGGAGGTTCAAGAGGAGTCTCTCAAATTTAAGAACCCCAAGTTTGGGTTCTGTCCTACTTTTAACAAAGAATTGATGAAGACACACTCAATACGTATAAATTATTAAGTTTATTTGGGAAAAATCACAAATTGTGGATCTTATTTTAAGGGAGATCAGGATCTAGAAAGGAAGGCCAGAGCAGAGTCATAAACATGGGAAACAGGAAACGCACTCTCATGTGGAAAACAGTCTATAGTTTATGTTTCCTTTTAATAAAAATTGCGGATTTTAGGGAAAGGCTGGAGTAGAATCACAAGCATGTTGAGGGGAGTTTATAATGCCCCTTCAAGAGAAACTGAGGCTTTCAAGGAAAGACAGAGGTAGGGCCACAAGCACATAGAAGATAGGACTTACGTATATAAGTAGAGACACTTAGAAGGAACATTCATGGCATCTACCCTGAGTTTCCCATGGGAGGAATTTAAAAGGAAAAATGGTAGCAGAGAGAAGATAGATGAAAAATGTGTAGTAAAGAGTGTTATACCCAAGATTACCCAAGTTTTAAGAAATCACACAGAGAACAGTCCTGGAGTCAGTGAGAGCACCCATGTGGTAGATCTAGAGTATAAGGGAAATACACATGTAGTAGATTCAGAGACAGAGGAAAATCATGATCAGAGTGAGAAGTTACCCCAAACTATAAAGTAGAGACAAGCAGAGGAGTTAACCAGACCTCAAAACAGTGTTATGCTCTACCCCTATGCTACCCAGTAAGGCTGGGTGAGGGGGAAGCCAGACTCACATGTATCCAAGCAGCCAAGGGGTAAGTCCAGATGAATATCACAGAGAGAAAAAAGCAAGTGAGGTAGATGAGAACCTTTATATACAAGGGGAACACCTGATTGGTTTGTAGATGTGGACGGTGGACTTCAGAGCCAGCCCACCTAGGCTGTTTATCTAGGTATTGGGCAATACTATGGCCATCAGGGGGCACTGTAGATCAGTCTTGACCAGACACTTGTTCTATTCTTGTGCCAGGATGAGGTGACCTGTTGAGTAGCAACTCCTGGTTCTCTCTGGGCCTCAATCTCTAACTTAAAACTACCTAGAAGAAGATAGCTTTCTCATATCCTCCTTCACTCCTAGAAGGAGGAAGAATCAAGAATTAAAACTCTTGATCTCCATCATGGTGAGTCAGGTTTAGAGTCATACTAGAAATTATTTAGTCTCACCAAAGCAGGATAACATCTTTATTCTTTTAGGTCTATGTCTCTAACTACCTAAAAAAGAGGCCTGCCTTGTTCTTAATCTCTATACCTAATTATCACATTAACTATATCTTTATGAAACTATTCCCCATATTATCAACCTAGCTGCTTCAAGATGGTGGAGAGCAAGATAATGCCAGTGGATTTCATAAGAATGATGCCATCTCTGCATTTCTTTGGCTAGGAAGTAAGTTCCATGGAGTGATGGGAAATCTCTATGGTCAACTTGATTAGATATAGATAGAATCAGGTAGAAGACAAATCTTTGGGTTTTATTGTGAGAGAGTTTCCAGATTAGGTTAATTGACCACCCACCATAACTATAGGTGGCAGTATCCCACAATGCAAAAGTCCTATGCCACTGTACCCCTAGAAATGTTATTGAAGTAGATGTCCTTTGAACTTTGGTTAGACATATTCTCCATCATCTGACAGACATATATCTTATTAATAAGTCCAGAATTAATGCAAACTCCTGTTAAGTTTTTAAATTCAGCATAATATTGTTAATATAAAGGGTCAGTGTGATAACTTGTGGAAAAAATAGGCAATAAAAAAATGCAGGACTGTACTATGACTTTGAAATAAGCAACTGTTCCAGTGGTCCTTACAGACAGGTATGGATAAAAAAAAAAGCCATTTGTGAGATAAATTGTTGCATATGATGTAAAATGACACATGTTAATCTAATCAAGCAAATAAATCATATGTTGTAGAGTAGCTGTAAGTGCAGTCACTACTTAAGTTTCCAATAATCAACTGTCATTCTTTTTGATCTCTATACTTTCTCAATAGGAGAACTAAAAGAGAGATATGGTGATAACTACCATCCCTTAATGTTTCATGCCTTTTATGGTAACACTAATCATGGGATATGATATTATTTTGGGTTCATTATTGTACGTAGTAAAGACAAGTCTAATGGTTTCCATTGTGCCTTTCTCAGAATAATTGCTCTCACTCCATAGGGAACTAATTTGAGGACTCTGGCTTGTAACTACATCTCAACTATACTTTTTTTTTTTTTTTTTTTTTTTTTTGGTTTTTCGAGGTAGGGTTTCACTCTAGCCCAGGCTGACCTGGAATTCACTATGTAGTTTCAGGGGGGGCCTTGAACTCGGTGATCCTCCTACCTCTGCCTCCCAAGTGCTGGGATTAAAGGCATGTGCCACCATGCCTGGCTCCAATTATACATTTTTGAACTAAGGAAATAATCATATGATAAGTACATGGATCTTCTGCACTTACCATGCATTAGGCTTTGGCTAAAACTATTAATCATTTTACTCCTATAAGCCCCCCCCCACTTTTTTTGAGGTAGGGTCTCACTTAGCACAGGCTGACCTGGAATTCACTATGTAGTCTCAGGGTGGCCTTGAACTCACAGTGATCTTCCTATCTCTGCCTCTTCCTACGTGCTGGGATTAAAGGTGTGTGCCACCACACCTGTCTATAGCCCCTATTTTGACCATAGAGTCACAGTGCTATTTGGGATCTCCCCAAATGAATGTAAATTTAGAGCTGGTATATACTAGGTCTTCAAAGATCTAATTATTTCCTTTCGCTCTGTATAGTTATCCTAATAAAAGGTCTTAGGTCCCTTTGGTGAAGGATGAGAAAAAAGAGGAATAGCCAACCTTTACAGAAAAATCATTCTTTAAAGGTTTTAGTCTTCCCTTGATTTGAGAGAGTCAGAGCTTATAAATTGGCTCAAGTCTGAAAATTGTTTGAGGGGCTACAATTCTCTTTTACTATGATTCAGAGCACCTTTCTCTTATTTTCTTTAGAATGTTTCTGCTTATACAGATCAACAAAGAACTTTGTAGGCTTTCTATCAGTTTAACTCTGGGAACACCATCAAAGGTCTGCATGAGTCAGACCATTATGAACATTGCTTTGCTTATACAGTCCATTATCTAAGTATACTCCCTCATCTTTGGTGATTCAATGTTTCCATATAGTCCTTGTTACTCCAAGATCCAGTTAGACTCATTGCATACAAATCATCTAATTTAGCAACTATAGCTTCCACTGTAAGGTTTGAATTATAGAGAAAAGAAATGACAGAGCTCTTTGAATATGCTGGTACTCCACTCTCAAATTTGTTTTTTACAGTATTAATGATGGACACATCTTCTATACACTGTTATTGTGGAGGACCATGTTTTAAATCTTATATTGGCACCAAAATCCCAGTATCTTTAAGCCTTTGTATACCTGAAGCAACATTAAACCAAGGGATATTAAGCATCTTCAACACACTTACACTAGGCCACCTTTTACCTCATACTTCAGCCAAAAAAAAATCAAATAAACCATTAGTAGTATGTTACTTATTTGCTTTTCTCCACTACTCATAATGGCATATTGATGACCCCAGTATTGTGCAGATCTTGTGCAGGTAACACTCTGTGAAAGAGACCATGAATGCTCTTGTCATGTCATGTCTGAAGAAAGCATTCTAATGCCCTCCTTCCCATTATCTGGATCTTATATTCTGCCACTTCTTTAGCAATGCTCCCCAAGCCATTGAGGGGGTGATATAAATGTCTCATTTAGCATTAATAACTACACAGCCATTTATTCTGAGCAGTTGGACAAGTTTTGAGTCTCCCCAGTACTCATGAACAACTGCAATGTTTTTCTAACTAAAGGTTAGGATAGCAAAAATCTACAGGCCTAAACATAAATATTAAGAGGGAAAACTAATTAACACAACCTATCCATTTAACCAAACAACAAAAGTAACTTCCTTCATAGAATCTAGGACCATAGGCTTTTGACTGAGTTTTTCGGAACAGGTATGAATTCCATTCCTTGCAGCAGTTCCTCAAATCCAATCAGGTAATAGTGTTTATCCCCCAAACCATTGTATCCCTGTTGTACCAGTGGCACATCTAGACTGGTTGGTCAGTTGTAACTGGGTAATTTTCTGGTTGACTTTTCATCTCCAGAAGCCTATATAGCACCATCCATCATTAGGCAGTGTTATCACCTTTTTAAACTGTATGAGTTGCAATATTGAGCATGTAAGGGTCCAAAAATCACTGAAGGAAGACCCTGGACTCAAATAGTATATAAAAGCAAAGAGGATTATTCTGCAGAATCAGCCAGCATGCAGGGTCAACCATTCATAGGAAATGGCAACACCAAGAGGAGCACACAGGCTCCTTTGAAGCACAACTAGGGGAATTTCAGGTGGGTTAGGTCATCTTCTAACGTGATTGGCTAGGCAAGCAGCAGTTACAGCTGTATGTCTTTGATTGGTTGGGGTGGAAGGTGCAAAAGAGTTGTGAAAGGTGCAAAAGGGACATGTCTGGGCATGTTTGGACATGTCTCCAGGAACTGACTCAGCCTCTGGGAGGCTATCTTCTCTGGCAACATGTCAGGGTCACTGTTGGTTAACAGCCTGCCCTTTTTCAGAAGTCTTGCCTGCCTCTCTGGGAAACTGGAGCTTGGGCATAGTTAAGGTGGCACCTTACTGAAGCCTGTCATGGCGTCAGTTTGGTCCCTTCATTCCCCCCCTTGAGTACTGCCCCATCTCGAATCCTTGAGATGTATCTAAAGGTTGGTATTGTTGCCTTAGAACCATTAATTGTACTGTGGCTAAGCGATCCTTAACAAATTTGACCAAGGCATTAATAATGCAGGGCCCACAAGTGAGGACCAGCAACAAGAGGATAAGGAGACCTGTCAGGAAAGAAATCAGGGTTGTTACCCAAGGGGACCAATTGAACATAGATTCATACCAGTTTTGATTTTGTTGTCTAATTTTAGCCCTTTCTTCTAGCCTCTTTTGGACTATGGCTAGGCTGTTTCTGACAATGCCTGAGTTGTTGGTATAAAAACAGCATTATTCTCCGAGGGCCTGGAAATGCTGTCCTTGCTGTAGAAAGAGCAGGTCTAATCCCCTTCTATTTTGTATTACTACTTCAGCTAGTGAGTCCAGGAACCACTCTAGGTGACAGACAGACCTCTCTAATTGAGCTAGATCTGAGTCTGTAAGGTTACTTAGAGCCTGAAAAGTCTGATCTGCCCTAATTAAGGCTGTTGTGCCAGTGCTAATTCCTGCCATTATGCCAGCTTCTACCAACACTCTGAGAAGGATTGCTGAGGCCCCACAATCTCATTTTTTTCTGTGATGGTCTGAGATTGTCTCCATATAGGAGCTGAAGGGAAGGTAATAAACCCGAGGGAACAGTGTTACTAGAACCCACATGCTGGAATTCTGAAGTAACAGTGGGTTAAGGGGTTAAGCTGGTGGTGCATGCAAACCAGGTTCCATTAGGGGGCACAAGGTAGGATATACTAGCATTTGTAGGGATAGTATGATTACAGAGATGCTTAAGGTGAGAGAATCTATCCAGTTTTACCCTTGTTCCTATCACACATAGCCCTTTTCCAGTTATAGCTTGAAGGGTAAGAATCAGGGACCTTCCCTGAGAGCATCTCGGTGGGCTTTCTGAAGGAGTTGACAGATTTCCTGTGGTAGCCCAGCTGGTATAGTATGGGGGCCTGGGGTCTAAGCAGATCCAGCAGTCTTCTCTGGTGAGGTTAGTGGTAGAACTGAGGAAGTTAAATGTGAAATTGAGTAACCCAAATAAAATGGACAACTCAGGGGTCCCAGAGGGCGGGGGGCATGATTAACCAGGGGGTGACTGGGTCCATGAAGGAGAAGGTGCCTAAGACAAAAACTGGTGCCAAGGGTTTTAAAATGGGCAAAGCCAGAGCTGCTGGCCTCATAGCTATGGGGGAAGGCCCTACAAGGATACACTGTGTCTGGATCTGAAAGAGAAACCCCCTATCCTGACATGACCCATATAACCTTAGGCCCCAAATTTTTCCGGCTTCCCATCCTCTGCTTGTTTGTCCTCTTTTTGTCATTGAGATGGAGATGGGGGTTTCTCTTTCCCTGTGATGTCTGGTTTTTTGTTCTACTGATCTGGATAAGATCCCGATTATCCTTTTTCCAGGGGCCGTTGGACTTGCATCCCCATTTATAGCAAAAGAAACTTTCTGTTCCCGCACAAGTCCCATAGTCGTTTGTCTCTGGGCAAACATAAAATTGCAGTTGCAAGTTTTTGCTCCTGGCAGTTGTCTCATCAGGTTGCCACAGCATTTTGTCAGTCTTAATAGGACTGACATTTTCTGCCCTTTGGACTCGGATGTCTCCATATGGAACCAGCCAGGGCACAAAGATCTTGGTGCAAGATGGGAAAAGTGGTACTCACCAGACCAGTTAACATCAAAGTCTGCACTACTTTCCCTAGGTCTAGTGGGGAAAATCTCAGGGCCTCGAAGCATCCATTTGGTAGTAACAGCTCAATGTGGGTTAGCATCTGAACCCTAAGCAGGCCTATCACAAGGATCAGGTGGATAAGGTTTTTCATCATTGAGTCTCTAGCTCATAGATCCTCAACTTAAGTGGGTACTGTGGGTGTGCAATGGCTTGCCACAGTCCTGGCTTCTCTTCAGATGCATAGTCGTCCAGATCCATGTGTGGGTCAACTGACTTCACGTGTGAGTGACGTATCCAGACTGGATGCCATCTACCTTGATGGCCATTGGATGGTCAGGATCATAGTGTGAGGTCTCTTCCAGCCAAGCTCAAGAGTCTTCTTCCAGTATCTTTTGACAAGTACTAGGTCTCCCAGTCTGAACCTGTGAGGTGCAGCTAGAAATGTCTTTTCATAGATGGCCCACAGTTGAGGCCAAAGACATTCGTGCACCTGAAATAAAGCTTGTAAGGAGGAGAGAAAGCTCTCATCCTTAAATTCAGTTGAAAGCTCTCATCCTTAAATTCAGCATGAGTAGTCACTCTCAGGGTTTGGCCCAAAGTTAGTTTATCTGAGTCTTTGACAAATAAGGCAGTGGCTGCTGTTATTCGGAGGCATGGTGGCCGTCCCATTGCCACTGGTTCTAATTTTGTTTGATAGGTAAGCAATTGGCCTCTTCCAAGGGCTGAGAGTTTGAGTCAATACCCCTTTAGGTATGCCTTTGTTTTCATCAATGTAAAGATGGAAATGTTTGTAGATATCTGGCAAAGCCAATCCTGGGGCATCAAGAAGGGCCTCTTTCAATCAGAGAAAGGCCTTCTCCATTTCTTGGGTCCATTCCAGGGAGCTTTCTTGTCCCCTCATGGTCTCATAGAGAGGCTTTGCAATTTCTGTGAACCTGGGTATCCAGAGTCTACAAAACCCCATTGGCCCCAAGAACTCACGTACCTGTCACCAGGTTTTGTGGTAGGGGATATTGAGGATTGTCTCTTTGCAGGCTTGAGACAACAGGTGTTGGCCCCCCTTGAGTATGTATCCAAGGTAAATTACTTCCCTCTGGCAGAGCTGCACCTTCATGGATGAAATTCGGTATTCCATGTTGTCCAATTCTGTCAGCAAGGCCTCTGTGACTGAGTGGCAGGATCCTTCATCTAAGGCTGCTATAAAGAGGTCCCCTATGTACTGCACGAGGGTTACTTGGGGATGGGCTTGACGGTCTTCACCCAGATCCTCATGGAGTGCTTCATCAAAAGGGTTGGTGAGTTCTTGAATCCTTGTGGCAGTCTGGTCCATGTTAATTTTCCATTTTATCCCTGTTCTGGGTCAATCCATTCAAAGGCAAACAGGGGTTGGCTGGCCGGGGCCAGCAGCAGACTGAAAAATGCATCCTTAAGGTCCAGCACTGTGTAGACATTGCGTTCAGGTGGCAAGGTGCTTAGCAGAGTTTATGGGTTTGACAGCATGGGGTGTATGTCTTCCACCCATTTATTAATTTCCCTCAATTCCTCCACGGGTTAGTAGTCATTGGAGTGGGGCTTCTTTACTGGAAGGAGGGGGGTATTCCAGTAGGACTCACAAGGGACTAATATCCCTTTTTCCCAAAGTTGGTTTATGTGAAGTGTTATGCCTAGTTTGGCCTCTTGGGGCATAGGGTATTGGTGGACTTGGATTGAGCAGGCATTAGCCCTCAGTTGGACCACAATTGGGGCCCACTGCTTGGCCAGCCCAGTCTGATTTCATTCTGCCCATACACCTGGAATCCTTTCCCATCGTTCCCTCAGATATGGGCTTCCCGTGCAAGCTTGAGAGGGTGAGGTATAGAGTTTACATACTTCCTCCAGGGACATAGTCAACACATGTACTGGACCATTCTGATTGAGAACCTGTACTCCCTTGGGGATGAAATGGATTTTTACCCCCATTTTAGTCAAGCAGTCTTGTCCCAGGACTAGGTTTGGGCACCCATGGATGTCCATGAACAAATGGGTTACTCGTCCCATTCCTAAGTCCACTTCTCTTCAGGTAGTCCATGAATATTGACTTGTCCCAGTGGCTCCTTGGACCCATGTCCTTTTAGTGGACAGGGATCACATAGGTTGTTTCAGGATAGAATGCTGGGCCCCAGTATTGACCAAGAAGTCCACTGGTTTTTCCTCCATGCTCAAGGTTACCCAAGGATCATGGAGGGGATGTGAGCCCTGATGCCCTCAGTCACTAAGTTCTCCTATTTCTAGGATTTTAGAATTTTTGTCCCTTTGTCTTTTTGTACATTCATTTTTCCAATGTCCCATCTCTTTGCAATAAGCACATTGATCCTTTTGGAGATGGGGTCGGTATTGTCCTTCCCCTCTCAATTGTGGGGCTGGTTTGCTCCTGTCTGCCATAAGCCATGTTTTTAAATTCCCTTGGGTCAGATTTTCCTGTGGTGGCCAGTAGCATTTTGGCTAATCCTCTGGTCTGTTTATCTTCTGGAGTCTCTCTATTATTATAAACTTTTTCTGCTATTGCTACAAGTTCTGACGTCTGCTGACCCATGAAACCATCCAGTCATTGGAGTTTTCTGTGGATGTCTAGTGCTGCCTGCTTGACAAAAGCCATGTTCATGGCAGACTGGTTTTCTCTTGCTAAGAATTCCAGAGGTGTATAGGTCTTGTCTGCTTCTACTAGTCTCTCTAGAAAGGCCCCTGGGCTTTCCTCCTTACCTTGTATAACCTGTCCTACCTTAGATAAATTTGTGGGATTCCTTGCAGCCTCTCGAAGACTCTCTCCCATCAGAATCTGGTGGTAGACTCTCAGTCTCTCGTTACCTGCAGGTCTATTGGGATCCCAAGCCAGGGGGGTTTAAGGGAATGGGTGCATCCATGTCAGCCTGCACAGTTGTAGGCTGATCATTAGGTCCAGAAAGCAGCTTGCAGGCAGCAGCTAGAATTTTCTCCCTTTCCTCTTAGTGAAAAGAACCTGTAAGAGCTGCTGACAATCATCCCAAGTGGGCTGATGGGTTATCATAATGGAGTCTAACAAGTCTAGGAGGGCTGAGGGCTTCTCAGAAAACTTTGGATCCTGCATCTTCCAATAATATAAGTCACTGGTAGAAAAAGGGATATGAGGCACAAACTGTTGGCCATCCTGATCAGGGGGCCAGTTGCCTGTAGAGGTAGTGCAATTGTTTTGGAGTCTGCCTGTCTTGCGGTCCAGGCCTGTGTATGGGGAGGACTCGTCATGTTTCCTCCTTCTTCCCTTGGGCCCAGATCGGCAGCTACCACTTGGAGTACGGGTTCTGGCACAGGGGCAGGGACATAGGGAGGCTGGTAGAGGTCCTCCTCAGGGACAGAAGGGGAGAGGACCACCGGCTTGTGGTCCTTCAGAGGTCCTGACTCCTTGACTGACAAAATTGCTGGGACTGTTGGTAAAAAGGGGGCTTTCCACTAGATATTACCAGACTGTGATGTATGGGACCTGGTCAGGATGCCCAGGATTCACATATAATACCTTTAACTTTGTAAATGGTGGGGAGGTGGAAGGTGCCTCCCTCTGGCCATCCCACATTGAATGTCGGCCATTCATGCCTCCAAAAGATGGTGAGATTGTAGTGACTTTTGCATCTTGAATTGATTTGATGCTAGGGTTTTCTACTTATCTGCAGTGTTCCCAGATGGCAATCTACCTCCATACACCCTCAGGATATGAGTTCATGGTGCCAGGTGTAGGTCTTGTCCCTCAATCAAGCCACAGAAATAATCCTGGGTGTTGAGTTTGCTTGCTAAGCAAGTATTCTAGTGGACTGGTGGAATAATTTATTGGCAACTTCTAAACTTCAACAGAGTAACATACACAATCAACAAAAACCAGTACAAAGTGTACAACTGTGGAGATTAAAACAAACAGATAGTCTTATAAAGCCAAAATCCCTAAGGGTGTGTGTTGTTCTACACCCTTAATCTTGTCAGCTGGGAGGTAGAGATTTCTGGTTCCAGGTCAACCTGGATTTGCATCAGACCTTGCCCCCAATAATGACAGAAACAAAAAACAAAGGCCCTCTATATGAAAGTATCAAAGGTAATAATATTCAACCCCCAAATACAGGTTATTTGAAAATGTTAAAGCTAACCAAGAATATAGACCCCATAACCTGTACTGACAAGGAAAGAGAGATGAGCTCTTGCAGTGCAGCAATCTCATCAATGCTGAGTGCCTCCTCCATCCCTCCATGTTGTGCTGTGCAGCTGTGCCTGTGATCCACTCTGCTGGCTGCACTGCCACTGGGGACTGAATGCTGGAGGTCGCGGTTCTGATGGTGGGGGATGGAAGAGTTCAGACTTCTGGAGTTGTTTGCACTTTCAGTAGCTCTTTAGTTGATCTCAGCTGTCTTTCCTTCAGATTTCTTAACTTTGCAAGATGCCTGATGAAGTTGTAAAATCTGTTGCTTGGTCTCTTTTGCTGCTTGGTGTGCCTGGTGAGGTGGTACTGAGCAGTTGCGGACCACGGATTGTGGGCTGTGAGTGCCTCAGAAGGATTCCAGCCTTGTCCTCTTTTCTGGTGGATCTTGGTCTCTCTGGCTTCTCTGCTGTGGTTAAGAATAACCTATACTCCTTCACTTTTCAGAAGAAGAGTGTATTTTGCTGGGGTTTTGCTAAAATCCTCCCTCCCAGGCTGGTTTGGCATGCCTCCTATGCCACCATCGTACCCAGATGTCCAATATTTATTGTTTGTTGAGTATTTTACTCTCTCTTTCTCTATATCTTCACACACACACACACACACATAGACATCTATCACTTTTCACTGTGTTGCCTTCCCTGTCCACTTTGTTCTGGCTTTGTTACCCTAACTGGCTGCACTTCTGCCATCATGTCATTTATGAATACATCATTTTATGTATTTACATAAAATTTATAAACCACATGGGAAAGAAAACAAACTTCCTAGTTGTTTTCTATTCTTATGCTGTATGTCAGAAAGAACATTTTCTGTTTTACTGAGTCAAGATTCCAATTCCAAATGTTAACTTAAATCTTAAAAAAAGACTATATTGGTACCTGAATCCCATGGGGTTAGATAGATTTCAAACACATCTTTACTCTTAAGGGCTACTGGGGAACTTTCTCCCCGTGAGTGGAAATTTCTGCATAGATAATGGGAATAACAGTTCCACAATTGACATTCCTTAGTTTTCTGAGTAAACATGGATCATGGATCCATCTCCAAACCAGGCAATGTCAATGAGTAGTAGGGGTTTATTTCTTCCTCAGCCATGCTCACTTGTTCCTCAAAGCACAGAGACAATGTCAACTCTCTAGAAGTGCAAGGATTGAGAATAGAGATATGATCAACAATATAGATGCATTATTTAAAAAATGATAAATGAATGTTAAGTGGAAAAAATAGCAGTGGTGCATGAAACTTCTCTAGGTTCAAGGTTCAGAAGAATAAATTATGCCTACTGTTTATGAAGCTAACTAAATCAAATCACTGTAAACTTGTCCTTATCATGACAAGGATGTTTGACTGCCAAAGCACTGCCTTGCAAACCTATACTCAGTGGCACTATTCATATACCACTTTTCAAGTACATACTATGTATGTATATATGTGTGTGTGTGTGTATATATATATGTATATATATATATATATATATATGTTTATTTTTTGTGTAATTCTCCTGATTAAAAAAATTTTAAACAACCTTGTATTTCTTATAACTTTAACTGGATTTATGTTAAATTAGAAAATAAGCTTTGTGGAAATTCATATCTTTGAGGATTTGCTTCAGTTTCAAGAAGGAAATGTTTACTATATTAAAGTGAAACAGTTTTACTATCTCTTTGCAACTCACATTTGAAATTGGATATACTTCATCACTGAGTACTTCCTAAAATAAAACTTTATAACCATCTGGAATCCGTGTGTTCTTGCTGATATTTCTTGTAGATAAATGATTTCTTAATGACTTTCAATCTCAAAGGATGTATTAGACTCTAAAATTATGTGTTTAGATAACAACCCAAAAAGAGCCAATTTGATTTCTGCAGCTTCTCTACCTATAATTGCCTTTCAGAATGTGAAATATATCAGGGTATTTTTCAGAAGTTCTTAATCCTGAGAAAATTCAGTCAACAGAATTGCTCTTTGTTATTATTATACAAATAGCATACACAATTATTTTCCATTATTCTTCCTTCTTAAATGACTAACTGCCCAACCTGTTCTTTGTTGTTCAACCTCATCATGAACCTAGGGAGTCTCATTAGAGAGAGTATTTATTTTCACATGTTGAGAAAAGATAGTTATCAAATTACCAGATAGTTTTTCTTACAACGCAGTCCAATGTAGAATTAAAAAGGGTTCTAGAACTCATCTCAAGATTAAAGAATACATGATACTAATCTTTCCTTACAAATTTTAAGTAAATATTTAATTACCCATAGATGGATGTTATTTAAAGAACAGTGGCTAAGTGTATGCCACAGATATAGAAAAGGAACATACATATCCTCCAACGTGGATGCCCCACTTACATAATTTTGCCCCATTTCTAGCTTCTACAGGCATTTTAATGTTCGTAGTAGATGAGGGAGTAAAAGACTATTTCAGATAACTTTGATTACATGTGAGCTTCAGGGCTTATAAGTTGTTTAAAAAGGGCCTATAAAATTTAAAAAAATTAGAAAATAGGGCCTAAAAGTGCTAATGGTACAGTGTGTGTGTTCTACACCTTTTAAATATCTGATAGAATTGCACTTTTCTGCTATTAACGAACACTCTATCTTAATGCAGGCTTATGAGAAACATTTTTTTCCAAAATTTTTAAATAATAAAACATGAAAGACACTGACCCTCAAATATGAAATTTAGAGAGTAGGATGGAATAAAATAGAAATGTTCCTGAGATCCTTTAGAGCATATTTTATGCCCAAAGAAATTCCATTTGAGCTTTGAGATTTATAGGTTTATTATAGTCTAATGAGATCTTATTCATCTTCAAAATATGAACCCTAACCCAAACAAAGTATTAAATTTATTGGTCCCCACAATCACACTTCACTGACATTAGAAAGTATATATTTAAACCAGGTTTACTACTGAGAAAAGTGCTCCTCCCACAAGCAATTCTGACAAGATTATATGATTCCAGTGAATGTTGTAGTGAACCTCTGTGAACTTGAATCAGCTCTAGTTAAGGCAATCTCTCAGAAGAGCTGCTGTTCATTCCCTTAAGCCAGCTGCTCTGATGGTCCAAGCACTGGGAACAGATGTCTAGAATAATACTTGACTAGGGCTGAGCCACATTTCTCATTGGAAAGAGGGTTTGTGCTTCAAAGTTGCAACCAGAACAGCACAGGTGAAGTATGATGGAGAATAGGGTAGGGAGGGAGGTGAAGAGCACTGTGGAGGAAGACCTTGACTGAGGAGTATACGTATGTTGTCATTCTAGAAGAAAGTGTGCTGGAACAGAAAATAGCCAGCACTATTCACATCAGCTCACTATGTCTTAACATGTGATTAATGTTATAAAGATATAAAAACAGGATTAGGGAGATCGCTCAGTTGGTAAAGTACTTGCAGTTCAAGTATGAGGACCAGAGATCTCCAGAGCACATACAAAGCCACAGCCAAGAGACTGTGTCTGTAATCTTAGTGTGTCTATGGGAAGATGAGAGGCAGAGGCAGGAGGACTTTGGAAGCTCACAAGCCAGCTATTCTGGTATATGAAGTGGAAAATAGTCAGAGACCCTGCCTCAAACAAGGTTGAAAGATTGACACCCAAGGTTGTCCTGTGACCTCCTATATTCACATACACTCACACATATATGAAAATATATAAATAAAATATTAAAATTGATGAGGGCAAGTTTAATTTTGTATGGGTTTATGGAACCAGACACAAATATAAAACCTACAAATATTTAGACTATTTTTTTGCAGCATCAAAGTGATGTAGGAGTCTTAAACATTAAGAGAAATTTGTTCTTTGGTTATTGTTGTTGTTGCTCTTTAAATCCCCTAGTTTTATTCAATGGCATTGCCCAGTACTATACTTGAGTGAAATATTCCCCAATGATCTGTGTTAAAGTCTTGGTCTCCAGCATGGCAGGTAATGAATGGTACCTTAGAGACGTCTAGTGAATAGGATGTGCATAGGTCATTAGAGTCATGCTCTTGATAGGACTTGTAGAACCTTGGTCTCCTGATGGCTTCTTGCTGCCTGAGAGTAATAAGTTTGCTCTGCCATATGCTCCTGTCATCAGGTGTCACCGTCCCCCAAACCTAAAGTAATATGGCTGCCATATCATAGAGTAAAACCTACAGAAATGTGAGCCAATAATTACTTTTTCCTAGTAAGTCAATTGTCTTGAACATTTTGTTATATTAACACAAAACTAATACAATCAATATGTTGAAAACCTTTAAAGTCTTATCTCAAATTGTATTTTGCAAAGAAAAATAAAAAAAATGTTTTGTTGTTCTCTATATTCATGAATTCTTTTAAAGCATTTGACTATTCAATGCCAGGTGAAGTTTGGTCTCAATGCTTTCCAATCATGACTTGAAGATTACTTCCCACAATATTATGCTCACCATTCTAGCCCTGCAGCTGTTTCATATACTAGTATCCCCTGAGAAATTCAGAAAGTATGTATTAATTGAGACAAAAGAGAAGTTCTATTTATTGATTGTGAGCAAAGACAGCAAACTTGAGCATCTCATATGCAAATTGAGATTTTTGTGAGGAATTCTGCACTAAACATTTGTATTTATCACACATGCACCAGGAGAAAACACGAGGAACTATCAGTATTTCCAACTGGACTGTATTTAGACATGGATTTTGGGCAAGCATGACTACATATATGAGATAATGCTGTTTGTATGTTATTGATACTTGGAATTTGTGTATCTGAAAGTTGAGTATCTGAGAAGTATCCATTCATTAGAAATCATTGGCTGAGGGCTGGAGAGATGATTTAGCAGTTAAGTGCTTGCCTGTGAAGCCTAAGGACCTTGGTTCGAGGCTCGATTCCCCAGGACCCACATTAGCCAGATACACAAGGGGCACACGCCTCTGGGCTTCTTTTGCAGTGGCTGGAGACCCTGGCGCACCCATTCTCTCTCTCTCTGTCTCTCTTTCTCTCTGTCTGCCTCTTTCTCTCTCTTCCTATTGCTCTCAAATAAATAAATAAAAATAAACAAAAAAATTAAAAAACATAAATAAAATATTTTTTTAAAAAGAAATCATAGGCTGAAATTCTCACATGAGCATCACCTACACGACACATGTGAGTGAACTCACTTCATTTGTCACAACTTCCTCCCACAGAATGCCACACGGTTGATGCAGGAATGTTGTGCATTCCATGTATTCACTTAAACTTGTTTTGATTTTGTTGTTTTGAATTGCTGGGGATCCAACCCAGAGCCTTGTGTTCTTAAACATTTCTTGACTAGATTCTCTGTGAGATAGCATAGCTAGAAGCAGCAGTACAATTATAATGACAGTAATAAGAGCAATAATTGCAACAGGAACCTGTAAGTGAGTTCAGCTTCCAAATAATTCATTCATTACCTTCAATGAGTCTCTCTGTCCACTTCTCTTCCAGATGCAGTGCAACAAATATCCTTGGTAAACTTTATAGACTTATTACAAAAATCTCTTAAAATTCAAAGCAGTAAAATTCTGTGCATATTATTGTCTTGTCAATATACCTATCATTATACTTCTGAAGTACTTCCTCTTTCCATTCGTCTGTATGGGACTGAAAGATGAAAATCCAACTTTATCTCCAATTTAAGCAAAGAGAATCAAATGAACTGTTTCAGCAGTCACCCCATAGGAGCAGACTCATTCGTGCTTAGCCCAACACTAACGAACTTGCATTGGGGGATTGGATGGCTCTGATCTAGTCTCAGGTCTTCTGTTAAGTGGTCATGTGCTAAATTACTCAGGCTTAACATCTCTATAAGATCACATAGAAGATGTCACAAGGGACTCAGCTCAGCCAGTGTCAGGAAGCAGAACAAGAAACCTGAGGGCTGTATTAAATCCACCAATAACTGTGTTGATCTAACTCTACCTGACCTTTCCTCTGCAGTGTCCTCCTGATGGTCCTCAGGTAGGAAAATGCTAGAAATTGCCTTAGTGATTCTCCACATATGCTCCGAGAAGCAGGATGTGATTATCTGCTGGATTCAAGGGCCAGTAGCCATCCACAAGTGATGCACAGATCCATTTGAACTCCGTGAGCTGTGGTGCTCCCAAGAATCCTACATCTGTTATTAAATATGACTGTTTTCAACTTTGAAGATCACAGTCAGGAACTTGTACTTGCTGGGCAGCTCTTCCATCACTGAGCTACATCCTTTCCCTAAAAGTGATTTTTTTTGTTAACATCTAGATTCAAGCTATTTATCACATTTTCGATGTACTTATATCACAAATTTTCTATATAAATAGTCATGTGTGCTTTTTATTTTTTATTAACAACAACAACCCATTACAACAAATGGGTTTCAATATGGTGCTTTAGTTTCCTTCCCCTTCCTTCTTCTCCACTACTCTGCTCCCTATTTGAGCCCCATTCCCACAATTGCTGTCTTTCTATTTTCATGTTACATGCTTCCTTTTGTCCATCTCCTCCTTTCATATCACTTCTTGCTCCCTTCTATCTAGTTTCATATCCTATACCATCTCTAATATCCCCTATTTTCCATACTTAGAATCATATAAAAGCTAGAATTTAAATATGAAAGACAACATATGATTTTTGTTTCTCTGAGACTGGGCTTCCTATCTCATTCAGTATAATTTCTTTACATCCAGTTTCCTGACAATTTCATAACCTCATCTTTCTTAATAGCTGAATAAAATCCCATTATGAGTTGGGCATGGTGTTCCATGCCTTTAATCCCAGCACTTGGGAGGCAGAGGTAGGAGGATCGCTGTGAGTTCGAGGCCACCTTCAGATTACATAGTCAATTCCAGGTCAGCCTGTGGTAGAGTGAGACCCTACCTTGAATAACCAAAAAAAAAAAAAAAAAATCCCATGCATATATACCACATCTCCACTATCCATCCACCAGTTGATAGGCATATAAAAAGTACTTTGACTATGGAACTGGCACATGCATTAAGTAGTAGATAGAATTCTCTGAGTTCTTGAAAACATGCATTGGCTTTTCAAAGAATATTAATGAACTTCAAAAATGTATTTTTTCCTCTTACTCTTCAGCTTCCAGAAGAAGCAAGGCTCGTCTGATACTTTTATTTCAGACACACAGCCTCCAGAACTGTAAAAATTCAAAAATTCTACTATTTTAAGACACCAAATTACACAGCATATATATATATATATATATATATATATATATATATATATATATATGGCTTTATTCATTTATTAGAGACAGAGAGAAGGAGAAAGAGAGTGAAAATGGATGTGCCAGGTCCCCTAGCCACTGCAAACAAACTCCAGACACAAGTGTCACCATGTATATCTGGCTTACATGGGTCCTGGAGAATTGAATCTGGGTCCTTCGGTTTCACAGGCAAGTACCTTAACCACTAAGCCATCTCTCCAGCCCCACAACTTTTTAATATCAGTCATAGAAAATGAATTTAAATGTATGAAATTCAATTGACTAGTTATAAATATATCTAGAGTACTATGAATTTTGATAAAAGTATCCACTGTGTAACTATCACTAAGATCAAGATATGAACAGTTCTGAATCAAGAGAATTTTCCTTTGTCCCTTCTCAATCTGCAGGCCTCAACATATACACTCAGTCCCAGGATACTCCTGGGTGTATTCTGCCTAGCCCATTAGAGTTATAAGTAAACTGACACAGAATGCATGTTTCTGCATGATGATTGAAAGCAACCCCTATGTCATATGTATTATTTGTAGCTTTCTTTTGTGGGCGGGTAGTATGCAAATAGAACTGGTAATTGTTTTATATTTGTTCTTTTTTTCTGATATTTTAGTTATATTCATTCAAACTTATCTAAAATAAATGTAAAACTAAAGAAATAGTGGGAAATAGAAAGAAACAGCAGTTTCATTAGTTTTATTATAATGTATACATATTTTTTGTATTTATTTTATATTTACTCTCTTATGTGTTTAATTTATAAAGTAAAGTTTATTATAGGTTTACATACAGTGGCAAAAACTATCATAGTCCACCCTTGGTCCCCTACTGATTCATGACTGTTAGGTTAAGATGGGCTTCCCAAAAAGGGAATCACCAAAGAAAACAGGATGGTGACAGACATATAAGGGAGTGGGTCATCCACATTCCTTAAGAAATTGCCCAGCCATTAACGATGCCCCAAGTCCTGATTTATTCTCCCCACTTATCTCTTACTGGGTCATTTCTGGTCTCACCCTATGGCTAATGTAAAGAACAGAGATTTACTGTCCCAACAAGAAAATTCTTTCCCTTTCTCTCAACTGAAGAGCTTATAAAGCCCACTATCTGTAACCCCAAGCTGACTGCTCTGCTCTTGAGAGTCAGTCCTGGCAGCTCATGACTGCCCCCCCCCCCCCCACCAAATAAAAACTTCCATCTTTTCCTCAGTGTGCTCTCCCTGGTCTTGGTCACTCCTGAACCTTACAATGACCATCTCACATTGCAAATTGTATTCATTCCAACTTCAAAGGTCTCTCTGGTGGTTTGACTGTATATACCCTCAATAGATTCAGATGTTCTTATTAAAGTTTGTAACTTAGATTTCTAGCCACTTGTCTAGGAATAGGTGTTGCGGGGGGGGAGGGGGCAGATCCTTGGGACTAAGGGTGTGCCCTGGGGCAGGGGATCTGAAGTCTAGCCTAAGGTATACAGAACAGTCTGAGTTTTGCCTAGGACCATGTTTTTTGTTTGTTTTGTTTTTGCTTCCCATTTGTGCTTGCATGTGGTGCTGGCTGTGTCTCTCTGCTTGGGTTTATGAGTGGGAGCCAGCACCTCCCACCATTTCATGGCACTTTACCTGGATCTACAAGCTTGAAATAAATTTCTTTCTATGTGTCTACTTGGAAGTTCATCCCAGCAAGGTGCAGCTGCATACAACAGTCCCTACAGTTTTTACCAACTTTAAGGTTGTTCCAAATTCGCCAATGTCGTCTGAGACTCAAGATTGTCTCTTAACTGAGAGTTCTGTAAAATCAACATAATTTATATACTTCCAACATATGGGCACAGAGTAAACATTTCCATTGTAATAAGGCACAACAAGGGAGACTGGAACAATACAAAATCAACAAACATCAGATAAACATCAAACATCTGTAGTTCAAGTCCAATATCCATGAACAGTGATGATAGTCTCTGGAGTTCTAATTTCCAACCCTCCAGCTAGGCCAAGTAAACAGATTAAATTTACATCCCAAGCCACTACTACTATGTGGTACCCCTTATCCATAGAAGTTTCAGTAAAGACAGCAATTTCTCTTATCTCATTGTAGTGAGGCTCAAAGTATGGCATCGTTACAGACTAAGTGTCCCACAGAACAACACAAACATCAGTGTAGTTAATACCTATGTATTTATAGAATTATCTGCATTGTCAAAGAAATTTTAGTTCATCAGTGAAATATAATGTAGAAATCTATACTGATATGATATTAATGATTCTATAAATAACATGTTTCCATGCAACCCCCTCCCACACACACAGGTGCCTTCAGCTTCCTGCTGTGTACTAAGTACCACTGTCAACCTTGTGTTTTTCTACCTGTTAAGCTGAACTACTTTATATCTTCTTACTTTAGGATGATTTCCATCTGCTGAGTAGAGCGTGTACATAAAATTTGGTATATGTTTGGGCATAAAATAGGCTCAAACCATGTCTGATTTAACTGTGTTGCCATTTTTTGACTAGGAGTAGATTCTTACAGACTAGAAAGGGAATAACATATTTTTGGGGAGCAAGTGTCATATAATTTATGACTTTTCTCATTAACTCATTTCTCTTCTAGCAATGTTTCACTTCTTGTTTCTGTCCTCTCCTCTAGTAAATGCCAAGAAGAAAACCTGTTTTGAAGTGGCAAGAAGATGGGATTTCAACACACATTGTGAAAATTTGGGCAGAAATATAGCATTTTCTTTTGAACCAATGTAAATTCATTAAAATGATAATACACACTTTGATATGGGCTTGATCTGCAAAACTTTGATCATCTCACCCTTCCTGGTTCTTTTTTGCTTGAGAATAACACCCCAGAAGAACAGTGGTAGACTGGGTTATGATGTCAGTATATAGCCCCAAGGCTTCAGAGGCCATTGAAACATAAGTACAGTTGTGTCTCTAAGAAAAGTTGACCAAAGCATACCGTGGTCCTTTTATTTCTTTCCAGGTATCTGAGTAAGAATTTCTGATAGAAAAAATAAATATGATAAACATTGTATATGATCTAAGCATATTTCATATATAGAAAATAATTCACTGATTAGAAATAGTTGAAGGGAACAATCATGATTAGTATAAAACTAATGTAGTTATATAATACTTTTAAAGAGTGCAGGTTAATGATTTTAAAGTAAATATAGAATCCTCAAGAAGGTTAAATCATTATCAAGTAGAATCCTCCTTTGATCATTGGCATTAATGACTGAATAATAAGAAGACTTCTTTCAAAGGAGCAGAGCAATTATTTATATGTTAAGTGTCCTTCTCAAGTGCTTTAAAACAGCCAATCTTACAAAATAGGCTAAACATTTGCCCTACAATCTTAATCATACAATTAATTTGCATAGGCATCATTGGATTTTAAATACATGTATGGTTCAAAAGCAAATTTTATTTCATTTAAGTTAAATCATCCATACCAACATAGTCATAATTAAGGAGGCTCATGATGATTCTATTAATAACAATTCCTCATAAGTTGTATGAATACATTTTCTAGGTAGCTGTCTACCAAAAAGATGACTCTTTAAGATGCCATGCTTTGAGAATGACTGCTATCTTGAACTCTATATATTTCATATTGACAAGCTGCAAATAAGGTTGATAGATGAGCTAAGAGAGAAGAATTTGTATAATATATATATATATATATATATATATATATATATATATATATATATTCAAATTCCAGCTTGAACCCAAAGAAGCTGTGTGATTAGAAACCAGATATTTACCTTCCCTAAGAATTTGTTTCCTCATTTTGGAATGAAAAAGAAATAAGAAGAACACAAAAGCAAACAGGACAGAATGTGTGTAACATGTAACAGTCACTTGTTTTAAATAAAGAAGGAAAGGACCCAGACTACATATATTTGCCAAGCCATCCATGTGTATAAACATGAAACTATTATACATATTGAAATATCTTGGTATGGGTAGATAGTTCAATGGTCAAAGACACTTATTTACAAAGAATTATGGTGTGGGCTCAGTTCCACAGAATTCATATGAAGCTAGACACAAAACATGGCACATGCATGTGGTGTTAATTTCAGTGGCAAGAGACCCTGTTACACCCATACACATGCAAATAAATAAGTAAATAAAAAAATCCTAAAGATAAATATCTCATTTCATGCATAAATTATCCCACATAAAATAAGAAAAACTAGCATATAGAAAATCATGTATATGCAAAAAATATAGGAAATTATGCATGGTAATAATATAGAAAACATCCAAATAGCTACAGTATGGACAATCTCATATTCCAATATATCAATCAGGTCTCAGAAAATAGCAACCAGTACTAACAGCATCATTTTTATCTGTTGAGTTTATTGACTAAACTGCAAATTTTATCATTTGGCTACATGAATGTCTAAAATGTTTAGAATTTATTACCTCCATAAAGAAATATCATTTTCACATATAAGTTATACTGTCCCCTTTAGACCAATAGAGCACTAACCTGTGGTGAAATTATTAGAAACTACCATTTTAAATTCATACTAGCACCTTTGCACTGTTTTCCATCAGGAGTTAGTTTATTTTCACTTCTGAACTCTCTGTGTTTAATTGTGATATAACAGAAAATGCACTCATTGATCTAAGATGGCATCCTCTAATAAATTTCCAAGGTCTCTGAAACACAGATAGAAAAGCGGCAGTTTAGAACTGTTTCTCAGGTCTACCCCGGATCATCATTTAGATATAATATCAAGGAAATAGACCATTTGGGCAGGAAAATAGTCACTTGTTATTAGATTAATGTGGACACAAAAAAGAGAAGATTGTCATTTCCAGTGAGGCAAAAAAGAGATATTTGTTTTGCAAGTGGAAATTATGCAGCTAAGAATTTTCTTTCTGAGATTTGTAATTCATAGCTTTTTCATATATTTCATGGATAGCTCAATGAAAGGCTATCTCTTAATTTGGTTTCCTAGAGTTGATATGATAGACTCATGGAAGGCATAATCTAATTTGTGATATTACTAATAGATATAAAATGATACCTGAGTTACTTTGTTGGTTTGTCTATTTTCTAGACATCAGTGATTTTTCTGTTTCATTTTTTCTGTGTGTGTGTGTGTGTGTGTGTGTGTGTATGTAACTGGCTTTGCTACAACTCCCAATCATACAATCAAGAATTCATTCATGTATTGCTATGAAATCCTCTTATAAATTATTAGATTTAAGTAACAGTAGCCCTGATGTTATCAGTTATATAACTTTAAAATCAGAACAGAGTCTTCCCTGAAGGGATTAAAATTTTAGATTTGGTCAAAACCATTAATCCATGCTCAAAAATTTCAGTTTCTGTTTCCTGATATTCTAATTCTACAAATTTTTTAAATATTTTATTTGTATTTATTTATTTGAGAGAGAGAGAAGGAAGGAAGGAAGGAAGGAAGGAAGGAAGGAAGGAAGGAAGGAAGGGGGAAAGAATGGGCACAATAAGGCCTCCACCCACCACAAATGATCTCCAGACACATGTGCTACCTCATGCATCTGGCTTAGGTGGGTTCTGGGAAATCAAACATGGGTCCCTTGGCACTGTACACAGTCTTTTAATTGCTAACCCATCTCTCCAGCTCCAATTCTACAGATTTAAGCTTCCCTGTCCAGATACTAACCCTGTAAGCCAAGTTATTACACAAGCCTGTTGCAGTCGGGTTCATATTGCTGGTAGAAATCACCCAACTGAGAACAGCTTGCGGGGAAAAAGAGGTTTATTGTGATTTACAGACTTAAGGGGAAGCTCCACAATGGCAGGGGGGAAATGATGGCATCAGCAGAGTATGGACATCACCCCTTGGTAAACATCAGTGGGCAATAGCAACAGGAGAGTGTGCCCAAACACTGGCAAGGAGACACTGGCTATAATACCCATAAACCCGCCCCCAACAATACACTGCCTCCAGAAGGCATTGATTTCCAAATTGGCATCAGTTGGGAACCTCGCATTCAGAACACCTAAATTTACGGGGGACACCTGAATCAAACTACACATTCCTTCCCTGGTCCCCATAAACTGATAACCATTCATGATATAAAATTCAATGTACTCAGTCCATCTTTAAAAGTCCCCATAGTTTTTTATCAGTCCCAGTAGTGTTCATACATCTCTATAGTCTACGGTCTTTTAACTGAGCCGTAACACCAAAAAAGTAAATTAAAAAAAAAAAAGGCACAGAACACACATTCACACTGCAAAGGATGACATTGGGCATTACAAAGAAATAGTCAACCAATACAAGATTATAACAGGGCAAACATCAAACACTGTAGTTCTAAATCCAACAACTGTAGTCAGTGACAAATTTCCAAGTCCAATAATCTTAACCAGCAACAAGTCTACGAGTTCCAATTCCATGACTCCAGATAGTCTATTTGCAGTCCTGGAAAACTTCATTTGGGGCCTGCAGCTTTCCTTAGCAGCCATCTTGTGGTGCCAGCATCTCTGACATCATGGGTCTCCATGCAGGCAAATCAGCAAACCTGTTTCACACTGCCCACGGCCTTTTTCAAAACACAAGACCATGTTGCAAATTCAATGACCCTCTCTTTCCTGCATTTGTTATACTCCATAATACCTGGTGGGGTGCCAGTTTGCTAAACCAGAGGGAAATAAAGCCGACTTTGAAGAATAGGACACGCCTTCAGCATGACACCTTTATGTTGCAAATCCAGTGATTTATTATATATCGCAAAGAAAGTTGTAGCAGTGATTAGCTGCAGTCTGTAGTATGGTTCAGTCTATGAAGCATGTAATCTCAAAATTTAACATACGTTAACATATTTTCTGAATGCTGGAAAATATGAGGTCATGAAGATTGATAAAACCTTTTGTTGATAAAAATTGTGTCAGTTTCAAGGGGCATCAGCATGACTCATAAAACTTCTCACTTAATATTTGTAATATGGATCTGATTTTTTAATTGTTTATTTATTTATTTATTTGAGAGTGACAGAGAGAGAAAGAGGCAGATAGAGTGAGAGAGAGAGAGAGAGAAAAAAATTGGCATGCCAGGGCCTCCAGCCACTGTAAATGAACTCCAGATGCATGTGCCACCTTGTGCATCTGGTTTACATGGGTCCTGAGGAACTGAGCCTCAAACAGAGGTCCTTAGGCTTCACAAGCAAGCGCTTAACCGCTAAGCCATCTCTCCAGCCCTAATATGGATCTGATTTTACCAAAATATTAAAATTAAATCTCAGAATTCATTCTCTGGTGGCATGAATAGACTGGCTAAGCTGCAGAATATGGTTTATAATTGTAAAGCAGGAAAAGAAATTCTCATCTGGGCTATAGTCATTGCTATACTAGCTCTTCTGCTTGGTAGGGCCACTTCTAATATTCATAAATCATTCCTATTTCATTTGTTATCAGTAGACCCTCCACTAAATTAGTCACTAAATAACAAAGCAACCTGTGGTTTCTTTTAACAAAAAATCAATACTAAATTACCATTGTGGATATACTTTCTCAAAGTTGCCTCCACCCTGCAAAACTGAGAATGTTTTATAGTTGGCTCTTTGTATTGAGATTCTGTGCTTGTGAATTCAACAAAACAGGTTGTAAAAACTAAAAACTAAAAAAAAAAAAACAAAAAGAAAGAGAAGAAAAGCAAAAAAAGAAAGAGAGAAATATTGTATGTGTACACTTAGAAATATTTTATCATTATTCTCTAAGTAATCCAGCGTAGTACACACTCACATAGCATTAGGTAAGTGATCTAGTGATGGCTCAAGGCATAGCGTCCTGGGAAAATAGTATGCATTTTTACCTGAGTTGTTGTTTGTAGGTCCTGCTCCTATCTGACAAACACTTATGTTCCCCATACACTCATCTATGGATGCAGATCATTGCTCTAAAACTCATGATTGATATCTATGGATTCAAGTGTGATTTCCTTCAGGTGAACACTTTTCACACTTCCCGTATGACTTAATTTTTCAAAATTTCATATTATTTACTTGAATCTTGAGAACTATACCTATTTGCTAGTTGTACTTGCAGTGTCTTGAAAATTAGTGAATGTTCAAAGCCTTAAAAGATTTTAACATAATTGTAGGCCAGGCAGAGGCAGGAGGATCCCTATGAGTTTGTGGTCAGCTTGGGATGTAGTAAGACTCTACCTCAAAACAAAAAAAAAAAAAAAAAAGGAAAAAGAAAAAGAAAAAAAAAGACTTCAAGATTTTAATGTAACTGCAATTGGAAAGTTAAGCTAGAACAAATAATAAGGGGCAAAAGAAGCAGGGAGAATATACTGATCTCCTTCCTACTTCATGAGTATTTTGTGTCTGTTCAGGCAAACACCCGCTACGTTCAGCAGCAAGGTGGAACAGCTAGAACATTAGATCTCTGGCACTGTTTCTTCCAGCAAGGCCAATTATATGTCAATTCAAAAGGAAGTCACATTTTAATTGATATTGAAATTCCATAAGGAAATTAAAGTATATTTACATTTAATGAGCAATTTTAATTTCCTTATGTTAAAATTAAAATTAAAGTAAATTAAAATTCATTACAGCAACCAGGACTTAACCAACATTTTTAATAGGGGATATAAAGAGAGAGAATTTCTTAAGCTAATATATACCCTTCATGGGAAATATTGGGTTATAAGCAACAGAAACAACTTTAACTCCCTTAAGACAAAAGCAGATTTCATTTTTATGAATATTCAAGTATATCATGGTCCCAAGTACATCACAAAACCAGAATCAGAAGGAGTCAAATACCCAGCCTATCTCTTTCTCAATTTTATCTGACACTGGAGTTTCCACCAGTTTCTTCATTCTTTTCATCGCACACAAAGCAACTTCCTTCTGTTTGTTTTAGAATGGATATTATTATTTTATACAACCTTTCAAATTAAATAGGCATAAACTCTAACTGGACTCTCTAAAACTCAATTATATTTTAAAACTTTTGCATTTATTTATATGAAAGAAAAAGAATGAGAGACGGAGAGAGAGAGAGAGAGAATGTGGGTACACCAGGGCCTCCTGGCACTGCAAACAAATGCCAGATACATGTTCCACTTTGTGAATTTTGCTTTACCTGGGCACTGGGGAATTGAACCTTTGCAAGCAACCACCTTTAACCACTGAGCCATCTCCCCAGTCTTAAACCTCAATTCTGACTTGCTTGGTTAATTTGGTCTGTCTATTCCACGACTTAAAGTTCTAGTTCTAGTTAAAGTTCTAGTTTCGTCTCCCCCTCCACATAGCAGGATAACAATATAGATTTTTTTTTCCAAGAACAGTTTTCATAGAAGTAAAGGTGAGCTAGACAGGTAGCCTAAGAGGTCATTAGAACTCCTCTCTACCATATGAAGTGCATACAAAATCATAATCCCTGATAATTGTAAACTTTTGTGTTTTTACTTTCTGTGCATTTTTCTGTCCCCATTGTTACAATATAAAAATAACAGTGAGTACTTTAACTTTCCACTAATTATCCATGTTTGAACGACAAGCACGGGCACACCACACATTTGACGCTGGTCCAGCACTATGCCAAGACCCTTAGGTGAGGTGTTCCAGCAGCAGTTGTAAACTATGGGTTGTGCATCCTCCGTGGAGCACAGGGAGATATCTGTAGTGCTTTTACTCCATCTGGTCCCCTTGTTACTACAATAGTTTCTAAAATGATATTCTCTTATAAATTCATAGAGATGGCCATTTTCCCCATTGCCCTTAGGGGTCCATTCTAGCTTTCCCTACATAGAGATTCTATTTTGCCACAAGTTGAATTTCTCACACTGAGAAGGTCAACTATTTCTTTCATCTAAGTCAATCTTTCTCTGGGAAGGTACTGAGCAAGAACTCACAGTGTTTAATATGAAATATTAACTGAGTAAGTTGGAAACAATTTTTTCTCCAGACAAGAAAATAAAAAAAAAACTTGCATAGCTTCACTCTGAATTATATTTTGATTCCTCAAAAAAATGTGAAATAAGAGAAATTATTCTCAGTTCTCCTCAGCCTAGTGACATCTGTCTCTGATGAGAAGCCAAATCCTATGCTTCCGTATACTTTACAAATAGCAATGAACTTGCAATAATGAAAGGGAATGAATACATACACTCATTCTGAGAGAGAGAGAAGAAAACTGTATTCTGAAGAAGGCTGAGAGAGAAACTATGTGGGAACACGAGGAGTGATCGCAGCAGAGCTGACCTCCGTGGTCACCTGAGAGCTGGCCCACATGATTCCCTTCTCAAAAGTGCTTCTCTCCACATTTTCATCACATTCTTACTCCACCTCCTTCATGTCTTCTTCAGCCTTCTGGGAACAAAACAAGAGGACTTTACATCCACGATGAAAAGTCATGACCTTGCAGAGACTTTTCTCGAATGTAATGTACAAGAAGCTGCAAGAGTAGAGCACACCTGGTCAGCGAGAATTCTGTGTATTTGTTCAATACTCCTAGTCCCACAGGATCGAGCAGTTCAAGAACTCACCTTAGCTCTCACGAAATGTCAATGTAGCAGTTAGCTTCTCATTACTGAGCCAAAACACCAGACCAAAAACAGCACTTACAATGAAAGGGTTTGTTTCCACCTGCAGTTTCAAGGGGACACTTTTCCATGGCGAAGAAAGCATGGTAGAGCACAGGTTGGGCCTCATATCCTACCAGAGCAGGAGAGGAGGCAGCAACAGTGAACTACCCAGCACTGGTGAGTGGGATGGATTACAAAATCCTGAGGTCACCCTCAGTGACATTCCACCTCCAGAAAGGCTCCAACTCCCAAAGATACCACCAGCTAGAGATAAAATATGAAGTTTAATCACAAACTCATGAGGCTTTGTAAGACATTTTATAGTCAAAGCACCTCAGCCATCATCACAGTCTCCTATAATGAGTTGGGTCCCTTTGTGTGCTAGAGGATGGAGTGACAGGCCTTGCCCAGACTTCACGCCACCCATTTCCAGAGACTGAGTGACTTGCATTCTATCCGGATTCCCAGGCTCACACGTCTCAGGAACTTCCTTTGGACACTGCAGAAGCTACAAGGCATGGCAGCTGCCGTTTCTTTTCAGTGTGATTGACTGAGAAGTAACGCAGGACCTCATGGGGCGCTTTCTGGCGCATGCTGTAGTGTCCCCAGAAGCCAGCAGGACTGTTTACTACCAGCTACACAACAAACACTTCCATATTTGGCATAAAGCTAAAATGTTTCATTTGGAATGCAAACAAGACCTAGAAAATAAAGGGATCGAAATAGGAACATAAATTCCTGGAAATGTGAAAAAGTGTCACTCAGACACCTGTCCCTGAAGGCCACCCCCATGGGCCTGATACACTTTGAATCAGCAGGATGGATGGTCGGATGGTCTCATTTGTTCAAGGTTTCTCAAGTTTTCCAGGCTGTGGGCAATGTCAAAGGCAAATATTTGGGCAACACCCATCATATTCCTCAGTTGTTCGTATGAAATTATTCTCCTAAGCAAAAAAAAAAAAAAAAATATATATATATATATATATATATATATATATATATATATATATATATATACATAATTCTCTTAGCAAAGCATCAGCAACGAGAATGCACATTCGGTTTTGTCCTGCACAACTCACAATACTGAAGCAATTCCCATGGAAAGTTACCATCCATGACGTCACACTCACCCTGGCATTTGAGTCATGAGCAGACATTGTAGTGTCTGAAGAAATGGCCACATTTATGTCTAATGTTCCTCTCCCTTGCCACCTTGTTCATGCGCACATAGATGCATATTACTTCCTCCCCAAAAAGCTCGATAGTTTGAATTGGCAATTGTGGAATTTTTGGCACTGTAGGTGGTACATAATGAAGGATGGTCCTGTTAACAAGTGATTCTTCATAGGTTAAAAGAAGGAATTACATTCAAGAAACCCAGAGGAATTCCACACTTTAAAACTTCATTTTTCACCCTATAGATGGTTATTAGGTCCCTTGAGCAGAAATTTAAAATCACAAGAAGCCAGAAGATAACAGGAATTTCTAATTTACTGAAGTCAAAATGCCTAGGCTATTTTATGATATCACACTGCAGTTAATAAGGTGAGACAAAAGATCACTTCATCTGAACTTCTAAGGTATGAGCCCAAGTTAGATAAACCTTCTTTTATCTATAAGCTTTTCAGGAACCTTGTTGAGTAGTGGGAAAAAGCTGCATCTCGCTGCATATCTCAAAGTCATAGACAGCTAGGGAGTTGTTTTTAATATTAATATACATTTTTGGATCCATAAAGATTCCTGATTTCTCCCATTATTCAATCTGTTCCCAGGGTAAGTTGGAGCACTTTATAAGCCTCAGTTTTATAGATATGGAATATCCAGAGCACATCCTGGAATACAGCCTCTCCCATCACTGTGCTACATCTTTGTGTCGGGTTATATGGCGATGATATGTTGGTTTAAGTCTTTTAGATTTCTTTTGGAATACTTGGGGTAATAAATGCATGCTTTCCACTTCAGGAATGCATTGTTTTTGCTTTTCATTCGGAAAAATATAGCTACAGAAAGAGAAATTTCTGTGGTATGCCTGTTACCCTTTCCTCAAAATCAAAGTTCTTGGTGAAATTATATGGAATACATTTGTCCCGTGATTGCAATTACACTATACCACCACTAGGTGGCAAAATGAAAAATCACATGAATGAGTTTTGAGGACATCCTTTTGCCACTGAAACATATAGGCTTGGAACAGAGAGACCCTATGATATTGGTTGATATGTGCAATCATCCATATTTGGCTTTAACTATTTGAAGAATGTGTTCCCACTACTCTTAAGCAAGGCCTTCCTCTCATAAAGTAAATTGGACTTTTGACCCATTCCTCAACATGAAGTGATTGGAAAGGGGAAGTGATAATCAACAAAACATTGGCAAATGAGCTGACCTAGTATTGAAGACTGCAAAAGGTAGAAAAATATGGTGCACATAATAGTGCAAACTTAAGTCTCTCCACTTGTCTTACTCCTAATCTTTGGAAGGATTAGTTCCTCAAAAGTCTCACAGCCATTCTCTCATCTTTGTAACTAATTTTATTTGTAAAAATCATTTTATTTGTAAACACCACTCTTATTTCTTCTCTACTAACAGGTGGATTTTGAAAATAAATACTTTAAAAATTCTTTACAAGGATCCTGGCAGAATACATACCTAGCATCTCATTTCCATATTAAAAGTACTGGCTTACTCATGTTCTCTGTATAACTTCATTTATATTTAATATTTCCATTAAGGGGTACAAATGATTCTGGAAAGCTCTGTGAATAATATATAATTTGAAACACAAGCCATTCCCTTAGTTTGCCAGGAGATTTTCACATTAGTACTGATTTACCAAAGTAGGCTAATGAATCCATTTCCATTATTTGTAAAACTCTAAGCAGAAGTTGAGTACTTACCAAGAGGAAGGGTCTGTCACTTTGTAAAGTACTGTACTTCGGTTGAGAATTGTATCGGCCCTGTTCAGTGTGGAATCATGACAATAACAATATCAAATTGCCAGCACTTCCTAGCTGACAGGCGTGGTGCTAAATCACTCAATATGTGCACGGATGCCAAAGTCTGGGAGAATCTCCCTTGATAGATGAAGTGGTGGGGGCACACACACCATGCATTAAGACATTTAATGCTCAGGCTCCTAACACTTAAGTCTTCTTCCTAAGGTACTTTTAGAAAATGATTCACCAGTGCTTTCACCATTATGTATGACTTTAAATAGATTTTGCAAATTATTGGTGAGCAAATACATAACTTTAGAAAAGCCATACACACTCAGAGCAAGATTAAAACTGAACATTTAAATTGGAAACATGGAGGAAATGAGGACCTAGAGTTCAATGAAGAAGTATTAATTTATGCAGTTTCCCAATTCCCATGTTAAATAATGCCCTGGTTAAAATGACCATTGTTCTCCATGTGAGCTTTCCCGTGTTACAAGAGTGGAAACATCATGGTGCCTCATACCAAGACTCAAAAAACCAGTGTATCATGGCAAATTTGTAGTAAATTCCTTTACAAATTCCTTCAGTGTTTTCTTTTTCATCTAATTTTGAATATATTTTCTCAAATTCCTTTCACATTTAGTTTTAAAAGTATTTGTTAGGACAGTTGCAATTCAAATATCTCAATTTTATGTTTGCTTTTCATAGATGTTGGGCTTTGAGAGTGCAATATGGCCATCATTTCCCTAGCAATGGATGAGTTTTATAGAATTTTTCTTCTGTTCACTCCATCGTCTCTGCTTACCCTAGCTCATTTTTTATCCCATTATTTTTTGTTCTAATTATTTTATATTAGAAGCTTTTTCCTATAACCTATAATCAGTTTATCTGCTCATATGTTTAGTATTTTCATGTTTATTGAAATATATTAGGATAAAGAAAGTGTATAAATGATTAGTCTCTAATAACAACAAAATATTACAATAGAGGAATTAAATATAACCACTTTAAGTGTCAAAAACTAAAGCTTCATTGGCATCTAATTCACTGTAACTTTTCCATAATTCCAAAACCTAAATAGTTAGTTTTCTAACACTGTCAATGACTTACAAAATTTATCCAATGGACTCATGCAACATGTAGTATTTTATGTCCAGCTTCTTTCTCTCAGTGTATCATGTTTGTTCATCTCATAACACATGGCTATATTTCTTCACTTAATTGCAAACATAGTCAATTCTCCTACTGATACAAACTTGTTTTCTAATTTGGAACCATTGTACATAATGCACTTGTGAACATGTTTACATAATTTGATATGCATATTATTTCTACATATAATAAAACAATTCACTTGGCTACATGTTTGTTTCCAATAAGTGATAACCAAATGTTTTCTAAAGTTGTATTTTTCTTCAGCAATTTAGAATGGTTCTAATCTTTTCATGTCCTCAACAAATTTTGCATTCACCCTGATCTTATATTGTGGCTTTGATTTACAACTTCCTCATTATTCATAATTTGTGACTCTTTGTACATATGTAGTGGGCATTTTGGTATCCTCTTATGTGAGATTCTTTATCTTAAAAGTACTTTTGCACATATTTCTACTAGGGTGAAGGGAGTCAAGAAATGTGTCTTCTTTTTCTATTCCTTAGAATAATAAATATGACATTGACACTAATCATGAAGCTATTTATGCCGAATGTTTAAAGTATAGATTCAATTTCATTCCTGTCAGAATGGCAGTCATTAAGAAAATAAAAACATTTGCTAACAAGGATGGGGGCAAAGGGAATCCTTTTTTATACACTGCTAGTTGGGATGTAAACCAGCCCAACCCTTATTGAAATATGTATGAAAGTTCTTTAAAAAAACTAAAGATACATCTATCAAATGACTCAATTATACCTCTCTTCATTATTTAACTGAAGGATAATTCAACATATCACAGAGATCCTTGAGCAGCAATGTTCATTGTAGCTTTATTCAAAATAGCTGAATTAAGGATCTAAAGTGAATACCTATTAACAGATGACTGTATAAGGAAATCATAGTGTATTCAGACAAGGTAATTTTATTCAGATTTAAGGAAAAATGAAATTATGTCATTTTTAGGATAATGGATGCAAATGGAGAATATCCTATTAAGTGAATTAAGTTAGTTTCAGGAAGAAAAATCTCACAGGTTTTTTCTTAGTTTTGAATTCTATAGATCATGTAGATACATAAAATCATGTAGGTGTATATAACAAGAATGTAGGAGCAACACTGTTTAAGGAAAGAAAAAGATTAACAGGAGGAAGGGGTGGAGAAAAAGAGAAGAGGAGAGGGCTATAAGGGAGAATGTACTCAAATTGCATGATACAGTCTTGTGAAAATGTCATGAAACCATGGCAATGAATACACGCCAATGAAAATATCATGGGAAATATGTGTGTATTTAAGCATGCTATACTATCAGTCCCTAAATCTCTGCTGCGAAAGTGATGTGCCTTAAAACATTCGCCTTCTGTAAGGACATGAGCTGTTAATTGTTTCTACATGGGTTAGTAATAAAGCAAGCTCTAGATCTACATGGCTCTATAGCCATAACAATAGATGTGTGTAAAATTAGACAAAAAAGCATTTAAAAATTAAGTAAAAATGATACTATTACTATTCATATTTAAAATAACCTCATCATACTTGTTCCATTAAACTGATAGATTAAGCTTCTTTTGTAATACAATAAATTACCACGAAATGAGAAACTTTAAACAACACACTTTCATTATCACGTAACTGCTGACGACCATGCATTGGATGTTGCTTAGCTATTTTACTGGGATTCACCAGGTTGTAATAGAGAATTTGGCTTCGGGCTTGAGATTGATCAGAGGCTCACATGTGACAGGCTTCACTTTAGAAATTACTTGGCCTTTTTGGCAAAATAATATCCTTGAAGCTGAAAGACTAAGAGGTTTCATTTCTCGTTGGAGGATGTTCTCAGTTTACAGAGTCTCCTAGGGGTTCTTTACCACATGGACTTCTCTAACATGACAACTTACTGAAATGTCTTCTTGCTTTATCAAAACCAATGGATGAAAACTGTGAGTGTGGCTCTTGTTGCAAACTATAACACCATTTGCCTTTGAGATTCTATTATAGCAAATCACAGGCTTGGAATATACAAAAGAATAAATAGCCGGACATGGTGGGGATGCCTTTAATCCCAGCACTCAGGAGGCAGAGGTAGGAGGATCACTGTGTGTTCAAGGCCACCCTGAGACTACATAGTGAATTCCAGGTCAGCCTGAGCTAGAGTGAGACCCTACCTTGAAAAACAAACAACAACAAAAAAGAATAAATAGGAAGACATGAAGGTCATGATTACATGTCTTAGAATCTGAGTGCTTTCATGGAGACATCAGCAGTCCAGCTCTGCTGAGGTCAAATACCACTTGCTACTTTCTTGCCAAAATAGTTATCAATGACCAAACAACCTAGGAGAGGAAAGAACATACAGTAAACAGCACTGGGAAATTCTGGGTACTAATGACTAGTATAAACTCAAAAATCACTATAATCCCAGAATACTCTCTGGAAAGCACTTATAGACAACTATAGCATTTGAATATTCTAAATTAATGTGACCAGAAAAATGATATCTTACTTTAATCTGTTGACACATATTACATACATATGATATATATGATTTCAATTTATTAGTTACAGCCACACTGTGAAATATATACGCTACTCCTATTCTCCTTTGATAGATTAAAATGAAGTTTCAAAACAAACATAGATATGTTCAGTGACATGGAACTTTTAACTCACTGACCAATATTACCTACAAATTGCCTACACTGGCTGGTCCTGTGATTAAGTGTAAGATGGTTTTCACGTGCAGCTGGGGACCTACCATGTTAATTGGAGCTGTGAAAGAAGAAGATCTGTTGGCTGTCTTCATTCTTCTTGTCTAGCGTTTCATTCCCCTTCTCAATCCAAACAAATCTCATCTATTTTAAATTGCTTGTCTTTTAAAAATATTTATTTATTTACATTATATTTATTTATGTGGGGAATGGGAGGGAGATTATCAGGGCCTTATGCCACTGCAAATGAACTCCAGATGCATGTGCCACTTTGTGCATTTGGATTTACATGGATACTGGGTAATCAAACCTGGGCTGACATGCTTTGTAAGCAAATATCTTTAACCACTGAGCCATCTCTTCAGACTCCTCAATTGCTTGTCTGAAGTAACACTCAGTTTACTGTTAAGAAGTCTTTAGGTATTTTATATAAGTTCATTTTAGGAAAAGCAATTTGGCAATATGAAATTTCTTAGGAGAGTAGTAGTTATCCCATGGATACTCTTTATAATTGGAGGCAAAGAATCCATAAATGCCTTGCGTATATGAAGAAAGTAATGTTCAGAAAATCTCACTGAAACATCCTCAAGAATGACCTATCTGAGAACAATGGCCCCCAAACCTCAGAGTGCACCAGGATCCTAGAGGCAGTCTGGGATGGTGCCTGACAGATTGGATTTCTAATACTGCTTCCAAGTGAGGCTGGTACTGCATCTGCCTGTTTATGCTTAGCTGTGCTTATTTTATTTTTTTTTAATTAAAATTTTAATTTTAAATTTTTTAAATTAAAAATAGTTTTTTAAATTAGCTGTGCAATTTTTTTTTCAGACCAAAAGAATAATCTTGGGGGTGAGATGGCTCAACAGTTAAAGGCACTTTCAAAGCCTAATGACCTGAGTTCAATTCCTTAGTACCCAACTAAAGCTAGATGCACAAAGTAACACATACATGTGAAGCCACAGTGGCAGGAGCCCCTGGTGTGTCCATTCTTTCTCTACCTGTCTGCCTTTTTCTCTCTGTCTCAAATAAATAAATATTTTCTTTAAAAAAATTCTTTAAAAGGCTTTCAATATAGCCATTTTGTCTGTAAGACCAGCAAAGACTATTACAAAAATCTTATATTTGTACATTTGTACGTTTAACTTACCAAATTATTTGCTTTTGCTCTTAGAAAACACAGTGATCTTTTTCCTCAGAATTTGAACAGGACAAAGCACTTTTAGTGGAAAGAAGGCATCCAAACTCACACCCATTCCACCCACAAATATGGGATGTGTGGAAACAAAGATTATTATAGTTTGGATTTGAAATGTCTTCCCAGGCTATGGCTCTGTCCTGGCCTACCATGTGGAGGTAGTAGAACTTTTAACCCAGATCTAATGGAAGGCAGTGAGGTCACTGGAGAATTCCTTGCATAAGTATGGGGACCCCTGCAATTTCTCTCCACTTTTTTAGCTTCATAGCCACCATGAGATGAGCAATCTCCTTTGCCATGTTTTCCCACTATGATATACTACCCCCACCCAAAGACTCCAAGGTAGCAGAGCCAAGTGCCCATGGACGGAAACCTCTAAACTGTGTACAGAAACAAATCTTTCCTGTTTTTAATATGATCTTAGGCACTTGTCACAGTTATGGAAAGCTACCACCCAGACCATCCAGTAAGAATGAACAGAGACTATTCAGAGCTTACCCTCCATAACTGACACTTAAATTTGGCAGAGATTCACAGGCAAGAAAGGTGGCAGCAAAAAAACAGTGGAAAAAGGAAGGTTTAGATTTCGGTCATTGATGAGACAGCCCTTGAATTACCTGACATAAGCTAACAAGAAACAGAGCATCTTCCGTAACTGGTTTGATCATGTTTAGCCTTCTCTGGTTTGTTCTCAATTAACAGCAGGTCACAGGGCTGGAGAGATGGCTTAGCAATGAAGGCACTTGCCTGTAAAGCCAAAGAACCCACAGTTGATTTCCTAGTACCCAAACAAAGCCAGATGCACAAGGCGGCTCATGCATCTGGGGTTTGTTTGCAGTGGCTAGAGGCCCTGGTGCATCCATTCTCTCTCCCACTCTCTTTATCTCTCTCTCTAATAAATAAATAAATAAAATAGTTAATTTTATTTTAACAAGAGCAGAGACAAAAATCAGGAAATTAGCAATCAGCAACAAAACCCTGACTATTCTGGCCCAGTCTTCAGGAGGCTAGGACTGGCTTCTTATAACAGTTGCTCCTGAACCCACCATTGTGTGTTTCTGCCTCAATTTCTCAAGAGCTTCACTGGAAGGTCAGTGAGGACTCAGCGCGATGCTAGGATCAGCTGAGGTGCTAGGCAGAGTAGGCCTGGTATTAAGAGCAGCTGATACTTTTAGAGGCCTTTTAAGATCCTTTAAACATTATCCAAAAATAAATTTATAGATTGAAAGTATTTTAGTGTATGATATCAATATTTTTGGGCCAGCTCAATGTTCCAAGAATGTAAGTGAATATGGTATGGTAAAGATGGTTTGGTTATAGGAGGAATCTACAGGAAGTTTTGGGAAGAACACCTTTATTATATACTAGTTTCCAGGGAGGGGCCCCTCATTCCAGACTCAAGAGAATGCATCAGTACTTGTCCAATTATACAAGTAAAAGGTAAACATTACACTGCAACCTTTATTGGGGGGTTCGTGACAAAGGCCAAGCAGAGTAAACAGTTTAACATTGACTTGTCTGGGAAATTCTAGTGTCTAACTGGCTTATCACTGGTCATGAATAATTTATGGAACTGAAATTTTGGCTTGATGCATGGAACTCAGATAGGGAGATGGTTGGGCATGAGATGGACCAAATAGGCAAAACGTGTTCTCACGGGAAGGTTGTCATATTTAGGAATTAGCTAGCTCTGGGACAAGGAATTCTTCATGGATGGCCAAGGCTCTCAGATGACAAAGCATCAAGAATATCAAGAAATGGGAAAATACAGCAAGTATACTATTGGATTTGGGATGAATGGATGTCAAATAGACACCACAGAATCTAAGAAGAGAGAATTGATGTGAAATATAATTTTAGCAAGTAAAAAGTGCTGGTGAAAGTCCTGATAAAGTGCTTCCTGGCCATATGATCTGGACAGGGTCCTGGCTCTGTGAAGTGTTTGAATGACAGCTAGTGTAACTACACTTGAGCCATGGATAAGCTGACACCACCATGCCTGACCACTGTCCATCCACACTCAGGAAGTTAAAGGTAATTTCCCTGTGGATTTTGTTCTTTTTCTAGTACTTGGTCCTGGTGATTGGTTTTATCATGTACATTACCCATACAAAATTCAGGTTCTTAAACATCTTGCTTATTAAAACTAACCCTGGGCTGGAAATATGGCTTGTGGTTAAACCTCTTGCCTGCAAAACCCAACAACTTAAGTTTGAGTCCCCAGTATCCACATAAAGCCAGATGCACAAAGTGGCTCATGTGTCTGGAGTTTTTTGTTTGTTTACATTTGTAGTGGCTAGAGGCCCTGGCATGCCCATTCTTTTCCTCTCTCTACCTGCTGGGCTAATCCTAGTACTCAGAAGGCACAGGTAGGAGAATCACTGCTTAAGGCCAGCCTAAGACTACATAGTGAATTCCAGGTCAACCTGGGCTAATTAGAGCAATACTGTACTTTGAAATAAACAAAAGTAACAAAACAAACAAACAATAAAAACCACAGGGCTGGAGAAATGGCTTAGCAGTTAGGTACTTGCCTGTGAAGCCTAAGGGCCCTGGTTCAAGGTTTGATTCACCGGGACCCACGTAAGCCAGATTCATAAGGTGGCACATGCATCTGGAGTTCGTTTGCAGTGGCTGGAGGCCCTGTGCACCCATTCTCTCTCTCTCTCTCTCTCTCTCTCTCTCTATCTATCTATCTATCTATCTATCTATCTGCCTCTTTCTTTCTGTGTCTATCACTCCCAACTAAATAAATAAATAAAAATAAACAAACTTTTTAAACCCACAACACTGCAATTAGTCATGGCTTGGTCAACTAGGTATTCTGCTGACCACATAATAATTCGGATTTGGGTATTTGAGATACTGCATTTTGCTTTAAACAAAAATCAGAAGCTAAACTTTTCTGAATTTGCATTCATAATCTCATGAAGTCATAAAAAAACATGTATTACACCAAGAGAATACTAAATTAATCCAGTTTTGATTGCATGTTTGATATTCTCACTTAACTGTTACATATTGATATAGTTAGGAATATATAGTATTGCAAACAAGCATAATGGAAAGTTATTGATTTTGAATAGTTTATTTTATTATGCATTTTTTTCACTCAGTTAAATCTTAGTACTTTTATATGGTCTTTTCTTATTTCATGAAATATGTCAACTGTCAATTCCAAATTATTCAAATACTTTATGAAAATCTTCAGATACTGTACTTTATTGTGGTCAAAAAGCTTTGGTTATTGATTAAGAACTTGAAAGTTGTGTATTTTTTTCTTTTGCCACAAAAGGAAAATAGGAAAACTGGTTATACTACTTTACACTTTAGGCCTCAGAGAATATTTGTTTTTATATAAGTAACTTATCCTTCAAATACTCAAATGAACAAAGAACTGTTTTCCATCACTCTCTTTTTAGATTCTCTCAGTAGTTTGACAGCAGGGGTCACCAGATTGGAACAAAGCACTTGAATATTTTAAATGCTCTTAAAGTTGAGATAATCTGGATCACTTAGTAGAAAGGATGATTGATTCTCAGAAGAGAATGCTTTGGTGTGCAGTAGAAGCTCCAGAGGGACTGGGGGTTGCAGTAAAGAAGTGAAAACATACAAATGATTTTTATATAAAACAGTCTTCCATGGGCTGGAGAGATGGTTTAGCGGTTAAGCGCTTGCCTGTGAAGCCTAAGGACTCCGGTTTGAGGCTCGTTTCCCCAGGACCCTCGTTAGCCAGATGCACAAGGGGGCGCACGCATCTGGAGTTCCGTTTGCAGTGGCTGGAAGCCCTGGCGCGCCCATTCCCTCTCTCTCTCTATCTGCCTCTTTCTCTCTGTCTGTCGCTCTCAAATAAATAAAAATAAATAAATAAATAAATAAATAAATAAATAAATAAATAATTCTTTAAAAAACAAACAAACAAAAACAGTCTTCCCTTCATTTAAACAAAACAATTATTTCCAAAGTTCCTGAGTCACACACAGACAAAAGTGAGGATATGAAGACTGGAGAGCTATTATTATATTTTTTAGATCCTGTAAAATGGTTCCCCAATACCTAAGCTCTAGTAACCCCCATTTACTGCTGCTAGTATCATGATTTTGTTCAGTGTGGCAAAGTTTTGCCTAAAACAAAGGCTCATGACTGGTCAAAACCTATTTTTCCAAAACTTGTCTCTTTTAGGCTTTTCAGAAAGTTCAGATAAGGTAACAGTTCACCCTGTTTTATCTCTTACCATCACTTTTCATGTACCATGGGCCCCTGGTGCTTATGGTTACAATACCATCTTGTTACTAATTCATTAATACCACAGAAAAACCAGTGATGACCTAAATAACTTGTTATATGACCCCAAATCTATGCTCTAGTTTTGAAGCTTTTCTAAGTCAGGAGACTTTTAATAGGCATCAAAATATATTCATAATTAGCTGGAGAAATGGCTCAGTAGTTAAAGGCACTTGTTTGTAAAGCCTTACAGCCTGAGTTCAATTCCCCACTACCCACGTAAAGCCAAATGCACAAAGTAGCACATGCATCTGGAGTTTGTTTGCACTGACAAGAGGTCCAGGAATGCCCATTTTCTCCTTTTCTCTCTCTACATGCTTTTTATATCTAAAAAACATACAGCATGGGAGCATTTCATAAAGTACTTAAGATAAAGAGATATTTTAAAGAGTTTGAAAAAAACAAACTATTATTTTGTACAGGACTGTTTTCTATAAGTAATAAAAGTCTGAAAATGTCCATATTATCCTCTTTGGAAACTTTAAAAAATATTTTATTTTATTTTTATTTATTTATTTGAGAGAGAGAAAAAGAGGCAGAGAGAGGGAGAAAGAGAGAGAGAGAGAATGGGTGTGCTAGGACCTCCAGCCACTGCAAATGAACTCCAGACGCATGTGCCACCTTGTGCATCCGGCTTACATGGGTGCTGAGGAATCAAACCTTGGTCCTTTGGCTTTTCAGGCAAGCTCCTTAAACACTAACCCATCTCTCCAGCCCTTTATAAAAACTTTTAAGACTTACTCTCTACTAGCAAACTTTTAACTTTGAAAATAGCAAGCAGTATTTCTCCCTGAAAACACTGCAGTGTTAGAAATGCATTGAACTTTGATTAAAAGGACAGTTAATGCAAGCATAAATCCCTTAAAATATTTAGAGCACACAGTCTTAACCCATCTTGTATTTATAAGACAACATTTTTAAATGAATACCTCTCAAGAAAGGAGGCTATTAGGTTGAGCAATGCCTTCTCTTCCCAATAGAGTATTAGACAAGCTGAATATATAAATCTGCTTTATATTACTGTATCAAAGGCTGATGTTCAATGGACTTTTGGTATTAGGACTATAAATATCTGACAAAGGAATAAACATCATGTGGAAGGAAATTGACTGTAACCGCAGAAGGTGCTCTGAATAGGCCTCTGTGGAATTATCTGCTTAATCTTTGCTACTTTTGGCTTTGTGACTTTTGAGGACGTAATTATTTTTCTTATACAGCTGGTGATTTGGAAGAACTTCAGGAGTGTGTCTGTGTTCTTTTCATCACACTGATAGTTATCAAGCCTGTTGTTAAAGCTCATGTGTGGCATCGATCCAGAAATCTCTTCAGAATGTGAACATGGCAATGGCAGTAGCTACAGCTTTCTTATCCACAATGAGGAAATCGTGTCACACCTTGGCAGATACATGTGATGCATCTGAATACTCCCTTTTCTCTTTCCCTCTATTCTTTCTTCATTTAACTTCTCATAAGAGTGTAGAAGGAAATGTTTGCCACAACCTGGTCATAGACTGAAGTTTACAAAGTCAAAATTCTTAGCAGTAATTCTCATAATAAATGTCTATGGGGTAAGGGCCTTTTATATTTTTAAAAATCTGATACAAATCATTCATTAAGGAAACAATATTTGCACATACATGGAAAGTAATGAATAATTTTCCAAGGTACATGTTATCAAATATTACACCACAAAGTGCTAGTAGCAGTATGTATTTGAGGAGAGGACAGTAGAACAAACAGTATAAACAAAGAAAAGCTTCATGGAACAGATAAAACAGAGATTGGTAAATAAATAGCATTAAAAGAATGACAAAGGACAAGATTAAGAATTCAGTTTCTGGCTGGGAGGCTGGGAAGATGCCTCAGTGGGTAAAGGTGCATGCTTGCAAAGCCCAACAACCTGGATTCAATTTCTCAATATCCACATAAAGCCAGATGCACAAAGTAGCACATGCATCTGGAATTCATTTGCAGTGGCTAGAGGCCCTGGAACAAACCCCCAGCTCTCTTTCTGTCTCTCTCCCCTTGCATGCATGCATACATATATACATACATACATAATACAGATATACTTTCTTCTCTTTAGATTATTGGTTGATTGACATTATCACTATTCACAGGATTAAGAGAAGGAACAATAGCACCATAATGACACTGGCTTTGAAGAGACAGCAACATCAAAAGAAAAAATATAAACCAGAGGCCATGTACTGTACTAAATAAAAACTACTATATACATATGTGTATGTATATATATATGTATGTGTATATATATATATATATATATATATAATGTAAAATTAATGAAAATATATAATATCTAAATAAAAGCTATATTAATATAATGAAATAAAACTTCATTCAAATATTATAAAAATTGTTATTTCCTCCCAAACTTACAGAAGGGTACAAATATGAGCACAGGCAGATCAACCAAGTCTATGCTAATATATAATCATACTCTCATAGAGGAGAGTAAATGAGGGAGAGCCTTCTCAACTTGTTGGACAGAAACTTTGAGTAGGACATGGAGGTACATGCCTTTAGTCTCAGAACTTAGGAGGCTGTGGTAGGAGGATCTCCATGAGTTCAGAGCCATTCTGGGGCTACAGACTAAGTTTCAGATCAGCCTACCTACAGTAAGACCCTGCCACTAAACAAACAAACAAACCTTAGAAAGAGAAAGTAACATGAAATTTTCAAATTACTAAAGGAGAAAAAGTAAAAATTAAGCCAGAATACTACCCAGAGCAAACGTATACTTCAAAGATGGAGAAATAAATTCATTCCTAGATAAGCAAAGCCAGGAGAATGTATGCCCACCAGAACTGTCCTAAAATATATGTTAAACAGAGTTCATAAAACCCAAAGAAAAACGTTTTAATACATAAAAGAAAACATGATAAGATAAAAAACTTACTAGTAATATGTAATTATGCAAATTTAGAGTGCTCTAATATTGGAACATTGCACACAAATTATATTTTACTTGAAAAAGAAAAGTATAACTATTAAAATAATAATTTTGTTAAGATGTTAAGAGAAAGTACATGAAAAAAGATTTAAACCAGGAAAATGGATATATTCTATTTGTATATTTTCATTTCTAAGATAGCAATATAATGCTAAACTGCTGCCATTTCCAACAAGCTTCCCATAATAAAAGAGAAAGTTCTGGAAACCCATTGTTACCATAGCGAGCACCTAAAACATACAAATCAAAATAATAAGTAAGGAATCAAAACACATTAAACATATTGAGTAAACCTAGTACAAAAGAAGACTGCAGAAAAAAAAAGGAGATAGCACATATGACTGTTTACAAGTTAAAAATTACCTGTTGGGGCTGGAGAAATGGTTCATTGGATAAGGTGCTTGCCTGCAAGCCTAATGACCCAGGTTCAATTCACCAGTACCTATTTAAAGCCACATGAAAAAAGTGGCACATGCATCTGGAGTTTATTTGCAGTGGTTGGAGGCCCTGGCATGCCTATTCTCTCTGTCTTTCTCTCTTTCTCCTCTCTTTCTCTCTCTCCCTCTCCTGTCTGTCTCTCTTTTCTCTGTCTCTCTCTACTTGAAAATAAATTAGCTAATTAAAAATTACCTACTGGTAATTCCTTAAATTTAAATGTATTAAATTCTGCAATTAAAAGGCTTAATTGATTTAAAAAGTAAATGAATTAGCTAAGTTCCTGAACTCATATTTTAAATAAAAGCCCAAGTCACTAAATATTGCTTATAAGAATTTTATAATAATTTCTATGTCCACATGCAGACTGAAAGAGAAGGAATGGAATAAGACACTCTATACAATTGGAAAAGAAAAGCAGGAGTAGACATACTTAGACCAAATAAACTTCAGATAAAAACAAATGAGAAGATACAAGAAAGTTTATTATATAATTGTAAAAGGAATAATTTGGCAATAGTTATGAATTATTATGTATGAAGACATACCTAATATCAATGTGCCTACATATATAAGGCAAATACCAACAGATCAGTCTGAAGTGACAGACACTGATACAATAATTTTAGGTTAATTTAAAACCCCACTTTCAGCAATGAATAGATCATTCAGGTAGATATCAACAAATTAAGAAAAAAAAAAACAGATTGTGCCCTAGACCAAATGGACCTATTACAGAAAATCAAATATTAGAGTTAAAATGACAAGATCAGAAACAATGGGAAAGTTAAGTAAGAGGGTGCATAGCTGGGTATGAGACAGCTGAGCTGATTAGGTAAAAGAGAAGACAGTATGTCATTTTGTCTCCAGACCCCCTTATGAAAAGGTGGATGCTATGGGGGACTTCTGTGATCCCAACCCATTTTCAGAGGGATAAGTTAAATAGACATGAGAACTTTCTGGAAGTTCCAAAGCTCCTGGAGAGCACAACAGAGAACTGCAAAAACAAGAGGGAAACTGTCTTAAAACTGGATGGAAGGTAGGACGTCTGTCCTCCACATGTTTGTCAGCATGAATGTTTATGCAGTCTCACACAAACATGCATGCACACACACACACACACACACACACACATACACACACACATACACACACACACACACTGCTCACCACTGTTGCAGAGACTAGAAGTGAAGGTAACCATAGAACAACCCTCCCTCATCAGAGAATGAGTTTTTGAACAGAATTCATACCTGCTGCTTTCTGGTTTCCTGTGGGGGCTATATATGTAATCTCTTGGTTTACATGTCTCCAGTCTCTCCTTTTGTTTTTTCTGCTTCTGCATATTTTGGCTTTGCATAGCATTTCCCCCTTTCTGGGGATAAGAAAAACAGTCAAATTAAATTACAGCTCATCTTAATGACTTCTTTTCAATTTCCTCATTCAAAATATTCTAAAGCCAAGAACCTAAGAAGGTCACATTCATAAATGAAGAAATAAAAGACTCAAAACATATTTTTTTAAGGAGACACAACTCAAGTCACAAAATTGCTTGCAATTTTCCTCCCTGATCTAATAAAATAATTGTTCCATTTTACTCTTATAAAGTTATTATTATTCCAAACATATTTAAGTTATTCTTAAAACTCTATCTATTGATATTCAGGTCACAGATTTTTCTCACCCATCACAAATTGTCTTGAATTCTAAGGGAGGACCACGTGCCATTGATTTTCATTTTAAGATGTAGTCAAACTTGAGGAGCCCTAAGTGAGCTCTGGCATGTTGATTCAGAATCATTTGGTAACTAGTCTCTCAGACTTTCACACATCTGACATCTGACATAAATAAAATGCCACATTCTCTGGCTTGTTTATGAGCATATCTTGGGGAGCAAAGTCAAAGCCTTCCTGAAGGAAAGAAATATTACACCCATTGCATTTCCCATCTACCAAGCTGGTCAGTCTGTCATAAAAGAAAATTAGATTGGCCTGATATTATTTCTCCTTCCAATGGCCAACTTTACTATTATCCAATTCTGTTTGCTAGCTTAGGAATCTCAACAGTCAAAAAAAAAAAAAAAAAAAACATACCAATGTAATATTTTGCTTTAAGTATAAGGGTGCCTCAATTATATGTACTATTTCCTTAGAAGGTAGATATTTTGATCATTTTCGATAAATGGATATTATTGGCATATTTAGCTTCTATTTTTAAAAATCTCCACAATACTCATGAATAACTACAAATTTCAGACAATCCTGATAATAATTTTCCTTAAAACTCTCTTACAACTGCCGGGCATGGTGGCACACACCTTTAATCCCAGCAGGACACAGGGGTGGTTCAACATATGGAAATCTGTCAATGTAATACACCACATAAACAAGGTTAAACATAAAAACCACATGATCATTTCTATAAATGCAGAGAAGGCCTTTGACAAGATACAACATCACTTCATGATCAAAACAGTGGAGAAAGTTGGCATGGCTGGTTCCTATCTTAACCTAATAAAGGCACTATACGAAGCTCCGAAGGCCCATATAATACTTAATGGAGAGAGACTGGAGGAATGCCCATTAAGATCAGGAAAAAGACAGGGTTGTCCACTCTCACCTCGGCTTTTCAATATAGTACTGGAAGTCCTAGCTCAAGCAATAAGACAGGAGAAGGAAATAAAAGGGATACAATTTGGAAAGGAAGAAGTTAGGTTAGCTCTATTCGCTGATGACATGATTATATATGTAGGAGACCCAAGAGCCTCCATCCCAAAACTCCTGAAGGTGATTAACTCCTATAGCAAAGTAGCAGGATACAAAATCAAGGCACAAAAATCAGTAGCCTTTCTATATGCAAATGACAAAGATACAGAGAAAGAAAATAAGGGACATAATAACATTTTCAATAGCAACAAAACAAAATACCTTGTAATAACGTTAACCAAGGAAGTGAAAGATCTATACAATGAAAACATAAAAGCACTCAAAAAAGAAACTGAGGAGGACTTGAGAAAATGGAAAGACCTCCCATGCTTCTGGATAGGCAGAATTAACATTGTGAAGATGACAATCCTACAAAAGGCAATAGACAGATTTAATGCAATTCCAATTAAAATCCCTACAGTGTTCTTCACAGAGATAGAAAAAATGATCTCAAATTTCATATGGAAAGGCAGAAGGCCTCGCATATCCAAACATATCCTCAGCAAAAGAAATACCTCTGGAGGCATCACCATACCTGGTCTATAGCTATATTACAAGGCCATAGTAAAAAAAAAAAAAAAAAAAAAAAAACTAACACCAAACAAACAAACAAAAAACAGCATGGTACTGGCATAAAAACAACAGTATAGACCAATGGAATAGACTTGAGGACCCGGACTTTGGGTCAAGCAACTATAGGTACTTGATATTGAACAAAGTACTGAACAGTATAGGCTGGAAAAAAGTCAGCATCTTCAACAAATGATGCTGGTCAAACTGGATAACCATATGCAGGAAACTGAAACTTGATCCATACATTTCACCATGCACTACACTCAAGTCCAAATGGATCAAAGACCTCAATAGAAGACCAGGATCTCAATACCACTGGAATAAAATTTAGGAAGTACTTTCCATTATATAGGAATGGAAAAAGACTTCCTGAACCCAATCCCAGTAGCTCACAATCTTAAACAGTCACTCAACCAATGGGATCACATGAAGCTGAAGAGTTTCTTTACAGACAAGCATACTATAAGCAAAGCCAATAGATTACCCACAGAATGGGAGAAAATATTTGTGGGTTATCCAACTGATAGAGGCCTAATCTCTAGAATCTACAAAGAACTCAAAAATCTAAACAGTAAGAAGGCAAAGACCCCACTGACAAAATGGGGCAAAGAGCTGAACAGGCAGTTCACAGAGGAAGAAATACAAATGGCAAACACACACTTAAGAAAATGTTCATCATCCCTAATCATCAGAGAAATGCAAATTAAAACAACTATGAGATTCCACCTTACCCTAATAAGGATAGTAAACATCAAAAAATCAAATGAAAATAAATGCTGGCGAGGATATGAGGAAGTAGGAACAATCATCCACTGTTGGTGGGAATGTAGCATGGTACAACCACTTTGGAAAGCAATATGGAGACTCCTGAAAAAGCTGACTATAGAGATACCAACAGACCCAGTTATACCCTTACTGGGCATCTACTCTAAAACCTTCAAACCACAGGCCAGAAAGATTTGCTCAGCCATGTTTGTAGCGGCTCAATTCGTTATAGCTAAGAGCTAGAATTAACCCAGATGTCCCTCACTAGAAGAATGGATAACTAAGATGTGGTATATCTACACAATGGAATTCTATACAGCAGTAAGAAAAAATGACACAATGAAATTTGAGGAAAAATGGTTGAACCTGGAACAGATCATTCTCAGTGAACTTACCCCCCCCCAAAAAAAATCGCCATATAGTCTCAGTCATCTACAGCACCTGACCTGAATCTACCCAAGATACCTTACATACCCAGCAAGCATCTCGTGGACTAGACACTTGGATGGATGGGGAGGGAAAGGAGGGCATTGAAGGGGTGGGAAACACAAATCTAAACCCAAACGGCAATGGTACCACAAAATTCTACTTCCTAAAAGGCAGACCAAATGTCTGAACCTTCACAAGGCCCTTACAGGGAACATGTGAACCACAAGACACTGGAGAGGGTAGGATCAAGACTAACCTTAATCTTCTACATCTTCCCTCCCTCTCTCTCCCTCTCCCTCTCTCTTTCTCTGTCTCTCTCTGTCTATCTCTCTTTCTCTCTCTCCCTCTCTCCTCTCTAACTATTGTATATTAGTTATCTTTTTCCTCATTTTCTTAGTGGGCTCTGACCTGTAACTCCCAGTACCAGCATGGGGCTATCATCCACAATGAACTTTTGATCAGAGAGACCTTCATGGTTTCCTAAAAGACAGACAGATTTCTGCCAGAGTACTGGATGACCCACCAAAGGTTAGTGGTAAGACCCTACTGCTGAAGACACCTTATGTGGTTGACATGCAAAAAAGAATGGCATGGTTGGAAGTTGGAAGAGAGTCAGTCCCCAGACAGTCAGCTCGTCTAGTGCCAGAAGGTGCTACATGGGCGACTGAGGGAAAATGACCAATATCTGTCCAAGCAACTCATGGTCTAACCTACTTAGCAGCAAATAACCTGTTGTGATGCCCACACAAGTGCAATAGTGGCACACAGCCATAATGGGGAACCAACTGCTCTCAATTTGGCTAACTGATCCCCTCAGTGGTATGGGACCCATAGCTGGAGCTGGGAAACAAGTCAGAACCATATCCAAACATAAGCCCACTCGCCAATGTCAAGCTACCATCAATTGTGGGCTACAAGAGGGCCTACACCTATTAAATTCTCTATAAAAAAGTAAGGGTTATCTCATTTGTCCTGGTGCTAACTTACTGTTCATTGGAGAATCTTCTTCTCTTTTTCAGATAGATGTAGATCCTAAGGAGAGAGCCACCCCATCATATCTCAAAAGGGCCCCTGCTGAAACTAAGAAAAATTGGCGAAACAAGCAAGGGTGCTGTTTTCCTGATGAACCAGATACTAGCACAAGGGGGAAGGAGATCAACACAGAGAAAAATCAACTCCTACCAAATCAGAGAGCCAGAGGCCCCCATCACCTCATCACTGAAGCAGACCAAAAATGAACCCAACATGGCTCAGGGAAATTTTGCGAAAGAGGAGGCAGAAAGAATGTCAGAGCCACATGTTGGGTCATGATATCCTGAGACATTTATCTTACCCATAACTGTGTCCACAATGCATGACCCATATACCTCAACAAGTAGGGCACAAGGGGAGGGGGTAGGTCGTGGATGAGCCTAATAATCATACCAAACTGACTGTATTTGCTGAATACAAAACTAATTAATAAAAAAATAAAAATAAAAAAATAAAAAAAGAAACAACAAAAAAATGTCTTACAAATATTTTATGAACTGTGCAATAGAAACTAATATAAAGATCATGTGGTAAAAATTAGAAAAATGAGGGGTCTGTTCACTGGGAATAAGTGAGGTGTCAGAGTGGGGCCTGTGCACTCTGGGCAGGTGAGGTACATGTGCATTTGGGATATGCACACTCCGACCAGCTCTTTGGGGAGCCAGTGTGCTTGGGCCGGTAAAGTGAAGGTGTGTTTGGGGCCTGTGCCCTGGGAATAGATGAGGTCCCAGAGTGATTGGGGTCTGTGTGCTGAGGGTGGGTGAGATATAGGCATGTTTGGGGCCTATGCACTGGGAATGGTAAGGTATGCTGGCTTTGGGCCTGTGAACTCAGAACAGGGGAGGACTCCCACATAGTGTGCTTGGGTTCTGGCCCAGGGTGGGTTAGGAAGTGCCGATTATAGGCATGTTGTAGATTCCCATATGGGAGGTTCCAACAATTTCTTCAAGCTCAGAGACAACACATGTACTGGAATTCCCAAACCACCAAGCTATGGCTGCAGCCCTAATGCCCACCCACACTTGGGGCTAATTGTACTTGCAACCTCCACAACCTGTGCTTCAGTGGACATAGCACCGTCCCACTCCAAGCCAGTTTAAACTCAAAACAGAACCCTCACTGAAGATCCTACAGGGACAAATTCTTGCCTCCTCCATAATAAAACAATACTTATAACCTGAAATGGGTAGACACCTCCAATGCAAAAAATAAAAAGCAAAACAACAATCTGAGAGATTTATATGAAGATTGTTTAGTTCTACAATGGAAGTCTCCAGTGAAAACAGAGTAGACAACAGAAATAGAATCCCAAAACGAAAGCACAATAAGCTATGTGATCCTGACTAAGCAAAATGCAGAACTGGATGCAAATCATCAAAAATCCAATGATCGTCTCTTACAGCACACAGCTATCATCACTAGGTGTAAGTTAGCTGAGGAAAACCAGAGAGACCTCAAAAGGGAGGTAAATGAATTGAAGGTGAGTCAACAAATAGAGGATCTAAGTAACCAGCTGATTAAGATTAATGAAGACATGATTAAATGCAAGAATGAATTCCAGGAAGCATCAAGAAAATCAAACCACAACCTGAAATTGGAATTCAATAAGGGCATAGATATGAAACAGAAAAATGCAGCAGAAAGCAAAAGTCAAATACAGCTTGTAAAAGCCTCTCTAAATACCCTCACTAACAGAGTTAATCATGTGAGGACAGAACATCTGATCTGGAAGACAAGACAGAAGAAACTGTATGTGAAGCCAAAAACTTAGATAAGTTCAAAAATCCATATGAATTGAACATGAAGGAACTGTTGGATAACTTAAAATGATCAAACATCTGGATCATGGGTATAACAGAAGGGAAGAAATTCAGGGCAAAGTGATGGAGAACATATTCAACAAATTATTGAAGAAAAATGTCCCACTTTCTCAAAAGAAGTTCACAGAACACAAACAAACTGGACCAAAGATGAAACTCACCATGGGACATCATAGTCGTGAGCTGAACAAGAGTGCTTCTTCCATGCCAAGCCTAACAATGTGTACTAGGGTGGTGGAGACAAACACTGAAGTTATTCAAACCACAGCAAAGCAGCAGCCCAGAAGATGATGAGAGCTCAACACTAAAGTAGACTTGAAACACACACACCTTGGCTCAAGGAATTTTGTGAAAGATGAGGTGGAAAAATTGTAGAAGTCACAGCGTGAGAGGAAATATCCAGAAGCATTGCCCCTCACCCCACAATGACTGACTGTTGCTCTTATAATTTATAACCCACAACCCCATGGTGAATACCAGCAATCCCTCTGAGGAGGCCCTCAGTGGAATGGGGGAGGGAGGAGGGAAATGATGGTACGAACACATGATGTGTCTATACAAAGTTCCTATTTAGTAAAATAAATATTGAAATAAATAATTTAAAAAAGAAAAAACAGAAAAATAAGTCGTCTATTTTCCCAGTAAGTACAAATTTATGTTTTAATACTGTAACTCAAATGGACAATGATACATTAATATTCAATATGACACATGAATTTCATTCTTAGGTTAAGTGAGATTATCCCATGTTATCCATTGCAGATTTTGGCCATGGATTGACCTTCCAGTGAGTGATAATATATTATTGGATACAGGAAGAGTCAAAATTTCACTAAAATTCACTATGGGTAAGGAGGCCAGTAGACAACCTCAGGTGTTGTATTTTAGGTACCATCCAACTTTTATAAATCCATTGGCCTGCACTCACCTAATAGGCAAAATTGCCTTGTAAGTGAACCCCAGGGATTCACCAATCTCCACCTCCCCCATGCCGGGATTACAAGTGTTCATCATTATGGCCAGATTTTTGAAAAAATATATTTTAATGTGAATTTGGGGAATTAAACTTGGGTCTTCATGCTTGCAAAGCAAGCAATTTACCAACTTAGCTGTAATTTTAGCCCATTAGTTTGCATGTTTATTGCTTGTAATTTAATTTTTCTTTTAAGTCTAAATTCTCAAAAAAAACTACTTTCAGCCCTTCTCCCAATTCTATATATGAAAGCAAAATGAGCTTCATCAACTTTCTAATTGTCCATGTTCCTTCTCTTAAACACATTGTTCTGATATGTCTAAAATAGTTTTATTTCCATCTTTACATTCCTATTTGCTTCATAACTTTAAGTTCTAATTGAATCATTTAGTTTATGTATTCTGTCCATAAGCTTCTGACCCATTGGCTGTATGCAGTATTGTTACAGTTCCAGCCTTCCTTGGTGACATTTAACCCCTTCAGCAGGTGCTTGAAACCATGTATTGTTGTGTTCTAACTCATCTCTTGTTTTTGTTATTGTCCACAGATCCCACAATAGTACATCACTCATGTCAGTATACTGCTAGGAATGTAGATGATTCATCATGATTATTTGTTGAACAACCAAAATATAAATGAATATGGAGGTAAGAATAGATTTGATTTCCAAAAGAGAAAAATCTTTTAATGTATCACTGCTCAGTTCCAACAAAGAATTAATTTTCAACCTAACATAACTGATAATCCAAAATCTATTTCTACTCTGATTTTTCTCTCTTGAGGTTGATAAAATTTGTTCATTTTCCTCTTTCTTTGTCATTAATTAGACATCTTTTTTACACACTTTTTAAGAAAGTCACATTCTAATGTTTCTAAAACATAATTTGTTTAGCTTTTTAGAATATAAATACCTTGTGTGGCTTTCAGGTAGCTGCTCACCTATGAAAGCTATGGGTACAAATCCATTGGTACTGAGGAACATTCTGTTTTACCAAGTTGAACAGATATTTCACCCTTAAGACTAAGTAACTCAAGCCCAGTGACCTTTTTTTAAATATAATCTGTATTTCCCACATTTACCATCTGATTCTCTTTCAGGGCCATGTTTTACAGTTTTTTTCCCCCTAAATCTCTGAAATTCTAAGATCCCATAAGCATAAGGCAGGTCTGTATTTATGCAATAAGTTTAAGTATGATTCAGTAATAATTCACTTTCCTATTTTTATGCCATAGCTTAATGGAAGTACTTTCCCCAGTGGCCCCTGGATGTGAAACAAGCCCTGGCTGGTCACAGGTGTACTGTACCATGGCTGGTAATGAGGGAAGCAGGAATTTTCAAGGCAGGATGAGTATAAAGTGAATTATCTGGTTTTGTTCACAGCACATAGCTCAAATAACACACACCATCTGTGCTACTCACTCCTCACTTTTCAGTGTTGAAACCCCATTAAAGATCCCACTAGGGCACTGGCATAAATATTTCAAACAGAAGTTTGCAGGAAAATGGTATTGTTGAAAAACAATGGGCCTGGAAAGTTACTATTTAATCAAGTCCTAAGGCAGATAATTCAAGCCAGGACATTTTTCTATATTTTCTAAGCAGTAAGTGATTTGCTGGGAGGAGATTTTCTCCATTTATTTTGTTTAAGGCTTATGACTATTTTAACATCCATATATTTAGAGTGTAGGAAGTAGCTGAATTTATAACCAAAGAATAAACATTTTCTAATTTTATTTGTAAACATTTTACAGTTTGTAAACACTGGCTTTAAATTGGCCTGAATAATGGATCTGGTTGAAACCATTAAAGAATTCAACCCCAGATAAACCCTTTGCTAATGCAGCCAGCTATAAAGTCCCTATAAATTCAGTGGAGATGCCATTTTGTAATTTATTCTCTATTGGTTTTATTGGTGGTTGGAGCAAGACACTGGGAGCCCATTTGGCTGTAAGTGTAAGAAAGTCGCTGACCCGGAGGTAAGGCCGTGGCAGGGCAGTGAAGGGAGAAGCTGGAATTATTCTTCTCTTGAAATTCTGACAACACCCTGGCCCCTATGCCACAGAAATGCAAATACAGTTCACTACTGCTGGTTCCTTTCTCCTTCTTCCAAATAGTCTTTTACACCATAGAAAGTGTGCTGTTGTCTGCCACACTATAGAAAGTGTATTATTCTCTATTACTCTACAGAAAGTGTGCTATTGTCTCATATGTGGCAGAAGTATACTTTGATTCCCATCATGTGTAAAAAGGGCAAATGAAAAGGGAGAATTTATTACGAGCTATAAAGTCGCAGTGTTGACACCATGTTGGAAATTTAGGCTTCTCCAGTCCATAAAATATATATTTTTTCTCGAAGGTCACTGTATTCAATATTTCTTTCCTTCATGGTATGTCAAATATTAAATTAAATTAGGGAAAGTTAGGAAACGTTTTGAATTAAGAAAGAAAAGCAGATGATGATTTACCAGTGTTCTTCCTCATTTATGCAATTGAGCATAAGCTTGTCATCTAACCCATGCTTCCAGAACAAACCTCAGAAAAAGACACTGTCATATTCAGATTACTCACCTGGGGCCAACTCAGATGTCCTGGTCCACAATGACTGGGAGCAATTATAGACTGGGGTTTCATTGCTGAAAAGGCAAGATAAGCTTCTTCTCTGAATTGGAAAGGTTTCATTTCCTTCTTTGCAGGATTTCTAGCAGCTGAGAGCACTTAATGTCTCCCCACTTGCTCTCATTTTCTGTTCCCCCTCAATTCTCTCATTTTTCCTTTTCAAATTTCTTTTTCTTTTCTTTTTTTTTAAAGAAGTTTTTTTTTCTTTATTTTTATTTATTTGAGAGACAGATACGCACACACACACACACACACACACACACACAGAGAGAGAGAGAGAGCGAGAGAGAGGGAGAGGGAGAGAGAGATAATGGGCACGCCAGGGCCTCCAGCCACTGCAAATGAACTCCAGATGCGTGCGCCCCCTTGTGCATCTGGCTAACGTAGGACCTGGGGAATCAAGCCTCGAACCTGGGTCCTTAGCCTTCACAGGCAAGCGCTTAACCGCTAAGCCATCTCTCCAGCCCTCAAATTTCTTTTTCTATCAACTCCTTAGTGAGGCTAATATATTTTCTCTGAGGAAAAAACATCCCAATTACCTCCTATCCTTCAGACTATTGTAACAATGACTTGAGTAATCTTATTTCTATAGTTTGAGAGCCACTAACCTGTGAGTCTAAACATGAGATAAACTTCAAAATCATTTGTTGTTGCTACTGCTGCTGCTTGTGTGTGTGCCCACTGCCAAAGCATGTGTGGGAAAGTCATAGGACAACATCAGGTTCATTCCTTGCCCTCCATCCTGTTTGAGGCAGATTCTCTCATTGTTCCTGACTATTTTTGCCAGGCTATCTGGCCTGCAAGCTTTGAGAGGCTGAGACGTTTCTCCTCTTTTTATCTTTCATCACACCACAGACACACTGGGGTTATAGATGTTAATGCTACTTCATCCAATTTTATGTGGATTCTGGGTATCTGAGCTTTCCCACAGATCTCTCCTCCCAGCTAGAAGACTATTTCTTTTTTGAATGTACTATCTCACTCTAGCCCAGGCTGACCTAGAGTTCACTATATATCTCAGGCTGACATTGAACTCAGTTATTCACCTTCCTCTTCCTCCCAATTGCTGGGATCAAAAGTGTGCACCACCATGACTTTTTTTTCTGACATAGCTTTTTATTAAACAGCAAAGCAGAACTGAGATATAACTCCAAATATTTGTAAATTAGGTCACAATGGGATGCAAATGTTTGCAGTATGACTTATGTATTCATTCATCAAATCTTTTTTTTTTAAATTGTTTATTTTTATTTATTTATTTGAGAGTGACAGAGAGAGAGAGAAAGAGGCAGATAGAGAGAATGGGCGCACCAGGACCTCCAGCCACTGCAAATGAACTCCAGACGCGTGGGCACCCTTGTGCATCTGGCTAACGTGGGTTCTGGGGAATCAAGCCTTGAACCGGGGTCCTTAGGCTTCACAGGCAAGCGCTTAACCAATAAACCATCTCTCCAGCCCAGGGTTTTTTTTTTTTTTTCTGCTTTCAATTTTCTTTTTTTTTTTCTGTTTATTTTTTTATTTATTTATTTTTCTCCATTTTTATTAATATTTTCCATGATAACAAAAAAAATCCCATGGTATTACCCTCCCCTCTTTCCCCTTTGAAATTCCATTCTCCATCATATCCCCTCCCCATCTCAATCTTTCTACTTACATATATACAATACCAACCTAATAAAAGCCCTCCTCCCTTTCTTTCTCTTCCCTTTCTATCTCCTTTTTTAACTTACTGGCCTCTGCTACTGAGTTTTTTCCTTCTCACACAGAAGCCCAATCATCTCTAGCTACGATCCACATATGAGGGAGAACATGTGGCGCTTGGCTTTCTGGGCCTGGGTTACCTCACTTAGTATAATTCTTTCCAGATCCATCCACTTTTCTGCAAATTTCATAACTTCATTTCTCTTTACTGCTGAGTAAAACTCCATTGTATAAATGTGCCATATCTTCATTATCCATTCATCAGTTGAGGGACATCTAGGCTGGTTCCATTTCCCAGCTATTATAAATTGAGCAGCAATAAACATGGTTGAGCAAGTATCTCTAAGGTAATGAGATGAGTCCTTAGGATATATGCCTAGGAGAGCGATAGCTGGGTCATATGGTAGATCAATCTTTAGCTGTTTTAGGAACCTCCACACTGATTTCCACAATGCCTGGACCAGATTGCATTCCCACCAACAATGTAGAAGGGTTCCTCTTTTTCCACATCCCCACCAACATTTATGATCATTTGTTTTCATGATGGTAGCCAATCTGACAGTAGTGAGATGGAATCTCAATGTAGTCTTAATCTGCATTTCCCTGATGACTAGGGATGTAGAACATTTTTTTAGATGCGTATATGCCATTCGTATTTCTTCCTTTGAGAATTCTCTATTTAGCTCCATTTCCCATTTTTTGATTGGTTTGTTTGATTCCTTATTATTTAACTTCTTGAGTTCTTTGTATATCTTAGATATTAATCCTCTATCAGATATATAGCTGGTGAAGATTTTTTCCCATTCTGTAGGTTGCCTCTTTGCTTTCTTCACCGTGTCCTTTGCAGTGCAAAATCTTTGTATTTTCATGAGGTCCCAGTGGTTAATCTGTGGTTTTATTGCCTGAGCAATTGGGGTTGTATTCAGAAAGTCTTTGCCAAGACCAATATGTTGAAGGGTTTCCCCTACTTTTTCCTCTAGCAGTTTCAGAGTTTCAGGTCTGATGTTAAGGTCCTTAATCCATTTGGACTTAATTCTTGTGCACGGAGAAAGAGAAGAATCTATTTTCATCCTTCTACAGATATATATCCAGTTTTCCCAACACCATTTGCTGAAGAGGCTGTCTTTTCTCCAATGAGTATTTTTGGCATTTTTATCAAATATCAGGTGGCTATAACTACATGGGGTTATATTTGGGTCCTCTATTCTGTTCCATTGATCTACGAGTCTGCTTTTGTGCCAGTACCATGCTGTTTTTGTTACTATGGCTCTGTAGTATAGGTTAAAATCAGGTATGGTGATACCACCAGCCTTATTTTTGTTGCTCAGTATTATTTTAGATATTCGAGGTTTTTTGTGATTCCAAATGAATTTTTGGATTGTTTTTTCTATTTCCGTGAAGAATGCCTTTGGAATTTTGATGGGGATTGCGTTAAATGTGTAGATTGCTTTTGGTAAGATTGATATTTTCACAATATTGATTCTTCCAATCCAGGAACAAGGGATGTTTTTCCACTTCCTAGTGTCTTCTGCAATTTCTCGCTTGAGTGTTTTAAAGTTCTCATTGTATAGATTCTTTACTTCCTTAGTAAGGTTTATTCCAAGGTACTTTATTTTTTTTGATGCAATTGTGAATGGGAGTGATTCTCTGATCTCATCCTCTGTGTGTTTGTTGTTAGCATATATGAAGGCTACTGATTTCTGTGTATTTATTTTGTATCCTGCTACATGACTGTAGGTTTTTATCAGCTCTAACAGTTTGCTAGTAGAGTCTTTAGGGTCCTTTATATATAGAATCATGTCATCTGCAAATAATGATAACTTGACCTCTTCCTTTCCGATTTGTATCCCTTTTATGCATGTCTCTTGCCTTATTGCTATGGCTAAGACTTCCAGAACTATATTAAATAAAAGTGGGGACAGTGGACACCCTTGTCTTGTTCCTGATTTTAGTGGAAAAGCATCCAGTTTTTCCCCATTTAGTAATATGTTGGCTGTAGGCTTATCATAAATAGCCTTTATTATATTGAGATATGTTCCTTCTATTCCCAGTCTCTGTAGGACTTTTATCATGAAGGGATGTTGGATTTTGTTGAATGCTTTCTCTGCGTCTAATGAGATGATCATGTGATTTTTGTCCTTCAACCCATTTATATAATGTATAACATTTATAGATTTGCGTATGTTGAACCATCCCTGCATCTCTGGGATAAAGCCTACTTGGTCAGGGTGAATGATCTTTCTAATGTATTCTTGTATTCTGTTTGCCAATATTTTGTTGAGAATTTTTGCATCTATGTTCATGAGGGAGATTGGTCTGTAATTTTCCTTTTTTGTTCTATCTTTGCCTGGTTTTGGTATCAGAGTGATGCTGGCTTCATAGAAGGAGTTTGGTAGAAATCCTTCTTTTTCTATTTCATGGAAAAGCTTAAGAAGCAATGGTGTTAGCTCTTCCCTGAAGGTCTGGTAAAATTCATCAGTGAATCCATCTGGGCCTGGGCTTTTTTTAGTTGGGAGATTTTTGATAACTGTTAGGATCTCCATGCTTGTTATAGGTCTATTTAAGTGATTAATCTCATCTTGATTTAATTTAGGTAGGTCATATAAATCAAGGAAATCATCCATTTCTTTCAGATTTTCATACTTTGTGGAGTATATGTTTTTATAATATGTCCCTATGATTTTTTGAATTTCTCTGGCATCTGTCGTGATGTTACCTTTTTCATCTCTAATTTTATTAATTTGTGTCTCTTCTCTCTTTCTTTTGGTCAGATTTGCTAAGGGTTTATCAATCTTGTTTATCCTTTCAAAGAACCAGCTCTTTGTTTCATTAATTCTTTGTATTGTTTTTTTGGTTTCTATTTCATTAATTTCTGCCCTAATCTTTATTATTTCTTCCCGTCTACTGATTTTTGGTTTGCCTTGTTCTTCTTTTTCCAAGGCTTTAAGGTGAAGCATTAGGTCATTTATTTGCGACCTTTCTAATTTCTTAATATAGGTGCTTAAAGCTATAAATTTACCTCTTAGAACTGCCTTCATTGTGTCCCAGAGATTTTGGTATGTTGTGTTCTCATTATTGTTTGACTCTATAAATTTTTTGATTTCCTTCTTGATTTCCTCATTGACCCATTCATCATTTAGTAATGTATTGTTTAGTTTCCATGATTTTGTGTATGCTCTATATCCTTTCTTGCTATTGATTTGTAGTTTGATTCCATTGTGGTCAGATAGAATGCAAGGAATTATTTCAATTTTCCTGAATTTGTTAAGATTTGCTTTGTGTCCTAATATATGGTCTATTTTAGAGAATGATCCATGTGCTGCTGAAAAGAATGTATATTCTGCAGCATTTGGATGAAATGTCCTGTATATGTCTGTTAGGTCCATTCCTTCTATGACCTCGTTAAGTCCAGATGCCTCTCTGTTTATTTTTTCCCGGGATGACCTGTCAATTGATGAGAGTGGGGTGTTAAAGTCACCAACTACCACTGTGTTTGGTGTTATCTGTGACCTTAGTTCTAACAGTGTTTGTTTGATGAATTTGGGAGCCCCCATGTTAGGTGCATATATGTTTAGAATTGTAATGTCCTCCTGTTGGAGTGTGCCCTTAATCAATATAAAGTGACCTTCCTTATCTTTCTTGACTAATGTTGGAGTGAAGTCTGCCTTGTCAGCTATTAGGATAGCAACCCCTGCTTGCTTTCTGGGTCCATTTGCTTGAAACACTGTTTCCAACCTTTCACCCTAAGATAATGTCCATCCTTTGTAGAAAGGTGAGTTTCTTGGAGACAACAAATTGTAGGGTCCTGCTTTTTAACCCAGTCTGCAAATCTATGTCTTTTGGTTGGAGCATTGAGGCCATTTATATTAAGAGATATTATTGAAAGATGTGTATTTATGCTTGCCATTTTTTTTTTTTTTTTTTTTTTTTTGTGGTTCTGGTTCTACCTTTGCTCTCTTATATTAACTAGTATTTGAGTGTTGTTTGTTGTTTTCCAGGTTCCTTATATGTGTGTTTTTCTTTCTCTTCGGCATGGAGGATTCTTTCAAGTATTTTGTGTAGAGCTGGTTTTGTCTTCAAATACTCCTTTAGCCTGCTTTTGTCATGGAATGTCCTTATTTCTCCATCTATTTGAATGGATAGTTTTGCAGGATAAAGTAGCCTTGGTTGACAGTTGTTATCTTTCAGAGTTTGGAATACATCACTCCAAGCCCTTCTGGCTTTGAAAGTTTGTGTTGAGTAATCTGCTGTGATCCTGATGGGCTTGCCTTTGTAGGTAACTTGATTTTTCTCTCTAACTGTTTTCAATATTTTTTCTTTGGATTGTGTGTTTGGTAGTTTGATTATAATATGGCGAGGAGAGGTTCTTTCCAGGTTTTGTCTGGCTGGTGTTCTAAATGCTTCCTGTATCTGCATTGGCACCTCTTTCCCAATTTGGGGGAAGTTTTCTTCTATGATTTTGTTGAAGATGCCTACTATACCTTTGGATTGAAATTCTTCTCCTTCTACTATACCCTGAATTCTTATATTTGATCTTTTCATAGTGTCCCGAATATCTTGAAATTCCCATTCATACTTTTCTATTAGTTTGTCTTTCTCTTTGTTGGATTGTATTAGATCTGCCACCTGGTCTTCTAGCTTAGATATTCTGTCCTCTCCTTCATCCATTCTACTAGTGAGATTTTCTACAGAGTTTTTTTATTTCATTAACTGTGTTCTTCATTGCTAGTAATTCTGACTGGTTTTTCTTCATTATTTCTATTTCCTTATTTATGTCTTGTATTGATTTCTTTATTTCGTTAAATTGGTGTCCTGTATCTTCTCTGATTCCTTTGATTTCTTCTTTGAGTTCATTGAACATATTTACAATCATTCTTTTGAAATCTTTCTCAGGCATTTTCTCTAACTCGTTTTCACTAGAGGTCATTTCTGAAGCATTGATGCTTTTTGGTGGATTTATATTGCCTTGGTTTTTGGTGTTTCTTGTGTTATAATGTATATATTTTTGCATCTTGGATTAAGTTACTGCTTAGATTTTCCAGTTAGCTGGGTATCCTTTGCTGTATCTATTGATCTGATATTGTATATCTTCTATGTGGGAGATTAAGATGTTAGGTGTGGCTCTTACCACTCTCAGAGTATCTAGACACGTGGTCCTAGGGGTTAAGTTTGCCTGCTATGGGAGTATTCAAATAGGTTGAGTGGAATAAAATACAGGTATATTCTAAAATTTAACTAAACCCTATACACATTCAGTCAAGAACAGCACCGAGCATTTATGCAAGATTAGGTATTATAAAAACCAGATCCTCTATCAACAAAGAAGTTAAGATTTCTGGTCTGTTGAGGGATCCAAGTCAGCTTGTGACCAGGTGAGACCCTTCCCTGGTTCAATCCCAGTTACCTCTTTGGATGCTTTTGGTCTCAGTCAAGTTGCTGGCTGGGATGTTGGGCCGCTGTTCTGCTTTCTGGAACTGGGTACTGGCTTTTCCTGTGGGGCAAACCAAGCCTGGCAACTGTGGCCCTGCAGATTGGCGCCCCTGATGCTGGATCCCCGCTGCTGCCGCTGGAGCTGCCGCTGCTGGGACCACTGCTGCTGGATCCGCCACTGGAGATGCCGCTGCTGGGTCTGCCCCCGCTGATCCGCTGGAGCTGCCGCTGCTGGGTCCTCCGCCTCTGATCCGCTGGTGCTGCCGCTGCGGGATCCGCCTCTGCCGCTGAAGCCGCTGGAGCCTCTGCTGCTGGATTCGCTGCCCTGAAGCCGCTGTGGCCGGTACCGGAGCAGCTGATGGTGTTTTTGGGGCTGGAGTCACGGCTTCCCCCGCCGCTTCCGCTGCCGGGGTCTGAGCCGCCGCTGTTGGATCCCGAGTCGCTACTGCCGGATCCCGAGCTGCCGCTACCGGGTCCCGAGCTGCCGCTGCCGGAGCTGCTTCGGCCTGCCCGTGTGGGCTCTGGATATTTCCTACTTCTCCGCTGCTGTTTTAATCTCTTATACACCTCCCTTGTGTATTTTGCTGGGTTTTCTTTGGCTTTTTCTCCCCTAGGCTGCTTAGGCGTGGTTCCTATGCCACCATCTTGACCGGAAGTCTCATTCATCAAATCTTACATGAATATATAAATTATCCCATGAATAAAAGTAGCCCAAATCTAACAAGCATAAGCTATATCAGTGGATCTCTTCCTATTGTAACATTTTAATATTGCCTCTCATATTGAATTATTTATCAAACAGAACCTACAAAGTAAATTGTTAAAAAGATGTTAAACAATGATTAAAGCTCTACAAACCAAGTACTGGACTTTATGGAAAATATTGGGAAAACCAGTGAGATAAGATAACTACATATATATGTATATACATATATATATATATATATATATATATATATATATATATATATATATATATTTATATATACACACACATATATATACATGTATATGTATATCTCTCCTACTGCTTTCTGATTCTGACACTAATATACTCAATGAATTTTCAACAGTTGATCTGCTGCATACCAACAAAACTTTGAGACCATACACTAAGTGGTCTCATTAGAATGTGGCTTACTGAACTCATGTGCCAAACTTAATTCAATCTCACACATATTCCCCACCAGGTGAAACTTAATCCACTCTCACACACTTTCCCCACAAGGTCCCTGCACCAGGGATAATAAGCACCTGGAATGAAAACACTGGCATTGGTGACTTCTGTTTATCATGTTTTCTACCCAATTACTATTTTTCTTCAAGATTTTCTATTTATTTTTTAAATATTTCTATATTTATTTATTTGAGAGAAAGAGAGAGAAATGCAGAAATAGTCAGGAAGAGAGAAGAGAGAATGGGCACTTCAGGGCCTCCAACCACTGCAAACAAACTCCAGATGTGTGCCTCCTTTGTGCATCTGGCTTACATGGGTCCTGAGGAGTCCAACCTGGGTCCTTTGGCTTTGCAAGCAAGTCTCTTTATGACTAAGTCATCTCTCCAGCCTAAGATTTTCTATTTCTAACACATATAGCTTACTTTTTCAGATACCAAATGGGTTAAGATGTTTTTAACTTTCTCAATATGACAATTCAGTTTCCAAGAAAAAAATCTTCATTTTTATAGCCTCAGTCAGTTTTCAATTAATCAAAGAAAAACCAACATTCTATTTGTCACTAAGTAACACAAGGGGCAAGCCTCTGCTAAGAAAGTATCCAGTTCCTCTTAAGTTCAGGTCACTTCTCGCAGGAGATTAACAAAGTCACTTTCGGGAGGGAGATGAGAAGACAGAACCCAAGGTGGTGGACAGGGTACAGAAAGCTGTGCATTCAGTACATGATTTCAGTCACTTTTCCACAAAATGGTTATTTTCTTGTATATTTTACTAAATGAAAGCTTATAGTAAAAGGCAGTTCCAAACCTATATTTGAAAGCAAATTCTATGAAACACATGTCTTCATTTCATACATATTTGTAATTCTAATTATAAAGTCTCTACATTTTCACATTCTCTCAGACTATGATAACACGCAAATGCATGGAAGTCTCCTGTTATGCAGTTAATTTTACCTAGCTCTGACATTATCTTTGTAAATACTCAGGGAAGCCACAACAAAGGCATTATAACTCATGAGTACTATTCAAGTTTTAAAGGAAAAAAAGAAAAGAAAACCAAAAAAGAAGCAACTCCACGAAAAAGGGGAAACCAGTCTCTTACTTTCTTTTGCTTTTTGTGTCAATTTGAAAAACACTAGGAGTAGACATGAGGTGTTCTCTGTACTGTCCAAGAACTTGATTTTCTGATGTCAGCTTCAGGTTTTCTTCCTTAATCGAATCCACTCTTGCAGAAAGACCTTCAAACATGTGTTAGAGTTTGAATACGTGGTTAATAAGTTGTGTTTTATCCTCAAATTCCACCTGGTTTTCAACATCAGTATCCATGTCAGCACTCATCATCTTGGGCAGCAAACTTCTGGGCCTTAGGTACAAAATCCTTGATGAATGGTCTTGTTCTGAGGTACCGAGAGGTGGTGGAACTGGCAGGGTGCCTCAGGCCAGGATGCAGGGACCAACGAACCAAGACTAAATTTTTGAGAAACAAAAGTAAAGATTTCTGAGGAAAATATTTTAAGCCATTATAAATTCAAATTTTATTAAATAAAAATACATTCCTAGGCAGGAGAGATGGCTTAGCGATTAAGGAGCTTGCCTGTGAAGCTGAAGAACCCAGGTTTGATTCCCCAGATTCCATGTTAACCAGATGCACATGGGGGAGCACATGTCTGGAATTTGTGTGCAGAGGCTAGAGGCCCTGGCATGCCTTCTCTCTCTCTCTCTCTTTCTCTAATAGTAAATAAATAAAAATTTAAAAAACCTTATTATAATTTTAAATAGAAACATTAAAATGGCAAATCCAAGTCCCTTCAACATGAAAATGAGCCAGTGTGAGTAATATGCACTTCACAAAGCATGACAGTCAGGGCTGCAGAGACGCTCAGTGGTTAAAGACACATTTTTTTGTTAAGCTTACAGGCTTGGTTTGTTTTCCAAGTACCCACTTAAAGTCAGATGCACAAAGTGGCTCACACATCTGGAATTTGTTTGCAGTGGCAAGAGGCCCCAGTATATATATTTCTCTCTCTCTCCTTGCAAATAAATAAGTAAAAATATTTCTTTAAAAAAGAATGGTAATTGCCATGATCTCATTTTCATTATCCTCTTTTATCCTTCTTAACCTAGTCCAAAATACTGATGCACACAGCCCTAGAGAAAGACTGTGTGTTCTAGTGTGTCCTACATGTAATCTTTTTCATGTGTATATGTATCAGGGTTCTGAATGAAGAAATATATGTGGAAACCTACTGGGTATTTTCAGGGAAGTGTTTGTGTGTTTAATGAAGGAACACAGATGTTAATAAAGGTATATCTTCTTTCTTCTCCATAAATCCAGTGATGCGAGGTATAATCAGTCTATACTGAACATGATGTGGGAGGTAATTCACAAAGAAATATATATACCTCACTCTAGTGGTTTGATTCAGGGGTCTCCCATAAACTTAGGTGTTCTGAATTGCAGATTCCTAGCTGATGAAGATTTGGGAATTAAAGTCTCCTGGAGGGAGTGTATTGTTGGGGGCGGGCTTATGGGTATTATAACCACTTTCCCCATAACAGTGTTTGGCACACTCTCCTGTTGCTATTGTCCACCTTATGTTGGCCAGGGGGTGATGTCCACCCTCTGCTCATGCCATCATTTTCCCCTGCCATTGTGGAGTTTTCCCTAGAGCTTGTAAGCCAAAATAAACCTCTTTTCTCAGAAGCTGCTCTTGGTTGGGTGATTTCTACCAGCAATGCGAACCTGACTGCAGCAGTAAAGTGGTACCGAGGAGTAGGATTGCTACTAGACACCTGACTGTGTGGCTTTGGCCTCTTGGAGCTGATTTTCAAGAGGAATGTGGAAGGATTTGAAACCTTGGCCCTAAGAGATGCCTTGAAGTGCTGTAAGTACAGCTTGATGGACTATTCTGGTCAGAGTTGAAAGACCTGAATGCAATAAGAACTATGGACTGAGGTTTGGCTTATGAGCTTTGCTTGGACTAGGATAGCAGTTTGTGTGAGAAACTTGCTCTTATGCCCATGTCCTGAGAAGTTGTGCAGGGTTGCTTTACATAGAAATGAACTGGTGTGAGCAGAGGGATATATCACAGAAAGAAAAATCTTTGGGTGAACTCCTGCACATTCAGCTGCAATTGAGAGATTACAACCTTTGAGATTGGGCCAGCTGACCTGTACTGGGTCAACAAAAGAATGTAGACTCTTTTGAAGGGGTCTGAATGCTCAAAGAGTGTCCTGTTCTTCAAAGTCTGCTTTATTCTCCCCTGGATTAACAAATTGGCACTCTACCTGGTATTGTGGAGTATAAGAAATGCAGGAAAGAGAGGGTCATTGAGTTTGCAACACAGTCTTGTGTTTTGAAAATGGCCATGGACAGTATGAAGCAGGCTTGCTGGTTGCCTGCATCCAGACCCCATGGGGCCATGAGGATGAACCTTGGGTTGCAGTGGAGACCCAGTGGAGATGCCAGGACCAGGAGATGGCTGCTGAGGAAAGCTGCCGGCCCCGGTGAAGTTTTCCAGGACTGTGAGTAGCCTAGTTGGAGAGGCGGAATTGGAATGCCAGAGACTTGCTGGTTAGAATTATTGGACTTGGAGACTTGTCACTGGCTAGAGTTAGTTGTTGGTCTGGAGCTACAGAGTTTGGTGTTTGCCCTGTTTAAATCATGTATTGCTTGAATATTTCTTTGCTATGCCCAATGCCATCTTTTGCAGTATGAGTGTTTATGCTGTGCTATTATGGTTTTGGGGGGATTATTTTTGGTATTATGGGGTTCAGATAAAAGACCTTGGATTATGGAGATATCTGAACATAACTAGTATTGATAAAAACTGTGGGAATTTTTAATGTTGGATGAATGCATTTTATTTTAAATAATGTATGGTTATCAGTTTATGGGGGCCAGGGGTGGAATGTGGTGGTTTGAGTCAGGTGTCTCCCATAAATTTAGGTGTTCTGAATGCTAGATTCCTGCTGATGGACATTTGTGAATTAACGCCTCCTGGAGGGAGTGTATTGTTGGGGGCGGGCTTATGGGTGTTATAGCCACTTTCCCCATACCACTGTTTGGCACACTCTCCTGTTGCTATTGTCCACCTTATGTTGGCCAGAGGGTGATGTCCACCCTCTGCTCATGCCATCATTTTCCCCTGCCATTGTGGACTTCTCCTTGAGCCTGTAAGCCAAAATAAACCTCTTTTTCCCGGAAGCTTCTCTTGGTTGGGTGATTTCTACCAGCAATGCAAACCTGACTACAACACTCACACCACTGAATTTAGACTCAGATTTAATCTGGACCTTTAGTGAAACTGCTGAGCCTGGAAAACAACCATATCACTGTTTATATCCAGATATTTTTATAAAATAAATCATCCTTGTATATATTACTGATACATTGCAATCAAAAATATCTTACAGCAGTTGTATGTGGTCACAAGTTAGATTTCACAGAACAAAACATTTTTCTTGTGGTCTTATTTTGAAAATATATAAGGAGTTAGTTATCAAGTTCTTTATCTTCTAAAGCTAAGCTGTGGGGACTTTTGAACACAGGGACAGGTAGAAATGAAATTTTGCTGATAGGATATACAAATAAGTAAAGCATGTGATTCCTGAAAGTCTCAGATATATGCTCATTTTCTAGAATATATTACATTTTTATACTCTCTGCTTAAGTGAAAATAATTCTGGAAGATAAGGCAGTAAGCCACTGCAACATGCAATGGTGAAAACTCTGACTTTGGAATATTCTCAGCAACAGATTGAAGGCATTTTTTTTTTTTTGGCCTCATTTCACATGTCACTATCCTACTTAAAACTTCATCTTCTGATCTTAATCCATGAGATGTGCTATTATACTACTTCAAAAAATAGTTCATTGAGTTAAAGATTATGTGTTCCAGGAAACCAACCATGACTGGTATGTGGAAGCCACTTCAAGTACGCTGGCTATGATCTTTGGTTATTGATGCTTATTAATGATATTATCATTTGGCAAGGATTAGCTCATCAAATTGACATAAATGGCATATTTCAAGGTCATGTTTTCTTTATCCTTTGGAATTATAAATGAAATAACAAATATCATACATTTTTGCAAAATTTCATTATGAAAAACTTTGTAGGAACTATAGATATGAAAAGGTATACCAATTTCCCAAATGCAATAGCTCAATCAGTTCCACTTAAATGAACAAATGTTCTACTGAGCATAATGTTGAGGTAGGCCTTCAGGAATTCATGATTGTATTTGAATTTTAATACCAGAATATAAGAAAATCTTTCTTACAAACCTTTGATGCTAATAAGCATTGTCTTTTAATTCACTACTGTTATGATTTAAATAACTGTCTCCCATAGACTCATGTATTTGAACATTTGATCCCCAGATGGTAGCACTGTTCAGAAAGATTGTGGAGCCTTTAGGTAGTAGAGTCTTGATGATGGAAATAGGTCACTGAGAGTGGGGCTTGATTTTTTCATAGCCCAGTTCTTCTTCCTGTATGTCCTCTGATTTCTTTCACAATGTAGCCAGTTCTGCTTCCCATTCCTGCTCCCATGCCTTCCCCACCAAGATGGACTACATCACCTGAAATAAGTCAAAAATAAACCTTTCTTTCCTTTACTTTCTTCTGGCCAGGTATTTTATTCCTCCAATGAGCAACTAATACAATTACCTAAATATATTACATATTTGAACAATTGATGCTATCATTAATCATGATGATTGAAGCCCTTGGGAGAAAATGATTAAGAAATAATGAAGAGAACAAGGTTTTTATATTATGCAACCCTTAATTTAAAATATGGTATTATTTTCTGATATGTGACCTTGAGTATATTACCAAAGCTTCCAAGTCTTAATATGTTCTTCTTGATTTGGGAAAAATATAATATTGTGATGATGTGAGGTCAAATTAAATAGTATGAATTAATGGCTTAATGGAGTAGTTGAAAAATACCCAAAAGTCATAATGGATGGTTGGCAACGTCTCATCCCCTGTAATGTTACAGGCTAATTGCATGTCAGCTTTACTCTTCTTGTCCTCAAAATAATCAGTAATTAGAACCATTCATCTCATTCCATAGATTTCATTCCAAATAACTTACAGTGCTCTTTCAAACTGATATTTATTTTTAAAGTTAAACAATGAACGCAGTTGTTAAATGTTAACGTGTATCTAAAGTAATATAAAGAAAAATTTAAAGATCAAAAACTTTGTAGATAGTGGTTTTGTTGTGGCAATAAAAACAAACTCGTTCAAGTTACCCCTGGAGCACCAAAAGTAATTTAAGTGTAAAAAATATTTTAGAAAGTAAGAGAATTATATTACCTTATGACCATACTTTAATCTTAGCAAGGTAGAAATGTAGTATATGCCATATATACTGGAATGGACTACATAGGGACAGGGGCCTCTCCTCCACCCACCCCCACACACAGAGATAGACCCAGCAACTATGCTACCACAAGGGACCACACAGGTAGGGAAGATCTGGAGTCATAGGGGAACCACAGAGTCATGTTCAATACCAACAACCATATAAAGGACAGCAGAGCCAGGCCTGATGCTCATGATAGGAAATGCACAGAAATGGGCAGCCAAGCCTCCTGCCCATGTGAGGATCTCAGTTTTATTTCTTTTTCCTTTTTTTTTTTTTTTTTGTTTGTTTTTCGAGGTACGGTCTCACTCTAGCCCAGGCTGACCTGGAATTCACTCAGTAGTCTCAGGGTGGCCTCAAACTCATGGAAATTTTCCTACCTCTGCCTCCCAAATGCTAGGATTAAAGTTGTGTGCCACCACACCTGGTTCCTTTACTTTTAGCAAACCTTGTTTAATGCATGATTTCCATTAGTGAACCAGCTTTGCTCTCCTTATTCTTTTTTTTACCTTTGGTTTTGTTTGCTTGTTTGTTTGGCCTCCCACCCTCAGCATCCTGACTACTTGGACTGTTTTCAGTTGTTTGACTCTTTTCTTTCACTCTTTTTCTTTTATTTCTGTATATAGCTGAAACTACCTTATCTCTTTCCTTCATCCAGATTATTCCCTTCTTCTATTTAGTTTTCTATCTTTATTTCTTTCTCTGATGCTGTAATGTTAGTGTGGTTTAACTCTGCTTCCTTTCCTTTCCTGCCCTTACAAACTGATACCTTATTATCCTTATTGCTTTACTTCTTCCAAATTATTGGAATCAAAGGTACAATTGTTTTCACCTAACTATCACTCTATTGAGTGCATCCATCAGTTGTGGTTGCTTCTATGCTTATGTTCTACTCTAAAAGCAGAGATGGAAGTCAAACATGGTGAACCTCATATGTGAATTGAGAGCCCAGCTACTGAACTAGACCTCCAATCCAGTTGTGAGGAATGACGCCTCAACCTACTGCAATCTAGCCCCACTAGAGCCTCAGAAAAAAAGTTAAATTGAAAGAATATAGGTGATTTAAAAAATAAAAAATGATATAATCCCAAACATGCAAGTCAAAATGCAACAACTGAGACATTGGCTGTAAATGCCTATGTTTAATAAGAAAGAAAAAAAACTCTCACAAATGACAAAATTAAACATCTTAGTATTTAATTATGGAAAACATAAACAAAAACAAAACAAAAACAACCCTAAACTCAAATCTAGTAACTAGAAGAAAATAATAAAGATCAAGTGTAACTTCATGAAATAGAAATAAAAAGAGCTTTTACAAAGAATCAATTAAATCAATAGTTGGTTCTTTGAAAAAAAAAAAACAATTACAATTAGCAAACCCATAGTCAAACTATTCAAAAGAGAGAGAGGGGGGGAGGGAGAGAGAGAGAGAGAGAGAGCGAGAAGGCTTAGGTCGAATTCAGAAATGAAGAGGTAGGCATTACAACAGAAAGCAATGGGAATTAGTGGATCATTTACATTGAAAATCTGTATTTCAATAAATTGGAAAACCCATAACAAATGGTAAAATTTCTAAAGTCATATGATCTACCACAATTAAACCAAGAGATCATAAGCAACTTAAACAGTTCAATTACAAACATTGAGGGGGAAGCAGTAATAGTCTTCCAAAGACAAAGAGCACAAATCAACTCACTGGTAAATTTTGCCAGATATTGAAGGAACAATGACCACCAATGGTCCTCAAACTATCCCATAAAACAGGCAGGAAAATAGTACTATTCAAGGTATTTCATGAAAAAATAAGTATGTAATAAGGGCATCCACCTACTCCAACTTTATTCAGTATAGCCCGTGAAGGCATAGGAAGTGATAGACAATAAATAAATAAATAATGAAAGGGATATAAGTAGGAAAAGACAACATGATCCTGTACATGAGACCCTAAAGATTACATCACAAGACTTAGAAATGATTAACACTTCCAGCATGTAGCACATAGAAAATTAACATATAAAAATCAGTAACTCTCTCTCTCTCTCTATATATATATATATATATATATATCAATACTGAAACTGATGAGACAGAAATCAGGAGAATAATTCTATTCACAATAGTTGAAAAATAAAATACCTGGGAATAGACCTAACCAAGGAAATAAAAGACATTGCATGCTCATGGACTAGCCAAATTAATGTAGTGAAAGCAGATCAGACAACCTAAGCAATCCTGAGCAAAACAACAGTACTGGAAATGTCACCATAACTAATTTCAAATTATACTACAGAGTCACAGTAACAAAAACAGCAAAATACTGTCACAAAACAGATGTGTAGACCAACAAAATAAAATAGAGGACCTAAACTTAAAGCTATATGGCTGTGGTTTCCTGGTTTTTGACAAGAAGACAAAAAACAGACTTTCAGTAAAACAAATAGTCTTGGGAAAACTGGATATTCACAAGTTAAAGAATTAAATTAGAACTCTATATTTTTTACTCTGTATAAAAATCAATTAAGGATCTTGTTGTAAAACCAGAAATTGTGAAACTGTTCAAGGAAAAATTAGAAAAAATGCTTCGTGATATAGGCATATGCATGTTTTCCTGAAAAGATGACCAGTAGCACTGTAAATAATAGTGAGAATTGACAAGTGGCATTGTGTAAATTAAAAGGCTTCTATACAGCAATGGAAATAATAAATCAAGTGAAAATATATCCTATAGAATTGCAGAGGCTTAATATTTGGGATGTATATAAAACTAAGTGTCAGCAACAACAAAAAACATCCTAATAAATATATAGGCTAATGAAATAAAAAAGTGCTCTCAAAATATGATATAAAAATGGTTAATAAGCATAGAGTAAAATGCTTAACAACCTTAGCCAATGGAGAAATGCTAATTAAAATTACATTAACATTTCATTTCATGGTAGACAGAGTAACTATTATAAAGAAAATAAGTAACAACCAATCCTGGTGAGAATGTAGGGAAAAGGGAAAATGTATATATGTATGACATGTAAAAAGTGAGACAGGGGAAATGAAGGAGACTAGTGGGAGAGGGGAGTAGACATAAAAGGGAGGATGTTGAGAATTTAATTTTCTTTCATGGAACCAACTTTATGTACAGTGAATGTAAGCCAAAAAAAGGAAAAAGCTGAAATAAAAAGTTAACTGGATATGCCATCAATTGAAATATTTGATCTCAATGTTCTCCAGCTACTTATTGAATTTAGTAGTTGCAGTAGTTTATGGTCACTTTCCGTTGCCACTGCTGTCAGACATTTTTCAAGAGGAATAAGTATGAGGAACCTGCATTACACTGCACTCATCTTATACCAAACTCTTCATGCAATGCACATCAATTAAATACAAATGAAAAACCATGTGTTGTACATTGTAGTGTGCTCACATAAGGGCTACAAAATCAACTACCTTTACATATGTCCTTGTTTCTATTTGGCAGACAGAAAGTTTTTAAAAATATTTCATTATTTACTTTTTATTTCTTTATTTGAGAGAGAGAGAGACAGAAAAAGAGGCAGAGAAAGAGAATAAGAATGGGCACTCCAGGGCCTCATGCCACTACAAATGAACTCTAAGTACTATATGCCACATTGCACATCTGGCTTTATGTGAGTATTTGGGAATTGAACATGGGCCATTGTATTTTGCAAGCAAGTGACTTTAACTCCTGAGCCATCTCTCCAGCCTCCAAAATAGAAAACGTTAATAAAGTGTTCTACCTTAGTACATAGTGAAAATAATGTTTTTGATTTTCATCAAATTTACTTGAAACTTTTGTATTACCTTACATTTCATAGGACCAGGCTTAGCTAACATTTTCAGGTGTTATCATTAGCTTTGTTCATATTTCTATTTGCTTTAACATTTTCTAGAAACTTGTATATTTGAAGGCTTTGTGATAGGTGTTATATGTATGTTCAGTGTCATCGCACATTATTGTAGCAAAAGCCATAATGAATTGGCCACACAAAATAATGGGAAAGTTGAGGTTTTAGTTTTATATCAGGTGACCCATGCACTATCAGACAGATATAGGAATCAAATTGCAAAACCCATCCTCACATTAAACTGTATGGCCATGAGGAGAGACAGAAACAAGAATGAATGCAAGGCTTTCCCTTCTTAATGACTGATAATTAATTTCCCTCTAGAAATGCCCTGAAAATATAGCTGAACATGAGGCAATGTAGCTATTAGCACCAGCCAATACTGTGCTGGCACCACACAGTGCTTTGTGCTCAGGACTCAGTGTTGCTTCCAGAATCTCTCCATCTGAGCCTTGGTTCTTCATCATTTGTAATTCAGGTTTCTCATCTATCAAATGGGACTGATATGGCACTTGATAGAACTGTTATGAGAATTGAATAAGTATTATTTATATGTCACCAAGAAAATTGTCAGTCACGATAGACAGAATGTAAGAATTATTCAAGAATAAGTTATTTTAAAAGTTTGTAGAAGATCAGTCAAACTTATTGTCCATTCATTGTACTAAGCTGACTGATTTCATGCTCTGAAAAGATTTATTTATTAGGATAAATCTTTAGGCTTACTCAGAATACTATAAATTAGATGGCTTACCATCTGGTCATGGCTTTTAAGTTTAGTATTTTACCCTTATACTCCTTTAACAGAACAAAAAGCAGGATCAAGCAGCTTTAAATTAATAAACATATTCAAAAGTAAATTTTCATATTTTGAGGCCAGGCAGATAAAATTTTTTAACAAGTGACTGTAGATAGTTTTAATTGAATATTTTAATCTGTCATCCATCTATCATTTTTTGACTCTATTTCCTATTGAAAAGTCATTGAAATATTATAGTTAATTAACTTAGCTGCACTCAGGCAAAGCTATATTGTTCTACCAAAAAATTAATATATTTCATCCAAATTCTATCATAAAATTGAAGATGGTAGTCAACTGGGAAAATTTGCTACCATGCAGAAAACAAAGAAATAGAAGTAAAAGAGTCTCAGTGGTCCTCCTTTTCCTGGCAGACTAATAATTTTTTGTGTCATGCAGATGACATTAGTGGTATGTAGCTTCTTAACTCTAATTAAATTAAAGTGTTTGTCCCACTGGCTATACTTCCCATGCTTAGCAGCCACAAACAGCTACTGGCTATTTATAGAGGATATATTGGATAGTTTCCATACCCAAACCCTGAACGTCAGCATTACATCACAATTCTCTGGACAATTTATGGATTCAACATTTGAGAAACATTTCCTGACAAATCATTTCAGATCTTGATCTTTGGATCCACACTGATTACAGGATGAACCACTGAGTTTATTTGTAGCATACTGGAATACTCATGTCAGAGACCTATAGCAAAAGGCAACTTTACATTTCTTGGTATTATGTCTTCCAACAATAGGACATCATGTCATCTTAGAAACTAATTGTTCTGATTACTTGTAAACTTTTCAGCCACAGTTATTATTGCTCTTATCCTGAGATCTACAGTCAACTTTCACAGAGACTGGTAAGAAGGTAAGTAGAAACTCAAGTCTGATTTCTGGTCTCATTGTTGGATGTTTTGCTATTTAGTATTTATGACAGATCAACTTAGAAGCAAGATTCCCATGGAAATTTAATTCTGCACACATGGCAGTGGGGGTACCTTAAGAAGTGGTAAAGTAGAACACAGACACAATACTCAAGGAAAATATTTCCATGGGTTATCACCATGCTATATAGTGTTCTATGGTTCCAGAGAGAAGATTTACTGAGTTCCTTTAGCTAATCTGAAGAATTAATGCAATTTTGAAAGCAAATATTGCCTTAAAACATAAAACTGATGAGGTTTTAAGTTTTGAGAAAGATTCACTAAGTCCCAACGACCCTCAGTTTCTCCAGGAGAGATGTCCTGGAGAACAAAAACTGTCATCAACCATTTATCTGTGTATACATCAGTGTTTGGAATAGAGCAGACATTCATTAAATTCTTGCTGAATTAAATTTCATTGAGGTTGGGAGTGGAGAGATGGCTCAGCACTTACGATTGCTTGCTTTCATGGCCCAACCACCAGGGCTTGATACCCCAATACAATTACCTTTGATCAGTATATTATTGATGTGTTATCCTGATCTCTATGGAGGTCTGTTCTCATTCATTCCAGCTTTGCTTTTGGAGCATTCACAATCATTATGATTTAAGTTTCTCATCCAAAAGTCTTATACAGTGTAAGGGACTAGGAAATGATAAGAGGTGAGACCAGCCTGGACCACTCTGTGCAGAAGAGGAAGACCAGCAAATTCCTTTGGGAGAGTTCATTAAAGCAAACATTGTTTACTATTCATCTTCTGGACAGAAATCACATCATAGGCTTCCATTCCTCCTTCTTGAAAGTGTAACTCAGAAGGTAAGCATGAGATAGAAATGTGTTCAAGGGGAGGGATGATGAAAATTAGCAGAATCAAGTCTCCATTCTCTTGAGGAAGATTGTTCTTGACAAATATTGACAGCAAAAATAATATTCCAGTTCACTGCTTACTTTGCTAAACAATTCACATCTATTTACTCCTAACCTGGTATGTAGCCTGCATTGAAGTTCAAAAGTCATTTAGAAATGTGAACTCAAGACTACAAAGTAGGAAAGGGTCTTAAACATCATGGAGGCCTATCATCAATCTGACAAGGGCTAATAAGCTTGAACAGTTCACTGAGGTGGAACTCACCACTTCCTTGGGCAATCTATTTAATCTTTGGGATGAGTCTTTGCTCCAGGAAAAAAAAAGAAAGTAAAGGCTGTGCTTGAGCTATGTTTTTATGACACTCAGACACATAGCTGTCCTTCCTCAAACCAAAGTAGGTGGCTTGGAACATTCAGGAGCATTCGTGTCGGGGGAGGGGGGGCAGACAGCTTCTTCATCAGATTGTTTTGACAAACAAAAAACAAAACCTGCAAAACATAGTATAAGCAAAATTTCCACATCATGAACAACCATATGTTGATATTAATGAAAACTATTTTGCAAATATAAAATCCAGGCAAGTAACAGAAAATGAGTCTTGATTCCCTGAGCCTTACTAAAGTTACATTTAGTTCAAATACACACAGAAACTATCATTGCATCTTGCTTCTTCTAAAGCTACAGAGCTAACATTTCTTTTGATCCCATACCTCGTTGTTGCAATCAGGTTCACATTGCTGGCAGAAATCACCTGACTAAAAGCAGTTTGTGGGCAAAAGAAAAAAAAAAAAAGGTTTATTTTGGCTTACAGATTTGAGGGGAAGCTCCATGATGGCAGGGGAATATGATGGTATAAGCAGAGGATGGACATCACCCCTTGGCCCACATAAGATGGACAATAGCAACAGGAGAGTGTGCCAAAAGCACTGGCAAGTGGACACTTGCAATAACACCCATAAGCCTGCCCCTTACAATATACTCCCTCCAGATCACTTTAATTTCCAATTGCTATCAGCTGGGGAACCTAGCGTCTAGAACACCTAAGTTTATGGGAGATACCTGAATCAATCCACCATATTCTGCTTTGGCTCCCATAAACTAATAACCATACATGATATAAAATATAATGCATTAGTCTAATTTTAAAAGTACCCATAGTTTTTGTCAATTATAATGATGTTCAAACATCCCCATAATGCAATATTTTTTAACTGGGCCATAATACCAAAATATTCCCCCCACAACCCATAATGGCACAGAATAAACAATCACACTCCAAAAGATGGCATTGGCATAGCAAAGAAATATTCAACCAGTACAAGATTTAAAACAACCAGGGCAAACGTAAAACTCTGTAGCTCCAAGACCAACAACTGTAGCCAGTGGCAAGTCTCCAAGTCTGATAATTGTAACCAGAAACAAGTCTCTGGAGTTCAAATTCTGCCCCTCCAGCTAGGCTACTTATAGTCTTAGAAAACTTCATCCAGGGCTGGAAGCTCCCCTTAGCAGCCATCTCATGGTCCTGGCATCTCCACTGGGTCTCCACTGAAACCCAAGGTTCACCCACATGGCTCCATCGGGTCTCCATGCAGGCATCCAGCAAACCTGCTTCACACTGCCCATGGCCATTTCCAAAACACAAGATCACATTGTGAACTCAATGATCCTCTCTTCACTGCATTTTTTATTACTCCGCAATACCAGGTAGGGTGCCAATTTGTAAACCCAGGGGGGAATAAAGCAGACTTTGAAGAATAGGACACTCCTTGAGCATTCAGTCCCCTTCAAAGAACTGCATTCTTTCTGTTGTCCCAATGCAGGTCAGCTGGCCCAATCTCAATGGTTTTGACTCCTCACACAATTGTGCTGAACAGACAGCAGTTTTGGCCTAAAGATTTCTTTCTATGCCATATCCCTCTGCATGCACCAGCCTGTTTCCACACAAAGCAACCCTGCACAACTTCTCAGGACATGGGCATAAGAGCAATTTTCTCTCACAAACTGCTTCTAGCCCAGTCCAGGCAAAGCTCTTTCTAACTCTCATAAGCCAGACCTCACAGTCCATAGTTCTTATTACATTCAGGTCTTGTAACTATGACTAGAATCATCCATCATGCTATACTTACTGCAAGGCATCTCTTAGGCCAAGGTTTCACATCCTTCCACATTTCTCTTGAAAATCAGCTCCAAATTGTGTTTATTGAATAGAAAACATTTAACTGTTAATTTTATTTGTTAAATCGATAAGAGAAAGGCATTGAGAAGCAGATCCAATATTCTAAGTAGTGTAGTTTGCTGGCAGCTTTCATTGACATAGCAAGAGGGAGAGAAAATGAGTTTGAGGTCAAAACTGTAAACTAAGTTTTGATATAAACATCAACCTATCTTAGCCATTTCCATGTGGTTATCCCAGAGGATAGGAAATAATTCCACAATATAAGTAAATCTAAATTTCATAGAAGACTATAGGAAAGTTAATAAAAAGGAAAAGAAATTGGATGTCCTCTGTCTTAAAAAAAATGCCTATTGCAAAATGGAAAAGCAGAAATAGCAGCTGCATCTGTCCTCGTTTTTGTCCATAAAGCCATTGCATGGCTTCTCTTTTAGCCTTTCATGGGCCAAAACATTTTTAAAATTTCATTCCATTTTATTTTGCTTATTTATTTGAGAGAGAGGTAGGGAGAGAGAGAGAAAAGAGAGAGAGAGAGAGAGGATGGTCAGGCCAGGGCCTCCAGCCACTACAAACGTACTCCAGACACATGCATGACTTTGTGCATTTGGCTTTATGTGGGTACTGGATAATTGAAACTGGGTCTGTAGGCTTCACAGGCAAGTGCCTTAACTACTGAGCCATCACTCCAGCCCCCCAAAACATGTTTTATTTTTTCTTGAATTCCTCATTCATCTTGAAGAACACAACTGTCAAGTTGTATGAAACTAGTTTTTCTAAAGAGTCACATTGCCACATGCCTCTCTTCACCTGGAATCTTCACCAGCTCTCTCTTACTTGTTCAATGATTTCTAAGTTCCTCAGAACCTTGGGATCAGTTGTCTGCTTTTCTTTTGTAGGTTAAATAGACCAACTTTTAAGCCAGGCATTGTGGTGGACACCTTTAATCCCAGCACTTGGGAGGCAGAGGTCGGATTATTGCTGTGAGTTCAAGGCTACCCTGAGACTACATAGTAAATTTCAGGTTATCATGAGCAAGAGCAAAACCACACCTTGAAAATGTAAAAATAAACAAACAAAAAAATTATTTTCGTAAGTCTTTAAAAGTTCATAACAAATTCTTAACCAAGTCAAGAGGTTTTTAGATTTTCCTGCTTCTGTTTTGGATTTGGTCATAATCTACGGTAATTCCTATCAATCATCCAGTCATCCTTCAAACTTCAGACAAGATATGAACACATCTATGATACCTACCCAGACCTGTCCTGTGAGAAGTGATGGTTTTCCTGTAGGAATTACATACAAGCACACTGTGGGATACCTATGCAGACCTGTCCTGTGAGAAGTGGCGGTGTTCCTGTAGGAATTATATACAAGCACATTGTGTGATACCTACGCAGACCTGTCCTGTGAGAAGTGATGATGTTCCTGTAGGAATTATATACAAGCACATTGTGTGATACGTATGCAGACCTGTCCTGTGAGAAGTGACGGTGTTCCTGTACGAAGTATATACAAGCACATTGTGTGATACCTACACAGACCTGTCCTATGAGAAGTAACGGTGTTCCTGTAGGAATTATATACAAGCACACTGTGTGATACCTACGCAGACCTTTCCTGTGAGAAGTGACGGTGTTCCTGTAGGAATTATATACAAGCACACTGTGTGATACCTACGCAGACCTGTCCTGTGAGAAGTGATGGTGTTCCTGTAGGAATTATATACAAGCACATTGTGTAATACCTACGCAGACCTGTCCTGTGGGAAGTGATGATGTTCCTGTAGGAATTATATACAAGCACATTGTGTGATACCTACCCAGACCTGTCCTGTAGGAAGTGACGGTGTTCCTGTAGGAAGTGTTTACACGCACATTATGTGATACCACACAGACCTGTCCTGTGAGAAGTGACGGTGTTCCTGTAGGAATTATATACAAGCACACTGTGTGATAGGTATGCAGACCTGTCCTGTGGGAAGTGACGGTGTTCCTGTAGGAATTATATACAAGCACATTGTGTGATACCTACGCAGACCTGTCCTGTGAGAAGTGATGGTGTTCCTGTAGGAATTATATACAAGCACATTGTGTGATACCTACGAAGACCTGTCTGTGGAAGTGTTGGTGTTCCTGTAGGATTATATACAAGCACATTGTGATACTACGCAGACCTGTCCTGTGAGAAGTGACGGTGTTCTGTAGGAATTATTACAAGCACATTGTGTGATACCTACGCCCCCCCCAAAAAAAAGCAATTTGTGATCCTACCCAGACCTGTCCTGTAGAAGTTATGTGTTCCTGTAGGAATTATGCAAGCACATGTGTGATACCTACGCAGACCTGTCCTGGGAAGTGAGTGTTCTGTAGGAATTATATACAAGCACATTTTGTAATACCTGCAGACCTGTCCTGTGAGAAGTGATGGTGTTCCTGTAGGATTATATACAAGCACATGTGTGATACCTACGCAGACCTTTCCGTGAGAAGTGAGGTGTTCCTGTAGGAATTATTACAAGCACATTGTGTGATACCTACCCAGACCTGTCCTGTGAGAAGTGTGGTGTTCCTTAGGAATTATATACAAGCACATTGTGTGATACCTACAGACCTGTCCTGTGAGAAGTGACGGTGTTCCTGTAGGAATTATATACAAGCACACTGTGTGATACCTACGCAGACCTGTCCTGTGAGAAGTGATGGTGTTCCTGTAGGAATTATATACAAGCACATTGTGTGATACCTACCCAGACCTGTCCTGTGAGAAGTGATGGTGTTCCTGTAGGAATTATATACAAGCACATTGTGTGATACCTACACAGACCTGTCCTGTGAGAAGTGACGGTGTTCCTGTAGGAATTATATACAAGCACATTGTGTGATACCTACGCAGACCTGTCCTGTGAGAAGTGACGGTGTTCCTGTAGGAATTATATACAAGCACAATGTGTGATACCTACGCCAGACCTGTCCTGTGAGAAGTGACGGTGTTCCTGTAGGAATTATATACAAGCACATTGTGATACCTACCGCAGACCTGTCCTGTGAGAAGTGACGGTGTTCCTGTAGGAATTATATACAAGCACATTGTGTGATACCTACGCAGACCTGTCCTGTGAGAAGTGATGGTGTTCCTGTAGGAATTATATACAAGCACACTGTGTGATACCTACCCAGACCTGTCCTGTGAGAAGTGACGGTGTTCCTGTAGGAATTATATACAAGCACATCGTGTGATACCTACGCAGAAATGTCCTGTGAGAAGTGATGGTGTTCCTGTCGGAATTATATACAAGCACACTGTGTGATACCTATGCCGACCTGTCCTGTGAGAAGAGACGGTGTTCCTGTACGAAGTGTATACAAGCACATTGTGTGATACCTACGCAGACCTGTCCTGTGGGAAGTGATGATGTTCCTGTAGGAATTATATACAAGCACATTGTGTGATACCTACCCAGACCTGTCCTGTGAGTAGTGATGGTGTTCCTGTAGGAATTATATACAAGCACATAGTGTGATACCTACCCGGACCTGTCCTGTAGGAAGTGACGGTGTTCCTGTAGGAATTATATACAGAGCACATTGTGGGGATACCTACCCAGGGACCTGTCCTGTAGGAAGTGATGATGTTCCTGTAGGAATTATATGCAAGCACATTGTGTGATACCTACACAGACCTGTCCTGTGAGAACTGATGGTGTTCCTGTAGGAATTATATACAAGCACATTCTGTGATACCTACCCAGACCTGTCCTGTGAGAAGTGACGGTGTTCCTGTAGGAATTATATACAAGCACATTGTGTGATACCTACGCAGACCTGTCCTGTGAGAAGTGACGGTGTTCCTGTAGGAATTATATACAAGCACATTGTGTGATACCTACCCAGACCTGTCCTGTGAGAAGTGATGGTGTTCCTGTAGGAATTATATACAAGCACACTGTGTGATACTACCCAGACCTGTCCTGTGAGAAGTGACTGTTGTTCCTGTAGGAATTATATACAAGCACACTTGTGTGATACCTACGCAGACCTGTCCTGTGAGAAGTGATGGTGTTCCTGTAGGAATTATATACAAGCACATTGTGTGATACCTACACAGACCTGTCCTGTGAGAAGTGACGATGTTCCTGTAGGAATTATATACAAGCACATTGTGTGAATACCTACCCAGACCTGTCCTGTGAGAAGTGACGGTGTTCCTGTAGGAATTATATACAAGCACATTGTGTGATACCTACGCAGACCTGTCCTGTAGGAAGTGATGATGTTCCTGTAGGAATTATATACAAGCACATTGTGTGATACCTACCAGACCTGTCCTGTGAGAATGATGGTGTTCCTGTAGGAATTATATACAAGCACATTGTGGATACCTACGCAGACCTGTCCTGTGAGAAGTGAGGTGTTCCTGTAGGAATTATATACAAGCACATTGTGTGATACTACGCAGACCTGTCCTGTGAGAAGTGATGATGTTCCTGTAGAATTATATACAAGCACATTGTGTGATACCTAGCAGACCTGTCCTGTAGAGTGACGGTGTTCCTGTAGAATTAATACAAGCACATGTGTGATACCTACGCAGACCTGTCCTGTGAGAAGTGATGGTGTTCCTGTAGGAATTATATACAAGCACATGTGTGATACCTAGCAGACCTGTCCTGTGGAAGTGATGGTGTTCTGTAGGAATTATATACAAGCACATTGTGTGATACCTACCAGACCTGTCCTGTGAGAAGTGACGGTGTTCCTGTAGGAATTATATACAAGCACATTGTGTGATACCTTGCAGACCTGTCTGTGAGAAGTGATGGTGTTCCTGTAGGAATTATATACAAGCACATTGTGTGATACCTACCCAGACCTGTCCTGTGGGAAGTGACGGTGTTCCTGTAGGAATTATATACAAGCACATTGTGTGATACCTACCCAGACCTGTCCTGTAGGAAGTGATGATGTTCCTGTAGGAATTATATGCAAGCACATTGTGTGATACCTACACAGACCTGTCCTGTGAGAAGTGACTGGTGTTCCTGTAGGAATTATATACAAGCACATTGTGTGATACCTACCCAGACCTGTCCTGTAGGAAGTGACGGTGTTCCTGTAGGAATTATATACAAGCACATTGTGTGATACCTACCCAGACCTGTCCTGTGAGAAGTGATGATGTTCCTGTAGGAATTATACAAGCACACTGTGTGATACTACCCCAGACCTGTCCTGTGAGAAGTGATGGTGTTCTGTAGGAATTATATACAAGCACATGTGTGATACCTAGCAGACCTGTCCTGTGAGAAGTGACGTGTTCCTGTAGGAATTATAACAAGCACATTGTGTGATACCATACGCAGACCTGTCCTGTGGAAGTGATGTGTTCCTGTAGGAATTAATACAAGCACATTGTGTGTACCTACGCAGACCTGTCCTGTGAGAAGTGACGGTGTTCCTGTAGGAATTATATACAAGCACATTGTGTGATACCTACCCAGACCTGTCCTGTAGGAAGTGACGGTGTCCCGGTAGGAATTATATACAAGCACATTGTGTGATACCTACCAACACCTGTCCTGTGAGAAGTGATGGTGTTCCTGTAGGAATTATATACAAGCACACTGTGTGATACCTATGCAGACCTGTCCTGTGAGAAGTGACGGTGTTCCTGTAGGAATTATATAAAGCACACTGTGTGATACCTACGCAGACCTGTCCTGTGAGAAGTGATGGTGTTCCTGTAGGAATTATATACAAGCACATTGTGTGATACCTACGCAGACCTGTCCTGTGAGAAGTGACGGTGTTCCTGTAGGAATTATATACAAGCACATTGTGTGATACCTACGCAGACCTGTCCTGTGAGAAGTGATGGTGTTCCTGTAGGAATTATATACAAGCACATTGTGTGATACCTACGCAGACCTGTCCTGTGAGAAGTGACGGTGTTCCTGTAGGAATTATATACAAGCACATTGTGTGATACCTACCCAGACCTGTCCTGTGAGAAGTGATGGTGTTCCTGTAGGAATTATATACAAGCACATTGTGTGATACCTATGCCGACCTGTCCTGTGAGAAGTGACGGTGTTCCTGTAGGAATTATATACAAGCACATTGTGTGATACCTACGCAGACCTGTCCTTGGGAAAGTGAGGTGTTCCTGTAGGAATTATATACAAGCACATTGTGTGATACCTACCCAGGACCTGTCCTGTGAGAAGTGATGGTGTTCCTGTAGGAATTATATACAAGCACATTGTGTGATACCTATGCGGACCTGTCCTGTAGGAAGTGACGGTGTTCCTGTAGGAATTATATACAAGCACATTGTGTGATACCTACCCAGACCTGTCCTGTAAGAAGTGATGATGTTCCTGTAGGAATTATATACAAGCACATTGTGTGATACCTACCCAGACCTGTCCTGTAGGAAGTGAGGTGTTCCTGTAGGAATTATATACAAGCACACTGTGTGATACCTACGCAGACCTGTCCTCGTAGATATAAGCACATGTTATACCACCCAGACGTCGTGAGTGGTGTTCTAGGATTATATACAAGCACATGGTAACCTACGACTGTCTGTGGAAGTGACGGTGTTCTGAGGATAATAAAGCCATGTGTGATACCTACCCAGACCTGTCCTGTAGAAGTGAGTGTTCCTGTAGGAATTAATACAAGCACATTGTGTGACCTAGCAGACCTGTCCTGTGAGAATGAGGTGTTCCGTAGGAATTATTACAAGCACATTGTGATACTAAGACTGCCTGTGAGAAGTGTTTTCCTGTAGGAATTATACAAGCACATGTGTGAACCTACCAGACCTCCGTGAGAAGTGATGTGTTCCTGTAGGAATTATATACAAGCACATTGTGTATACCTACCAGACCTGTCCGTGAGAAGTGAGTTCCTGTAGGAATTATATACAAGCACATTGTGTGATACCTACGACCTGTCCTGTGGAAGTGAGTGTTCCTGTAGAATTATACAAGCACATTGTGATACTACCCAGACCTGTCCTGTGAAGTGAGTGTTCCTTAGATTATATCAAGCACATTGTGTGATACTACCCAGACCTGTCCTGTGGAAGTGAGTGTTCCTGTAGGATTATATACAAGCACATGGTGATACCTACCCAGACTGTCCTGTGAGAAGTGACGGTGTCGTAGGAATTATATACAAGCACATGTGTGATACCTACCCAGACCTGTCCTGTGGAAGTGATGGTGTTCCTGTAGGAATTATATCAAGCCATGTGTGATACCTACCCAGACTGTCCTGTGAGAAGTGAGGGTTCCGTAGGAATTATATACAAGCACATGTGTGATACTACGCAGACCTGTCCTGTGAGAAGTGTGTTCCTGTAGGAATTTAACAAGCACATGTGTGATACCTAGCAGACCTGTCCTGTGGAAGTGACGTGTTCCTGTAGGAATTATACAAGCACATTGTGTGTACCTACCAGACCTGTCCTGTGAGAAGTGACGTGTTCTGTAGGAATTATATACAAGCACATGTGTGATACCTACCAGACCTGTCCTGTAGAAGTGAGGTGTTCCTGTAGGAATTATATACAAGCACATTGTGTGATACTACCAGACCTGTCTGTGAGAAGTGACGGTGTTTCCTGTAGAATTATATACAAGCACATTGTGTGAAACTACCAGACCTGTCCTGTGAGAAGTGAGTGTTCCTGTAGGAATTATATACAAGCACATGTGTATACCTACCAGACCTTGTCCTGTGAGAAGTGAGGTGTTCCTGTGAATTATATACAAGCACATGTGTGATACCTACCAGACCTGTCCTGTGAGAAGTGACGGTGTTCCTGTAGGAATTATATACAAGCACATTGTGTGATACGTATGCAGACCTGTCCTGTGAGAAGTGACGGTGTTCCTGTAGGAATTATATACAAGCACATTGTGTGATACCTACGCAGACCTGTCCTGTGAGAAGTGACGGTGTTCCTGTAGGAATTATATACAAGCACACTGTGTGATACCTACTGCAGACTGTCCTGTGAGAAGTGCCGATGTTCCTGTAGGAATTATATACAAGCACATTGTGTGATACCTACCCAGACCTGTCCTGTAGGAAGTGACGGTGTTCCTGTAGGAATTATATACAAGCACACTGTGTGATACCTATGCTGACCTTTCCTGTGAGAAGTGACGGTGTTCCTGTAGGAATTATATAAAAGCACACTGTGTGATACCTACGCAGACCTGTCCTGTGAGAAGTGATGGTGTTCCTGTAGGAATTATATACAAGCACATTGTGTGATACCTACGCAGACCTGTCCTGTGAGAAGTGACGGTGTTCCTGTAGGAATTATATACAAGCACATTGTGTGAAACCTACGCAGACCTGTCCTGTGAGAAGTGATGGTGTTCCTGTAGGAATATATACAAGCACATGTGTGATACCTACCAGACCTGTCCTGTGGAAGTGATGTGTTCCTGTAGGAATTATATACAAGCACATTGTGTGATACCTACGCAGACATGTCCTGTGAGAAGTGACGGTGTTCCTGTAGGAATTATATACAAGCACATTGTGTGATACCTACCCAGACCTGTCCTGTAGAAGTGAGTGTTCCTGTAGGAATTATATACAAGCACATTGTGTGATACCTACCAGACCTGTCCTGTGAGAAGTGATGGTGTTCCTGTAGGAATTATATACAAGCACATTGTGTGATACCTACCCAGACCTGTCCTGTGAGAAGTGACGGTGTTCCTGTAGGAATTATATACAAGCACATTGTGTGATACCTACCCAGACCTGTCCTGTAGGAAGTGACGGTGTTCCTGTAGGAATTATAACAAGCACATTGTGTGATACCTACCCAGACTGTCCTGTGGAAGTGACGGTGTTCCTGTAGGAATTATATACAAGCACAATGTGTGAATACCGACGCAGACCTGTCCTGTGAGAAGTGACTGTGTTCCTGTAGGGACTTATATACAAGCACATTGTGTGATACCTACACAGACCTGTCCTGTGAGAAGTGACGGATGTTCCTGTAGGAATTATATACAAGCACATTGTGTGATACCTACGCAGACCTGTCCTGTGAGAAGTGACGGTGTTCCTGTAGGAATTATATACAAGCACATTGTGTGATACCTACCCAGACCTGTCCTGTGAGAAGTGACTGTGTTCCTGTAGGAATTATATACAAGCACACTTGTGTGATACCTACCAGACCTGTCCTGTAGGAAGTGATGATGTTCCTGTAGAATTATATACAAGCACATTGTGTGATACCTACGCAGACCTGTCCTGTGAGAAGTGACGGTGTTCCTGTAGGAATTATATACAAGCACATTGTGTGATACCTACCCAGACCTGTCCTGTGAGGAAGTGACGGTGTTCCTGTAGGAATTATATACAAGCACATTGTGTGATACCTACGCAGACCTGTCCTGTGAGAAGTGATGATGTTCCTGTAGGAATTATATACAAGCACATTGTGTGATACCTACCCAGACCTGTCCTGTGAGAAGTGACGGTGTTCCTGTAGGAATTATATACAAGCACACTGTGTGATACCTACGCAGACCTGTCCTGTGAGAAGTGACGGTGTTCCTGTAGGAATTATATACAGCACATTGTGTGATACCTACGCAGACCTGTCCTGTGGGAAGTGACGATGTTCCTGTAGGAATTATATACAAGCACATTGTGTGATACCTACCCAGACCTGTCCTGTGAGAAGTGATGGTGTTCCTGTAGGAATTATATACAAGCACATTGTGTGATACCTACGCAGACCTGTCCTGTGAGAAGTGACTGGTGTTCCTGTAGGAATTATATACAAGCACATTGTGTGATACTACGCAGACCTGTCCTGTGAGGAAGTGATGGTGTTCCTGTAGGAATTATATACAAGCACACTGTGTGATACCTACGCAGAACTGTCCTGTGAGAAGTGATGGTGTTCCTGTAGGAATTATATACAAGCACACTGTGTGATACCTATGCAGACCTGTCCTGTGAGAAGTGACGGTGTTCCTGTAGGAATTATATACAAGCACATTGTGTGATACCTACGCAGACCTGTCCTGTGAGAGAGTGATGGTGTTCCTGAGGAATTATATACAAGCACATTGTGTGATACCTACCCAGACCTGTCCTTTGAGAAGTGATGGTGTTCCTGTAGGAATTATATACAAGCACATTGTGTGATACCTACCCAGACCTGTCCTGTAAGAAGTGACGGTGTTCCTGTAGGAATTATATACAAGCACATTGTGTGATACCTACCCAGACCTGTCCTGTGAGAAGTGATGATGTTCCTGTAGGAATTATATACAAGCACATTGTGTGATACCTACCAGACCTGTCCTGTGAGAAGTGAGGTGTTCCTGTAGAAAAAAAAAAAAAAAAAAAAACATTATGTGATACCTACTCAGACCTGTCCTGTGGGAAGTGACGATGTTCCTGTAGGAATTATATACAAGCACATTGTGTGATACGTATGCAGACCTGTCCTGTGAGAAGTGACGGTGTTCCTGTAGGAATTATATAGAAGCACATTGTGTAATACCTACCCAGACCTGTCCTGTAGGAAGTGATGATGTTCCCGTAGGAATTATATGCAAGCACATTGTGTGATACCTATGCAGACCTTTCCTGTGGGAAGTGGCGATGTTCCTGTAGGAATTATATACAAGCACATTGTGTGATACGTATGCAGACCTGTCCTGTGAGAAGTGATGGTGTTCCTGTAGGAATTATATACAAGCACACTGTGTGATACCTACCAGACCTGTCCTGTGAGAAGTGACGGTGTTCCTGTAGGAATTATTACAAGCACATGTGTGATACTACCAGACCTGTCTGTGAGAAGTACGGTGTTCCTGTATGAATTATATACAAGCACACTTGTGATACCTACGCAGACCTGTCCTGTGGAAGTGATGATGTTCCTGTAGGATTTATATACAAGCACATTGTGTGATACCTACCCAGGACCTGTCCTGTGAGAAGTGATGGTGTTCCTGTAGGAATTATATACAGCACATTGTGTGATACCTACCCAGACCTGTCCTGAAGAAGTGACTGTGTTCCTGTAGAATTATATACAAGCACATTGGCTGATACCTACACCAGACCTGTCCTGTGAGAAGTGATGGTGTTCCTGTAGGAATTATATACAAGCACTTGTGTGATACCTACCCAGACATGTCCTGTGAGAAGTGACGGTGTTCCTGTAGGAATTATATACAAGCACATCTGGTGATAACCTACGCAGACTGTCCTGTGAGAAGTGATGTGTTTCCTGTAGGGAATTATATACAAGCACACTTGTGTGATACCTACGCAGACCTGTTCCTGTGAGAAGTGATGGTGTTCCTGTAGGAATTATATACAAGCACACTGTGTGATATCTATGCCCCCTGTCCTGTGAGAAGTTACGGTGTTCCTGTAGGAAGTATTTACAAGCACATTGTGTGATACCTACGCAGACCTGTCCTGTGGGAAGTGACGATGTTCCTGTAGGAATTATATACAAGCACATTGTGTGATACCTACGCAGACCTGTCCTGTGAGAAGTGATGGTGTTCCTGTAGGAATTATATACAAGCACATTGTGTGATACTACAGACCTGTCCTGTGAGAAGTGACGGTGTTCCTGTAGGAATTATATACAAGCACATTGTGTGATACCTACAGACCTGTCCTGTGAGAAGTGATGTGTTCCTGTAGGAATTATATACAAGCACATGTGTGATACCTACCAGACCTGTCCTGTGAGAAGTGATGGTGTTCCTGTAGGAATTATATACAAGCACACTGTGTGATATCTACGCAGACCTGTCCTGTGGAAGTGATCGGTGTTCCTGTAGGAATTATATACAGCACATTGGTGATACCTACCAGACTGTCCTGTGGGAAGGGGATGATGTTCCTGTAGGAATTATATACAAGCACATTGTGTAATACCTATGCAGACCTGTCCTGTGAGAAGTGATGGTGTTCCTGTAGGAATTATATACAAGCACATTGTGTGATACCTACCAGACCTGTCCTGTGAGAAGTGATGATGTTCCTGTAGGAATTATATACAAGCACACTGTGTGATACCTACCCAGACCTGTCCTGTGAGAAGTGATGGTGTTCCTGTAGGAAGTTATATACAAGCACACTGTGTGATACCTACCCAGACCTGTCCTGTGAGAAGTGACGGTGTTCCTGTAGGAATTATATACAAGCACATTGTGTGATACCTACGCAGACCTGTCCTGTGGGAAGTGACAGTGTTCCTTAGGAATTATATACAAGCACATTGTGTGATACATACGCAGACCTGTCCTGAGAGAAGTGATGGTGTTCCTGTAGGAGTATATACAAGCACACTGTGTGATAGGTATGCAGACCTGTCCTGTGAGAAGTGATGGTGTTCCTGTAGGAATTATATACAAGCACATTGTGTAATACCTACCCAGACCTGTCCTGTGAGAAGTGACTGTGTTCCTGTAGGAATTATATACAAGCACATTGTGTGATAACTACACAGACCTGTCCTGTGAGAAGTGACGGTGTTCCAGTATGAATTATATACAAGCACACTGTGTGATACCTACCCAGACCTGTCCTCTAGGAAGTGATGATGTTCCTGTAGGAATTATATACAAGCACATTGTGTGATACCTACCCAGACCTGTCCTGTGAGAAGTGATGGTGTTCCTGTAGGAATTATATACAAGCACATTGTGTGATACCTACCCAGACCTGTCCTGTAGGAAGTGATGATGTTCCTGCAGGAATTATATACAAGCACATTGTGTGAAACCTACGCAGACCTGTCCTGTGAGAAGTGATGGTGTCCTTGTAGGAATTATATACAAGCACATTGTGTGATACCTACCCAGACCTGTCCTGTGAGAAGTGATGGTGTTCCTGTAGGAATTATATACAAGCACACTGTGTGATACCTATGCAGACCTGTCCTGTGAGAAGAGACAGTGTTCCTGTACGAAGTGTATACAAGCACATTGTGTGATACCTACGCAGACCTGTCCTGTGGGAAGTGATGATGTTCCTGCAGGAATTATATACAAGCACATTGTGTGATACCTACCCAGACCTGTCCTGTGAGAAGTGATGGTGTTCCTGTAGGAATTATATACAAGCACATTGTGTGATACCTACCCAGACCTGTCCTGTAAGAAGTGACGGTGTTCCTGTAGGAATTATATACAAGCACATTGTGTGATACCTACCCAGACCTGTCCTGTGAGAAGTGATGATGTTCCTGTAGGAATTATATACAAGCACACTGTGTGATACCTACCCAGACCTGTCCTGTGAGAAGTGATGGTGTTCCTGTAGGAATTATATACAAGCACACTGTGTGATATCTATGCACCCCTGTCCTGTGAGAAGTTACGGTGTTCCTGTAGGAAGTGTTTACACGCACATTATGTGATACCTACTCAGACCTGTCCTGTGGGAAGTGACGATGTTCCTGTAGGAATTATATACAAGCACATTGTGTGATACGTATGCAGACCTGTCCTGTGAGAAGTGACGGTGTTCCTGTAGGAATTATATACAAGCACATTGTGTAATACCTACCCAGACCTGTCCTGTGAGAAGTGATGATGTTCCTGTAGGAATTATATACAAGCACACTGTGTGATACCTACCCAGACCTGTCCTGTGAGAAGTGCCTGGTGTATCCAGTAGGAATATATACAAGCACACTGTGTGATATCTATGCCAGACCTGTCCTGTAGAGAAAGATACGATGATTCCTGTAGGAATTTATATGCACGCACATTGTGTGATGACCTACACAGACATGTCCTGTGAGAAGTGACTGCTTGTTCTGTAGGAATTATATTACAAGCCACATTGTGTGATACCGTCATGCAGACCTGTCCTGTGAGAAGTGACGGTGTTCCTGTAGAGACATTAAATAAAGCACACTTGTGCTAATACCTACCCAGACCTGTCCTGTGAGAAGTGAAGATGTTCCTGTAGGAATTATATACAAGCACACTGTGTGATACCTACCCAGACCTGTCCTGTGAGAAGTGATGGTGTTCCTGTAGGAATTATATACAAGCACAATGTGTGATATCTATGCAGACCTGTCCTGTGAGAAGTTACAGTGTTCCTGTGGGAAGTGTTTACACGCACATTATGTGATTCCTAAGCAGACCTGTCCTGTGGGAAGTGACGATGTTCCTGTAGGAATTACATACAAGCACATTGTGTGATACCTACGCATACCTATCCTGTGAGAAGTGAAGGTGTTCCTGTAGGAATTATATACAAACACATTGTGTGATACCTACCCTGACCTGTCCTGTGAGAAGTGACGATGTTCCTGTAGGAATTATATACAAGCACATTGTGTGATGCTAAGCAGACCTGTCCTGTGAGAAGTGATGGTGTTCTGTAGGTATTATATTACAAGCACATGGGAATACTACTATAGACTGTCCTGTGAGAAGTGACGGTGTCCTGTAGGATTATATACAAGCCATTGTTTGATGCTACGCAGACCTGTCCTGTGAGAAGTGATGGTGTTCCTGTAGGATTATATACAAGCACACTCGTAATACTACTTAGACCAGTCCTGTGAGAAGTGACGATGTTCCTGTAGGAATTATATACAAGCACATTGTGTGATACCTACGCAGACCTGTCCTGTGGGAAGTGACAGTGTTCCGGTAGGAATTATATACAAGCACATTGTGTGATACCTATGCAGACCTGTCCTGTGAGAAGTGATGGTGTTCCTGTAGGAATTATATACAAGCACATTGTGTGATAACTACACAGACCTGTCCTGTGAGAAGTGACTGTGTTCCTGTAGGAATTATATACAAGCACATTGTGTGATAACTACACAGACCTGTCCTGTGAGAAGTGACGGTGTTCCAGTATGAATTATATACAAGCACACTGTGTGATACCTACCCAGCCCTGTCCTGTAGGAAGTGATGATGTTCCTGTAGGAATTATATACAAGCATATTGTGTGATACCTACGCAGACTTGTCCGGTGGGAAGTGACGGTGTTCCTGTAGGAATTATATACAAGCACATTGTGTGATACCTACCGAGACCTGTCCTGTAGGAAGTGATGTGTTCTGTAGGAATTATATACAAGCACATTGTGTGATACGTATGCAGACCTGTCCTGTGAGAAGTGACGGTGTTCCTGTAGGAATTATATACAAGCACATTGTGTAATACCTACGCATACCTGTCCTATGAGAAGTGATGGTGTTCCTGTAGGTATTATATAAGCAAATTGTGTAGATACTACCAGACCGTCCTGTAGAGTAGTGTTCCTGTAGGAATTATATACAAGCACACGTGTGATACCTACAGACGTCCTGTGAGAAGGATGTTCCTGTACGAATTTACAGCCATGTGTGATACCTAGCAGCCTGTCCTGTGGGAATGTGATGTTCCTGTAGGAATAATAAGCACTTGTTGATACTCCAGACTGTCTGTGAGAGTGATGGGTTCTGTAGGATTATATCAAGCACATTGTGTGATACCTACCAGACCTGTCTGTAAAGTGAGTGTTCTTAGGATTATTAGACATGTGTATACCTACCAGACCTGTCCTGTGAGAGGAGTGTTCCTGTAGGAATTATATACAAGCACATGTGTGATACTACCAGACCTGTCTGTGAGAAGTGATGTGTTCCGTAGGAATTATATAAAGCAATGTGTGATACTATGCAACTGTCCTGTGAGAAGTTAGGTGTTCTGTAGGAATTTTACAAGCACATTGTGTGATACTACCAGACCTGTCCTGTGGAAGTGACGGTGTTCCTGTAGGATTATATACAAGCCATGTGTGATACCTACAGACCTGTCCTGTGAGAAGTGACGTGTTCCTGTAGAATTATATACAAGCACATTGTGTAATCTACCAGACCTGTCCTGTAGAAGTGAGTGTTCCTGTAGGAATTATATACAAGCACACTGTGTGATACCTATGCAGACCTTCCTGTGAGAAGTGGTGTTCCTGTAGGAATTATTACAGCACATTTGTATACTACAGACCTGTCTGTGAGAAGTGAGTGTTCTGTAGGAATTAATACAAGCACATTGTGTGATACCTACCAGACCTGTCCTGTGAGAAGTGACGTTTCGTAGGAATTATATACAAGCACATGTGTGATACCTACCAGACCTGTCTGTGGAAGTGATGGTGTTCCTGTAGGAATTATATACAAGCACATTGTGTATACCTACCAGACTGTCCTTGAGAAGTGTGTGTTCCTGTAGGATTATATACAAGCACATTGTGTAACCTACCAGACCGTCCTGTGGAAGTGATGTGTTCCTGAGGAATTTATCAAGCACATTGTGTGATACCTACCAGACCTGTCCTGTGGAAGTGAGTGTCCTGTAGGAATTATATACAAGCACATGTGTATACTAGCAGACCTGTCTGTGAGAAGTTGGTGTTCTGTAGGAATTATATACAAGCACATGGTGATACTACCCAGACCTGTCCTGTGAGAAGTGATGGTTTCCTGTAGGAATTTATACAAGCACACTTGTGATACTACCAGACCTGTCTGTAGGAAGTGAGTGTTCCTTAGGAATTATATAACACTGTGTGATACCTACGCAGACTGTCCTGTGGGAAGTGATGTGTTCCTGTAGGAATTATATACAAGCACATTGTGTGATACTACCAGACCTGTCCTGTGGAAGTGATGGTGTTCTGTGGATTATATACAAGCACATGTGTGATACTACCCAGACCTGTCCTGGAGAAGTGAGGTGTCCTTAGGAATTATATACAAGCACATGTGTATACCTACGCAACCTGTCCGTGAGAAGTGGGTGTTCCTTAGGAATTATATACAGCACATGTGTGATACCTATCAGACTGTCCTGTAGAAGTGTGTGTCCTGTAGGAATTATATCAAGCACATTGTGATACCTACCAGACTGCCTGTGAGAGTGACGGTGTTCTGTAGGAATTATATACAAGCACATTGTGTGATACCTACAGCCTGTCTGTGAGAAGTGACGTGTTCCTAGAATTATATACAAGCACATTGTGTGATACCACCAGACCTGTCCTTGAGAAGTAGGTGTTCCGTAGAATTATTTACAAGACATGGTGATACCTACGCAGACCTGTCCTGGAAGTGATTGTTCCTTAGGAATTATATAAAGCACATTGTGTATACCTACCCGACTTGTCCTGTGGAAGTGATGTGTTCCTGTAGGAATTATATACAAGCACATGTTGAACTACCAGACTGCCTGTGAGAAGTGATGGTGTTCCTGAGGAATATATACAAGCACATTGTGTGATACTACCCAGACCTGTCCTGTGAGAAGTGAGTTTCCTGTAGGGGGGGGGGGGGGGGGGGGGGGGGGGGGGGGGGGGGGGGGGGGGGGGGGGGGGGGGGGGGGGGGGGGGGGGGGGGGGGGGGGGGGGGGGGGGGGGGGGGGGGGGGGGGGGGGGGGGGGGGGGGGGGGGGGGGGGGGGGGGGGGGGGGGGGGGGGGGGGGGGGGGGGGGGGGGGGGGGGGGGGGGGGGGGGGGGGGGGGGGGGGGGGGGGGGGGGGGGGGGGGGGGGGGGGGGGGGGGGGGGGGGAA